>BSYQ01000012.1:2400000-3628164 GCA_030272585.1 Bryopsis sp. KO-2023 | reverse complement strand
CCCTAAACCCTAACCCCTAAACCCTAACCCCTAAACCCTAAGACCCCTGACCCCAGACCCCAGACCCCTGACCCCTGACCCCTGACCCCTGACCCCTGACCCTGAACCCCTAAACCCTAAACCCTAAACCCTAAACCCTAACCCCTAACCCCTAACCCCTAACCCTAAACCCTAAACCCTAAACCCTAACCCCTAAACCCCTAAACCCTAAACCCTAAACCCTAAACCCTAAACCCTAAACCCTAGTTTTTTTAAACTACTAACCTTCGTAAACCCTAAAGTCGTCAGTTTGATATATATATATGGCTAAAGACCTCACAAGTTGATTTTTCACCAAAAACACAATATGGGTATCAAAAGGTAGGTCTCGAGAAAAGATCGCGTTTGGCTTTAACCAGAATTAGCAAATTCCTTCTCATTTTCGAGATATTAAGCGTTGAAGGCAATCGCAAAATATGCGCGGTTTAACAACATCAGTAAGTTATCTAGGTTGATACGTCTCGATCAATAAACATGTAACGAAACGATCAAGAACATTCTGCTATCGAAAGTACCAAAGCTATTACCTTTGAACGCCAAGGTCTCGGGATCGATTCTTACTTCGGTCGCTTTCGCTATCGAGCGACATCATACTTCCAAGCACGAAAGGGAACAAGCTCAAACTCAAACCTACGACCTCAACGATACTAAGACAACATAAATCACCTTATATACTCCAACCGACGGTTAGCAACTGTCCAAATCGTTACGTTATCACATAAACGAATCGGATTGAGGTACTTCAATCAAAATCAAGACCACTTGCACTTCAAAGAATCACTCATGATCACTTATTTCGTTGCTTGACGTATTGATGATAAGGGATAGATTTAATAGAAGTCCGAGTTGTGAGGGTTGGAGTATCGAATCCAAGGTTGAACTAAATAACATACTTTATTCAAAATCGCTATTTTTTTGTATATTACCCCTGAAGCGACCAAAAATTCCGGGGCCCCAGCTACATGGTAGTAGGATGTCCCGGTGGGTATTCGAGATGTGTGCTTGTCTCATTAGCCATAGCGGCATCGTGGGTTCAATTCCCGCTTGGGGCGAAACTTCTGGCTTTTTTAGTTTTTCTATACTTCGATAGTGTCACGGGTTCGAATCCTTCCTTGTGTGCTTCCGTACTTCTTTCAGGCTTCTTTCGCTCCTACCAACTTGCCTTTTACAATTTTCGACCGAAACATAAAATTTCAAAATCTACATAAAATATCTGAACTTTTGAATATAATACTGCATTTTCGTCAAAAGTCATCCTTAGTCATAGACGTCAAAGTCGTCATGACTAATGCTTACGTAATCCGAAAATTCGAAAAGTTACTTTCTTCCATAATTCTTTTTCGCTTTGGCAGAAATTCAATAGGAGGTCTCCTTGAGGAGTTAGAGGCAATTAAAAACTGAAAATTGAAATTACATAATAAAATTTTCAAAAAGTCAAAAAATACTTTCTTACAAAAATCCAAAATCTCGAAACGAAATCCTTTTAAGGTCAATACTTCAAGAGTTATGGCCAATCTGTCTTTTTCGCTAACGAAAAAAAGCTGAAAAAAGCCCAAATGGGCCGCCTTTGAGGCCCAAGCGCTTACAAATGAATCATTAGAATCACCTAAAATTTTGAAGACATGTTCCCACATAGAGGGGCAACATTTGCGAAACTATTTTTAGAAATATAATTAACAGAAAAAAAAGTTATGACTAAAAAACCCCCCAAAAAGCCCTTTTTCGGCCCTAGCGCAAAAATGAATCGATGAAATTGTGCATTCTAAAAAAAAAGATGATTTTTAGGTTCGATTTAATAGCTTAGCCGCGAGGAATAGTCAAGGAAAAATTTTTTCGCGCTCGCGAACCCCCTAAACCCTAAACCCTAAACCCTAAACCCTAAACCCTAAACCCTAAACCCTAAACCCTAAACCCTAAACCCTAAACCCTAAACCCTAAACCCTAAACCCTAAACCCTAAAACCCTAAACCCTAAACCCTAAACCCTAAACCCTAAACCCTAAACCCTAAACCCTAAACCCTAAACCCTAAACCCTAAACCCTAAACCCTAAACCCTAAACCCTAAACCCTAAACCCTAAACCCTAACCCCTAAACCCTAACCCCTAAACCCTAACCCCTAAACCCTAAGACCCCTGACCCCTGACCCCTGACCCCTGACCCCTGACCCCTGACCCCTGACCCCTGACCCTGAACCCCTAAACCCTAACCCCTAAACCCTAAACCCTAACCCCTAACCCCTAACCCCTAACCCTAAACCCTAAACCCTAAACCCTAACCCCTAAACCCCTAAACCCTAAACCCTAAACCCTAAACCCTAAACCCTAAACCCTAGTTTTTTTAAACTACTAACCTTCGTAAACCCTAAAGTCGTCAGTTTGATATATATATATGGCTAAAGACCTCACAAGTTGATTTTTCACCAAAAACACAATATGGGTATCAAAAGGTAGGTCTCGAGAAAAGATCGCGTTTGGCTTTAACCAGAATTAGCAAATTCCTTCTCATTTTCGAGATATTAAGCGTTGAAGGCAATCGCAAAATATGCGCGGTTTAACAACATCAGTAAGTTATCTAGGTTGATACGTCTCGATCAATAAACATGTAACGAAACGATCAAGAACATTCTGCTATCGAAAGTACCAAAGCTATTACCTTTGAACGCCAAGGTCTCGGGATCGATTCTTACTTCGGTCGCTTTCGCTATCGAGCGACATCATACTTCCAAGCACGAAAGGGAACAAGCTCAAACTCAAACCTACGACCTCAACGATACTAAGACAACATAAATCACCTTATATACTCCAACCGACGGTTAGCAACTGTCCAAATCGTTACGTTATCACATAAACGAATCGGATTGAGGTACTTCAATCAAAATCAAGACCACTTGCACTTCAAAGAATCACTCATGATCACTTATTTCGTTGCTTGACGTATTGATGATAAGGGATAGATTTAATAGAAGTCCGAGTTGTGAGGGTTGGAGTATCGAATCCAAGGTTGAACTAAATAACATACTTTATTCAAAATCGCTATTTTTTTGTATATTACCCCTGAAGCGACCAAAAATTCCGGGGCCCCAGCTACATGGTAGTAGGATGTCCCGGTGGGTATTCGAGATGTGTGCTTGTCTCATTAGCCATAGCGGCATCGTGGGTTCAATTCCCGCTTGGGGCGAAACTTCTGGCTTTTTTAGTTTTTCTATACTTCGATAGTGTCACGGGTTCGAATCCTTCCTTGTGTGCTTCCGTACTTCTTTCAGGCTTCTTTCGCTCCTACCAACTTGCCTTTTACAATTTTCGACCGAAACATAAAATTTCAAAATCTACATAAAATATCTGAACTTTTGAATATAATACTGCATTTTCGTCAAAAGTCATCCTTAGTCATAGACGTCAAAGTCGTCATGACTAATGCTTACGTAATCCGAAAATTCGAAAAGTTACTTTCTTCCATAATTCTTTTTCGCTTTGGCAGAAATTCAATAGGAGGTCTCCTTGAGGAGTTAGAGGCAATTAAAAACTGAAAATTGAAATTACATAATAAAATTTTCAAAAAGTCAAAAAATACTTTCTTACAAAAATCCAAAATCTCGAAACGAAATCCTTTTAAGGTCAATACTTCAAGAGTTATGGCCAATCTGTCTTTTTCGCTAACGAAAAAAAGCTGAAAAAAGCCCAAATGGGCCGCCTTTGAGGCCCAAGCGCTTACAAATGAATCATTAGAATCACCTAAAATTTTGAAGACATGTTCCCACATAGAGGGGCAACATTTGCGAAACTATTTTTAGAAATATAATTAACAGAAAAAAAAGTTATGACTAAAAAACCCCCCAAAAAGCCCTTTTTCGGCCCTAGCGCAAAAATGAATCGATGAAATTGTGCATTCTAAAAAAAAAGATGATTTTTAGGTTCGATTTAATAGCTTAGCCGCGAGGAATAGTCAAGGAAAAATTTTTTCGCGCTCGCGAACCCCCTAAACCCTAAACCCTAAACCCTAGTTTTTTTAAACTACTAACCTTCGTAAACCCTAAAGTCGTCAGTTTGATATATATATATGGCTAAAGACCTCACAAGTTGATTTTTCACCAAAAACACAATATGGGTATCAAAAGGTAGGTCTCGAGAAAAGATCGCGTTTGGCTTTAACCAGAATTAGCAAATTCCTTCTCATTTTCGAGATATTAAGCGTTGAAGGCAATCGCAAAATATGCGCGGTTTAACAACATCAGTAAGTTATCTAGGTTGATACGTCTCGATCAATAAACATGTAACGAAACGATCAAGAACATTCTGCTATCGAAAGTACCAAAGCTATTACCTTTGAACGCCAAGGTCTCGGGATCGATTCTTACTTCGGTCGCTTTCGCTATCGAGCGACATCATACTTCCAAGCACGAAAGGGAACAAGCTCAAACTCAAACCTACGACCTCAACGATACTAAGACAACATAAATCACCTTATATACTCCAACCGACGGTTAGCAACTGTCCAAATCGTTACGTTATCACATAAACGAATCGGATTGAGGTACTTCAATCAAAATCAAGACCACTTGCACTTCAAAGAATCACTCATGATCACTTATTTCGTTGCTTGACGTATTGATGATAAGGGATAGATTTAATAGAAGTCCGAGTTGTGAGGGTTGGAGTATCGAATCCAAGGTTGAACTAAATAACATACTTTATTCAAAATCGCTATTTTTTTGTATATTACCCCTGAAGCGACCAAAAATTCCGGGGCCCCAGCTACATGGTAGTAGGATGTCCCGGTGGGTATTCGAGATGTGTGCTTGTCTCATTAGCCATAGCGGCATCGTGGGTTCAATTCCCGCTTGGGGCGAAACTTCTGGCTTTTTTAGTTTTTCTATACTTCGATAGTGTCACGGGTTCGAATCCTTCCTTGTGTGCTTCCGTACTTCTTTCAGGCTTCTTTCGCTCCTACCAACTTGCCTTTTACAATTTTCGACCGAAACATAAAATTTCAAAATCTACATAAAATATCTGAACTTTTGAATATAATACTGCATTTTCGTCAAAAGTCATCCTTAGTCATAGACGTCAAAGTCGTCATGACTAATGCTTACGTAATCCGAAAATTCGAAAAGTTACTTTCTTCCATAATTCTTTTTCGCTTTGGCAGAAATTCAATAGGAGGTCTCCTTGAGGAGTTAGAGGCAATTAAAAACTGAAAATTGAAATTACATAATAAAATTTTCAAAAAGTCAAAAAATACTTTCTTACAAAAATCCAAAATCTCGAAACGAAATCCTTTTAAGGTCAATACTTCAAGAGTTATGGCCAATCTGTCTTTTTCGCTAACGAAAAAAAGCTGAAAAAAGCCCAAATGGGCCGCCTTTGAGGCCCAAGCGCTTACAAATGAATCATTAGAATCACCTAAAATTTTGAAGACATGTTCCCACATAGAGGGGCAACATTTGCGAAACTATTTTTAGAAATATAATTAACAGAAAAAAAAGTTATGACTAAAAAACCCCCCAAAAAGCCCTTTTTCGGCCCTAGCGCAAAAATGAATCGATGAAATTGTGCATTCTAAAAAAAAAGATGATTTTTAGGTTCGATTTAATAGCTTAGCCGCGAGGAATAGTCAAGGAAAAATTTTTTCGCGCTCGCGAACCCCCTAAACCCTAAACCCTAAACCCTAAACCCTAAACCCTAAACCCTAAACCCTAAACCCTAAACCCTAAACCCTAAACCCTAAACCCTAAACCCTAAACCCTAAACCCTAAACCCTAAACCCTAAACCCTAAACCCTAAACCCTAAACCCTAAACCCTAAACCCTAAACCCTAAACCCTAAACCCTAAACCCTAAACCCTAAACCCTAAACCCTAAACCCTAAACCCTAAACCCTAAACCCTAAACCCTAAACCCTAAACCCTAAACCCTAAACCCTAAACCCTAAACCCTAAACCCTAAACCCTAAACCCTAAACCCTAAACCCTAAACCCTAAACCCTAAACCCTAAACCCTAAAACCCTAAACCCTAAACCCTAAACCCTAAACCCTAAACCCTAAACCCTAAACCCTACACCCTAAACCCTAAACCCTAAACCCTAAACCCTAAACCCTAAACCCTAAACCCTAAACCCTAAACCCTAAACCCTAAACCCTAAACCCTAAACCCTAAACCCTAAACCCTAAACCCTAAACCCTAAACCCTAAACCCTAAACCCTAAACCCTAAAACCCTAAACCCTAAACCCTAAACCCTAAACCCTAAACCCTAAACCCTAAACCCTAAACCCTAAACCCTAAACCCTAAACCCTAAACCCTAAACCCTAAACCCTAAACCCTAAACCCTAAACCCTAACCCCTAAACCCTAACCCCTAAACCCTAACCCCTAAACCCTAAGACCCCTGACCCCTGACCCCTGACCCCTGACCCCTGACCCCTGACCCCTGACCCCTGACCCTGAACCCCTAAACCCTAACCCCTAAACCCTAAACCCTAACCCCTAACCCCTAACCCCTAACCCTAAACCCTAAACCCTAAACCCTAACCCCTAAACCCCTAAACCCTAAACCCTAAACCCTAAACCCTAAACCCTAAACCCTAGTTTTTTTAAACTACTAACCTTCGTAAACCCTAAAGTCGTCAGTTTGATATATATATATGGCTAAAGACCTCACAAGTTGATTTTTCACCAAAAACACAATATGGGTATCAAAAGGTAGGTCTCGAGAAAAGATCGCGTTTGGCTTTAACCAGAATTAGCAAATTCCTTCTCATTTTCGAGATATTAAGCGTTGAAGGCAATCGCAAAATATGCGCGGTTTAACAACATCAGTAAGTTATCTAGGTTGATACGTCTCGATCAATAAACATGTAACGAAACGATCAAGAACATTCTGCTATCGAAAGTACCAAAGCTATTACCTTTGAACGCCAAGGTCTCGGGATCGATTCTTACTTCGGTCGCTTTCGCTATCGAGCGACATCATACTTCCAAGCACGAAAGGGAACAAGCTCAAACTCAAACCTACGACCTCAACGATACTAAGACAACATAAATCACCTTATATACTCCAACCGACGGTTAGCAACTGTCCAAATCGTTACGTTATCACATAAACGAATCGGATTGAGGTACTTCAATCAAAATCAAGACCACTTGCACTTCAAAGAATCACTCATGATCACTTATTTCGTTGCTTGACGTATTGATGATAAGGGATAGATTTAATAGAAGTCCGAGTTGTGAGGGTTGGAGTATCGAATCCAAGGTTGAACTAAATAACATACTTTATTCAAAATCGCTATTTTTTTGTATATTACCCCTGAAGCGACCAAAAATTCCGGGGCCCCAGCTACATGGTAGTAGGATGTCCCGGTGGGTATTCGAGATGTGTGCTTGTCTCATTAGCCATAGCGGCATCGTGGGTTCAATTCCCGCTTGGGGCGAAACTTCTGGCTTTTTTAGTTTTTCTATACTTCGATAGTGTCACGGGTTCGAATCCTTCCTTGTGTGCTTCCGTACTTCTTTCAGGCTTCTTTCGCTCCTACCAACTTGCCTTTTACAATTTTCGACCGAAACATAAAATTTCAAAATCTACATAAAATATCTGAACTTTTGAATATAATACTGCATTTTCGTCAAAAGTCATCCTTAGTCATAGACGTCAAAGTCGTCATGACTAATGCTTACGTAATCCGAAAATTCGAAAAGTTACTTTCTTCCATAATTCTTTTTCGCTTTGGCAGAAATTCAATAGGAGGTCTCCTTGAGGAGTTAGAGGCAATTAAAAACTGAAAATTGAAATTACATAATAAAATTTTCAAAAAGTCAAAAAATACTTTCTTACAAAAATCCAAAATCTCGAAACGAAATCCTTTTAAGGTCAATACTTCAAGAGTTATGGCCAATCTGTCTTTTTCGCTAACGAAAAAAAGCTGAAAAAAGCCCAAATGGGCCGCCTTTGAGGCCCAAGCGCTTACAAATGAATCATTAGAATCACCTAAAATTTTGAAGACATGTTCCCACATAGAGGGGCAACATTTGCGAAACTATTTTTAGAAATATAATTAACAGAAAAAAAAGTTATGACTAAAAAACCCCCCAAAAAGCCCTTTTTCGGCCCTAGCGCAAAAATGAATCGATGAAATTGTGCATTCTAAAAAAAAAGATGATTTTTAGGTTCGATTTAATAGCTTAGCCGCGAGGAATAGTCAAGGAAAAATTTTTTCGCGCTCGCGAACCCCCTAAACCCTAAACCCTAAACCCTAAACCCTAAACCCTAAACCCTAAACCCTAAACCCTAAACCCTAAACCCTAAACCCTAAACCCTAAACCCTAAACCCTAAACCCTAAACCCTAAACCCTAAACCCTAAACCCTAAACCCTAAACCCTAAACCCTAAACCCTAAACCCTAAACCCTAAACCCTAAACCCTAAACCCTAAACCCTAAACCCTAAACCCTAAACCCTAAACCCTAAACCCTAAACCCTAAACCCTAAACCCTAAACCCTAAACCCTAAACCCTAAACCCTAAACCCTAAACCCTAAACCCTAAACCCTAAACCCTAAACCCTAAAACCCTAAACCCTAAACCCTAAACCCTAAACCCTAAACCCTAAACCCTAAACCCTACACCCTAAACCCTAAACCCTAAACCCTAAACCCTAAACCCTAAACCCTAAACCCTAAACCCTAAACCCTAAACCCTAAACCCTAAACCCTAAACCCTAAACCCTAAACCCTAAACCCTAAACCCTAAACCCTAAACCCTAAACCCTAAAACCCTAAACCCTAAACCCTAAACCCTAAACCCTAAACCCTAAACCCTAAACCCTAAACCCTAAACCCTAAACCCTAAACCCTAAACCCTAAACCCTAAACCCTAAACCCTAAACCCTAACCCCTAAACCCTAACCCCTAAACCCTAACCCCTAAACCCTAAGACCCCTGACCCCTGACCCCTGACCCCTGACCCCTGACCCCTGACCCCTGACCCCTGACCCTGAACCCCTAAACCCTAAACCCTAAACCCTAAACCCTAACCCCTAACCCCTAACCCCTAACCCTAAACCCTAAACCCTAAACCCTAACCCCTAAACCCCTAAACCCTAAACCCTAAACCCTAAACCCTAAACCCTAAACCCTAGTTTTTTTAAACTACTAACCTTCGTAAACCCTAAAGTCGTCAGTTTGATATATATATATGGCTAAAGACCTCACAAGTTGATTTTTCACCAAAAACACAATATGGGTATCAAAAGGTAGGTCTCGAGAAAAGATCGCGTTTGGCTTTAACCAGAATTAGCAAATTCCTTCTCATTTTCGAGATATTAAGCGTTGAAGGCAATCGCAAAATATGCGCGGTTTAACAACATCAGTAAGTTATCTAGGTTGATACGTCTCGATCAATAAACATGTAACGAAACGATCAAGAACATTCTGCTATCGAAAGTACCAAAGCTATTACCTTTGAACGCCAAGGTCTCGGGATCGATTCTTACTTCGGTCGCTTTCGCTATCGAGCGACATCATACTTCCAAGCACGAAAGGGAACAAGCTCAAACTCAAACCTACGACCTCAACGATACTAAGACAACATAAATCACCTTATATACTCCAACCGACGGTTAGCAACTGTCCAAATCGTTACGTTATCACATAAACGAATCGGATTGAGGTACTTCAATCAAAATCAAGACCACTTGCACTTCAAAGAATCACTCATGATCACTTATTTCGTTGCTTGACGTATTGATGATAAGGGATAGATTTAATAGAAGTCCGAGTTGTGAGGGTTGGAGTATCGAATCCAAGGTTGAACTAAATAACATACTTTATTCAAAATCGCTATTTTTTTGTATATTACCCCTGAAGCGACCAAAAATTCCGGGGCCCCAGCTACATGGTAGTAGGATGTCCCGGTGGGTATTCGAGATGTGTGCTTGTCTCATTAGCCATAGCGGCATCGTGGGTTCAATTCCCGCTTGGGGCGAAACTTCTGGCTTTTTTAGTTTTTCTATACTTCGATAGTGTCACGGGTTCGAATCCTTCCTTGTGTGCTTCCGTACTTCTTTCAGGCTTCTTTCGCTCCTACCAACTTGCCTTTTACAATTTTCGACCGAAACATAAAATTTCAAAATCTACATAAAATATCTGAACTTTTGAATATAATACTGCATTTTCGTCAAAAGTCATCCTTAGTCATAGACGTCAAAGTCGTCATGACTAATGCTTACGTAATCCGAAAATTCGAAAAGTTACTTTCTTCCATAATTCTTTTTCGCTTTGGCAGAAATTCAATAGGAGGTCTCCTTGAGGAGTTAGAGGCAATTAAAAACTGAAAATTGAAATTACATAATAAAATTTTCAAAAAGTCAAAAAATACTTTCTTACAAAAATCCAAAATCTCGAAACGAAATCCTTTTAAGGTCAATACTTCAAGAGTTATGGCCAATCTGTCTTTTTCGCTAACGAAAAAAAGCTGAAAAAAGCCCAAATGGGCCGCCTTTGAGGCCCAAGCGCTTACAAATGAATCATTAGAATCACCTAAAATTTTGAAGACATGTTCCCACATAGAGGGGCAACATTTGCGAAACTATTTTTAGAAATATAATTAACAGAAAAAAAAGTTATGACTAAAAAACCCCCCAAAAAGCCCTTTTTCGGCCCTAGCGCAAAAATGAATCGATGAAATTGTGCATTCTAAAAAAAAAGATGATTTTTAGGTTCGATTTAATAGCTTAGCCGCGAGGAATAGTCAAGGAAAAATTTTTTCGCGCTCGCGAACCCCCTAAACCCTAAACCCTAAACCCTAAACCCTAAACCCTAAACCCTAAACCCTAAACCCTAAACCCTAAACCCTAAACCCTAAACCCTAAACCCTAAACCCTAAACCCTAAACCCTAAACCCTAAACCCTAAACCCTAAACCCTAAACCCTAAACCCTAAACCCTAAACCCTAAACCCTAAACCCTAAACCCTAAACCCTAAACCCTAAACCCTAAACCCTAAACCCTAAACCCTAAACCCTAAACCCTAAACCCTAAACCCTAAACCCTAAACCCTAAACCCTAAACCCTAAACCCTAAACCCTAAACCCTAAACCCTAAACCCTAAACCCTAAACCCTAAACCCTAAACCCTAAAACCCTAAACCCTAAACCCTAAACCCTAAACCCTAAACCCTAAACCCTAAACCCTACACCCTAAACCCTAAACCCTAAACCCTAAACCCTAAACCCTAAACCCTAAACCCTAAACCCTAAACCCTAAACCCTAAACCCTAAACCCTAAACCCTAAACCCTAAACCCTAAACCCTAAACCCTAAACCCTAAACCCTAAACCCTAAACCCTAAAACCCTAAACCCTAAACCCTAAACCCTAAACCCTAAACCCTAAACCCTAAACCCTAAACCCTAAACCCTAAACCCTAAACCCTAAACCCTAAACCCTAAACCCTAAACCCTAAACCCTAAACCCTAACCCCTAAACCCTAACCCCTAAACCCTAACCCCTAAACCCTAAGACCCCTGACCCCTGACCCCTGACCCCTGACCCCTGACCCCTGACCCCTGACCCCTGACCCTGAACCCCTAAACCCTAACCCCTAAACCCTAAACCCTAACCCCTAACCCCTAACCCCTAACCCTAAACCCTAAACCCTAAACCCTAACCCCTAAACCCCTAAACCCTAAACCCTAAACCCTAAACCCTAAACCCTAAACCCTAGTTTTTTTAAACTACTAACCTTCGTAAACCCTAAAGTCGTCAGTTTGATATATATATATGGCTAAAGACCTCACAAGTTGATTTTTCACCAAAAACACAATATGGGTATCAAAAGGTAGGTCTCGAGAAAAGATCGCGTTTGGCTTTAACCAGAATTAGCAAATTCCTTCTCATTTTCGAGATATTAAGCGTTGAAGGCAATCGCAAAATATGCGCGGTTTAACAACATCAGTAAGTTATCTAGGTTGATACGTCTCGATCAATAAACATGTAACGAAACGATCAAGAACATTCTGCTATCGAAAGTACCAAAGCTATTACCTTTGAACGCCAAGGTCTCGGGATCGATTCTTACTTCGGTCGCTTTCGCTATCGAGCGACATCATACTTCCAAGCACGAAAGGGAACAAGCTCAAACTCAAACCTACGACCTCAACGATACTAAGACAACATAAATCACCTTATATACTCCAACCGACGGTTAGCAACTGTCCAAATCGTTACGTTATCACATAAACGAATCGGATTGAGGTACTTCAATCAAAATCAAGACCACTTGCACTTCAAAGAATCACTCATGATCACTTATTTCGTTGCTTGACGTATTGATGATAAGGGATAGATTTAATAGAAGTCCGAGTTGTGAGGGTTGGAGTATCGAATCCAAGGTTGAACTAAATAACATACTTTATTCAAAATCGCTATTTTTTTGTATATTACCCCTGAAGCGACCAAAAATTCCGGGGCCCCAGCTACATGGTAGTAGGATGTCCCGGTGGGTATTCGAGATGTGTGCTTGTCTCATTAGCCATAGCGGCATCGTGGGTTCAATTCCCGCTTGGGGCGAAACTTCTGGCTTTTTTAGTTTTTCTATACTTCGATAGTGTCACGGGTTCGAATCCTTCCTTGTGTGCTTCCGTACTTCTTTCAGGCTTCTTTCGCTCCTACCAACTTGCCTTTTACAATTTTCGACCGAAACATAAAATTTCAAAATCTACATAAAATATCTGAACTTTTGAATATAATACTGCATTTTCGTCAAAAGTCATCCTTAGTCATAGACGTCAAAGTCGTCATGACTAATGCTTACGTAATCCGAAAATTCGAAAAGTTACTTTCTTCCATAATTCTTTTTCGCTTTGGCAGAAATTCAATAGGAGGTCTCCTTGAGGAGTTAGAGGCAATTAAAAACTGAAAATTGAAATTACATAATAAAATTTTCAAAAAGTCAAAAAATACTTTCTTACAAAAATCCAAAATCTCGAAACGAAATCCTTTTAAGGTCAATACTTCAAGAGTTATGGCCAATCTGTCTTTTTCGCTAACGAAAAAAAGCTGAAAAAAGCCCAAATGGGCCGCCTTTGAGGCCCAAGCGCTTACAAATGAATCATTAGAATCACCTAAAATTTTGAAGACATGTTCCCACATAGAGGGGCAACATTTGCGAAACTATTTTTAGAAATATAATTAACAGAAAAAAAAGTTATGACTAAAAAACCCCCCAAAAAGCCCTTTTTCGGCCCTAGCGCAAAAATGAATCGATGAAATTGTGCATTCTAAAAAAAAAGATGATTTTTAGGTTCGATTTAATAGCTTAGCCGCGAGGAATAGTCAAGGAAAAATTTTTTCGCGCTCGCGAACCCCCTAAACCCTAAACCCTAAACCCTAGTTTTTTTAAACTACTAACCTTCGTAAACCCTAAAGTCGTCAGTTTGATATATATATATGGCTAAAGACCTCACAAGTTGATTTTTCACCAAAAACACAATATGGGTATCAAAAGGTAGGTCTCGAGAAAAGATCGCGTTTGGCTTTAACCAGAATTAGCAAATTCCTTCTCATTTTCGAGATATTAAGCGTTGAAGGCAATCGCAAAATATGCGCGGTTTAACAACATCAGTAAGTTATCTAGGTTGATACGTCTCGATCAATAAACATGTAACGAAACGATCAAGAACATTCTGCTATCGAAAGTACCAAAGCTATTACCTTTGAACGCCAAGGTCTCGGGATCGATTCTTACTTCGGTCGCTTTCGCTATCGAGCGACATCATACTTCCAAGCACGAAAGGGAACAAGCTCAAACTCAAACCTACGACCTCAACGATACTAAGACAACATAAATCACCTTATATACTCCAACCGACGGTTAGCAACTGTCCAAATCGTTACGTTATCACATAAACGAATCGGATTGAGGTACTTCAATCAAAATCAAGACCACTTGCACTTCAAAGAATCACTCATGATCACTTATTTCGTTGCTTGACGTATTGATGATAAGGGATAGATTTAATAGAAGTCCGAGTTGTGAGGGTTGGAGTATCGAATCCAAGGTTGAACTAAATAACATACTTTATTCAAAATCGCTATTTTTTTGTATATTACCCCTGAAGCGACCAAAAATTCCGGGGCCCCAGCTACATGGTAGTAGGATGTCCCGGTGGGTATTCGAGATGTGTGCTTGTCTCATTAGCCATAGCGGCATCGTGGGTTCAATTCCCGCTTGGGGCGAAACTTCTGGCTTTTTTAGTTTTTCTATACTTCGATAGTGTCACGGGTTCGAATCCTTCCTTGTGTGCTTCCGTACTTCTTTCAGGCTTCTTTCGCTCCTACCAACTTGCCTTTTACAATTTTCGACCGAAACATAAAATTTCAAAATCTACATAAAATATCTGAACTTTTGAATATAATACTGCATTTTCGTCAAAAGTCATCCTTAGTCATAGACGTCAAAGTCGTCATGACTAATGCTTACGTAATCCGAAAATTCGAAAAGTTACTTTCTTCCATAATTCTTTTTCGCTTTGGCAGAAATTCAATAGGAGGTCTCCTTGAGGAGTTAGAGGCAATTAAAAACTGAAAATTGAAATTACATAATAAAATTTTCAAAAAGTCAAAAAATACTTTCTTACAAAAATCCAAAATCTCGAAACGAAATCCTTTTAAGGTCAATACTTCAAGAGTTATGGCCAATCTGTCTTTTTCGCTAACGAAAAAAAGCTGAAAAAAGCCCAAATGGGCCGCCTTTGAGGCCCAAGCGCTTACAAATGAATCATTAGAATCACCTAAAATTTTGAAGACATGTTCCCACATAGAGGGGCAACATTTGCGAAACTATTTTTAGAAATATAATTAACAGAAAAAAAAGTTATGACTAAAAAACCCCCCAAAAAGCCCTTTTTCGGCCCTAGCGCAAAAATGAATCGATGAAATTGTGCATTCTAAAAAAAAAGATGATTTTTAGGTTCGATTTAATAGCTTAGCCGCGAGGAATAGTCAAGGAAAAATTTTTTCGCGCTCGCGAACCCCCTAAACCCTAAACCCTAAACCCTAAACCCTAAACCCTAAACCCTAAACCCTAAACCCTAAACCCTAAACCCTAAACCCTAAACCCTAAACCCTAAACCCTAAACCCTAAACCCTAAACCCTAAACCCTAAACCCTAAACCCTAAACCCTAAACCCTAAACCCTAAACCCTAAACCCTAAACCCTAAACCCTAAACCCTAAACCCTAAACCCTAAACCCTAAACCCTAAACCCTAAACCCTAAACCCTAAACCCTAAACCCTAAACCCTAAACCCTAAACCCTAAACCCTAAACCCTAAACCCTAAACCCTAAACCCTAAACCCTAAACCCTAAACCCTAAACCCTAAACCCTAAACCCTAAACCCTAAACCCTAAACCCTAAACCCTAAAACCCTAAACCCTAAACCCTAAACCCTAAACCCTAAACCCTAAACCCTAAACCCTACACCCTAAACCCTAAACCCTAAACCCTAAACCCTAAACCCTAAACCCTAAACCCTAAACCCTAAACCCTAAACCCTAAACCCTAAACCCTAAACCCTAAACCCTAAACCCTAAACCCTAAACCCTAAACCCTAAACCCTAAACCCTAAACCCTAAACCCTAAAACCCTAAACCCTAAACCCTAAACCCTAAACCCTAAACCCTAAACCCTAAACCCTAAACCCTAAACCCTAAACCCTAAACCCTAAACCCTAAACCCTAAACCCTAAACCCTAAACCCTAAACCCTAACCCCTAAACCCTAACCCCTAAACCCTAACCCCTAAACCCTAAGACCCCTGACCCCTGACCCCTGACCCCTGACCCCTGACCCCTGACCCCTGACCCCTGACCCTGAACCCCTAAACCCTAACCCCTAAACCCTAAACCCTAACCCCTAACCCCTAACCCCTAACCCTAAACCCTAAACCCTAAACCCTAACCCCTAAACCCCTAAACCCTAAACCCTAAACCCTAAACCCTAAACCCTAAACCCTAGTTTTTTTAAACTACTAACCTTCGTAAACCCTAAAGTCGTCAGTTTGATATATATATATGGCTAAAGACCTCACAAGTTGATTTTTCACCAAAAACACAATATGGGTATCAAAAGGTAGGTCTCGAGAAAAGATCGCGTTTGGCTTTAACCAGAATTAGCAAATTCCTTCTCATTTTCGAGATATTAAGCGTTGAAGGCAATCGCAAAATATGCGCGGTTTAACAACATCAGTAAGTTATCTAGGTTGATACGTCTCGATCAATAAACATGTAACGAAACGATCAAGAACATTCTGCTATCGAAAGTACCAAAGCTATTACCTTTGAACGCCAAGGTCTCGGGATCGATTCTTACTTCGGTCGCTTTCGCTATCGAGCGACATCATACTTCCAAGCACGAAAGGGAACAAGCTCAAACTCAAACCTACGACCTCAACGATACTAAGACAACATAAATCACCTTATATACTCCAACCGACGGTTAGCAACTGTCCAAATCGTTACGTTATCACATAAACGAATCGGATTGAGGTACTTCAATCAAAATCAAGACCACTTGCACTTCAAAGAATCACTCATGATCACTTATTTCGTTGCTTGACGTATTGATGATAAGGGATAGATTTAATAGAAGTCCGAGTTGTGAGGGTTGGAGTATCGAATCCAAGGTTGAACTAAATAACATACTTTATTCAAAATCGCTATTTTTTTGTATATTACCCCTGAAGCGACCAAAAATTCCGGGGCCCCAGCTACATGGTAGTAGGATGTCCCGGTGGGTATTCGAGATGTGTGCTTGTCTCATTAGCCATAGCGGCATCGTGGGTTCAATTCCCGCTTGGGGCGAAACTTCTGGCTTTTTTAGTTTTTCTATACTTCGATAGTGTCACGGGTTCGAATCCTTCCTTGTGTGCTTCCGTACTTCTTTCAGGCTTCTTTCGCTCCTACCAACTTGCCTTTTACAATTTTCGACCGAAACATAAAATTTCAAAATCTACATAAAATATCTGAACTTTTGAATATAATACTGCATTTTCGTCAAAAGTCATCCTTAGTCATAGACGTCAAAGTCGTCATGACTAATGCTTACGTAATCCGAAAATTCGAAAAGTTACTTTCTTCCATAATTCTTTTTCGCTTTGGCAGAAATTCAATAGGAGGTCTCCTTGAGGAGTTAGAGGCAATTAAAAACTGAAAATTGAAATTACATAATAAAATTTTCAAAAAGTCAAAAAATACTTTCTTACAAAAATCCAAAATCTCGAAACGAAATCCTTTTAAGGTCAATACTTCAAGAGTTATGGCCAATCTGTCTTTTTCGCTAACGAAAAAAAGCTGAAAAAAGCCCAAATGGGCCGCCTTTGAGGCCCAAGCGCTTACAAATGAATCATTAGAATCACCTAAAATTTTGAAGACATGTTCCCACATAGAGGGGCAACATTTGCGAAACTATTTTTAGAAATATAATTAACAGAAAAAAAAGTTATGACTAAAAAACCCCCCAAAAAGCCCTTTTTCGGCCCTAGCGCAAAAATGAATCGATGAAATTGTGCATTCTAAAAAAAAAGATGATTTTTAGGTTCGATTTAATAGCTTAGCCGCGAGGAATAGTCAAGGAAAAATTTTTTCGCGCTCGCGAACCCCCTAAACCCTAAACCCTAAACCCTAAACCCTAAACCCTAAACCCTAAACCCTAAACCCTAAACCCTAAACCCTAAACCCTAAACCCTAAACCCTAAACCCTAAACCCTAAACCCTAAACCCTAAACCCTAAACCCTAAACCCTAAACCCTAAACCCTAAACCCTAAACCCTAAACCCTAAACCCTAAACCCTAAACCCTAAACCCTAAACCCTAAACCCTAAACCCTAAACCCTAAACCCTAAACCCTAAACCCTAAACCCTAAACCCTAAACCCTAAACCCTAAACCCTAAACCCTAAACCCTAAACCCTAAAACCCTAAACCCTAAACCCTAAACCCTAAACCCTAAACCCTAAACCCTAAACCCTACACCCTAAACCCTAAACCCTAAACCCTAAACCCTAAACCCTAAACCCTAAACCCTAAACCCTAAACCCTAAACCCTAAACCCTAAACCCTAAACCCTAAACCCTAAACCCTAAACCCTAAACCCTAAACCCTAAACCCTAAACCCTAAAACCCTAAACCCTAAACCCTAAACCCTAAACCCTAAACCCTAAACCCTAAACCCTAAACCCTAAACCCTAAACCCTAAACCCTAAACCCTAAACCCTAAACCCTAAACCCTAAACCCTAAACCCTAACCCCTAAACCCTAACCCCTAAACCCTAACCCCTAAACCCTAAGACCCCTGACCCCTGACCCCTGACCCCTGACCCCTGACCCCTGACCCCTGACCCCTGACCCTGAACCCCTAAACCCTAAACCCTAAACCCTAAACCCTAACCCCTAACCCCTAACCCCTAACCCTAAACCCTAAACCCTAAACCCTAACCCCTAAACCCCTAAACCCTAAACCCTAAACCCTAAACCCTAAACCCTAAACCCTAGTTTTTTTAAACTACTAACCTTCGTAAACCCTAAAGTCGTCAGTTTGATATATATATATGGCTAAAGACCTCACAAGTTGATTTTTCACCAAAAACACAATATGGGTATCAAAAGGTAGGTCTCGAGAAAAGATCGCGTTTGGCTTTAACCAGAATTAGCAAATTCCTTCTCATTTTCGAGATATTAAGCGTTGAAGGCAATCGCAAAATATGCGCGGTTTAACAACATCAGTAAGTTATCTAGGTTGATACGTCTCGATCAATAAACATGTAACGAAACGATCAAGAACATTCTGCTATCGAAAGTACCAAAGCTATTACCTTTGAACGCCAAGGTCTCGGGATCGATTCTTACTTCGGTCGCTTTCGCTATCGAGCGACATCATACTTCCAAGCACGAAAGGGAACAAGCTCAAACTCAAACCTACGACCTCAACGATACTAAGACAACATAAATCACCTTATATACTCCAACCGACGGTTAGCAACTGTCCAAATCGTTACGTTATCACATAAACGAATCGGATTGAGGTACTTCAATCAAAATCAAGACCACTTGCACTTCAAAGAATCACTCATGATCACTTATTTCGTTGCTTGACGTATTGATGATAAGGGATAGATTTAATAGAAGTCCGAGTTGTGAGGGTTGGAGTATCGAATCCAAGGTTGAACTAAATAACATACTTTATTCAAAATCGCTATTTTTTTGTATATTACCCCTGAAGCGACCAAAAATTCCGGGGCCCCAGCTACATGGTAGTAGGATGTCCCGGTGGGTATTCGAGATGTGTGCTTGTCTCATTAGCCATAGCGGCATCGTGGGTTCAATTCCCGCTTGGGGCGAAACTTCTGGCTTTTTTAGTTTTTCTATACTTCGATAGTGTCACGGGTTCGAATCCTTCCTTGTGTGCTTCCGTACTTCTTTCAGGCTTCTTTCGCTCCTACCAACTTGCCTTTTACAATTTTCGACCGAAACATAAAATTTCAAAATCTACATAAAATATCTGAACTTTTGAATATAATACTGCATTTTCGTCAAAAGTCATCCTTAGTCATAGACGTCAAAGTCGTCATGACTAATGCTTACGTAATCCGAAAATTCGAAAAGTTACTTTCTTCCATAATTCTTTTTCGCTTTGGCAGAAATTCAATAGGAGGTCTCCTTGAGGAGTTAGAGGCAATTAAAAACTGAAAATTGAAATTACATAATAAAATTTTCAAAAAGTCAAAAAATACTTTCTTACAAAAATCCAAAATCTCGAAACGAAATCCTTTTAAGGTCAATACTTCAAGAGTTATGGCCAATCTGTCTTTTTCGCTAACGAAAAAAAGCTGAAAAAAGCCCAAATGGGCCGCCTTTGAGGCCCAAGCGCTTACAAATGAATCATTAGAATCACCTAAAATTTTGAAGACATGTTCCCACATAGAGGGGCAACATTTGCGAAACTATTTTTAGAAATATAATTAACAGAAAAAAAAGTTATGACTAAAAAACCCCCCAAAAAGCCCTTTTTCGGCCCTAGCGCAAAAATGAATCGATGAAATTGTGCATTCTAAAAAAAAAGATGATTTTTAGGTTCGATTTAATAGCTTAGCCGCGAGGAATAGTCAAGGAAAAATTTTTTCGCGCTCGCGAACCCCCTAAACCCTAAACCCTAAACCCTAAACCCTAAACCCTAAACCCTAAACCCTAAACCCTAAACCCTAAACCCTAAACCCTAAACCCTAAACCCTAAACCCTAAACCCTAAAACCCTAAACCCTAAACCCTAAACCCTAAACCCTAAACCCTAAACCCTAAACCCTAAACCCTAAACCCTAAACCCTAAACCCTAAACCCTAAACCCTAAACCCTAAACCCTAAACCCTAAACCCTAACCCCTAAACCCTAACCCCTAAACCCTAACCCCTAAACCCTAAGACCCCTGACCCCTGACCCCTGACCCCTGACCCCTGACCCCTGACCCCTGACCCCTGACCCTGAACCCCTAAACCCTAACCCCTAAACCCTAAACCCTAACCCCTAACCCCTAACCCCTAACCCTAAACCCTAAACCCTAAACCCTAACCCCTAAACCCCTAAACCCTAAACCCTAAACCCTAAACCCTAAACCCTAAACCCTAGTTTTTTTAAACTACTAACCTTCGTAAACCCTAAAGTCGTCAGTTTGATATATATATATGGCTAAAGACCTCACAAGTTGATTTTTCACCAAAAACACAATATGGGTATCAAAAGGTAGGTCTCGAGAAAAGATCGCGTTTGGCTTTAACCAGAATTAGCAAATTCCTTCTCATTTTCGAGATATTAAGCGTTGAAGGCAATCGCAAAATATGCGCGGTTTAACAACATCAGTAAGTTATCTAGGTTGATACGTCTCGATCAATAAACATGTAACGAAACGATCAAGAACATTCTGCTATCGAAAGTACCAAAGCTATTACCTTTGAACGCCAAGGTCTCGGGATCGATTCTTACTTCGGTCGCTTTCGCTATCGAGCGACATCATACTTCCAAGCACGAAAGGGAACAAGCTCAAACTCAAACCTACGACCTCAACGATACTAAGACAACATAAATCACCTTATATACTCCAACCGACGGTTAGCAACTGTCCAAATCGTTACGTTATCACATAAACGAATCGGATTGAGGTACTTCAATCAAAATCAAGACCACTTGCACTTCAAAGAATCACTCATGATCACTTATTTCGTTGCTTGACGTATTGATGATAAGGGATAGATTTAATAGAAGTCCGAGTTGTGAGGGTTGGAGTATCGAATCCAAGGTTGAACTAAATAACATACTTTATTCAAAATCGCTATTTTTTTGTATATTACCCCTGAAGCGACCAAAAATTCCGGGGCCCCAGCTACATGGTAGTAGGATGTCCCGGTGGGTATTCGAGATGTGTGCTTGTCTCATTAGCCATAGCGGCATCGTGGGTTCAATTCCCGCTTGGGGCGAAACTTCTGGCTTTTTTAGTTTTTCTATACTTCGATAGTGTCACGGGTTCGAATCCTTCCTTGTGTGCTTCCGTACTTCTTTCAGGCTTCTTTCGCTCCTACCAACTTGCCTTTTACAATTTTCGACCGAAACATAAAATTTCAAAATCTACATAAAATATCTGAACTTTTGAATATAATACTGCATTTTCGTCAAAAGTCATCCTTAGTCATAGACGTCAAAGTCGTCATGACTAATGCTTACGTAATCCGAAAATTCGAAAAGTTACTTTCTTCCATAATTCTTTTTCGCTTTGGCAGAAATTCAATAGGAGGTCTCCTTGAGGAGTTAGAGGCAATTAAAAACTGAAAATTGAAATTACATAATAAAATTTTCAAAAAGTCAAAAAATACTTTCTTACAAAAATCCAAAATCTCGAAACGAAATCCTTTTAAGGTCAATACTTCAAGAGTTATGGCCAATCTGTCTTTTTCGCTAACGAAAAAAAGCTGAAAAAAGCCCAAATGGGCCGCCTTTGAGGCCCAAGCGCTTACAAATGAATCATTAGAATCACCTAAAATTTTGAAGACATGTTCCCACATAGAGGGGCAACATTTGCGAAACTATTTTTAGAAATATAATTAACAGAAAAAAAAGTTATGACTAAAAAACCCCCCAAAAAGCCCTTTTTCGGCCCTAGCGCAAAAATGAATCGATGAAATTGTGCATTCTAAAAAAAAAGATGATTTTTAGGTTCGATTTAATAGCTTAGCCGCGAGGAATAGTCAAGGAAAAATTTTTTCGCGCTCGCGAACCCCCTAAACCCTAAACCCTAAACCCTAGTTTTTTTAAACTACTAACCTTCGTAAACCCTAAAGTCGTCAGTTTGATATATATATATGGCTAAAGACCTCACAAGTTGATTTTTCACCAAAAACACAATATGGGTATCAAAAGGTAGGTCTCGAGAAAAGATCGCGTTTGGCTTTAACCAGAATTAGCAAATTCCTTCTCATTTTCGAGATATTAAGCGTTGAAGGCAATCGCAAAATATGCGCGGTTTAACAACATCAGTAAGTTATCTAGGTTGATACGTCTCGATCAATAAACATGTAACGAAACGATCAAGAACATTCTGCTATCGAAAGTACCAAAGCTATTACCTTTGAACGCCAAGGTCTCGGGATCGATTCTTACTTCGGTCGCTTTCGCTATCGAGCGACATCATACTTCCAAGCACGAAAGGGAACAAGCTCAAACTCAAACCTACGACCTCAACGATACTAAGACAACATAAATCACCTTATATACTCCAACCGACGGTTAGCAACTGTCCAAATCGTTACGTTATCACATAAACGAATCGGATTGAGGTACTTCAATCAAAATCAAGACCACTTGCACTTCAAAGAATCACTCATGATCACTTATTTCGTTGCTTGACGTATTGATGATAAGGGATAGATTTAATAGAAGTCCGAGTTGTGAGGGTTGGAGTATCGAATCCAAGGTTGAACTAAATAACATACTTTATTCAAAATCGCTATTTTTTTGTATATTACCCCTGAAGCGACCAAAAATTCCGGGGCCCCAGCTACATGGTAGTAGGATGTCCCGGTGGGTATTCGAGATGTGTGCTTGTCTCATTAGCCATAGCGGCATCGTGGGTTCAATTCCCGCTTGGGGCGAAACTTCTGGCTTTTTTAGTTTTTCTATACTTCGATAGTGTCACGGGTTCGAATCCTTCCTTGTGTGCTTCCGTACTTCTTTCAGGCTTCTTTCGCTCCTACCAACTTGCCTTTTACAATTTTCGACCGAAACATAAAATTTCAAAATCTACATAAAATATCTGAACTTTTGAATATAATACTGCATTTTCGTCAAAAGTCATCCTTAGTCATAGACGTCAAAGTCGTCATGACTAATGCTTACGTAATCCGAAAATTCGAAAAGTTACTTTCTTCCATAATTCTTTTTCGCTTTGGCAGAAATTCAATAGGAGGTCTCCTTGAGGAGTTAGAGGCAATTAAAAACTGAAAATTGAAATTACATAATAAAATTTTCAAAAAGTCAAAAAATACTTTCTTACAAAAATCCAAAATCTCGAAACGAAATCCTTTTAAGGTCAATACTTCAAGAGTTATGGCCAATCTGTCTTTTTCGCTAACGAAAAAAAGCTGAAAAAAGCCCAAATGGGCCGCCTTTGAGGCCCAAGCGCTTACAAATGAATCATTAGAATCACCTAAAATTTTGAAGACATGTTCCCACATAGAGGGGCAACATTTGCGAAACTATTTTTAGAAATATAATTAACAGAAAAAAAAGTTATGACTAAAAAACCCCCCAAAAAGCCCTTTTTCGGCCCTAGCGCAAAAATGAATCGATGAAATTGTGCATTCTAAAAAAAAAGATGATTTTTAGGTTCGATTTAATAGCTTAGCCGCGAGGAATAGTCAAGGAAAAATTTTTTCGCGCTCGCGAACCCCCTAAACCCTAAACCCTAAACCCTAAACCCTAAACCCTAAACCCTAAACCCTAAACCCTAAACCCTAAACCCTAAACCCTAAACCCTAAACCCTAAACCCTAAACCCTAAACCCTAAACCCTAAACCCTAAACCCTAAACCCTAAACCCTAAACCCTAAACCCTAAACCCTAAACCCTAAACCCTAAACCCTAAACCCTAAACCCTAAACCCTAAACCCTAAAATCTTAAACTACTAAACTTTGTAAACCCTAAAGTCGTCAGTTTCATTACCAAAGACGTCTAAACTCGATTTTCACCAAAAATGCAATATGGGTATCAAAAGATAGGTCTTGGAAAAAGATTGCATTTGGCTTTAATCAGAATTTGCAAATTCCTTCTCATTTTCAAGTTATTTGTCATTAAAGACAATTACAGACCATTTGAAGTTGAACAAAGTCAGAAATCTGTAATCTGTTCCAGTAACATGTCTCGATGAACAATCATCTATCAAAATGATCTTCAATACCTTTCTAACAGCGTCAAGGCTGACTCTAGTCTCAAAGGTCACGAGATCGAATCCAATCGAACTCAACCTCACTTCCAAACACTAAAGTTCTTAAGCCTGGACTCGAACCTGATACCTTACCGACGTAAAAACATCATCAACTATCCTATCTATCTCAACCATCCTAATCGATACATTACTGTAGAAAGGAATCGAAGTTAACTACTTCGATCGTAATCAAGCACACGTCTCGTACTATCAAAGATCACTTATGATCCTTTCGTTCGTAGTAGGATCAAACGATAAGGAGGGATAGGTCAGTAAACGCTTCCGAGTCGTAAAGGTCGAGGGATCGAATCCAAAGATAAACAAAGTTATAATTCTCATTAAACTCAATCGAATACTCGTATTATACCCCTTGAGCGATCCAAAATATCGGGGCCCCAGTTGTCGTGCTGGTTCGACGTCCTGGCGGGTATTCGAGATGTCTGCTTGTCTCATTAGCCAATAGGATCGTCGGGGGTTCAATTCCCTCCTGGGGCAACCTTTTGGTGACTTTGATTTTTGATACTTTTGCAATGTCGAAGGTTCGAATCCTTCCTTATCTGCTTTTAAAACGGCTTTTTTCGACACTTATCCCTTCATAACTCGAAACGAATCATCAAAGTCTCTCCAAACTTCATCGAAAGTTTCTTCACATTTACATCGATATTTCCTCGAAGTTTGAAGTCAAACTTAGGAACAGATTTTTCGTAAAGCTTGAAAAACCTCAAAAAACGTCAAAAAACACTAAAAAAGGAGAAAAACTCAATCTATTTCACCTTATAACTCGAGAACTAATCATTAGATTTCCCTAAAAACTTCACAAAATCTCAATATACCCCTAAATACCATTCTCGGAAAGTTTCAAGAAATATAATTCGTCCAGTTTTTCGCTAGGCTAGAAAAACCTAAAAAACACTAAAAAAACACTAAAAATTGACACAATTCACCCCATAACTCAAAAACTAATCATTAGATATCCTTAAAAACTTTAGAAAACCTCAATATACCCCTAAACATCATTCTCGGAAAGTTTCAAGAAATATAATTCGTCCAGTTTTTCGCTAGGCTGAAAAAACCATAAAACACGGCGAAAAATGAGCATAGCACCCCCACCTTTCGGTCAACTTCATTTTTTTTCAAATTTTTGATTTTCCTACGTAACAACCCCCACTTCCCTGAAATTTCACTTTCAAATTCCCAAAGATGACGATTCTAGGGTTTAGGGCTCAAAATCCACCTGGGCAAAGGAGATAAACCCTAAACCCTAAACCCTAAACCCTAAAACCCTAAACCCTAAACCCTAAACCCTAAACCCTAAACCCTAAACCCTAAACCCTAAACCCCTAAACCCTAAACCCTAAACCCTAAACCCTAAACCCTAAACCCTAAACCCTAAACCCTAACCCTAAACCCTAACCCCTAAACCCTAAACCCTAAACCCTAAACCCTAAACCCTAAACCCTAAACCCTAAACCCTAAACCCTAACCCCTAACCCTAAACCCTAACCCCTAACCCTAAACCCTAAACCCTAAACCCTAAACCCTAAACCCTAAACCCTAAACCCTAAATTATTAAACTACTAACCTTCGTAAACCCTAAATTATTAAACTACTAACCTTCGTAAACCCTAAAGTCGTCAGTTTGATGGCTAAAGACGTCACAAGTTGATTTTTAACCAAAAACACAATATGGGTATCAAAAGATAGGTCTTGAAAAAAGATTGCGTTTGGCTTTGATCAGAATTTTGAAGTTCCTTCTCATTTTCGAGAAATCAAGCGTTAAAGGCAATTGCAGAAAATCTGCGGATTTACAAAGTCAGTCATCTAGATAATACGTCTCGATCCTTAAATATCTTACGAAACGATTAAGAACATCCTATCAGAGCTGGGCAGTACCGTAACGACCCCCTACGGTACGGTACGGTACGGTGCGAATGTTTTTTACGGTACGGTACAACATCGGTACTGGGTGTAACGTTCGATGTGATGGGTCTGATTGAGGGGACTCTAGGCTCGTGTTTGATACTTATGTGAGAGTGTTGGGGAGTCCTGTAACTTGTTTTCGATCGAATCAACCTGTCTAGAACGTTTCACTGGTTTCGGAGCCGACCTTTTTTTTTTAGAGGATTCTTCTTTTTTACGATGGAAGCTTTTGAGCTAGGAGTAAAGACGTTATCGAGTTGGGAGGAGTCTTTAGAGCCGGCTGTAAAGCAGCTGATCATGTTCTACGCGTCGAGTTCGACATTGGCGAATTCGCACACCAAGGAGCTCAAAGCCCTGCGACTGGAAATATCAGATCTGAAAGAGACGATACGCGAACTAAGGCGATCGATTCAAGGAGGGAGTTCCGCGACGGGTACAGGTCGAGGAATGGTTAAGCCGAGGATGCCAGGGCCCTTTACGGGAAAAGATAAAACTCGCCTGGACGACTGGGCGTTTTCGATGCGCCAGTTCTTTGCGGCCAGTGGCGTGGGGTGTGAAGAGAGAATGGTAAACGTTGCGAGTACCAACTTGGGTGAGGACGCTGCTATATGTTGGAGACTCGATGTGGAAGGGAAAACAGCGGCTCGACAGGATGTGGTAAAAACTTGGGCGGAATTTGTTGCTTTGTTAAAACAGCAGTTCAGTGTGGCGGACGAAGAGGGGGAGGCTAGAAGGAAACTCGTGGCACTTCGCCAGGGTTCGCGCAGTGTGCGCCAGTTCACTCACGAGCAGTCATGGGCTGCACGGGACAGACCCCTGTCCTGTGCATCGCACAGGACAGGGTTCTGTGCGGGTTCTGTGCACCCTGTGCTGTCCTGTCCTGTTTTTCGAAAATCCAGGACAGACGTGCACAGGGTCAGATTTGTGCTGCACAGGCGCACAGACTGCACAGCACAGCACAGAATCTGCACAGAACTGCACAGACTCTGCACAGACTCTGCACAGACTCTGCACAGACTCTGCACAGACTCTGCACAGACCTGCACAGACTTTGCACAAACCTGCACAGACCCGGTCTGTGCTGTGCTGTGCAGGTCTGTGCACCTGTGCAGCACAGGTCCAACCCTGTGCACAGAACAGACAGTCTGTTCTGTCCTGTCCTGTGCACAGGGGTCTCAGCCCATGTCTGCTCACGAGTTTAAGTCGCTGTTGCTGTTGTGTCCGGCTGTGGATCTTTCGGCGCAGCTGTTCCACTTCCTGGAGGGGCTGACTCCTTTGGTGCAGAAAGAGCTGCGACTTCGAAAACCCAAAACGTTGGACGAGGCTGTGGAGATGGCAAAGCGTTGCGACGTGCGAGTGGGGGATTCGAGTGCAGCAGGGCAAAGAGGGGCCAGCGATCCCATGGATGTCGACGCCATGTGGTCGCAGCAGAATCGCGATCGCAGTGGTGGCAGTTACAGGAGGGGTAGGGAGAATGGGGCAGCGAAAGGCAAGTCAGACCGCAGCAAGGACAAGTGTCATAGGTGCCAGGGCGTAGGCCACTGGGCGAGAGAGTGTCCGAATCAAAAAAAGTAGTCGGACCTCCAGTACCGATCGAATTGCAGACAGCTGCAAGGTCGGAATTTTTTACAGGATTCGCTGCTGGAGGTAATTTTGAAAAGAAGTTTGAGTCTTTTAAGTTTTTGGGTGGTGAGAACTCTGTTTGTTCGTTGGGGAAAAGAGATGTGTTGAGGTTTCAGGCAACACTACAAGGCAAACAAATTCAGGGATTACTGGATACAGGGGCTTCTGAGAATTTTGTGAAAGAAGAGTGGTGTGTGAGTCACAGAATTTCTACCAGGGACTGTGCACCTGTAGCTGTGAGATTGGCAAATGGGGATCCAACAGTGAGTGATCAAATGGTGGATTTTGACAGTTTACAGCTTGGAGATTTTGTGGGTTCTTTGCAGTGCAGAGTGTTTCTATTAGGCAGATTTGATCTGATTTTGGGGGGTACTTGGCTGCAAGATAATCAGTGCAGAATAGACTATGGACAGACCCCTGATAAGAGAGTTTCGATTATAGCTGGTACAGAGAGGGTGACTATTCCCACCTTAGGTGGATGGAGTCCAGGATCACATGGTTTGGAAGTTATGGAACAGCTGGGAACTGATCCAGAGCCTCTTTCTTTAGGTCCTATCTCTTTCAAAAAGTGGACAGATTTTATGGACCAGAGTGGGGGAATGGGGGGATTAATTTCAGTGTTGGAACTTCCAAGACTTGGTGAAACGGCTGACTTAGTAGGCGAAGATCTAGGCGGAAAACAGAGGTTACAGTCTGAGAGTTCCAGGTAGTCGCGGACTGACTGGAATGGGGTAGTTACGTGATGCTCAATGAGAGGCTGAAACGTAGTGAAGAGAGTTCGAACCAGGTTCAGTATATTCAGTGTCAGGTCTCAGATGGCTGAGAGTTTGGGAGTCAGACTGGAAGGAGCTTCAGTCTGGGTCCTTAGTCTAGAGGTTATCAAGGGTTATAAAGGGTTAGTCGGAGCTCTGGCTAGAAGGGCTGAGCTGAGAAATGATAGAGACGTTTTGAGGAGAGCTAGATGATAGCTAGTATTTGTAAGGTTAGGAGATGGGCTGGGAGTTTTCTAGAAGCTCTGGGCTGAGAGTATAAAAGGCTGGGGATCGTTGTAAAGAACAAGCTTGTTGAAATAAGATTCAGTTGTATACTCTCGTGTCTCAGACCTTTCTTACAGAACTTCTGGTCGTCTCCCAACGTGTGTGAAGAACGGGTTAAGTGGCGGCTGGAAGTATTCAGCCTCGAAAAAAAGAATCCGTTTCACTTGGAAGGAGAGAAATCTTCTGTGGCAGATGGGACACCTGATTCGTATGTTTTGACATTAGAGGAAATGTTGGAATTGGAAAATATCGAATTAGGGGGAACCTTGCAGGCAACACAGGACTTATCTCCTGAATTGGTTAAAAGAAGGGACAGAATCATGGCTAGATATCAGAAGTTGATGATAGGGAAAGGTGAAGTTATGCCTAGCCCGCCGACGGATCCTGATCAGACTTTGCGACCATTCTATCGGATTCGGCTTGTTTCAGGTGCTAAGGCTTATTTTCGAAGTCCTTACAAGATGACTGATCGGGAGTTAAAGGTACTGAAAGAATCTTTGGAAGAGTACACAAAATTGGGCTATATTGAGCCATCTCGTTCGGAGTGGGGATCACCATGTCTATTCGTGAAAAAAGGGGACAATACGTTGAGACTTTGCATTGATTATCGCCGGGTGAATGCACAAACTGTGCGAAGTACTTATCCACTTCCAAATATTCCAGAGATGCTTGATAGGTTGAGAGGGAAAAAGCTTTTTAGTAAGCTAGACCTTAGGCATGGTTTTCATCAGGTTCCGGTGCACCCAGAAAGTAGGCCGGTTACAGCGTTTAATTGTCGTTATGGGCAGTTCCAATGGAGGGTTTTACCATTTGGCCTGTGTAATGGGCCTCCGGAATTTCAGAAGTTTACTACCGAATTATTAAGGGATTTTTTGGACGAATTCTGCATTCATTTGATTCATGATATTTTAGTTTTTTCGGATAACCCAGCGGATCATGAAAGGCATTTGACCCAGATTTTGGACGTGTTAGAAAAAGCGGAACTGTTTATCAAAAAGGATAAAACGGCGTTCTTTTGCACGACCATTGATTTCTTGGGATATGTTTTAAGTCCAGAAGGGTTGTCAGTGAATCCAGAAAAGGTTCATACTATAGAGTCCTGGCCTAGGCCTAAGAACCTCAGAGAGGTGAGGGGATTTTTAGGGCTATGCAATTTTTACCGACGTTTTGTGAATCGGTACGCTACGATCTCGTATCCGTTAAATCGATTAACACATAAAGGGGTTCCGTTCGAGTGGACGACGGAAATTGATTCAGCGTTTCATGATCTCAAGGATAAACTCAAAAAGGCTCCCATTTTGCAGTTGCCTAGTCCGGAGGGAGAGGGGTTTGTTTTATATACTGATGCCTCGGACGTGGGAGTAGGGGGCGTTTTAATGCAGGGGACCAATACAATTGGATTTTATTCGAAGCTTTTGTCGGGTTCCCAGCTAAACTGGCCCACTTATGAGAAAGAATTATATGGGATTATATGTTCGTTGGAGAATTGGAGATACCTTTTGGATGGGCGTCGTTTTGAGATAATAACGGATCACAGTACCCTGACCCACTTACATAAACAGGAAAAGCTAAATCAAAGGTTGGCTCGTTGGTTGGACACGTTAGCTGAATACGATTTCTCGATTAAGCATTTGGCTGGTCGTTTGAATTTGGTGGCAGACGCATGGTCCAGAAGGCCAGTGGCTTTGAATTTTCTAAGTTCAGGTGGTGGGGATATCGAGAACGAGATTCGGGAACAGCTGTTGGCGGATTCGGATGCGCTTGACTTCTTGAAAAAGGTCCAGAAAGGAGTTCTTAAAGGATATGAACTCAAAGATGGTTTGGTGCTGAAGGTACTAAACTCAGGTGAAAAACGCGTGTATGTGCCTCGTGCAGTTCGTTCGCAGTTATTACAGTTTGCGCATGACGATGTTTTGGGGGGACACTTGGGAATGAGAAAAACTTCAGAACGCTTGAAAAAGTGGGTGTTTTCGCCTGGAATTTTGAAGGATATTCAGGAATACGTTCGCTGTTGTTTGGGTTGTCAGAAGTCGAAACCAGAAAAAAGGAAACCCCGTGGGCTTTTAGCGCCATTGAGTATACCACAAAAGAAATTTTTCTCCGTCAGTTTGGATCTCCTCTGTGGTTTTCCGAAGTCACCAGATGGTATTGACTGTGTGGTGGTCGTGATTGATCGCCTCACGAAATTTGGGCATTTTATTCCTTGTTCGGTTTCGTTGAGTTCAAAGGGGTTGGTTTCCTTGTTTTTGCAACATATTGTGCGCCAGCACGGGGTTCCGGGTGAAGTAATTTCGGATAGGGACCCGCGTCTGGTGGGGGCCCCTTGGCAAGATATGATTCGTGGGTTAGGAATAAAACAGAATATGAGTAGCCCAGACCACCCTGAAACGGACGGACAGACTGAGAGGGTCAACCGTGTTATTAATGAGTATTTGCGGAACTTTGTGGGTGGCACTGAGGTCCTGTGGCCGACTTATTTACCGTTTTGCGAGTTCGCATATAATAGTAGTCTTCATGAATCGACTGGGATGTCGCCGTTTCGTTTTTTGACGGGAGAGGATGTTTCGGCCCCTTTTACGAAAGGTTTGAGGGTTGTTTTGGCAAAGGCTGGGTGTTCGCGGTTTCGGGCGGAGACCAGTGAGGCTATGTTGAACCGCATGAGGGACGAATTTCGGTGGGCTCAATCGAATTTGGAGGCGGCGCGTGCTCGTGTGGCGTATTATGCAGACCAGGGTCGGTCGGAAGAGATTTTTTCTGTGGGCCAAAAGGTGCTGGTGAAGGCGAGTGTGGTGCGGGGACGGTTGCAGGCCAGTACGGACAAGCTGGGTGCAAAATTTTATGGGCCCGTTCCGATCGTTCAAGTTCTCAGCGATGTGGTCTACAAGGTTAAGTTTCCGTCTCAGGTCAAGGTGCATCCCGTTTTGCATATTTCGAAACTTCGTCCTTTTCGCTCTTCTTCTCGGTTTTCGCAACGTACAGTGGATTCTTTGGGTTTTCCTGTTATGGTGGATGGCCGGGAGGAATATGAGGTGTCGGAAGTCGTTCGAACGCGGGTCCGTTCTCAGGGGGGGAAGAAAAGGAAAACAATTCGAGAATACTTGGTTCATTGGCACGGTTGTAGTGAAATAGATCGAACTTGGGAACCTCGACAGCATCTGACGAATTGCAGAGTCAAGGTCGTCGAGTTTTGGAAACAACAGGGTGTGGCTCCTCCCAGTGACGCGTTTTGAATATTATGATTAAGGTAAACCGGCCGGCGACGGGGTCGCTGGGTAAGACGGACTGTTGTTTTGGATAGACAGGACTGGACGGGTTACAGGAGAGACTTTTTTGTAATATTTGAAATGATATATTATCGTTTGGTGGAGTTTTTGAGTTCGATAATATATACCGGTTTAATGGCCCGGTTGATCATGTTCGGTGGAACAACTGGGATGTTTGGTGGGTCCTTGAGTGTTGTGCCAGGTGGCTTTAGTGGTTGTTTCCGAGAGTGAATGAGTTCTTTTGGATCTTTGGGTTTGAGGTATTATGGGGTGCCGAGGAAAGGCCCTTAGAACTAATTGAGCAAAATACCTTTTAGCCGGGTCGAGTTCTTTTAGTTTGGTTTTTGGTCGCTATTGACTTTCCTCGAAAAAAGGTTCGGATTTTGGGTAACCTTTCTCTTGAGAGGGGGAAGGGTGTAACGTTCGATGTGATGGGTCTGATTCAGGGGACTCTAGGCTCGTGTTTGATACTTATGTGAGAGTGTTGGGGAGTCCTGTAACTTGTTTTCGATCGAATCAACCTGTCTAGAACGTTTCACTGGGTCGGTACGATACGTTATCGCCAACGACCAGCACCCAACATCGGGTCGTTGTTGCAACGTGTCACTGACGTTGTTGTACCGACACAGACAGTACGACGTTCGGTACAACAACGTAATGACGTTGCAGTAACGTCATGTGGATGACGTACAAAGTGACCCCCGCAGGGTCCCCAGAACCCAAGGGAACCGAGTGGGATTCGAACACCGTACCGCACGATATCAAGTCATCTACACTGAGCGCTAAGCAAAGTGGACCACGATGATTCTGTGGTTGTTGCAATAATATACCCTAATTTCACAGAATTACAAACAGATTAAGGTATATTATCGCAACAGCCACAAAATCATTGTGGTTCACTTGGCTTAGCGTTTAGTGTAGATGACTCGACATCGTGCGGTAAGATGTTCGAATCTCACTTGGTTCCCTTGGGTTTTGGGGACCTTGCGGGGGTTACTTTGTACGTCATCCACATGACGTTACTGCAACGCTATTACGTTGTTGTACCGACCTGGCCGTTGTTGTAACGTGTTATCGTTACACGTAACGCAACCGATCGTTGTTGTAACGTCTTGCCTCGGTGCGGACGTTATAGCAGCCGGCGTAGACGTTACTGATAACGTATTGCATTACAACAACGCTTTGGCGTTACAGTAACGTCGGATCGTTGTTGTACCGGACTTGGACGTTGTTGTACCGACTGGGTCGTTGTTGTAACGTGTGCAACGTGTTGTAACGTCCGGTCGGTGCGTGCACCGACCGGACACGTTGCTGTACTGACCCTGTGCGTTACGGTACGGTGCGTTACAAACGGGTTACTGCCCAGCTCTGCTTGGGGTCAAGCCGGAAGAAACCCAAGAGGATCTGTTGGGACGATTTGTAGTTCGGACTTGGTGGGGAATGTTATGATGAGCTTAGCACTGGTTTGAAATGGGAACTAGCACAAGTGGTGTGATCCAGGAAGTTACAGAACCATGGTTAGGAAAGATTGGCCGTGAACTGATACCAGCTGCTGACGTCCAGGGACGTCAGACGTCAAAGGCGTCATGCATCTGACGTCTGTGAAGCGTCAGATGCATCCCCGGTGAATGACAGCATCCTCCCAAGGAGGTACTACTGAACTACAGCGAGGAAACCACCGTAAGAGCACAGAGTCAAGACAGTGGTTCGGTCAATCAGATGAGGACTTGCGAGACTGAGGTCCTGGGTTCGAGTCTGAGTGAGAACGTGCTTTGGTCTGGGCCTGTGTGTGAGTGTGTAAGTGAGTCAGGAGTAGAACTGGCGGCTGTGAGTCAGGGTAGTGGGAGTGTTACGGGTGGTTAGTCACCCTCGGGAAAGTCGAACTGGGAGTTGAAATGATGGGACGCTTGATGTAACCTTGCTTTTTCAGTGATCTGTGGTGTGACCCCGAGTCTGTGACCCGTGCGATTTTGTGTGACCGTTCCGCCGCCGCCTCACTCTTTTCCGAGATAGGAGACGTCGCTCGCGGACGTCAGTCCTCCCGAGCGATAACATGAACCCTGTACTCGAACACATTGATGTAAGCTTCATTGTTCGATCTTATTTAGTTACATCGGTACGGACCCGGGCACAAATAGGTTACCTAATTTTATCGTCAAACCAATTCAAAACACCATACTGCTGCATCACCGCCATTCTTGTTTGACTCAATTCATTTCGTGAATCCGATTAGTGCTTGGGGAAGCCGACAGATGTTAAGTATTCGACAACATCAGCAGCCGCTTTTCCTCTTCTCTCAACTGTTATAATTAGGATTTGGGATTGAACGGAATTTCTTTAATTTTTAACATTAGTTCATGACTCATGAGATGGAGATCTCTAGGTATAAAGTGGGGAAGAAGGATTGTATCACTGAACAATTTTCTGTAAGAAAAGTCTGTTCGACAAAGAGGAGAAGGCTGGCAATATTAACACAACTTCATTCTGGTAAGACTGGGACAGAATTCATATGAGCAGTGCATTACTTTCCTCAACATCCTTCCAGTGTTTTCTCAAGATGAGTTATCTCAACTATTAAGATAAGTTATCTCAACTATCAACCCTGTAGTACTCCTGGATTGTGGTCCTCGCAACCGGATCTGCTCCAAGTGTGGAGTGAGATGCTGAGGCGACATCTACCACAACATAGTCCCCTGGCTTCACTGATACTCTATCAGCATCCTTTCCAAGACTGGATGGAACTTTTCTGTCAGGAAATACTACCCGCTTCAAGGTATCTGTTTTACCAGTCCACATGTCATCGGACTTCTGAGCCTTGCCTTCGACAAGCACCTGCAGGTTCAACAACTTTTTTAAGTTTTTTTTGCTGCATAAAAAATTTCTTCAAAATCTGCTGTAAAAATAAAACTTAGTAGATACTTATTGTTATTTTTTAAATCCACACAAGACAAGCATTTTCTTGTTCATGCTCTGGTACAAGTGTAGAAAAATGTATCATGAAGTTAGCAGATAGATAAATCTGGCAAGAAGGGGGGGAAAAAAGTGAACACCACATCACTGGGAAATGTGCTTGCAGTTTTATGTTTTCTTCCGCTTCCCTCACAAAGAAGAGGACCATCAAGTTGACCAAGTAGTTTCTCTTTTTCAGTTGATAACTTTATTTCAGTTGGGAACGAATCACAAAATATCCTTCTTGCTGGGTGCGCTGCAATCATCCATGGAGGATCTGTGAAGCAACAACAACCCTCACCAGGTGCTGACGTCCAATCTCTGCAGCGCTCTTTTCCATCTGCCTCTTTCTGAACATGTTAATAATTTGGGACAGCCGGCGACCTTTCACTTCCTCTGTGACGTCATCTTTCAGGTGCCTGGATGCATGGGTTTTGTTCCGCTCGGAGTACTTGAACAAGAAGCCAGATTCATAGCCAACTTTGTCCATCAGATCCAGAGTCTCATCATGCTCCACCTCAGTCTCACCACAGAAACCTGCAAGGTCCCACAACATCAGAACAAATTATGAAAAAAAACCCCTTCAAACTGAAATTCTGGAGGCCAAGTATTAGTAGACCACTTCAATGTTTTGCTATTCTGAGGATTCACATTTTCTGGCATTAACAGGAATATGTATGAACAGTTCTGCCCATTCAGTCCATCCTACCAAAAGTGAAAAATCATCCACTGTGGTGGGGTTCGGTGGTCAAAGCTATGTCTTGGGTAATAAAAACTGCTGCTTCAGTCCCAGGGAACTGGTCTTTCAAAGCATGCCATCCAGCTAAAAAATTGACTGAAAGGAGGGTCACCATAGTGAATGTTAATACTGCACCTGCAATGATGTCTGTTGAAAGGGCGACTCCTGAAATTCGTTGCCTGGCTTTCTCAACCAGGTTATCATAAGCTTCCCTGGAATACCCCCTTTTCATTCGTTCAAGACAAGTAGTGCTCCCACTCTGAGCTGGCAAATGGAGTTGAGAACATACATTGTGGTGCTCTGCTACAACCTGCCTAACAAGAAAAGAGAAAAACACAAACATAGTTGGGATTCTTCTTTCACATTATATTGAAGCACCTGAAATCCTGCCCCCACATCAGTTGCAGCAAAAAACTTGAAAAAAATGAAAGAACCACCACACACCTGTAGAACGTCATCTGAGAAGTCCTTCGGATGAGGGGAGGTAAATCGAACTCTCATTTCAGGGTCAACTTCCGCTACCCTTTCCAAAAGCTCCGCAAATTGAACAGACCCATTCCGCTTCGGCTTGTACACGCTTTGGAACCCCTCCGCATAGACTTCAAAAGGCTTCCTTGAAAAACAAAAATCAAAAGAAAAGAAAGGGGAAGAAATACCAGTCAGCCCCCTCGCAATGACTTGACAGGAACGCGGGGGGTGTATTCCTGGTGCCTACCTCACACTAATGAGACCAGCCTCGAAGAGAAAGAAAAACCAAGCTGAAAATCGATGTCAAGACTCACCCCTGTTGGCTTCCTGGAGTGTATCTTGAAGGTATGGAGAAGTCCGAATAGGAGTTAACATTTTGCCCCAAGAGAGTGACTTCTTTCACCCCCGAATCACTCAACTGTCTGACCTCGGAAAGGATTGATTCCACTGGCCGGCTACGCTCCCTTCCCCTATCAATTGAGAAGTCAAACTCACTTATTCTGACCAAATTTACCAGGTGACTGCCAATAAGTCTTTGAAGCCAATGTGTCCCAGCAAACAAACCAAACCAGGGCTCTCAGGGTGAAGTCGAATATTGCTGCAAGATGGGCACAGGATGTGAAAAAATATTTTTTTTTCAGAGCATGAATTAACAAGATATCAATAACAGCGGAGCAGTGTGTTCGACTGCAACTTTTCAAAACTTCGACCAATGCGGTTAGATATTTTTGCCTGCAGGGAGGGACTCACCTTGTGAAAGGGACAATGCAAAAACTGCACATGTTGTTGCATCCACGCATTATGGTCAAGAAAGCTTTCACTGCCCCCATTGGTCTCAATGGAACGACATCTGCATACGTTTCTTCGAGACTCAATTGAGTATTCATTGCCCCCTCCCCATCCTTACAGAACCAAGAAACAAAAATCACCACTCCGTAGTGTTGCCTCCAAAAGAGATCATTGTCCAAATTCCGACGTCCTCTTGTTTTTCTCCACACAATGATAAAGAATTTTACAAGTTATTTTGCTTCATCTGTTTCCCTATGCAATTTTACAAGAGACTTTACTGGGATGAGTGTCAGAATCTACAACAAGTAAATTCAACCTGAATCTGCATGATTCGTCATTTTTTTTTCTTTTTTTCTTTTAAGGATGGGTGGCCTGGCGCTATGTGTTTGTATTCCTTAAAAAGCAGAAAGATGGCTCTCAAAATTCATTCAGGCTGGGGAAAACACACACTCACAAAATTGACAAAATTTATCACTTACTTGTACAACATCCAGAAGCCTTGGTAAATCTCGGTATGCATCAGGACCAACCACCAAATCTGCTAATTTCTCAACATCCAGTAATTCATGCTTTAGTCTCTCGGCCATGCATCCAAGAACACCAACAACAGGTACATCCCTGTCAATACAGAATCTAAATTCAAGGACTGCTAGAAGGAGAGAAACGAAGTGGCATCTCAGTTTCATTTTTTCCCCTTGCACCCAATCCACCCCTCAATCAAATAAAAAAGTACAAAACACTGGTGTTGATGGTGAATGCCTGGTCAAGCTATCCCCACCCCAAAACAAAGCAGAATTGAGAGAGGAATGGGTGGTCCCTTTGAGAATGCGAGGAAACATGTTGTCAAAGTCACCTATTTTCTTTCCTTGCAGAGTTCTTCAGCTTTCTGAAGTCCACCATGCGGTTCCAAACTCTTCTTTCGGGTTTGTCCCGGATTGCGCAAGTGTTGATCAAGATCAGGTGGGCATCGGTCAAATCCTTAGTTTCTGTGTAACCCTTGGATGCCAAAACTGACATAACTACCTTCATTAAAACACAACCAGCTTAAAATATATTTCTTGGTACAATTGAGTAGTTCAGTGAGTCTCTTTCAACCTCAAATTCAGGTTCTCAACAATGTACCAATTCTATCAGAATAGCAATGATAATGGACCCACCTCAGAATCGCTAACATTCATTTGGCATCCATAGGTTTCCAGATAAACCTTTCGAGAATTTTCTGGGACAAGCGTAGTTTCCTGAGGCTCAACTGCTTCTCCACCCTGGCCATTTCCACAGAAAACCCCCATCAAGCTCAAATGCCAGATAAAAAATAAAAAAAATTCTCATTAATAATGTAGCACAAATGGGAAACTTCCGTCTTAATGGCTTCTGACAGGCATGTGAAAGTGTTTTGTTTACAGAATTCATACCCAATCAATTCACAGGGACCATAGTTAAATGCTCCATTTCCTCACCCATGAAAAAAAAACCTTTATTTCTTGCCACTTCTTTACTACTGTAATTACAATAAACAATTTATCTCACTCGTTGCCCAGCAGTTCCTTGAAGAAAATGGTGCAGGTCTGGTCCATCAGGGAAACGCAAACGGCGCTCGCTGGCGTCCTCCGCCGCCACCTGGGTTAGCAATCTAGCCTCCCCAGAGAAGCTACTCCCAATTGCGCGACGTATGACACCGCTGCAAGATCTCCAGAGCATGGTTGGCTTCAGCAAATGTTTTTTCCAACCGATCCGCCCCGTCTTGTTGGATGCAGATAATCCGAATGTTTGATAATTGGTATAGAAATGCCTTCACGTGGACTATGTCGGTGACGCAAATACAAGGATTTGTAAGCCAGGAGAGTGCAGCAGCTGCAACTTGACAGACTTCTCCGTGTTCCGACGCCTTGTCCTTTTCCCCTTCCGACTGCGTCGTTGAGCGCGCGCATATCCACGAGACATGTGCGTGGGGCTCGCAGGCCCCGGAACCTCAGGTTTCGTGTCTTGTCCCAGGCGCGGTGGGGTATTCCGAAAAGAAACGAGCACTCTCAAAAGAAGCTACGGGCGCGATGTTTGCTGTTCGAGAAGCGATGCGCGTCTAGGGAAGAAGCTAAAAGGGGAGAGGGACATGGAGCGCACCGCTGTCGTCGACCGTGATGCGTCTCTGGCCCAACCTTGCTCTAGCGCAGCGATGGACGGAATGCTGCCTTCTTCTTGTTACGACCTAGTGCACAGGCTGAAAAGCGTAGTGGGCTCATCGTGGAAAACTGTCGACTCGGTTTTGAGAAAACTTTTTCGTGCAAGGTGAGAGAAAAACCCACACTCATATCAGTCTTGTCCCAGTCACCTCCTTGGCCACCACCACAAGTTGACCTGCTATGGGCACTTGGGCATGCAAACTGTATGAATTTTTTATGTATGTAGACATCAAGTCTAATAACAAAATATGGGGACATGTGCCATGGTGGAAAACCATTGGCTGCAATTACACTGTTCCAAATTATTATTTTTTTTCCTCTCGAAAATATGTGACGGACATATACTATTGATATGAAACTGCTGCTGCTTTAAAAAAAGAACCCAAAGTACCAGTAACTGTAATCCTTTTTTTTTTAGTTTTTTTTTTTTTCTCTCCAATTAAGAAAGACATTTGAATTTGTTGCAGCCCTGCTTTTCAGTGCATGGCTTTTGCGATGCCGTCATTGCCAGGGGGAGGCTGGGCCGATCTGTGGAAGAATAGAATATTCGTGGCCGGCTTGCTTGCATGGTTCCTGGCCCAATTTGGAAAGGTGATTCGAAAAGAAACTGTATGAAGTCGACAAATGCAATTTGTGACCACACTTTTTTGCATTGGGGAGCTAGTTTTCTATGGCATCGTGTTTTATCATTAAATTCTGATATTGTTGAAGATTATTCTGCAAGAAAACGTTGTTGTACGAAGGATTGTATGGTGTTTTAAATCAGATCTTCACAAAGAGGTTTACCAAGGGGGTGTGGGATTTGATGGCCTTTCGAGATTCCGGTGGTATGCCTTCCTCTCACTCAGCAATGTCAATGGTCAGTATCATCACCTTAATTACATTACGCGTTGAAACATGCATTGATTGATATTTTTGGATTAACATAAGATAATACACCTGTGATGAGCCAAGGCAAAATCTTTTTTGTTGAATTGGAATAACAGGGTGGAGAAGATCTGATATTTTCCTGTCGAGGTTTCTTTTTTCTTTTCGGCAACTCTTTTTCTCCTTTCTTTATATTCATGCACTTTTTTCCTTTTTTTTTGGGGGGGGGGGGGAAAGGGGGAAATGCAGCCTCTGGAGGCAATTGTCAATCACAAGGTGTTACCATTCCAGGGTGTTTCTTGTTGTATGCATTTTTTTTTGGTGGGTAGGGGGAGTACAGGAAGGTGTTTGTTCTTTAAACACATTTGGTGATTTGTAGGCTGTAACGACTGCTATTGCTTTGGATGTTGGGATGCAAAGCCCGATGTTTACTGTTGCCCTCTGTTTCACATCCATTGTTATGTATGATGCTGCCGGGGTCAGAAAACATGCAGGTACGCATGTGGCAAGAAGTCAGTCAGTCTTAGAATATTTTTTTTCCCAAAGCAGGGCAATTGAGCTGACTTCCTCTCATCAAAACTTGATGGCATGACAGAGCAAAGTATGAATGGTCTGTTTGCTACAGGATGCATCAACCCTCAGGGCCATGCATCTACAATGCATAGAACAATATTGTGTGTCCATCCTTTTGATGGCTGACGTCATTTTCTTGCTGGTTCAGGTTACCAGGCCCAAGTTTTGAATTCTCTAGTCGAGCATGCTGGGCTTCCAGACACTCATCCATTCAGTGCCAGAAAGCTTAAAGAAGTCTTAGGTCATACACCTCGCCAAGTGAGCACAAGACGAAGAAGAATACCTCCAGAAAACATTTGTCTTTCTCCTGTTGAACATTTCAAGACTCGATGTTGATTGCATGTTCCCTTGGTTGGAAATATTTCTCCAGATTATTTGAGCTGGCAGTTGAAAACCCAAATCCCCTACCTACCAATTAGAAAAAATGCTGTAAGCATGCCTGTCCTTCATCATAGATGCAGTTTCTACAGTCCTTTTTTCCTGTCAATTTTTTGTCTGATTCCTCTCATATGGGATGTGTATCTTATTCATGCATGTGTGTGTTTCGGTTTCTTTTATCTGGATTGCAGGTTATTGTCGGTGGCCTTCTGGGAATTGTCGTTGGTATGTTTGCCCCATGTGCATCTTAGGACAGAGCACTGTTCGTTTTATATTTAAAAAAAGAAAAAAGAAAAGCTTGCAGGAGTTAATTTTTAGATGTGGAGGGAACAAATTGACATTTGATGTGCTTTTTTGGGAATCGAATTTTGGTTTTGTTATGATGGAAACTTTTGGGAATTGCAATTTCTTGTCTCAACACTTTGGATTCTCTCTATATGTATATGTTCTCTTTCCTGGGACTGGCCAATAAATAAGTAATTTGATGTTGGAAGGGGGAGGGGGGGGGAAGATCCTTTTTCAAGAAATCCTTTCAAGATGTCTTATTAAAAATAGAAAAAAAGGGAGGTCGCGAAGACCAACAGCAAATAGCACTGATCCAGTCGCACACAAATCGAATTCCTTTTTCAACCCCCTCCAAAAAATTGAGACAAAAACCGCGACCCTCCTTATACACAAGATAGTCCATCCCACTGAAAATAGAATCAGAATTAGCCAGCCTTCATTCGTAATTAACCTATATACTCCCCCACTTTTTTTTTCCTCATTGAAACTTAATTTTGAACAAGCCACCTTGAAACTTGGTGGACCGCTAATTTAAAAAAAAAGAAAACGTTCCTTGGGGTGTTGTCCACCCGCACTTCTTTTTTCCCGAATTAAAAAACGAAAAATTCCAGTGTGTTGTTAGCACCCCCATCGCCATTATTCTAAAATTCTTCGCTGACCCTTCAAATTCAAAACGACTCTAAAGAAGACCAGGAAAACACACATGGCCACACATAGTGTTTTCCTTTTGGTCTCCTTTGCCATTTTCGAATATGATCCTTGAAAACATCAATCCATTTTCCCCCTGGAACTGACAAGAAAAGCAAACCAATCCTCTTTTTGAGATTAAAAAAAGAACTCCCCAAAACCACCAACAAAAGAAGAAAAAAGTCGTTCCCTGAATCCCTACCACTCCAAAAAAGCAAAAAGAAAAATCAAAGGTGACTACTACTCTGCAATTTTGGGGAAAAAACTATTCTGTTCACGGAACAAGTGTTTTGCTTTAAGATCCTCCCTTGGTTTCTTCTTTTTCTTTTTTTGTTCCCTTATGAAATACTTTTTTTGCCCAACCCTGCCCCCCCCGCCTTCCCCCCAAACGACACCATTCTTTTCTTTTCCCCCTTCCCCCCAAACGACACCATTCTTTTCTTTTCCCCCGCTAACCTCCTCCTCCTCCTCCTCCTCACCATCTTTTTTGTTTTCCCCCCTCCCCCTCCCTTCCACCTTTGCTACTCTAGGTAGGTCACGTCCTTCAATTATGCAAAAAGTTCAGCGTTTTTCTTTTTCTTTTCTTTTTCTTTAATGCCACAAATATGAACTCGACACAAAAGACGAATTTCTTTTCATATCTATTCACTGTCGAGCTTGGTACCAGGAGGAAATAGAATCATAGGGGCGAACGTTAATGTTCTGCTGCCTGCTGCCGGGCAACCTTGAATTCAATTCTCGATCAAGGTGCCTATTTGACGAAGGTATCCTGCAATAGATAATAAAACAAAAAAAATCAAGTAATCGAGATGACAGTTATTTGAACAAAATGAAGAACAAATTAATAAAGAGGGTGTGTACTCATTACTCATTACTGGGAACTCTGTCCATCACAAATCTGGTATCTTATGTCGATTTCTTTGACATAAGGAGTTTTTGAAACACAGTTCAACCGAAAGGTTAGTAAAGAACTCATTATATCTACACTCTAGAAGGAAAACAACAGTGTTGATATACCTTGATTCCATGTGTGCCTGGTCAGGGCTGTTTGCCTCTCTGGGTCTGACAACTGTCCTCACTTCTTTCATACATCGAATCACTAATTGATGAAGTTGATCAGAAAGTTGCCTGGTATCTTGGGTTGCCTCGGACAAATAACCCCTGTTGTATTTAACATAAGAAACACAACACATGCATTGCAGATCACAAAACTACATCCAAAACATAAACGAAAAAACCTTCCTTATGGGTTTTTCTTCGAGTGTGTTTTTTTCTGTTCGCATGAGGTTTCAACAATAATAAAAAATGAAAAAAATAAAATAAAAATTTTCCTGCGACCTGGCATTGGTTTCAAACCGACAAGAAAAAAGAACTTACCGCAACGCTTTCAGTGATTCATACACTGGAAATAACGCCTGGGCTTCATACCCATTAGTGTCCTCTTTATTCACACACAAAAAACAAAAAACACTCAGAATTCATGTAGCCCCTGAAATTCATCAACATACCCCTTTTGGCTCTCTCAAGTAACTTCTGGAACAATCGGCGGGAAACCAGTTTTAATGTTATTTTTAGATGAAAATGTACCAGTGCAGTACCATTTCCCCCAAAAATTTTCTGTAGCTCTCTTCACAGATGAAACATTCGCAGCTTACCTTCCTCGACCCCCCCCCCCCCCTTTTCTTACAATTATTCTCACCTTGCATGAGCATGCCTTGCAGCCTTTCGCACTCCATGCTCAAAGTTTTGTTTTCCTCCTCGAGCTTTGCGGCCCGGTTCCTCTCATTGATGGCTTTGGTTTGCAAATCCGCCGCCATTTGTTCCATTCTCCCTATCTGCGCCAAAATAAACGATACTTGATTTCTTTTCGAGGCTCGATTGGCCGAGAACTGGGGCTGGGACAGCAAGGCGGAAGAACAAGGGCGAATTGAGGATGATGATGCTGTGAATGTTGTTGGGTTTGTGGTGCACTTGGGAACAACACAATGAGCCCTCCCCTACGAATGAAAAAAAAATATCTATCGAGAATATTCGATCCCCCACTTTTTATTTGTTTGTTCTGCTTGTTTGTTTTTTCTTTCCGAAATCCCTGAAAATCTTGTTTTCTTTTGAGTGGAATGATTTTGAATTTTTCCTTTTTTTGTGATTTGACCTTCTTCAAATATCTCTGCATGATAATCAATGAAATTTGTTCTTGGAATGCACATCAAAAAATACCAGCGAGAAACAAAGAAGAAGCAAGGGGGGGAGGACATTAGTAATCCATTCCAAACTTACATCATCCTCCTTGTCCATGTTGGCAAGTTCCAATTGCTTGTTCACTTTTTTTTCTTGTTCCCACTCCTGCACCGCCTGATACATAATACAAGAAAAAGAGAACTTTACCTCTGTCCACTGCACTCCATTGCTCTGTACAATTCCAGACTGACAAATTTCTGAAATCCCATTTGCCCATTTCTGTTTTTCCCCTTAGGTGTCGCATTTCTGCCCAGTTCAATACAGAAAATTGTTGTTGTCCAGTAATCCCAGTGGGTCACCTGTTCCAGTTGGTTCTGCAAATTTTGTTGCTCCGCAGCGTATTGACTCCATATGCCAGTTACCTGCGAATTCTGCCTCCACGAACATCCACACACACGTCATGTTTTCAATTACCCCAGAAGAAGTCATATTGTACAATAAACCATGACAACTCTAGTCCTCATTGTGTCTCATCTTATCAACCCAATGTGGACCTTTTGTAAATCTGTATGTCTGACACGCCACATGTGCATTTTTTGCTGTTGTCCACAACACCAGACCTCACCATTTGACTAGCTGATTCCTGAGCAGCTTTCAGCTCAACGGCAAGCTTTTGATTTTCTGCCATCGCTTCCTCGAGTTCTGCAGTTAGACGATCAGATTTTCTGATCGATAACTCCAAGTCCGCCTTGATATTGACAATAAAAAAAAACAAATTGAGCTGAGGATAAATCTATCAATACATTTCCTTGTTGCAGTTTAAATTCGTCTTTGAATGGATTGGAACTCCTGCCCAGTTATGGATGACTTTCTTTCGGAACCTTTTGGCAAATATAACCACAAGTTGCTACGTTTACTGTGTGAAATTGGCACCCCTCGAAAGCTAAAACAAAAGTGCTCCCGTTTCTTTCGCCCCTTCAGCATTTTCAAAAATCTTGATCAATCTGGATCTTTCCTTTAATACATGGCCCAATGGAGTCACCCGCTCTTCTGAGCAACACCTTCAATTTTTCGACGAACAGTCAATCCTTCTCTTCGTGTGTTCTAGCAAATTATTCTTTACAATTGAACTCGCCCCATTTACCTCGAGTCTCTCTTTCTGAGTTTTCATGTCAGACTCTTGCTGCCGGAAATGATCAAGTTCGTTGACCATTTTCCTAACAGCTTCTTGTGACTCCCCGCTTCCATCCCTGAAACAATCAATGACACTTTTCATATAGATTTGAAAAAGGAACTGCAAAACAGTCTAGGACTTCACTTATTTAAGAAAAACTGGTGGCACTATTCACAGCAATAACAAATGGGTTCATATCACTCACTTTCGTTTGTCCAGTCTCGTGAAAAGAACACTCAATGATAAAAAAATGAAGCAAGAAAAAAAATATCGTACGAAAGTATTTTTAGTCGAGCATCCTCCAATTGCTCCAACAAAACATTGACTGCCTGTTCGGATGTTTCCAACAGGAGAGCCTGGAAAAGCACCACAACAATTACACGAAATTGGTGCCCCTCCAAGAAAGAAATAGTAACAAATATAATTTTTCACACTACTATTTATCATCTATAAAGAGATTAGAAAGGAGAAAAACTCACAGGGTCCACTGTCAAATGTGACAACAGTTCAACCTCAGACAAAAAAAAAGTCTGGACAAAAACACTTTGTGTTTGGCCAATAGAAACTGCAATGGATTGCAGAACTGTGATCTGTAATGGAGTTTGAAAAATCTCTGTCATTGGAAGGCTGCAACCAAAAAATCCAATCACCAGAAATCATTGAAACACCTCTCAGGCAGGCCGTTTTATTTTATTTTCCTAGTACGCGGACGACAGTCGACTGAGACGTCAATAGAGACGTGGTTGCGAAAACATCCTTTGAAGCGTGCATATTCTTTTCGGCTCCTGTCCGCTGCTACCAGAAAACGAAACACGTTTCCGACTGTCCTCGCAAGACGACGCTGAACAATTGGTTTCGGTGTCGGGAGTTTCCGACAGGAAACAGTGAACTTGTTCGATACGCGCGACCTACTTCCACGCAGCCAGTGGCAGCATGCGTTCCTTTCAACTGTCGACACCAAAACTTCGAGACCAAAGCGATCCGATTTACTGCACTGGCCCTGGATTAAACGGGGACGTCTCGGAACGGGGTCAGAAGAATACAGAGCCATACGGGAGGTGGTCGAACTGCTTTATCGAGACTCTCTCCCCTTCCGACCCCAAAAGAGAAAAGTTTCACGACAGGCATTTTCTGTTTCTCTGTTTCTTCCTACCGCGGCCTCGCTCTCTTCTTCCAATTCCCTTACTCTTTCTAGCACTTTTTCTTTGTCGCTTTGCTCTTTGGCCAAACGATTCTGAAGGTCGATAAAAGCGAACGACAGATCCATATTCGGGCAAAACTTTCCTTTCCTGTTTCGCAGACGACCAACACACACGAAAGCAAGACAAGAAAACAGGGTGACCCGTCCCCCTCACACAATTCCATTTTGTTTGATCACTAGCATTTAACTTTCTTTAAAGATTTGTTCTCCTGATTTTTCCCAAGACCGCCTTCGAAAGCATCGTTGAGAGAGAGTGTTTGTTTTCGTATTTCGACCTGGAGCGTCGCTTTTTGATTCATAAACAGAACGGAGAAAATGATCTACGACGTTAATTCACCTCTGTTCAAGTCCTTTTTGTCCACAACGGGTGGAGGCCACGGCCCAGCGAGGTACGGGAAACGCCCCCCTGAACGATTTTCATGGGTTTTCTCTAACGCAACTGCACCCATTTTCCAAGTTTTCTTGATTTATTTCTGTTACTCGTTTCTTTTTTTTTGGGGGGGGGAATAGTGTTTTCCGTTGCCTATTTTGCATGGCACAAAGTAGATAATGCTCTCAGCCTAAATATAGTGCAGTGTTCAAAAGCTGTGATGTTATCTGGGTAAATGATAAACGAGTTGTGTCAATTGATGATCGCTTTTCTTGATTGGTTCAGGTCAAAAGACAACAAGAAGAGCCACAACGAAAAAGCCAAGGATAACAAGCCCACTATGGTGGAATGAAGGTGCAGTCAAGACATATCCTAAAAAAGTGCAAAACTGTTGCTGACCTGACCTGGTTTTTGCTGGATGTATGTTTCTAAAGCAATGGCCTAATACTCTGCCTGTGGCTTCATAAGACTGTCATGATGTAGTAAAAAGATCTGGATACTATGTTGGGTAGTGATGGCAGGTGGTTTTTTTCCCTGTTCCAACACATTTCAAGAAAAACTCCGAATGGCTGGAAGTAAACCACACATTTGAACCAACCCTTAACCCCCATTCAATGTTTCTGGGCATCCTTCCTGATGTGTTTTCGATACCCATCGATTTTACAGAAATGGATGGACTAGATCCATCACATGCTTGTCTGGAAGATTGAACAATATGCTTGTATTTCCAGGGGCCCTGATTGCTATCCAGCATTTAGAAGAGGGAGCTGTCCAGAGTTGATTTGGAAGGTTTTTGCATTGAAGGAGGACAAAAAAAATGAATGGTGGACATCCAAACAAGATGTAACTGGCAGGGATTTACTTTAATTTTGCTTTTGTATCCCACAGGATATAGTTTTTACGAATTGAAACTGCTTGAGGGTGTTCTTTTTGTGCAAACCTGGATGGTGTGTAGGGGTTTTTTCAGTTGCATGTTTTTGGGCAAATGCTCATTGCTGTAAGTGAATATTGGCCTCCAGACCCAACACTGTGATTTGTGAACCCCTTCTAAATCACAACCTGATTAAAATTACATAAAATTTCACAAGCAAAATTCCACTTAGGGTTTTTTCTTTAAGAGTCGATGATTCGTATCAACAAGGTGAGAGCAGCTTGAGGAAGGAAACACACGGGCCAAAGCACAGATCTCCACCTGACTTTGGGGACCTTGAGTGGTTCACAATACACCGACAGCAACAATACAACTGCAGAGTACCTGACATGACAAAGTTATCTTTTCACAACAGGCCCAAGATACAACCCAGTCACTCCCTCTCTCAGACAACTAACCGCTCAGATGAGCTTTCATTCGTTTTCCCTGCCACCCCTCCTTCAAACACACTTCAAAGGTCACATTCATTGCCAATCAAATTCTGCCACCACACACTGTCTAAAAATAGCCATCACATTTCCTTTGGTCCATCCTTTTCATGAGTTCATTATATCTGCATGTCTTCTACCCCCCCACCCGCCTTTTTATCCAAAAAATGAAATTGATTAACACAGACCCCGATCAGTCTCTTTTTCTTCTCACTCATCCCTCTAAAACCCGAACCCTTTCCTTTCATAAACCACCGGGGGCATAAATTTCAGGTTGTATGAACACCATGACCATTGCTTAATCCATTGGGCACTCCTTTGGGTCGAGAGGGGGGTTCCACTATGGACGCATTCCATTTCAGCTTCTGAGTGATGCCTTCGTACCAGTCCGAATCCAATCGTCCCATGTTGATCATCGGAAGGGGGTACAGTGAAGCTGTCAAATGTACAGCACTGCCTTTCAACAGCCTAGCCTGTTGTTTCCCATCAAAACAGGCTCTGGCCCTCGATTTCGAATGCTCTGCGACGTGCATTATAACATCCGAGGACTCAGGCAACACCAGAGGCCGAAATGATAGCGAGAGTGGAGCGACGGGGGTTATTAGTGTACAAGGAACTGAAGGGGCGACCATGGGTCCACCAGCTGTCATGCTGTAGGCGGTCGATCCCGATGGAGTGGCAATGATCACCCCATCAGCCGTGACCGTGGTTATGTACTGCCCATCCACAAATATCTCCAGCGTCAAGGTGCTAGCGGAGTGGCCTCGATCGATTATGCATTCATTTAGCACATGGTGTACCCCCAGGAGTTTCCCCTCAGAGGTGTAGACCTCACACCTCTTCCTGGATCGCAGGGTGCACCCCACAGTTTGATCGGGGGCTAGCACTCGGGACAATTGCTCATCGTAATCCTTGAAATCGAAGGGCGTCAGAAATCCCAGGGTTCCCATGGCGAAGGACAAAACAGGGGGCAGCGGGACATCCTTCACGAACAGCGAAGCCAGGTGTAGAACAGTTCCATCGCCTCCCAATGTTATACAAAAATCTACATCTTCCCCAGGGTCGAAAGGGGCTATGTCTTTGCATTCCGACCGATGGACTGATCTTTCCACAAATGGCTCCAATCCTCGCTCCCTCAACCAATCCACTATAGACCTCAGAGCAGCGGTGGCCTCTTTGGCCTCCGGTTTTTTAACCACTAGTACCCTCTTCGGACCCCCCTCTTCCCAAGCAATCCTTGCCCTCCGCCTCAACTTCAGCGCTGCCGAATCTTTCCAGAACACATCCGCCCCCCTCACTAACCCCTCTTCGACCAAGGTGGAATCCACAAGCTTTGGAGAGTGGGTTCCAAAACCAGCTTCTCCCCGCGGCAGCGCTTTGGAAACCGTTTTTCTATCGCGAGGAAAAGAGCGATGCTGACCCGAGTACCCACGACAACCCGTGATAAAGCTACCCCCTGAAACAGATACGCCGCCCGTTAGTCCAGCTCTCCCCGTCTCAGTGACGACTTTCGAGAATACTCGAAACATCGGACGTCAACGAGGACCCCTCCCGAGACAACTCCGCACCAAAGGCTGATATTAGCTCTTTTCGTTTGTTCAAGCCCTGGAATCCTCCTTGCCGGCATTTTTCTTCGCCCCCTCTGACGTTTCGTGGAAAATTGTTTATTCGGGGGGAAGGGGGGGGATGGAGAGTTTTCGACCCTTCGATAAGTCGCAGCGAAGTTTTCGAAAAAAAAAGTCTTCCCCCAGTCCGTTTGGGAAAAAAAAGGGCTCCACAAAAGAAGGCGAAACCTTCCCGAGCGTGTGGACTAGGAAAGCAAAATACGCGCACGCATATGTTACAAATACGTCGCTCTAGAAAACACACAGGGCGAAAAGAAGACCTGGTGCTGGTTTTCCGGTAAGCTGGTGTCACGGAAACGTGCCAAAAAAAACGATCGATTTGTTTACTTTTTTGTTTTCGTTCGTTTCCCCTGCCTCACCTTTGAACTGAGAAAGGAGAGCCCATCTCGAATCCATAACAATTGGACTGTAGTTTCGACAAACCTTGTCTTTCGTGTTTTCACCCAACAGCAATTGTCGAGACAGCCCTCGTCCGGAATCGAATGCGACCCTCATTGGGGCCCCACACGAAAAAACATTTAAAGCACTGCAAAAAAAAAACTCGTGGTAGTTTTTGTGTGTGCAATTATTGTTGAGGTTACTTTTTTTTTGTCTGGTTCATCATCAAGGGGAGGTGGATGTTCTCATCCTGACACAGAAAACGCTCAAGTACTAGGAAACCCCAAAATAAACATCCATTGGAAGTCATTAAAATGTACGCCCATTCTCAGTTTTCGAAAGAGAAACGAATCAAAAATCATTCTGAATCCATCCTCAAGAAAGCTGAGCGACAAAAGCAGGGGAAGAATTCCTGGATAGGTTTTTCATGTGCCTGATCGAAACAGGCCAGCCCAACCAGCACAATGTCATTTCTTTTTCTCAAAATGCCAATGTTCAGTTGGGGCAGCCAGGAATTATCACCTTTAAAGGGGACAGATGGTGAGATTGTGATGTCCCCCAACTCCTTTCTCTAAACATCAGAAACGCATGGAAGGTTCAGCCCTGAGGTCGGGCTGCAACACAAGGATACAAAAAACAGTGTCTGACAAGATATCAAAAAGTTGAAATCGAGATTGTCTTGATGTCTTTCTTCTTTCGTCCTGACTAAACCCCACCAGTCAAGTACATTGTCCAATCGTGAATACACTAATGCCCTTTCAAAACAAAACCATCCCCTGCTGCCCAACGTGCAGACCTCTTCCCCGATCACCCCTGACATTACTACATGGAGAGTATTGCACACTTTCTTGATCTTTCTCTTTCATTGCAATATCAAAGAAAAAATGGCATTCTCACCAACGCCCCATTTTTTCTCTTTTCTGTTATTTCGAGGGGCCATTTGCCCTGTGTTCTTTTTCCCGAATACAGAATGACTGCAAATTACCTCAACCACACCACTTCCCTACCTCGGTCTAAAAATTGAAACACACAAAAATAAAGAAGCAAGACGGAAACAACTCACACCATTCTTCTCTTTCTCCACCACACCACCAGCAGCGAAGCCGCTAGCAGCAATATAACGAATGCCTCAAAGGAAGCGACTGACATTTCATCGTTTTCTGAAATGGTGGAGTTGCCTTTCGAAAAAATCGTGTTCTTTATGCTGGGTTCTTTTTTCTGGTGAGACTCTGTGGCATTGCAGCTCAGCAAAGAGCCTTTTGATGGATCGCAGTCTTTCTGGCACTCTGTCCACACATGACAGACGGGAATTATGAAACCAGTTTCATTTCACATCACTGCTTTTTCTTCCTTTTTTTATTTTCTTTTTGACAAAAAAAAACTATCGTCCTGCATTACTCATCCTCTAAAAAAAATACCATGGTTGTCTGTGGTGAAATGAAAACAAAACAAAAACAAAGGAGGGGGAAAACTCACCGGTTGTGTTGCAGGAACTGGTCGTGTTCTTTTCGAAGCTATGTTGGGCGGCAAAAGTGCAAACAACACACACCACAAGGGAAAAAACCTGGAGAAACCGCAATGGCATTCGCGGAAGGAAAACCTATTAACAATTTATGGCAAAATAAAATGAACCCAACTGAGATGAACCCCAGCCTAACCAAAACTTGTGGATGGGCTTCAGCAGGGACTTATCGACAGTTCCCGCTAAAACAACATTCAATGTAAAAACGTACCCCCACGATTTGTCAAATTGATGTTCAAATTTCCCCCCCCTTAAGTTTTGCCCTCTTACAAAAAAGAAGAATGCCAGAATTATTGAACACCATGATCGAGTTGAAAGGGGGGGGGGGGGTGAGGGAGGTTTCAATGTATTATCAGGTTGGAGCCTTTAAATGCCTTTTGATGATACTTCCACCTTGCAAGTGACCTACAGGAAGGCCAAGGGTACGTCACCCACGATTGGCAGGAGCCCCAGGGATACTCAGTAACTCCACGCTTTCGAACAGGCGCTATATATATAGATACAGGCGCTCTCGATAATGTGTATTACAAGAAAACTTCCTACCCCGCTTTGTTGTTGTTTTTTCGTCTTGTTTCCTTTGCACGCCTCGCAAATACCGAAAAAACTGTCAAAGAAAAACACAGGTGAGGTTTCTCCTCCACTCCTTGGAGTTCGAAACTGGACAGAAAGGTGTCACGTTTTTCAAATCGTGAGTAATCGTACGATGATTTCTCTCTGAGTAAAACCGACGCCAACGCCAACCACAGGAAACGCTGTTTCTGTCCGTCGACAACAACTTGCTTTTTTTCGTGGGCACACAGAAAAAGCGGGATGCAGTCTTCGGGTCGGGCGATTCTCGCGGGGGGAACGCCCAGTGTGGCGTCGCCGAAACTCCACAACGAAAGGCACTGGTATTCGAGGCCAAGATCTCAGATTCTGGCGGGAAATTTGAAGGGGGGCTTTTTGGTCCGATGTTCTGCGGAAGAAAGCGCTGATTGGGACAAGGAGATGGATACCTACCGGAAAAGAACGATGAAACCCAATCAACTCGCAACGCTGCGCCAGTTGGAAGAGGAAAATCTCGTCACTGGCACGGTGGGGCCACAGAAAGCTCACCTTTTCCCGCTATTTTCACTTAAGTTTCTAAATTCTAGATTTTACACAATAAGGTTTGCATCTGGCATTTAGGTTCCAACTTTGATTCAAAAAAAAAAAAAATACAACAAATTCCTCACCCGAACTACTGCTTTTGTGGGGGTTTAGTTGGACTTTACACAGATGCTCTGGCAAAAATCACCATTGCAACCTAATGGATATCGAACCCAGTTCATTTTCCAGACATTTGAAAGGCACCACACCAGTTGATTAAAAAGAAGAAACTATTGAACATTGTAGGTACTGGCACAACGAGGGGGTGTTGCTGTGATTGAGGGCTTGAACAATGATGCTCCAAATGGGACAGCAATTGAATTTTCTGGAGGGGCTACAGGGTAAGTTTTGTGTTTCAGGCTTAAACTCAATATCATTTTATTTCAAGAACAACCCGTGAACTTTATGAACTTCAAAAACAGAGGCACACTCTGCCTGAGAATGGGCTGTCTTGAATATGTGGATTATTTTCAACACAATGGTTTCGTTTAGATAGTTTTTTCGCTCCCATTGCTAGATTTCTCGCAGTAGAGCATTGTGCAACTACTTTTTTTAATGTTTGAAAAGACTGACTATCAACAGTGTGAATTCAGAAAGGAAGGCATAGTTGATGGCTTTTGTTATTTAGGGTTCTGTTGTGGCGCCGGAGTGACAATCTGTGCTGTGCATTGGTATTGAATGGGGCCACTGTCGAAGAGGGCGAGAACGTACAATGCAAAGTCCAAGGCATTATCCAAGTAGGGCTGATTTTTTAATTGTTATCTGTGGGGCTGAGGGGGGAAACGGCTTGGTTCATGGGAGTTGAAATGCTCCTGGAGCCTGTACGCTGTACAAAGACCTCTAAAAAAAATTAAGAACCTGACCTTTACATACTACATCCCTATTCTTGTTCTTCAGAATGCATATTTTTAGAATTTCCATTTTTCAAATATCTTCACAGGAACATCACTGCTGGTAAGTGTCCCCAAGAATGCAAAATTGGGTAGTGTTTTTCCGTGGCTATGAAAAGAGGCGGCAAATTTTTGGCTTTTAAAATTTGTACCAGATTCCAACACATCCCGATAGATTCTAGCATGTTCTGTAGGTGGTGGATGAAGCCACAGGGCCTTCCACGAAAAGGGAATACGAGGTTCTGAAGGTCCCTACTGGTCGGAGCTTGGTTGGGAAAACTGTCGACTACATGGGGGTTCCAATTGAGGGGCCCCGGTCGGTTTGTAACTCAGACAAGGCCACCATGTTACCCCTTTTGAACGAAGAAGTGGACATGCAGTCCAGGGAAGTCATTTTCGAACCCCTCGTCACTGGAGTTAAGGTAGGTCTCTGTCCATGTTTGAAAAAATTTGATTGTTGGGGTTCCCTCAATCAGCAAATAGATTTATTTTGAAGTGATGAATAGGAAACAACAAAGTTTACTTGAACGCAGCAGTGTCTTTCAGGCAATCGATGTTTTGACCCCTGTCGGGCGAGGCCAAAACATGCTGATACTGGGGACCGACGGAACTGGGAAAACATCCACTGCTCTGGACATTATTCTTGGCCAAAAGCATGCTGGGGTGCAGTGTGTTTATGCAGCCACAGATTCCAATAAAAAAGATTTGGAAAGAATCAAATCTGTTTTGGAGAAGGGAAAGGCGATGGAATACACCACTGTGGTTACTGGAGGGGGTTCTACTAATGGAGGGGTGGCGGAGCTGTATGCAATCATGTGTTCAGCGATGTCAATTGCAGGTATCACAAGGTGGGAAAAAAGTTCGACCTGATAGAAGAACTCTTGACTGTGTCATTCATGAATTGTGTATTATGTTGGGAGGCATTAGAGAATAGAGTGCTTCAGTCTTCATATCCTTGAGAAAAATAGACTCCACAGCTTTAAGTGTGCGTGGGGGGGCTTTTTGATGCCAAGCTGTGGTTGGAATTTCAATAAGTTGGAATAGACGATGGTGAAAACCCATCCTCAAAGCTTCAATATGGACAATTGGTTTGCATGTGGAAGTACTGTTTTCACTTTCCTCAAGGTCCCAGGCTTTGTGTCAGCCTCTGTGCAAAGAAATCAGTAGGAACTATTAAAAAAAAACTTGGCTGTCAAGAGTGTAGAGAGAGCTGGTTTGTTTCATAGAGCAGGTAAGGGATTCTGGAGGGCATGCTTTGGTGGTGGTCGATTCCATGAAGCCCATGATTGATTTATGGGTGGAAATGAACCAAGCCTTGGGAGCCTCTGGGACTGACATGGCATCTTCAGAAAAGGAGAGCGAAGACAACGAGTTTGATTTGGTTGAGTATGAAGGGATGCTTATATCAGCCACTGCAGCAGAAAGAAGAAGGTATGGATTAAGCGTTTTGTTGGGATTTCGAAGTTTGAGAAGCTTTTGGTCAAGTTTTATGTGTGGAAAGTGAAGAAAATGGAGAAACCGTGTGTCAGTGTGTCGACATTTAGAAGATGAAATGAAAGCGAATTGGAGCTGAATCAAGTGTCCATATTGCGTTTTCAGAAATGTCATATTGGATTGTTTTTGAGGTGTTTTATTTCTCCCCAGATTTTTTGGTTCTTTCATGCAACGTGCTGCCAAGGTGAAAAGGGTTCTGGGCGGTGGGACGCTGTCCCTGTTTTGCATTCTCCAAGGAACTCCTGCCACTGGGATTACCAGTCCAGAAGTGACAATTCCAGGGTAGGTTGATTCTTTTTGTCCTGGATGGACACCAGCGAAGCTAAAAATTGTTTCTAGCTTGTCGACATGTGCTGAACCTCGGCATTCAGAAGAGATTTTGACATTTCCCTGTGTGGGTTTTAGTGTAGGTATGAAACGTTGTCTGAAGAAATGAAAGCCAAGCTGCTTCAGAAGTTGAAAAAAAATAGAGAAAGTGGTGCAGGCTCTGGAGGCCATCCGGAGGATTCGCCCCCCGAAGTTATTGAAGAATTTATGTCAATTTCAGATGGCCAGGTTAGAAAAGAATGTATAGCATCGGCCCATGCTGGAAATATCCATGTGGTGGTACAAAGTACAAACTAAAAAAGGCGTGAAAAAAAAAGCAGTCAAAACTAAAGAGTGCTCAAATTATTACAAGCCAAATTCTTTTTCTGGAAACCTTGAACGTAAGCTATTTTCGTAATAGAAAGTAAAACAGGTGGGGAAAAAGGAAAACCCGAGTCGTGTAGTATGTAGCAAAAGAGTATGAACTGATTGGATGTAAACTTGCTAAATGCCCCATCTTCCCTGTCTGATCATTTTGCCCTTGAGTGTGTTAAAATTGTTCTTATTGTTAGGTGATATTGGACCCTCAAGATGATTCTGGAAAGTCAGACTTGGATGCCCCTGTGAACATGAGAACTACCGGGAGCATTTCACGAATAGGGACCCGAGCATATCCACCCATAATGCAAGCGGTGGCTTCTCAAATAAGATTCGACCTTGCTCAAGCTGAAGACGGTACTTTTTCTTGATGTCATGATTTTTGTGTTGGGGGGAGAGGCGGCACAAAAGGATTTCCATGGTATAAATGGGTTTGCAAAAAAGGCTGCTTTTCTATTGAGTGGGTGTGTTTGCTCATAGCTCGTCAGTTTGTTGCGAATCCTGGCGACCCTGTGGTTTTGAAGGCTGAGAAGAGGGCCCAGCAAGTGATGAAAGCCTTGTCCCAACCACCCCAAACTCCAGTCGCTATTGAAGATCAGGTAAATTTTCTGACTCATCTCCAAGTGTTACATACGGCCACAACAGTAGTAAAAAAAGGTCTGGGGTTATCCAATGCAACTTTCTCCAAAACAAAATCACAAAACAATCATTCTGTGTTGCTTGTTCATTTGAGCCTGATGCACAATAACTTGAGAGAACTATTTTTCTCCATTCTAATTCTGGACTCTGGAATAGAAATAAGAATTTTACCCTAGACAGTTTCGCATTCAGTAGCATTAATTTTCTTGTTTTCTTTTTGCTTGTGTAGGTGTTGGGCTTGCTTGCTTTGAACTCTGGATTGATGGAATCGATCTCTCCGGAAAATGTTCCAGAAAGTCTCCAAGCGATGATCGAATTCGTTAAAACTTCGGCCCCGGAGTTGATTACTGAATTGGCATCTGTTGAAATGTTGACCGAGGCCTTGAAAGCGAAACTACTCAAACAATGCAAATCATTCTTGGAGAAATAGCGTTTTTTTTTATTGTTTTTTGCAGTTATTCAGTCTTTCAGTTCTATTCATCAGCCATGTTTTGCTTCGACTCCCATTCCCTTGACCAAGGCTCTGTCTCATTCTGTTTTTCGCTGGAGCACTTTAAGAAGCTATTCTTCATTGTTTGATAGAGATCGAGTTGAAAATGTTGTGGGATTTTTATTGGTGGGTGTGTGCTGTTTTGATACAGTTTTTGATCATGGTTTATCATAGAGAGACGAGAAAACGAAGAGGGAAAAAAGAAAAAGGACGAAATAAAATTGTGGGATTGCATAAGGGGAAAAAGTATGATGGAAAAAGTTTGTTGGTGGGCTCATCCTCCATTTATCTTTCTCTGGCATTGAAAGCACTCTCTTCCACAGTTTGATGTTGGATTTTTTTTCAAGTCCTTTGCATGCATTGCATAAACAGTTGAATCAAAATAGCATCGCCCTTTAGATAATTCATGATTATCGTGTGGTCAGGAACACCACACAGAGAACGAGACACTTGCACACACAGAAAACCCTTGAAAGCACTGCAAACCCCTGCCACTGTTTTTGTTTCTATGGTTTCAATGGTGAAGAAACTCTTTAAACTCTTGGTGAATAAAGATCACAACCCCCAGATCTAGCAAAGATGCTAGAGTTGATGGGAAACAGTGCTGTCTGTCCATCTTTGTGTGACTGCCACAAATAGGAGGATGGCCTCCTTTTGCTTTTTCGTAATTGTCAGCAATCATAGGTCACCCAGTAATCATCGTTTGGCAGTATCCCCTTCCCACAGAAGGCTTTCGTGTGCATGATTCTTTACCTTTTCAAATTGGAGGGTGTGTGAGTTGTGGTCGGTCAAGAAGACCAACAAATATCTTTCAACAGATAAAAGTGAATTGAAATCGGTCACCATCACACTTGAATTCTGAGTTTTAACAATTATTACTTTTAAATCCTGAGCAGTTCCTAATGGTACAAGGAGACAAAAATTGGAAATAGTTGTGCTTGGTGGATGAAATACCCCGTCTAGTTTGGGTCATCTATAAATAGAACCACCACAATAAAAGCACAAGCAACACCACTGCAACCTGGAGATATGATGCACAAGGAAAAAGAACAAAAGGTCAGGCAAACAAGAAAACAGCAGCAAAGAGTAATCAAAGATGGGGGCTTCCAGTTGGCATGAAAAAAATGGGGCAGGGGGGTAGGGGGGGAAAGAGCGGAAGCTTTCCCTCCCCAAAACAACAAACATATATAATATTTCAAGAACAAGAATCATGAGAAAAGGGAAATCTGGACACGAAGGGAAGAGATGAAGGTGCAACCTGCTCTCAGCATTTAGGGTATCTAGGGCTCAAATCACTGGCTGTCTCAGTGAATGAAATGAGGGATTTCATACACTTGGAAAATGTTCTACATTCTGGAATGCTAAAAGACAAATTGACATTTCATCTTGTGAAATGTTGAGGTCAGCACAATACGCCATCTTGTCGATTGCACTATGTATCTGTAGATTTGCAACCTCTTTTCATTTGGTATTCCTTTAAGGGTTGGCCTGACGCATAGTTCTCGTTCACATAATTGGTGACACTCGTCATATTGTGCAATAATGCTGGTATCTCTGTTGTGACAAATTGAAAAAGAACAAAAAAAAAGATTGGGTGGTCAAGAGTTGTGCTGGGGATCCCTCCAGAATAGGCACACCCCTGTCTTTCTGCACAAAATATCCACACATTTGTTGACTCATTTCTTTTGCTTAGTTTTCAGGCCCATTAAAAAATTAAAACTCACCATGCCGCCATATGTGAGTAAGACATCTCCTTTTTGCCTTCTTTCGATGACCCTTAGCAAGGAATCCGACAAACCCACAGTGTTGATTATATCCAGAGCTCGACGTTGGGCCCTCTGGCACAATCAAACACCAAATAAATGCATTGCGGACAAAATTACATACACACCCACTCAATCAGGTAATTTCCCCCCACCCTCCAACAGAACCAACCCAAAAAGAAAGACAACATTTGTAAAACTGACCTTGAGAACATCTCGATTTTTTGCCATGTTTTCTAAAATGCTGGTTCCCATGCTGAAGGACTCTTCCAGCACTGTTTTCGAGTTTTGAACAGATTTTGCCATCTGAGATTCGGCATCCATTTGACGAGCAACCTACAGTGGAAAAAAAAAAAACACCACTGGAACATTTTTAAGAGAAACCCATTAGAAAAAGGATCATCACCAAGGAACTGCACTCAATTTTATTATAAAATTGTTCGCTTACCAGTTTGTATTTTCTTTCAGATTATCTTTTCCCCTTACCTGGGCACCTTCTCTTCTTCGACCGAGAAGCTCCTCTCGCTCTTCAGTCTCTCGAATGCGCCTTTTAAAAAAGAAAAAAAAAAAGTGAGTGGACAAATGATCAGCCTTTCACAGTGTGGTTAGATCAATATAGCAATATAGGGTTCATGTTCTCTTTCACCTTGTGCTGCACCAGTTTTCATCTTTTTCTTTTCTTTTTTCCTGCAGATACACCCTTGAAAAAAATGACACTTGCTGCTACAAAAGGTGTACCTCTGTTCTCTGGCTCCGAATCGCTGCAACGAGGCTCTTATTGAATCCACGTCCTCAGCAATCAATTGGACCTTTCTGAAAATAAACAGCAATTCATCGCTGATAGAGCCAAAAAAAAAGGCAATAGTGGACGGGTTGTCAAAAAAACGCTCTGTTGAAGAACGCAAGAAATTTTTCTTGGGCTTGTTTGCATCTTGAACAGCCTCGATGTGATGCATCCAATTGGAATGCAAAAAAAGAAAAAAGCATATGCATACCTTTTCCAAAGATCTCGATTTGAAGGGTTTTCTCGCATTACATGCATTCGCCAAACCCCGTCCATTTCAGCACTAATGCGCTGTCGAATCGAAACGAAAAAAATCCACACAGACTGAATTTAGATTGAATTTAGCCTGATTGCGTGCATGTAGGCAATTATTTTTCTCTCATTTGCGATTTCTTTCAGCTCACAACATGTGTCAAATGCATAATCCTGATGCTCAAAGGTTTCTTTTAGCCCTTTCCACTTGGAAATCATTGAAACCAATTACATCTTGTAATATTGTACCTCGCTCCATAGAATAGTTTTTAATAATTTACTTGACTGCAATTTTTAAGAATGTGTCAAAGTGTTGAGACAAAAAGAACACCATTCTTCACTCATTAACAAAATTTTGAATTTTTAGCCACTGTCACATTACAAATGTGCGAATCCATTCCTGATTGCAACATGCAAAAACATCCACTCTTTTTTTTTTTAAGGTGAAAGAAAATCATCATGATGTGATGGAATCGTCTTCTACAAACAAATCCGACAATTTTTTTTAATTAACTTGAATCTCACCTCAAGATCCCCCAGACTCGTTTGCAATTGCTGAGCTTTCACAGCCACATTTCTACCTTGACCCTTCCCCGGAAAAAAAAAAAATTGTTTTGAGAAAAATATTGGTGTCAATGTTTTCATTGAATGATATCTTGAAGTTTTGAATCGAAGGAGTATTGCCATGAGATGTGTAGTTTTTTACTGTCTCCCTTGTTTTTCTCAATTTTGTTTTTTCTTGCTAGTGTGTCTTTTTCACTGTTACCAACTCACCTCCGCATCTTCCAAACGCTCCAGCCCTTGACGTAGCGATAAAACTAAACGCCGAGCCTGGGTGTGCAGAGCGGGCAAATCACTCATTCCCAACAGCCTTCAACTTATTCTCGCTGCTGCCTCTTGATGGTAAATCTATATCTAACACGGACCAAAAGAAACAAGCGCTCGAAAAGGCTCTTGTATCGATAAGATTCCACGCCAAGGGCAGCGATCACTTGCAAAGAAAACGGGGTGGCTCTCCGTTTGAAGGGAGAAAGCGAGCTGGGAGGTGGCAGAGAAGCTGCTGGTGTGTTTCCCACAAGGATCAGACTGTAACGAATCGAAAATCGAAGAAAAGACAATAACGGCCTCATTAATTTACCACACTGTAATATCTGTGATATATTAGCTATCAAATCTGTGATGTACCGGCAGTGCGAGACACTGTGGACATGGTCTGATGGAACTGTAGTCCCGCTATTTCCCCGCTATTTCACGTACGACAGTGCAAATAGCGTAACGTGAATTGAAATTTCTCGGGGGTGGTCCAATTCACGAACGCTATTTTCACAGCAGCATGACGGACCAGTTCTACATGACACATCGCAGCGTTCCGCGCGCAGCTGTCGCGAGTCGCGTTCGTCTTCTTTCCTGCGTCGGTTTGTCGAAACGACGACAGCGGCGAGCCCCCAGCTCTTTCTTGGGGCTGGTGACCGCGGTCGCGCGACTTTTTGAGTATGACTAAGTCGATCTTGCTCGCTGAGGTGGCGTTAGCGTAGCTGCGCATGCCTGACCATGTTCTTCGAACAACTGTACGGAAATAGCGGGACTTGAAATCCCGCTAATTCTTCAGACCATGTCCTGTGGATATATAATTCTGTGGCAGGCAGTTGGTGTGTGAACAGTTCCACTGGTCCTTGTAATACCATATCTCTACATACCAATTTCCCAAAGCTGTCAGTCAGTTGCAGAATGCCAGAATTGGAGAGGCTCCCAGTGGGCCAGATCGTGAAGGTGGGAGGGGCCGCCATCACCGAAAAGCAGCGCTTTGAAACCTTGAACTCAGAAGTTCTACGCGAGACGGCGAAACACCTGAAAGTCGTATACGATAAAAACCAGAGGGAGGGGCTGGGGCTGATTGTGGTTCATGGCGCGGGATCGTTCGGACATTTCCAAGCGAGCCAGAGCGGGGTTTCGAAGGGGGGCATAGATCGTGAAGACGTCAGGACTGGCTTCGTCAATACGAGGTTTGGATTCTGTCTGTGTTTCCTCTTGTTCCTCCGTAAACGGGGGGGAGAGCGTTTGAGAACTGTAACGGTTCGTGACGTCTTTATGTATCCGTAAGCGTTACGAAATCGTGGCTCAAATAACCGTCATAAATTTCCTCTGGATGTAGGCTGTCAGTTACTAAGCTTAATCATCATGTAGTGACTGCCATGGTGCAAGGTGGGGTATCAACATGACATCATACTCAGAAAAATTTCAACATGTACTTGAAATATAAATAATCAATTTCCACATTGAAACCCTGGATAAACTCAAACTCACTCTCAAGGTGTGCTGTTTCTTCCCTTTCTAAACAGGCACTCCTAATGTTGATTGGTTTTAATCAATACGACCACATCCACATGCCAGTTCAAAAGAAAGTCTTGGGAATCTGTGGGCCAATTCGCTCATGTCAGTTCTTTTGGGGGGGTTGTTTTGTTTTATCTCCTGTTCAGAGGGAATTCCGGCAGTTGGAGTTTCAGTATGTGGCCACTGGACGACGGCAGCAAGGCAGGTATTTTCGCCCCTCTTCGTCTGAAACAATCCTCAGTGAACTGAATGCGGATGTTACGTTCTTTCAAATCTTCTGTGTCTATTTTGTAGATAAATTCAGGTCCAGTCGATGAAATTGCTGGACTGTTGAGAGCTGGGTTAGTTCCTATTTTACACGGGGATGCTGTACTGGATATTGCACTTGGTTGCACCATTTTAAGGTGATTCACATACTGTTTGTTGCTTGGATGAAAAAAACAGGAGAGGTTTTCCCCTTGAAAACTTTTGCACACACCAGAATTGCCAGATACGGTCTGAGGACAGACTCAGTAAGTGCTGCATTCCACAAACAATGAAAAGGGACTGATGAGATAACTGACTGGCTTTTTCTCCTGGCTCTTGCACACAGAAGTTGTGAGTAATAGATATTCTCAACTGTGGTTTATCAGAAATGGTGAATCAATTCTTGTTTGTTTTCTTTCAGTGGGGATGTGATAGTGCGACATCTTGCTGCCCATTTCCGACCGAATTTCGTTCTCTTTCTGGTGAATCACCTCATTCCAGCCTCACTTCACCATAGTTTGTTGTGATTTTTTGGCTGCTAAAACTGTTGGTCCAATTGGATAGCTGCATCAGTAATCCAACCTCCACAAAAGAGATCACAATGACCATGGTCGAACTATATGCATGACCTTGGCTTTCAAGGAATTATGACCCCAAGGGCTTCTCTCTGAAGTCTATTTCATTGCTGTGTTCTTATCACAAGCTCTTGTGGTATCCTCAATTCAAAGATCCTGCCTTAACAGAACTGGGGGTTCTCTTTGGGTTCTTTTTGTACTTTTCTATATAGCTACTGGAAGCGTCACGAGTGTCGATTTTTTTTTTGTGGATGCTGTTTTAACAGACCAATGTGGAGGGCATCTACGATCAGCCACCAGCAAATGAAGGGGCTGAATTAATCAAGGAAATCACTGTCAATAGCGGTATGTCACAAGGACTTAATAAAGGAATGGGATGCCTAGTGAACTTTACTTTTAAAATATTGTTGAATGATATTTTAACAGATTCAACTTATTCTCTGTGGGTAGATGGAACTTGGCTGGCTGGCACTGGAGCTACGAAAATCAGTTTTGAGATATCAGATCATGACACCACAGGTAATCAATACATGAATGCTGCATACTGGATGTGTTGGTGTCAATTTCTATTTTGTTTTGAGCAAAATGGAGAGCAAAAAGCCCACCTCCTACGCAATGATGGGCCAATCAAAATACATTTTAATAATGATAGTATTTCTCGATTCTGGCAGGTGGAATAGAAACGAAAATCAAAGAAGCAGTGGATATTGCATGCATGGGGCTTGATGTGTTAATTGCGAAGGCTGGGACGCAATGTGGTCTTGAGGCTTGTGAAAACGGCCCCCTTGTAGAAAAGCATTGGGTGGGAACCCATGTAAAGTTCAACTCATAGAGCAAAACGGCACTACCAACTCATCACCTTTCAGAGTTGTTCGCTCTTCAAATCTGACATAAAGGTTATCTTGAGAAAATTGTGGAATATTTTGTCTCGAACTCTGTATCTGCAAGTCTATCTATGCAACCATAAATGGCTTCCTGCCAATAAGTCTGTCAATATCCTTGATTACCAAGATTTTTGTCACAAAAAACACATGCTTGGACAGATTTTTCAGTTCATTACTATCTTTCCTACCAATCAGGAGGATTGTGTGCAGTTCACCTGTGTGGTTTCCGTCGGTTTTGCTTTGAAATGGTCATATCTTGATTGTGCAATGCTAAGGGGAGGGTAATGAGATGGAAGAGAGTGAGAGTTGGGGTGTTGAGGCCCCCAAAAAAAAAATGTCGCAGAACGTTCAGGTGGAATTTCCTGCCTGAACTGATAACTGATAACTCCTCAACAGCAAGAATATTCTTTCCCTCTCCCTGAATCAATCGCACCCCAGCGAATCCCATGCAAATAATCGCTGCGTTCACCGATTCAATTTAACTGTGAAGTTACATTAGTTCATTTGTTTCCCAGTTCTTTGCTCCTTCTGTGGATGGCCCCTCAGTGAGATATTTTTGACTGCTCTTTTCCACACGCGCGTATCCCGAACGCGTTTTGTTTGCCGCACGCGCTTTCCCCGGAAAGAACCAAAAACTCGGCAAGGAGGGTCCGTGAAAGTTTGGTCCAGCACGTTTTGGTGTCTTTTGGTCGGAGCGCTTCGTGGGAGTCATGACAGGGGGTTCCTTTAAAGGGGGGGGTGAACAGACCTACGGAATAACAGTGGATGAGCTCGTTACTTTAAACGAGGTGGGCCTTTGACCAGGACTCATTGACCTCGTTGGTGGGCGCCTGTCGGAGGAATGGCACACTTCTGTTTTTTGTTTTTTTTTTGGATTGTTTGCTTTACTCTTTTTTATCCTTTCTTTCCAACTGAACCAGAAAAAATGCAGTTGAGACATGCTTCCTTTATTAAATCGTTTTTCTTCTGTATTTTTTCAACCAAACGATAGAGACAGAAATAAGCAAGAGCTTTTCCTGGAATCCAATGGACTCAGGGATTATCTTTGTGGCGCTTTCAGTTCTGAATCTTTTTTTTCCGCTCGGTGTGGCTGTGACACGGACTTGCGGCGCTGCTATGACCTTCCTGTGTTTTCACCATTTTTGTTTCCGCGAGACGTGCGCTAGGCCATTTCTTCCTCGACAGGAATTTTTATCCAGATAAAAACCCCGTGAACTAAAGTCGAAACCCCAACGATGCCATCTGGTCGGAAAGATTGTCGAACTAGAATCCCCCCACTTTTTCTTGCACTTCACCGCTACGCGGCAACAAAACAAAGAGCCACGCGGGGTTTCGAAGTTGCGGCTCGTAGTACTTATAATTTCAATTACAAATTATTGGGATGATATCCTAACCAATCAGAATCCCTGCCAAAAAAAAATGTAGTTAAATCATTCGGAAGGGAGGAAAAAAGTAAATGAACATCAAGTGTGTGTGGTTTTTCCACACATGACATATCCACACTTACAAACCAAAACGATGCAGGACAAGCTATCCAAACCATTCAGGGGGAAAACAAGAAATTAGATGCAAGAAGTGACATCAGGGTGTGGCTGATTGCTTTTTTTTCAGGAAAAAGATGTGAAACATTTGCAAGAGAAGGGGGGGGTGGAAGGCGTGGCCAAAGCCGTGCATTCGGACCTGAAACATGGACTGGAGGAATCCGAAGTGGAAAGCCACAGGGCCACGTTCGGAGCTAACTTTTTTGACGAAGTGCCAGCCAAAACCTTCATGTCCCTCGTCATCGAAAACATCAAGGACCCCATCATCATTCTTCTCATTGCTGCCGCCCTGGTACAAAAATTACCTAATCAGCATTATTTTCTGGATTATTTTATTATTCTATTTTTTTTCTTTTATTTGAATGTCTTTCATGTCATACCTGAAAGCATCATGCAACTCATGATGCTTGCATGCAGTCCCATTTAAATTAAAATGAGTGATACATTAACATGCACCCAAGCAGGTCAACATCAAATCCTGATGATGGCAAATATTCTAGTTGCCCCCCCCCCCCCATGGCTCAGGGTGATTCTTCTGTATCCTGTAAATGTGGTGGTTCATTATTGAAAGTTATAAAATTAGTTCAACAACGATGCGACAGGTCTCGACCATTCTTGGAGCAGCCATCAAAGAACAACGAGAAGAGAAGGGCTGGGTTGAGGGTGTCGCAATTTGGGTGGCCGTATTTGTCGTTGCTTTTGTCGGTGAGTCGATCAATCATTTCATTTTCTGATGGGGTGTGCCAATTCACTAATCGCTGAAATTTGGAATTGAAATGTTGACCGACTCATATGGAGCCAGTGATCAAAGGAAACGGTTTGGTGGAAGGTCATCGTCTTGGGCATTCTTTGACCTTGTGTGATTTCCAGGGGCTGCCAACGACTATCAGAAAGATCAACAGTTTAGAAAACTGAATGCCCAGAAAGAGATATATGACGTCACGGTTTTCCGAGGTGGAAAAGAAACCCTGGTCAAAAATATCGATCTTGTCGTTGGCGATGTTCTGGTGCTTGACACTGGTAAGGCCTAGGTCCGTGTTGTTTTTTTTTATTTATTTATTTTCTCTTAATTTTCTGGTGCCAAATATGGGTTTTGATTTCTTGGTGCAAGGGGGTAGATACATACACCCCAAACACAAAATATTCTTTTTGCACCACTCTGTCCGTTTCCATTGTAGAAGCCCAAACCCTTTGATCAGATTATGATCAATATTGAAGTTGCACTTTAAATATTCCCTCTTTTTTTCATCATTGTTTTATCAAGGTATTCACATTTAGAAAATTATATTTTTTTCTTCAATTTTTTTTTTTTTTTTTGGGGGGTGTGCACGAGAGAGAAATTTGATTAAACAACGGAAAACTCACACATGCACACAAATGATGGAACGCATAATGGTGGTGGGAATAAGATGGCTGATGGTTTTGTTTTCGGGGTTCTATTGTGTAGGGGATAAAGTGACAGGGGATGGGGTTTTGTTTGAAAATCATGATTTGGTTATCGACGAGGCTTCCCTTACTGGAGAGAGTGAACCCATCAAAAAGAACATCAGTAGAAAGCCCTTTTGTCGATCTGGGACACAGGTAAAGGATGATATGCACACATATATATTTGTGTAAATGACTGAGAAAATCCTCACCATTTGTCACTTTTCATGACACTCAGCCATTCGTTTTTGCATTTCCCAACATATCGTATTGTGTCATCTTGTTTTATCTGCTGTGCATGAATGGCTTGGAGAAATTCCAAATGGACGCTGTATTTTTCTATTGGAACACCCTCTCTTTTTTTGAAAAGACCTCGTTCGGATCTGTTTTAATTCTGAGTACGTACGCAGGTGACCGAAGGCAGTGGAAAAGTGCTGTTGATAGCTGTGGGGAAAAACAGCGAATGGGGAAAAACCCTTTCCTTAGTGTCCGGAGAGGGGGATGAAACTCCCCTTCAAGAGAAGCTCGGTGAATTGGCAGCTGCTATTGGAAAAGTTGGATTTTTCGTTGCAGTCCTCTCGTTCATCGTCCTCACCATCCGGTACATCAAAACCTCCCAGTGTTTTTTCTTAAAATAATTAATTTTAAGTTTTTTTTCCCACCCTTTGACTCTTCATATTATCCTGACTTTTTTTTCAACTTGTTTTTTTTTCTCCTGAAATGCCCACCCATCTGTAATAATTTTTTTTCCCGTTTCCTGCAAATGCTATGTCTGTAAGAAAATGCATCTCTTGTGGGGGCCTGATTGATTTGCTGGTTAATGTAAATGTTTTTTCCATTAAAAAATAAATAAAAAAATGCATCTATTAATTTTGCCCTTGTCAAATTCTCCTTCTTCTCCTGATTGTCTTGGTGCTTTGTATTTCGTTTTATTTACGTGATATCATTCTTATACTTATTTTTAGATGGATGGTACAAGTTGGTGGCTGGGATTTCAGCAAAATCAATCAGGATGGGCCGATTCAGTTTTTCTTGTTCGCTGTTACCATTGTGGTGGTGGCTGTGCCTGAAGGATTGCCCCTGGCCGTCACAATCAGTTTGGCATATTCCATGAAAAAGATGATGAAAGATAACAATTTCGTACGGTAAGAATCACAACTGAGGGAAATCTTATCACAGTGAACAGTGCATTGAATCCCTGTTGGTCATCAGTTGGGGTCTGAGCAAACTAATGCTGTTGAAACACCCAAATATATCGCATCAAAGCTGAAATCCTGATAAAACCCCCTTCCACTGGACGACTCTTTCTTCCATCCTTCATTGTGTGGACCAGTCTCATTTTTCGCATTGTCAACTGCAATTTTATTCAGTGTTTTTTTTTTTTCCTGTGAAAAGGGTCTTGGCTGCTTGTGAAACGATGGGTGGAGCCACTGCCATTTGCTCCGATAAGACTGGTACTTTGACAGAAAACAGAATGACAGTGGTGGAAGGTTGGTTCCATGGTGTCAAGCATGACAAGACCCCTATGGAAGATGAACTGCATTCAGCAGTTAAAACTGAATTGGTGATGAATATCGCCCTCAATGCCAAGGTAACCAAACACAAAATTAATTTCCTGTTAATTTCTAAAGTTCAGGGAGAGAATCCAAAAAAAAAAATAGTGGAAAATACGGTGGGTCCTATCAGACTTGGTCTTGATTTCTATATAAAAAGCATGTGTTAGAAAAACGCCAATTGAGGAAACTGATTCCAAGATTTACAAGATTTTTTTGATGCGTTTTTTTCATTAGTCAATTTGTTTTTGGTGCATTGCAGTATTTGAATTTCTGGCAGCAGGAGACAGCAGTTATAAAATTTTCTGAGTTTTTTCTTGATTTTTTTCAGGCATTTCTGATAGATGATGACCCAGACAACATTCAGTTTGTCGGGAATCGAACAGAGTGTGCTCTGCTGATGCTTGCGAGGAAATGGAACATCAGCTACAAAGATATCAGATTAGCTGAAGAGAAAAACGTCGTCAAAGTGAGCAAATTCATCTGGCAAGAGTGAAACAAGTTGGAGATGGGCTGACTTTCAATTTTTCTTCAAGAAGATTAGTGCTGCTTCAGCATTTCCTTTTTTTTTCTGGGGTGGGGCTTTTGTTTTGATGTTTCAAATGTACTGCATGGAAGGCTCACAGTGTGATGAGAATTTGTCGATCTATACACAATTTGTTTCTTGCTGATGATTGTTTCTTTCTTCAATTTCCAGCTCTTCGGCTTTTCGTCTGCCAAGAAAATGGCGAGTGTATTGGTGAAGAGAGATACCCCCAATGGCCAAGTTTTGCGTCTGTACAACAAGGTGCGTGTGCGGAATTGGGGAAAAAAAATTTACAGAACAAAAAATAGAATCCACAAAAATTGAAGGCTGTCTTTTCAATTCAAAACTTCGAAAATGCTTTTTAGTGCGTTTGTCACCAACATGCAAAATAAACGAATCCGGAAATGAAGCAAAATTACAAAGCTGAAAAAAATTCTGGAATCTCCTATTCGAAATTGTAAAAGTTTAAACGGAGACTCGAAAGGTGGCAAATTGTTTTTGTGGACAACAGGGTGCATCCGAAATGGTGCTGGAGCAATGCACCCAGGTGTACAATGACCAAGGAAAACTTGAGGATATGACAAAGGCCAAAAAAGAGGAGCTTTTGAAAACGATCGAAGCCATGGCCTCCAGGGGCTTGAGAACCCTGGCCCTCACTTACACCGATTTCCCAATGAACGCTTTTTCGTTTGAAGAAGGGAGCGCCGACTACATAACCTCCAACCCCTCTGGAAGACCCCTGAACGAATCGCCAGATGAGAATTTGATACTCATGAGTGTGGTTGGAATCAAGGTACAAAATGCATCCTTCTTTTTTCTTTTGTTGGAATTGCAGATGAGTGGATGGTTATTTTGGAAGAGTGAGTTGCACACCAACTCGCTGTGTGTATATATATTACTGATATTACTGAGAGTGGAAATTTCCGAAAAGCCCTTAATCGACTCGAGAAGCCCATACACACCCAAATTTTCTTTGCATTGAGGATGAAAGCCTGATCCAGCTCATCCACTGTAGAAAAATTAGTGATGTGTTTTGGGTATTTTTGTTTGTCAGTAATATTTTGAATTGCTTCGAAAGGACCCTGTCCGCCAAGAAGTCCCAGCTGCTGTGGAGAGCTGTAAAACTGCCGGAATTTTCGTTCGAATGGTCACTGGAGACAACATCTATACAGCCCAGCACATTGCAAGGTAATTAAGAAGCCAAAAAAAATTCGTTGTATCTACAGGATAGAAAACCCTTTTGGTGCCGCTTCGACAGGAAAGGACACAAAAACGCAAGTTTTCACTTTTGGTGACGAAGTTAATTTCGACAAAAAATCTGAAGATTGCAAAATGGAAGTGCGTAACATAACATATGGATAGTTTCTGGTTTTCGCAGGGAATGTGGTATTTTGACTGAAAATGGAATGGCTATGGAAGGGCCTGATTTCCGCCGAACACCGGAAGAAGAGCTCAAAAAGATTTTGCCAAGACTCCAGGTACTTTGTTGGTTCTTCTCTATGCTACTACCATATTATCATCATCCGTATATATGTATATGCAACTTCAAAAGTAAAAAAAAACTCATATGTACAATATTTTTCTGTGGAAGCATTGTGATTTATCCTTTACTTTTTTCCGATAGGTTCTTGCCCGATCTTCCCCCACCGACAAACACACGTTGGTTCATTTGCTTCGAGAAATGGGAGAGGTGGTGGCTGTGACTGGAGATGGCACCAACGATGCCCCAGCCTTGAAAGAATCAGACGTCGGCCTGGCAATGGGGATCACAGGAACCGAAGTTGCCAAGGAAGCTGCCGACATTGTTATTTTGGATGACAACTTTTCCTCCATTGTCAAGGTATGAAAAAAATGGCCCTTTGGAGGGACTGACAAACAACAGTAGCAATAACAGTAGTATTGGATTTCGTTATTGTAAGTCAGTTTCACTGTTGACCTTTTTGTGCATAATGCCGTTTTTTTGAGGGGGGGGTTGTGTGAGTTTCGATATGAACAAAACCCGGGTCAATCCGAAATATGTTGCCCCTTCCATTTTTTATTCAGCTTAATGTCCTGTGCTTACATAATTTTTGTTTTGCGAAACGAGTGGTTTATATGTTTTATGTGAGGTTAGGCTGTTCTTTGGGGAAGAGCCGTCTTCACCAACATTCGAAAATTCCTTCAGTTTCAACTGACTGTGAATTTCGTGGCGTTGGTGCTGGCATTCGTGGCTGCTGTGGCTGGTGGAGAACTCCCCTTGAATGTTTTGCAGCTCCTTTGGGTCAATCTCATCATGGACACAATGGCTGCTCTGGCACTGGGTAAATTTTGGGAAATTCTTTTTTTCTCGGGTTTTTTTTCCAGTGATCATGCCACATTGTCTATCTTTTCCATTTTTATTACAGATTTTTGATCCCCACAGTTAGTTTTTTCTGCACATAGAGTAAACATCTGTTTTGTTTTGTTTTTCCCCAGCAACTGAGGCCCCAACTCCAGATTTACTCCATTTCAAACCTCATGGAAGAAACGAGAGTTTGATCAGTCGAACAATGTGGAAGCACATTTTCTTGGTCGGGCTCTATCAATTGTTTTGGCTATTCTTGATGCTCTATGGACTGAAACACATCGACGAAGAACGGTGAGCAAAACGAAAAAAAAATCTGTCATTGCATCCAAGTATATACTCCTCCTGCATATTGAATGCTTGGTGTAAGCATTTCCAGAGAATTAGGGAAAATGAGTGGGATAAAAAAAATAATACAATTAAAACAGCAGCAAGGAATGGCATATCTTCTCCAGTCACCAGAGCGATTCGTGAGTCTTTCATTGATAACTTGAAAAAAAAAGAATCCCACTGGCACAGCATTTCCTGGAAATAGGCTGAGAGCGCCGGAGAAAATGTGGAAAAAAATTGTGGTGAATCAGAACCATTTTTTTTGTTGTCTGGAGATGAAAAGAAGTAGATGCAACAGGCAATTTAATAAAAAAAAACTCTGGCTGTCTATATGTGCCGGATGAATTTCTGATCGAAAAGTGGATTTCTTTTTCCAGATACGGTGAGCCCCACAAAAGGGATGTGTACTACGATCAATGTTTCATACAACATGGGAGCCAGGATATGTTCACTAGTGGGGGCGAGGAAGATTCCTACCAAGGCTTATGTAATCAGCTGCTGGATTGCAATGACCAAGACATGGTTTGCGAGTACAAGCCAGATGTCGAAAGGGTGGGCCTTCTGAAAAGCTTCTACAAAAAAGAGTTGGAAGAGTTTTTCGAAGATGAGGAAGAGGATGCGTTCAAAAGGAAAGCCTCCGTCATTTTCAATGCATTTATCTTCATGCAGGTAAATGAGCCGTTCTCATTCAAAAACAGTCTAAACGTGTTTTTCCCTTGATGGTGTTGCTTTTTCTTGATTCTGTGTTTTTAAAAGCAAGGTGATGTCAACATGTAATTTTTCTGAGCAGCACGTCATTTTCAGTTACATTTTCATTTTATTTGTCTATTTCAAAATTAAAATTGTGACTCTTTTTTTTAGAAGGGGGGGGGGGGTTGAAACTGGTATATTATTGTAATGGGGCATATTTCTGGTGTTGTGAACCTTTCAGATTTTCAACGAGCTTTGTGCAAGGAAAGTTCATGATGAATTCAACTTCTTTGACCGAATCACGGAGAGCACAATTTTCGTTGGAATTTTTGTCGTCATCGTCGGACTTCAGCTCCTCATCATGCTCACACCATTGGGAGGTTTTTTCAAGGTGTGTATGCCAAACAATAAATGGACACACATTTCTGATGCGTATTCTGATTTTTCAAAAAAGGGGGGGGGGAGGGGTCTTCAAATTATGGATTTCTTGACGATAATAGAAGACAATTTCTGGAATTTGTTTGTGGTTTTTTCCAAGTAGGAAGGGTTTTTTTTCCTGTGTGGATCACTCATTTGATGTGTGAATCGACATACAGTGAAATTTTTTTGAGCCCAAGCTGGGAAACAAGTCAGAGTTCTAGTTTTCTTTTCAAAACAAGTCGCTTGGATGTTTTCTTCCCAGTCACGTTTCTGTGAAATATTTTTATGCTAATTTGTGTTTGGGATGGGTCGTTCAGTTGTAGTTGTGTCTTTTTTTTTCAAGAACTACTTGGTACGAGTCCTTTATTCATGCATGTATGACTGACGATCGTATTTTTTTTGAAGGTCATTTATGGAGTTAAAGGTGGATTGAACGGTGGAGAATGGCTGTATACGGTATTGATCGGCCTTGGGGTTATTCCATTCAGTCTGCTAGTGCGCGTTGTTACAAGGTAAGAGTTCTCAAGGGTTGACAGCAAAGTTTTGAGGCAACTGTTTATATTGGGGAAAAACTGGGTATTCGTGGATTTTAAAGTGTTAATTTCCACAAGGGTGCATTTTTTTTTGGTCGATTTTTTGAACAGCTGGATTATTGTGGATGTATTTTTTTCTCAATTATTTTTTTCCTTTGTTTTCTTTTTTGAATTTTTGAACAGGGGGTGCTGGAAGAGCAATCACCTGCAAGAACTACCAAGCATCGATGGAAAACAAGAAGTATAAAATCCTCTTTGAAGTGGGAAAAAAGGAAGGAGGGAGTCCATGGGGACAGGCTGGAAAAAAAAAACTGGGGAAAAGTCACAGAAAGAAAAGAGACAGGGAGGGAGAGAGAAAAAAAAAGTGAAAAAAAAGCAAAGAGATTCAACACACACAAGTTTTTTTCTTTTTTTTTTTGTTTTCATTTGAAGGTGGCTGCTTCTTGTTCTTCCATTTCTTTTTTTTTTTCATTTTTCAGACTTTTCTTTTTCTGAATGGCTGACAAATTTATCAGGTTTTTTTGTTTTTATTTATTTGCCATATTCACCCCCTTTTTTAATGAGTCTCTCTTGAAAAACTGTCTCGTTTTCCTTCATCTCTTTTTTTTTGTTTCGAAAAAAAGAAAAGGAAAAATTGATGGGAAAAGGAAAAAAAAAGAAAGAAAGAAAACTAAGGAAAAAAGGTCAATGATGAAAGAACTATTACATCGAAAAACAAGGGAGAAATCGAGTCACTCTGGAGCGGAAAAAATAAAACAAGGGAAAGAAAGGAGAGACTGCACTTTCAACCTCATTCTGTCTATCTTAGAACAATCGGGGGCGGTAGAAATGAGAAAAAATTTGGGGTGGGGGAAGAAAAAAACTGTTTGTTTTGTGTGTGTGGTGAAAGGAAGTGCTTTTTTTCCTTCTTTTTTTTCTTCTTGTGCTATATCTCCCTGTGATGTGTTGGAAGTTGAAAGTTTATTTTTCGGATGGCTTTTTTTTGGGGGTGTGGGAAAATGCCTGGGATTGAAGAAAATATGTGGTTGATGGAAAACTTGGAAAGGGTTGGGTTTTTCTGCAGGAGAAAAAGAGAAGGGGGAAGAAGAAAAGCATTCATTGATTTTCGCCGATGACAGTCGCAAGAGTGTGCGCAAAAAAGGGGAAAAAAAAGAAACGGTTGTGTTTCGCCGAGATTTACTTTGACTAATATTTTATATCAGCCATATATTAGTCACCAGCACAAAAGAATGCAAATTCTGCTACTCTCACATGGGATTGACTTTTCAGGGGAACACAAAAAAGAGTTTCACAGAAAAATGGGGGAAAGGATGACTAGAGTGAAAAAAATGTGAGATGGGGGGGGGGGGAGAGATAGATTAGATTGAATGGTAAAAAGAAGGGGGGGGACCTGGGAAAGCAATTTTGGATTATGGTTTTTTTTGTCTGTGCTACTACATATATATATATCTACAAATTCACATAGATGCAAAGACTCATTGTTGGTTGGAAAGCCAAGTTTTCTGGGGATGAGAAAAAAAACAGGCGATGGAGGATAAGTTTTTTGAAAGGCATATGTTTTGGTGGATTTTTTTTTTCAGTTCGAGGCAGAGGGAGAGAAAAATACGAAGACGTCTATACGTAGGTTTGTGAAAGCTTTGGTTTGATTTTTTTTTCCCTCCAATGGAAGAGGAGAGATTGGTTTCCTTTGCAGGATGCTTGTATTGCTGAAAAAGGTATATTTGACAGGAGGCTTGGTGGAATTTAATGCACTGCTGATTTAAGAGTTTTTCTTCAGTATGACTGGTCAGGTGCACAGCACTGGGACCAGAATTATTGGTGGCTTCACTGCTAACCCTTCCCATCACTGTACTGGTTTATGATCCAGTTTGGTATGCTCCTAATATGTGGGTTATACGTAGTGTTGGAGATGCTTGCAAGGGTATTTTGGGCAATGGTTGTTACAATCACTGGGATGTCTTGGCTGCTCCTGCATTTGCATACAGTCCTATGTTCTGGGACCAGAACCAAAATGGTATGTTGATGTGGACCCCTCTTGTCCCGTTGGACCGGTGGCTCCAGTGGTTGCAGAAATGTGTGTTTGTGCAAGAAATACAATACTACAGAAGGAAATTCCTTGAACGGAATACACCCCCCAACCCAATACCATATCTACCCAGAAGTTGGGCGTGCGTGATTCGACCCACTCAGTCTTCGGTTTGCGCTGGCCGCCAGGTTCCAGCGTTCATTTTCTGGCACCCCAAGCAGAGAAACAGAAAGAGGTCGAGTCGTACAAGAAAGACACTGCGGACCCCGCAGAAGCCCTCTTTAATCCAATCTCCCCCAGAAATTCCCGTTCTCCTTTGGTTTCCCCCCCCCCCTTCTCTTCAATTCGTTCAACATAAAAAAAATAAAGACGAGCGTTGGAAGGACCGAGCGGCCCCTCCACCTCAGCACGAATACGTCGCATCAGGCCAGCCAGACATTTTCTGCTCAAAACAAATCACTGTGCAGTAGCATGCGCACGATAGGATTCTTCAGGAAAAACGAAACCAAAGCCAGCCTTGTACAGTCCAGCTCGTCAGTAGAATCTCGATCGCGGCGTGAGTGCATTCGGCGGCTGGAATACACACTCGATCGGCCGAAGAGCTCCTTCGTCTGTTCGATCGAGCCAGCTGGATGATCAAGTCTCGGGTGGTCCCCTGCACAGTGGCCGTGGGGCTATGCTTGTTTTACGTATGGTGGGTGTACCTTTCGAAGCCCGGCGACGACAGCGTGGCGGCGCAGGGCGGAGGCTTGGTGCCAGAAAGGCGATACCTTCGGGTGAGATTCGAATCTCGCAGTTGAAACTGCAAAAACTCGAGTCCGATTCGCTTCTTTGAATTTTTGCAACGAGCGCGGGTCCAAACAGTAAATCAATGAATCTAAACAAAAGGCGGCCATGCCAAACTCTGCTGCGTGTGCAGAATGCTTCTGTTCCTTTTGTCAAGCCTCGTTTATCTGGTAGTGATGTCTTTTGGGTAAAATGGCACTGTTTTCAGCTTCTTTTTTTATTCAGCATAGTACTGTTCAATTTTTTTAATTGTTTCGCCTTGTATATACAGAGGGAGCCGATTGACTTTGAGCCACGAAACATGACTTCAAAGATTTTGGACGATCCACTGGACTATTTTATGGTTCCAGTTTGCAGAAAACTCAAGCCTGGAAAAGTCAAACCTCAAGAGGGAGAAATTTATGATAGCTTTGCAACATGGCAAACCCTTTATCAGGTTCGATTTTCAATTTGACGAAAAAACAAAAAACAAAAGGAAAAAAAAACCATAATTCCTCCAATTGTCAGAAATACACAGTCCTTTTAAAGGGATATGATCTTGATTGTGGAATGCGTGTAGAAAATCTTTCTCAAAGAGAGTTTTGTATCAAAGGAAAAAATAAAGAGGAACGGATAAGGTTTTACAACATTTTTTGTTTGGGAAAAATGCAGGCTCAGGTTCGATACAATGAATGGTGCAAAATCGCATGTCGATGGGTGCCGATTCAGAAAGATTTCGAAGCCTGGAAAATTGCTCTGGATGGCGAGTACTGGTCAATCTTGTAAGTTATCTGTTTTCTTTCCATTCCAACCTGTAAGAAAGAAAATATTCCTGATAAAATTCTATCATTTGTTTTTTTGTTTTTCGCGAATGTCTGTACACCTCGTGTACCTCGTCAATTGCACAAATGAGAAGTTGCGTTCAGTAATTGAAAAACAAATTGGTTTTTGTAACAGATATTTACATGAGGTGCCCATTGTGACGATAGCCAATGGAGGAACGACAGAAAAAGGGCCCTACCAGAAAGGATTTCCTCTTGGGTGGAAAGAAGATGTATGTTTTTCATCCATCACTCAATGAGAAGACAAATTATTATTAGTAATATTAATATTGACTTTTATACTGATTCTTTGATTGAGAGAATCTTTTTTTGGCACGCACAGCACAAAATTGCGATTTTTACCAGTCTCCAGAAAAGGGTTCACCTTCAAAAATGTATTGCACTGTTTCTCCAGTATAAAATCTTTTTGGTCTGAAAGATACCAGGGTTTTTACATATACATGTGCATATATGCATGATTTTTAATTTTTTTAATGTACTGCACTATTTCTCCAGGAAAGAAAGTTGGAAAAAAAAGAAAGGGTATATAAACTTTTTTTTTTTGCCTTGTTCAGGACATGCCCTATGAATATTCATTTTTTCTGTTCGTTTGAGGTTTCTGTTTTGAGCTTTATTTGCCATGGTGTTTTGCAGGACGAGTACTATATCAACAATCATTTGTTCTTGACTGTTGAGTTTTATCACGATCGAATGACTGATTTGCACCGCGTCGTGGGGGTGTTTGCTAAACCTGTCAGTGTCAAGCACACTTACAATGGAGAGTGGACTGGCATTAAGCCCAGAGTTAAAACATGCGTTGCTGCAGATAAACTGTTCCCCTCCGAAAAAAGCACACCTCAGGTGAAGAAAAAACAAAAACTGAAACTCAAGAATTAAAAATATCTGCAACAGTTTGTGCCATTGCAGGATTGTCCACAAGGTTTTTTAGGGAGAAGTGTGTGGATGTTTTTTTAATATTATTTCAAATATATTGTTTTTTATGAGGGTGGGGTGGGGTGCCTTTTTTTGAGGAAAAGTTTGGGGGGGGGGAGCATGGGTTTCAAAATTGGAATGATGTATTTCAGTTTCCAACTGATTGATGGATTTTTTTTTTGGCAGACTGCTGGATACCAGGAGGAAGTGATTTTCACCTACAATGTTGATTTCAAGGTAAATGTTCAAATTTCATGAACACAGTCGAATATCCAATGGAGAAACAGACAACAGAAAAGTTATGACAGCTGCTTCAAAGAAGATTGTTTTTTGTTCTGTCCGTTTTCGATGCACCAGCAAGAAAAGTCTTTCAAAAAAGTGTGTTGAGTGTTATTTACTGCTCCGGATTTTTTATTATTATTATTTTTTTTTTTTGGGGGGGGTCAGTCATAGTTTGGTTGCAAAGGGGTTATTCATCGAGTCGACGAGAAACCTTTTTTCTGTATGGTAAAGACAAGATTTGATATTTTTGGTAGCCCTGTGAACATGTTTTTTCTCTTTTTTGTAGGAGGTTAATCGGCCCTACTTACCAAAAGGGTATCCAAACTAGGCAAGACTCCCAACCATTTCCAATTTGGTTGACACCAAATAAACATGCTTTCTTTCGAAAAAAAAACAAGAAAACTGCGCCAACTTGGTTCAACAGGGCTTGTGTTTTTCCCTCATATCTAGAAACTAAAATCTCTGAGAGACCATTTGTTTATTTCTCTCTTTTCGAAAACAAAAATTCTATGCAAAAGGAGATTTGCTTTCGGATTAGATAGATTTGGGAGCGACTGCAGTGGAGCGTTATCAGGAGGGAGAATATTGCTGTCGTTCTTATCTTTTTTTTTCTTTTCGAGGAAAACGATTTCTTGAAAATTTTCTTTCAAAGGCAAGGAGCGATACGATGTTTAGGGTTGGGTTGGGATATGTGATTTCTTCGTTGTGATTGCCCTATGTCCTATTCTCTTGTCCATCTGTGTATTTTCTTTATTTTAGAAAACACCCAAAAATCTTGTTGAAAGGTGGAGGGCCCACTCAGAAAAAATTGACGAATCAATGTTACAGGGGGAGGTGCCCACGAACACCCAATTATATACCGTCCATTGTCCACCATATAATTTCTAACCGATTGGATTAAGACATATCTGTATTAGTAATTTCTGTTGCAAATGAGCGGGATCTTATCTCCATCACTGGAAAAACAAAGTCCCAGGATCCGAGCATTGAATTTATATATATATACTGTGGCTCGAGGAAAAAATCTTCTGATTCTGTGTTCTTCACAGCTCATTTCCCCTTTTTCGCTCGACCACAACAGAAAAAAATATTTGCATTCAGATTAGGAAACAGAGATTATGACATTGTTTTCTTGATGTATTTCTTTTTTTAGTGAATAGCTTCTTCACTCAAGTGAAAAAAGTATTCGCCAAAAGTATTCATGGGTGATGAATAATTCGTTGAATAAATTACAACTTCAACAATTGGACAGAAAAAGAAGACGAAAGCAGCTCTTGACCAAAACAACTCTTACAAAGCACGAAAGAAAAAGTGTTTCTGTGCAAATGAAAGAACTACCCCCGTCCAAGGAAATTCAATAGAATCAGAAAAATAACCGCCAGCCCTATTCCATTCCACAAAATACTTTGAATCCCAGCAACAGCAACCCTGTAAAACATCGACAAAGCGTTTTCAGGACTCTCAAAACTTTGCTGTGATGCAACTGTGGGTATTATTGGCGAGTTCGCAACCAGTTCTTGATTGGTCGCTGAGCCCGGAAAACGTGCTGCCATTCTCTTGTTTTGTGTGCAAACGTTTTTTTTCATATAAAGAAAGGAAATTATGCAGGTGAATATGAAAAGACGAAGAAGTTTTTTCATAAAATATGCCACAATGAATTCTATTTTCTTACTGTCGCACAGCTCCACTGAGTTGGGCTTTGTCTTCATCAGAAATTGGCATATCGTCAAGCTAAACAATCACAAATGATTTTTCTTTCAGAATTACAGCCACCTCCCAGGCACCCCAAAAAATGCAGACATTGAGATAAGTCGCACACATTAAGAAAAATATTTGAACCGTGCTCCCACCCAAACAGTTCAACAACAAGAAGAGACCAGACATTCTAATTTTTTAGGAAGTGAAAAAGAGGTCGGCTAATCACAACCCCCAACTCCGATCTTACTTCCAGAAAACCATAGATGAAAAACAAAATCAATAATGGTCACAACTTTCCCATTTTCTTGGGAAATCCACTTCTTTGGTTATGCAGCAGAAAGACTTTTTTTTACTAGCTCACCAATACGGATGTAACTTTTTCAGAATCGCTCTCAGGTTTCGCAGTGATGTTTTGCAAATCCTGGAGGGCAGCCTGATGAACAGACAGCTCAGAGTCGAAAGACCCACCCCCTCGCCGCCTCCACCTCCAAAGTTGGGTCAGGATAGACTGCAAAAAAAAAAGAAAGGAAAATATTCGAATAAAATCCCCCAGAGATGATTAGGAGCATGAAGAAAATCACACTCACAGCAATTTGCTTTTCTTTTTCTGGACATTGGCAGCTCAGTTTCTCTTCAGGGAGTTTAGGAACTGGTTTTTTATTGCTTCAACAACAAAATCAATCCCTAACCCCCTACCCTGAGCAGAAAAAAAAGGCTCTTGCTATGGTGCATTGTGTCTTTTTACCTCCACCACTGCTCCCCAAACTACATATCAAGCAAAAAACAATTTCGAAAAATTGAAACAGATATCCGACCTGAACGACTTCCAAGGCTTCCACATCGGTGACAGTGGAAGAGTTTTTCCCCCTCAGTAATTCGTCGACCACAGGCAGAGCTCTCGACATATCAAAATCAGAGAACTGCTTCGGAGGCTTTTCGGCCATAGCAAAATAGGAACGGATTTCGCTCCGAGGAAAATCCAATGCTGTTCAACAGAAGAACCCAAGGAAATGAAAGAGTAAGTTGCACATCTAGCCTATTATAGAACCAAAAGAAATACAACCAAAGGACATATGAGTGAGCGACTCACCACTCACTCATTTGCGGACTATATGTATTGCATTAATTAGAAGAACAGAAAAGTGTTGGGTGGATTCCAAACAAACTAAAGGGTACAACGATACAACAACGCACCTGCGACCTCAGGAATCAGGGCTTGAACGGTATCTTGCAGTTTCGCATCACCTTGTGCAATTTCTGGCGCATTTTCCTGAAAGGATCGAATTCCAACAAAAATGTTTTCTTCAAAAAGTAGGCAATACCCTTCGTAGTAAAAAATGCAACTGTTAAATGTCAGTTTTCATGGAACAAAGAGTATCAAACTTCTTTCCTCGAATTGGTTCCTCATTAAGAAGCTTGCACGGATTTGCAATTTGCTAGGTAATGGATTGCATGTTGCATTCCACTGGAAATATCCGCACGAAATTCACCCCAACAACTCCAGCTTATTTCCTACCGCACAACGAGGCCTCCGCCGCCACTCGCGAGCGTTGGTGGGTTGAAAACAAACACCCTTCCCTGGTTTGGTCAAGCGTCCATAAGTCCTGCCTGACCCAAAGGAAGCGTGAGCAAAGCCAAACAGACTTCGAGCAGTATATGGTGCCGATTTGAGAGGATATCACCCAGCGTTCGTTACCGCAGGGGGTCGGGCTCGAGATGCGAACTGCACGGATGAAACTGGAAGGCCCAACACGCGAAATCATTGCTCACCCCGAACGACGATTGCGTCTGCCAACCAGAATTTGTTCAGATTCTGTTGTATACTTACGTGATTTGATCGTGGAAAGCGGCGTAGACAACTTGAATGCCGAGTGGGGGAGCAGCTTCGAGGAGACCGTTCCTTTCTTCTTCACAACACCTTCTCAGACTCCTCCAAGGAGCAATGAACAGGGTTCAGCGAAGCATCTCTTTCCATGGTTTATTGCTGCGCGTTTTTCGTGCTCTGGCGGCCACTCATGAAGAATAATGGTGAGGTGGCGACACATATTGGACACTCGCATGTGTATCGGCACGAAAAATTGCACTGTGGACATCCAAGCGTACCCCGTCCCACCTTTCGCGTCCTAGCAGGACGGAGCTGGTGCTAATCTATTAAAATCTCAAGCACCCAACCAAAACGATGGAAAGTGCTTTAAAGACGAATACACCCAGGGGCGCCTGTCGGAGAAAGAAAAAAAAAACAGGTGAGCGGAGAGCGTTGTCTTTTTCCAGTGGGGTCGAGCTCCTCGACCCCACTGGCCATTCGTTGAATATTAGCTCCACAATTCGACGATTTTCGCGATCAGGGTGTGTCAAAAGAGCGTCTGCACCGCGAAACCCACCCCGCCCTATGTTCGCATTGGCTGCCAGCGAGTTTTTAGTAGTTTTTAGTTCTTAGGGTAATGGCGGGCTCAGTTTGGAGTTGCCCGTCTGTTAGGAAGCCTGAATTAATTTCGACTGACATGGGCCAATGATGCGTGTCGACCCATTCGGAAGTCTCGAACGCACCTCAATTTTCGCATCCATTAATGAGGCTTGGTTGGAATTATATTACAAAATTTCAACGCCCTGTAGTAAATCCTGTCAAAAAAAAATAAAAATAAATTAAGGCACCTTGATTTACATGCAGATTTCCCACAAATTGTGCTTTAATCTTCAATTTTAAATGAATTCATTGTATATTGAGTGCACATGATTAGGTTTTCCATAGGTTTTTTTTTCCTTTCCAACATTCTGTTTTTTTTTTTTTTTTTTGACAAGAGGTAGTATCCTCAAGGAGCCACAATGCAGAATTTGAATGTGGGCTGTGGAAGAGGCAACTTGCTGTCTTCCACAACCCTGAACAGGAAGCCAATCAGCAGCACCATTACTCGAATGCCCTATGCAAAACAGGGGCCAATACTCCACCCACCACTGGTAATCAATAATGTTATCTTATTATCAGTACGAACCGGGCTAAATAACCTCGTCATCGATGGCCTTCGTTGGCCATGTTTGCCTAATATAAATTAAACCTTCATTTATTCATTCAGTACTGACCAACTGTTATAATAACATTATATTATTTTCATTCACATGCTGGTGATTACTTTTTTTGTACTAGGTTTTCTTAAGAGTTGGGTTGATACTGACAACAATACGTTTTTGCTTCCATTTTTGTAGAAGTTTCTTTTTGGAAAAACAAAAGAATGTTGGTTAGGATTGCCCATACAGGAACAAGCGGTGGCAATATTTTTGCAATCCATGTCCCCATGTTTACCATTTATGGCGATACAGGTCATTATTATTATTTTCCCCAAAACATCTTGTTTTTTGCTAAAGTTAAGTGGACCATATTTCTGGAGACCACCTGTTGTGGAAGACCAGATTTCTAGAAACAAAAACTGCAACCTTTTGATAATCAATTTACCCTATTCTGGGAGCATCAGTGCAATTTTTTTTTCATGACACCAGTTTTTTAATTTTGCAACAATTACTGCAGGAGAGGAGGCGTGGCACGATTGGATCCGTGTCTACTTCAGGAGAGCCGGTCATTGATTCCGATGCCTCCGAAATGTTTTGCTTTCAATGTGAGCAGACCGCTCATGGCCAAGGATGCACCAAAATAGGAATCTGTGGGAAAACACCTGACACAGCTGTGCTGCAGGTGGGTAGCAACTATTGTGATGTTTTTTTTTTGACACTCGAGTGGAAAGCATAACTCGAGGTATGCTTTCCATAGATATATTTTTTGTCTAGTCTTGGTCGTTTTCAGCCACAGAACTCACTATTTGGTGGGAATTCCGGAAAAGTTATGCTCAGACGGAATATTTCTTAGCTGAGTGATGTTGTTTTGACATGCTGAATTAGTGAGCAGGTCTATTTAAATGTATCGTGTTTTTTTTTGGGGGGGGGGAGGTCAAGGTAGCAAAGCATTCACAGTATTATTGTTCTGTTTTGTGTTTTGTCAGGATTTGCTGATGTATTCCTTGAAAGGCCTGGGGGGCTGGGCACATTTTGCTCGCAGTGAAAAGGGATTGAACGATCCAGATATCAATGCCTTTGTGAAAGCTGCCGCCTTTTCGACGCTGACTAATGTCAATCTGGACGAAACTCGATTCCAGCAATATATCGTTGAATGTCATGAGCTCACCAACCGGTTGAGAGAGACCATGGAGGTGTGAGGTTTTATCCAGGCAGCTTCCTTTTTCACACCCCCCAATTTTTTTGTAGTGTCAAAAAACAAACTATATCGATGCAAGAATTTCAGTACTGGATTGATTGGTTTTATTTTATTTTCTCGCCAGGGAAAATCGCCTGAGACTCCAGACTTGATTTGGTTCGATAGCCTTCCCCATCCGTTCAAGTTTAATTTATTTGATCGTGTGGGGCCCAATCCAAGTGTGGAGGACTTGGTTGCTGTTGGCAAAGCTGTAAGTATAAAAAATGCTTTTCAATTCACTTTTTTACTGAGGGAAATATCATTCCAACAGATTTGAACAGTGGTTTGCTGTTTTTTGCTGCAGCCCTTGGAACTGGATTTTTGAATTGAGCCTGCAGTGCACAGTTTATGGGAAAAAGAATATTTGTTGGATCCTTTTTGGCTTTTACCAAGGTGCAAAATGTATATTTTTCAAGAATGATATAGGATCGAACATAACATGTTGCTTGGCGATGTATAGGTGGACTTGAAACACAGGAGGTACGAAATGCAAAGGCTGGGCATAGATACTCTCTTGGGGCTTCATGAGTTGCTCACTTACGGGCTCAAGGGTTTGGCAGCTTATTCCCACCACGCTGAAGTCCTGGGCCATCAGGACCCCGAAGTGGATGCCTTCTGTCAGGAGGTATGTCTGACAGACTCACATGCATCCAAGTGAAATGTGTCACACATGAAGCACCTCGATGAATGCATGCGTTTTTAGGGTTGTCGAAATATCAACTCATGTCCAATTACACTGAATCCTCTACGCTCTGTTATTTTTTTTTACGATTTATTTGATGGGTCAGACAATCAAATCTGAAAGCAAAGCAAAAATGAGCTTCGAGCTTTTTTTTTCCCAGACAGATTTATTGAAAAGGGTGTATTTCTATTTGTCAGGCCCTGGCTTTTCTGGCTAGCTCTGAAAGCGAGCATTGTGGGCCAGTTTTGGACACATGCTTACGACTGGGCGAAACGAACCTCAAAGCAATGAGAAATCTGGATGCCGCCCATTCTGCCCGTTTTGGCATTCCTCAGCCCACGACTGTGCATTTGACCCCCAGAAAAGGTACCGGCGAATTTTTGAATTTTTGAGTGGGAGGTTTTTGGAGGTCATAAGAGACGATTGAAAGTGCCATTGGCATAATTGGCGCACACCATAGGATTCCCATCGAATCGAAAAAAAAAAAAACATTTGTATTAATTCGACTGCATTCGTCTTCCAGGAAAGGCCATTCTGGTGAGTGGCCATGATCTGGGGGATCTCGAGGATTTGCTGAAGCAAACAGAAGGCAAGGACATCAACATTTACACTCATGGTGAAATGCTGCCAGCGCACGGCTACTCAAAGCTGCACAAGTACAGTCATTTGGCAGGCCACTACGGAGGGGCTTGGTACAAACAAAGGAAAGAATTCAGCAAATTTCCTGGCCCCATTTTGATGACTTCCAATTGTATTGTCGTTCCATGGGCGACATACAGCGATCGCATGTTCACTACTGGAGAGGTGAGTGTTTTTTATCTCGACACTCGAAGATAATGACCTCTAAAAATGGAAGCCCGCCATTACTTATGAATTTGTCTCAACTTCACCTGTCATTTTCCAAGAATTGTCACAAACCGCCATTTCGTGCTAACATCCATTTTGACTGCTAATGTCGAATTGGGACACATTACCCGAATACATCTATGGTCGAATTCAATTGTGGTTATCCTGTTGTGGGTATGGGGAACAGCACAGAGAAAAAACGAAATAAAATGCTCCATGTACGCGTTTAGGTGGGAATGCCTGGAGTGGAGCACCTGCAGGAAAAAGATTTTTCGAAAATCGTTGAAACCGCCCTCGAGATGTCTGGGTTTGACGAAGAACCAGCAGGAGAAAAGACTGTGGTCACTGGCTATGGCCATCATGCCGTGATGGGGGTGGCTGATAAACTTATTGATGCCATTAAAGAGGGCCATCTGGAACACATCTTTCTGGTCGGAGGGTGCGATGCACCTGAGCAGAGTAGAAAGTAAGTGCATGTCTTAGCATCCACTTTCAGCTTGGCCATGTCCCCTAAGAATAGTAAAACAAAGTTCCCCATGCATTGACTAGCTGTGTCGATTTTCTAGATGGCATCAAGATGTGGAATTTGTTGGCTTCTTGGTAGAAATGTTGATGTCTTTAGTAATACCTCGTTGAGATTGGAATGGTTCGATCATTTTGTGAGAACTCCTTGGCGGCGCCGCGACTGTTTGTTTGTTTGTTTGTTTCAAGGGAATTTTGAGCATCGAATGATACGTTTGGTTCAGGTACTATGGCGATGTCGTTTCTGCCCTTCCTCAAAACACCATCGTATTGACCCTGGGCTGCGGAAAGTTCAGATTTTTCGACCAAGATCTCGGTGTTCTTCCCGGGAGTGATTTGCCTCGACTGATGGACATGGGCCAGTGCAACGACGCATACAGCGCCATCACGGTTGCTTCAGAATTGGCCGGCGCTTTGCACAAGGACATCAACGAGCTGCCCCTCTCGTTGGATATTTCGTGGTTCGAGCAAAAGGCGGTCTCCATCTTGTTGACGCTTTTACATCTGGGCGTCAGGAACATTCGATTGGGGCCAACCTTGCCCGCATTTTTGACGAACGATGCGGTGTGCCTGTTGATCGACGAATTTGGGCTGAAAGTAGCAGACGTCAAACACCCTGAGAAAGACGTCGAACTCATGATGCAGGGAAATTGAAACCTTATGTTTGATTTTTGACCTTTATGTTTGATTTTTGACCTGAAGTAGTCTCTTCCTAATAAGAAAAGGGAACAAAAGCAATGAGAAGGAACCATTAGCCACACAACGACTTCATCGATTAATGCCTTGTGGACAATTAGATATGCTGGGGTTTTGGTCATGTGTTGGTTTGTTTTGTGGGGAGTTTTGTCCATCCAACATGGGTTTTCAGGGAAGTACCTGAGTTTTGAAACTGTCTTAAAACTGTATTATAAATGAATGTGATATTTTGAGAGTGAGACAATGAACGTCATTTTTTTTTCCAAAGGGGTGGGTTCACTGATTGTGCATGAGATGCCAGTTGTAGTGGATGTCTTGTTTCGGGGTTTTGACCGTTCTATGGAAGTCTGTGTTTTTTGTTTTGTGGGTTTAGTCATGCAAGCTTAGGAGAAGATATAAAAAAAGGACATTGATTGTAGGACACCATCTAGATTCGCTCAGGTGGCTGTTTCTTCTTGAGAGTGTAAAATTGTTCCTGACATTTATGTATGATGCCACTTTTGGAATATGTGATGCCTTGCCCCTGCGGGGGAAAGGATTCCAGCTGGATATGCGGAACCGTATGTGAAAAAAAGATATTCCGCTGCTACAAAGAACTCTTCTTTGAACAGGCAAAAGTAAATCTGATCGAAAAAACAAAAATAAAACAAATGGGGAAACAATTATATGGCCCAAAGACTTGGGTTATCATGTTGTAAATGGCTGAAGCATCCCCACGATGTGGAAAGGCACAAAATCTCATTGGAAATTCTATTGTACATCCTTTGAGTTACCATGCTTCATGCATTGTTTCGGAGACAAGGATTTTGGGTGACCAGTTTTGATTGTAAGACAAAGTGGTCGCCCACACGATGCCAGCCTGTGCAAAATAATGCAGCAGCACCCCCTCTCAATTACCAAGAAGCAAAAGAACCCTAAAAAACTGCCTTGTGAAAGTCAACACTTCAAAGAACACCATTCACTCACAAAACAGTCCACAGCACTCATTTGTTACAAGATTTTTGTTTTGTGACAAGAATTGTGATAAGGTTCCGTCAACTTGAGAAATCTGTCGACAATGCTGCTGGGCTGCAGGAAGGGAAATACAAAAATTGTTGTTGAAGTAAAGCTGAGGAAAGATTGGCCTCTGAATCTCAGATATTTTCAGCGCTGGGTGTGCCCAAAAGGAATGGCACAAACACCTCTGTTGGAGGCTCTGTTGAAACATCAACATCGCCTCCCCATTCATCTCGACACCCTCCGACTTTTCGACCATCCAGAGAATGGCAATAATGATTTCAAATCTTTTGCACTGCTCAGTGCAAAATCCAACCAGCCAGCATGTCCGCAACCTGGAGTCTTGGAGGGCAACAAGCCCGATGGCGCGCAAAGCAAGAGCCTCGTCGCCCACCACGCGCAGTCATCACGCGCGCCGGAAAAGAGGATAGAACTGAGAAACTAAGGGAACTTCTGGCTGGTCCAGACATCCTCCTTGGACCTTGCTGTCACGATGCCTTGAGCGCGAAGCTTATCGAGCGAGCCGGGTTTCCGTTCACGTTTATGAGCGGATTCACCACCTCGGCCGCTAAACTGGGGCTACCAGACGCAGGCTTGATCACTTACTCGGAAATGCTGGACACCGGGAGGAGCGTCCACGAGGCGACCCGAGGCATACCCGTGATTGGAGATGGTGACGCGGGGTATGGGAATGCGATGAACGTGAAACGCACTGTAAAGGGCTATGCGGATGCTGGTTTCGCTGGGATTCTGATCGAAGACCAAATTGCGCCAAAGTCGTGCGGTCACGTGAAAGGAAAGGCTGTCGTGAGTCGGGATGAGGCAACGGCGAGGATTCGCGCCGCTGTGGACGCGCGAACTGAGGGAAAGGATATCGCGGTACTCGCGAGAACCGACGCTCGACAAGCGGAGTCTCTCGACGAAGCGTTGTGGCGAGTGGCGTCGTTCGCCGACCAGGGAGCGGACATTCTATTTATAGACGCTCTCACGTCTGTGGACGAAATGCGTGCGTTTTGCAAGGTCAGGCGACGAAACATAAAATAAAAGTTAAAGTTAAATTGCCTTGGACCCACCCCAAGGAGTGCACACTTGGTTTTTATGAACACAAGGGGAAAGTTCAACACTGGTGAAAAACCTGCATTGCAATGAGTGGATGCTACAAGAGACTTCAGCCCTGGATTGATACATCTGGTGAAAAAAAAATCATCGCCATACACTATTTGAACATGTGGATTTAAAGCTTTATACAACCCTATGGAAATGTGCGGTGCAGGCAGGCCTCTCTGAACAGAATAACCCCAAGTCGCATGGACCTCCAGTGAATTCAATACAGAGCCTTTCAAAATTGTTTAGTTTTCAGTGTTGTACTTTGATGACATCCTGTGGGGTCTGTTAAAACAAAACTATGTGATCTCAGGTTGCCCCTGATGTCCCCAAGCTAGCAAACATGCTGGAAGGTGGGAAAACCCCGATCCTGTTGCCGGGGGACCTCCAGGATTTGGGTTTCAAGCTGGCGGCTTATCCTTTGTCGCTTCTGGGAGTTTCCATCGGAGCAATGGAGTCAGCCCTTACGACGCTGAAAACTGGGAGGATTCCCCAAGTGCCTTCTTTTTCTCATATCCAAGATGTGGTCGGTTTTCCGAGCTACTTTGAAGAACAAGAAAAATATGCAACTCCAGCAACAAGTTTTCCGCCCACCGAGGAGCCTGATAGGGTTTCTATGGATGGGGGTAGCGTGGCTGAAACGGTCGACACCGGGGAGAATTCAAAATCAACATCAAAATCAAATGTAGGGGATTCAGGATCGGAATCTGAGGTCGTGGAAGCTGATGAGGTGATTGAGAGAAGTGATTATGCAAAGCCTTCGGCCAAGGAGCGAACTGACCTGATTTTCGATAACACGAAGGTCGGTGGCGACGGGGGTAGCGGTGAGGGGAAGAAAAAGGGTCCTCTGCCCAAGCAGATCAGATTGTGCATTAAAGAGAGGGGGACTGGGAAAGTTCAGTTGGAAACGACGGCTCCTACGGGTTTTCTGAGTGGGATTGCCAGTTTGTTTCCAGATGATGACTTCGATTTGGAGAAATTGATTAAGGAAGGGCTCGGCAAGGAATGGGATCCTAAGGAGCCCATTGTACGGGTGCCAAGCGGAGACAGGGTGGTCGAGGTTTTTGTGGAATGATTTTTCAACAGTTTTGACATTTGAAGCACTTGCCAGCAGTGATTTTTTGAGACGGTGTGGTAGAGTGATAATGCTCTCAATAGTGTAACAAATCTGTCTCTAACCTGCGCTTGGATATTGTAAGGGAGCAAGGTATTAGAACAACAACGCAACTCGAACTTTTCTCACAAAAAGGAAACTATCCTCTAGACGTCAGTTTTCCCAGATGTGATGCATATTATCTGCTCAACCATGTATGTCAATTTATTAGTTCCAAATAAAAATTGTTTCAGTTTTTTTTTTTCCTCTCCAAAGTTTTGGTGGAGATTGGCCCCACTCTGGTAGAGGTGTCTCTGTTCCGTTGCTTTTGATTGAAAACAACATGCACTCAATTGAACTGATGTCAGGTGTTGGGATTGAGAGTGTTTCAGTATGGGTGTGGTGTAATAACATAACCTGGTCATTCTGAGGTGGTCTGTCGCCTAGTTTTTTCTTTTTTTTTTCACAAGAAAGGAGTTGTGGTCACAACTTGGATCTTGTTCAGATAAATTCGTGAATTATCATTTGATTGACTGCGATATTGCATCAAACGCCTCTGCAAGTCGAAGAAGAAACTGAAGACATAGAAAAACACAAAATCCTCCCATCTTCCACTCAATACATTCCATAGGAATGTGCACAACATGTGCAACACAATTTCCAAAATAAAAAATTCAAGCATCACATCATCATTGCATTGTTTCTCTATTCACATCCCCGCTTGATCATAACTGAAAAAAAACAATCAAAACTCCAGAAAAGGCATGCTCAGAAAGCCTTCATGCATGCGGCACCAGCTTTTTCGAGACTTCCAGTGACACCCTGGAATCCCTGGGACGCGGCACAGCCTTGGACGGCACTTGAGTAAGCGGTCTTCAGGAATCCCTTGACGTCCTCTCCACCATCGTCTGCGTTGGTGAGAATGAAGGGAGCGAAGGAGATGGGGTGAGTGTTACCGCCTCCATTGATGAAGCTGACATCGGACCAGGAGCCACCTGGGGCTGGGACGGAGACATCTCCTGGAGGACTGGCGGATGAGGAGGTGACAAAGTTACCATCGGCGTTGGCCAAAGCGACTTCAGGGGATCCACGAGAGGCGTAAGTGATTCCGCCCTCAGTTTTAGCCACCAAGTTGAGCACTCCGCTGGTGCCGTCGGCGGTTTTGACAGTTGGTCCCCATGACAGGGTCTTGCCAGTTCCCAACCCGAATCCAGAGCCGCAGGTGCTTGCGTACTGGCTCATCAAAGAGGTGGATCCACTGCTGTCCGATCGACCAATTGGGACGATCTTTCCGGTCAAAGTGTCACTGCAAGCGGAACAGACGTCACCGTCAATCACAAGCGCACACAAGGTTGAATGTATCAACTGATGTATTTTTTAAAAATTTCGCTGGCCAAAAAATGGCCCTGAATCTAGCTCTTTCGTCTGAAAGGAAAAAAAGAACATTGGCCCAAAATTCAACACCACAAGTTGTAAGGTCTGAAACACAAAACCGATCAACCTCTGTTGGTTGTGAGTTCTGTTTGGGAGGATGTGGTCCTTTCGTAGCCAAGAAATTGCCAAAAAAATACACTCGTGCTGCTGTCAACTCAAGTTGGATATTTGAATGTCATCCCGCACAATCTAATCGAAGAGAAACTTACGCCATATCTCCGTTGAGAGCAACAATGGCCTTGTCGCTCCATTTTGTGATGGATCCGTCGAAGATTCCTGCCAAGGTGCAGGCGTCGAGCTTGAGCCCTTCCTTGTTGTTGGCAACGACGCGGATGATACCAGTGGCGAAGGGGCAGTGGAGGATGCCCGAGGCGCTCAGAGGGACGTCAGAAACACCGATGTTTCCAGGGGCGGCTACAGCGTAGTCCTGGCCTGCACCGCTGCCATCAGCAGAATAGGAGAATCCGTCGATCTCCGCAGCGACGCAGTTTTCCATAATCTTTGCAACTGCGCTACTACCGACAGCGGAGTCAATAGCATGGCTGCCCAAGGCCAGGGCGAAGACGACGGCGAGGCACAAAGTGGTTTGGACGGATGCCATTGTCGCGTATCTTCACAGGAAAAGCGGAAGCACTGAGGAATGGTGAACATATTGCAAGAACGCGTCGCTTAAGTACGTGAGGAAGGGAATCGGGTTGGCAGAATATGCATATGCACTGTGTCCAAACTCCAAGAATATCCGACTATGGATTTCTAGAGCCGCAAGAAGGATGTTGTCAGCGGCATACCGCGCGTCAGTGAAAGGGAGCTTCAAAGGTTCAGTACTCAGGACCGTGGCTGTGGACCGTCATGACGAGACGTGGGTGTAGTAAGTGGCTGGGTTGTGTATTTTTGTGGCTGGCCTTAGCTAAATTTTATGTTATGCATAATATTTCCGTACTGGCCGCTTGTGGTTGGGAAGAAACTAGTCTCCGTATGTTGAGGTTGAGCAACTACCGAGACCGACGTTGCAAGACCAAGAACACGTCTTCAACCTAAATATTTCCGTAGCGGCGGACTCGCCCCCAAGTCGAGAAATCCCTGACGATCGTGCCTTTCATAGGGCAGTTGGTCTCCCAGAGTTCGAGAGCGTCCTCACTTCGTTTGAAAGCCCTGGACACGACGCCCCTGTTCTTGATCTCCTTCTACGCAAGAGAAATATGCGAGAAGGAGCAGTAGTCAGAGGCGTTGTGGACGCCAGTAACTGTGGCAAACGAACTATGGCACCAACAAAAAAAAGCCTCATAGCGAAAAATTGTAGACAATCCTTTCAGCAAGAAAAACGCAACAGCTGATCCACAAAATTATGTCCAAACAGAAAAAAATGGCGGCTGGTGACGAGATGCTCCCATAATTTCGATTCTTGCCTGGTTTCTGGAAGTTGCTGGCAGAAGAAGTGAATTGCTACCAATATACCAGTAACCCTCGGTGGGTTGAATATTTTTCCCTGCTGCGGCACTACTTGCGCACAGTTGGAGTTTTTTTCTATGCGTGCCCTGTTTGACGCCGACTTTATTGCTTCATTCAGGTGGTTCACCGTGGGCGATTTCTATTTTCAGCGTTGCGACCGAGCTCCTGGGCGCAGAATCGCGCGCTCGAGGGTTCCCAGGCTGGAGTTTATGCTGCTTGCTAGATCTAGAACCTCTGACGACGTCGCTCAACGAAGGGCGAAATTCCCGAGGTCTCCTTTCTGAATTCCACTCCGAGGGGAAACAAGAATGTTGCCTCGAAGTAGAAAACGCCCACTTTTCGGAAATGACGTAGACGCTGTGAACTCCGTCGGAGCGGCCGTCGGAACGACTGTGGAGTGGCATGGAGACCAATTCGCCCCCTCCCAACCGTATTCATCGTTTGACTTGTTGGCCAGCCTGAGATTAAGGGCCTACAAAATGCAGAGTGAGAAAATTGTTGGGGAACCCTCTGGAGATCAGAACGCATCTGGGGTGTGTGGTCCCGTGTGTGGGTTAGTTTTCCCTGATGAGGTTCGAGCTCCTCCCAACAGCAGAATTATAACAAGGTCTTATCAAAAGAAACTGAAAAAAGAAAGGCAAGAGTGGGTTTTCAGGGAGGGTACTTATTCCATAGCATTGAAAGTGCATGCTTGCATAGGGGTCCCTGAGCCCACCTCGAATGAAATTCTGGGGCAAACCAAACGGAGAGTCAGGGTGGGGGATTTTCAGGATGGCAAAAATAAGAAAAAGATAGCTCAACTTAAAAAATTGAGCAGTAGTAAGATGAGCACTGATGAGGTCGAGGAACGAGCCCGGAAGTGGAAAAATTTGAGTTTGAAAGAGGGCTGTGCACGATGCCTAAGGAAAGACACCGTGCTGGACATGTGCGGGGGTAAGAAAGGTCCACCGATCCTACCTCTTTCAAGAGTGGACCCTTCTCTGGGGAAGAACTCGAGCATAGGGAGGCTCAATCGACCTGGGGCGAATGTCAGACATTTAGGGAAAGCTGGAACTCACCAGGCGCTACCATGGGCTGTGCTAAAAATGGGTCGATTTGCCGTTCGGAGGTCACTCATCGCAGAGTATGGTGTATATAGCAATGAGTCCATTCCGCCTGGGGAGCTGCTGATGGAATATGTGGGGGAGGTGATTCGGAAAGAAGTGGCAGAGCTCAGGGAAAAGCACCTGTATTCCAATCAAGGTTCAGAGCAAGGCACTTATTTGTTCTCCCTGGGGCCGGATTGGGTAATCGATGCCACCACGGCTGGAAATATGGCCAGATATATCAACCACTCCTGTGATCCCAATTGCGTGGCTGAATTAGTAAGGCCTTGTACCCGAGATTCCAGAGGGGCTGCCCATCAAAGGAGGGTATTCATCTACTCTAAGAAGGATATTTTACCTGGGGAAGAGCTCAGTTACGATTACAAACTGTCATTGCCTGATGCTACTTTCCCTGAGGGCGGGGGGGAGCTGGGTCAAAGTCAAGGCCAATCGAATGCTCTGGATTTGAAATTGAAATGCCAGTGTGGGGCCGAAGCTTGCAGAGGGTTTCTGTAATTCGGGTTGGGAAATGGCCTTATTTTTTTAGCAATCGGTTTTCTTGGGCATAGCATTGGTGGATTGCTGTTGCGCAGTAAATAAAATACATGAAACATATCTCTGGGTACAATTTTCAGAGTTGTTTCCTTATTGGTGATTTGGGGGCCAAGGGGCAAGGAATTACCATTTTTTTTCTCTTTACACTCTCAAGAAAATATTCTCAAGAACGTCGGTGTTTCTTTTTGTGTGTGTGTGTGGCTTTTTGGGAATGTAGGAAAAGGAAGGGTGCTCGAGAGTATTGTATAAAGCTGATTTATTGACCTGTGTAAATTATTCAGTAAATTATTTCAAAAAGCATTTGTATTATTGTATAGATATGAAAGGATTGATGCATCTAGTTGGTAGGTTCTGTCGAGGTATCAGAGATGATGATTTTTGAACACAAAAAATCAAAGAAAATCTCCCTTTGAACTTCATTTGATATTATAGTGACATTTGTCGCCAGCCCCCTGACTGGAGTAACATTTTATAGGAAAGGGTGAAGAGGGATTTTGGTTTTGTTTCAACCAAGCAGAAAATGGAGGCTAACAGAGTGCAGGTCTGTCGGTGGATAAATTTTAGAATTGGTGGTGCTCCAGTGGCTCCCAACAGGGTCATTTGGGCTGTAAGTCCAGTCAGTTTTTTTTCAAAACGGCATCCATCCACACTCTATATGAGAGGAGGGGGCACTGAGAATTTCATCACATTGAATTCTTTTCCCTCCCTCGCACATCTATCGAGGTCTTCAAATCGTTGAAAGGGATGTACATCATCCATTTGGCAGTCTAAAAAGGAACAGGCCCCAGTGATTGTGATTATGATTCGTTTCTGATTATGGAGAATTGACGACTTTGAGCGTTTAATCAAAGTCCAAGTTCTGTTGCAACCGCTGAAATTAGCTGGCTGAGGCAATGAATCGATCCATATCTCTTGGACTTGACAGAAACGAACCTCGATTGATAGAGACGCTTCGTTCTATTACCACCAATGCAAGGGAGGCACTCTTTCAGGAAGTAGCCAACCACACAGGTATGATTGATCACTGGAAGCATTGGCAAAAGGTGTTTTATTATCGTCAACTGAGCGGGCGAGCGGTTATGAAGCGATGTTGAATCGTGGTCGAAGTGGCATTATTCCGGGGCAAAAGACAGTGCTTCTTGTAAGGGAATATCTTGACTCGAGAGTTTGCGTTTCGGTGCACTCTTATGTTTGGAGGGCCGCTTCTGCGTTGGGGGAAATTCTGGTACGAACCATGACCTGACGTCCAATTTCGATCTTTGACTTTGGCTGCTGCATGGGTGGGGCACCGAACACTGCAAAGTTTCAGGGAGGGGCATGGGGGGCTTCTTGATGGGTCGTAGCTCGCTGACGCTTTCTCCTCTTTGATCGATTCAGGAAACAACTCCACGATGAGCCACTGTGCGTGGACTCCAATATTTCTCTGTTACTTGCGTTCTACATGTGTCTAAAACTCACAAAAAGCCAAAGTCCAAGCTAGCGCGAATTTTTTTTCTTGTGTTTTCGATGATGCAAAAACCTTTCGATTCGTTTCCTTGCAGATGAGCTCTTGCCTGGGGTCTTAGGAGTTGAAAGACCGCCGTGGTGCGCTTGGTGGGCGCCATGGCCCCAGGTAAACTCGGGGGACGAGCAGGCGAAGAAGCTCGTCACACTTGGTATGGCGTTTTTCTTTTAAGCATCCTCCTGTTCTTCCTGTACTCCCCAGTGTTTGATGAAATCCCTGCACCATGCGCCAGGTTCGAAGGAGAAGAGGACGCCGCCACCGAAGATCATCATGAAGGCATCACGACTGCCGCCACGCTGAGGTATACATTGCCTGGAATAATTATGTAGCAATGCTTGGACTTTGGCTTGTGTATACATGTATCCTCTTTGAAATTATAACGGAGCAAAAAGCTCTCCCCGAGGCAAGGAATGGAAGAAGGTCGTTACAGACTGGGGTTCGATTCCCCGATTGCCTTCAGTTACTTTACCAATTTTGTATGCAAATCCAAATGGTTGGTACCCACTTGATAACAGATAGAGGGGAGGTATTTTCCTTGACAAGACTCCCACTTTTGATGATACAGTATGCAAAAGAAAAGCCTGGAAAGGACCCCCCTTGTCTTCAATACGGACACAAACGCAACCATCCATTGCTTGTTCTGGTGGATCCAGCTAGATAGTTGCTGACAAAATATTAAAAAGGAGTGAGGTGTGGGGTGGTTTGCTTCTGAGATTGGGAATTTTCTGGGTTCGACAGAAAAAAGTTTTGGGAGTAGGACCAAGCCAGAAAAACAACACACAAGAAAAAAAAAACAAGCGTAGGATCTGGAGAGAGAGGAGGAGACTTTATGGAGCTATTGAACACCGAGGGGCAAAAGGGCGGGTGCACGATCGCCTCAGGGAAAAGAGTGGGGTGCTGGACATTATATATATATATATATCATTTATTTATTTTTATAGATAATACGCCGCAACCTGAGATATAGTTAAATGACAGATTAGCTTAACCAAGTTGTGTTGCTAGAAGGTCAATATGTCATCTGCTTCTGGAATCTTGAGAAAGGATGAAAAATTAGTGTGAAAATTTGAAAAGGTTTCTTAGATTCCATTTAACTTGACAGGATAGAAAACAAATTCCACATCAGCAAATATCAGTCAAGTGATTTCAGTTAACTGACAAAAAATGGCCAAGCATTCATAGGGTGAGAAGAAAAGCCACAAAGGTGGTAAAAGGGTTAAAAAAACGGCAGAATCATTGTCCATGCACAATTTAAAAAAAAAAAAAATGTCAAAAAGCAGTTCTCTCCTCTTCTTTTGTATAAAAAAAAAAATGAAAATGAAAAGCGTGCACAAATTTGTAAAAAAGAAAAGGTCAAAAATTTCTGTCAGGTTTTTCAAACCATTCTGCCGCTTTTGTGGTGCTTTTTTTTCAACCCCACACAAATATCCTGCGCAACAGGTACACCACCTCTGGCGAAATTCGAATGGAATTCCTATTAAACCCAGAGAAAAATCTACCATGCAAGATAAGAATCGATCTTGCGTGATTTTTCCCCAAAAAACAGAAGTTCTCTTCCTATCGTTGAAATCCTTCCAAAGAAAATCCGTCAATAAGAAAAAAAAAGAAAGGAAAAAAAAATGCACCGACACATAATGCCCTGTGATTCATGTTCTGGTGAAAAGACCGCAACACAAACCATCTGCTTCTAAAGATTAAAAAAAAATCCGCACCCATTCGTTCTGTTGTTTTGCTTCCTCTTCCTTCCATTTAAAACATAAGAAAAAAATAAAAATAAAAACCCCCACTAAGTCCCCCTTCCATCAACTTACATGTTGAATGGCTGTTTGTTCCACAGCGATTTGTTTTGTTTTGTTTTTTGGCTGTTGAATTCCCAATCCGAAATTCCATCCCCATGACCCCAATACCAAACAATGGCCATATAGAATGTCATTCTCTCCTATACATACACCGAGGGCATCTGCCCATTCATAGAAGAAAGAAAAAATCAATAGCTCCATGACTGTATATTTAAAAAAAATATCCCATTTTTTCATACAGAAAAAAAAAGAAAACACCTCGTACCTGTCTGTTAAAAAAAAAAAGAAAAAAAATCAGATGATCTTCTTTACCCATTTATGGGGAGAACCAACCCCTGCTTGTCCTTGTTAAAATAAAAAAAATAGCCAGAAAAAAGGCAACTCAGATCAATCTTCTCTCCCCTAAATTTTCTTCAACATAGAAACGATCTATCGTAATATTCCCCCTTCCCCCCATATCAATCATCCAATTCCCAATCAATGATTTAATACATTTTGTTTCCCCCGTTTAGTCTCCGTCCGTTTAGCTAAAGCCGACCAGAAATCCCACACACTCCTCCTAATTCGTTTTCAATTCAGCCGTTGTCAGACTATAACCCATAGCCCCCCCCCCGCCCCAATCCCCCAAATTCTTTTTTCATTCCTTTACTCAAACTCCCAAAAGGGGGCTTCCCAGGCCGCTTCTCTGACTGTCTTTCACACTTCTCCTCGCCGTTCTCACTCTTTTTGTACCTCGTTGGGACCGGCTTTCCACCGCGAATTTCATGGACAGCCGTGCCATACCCCTGCCGATTTCTTCGTGGGTGAATTCTGCCAAATAGTATTCCTCTTCGGTGGCCCCTTCTCGGGGGGCTTGACACATTCCTCCCCACATGGGGAAATACAGAAAAGGAATGAAAAGGGTCACGAAGAAAACCGACACTCCTGTGTAAGTCAGGGCGGTGGGGATGGGAATGCTATTTTTAGAATCAACAGAAAAAACCCAAACACAACACATAACACCAATCAGAACACATCACAAACGCTTGTCCTTTTTCCTTTTTTCGCACGATTTTTCGAGACCAGATTTTTTAAAAGCTGAAGGTCGGCATACATGAGTACATGTTGAGATGTAGGAGGAGGCCTACAAATATCAAAAATATAATATGCCTTATATATATATATTTAAGGATGTAGTGTGGTGAGAATAACCACTTAAACTCAATTATATTATACATCATCATTTATCGTTCATTATTTTTCCAAGGGAGTTTTTTCCTCACCGCCTTGTTTCAAAAAATTGCCACCAACGTGGAGCCCATATCAAGATGCTTCGCACGTAACCCATTATCATATTCATGTTTGATATCAAGTGAAATCCACAAAAAAAAGTTGCGTTCTTTTCTTTCCACGGGTTGGACCATATCCCCCATTACCTTCCATTAAAGAATACTGCCTGGATGATAGTGGCCCCTGTGTTTCCTCCGGCTCCCACGATTCCAGCCACCACCCCCAATGCCCGTTTCGAAACGAAGGGAACCACAGCGAAAGCGGCAGCCTCGGAAGCTTCCACGCTGATGGCCATCAGAACCACAGTGACAATCGTGGCCACCAAGCTCTTGTGCAAAAAACCGATAAGTATGCACATCATGGCACCTGTTTTTTCCAAGTTTCAGCCACAACAGGAAATCTTTGGAACCAATTTGGCAAAAAAATAAACAAACATACACCCCCGCACATTGACTGCCCCCCCCTCAAAAAAAAAGGTTTCAGAAAGAAAAAACCTGCATAATTCTTCCTAATATTTTTAATAACACTAAAATCTATATAGAAAATCTAAAATCTGTCGCCTTACCGAATGTGTGCAGCGACCAGAGAATCCACAGCCTCCCCCTGATTCCATAATATTTGGCCAAACTGTCAGAAGCCACTCCGGCCACTGGTCGAGCGAAACAATTCATGAAACCGTAAAGGAATGCCAGCATGCCAGCTTGTTTTAGCGGCACTCCGAAATTATCGAAATAATAGGAGGTGAGGACGTTGTTCATGGTGAGTTCGCACCCGAAACTGAACCCATACACAGCAGCCAGCAACCAAGTCCTGCAGGAAAAAAAAAACTGTTTTTAACCTTTTCTTTTCATTTTAAAAGCGAAAAATTGTTTGGAAAAACCGACTATGAAACAAAGTACGCCAGTCCACCTCTTTTCTTATTCTTTGACCTAAGAAAAAATAGTGCAATGAATAAAAGGATATAATGATCTGATTTCATGTGGTTGGGAGCAGAGTGTTCCACTCAGTGCTTTACTTTAAAAAACACAAAACTCCCAAATAAGGGCAAACCTCCCCCAGTTTATGATTTAAATTTCACTGGAGCCAAGTTTTCTCTTCTTCTTTACCTGTAATTTTTCAAGGCCACAAAAAATGACATGCGACCCTGGGTTGGAATGTGGCCTTTCTTTTTCAGCTCTGAATAATTACCATCCGGTAAATCTTGAGTCCCCGATAAAATAAGGGTCCCAATAATTATATGCAGAAGTCCTATATAAATCCAGAATAAAAAAATAATCAATTTCTCTGTCAGCTGGCCTCAACCTTTCTTCAGATGGGAAAAAACCAACACAAATAGCCCACAAACATTTGACCAATTCTTCCACACCTTTTTCCTATTATTACTATTATTATTATTCATTATGCCTATCGTTTCAAAAACAAAGCTCTGCCCAATTTGCAATTTTATCAATGGTTTTCTCAATATTTCGCGATGCAATCCTGCTGCTTTTTTCTTATTCTTATTCTTTATGCGTTTTTTTCAATCATACCAGGCACAAGCAAAGTCATCCTCCAGGCCGTGAAGGGCAAAAAGAATTTTTCCATGAGAGAATTCAGCAGTGGCATTACTAACAGGGTAATGCCTCCACCAGAACTACCGAATCCTGCCCCCGCTGCGTTGGCCGCACCGACAATTCGAACGTTGAACATCACAGAAGACCAGAACTACAAAAATAAATATAAAAAATAGAAATCAGTCGTAAAAATCAAATACATAAATAAATAAATAACCAAAAAATATAACTATTATGCAACCCAATTCAATATGAACATATATTTCGTGGTACAAAGCAAGAAAGCAGTGATATTAAAAAAAAAAACGAAAGATTTTTTATTTTTTTTTTCATTTTTTGGTGGAGAAGAAACTCAGGGGGGTTTCCTTTTTTTAACAGTGATTGAGAAAACTCACAGTACCTGGCAAGCAACGAAAGTGGCTAAAGAAAAGCCAACCAAGAAACGAGTCACAATGAATCCAATCGGTCCAGAAATCAGGGCCATCCCTAGCACCGCTGGTGCGGTCAACATCATCAGGGCTGCATGGCCGAATCTTGGCCCAAACATATCGCACACCGAGCCCATCAAAATCCTGGCGAAAATAGCCCCACAAACTGATGCAACACCAGCATTGCCGATGTCTTTATCGTCCAGGTCCAGATCCTCCCTGATGAGTGGCAGCAAGGCTGCGGGGGCGAAAGTCGACAGGAAAGAGGCGAAAAAAGACAGCCAGGATGCATGGAACGCCGCCATGTGAATTCCACGGAACGAGTAAGGTCGGAATATCGCGGCCTTGTTCTCACCATCCACAGGGAGGAGGAAAGTCGTCCCTCCTGTCTCTGTGTTTTTTGAAAACACCATTCGAGCGTGAGTGAAAGCCGAAAAAAGGAGAAAAGGGAAGAAGGGGGGTTGTTGAGATGAATCTGAAAAAAGCAATAAATAGATCACAGGAAGAAGAGTGCAGCAGTCACTGAATCTCCTGTTTTTGTTGCAAACAAGTACAGACTTCCACCACAGGAAATGATTTTGGCAAAATCACATCAGGCAAGTTCACTCTACGTCCTCCATTGCTTCAAGAAGTCTTTTCTGATGCATAGTTTCTCTCGAAAATGATTTTCTCAGAGGTCATTTTCTGAGGATAAGTTTGTCTGTGATGGGATCAACAGATAAACCATGTGCGCCTATTGAAATGACAAATATTGACCCTCCAATGTTACCTGACCCTCCAGATGGTGCTGTGGACATGACTTCATGCTCTTTCCTGTGGGAAAAAATGAACACTGTCGAATTTCGAATTCATGGGATCAAAAGAAAAATAAAGTAATCACAATGAACCCGAGCCCATCTCGGCAGGTCACCACGCAGAAAAGGATAGATAAAATATGGCAGCCATAAGGGGCCACCTTTAGCTTTTCTTTCTAATACATGCCAAATAAATTCCATTCCTCCACTGCATTTGACCATGCCACTGCTGACCTGGGTTCGAATCTCAGCGATGGCAAACCTGCTAATGAAGTTCCGACAAGCAGAAAAATAAACGATGTTTGCACAAGGTGTAGGAAAGCCCTTTTGTTCTGTAATGCCCAACAGAATACTTCTGCAAAATACATAATCGGTCATTCTTTCCAGGTTACACTTTTTTTCTCACTCTTTCTCTGTTGTGATGGCATCGTTTGACGATGAGGATGGTTCTTTCTCCTTCCCCGTATCGTTCGAAGCGGTGGAGCTGCAGGGCAGCGCAACATAATCTACCGCAGACTCCACGTTATTGGCCTCACTGTCGATATTCTCATTCTGGTGTTGCCTGAACACCCGTCCGACGATGGGCAACCTTTTGAAAAACAATGAAAGTGTTGCCAAACACCCAAAACAGAAAAAGAAAAAGAGAATTTTGGGCAACAAAAAGAAACATCTTTTTCTCCTAGGAAAAAGGGGCCACAATCAATTGACACTGTTTGAAGCAAGGCAGAATCATATTGATGTGTGAACTGAAACACAAAAATTGAAAATAAAATAAAATCTATGGCAACAGGGCAACTCACCTTCGAACTACAAACATCTGGCTGCACCTGCTCATGCAAATCAAAAGAAACAAAAAAAGTCAAAATCGAGAGAGTCTTCTTGATGATGATTTTTTTAAACTCAAAATCTGATTTGGGATCTGTGGGCTGCACTGAGCAGGAGAAGGGCAACGAATAGGAAAGAGAATCCACAGTCACTGTAGGGCCAGCTGCCCTCTTTTCGCAATCATGTTTCTGCTTATTACACAAAATTTGTGCCCTACACTGGCTTCTTTCAAGTTACTATTTTTGGCCTCTGTTATTTGATTTGCCCATTCATTTCACCGTCTTGTTTTCTGGGGTGGGGGTGAAACTCGATTGGTTTGGAGTTGAGGGATTGGCTGGATGGATTGCTGAGGGTGGAGACATTGCCTCTCTATTTTATTCACACATGTAGATAAAAATGCTGAACAAGAGTTTATGTAACTGAAAGAGAAACGTTCTCAACGCATCGTAGCATTGATTAAACCATACAGGGGTGTGAAAATCTGGGAGAGAGACGTTCAAAACCTGGGTTGAGTTTCTCGCCTCTTTCGCAGGCCAACTTATAAACCGTCCTCCAGAGGTCTACAGCTACAAGTTGGGCGTCCTAGCGCCGGGCAGATCGGCGCGCGAAAGAGAGACGGGAAAGCTCAGGATGTGGAAAAACGGACTGAGCGAAAGTGACGGGTGCAGTTTCATCAACAACGAAGGGTTGTTTTCAGCAGATGGGAATCCAAGACGTACGATTCGCCAAAGGTGAAATTGGGAATGGGGCCCCATGAAGGACCCTTCCTGTGGGCCCAGGCCTGCGAAAGAGGTGCTTGGTGTTGTGTCGGTTCCTCCTCGCTTGTACGGCCGCAGTGTGAGAACGTTTGATAGAGGATCCCTGTTCGAAATCATTGTGGCTTGTCATGAGTTGAGATCCATGGTGGTGTGGGCAGAAGGATTTCAAGGCCAAGGCCGGATGGATGGATTTGCAGTTGAGATTTTTTTACCCTCCTGTTGTGTTCGTTGGTTGGTTGGTTGGTTGGTTGGTATTGGATGTTCTCCTGTCGAGATTCGCGTTCTGGTTCCGTCTTGGAGAAGCATTCTCCTCAAAACTACAATTTCCTCTTTCCCTGATCAGGGTTATATCATTCCCCCAATTCTTGCCATGGTTGGGACTGATCCACACTGTCTCTGCATATGCATCTTCCACTATTGTGCTAAGACCAGATCATCTGTTGTCTGGAAACAGTATGAATGGTTCTGCAAGAGTATCTACAAGGAAACACTGCTGCATCCTTCAAGATGGGAACGATCATGAACTCCCTTGTCTTAGGCGCGGGTGGACTGGTTAGGGCAAAGGCTCAGACCCAAGAATCTTACAACACTATCGAATGTCACGAACGTACAAGAGCGGGTTGAGGCATAACTGTAGCCTCCCAACTACCGCCAGTGAGTCAACCAATGCAATCTGTCAACCCACAGTCATCACACATTCCCCACTGTAACACCCTCCGAAAAAATCTTTGAAATGTTGGACTCCCAAATCTATTAGAAACTCGTCTCGTTTTCAAAACTCGTGGTCCCCCAGTTGCAAATGTCGACTGTACTCGCACGCTACGCCCAAAACTCTGAAACGACGACAAAGAGGGAGGTCCCATTCAAAGATCTTCACACGACACAACGCGATCAAAACAAGAGGAGCATCTTACCTTACCTGTATGGGCAAGTGTTTGATGGAGTTGTTGCATCCTGGCTCGGAATGCATTCATACCTGTGGAGGACACTGGCACAGTGACTATTCCCAGTTTCAATGTATTGTATCATACAATTCGTATGTCTTTCTTGTGGCGTGAAGTGGTTCGTACCTTCGATATGTGAGAAGCCTTAAAAAAGGCCCATGCCCAATCCACACCCTCCGGCCTGGCGGCTGCCCTCATCCCCCGCGGGCCTACATCTTCGACCGTGGTCCGGCTCAGACCACGGCCCGACGATTTGGGCAGCCACCTTTTGTTGTTGTCCCCATATGGGGGTTGCTCACCCTGGATCACATCATAGCCTTTTTTCAGAAGTATCATATGATCATGCTTGGTCTGAGTTATGTCCAAAAAAGTGTTGCAGTACAATAACTCAATGTAACGATAACATCTGCGCACTTGCAATGCGCCCATCAGTTTGCTTCGCACACAACTTTCCAACATGAGAAAAATCGGTCTTTTTAAACGAGATAGCCCCACGTGTGTGAGGAATACAAGAAACCGTCGCAGTCTACAACATGAACAACACATAAACAAGCACAACATCATATGAAAAAAGGGTGTTACTGCGTCTTGGTTGCCTAACCGTTGCCAAGACAGCTTTGACCGTAGGGAACCGTCCCTAAACGGTTAGGAAGGTGCAAGATTCGTTGAACCACTATCAGCGATGGAAACTTCTTTCGGAACTTTTTATTTAAAAGCATTGATATTCCATACATCGACTATACCCACACAAAAAAACGTTTTTTCGAGTGCAAAAATCAGCCACACACACACACACACACACACACACACACACACAGCAGGCCACCGTGGTTCCTGTTCCTAAATCTCCAACCCATAATCAGGCGGTTTCTTGTCTTAGACCGATCTCCTTACTTTCGGTGTTGGGGAAAATTTTCGAATCGATTTTACAAAACAGAATCCAAGAGTTTTTAGAATCTACTGGGAAACTTTCAGAGCATCAGTACGGTTTCAGGCGACATCGGAGTTGCACTGATGCCTTGCGGGTTATGTTGGGTAAATTGCATCAAGCGAAACGAGATGGGCACCCGGTGTGGGCCTCTTTTCTGGACATTAAATCAGCATTTGACACTACTTGGAATACTAAAATTCTTTCTCGAATGTTGGATTTAGAGTTCCCGGATTATTTAGTGACACTTGTGGATTCTTTCTTAGTTCACCGGAGGGCAGTTTTACGGATCCAGAATAAATCCTTTGTTCATTCGATCATGACGGGCTGTCCTCAAGGCAGTCCCCTCAGCCCTACTCTGTTTTTGGTGATGCTGGATGAGGTGTTTTACCTCCCCCTTCAGTCACACTTTCAGGGCTTTGCGGATGATTTAGCTTTAGTTACGCGGGTTGCTCAGTCTCGTATCAAGGAGGTTTTGGAATCTGACTTGGGCATGGTAGCAAACTGGTGCCACCAGGCCCGCTTGCAACTGAGTTGGCCAAAATGTGCAGTGTTGGAATGCCCCCACTCTTTTCAGGGTCGGCTTCTTCGCTTTCAAGTGCAGGGTTCCTCCATCCCACAGGTTTCTGTTTTCAAGTATTTGGGGTTATGGATAGATTCGGATTTGACTTTCAAGACCCACGTCGACAAGTTGATTGAAAAGATGGTCAATAGATTGCATAGCGTTCGCCGGGTTTGCAAGTTGTTTTGGGGTCCTCGTATCTCAGTTACCAACCTTTTGGTGAGATGCAGTATTGTCCCCATGATGTGCTATGGTCTAGAGTTATGGGGATGTTTTCTCAAGGAGAACGACAAGAAAAAACTCGGTCAAGTTATTCGAAAGGCAGGGGTTCTTATTTTGGGTTGTTTGAAGACAACCAGCTATGAAAGTGTGCATGCATTGGTGGGTCTTTTCACTATTGATTTACAGATTGTCAGGATGGTGCTGATGGATTTATTCCGCAGCATTTCCCGGGGCAAGCTCTCCTTCCCTCAGCATCTCTTAGAGAGAACTGGGGCTACGACCACGCCGTGGGAGGCCCAGCTCAAGGTGGAGCTTCGGGACTTCCAACGAAACTCTGATCTTGTGGAGGAACAGTTTGCTCCGGATTTACAAGTCCAAGTTTCTAATCCTGGCCGTTCTTGGTTCAAGCAAAGGATGGCTCAGGTAGACGTTTGGTTGAACACACGACAAAACACCTGGTTGAGTTTGAGTGCAAAAGGGAGTGGTCCACGGTCTTTGGGGATTTTCTTTGAGCACAATAAGTGTTGGACAGTGCAGTTAGCTAAGCCCCACAGCAGTTTGGTGGCCCAAGTTCTTTCCGGGCATTTTCCGTGTTATCAGTATTTGAGTCGGTTCAAGGTTTTAGGTACTACACGCACCCAGTGTGATTGTGGTTTTCATACGGAGGACAGGGACCACATTATTTTTTCTTGTGGTCTATATGAGCATCTGAGACAACCTTTATTTGAAGCTTATGCTTCGTCCAATCTTGCTTGGGACCATTTTATTGAGCAGCTGGAGCCCCTCGGGCATTTTTTACTTGGAGTGAAGAAGAAATGGGATCTTACTTGTCGACCGTGGGGTCGATAAGTTTTCTTTTACTTTTCAGAAGTTAGATTTTGCGGCTATATGTGAAAGCGAAGAGTCGCGGGCAGATTTGGGTCTGTATGAACATTTCTGTAAAACAAACACCAATTGGACACACACACACACATTTACAAATTTTTGCATGACCCTCCAAAAGGGACTAGCAAAAGAGAATAAAACCATGAGTATCAAGCCAAAAGTAAAATGAAAGAATCCATATATTTCATGCAAATTCGGAACTGGAAACGTTATCATACACAGTGAATGGCAACTGGATGCTTTTTGTGCGATTGTAAATGTCAGAAGATCCTAAAATCCTTCTGAGATGGGGGGTGTACAGCCAAGACACGTCTTGAGAGCGTTAGCCTGCATTTGAAACGAGCTTTAGAATGATCTGACGTCGGAAACGGATTCAGAAAGTGTTTAGCTTGGTGCTGCGTTGCAGGCCTCGTTGCTGAGACAACGAACTTCGTTCCACAGGCTTTTGAAAAGCCTGTGGAAAAAAATCATTTGTTCGACAACAGTTGGCGTTGCAACTCCCCATCCAGGATTGGGGATCTTCGTTGCCCAGTCACATGTCTAACGCCCGCCTGTCAAACGCATACTGCCAGTGTGTGTCAGACATTTTAACTCCTCACCATTCGTTCGAGTGGAAGAACAACGATGACTAGGCGCCACGACTCTTCTTCTTAACACCCAACCAATCGTATTTGGCTTCAAGGAAACCAAACAGGAGCTGTGGTAGTTGGGTGGTATGGACGGATCCGTCCGACGGATAGAGTCTATAATAGTCCAGACTATTTGTGGCATTGATCGTATGTCGGATCGTTTCAGTTTTTATGTGGGTGGGTGCATGTACATATTCGCAGAAAGAAAGGCCACAGAAAGGCAAAAAAAAAATATTTCATTCCATGATGATGACCAAAAAATTATTTTTTCTTGTTGCTACCACAAGGTGAACCACAACCGCGATAAGAGCGTTTCCTTATAGGAAGATCATCCATACATCTCTGTTCCCCCTAATCATAACCCCAAAGCCAGATTTTCCACCTATATCTCCTTACCACTTTGTCTAAATACAGTTCATTAAGTCCTCAAGAGTTCATTCAATTGACCTGTAGACAACATTGTACTTTTTCTCTTTCCTATGCATGAACAGCCTACCCTAACTCACCTGCAGCCTAACCAAAACAGTGAAACTTACCGCTCCACATTACCAAGCATATTCTACATGAAAAAGAAGAGTAAAACCAAAAGACGACACTTTTTTGGGGGGTAGGGGGGGCTTATTTCACAATGAACAGATGGCCACCGTCGAATACGACTGTATGGAGATAACCCCTGATGCTTTCGATTGCCTGACCTTCAGGGAGCCCAGAATCGAGATCATACCTGCAAAAACATCCAAACATGCTTCGATAATAGCTAATAATGTATTTATGTAGGAAACATACGCCTTCTGAATTTCGGGAATAGTCTGGTCAAAGCAAGTTTTTTGAAAGTGCCATTGACTGTCCAATACTGGGAAGCAGTATGGTGGAAATTGGTCGGTAGATTGCCTGAAACTTAGCGGAAGGCCGACAAGGGGGAATAGTTTTTCTTTGGATTGTGGAAAAGATTTGCTAACAGTAATCAACTCACCAGGTTGAATTGATTTTCTTTAAAGAGAACCAATGCCGCCCTCCAAGCACATTTCTGGCGATCCAGTTGGTGGACGGTTTGTTGATTATTAACCCAAACAAGCCATCATCATTCAAATCCAAATTGGGCAAAGTTGGATCTCGGCAGTCGCACCAGCTCAGGCTCTAGGGCCACAAAAATATCAAATTTATTCTTTATTTTCCCTTTTTTTTGGGGGGGGGGCCTCGTTAAGAAATAATACAAATGAATGGAATATTTGCAAGAATCTGGATGGAAACCCCTCTTGATGGGGCAAAGAAAGCTGCAGCCAATTATTTACTAATCACCATACATTTAGATGCAAACGATCTACTTGCATTTAGGTTGGTCAGGTCCTGCTAAGAAAAACAGGCAGAAAGAGTGACACTGAAATCACAATGTTACCTTGCCCAAGTCCCCCAGTGCAAGCTCCAGAACATTCACATCATAGTTCCCAAGAAAGGGTGTTCTGAATGGCCGAGAAGAAAAGTAAATCCATTATTCTTTGATACATTACAGATGCATTTTATATTGGCTTTCATAGAAGCATTCAGCAATCCCCTCCTGCTGTCCACCCATGAAAATGCACAACGTTGTGAACTAATTTCGATTTTCCAGTCCAGAAATGCAACGATGAAAGGTGCTGCCACTTTGGCTGCTGTGCAAAACGCTTATTTTTTACTATATCAATAAATTCATCCATGAATTGGGTAACGTGAATAGTTGCTGAGTAGCCCGTTGAGAATTCAGATTATGATTTGGTCCGGGCATTAAATGCACATTTACTCATTTGTTTCTTGCACCTGTGAGGATTGTACAGGAAAAATCGTGTGGGGGTTAGTTGCTCTGCATATTCATCCAATTTCCATGAAGTCACCACCTGGCTTTGGAACAAATTGTTGATGCAATGCTCCAAACAAAACATCAAACGCTGCTTTTCCTGGAACAGCACCAAGCATCACACATCCACCAGCCAATCCTCAGTTTCATATTTTGTCCACCCCCAAAAAAAGCGAATCTGGATGTTGGACCATGGTGTTTTTTTTCAAATCGGAATCGCTGCGTTTTAAACCTACATGGTACATTGAACGATTTTGGGACGGGGATGTCTTGCAGATTCTCAGCGACGCAGTGCGATGAGTTGCCAGAGCAGGAAAGAAGACGAGGATCTGGTAGATTGATTCTTTGGTTGCAATTTTCGGTGGAAAAATGGAATTTGATGCGATTGCCGATACAGAATTTTTACGGCTGTTGGTGAGGAAATTCACAAAGCTTGCATGCAGCAACACAACCCAGCGAGACTTAGAGAAGATAAGTGTTGGAAAAAAGGAAAACGTTGTACAAAGGCAAAACAGGGGTATCTCCTGGGGGTGTCCATCAAGATTGCCATTTTCTGCCCCCCAACCCCTTGCGCCTCTCTCGGACAGTTACTTTTGGCCGCTGCATATTGGATGGAAGTATTCGGGGGAGCTGAGTGTGGCTTTTTTTCAACCCTCTGATCGAAACTTTGCCAGTGGGGATTTCTTCACCTTTAAAAACGCACACACATCAACCCATTAGCTCCATCTTTCTGGAGTTCAAGCACTGTTTCCAACGTGAAAACTGCCTGCGACTGGGGTTCTCCCCTCATACCTGCACAATTGAAATCACAGTTCGCCCAAGAGTCTGTGTTATTGTACTCAGCTGCGATCAGCGGGCTCTTCCAGAACCTTTCTCCAGGACTCAACGGCTCTCTTGACAGCTTGTTGTTTAGTTCGTCGATGGATGCTTGGAGGCGCACGATCTCCAGATCCCGGATGATATGTGGGTCCATAGGGGCTACTGTCAGACACCCGCCACAAAGTTCAGCGTACATCGTTCATCCTCACCAAGAATGTGGCGTGTTATGAAACAAGAGCGCTTGCACCTTCGCGGTTTTCCTCTTGCCATCGTGACCTTGACTGTTCTGGGCTTCCTGAACATTGTGAAGCGGCTTTTGGCGCCAAGGGGCAGAGAATAGTATTGGGGGGCTTGGGAATGGAGGTGTCAGTTTCCGGCACTTGACTTGGATTTGTGTCTGAACAACGCGGCGGGCGGGGTATTCTTGAGGGGAGAGCCTTTCCTTTTCGGGGCCCCAAATGTGTTGAGAAGGAGGCAGAGCTGGACCGGCCGAGGGATTGCTGACTCACTGAATCCGCGGTCGTCGAGGAACTTTTTGTGTGGGCGCTGTTTCCTTTCTTCTTCCGGTCGAGGTATACTCTCGTGTACGATCCTGGGGCGACCGTGCCTGGGACAAATCCCTCACGGCGCGTCGATTTATCGGCGTCCTTGTTGGTCACGCAGGTGCGACGAGGCCGAATTGGATTTGGACAAAACGCTTTGTTCTCTTTCCCATTTGGTGGGGGCTGGCTGCTACACTCTGATCGAGGCTGTTCTCTCGCTGTTAACAAAATGTACTCCGAGTTGCTGTTTCGGCGAACGTACTGACCCCCTTGTGTCGACAAAGAGCAAAACGATCTGGTGTCACTATCGTCCACGACAGCCCTTCTTGCGCGCTCTTTTTCCTGTGGAGATATCGATTCCCGTGGATATGGCCGTGGGGGCTTATTGCTCCTTTCAGATGGTCCCGGGATCTCATCCACACTGTTTGGTGCTACTTGTGAGGAGGGAGGCTTCGTCAAAGTGGCGTTGCTCTGCTGTCGCTTCTTCTCTTGGGTACCACTTCCAAAGTTCGATATCGGTTGAAGTCGAAACGGTCCTTGGTGTCGCCTTTTTGGCGGCGACGTCTGTATGTTCCATGCAATTGAATGCCCATGGCTCCTCTTGTGATCCCCCAGAGGGGATCCAACAGCAAGACCATTTCTTTTCTCCCCGTGTGAATCGTCGGACGTAGTCCCTCCAATGGGTGAACCGAAATACGGCGGCTTTTGAACCGCAAATTGGACGTGAGAGGGGACCTCTTTTGCCTGTGGGTGTCGCCAAGGATGGCTGTTGTTGTAGTTATGACTTGGACCAAAAGCTGATCTAGTCCTATAATACATGTCATCTGGCAGAGCTGCTAAACCTGAACCAGCCCAAAATTCGTTCCCGGCAGACATCGCCTTCGGATGAATGCCATAACCTGACATCTGGTTTGTCTTGAATGGGCCAGATGTGTGTGGAAAGCTTCGTGTGGAAGTTTGGGAAGGTGGATAGATGGGGTCCAGTCGAACTTGTGATGGTGGGCGATGTGTATCCCCATGACAAATTCCCTTCTGCCTGCACACCAAGAAACGAACTTCACTGCCGCATCTATATCAAGGCTGTCAAGGCCCTCCCACATCCATTTTTTTGTGAGGTTAATGCCAAGAAAATCATGGTGTAATGTTAACTTGTATGGACCTTGCGAACACAAGGTGGAGGCACGAACCCAATCAAGAGCTCGGGCGTATTTGGGCCAGCAAATTCTCCTTCGACTCCTGTCCTTTGATCTTTGATTTTGAAAGCTGCATCGTTACGACCCAAGTCTACTAAGCCTTGGCGCACAGCATTCTTCATATCGTTCAGTTTCTTGAGGTCCATCATAACAGACGACATTCGCATCCCTTCTCCGCATTCCACATGCATCCGTGTCCCTTCCATTGTGTTCGGTCTTCCCTTCTCGAAACTGAACGATACGATAGGGCTTTGCCTTCCGTCGTCTCACGCCACAGTGCACTCTTCGACCTTTTTCTTAATTCTGATGTGTGCTCTGGAGTTTTGATCAGGGGTGTCCGGTTGAAATCGTCAATCTGCACAAGCTGGCGAAATTTGCCAGCCCCACGGAGAATGCCCGATCGCGACCTGCGAGGGCAGTTGGTGGTCAGCGCACCTCCGAGTCCAATTTGTGTTTCGTTTGCCTGGACCGACATTTTGTCGAAGAGCTGTGGGGGGTTCCAAATTTGAACTCCAAATCTGGATTTTTCTTGCATGTTGGTTGTGTTTTTTTTTTGGGAAAGCCGTACCCCACTGGGTACGACTATATTCGATTTTGGCTCATTTTTGCGCATTCAGCCGCACAAACCTTCCTTTGTTGGAGCAGGCGTCAGTTGGACAGGGGCGGAAAGCGAGTGGTGCTGTTTTTGAAAGGTCGAGCCGACGGTGGTTGAAGAGAAGGAGTAGCAAACATGGTGAGCAGCGGTTTTTGGTCGAGTGGGGGCAGCGAAAAAAAAGGAAGCTGGCGTTCGCTCGATAGACATCAATGGGAATTCGGCGTCTGCGGGTTTTCTCGATGGATAGCGCTCCCTGAATTCCCTTTATGCTGATTTTCAAGCGCGAGAAGGGGCTCCGCTCTTTCGTCGGCTGATTTTGGAGGTGTTAGTTGGGATGAGCACCTATCTTTCTCGGCATTGTGGGGACTTTTGTATTTTTACAGCTCCAGGAATCTTCTTCTTACTCCTACGCTTCAACTGCAAAGACGTTATTAGGGCTCCGAGGGGATCTTTTCCAAAACATCGAATTTTTTCTTTCCTTGTCTCCTCCTTTTGGCTATTATTAGAGTCCAGGCATTTACCTGGCTTACCTGTGCAGAAGGGGATATGGAGGAATGATCTGATTGTGTTAGAAGCAGGACTCCACAGATTTAGCAATGGCTTTGGTTTTTGTGAAAAAGTGAAACGTTCCTTCCATGAACATTCTGGCTTCAAGAAGATTGAGAAGAGATTATTAGCCCCCCAGAAACTATGTTTTTCCCATGGGTTCCCTCGGTTTTTCTTTTTTTTTCTTTTCGGGTTGCTTGTCAGCTTTCCAAATGGGCGTTGTTGTTTTTTACGTTAGGCTGATGCACCAGCTCCAGAGGTGGCGAAGAGGAGGACGTTCAGGAAGTTCTCCTACAGGGGAGTCGACCTGGACCAGCTCCTGGATATGACTGGGGATGACCTCATTGAGCTTTTCCATGCCAGAGCCAGGAGGAGGTAAAGCAACAACAACAAAGAAAAAAGATAAATTGAGTTCTTGATAACTCGAGTACCACCATTCCCCCCCCCAAAAGAACAAAAACAAAAAACAATTCTGGACTTGACAGCTTTGGAAGTGTTACTTTTTTCTGTTGGAAATGCCAGTGAGAAGAAAATTGAAGCTGCCGAAATTATTGCGGCTCTGGGGATATTTTTGTTTGTGCACATGCGATTTTGTTTTCTGTTTGTTTTTGAAATGTGTGTGTGGGGGGAAAGAGGGGTTGGAAAATGCGACGTTCCTGCGACGTTCCTGCGACGTTCCTGCGACGCCTCATAGTTCTAATGTTTGATTTCCCCCCTTCATTACAGGTTTCACAGAGGTTTGAAGAGGAAGCCACTTACTCTCATTAAGAAGCTTCGTAAGGCGGTGAGTCTTACAGCCAGTGGGGCATTTATTGATACTTCTTACGGGTTTGTTTGAGTTCACCTTGTGATATTTTCTACGGAACAGTGTGAACTCTTTCTCAAGAAAGAGTGTGTGTGTGTGTGTGTTTTTTCCCTCAGAAAGAGAAAGAGTGTGTTTTTAGTCATGATGCCGGTTAGATCCCTTTTTTTTTTGCTATGGTGAGCGATCTGGAAAAATAAAGTTGAAATCTTTGTACAAATGCATTTGCCAGCATTGTTTTTGGAGTTTGTGATTGACTGAGTTTATGGGGGGGGGTTGCTTTTGCATTTCCTGGGGTGATGCGTCAAAAATTAGTCTTTTGTTCATCAGTCTTAACCATTCCTATTTGTTATGAAAGTTACCCTTTTTTTGTATCTATAAATAAACCATTATTTTCAATTTTCCACCGTGTTGAATAACTCACATGAGTTTGAGTCAAGAATCTGCTTAGGCCATCAGTGTCTTTTCACCCCTTGATTCATTTTTTTTGTTGGAGTTGGTTGTTTATCTGCAGACGACCATCTAGTTTTTATTTTTTTCTGTTTTAATTTTAGAAAAAAGAGGCACCACCTGGTGAGAAACCCAACCCAGTGCGAACGCATCTGAGAGACATGATCATTGTTCCAGAAATGATCGGTAGCATCGTTGGAGTTTACAATGGAAAGACCTTCAACCAGGTCGAAATCAAGGTGGGTTCCGTTAATATCATGGAGAACAATGGCGGAGGGAAATAAAATGACTTACATCCTTGGATTTAGATACACCCGAGCAATGTATGCCATTTTTTGTAAGGGCAAAAATTGGACCTTGAATTTAGATGATGGGTCCAGGAGGTTAATATTTGCATCAGCCCCTGAATCGACAGCAACAGCTTCGAACGATCATCAGTTTGAATCAAGACTTCTTTTCGACTCACGTTGGAATCCCCTGATGGAGTTGCTTGCTAATTTGGGGTTTACTCTCTATACAAACATTGATAAGCACATCTCATGTTTTCTTATTTTTTGCTTGTTTTCCTCATCCAGCCTGAAATGGTGGGTCACTACCTCGGAGAATTTTCCATCAGTTACAGACCAGTGAAGCACGGACGGCCTGGTATTGGTGCCACTCACTCTTCTAGATTCATTCCCCTCAAGTGAGAAGATGTTTCTTTCCTCTTCTGGAGAGAAAACGGGGGTTTTGGCTTCGTTGCAATGTGTGTGTGTGTGCGTTTGGAGGTTAGCTTGGGTTCATTCGGTCGGTGTTTTCGTCTTTTCGTGGTGGGGGGGTTGATTGGAAGGATCTGTGTCGATGCATGTTTGGGCGGATGTAAGGACCCAGTGGATTAATCGATTCTCATTGCCACAATATCCACTACCGCAAGACTTCTAGCAGTGTCTCTGTTTCTGACTGCATGTCGGGTGGGGTGAAAGGAAAGCCTGGCAGTTGTTTGTTGCTTCAGTATGAGTTGGCCCTTTCTCTTCCCTGAAGAAAGCCTTTGCTGTTTCTGCGTATCTGCAATCTGGTAAAGAAAATGGGATTTGACACAACTGACAAGAAATGTATATAAGCGGACGAGCTGATAAGCAAGGAGGGTCCCAAGACGTCACTGTATACGCATGGTCGTCAAGGACGTCTCAATGCATCGAAAAACATGTCGACTGCGAGATTCTGTTTTTTACACAAGGCAGAATCATCCATACCAAAACGAACGAAAGACTGAATGGAGATGTTGCGGTGTGTGATCGACGTCTACCCCCAACGCCCAGAGGGACTCAACCATCTAATTGACGTCTATTGAGCGTCGATCCATTTCTTTGTTTTGGATGTCGTATATTTTGAACGGCACAAGGGAGCTTGTAGAGCTCGCGGTTCCAGATTTTTATCTCGAAAACGAATCGTGCTCTTTCCCCACGAATCTGGGGGGTCGACGATGGTGGGGCGAAGGCCAATATGTGCGGTCATTGTACAAAAGCATTACTATTGATGGTGGGTCGTGGGCATTTCACTCTTTGAGAAGGAAAACAATCCGATTGCTGTTACGAACACTTTGAATGTAGTGAGTGTTTGAGTTTGGCTTTGCATCGGTGTTGATCATTTTTTGGAGCGATGCATCCACCGATCGTGAAGTCGCTGGAACCTTTTTCAGGGTTTTTTTGGATTAGCTTTTTTGTGTTTATTGATTATATATGCATGACAATGCAGGGGGATTTCCATGCACAGGAAAACTGTGTTCGACTAGCATCTGTGTAGGGCTTGCATGGATTCTGTTCAGCATTGCATTGGTTTTCACCTTGCTGGCCCACCGGAAGCAGCTGGTACGCGAATAAAATGTTGTTTTTCACATCGAAACTAGGCTGCACATTATTTGATCAGAGGAATTTCAGAGGAATATATGCTAAGATATCTGAGATATATGGGTAGGGCTGAAGCGAACCAATTTTCATTCCAGCTTAGGCCATATTTTTGATGCTATGACACAATCCTTCATCCACTCACAAGGACTGATATATAAAGAGATATGTACCTATGGGTGTTGAGCATGCAGACTGACATGCATGTCTGCATGCAAATCACGATTGAATGATGGATTGTGTGTTGAAACCCACTGCATTTCTCAGATGCTAAGCAAAAGAAGGCAGAAGCTGCTGCGGAAGGAAAACCGCAAGCTGAGGTCAAACAGTAACAAAATTCTGGGCCGATTGCATCTGTACAGATCCCAGATAAAGTCATACAAAAGAACTCACAAAGATTTTGAGGATTTAGTGAGAGTGATTCGCAACAATCATAACATGGTGATAGAAGAAAATTTCAACCTTCGAAACGAGCGAAGTGAGTTGCTCAGCATCAGAGGGTTGATAGACAGCGATGAGTCCAGTGTTGATCTAGAAATGTAGTAGGGCATCTTCTGGGGGATTTGTTTTAGCTAGGTGTTGTGTAATATATGTAAACTCGTATGCTTGCGGTATGAAAGCCTCCATTTCAAAATGATCCATGATCAAAAATTAACAGAGCAATTCAAAGGAAATCCTTCCAATAAAACGCAGAGGATCCCTCAACTCAAATTCCTTGCATGAGTGTGGAAGGTAGTTCTGTCTTCCCACACGCCGCGATCCGTCGCGATGCTCTGCAATTCCGTCAAATAGCTGGCTTTGATCGCATCACGGACGTCTTGCGACACCTCAAACAAGGGTGGAGAGAAAGGAAACTCCTCTTTCACCATGCCATCCCATCCCTTTTCAGCATCCTCCAAAGATATGTAACTCCCCACTTCGTATCGCTCGATTCGAACATCGGAATACCCCGCCGCCGCTAGCAACCTGGCTACACGTTCCTCGGTCCCAGTCGGCTGATTGAACGTCAGCTCAACCCCGTGCCGCGCGGCCGCTTTCACCAGACACACCCCTTTTACCCAACCCCCTTCCCAAAACGCGTGCAGCGCGATTTGCCCCCCTGGTGCCAGGAATCCTCTCCACCTGGTCAGAGTGCCCACATAGTCCGTCATCCACAAAAAGGCGGCGCAGCAAGTTATGCAATCGAAGCTACGAGGCGGAAACTCCACTTTCTCGGCATCCCCCAACACGAGCTCGACCTGAGCGTAGCCGCCAGTCTTTACTTTTTCCCTTGCTTTCTTCAACATCATATCAGAGAAGTCCACCCCAACGACTCGACCCTCTCTCCCGACCAAATCAGCCGAAATCAAGGTGGAAATCCCGGTCCCTGCACACATATCCAGAACTCTATCCCCCTTTCGCAGCCCGCATCCTTCGATCAACGGACGCCCAATCTCATCATGCCAAGTTCCATTGTCATACTTTTCGCTGTATCGATCGTATAACAACGCCACCCGATCTTTGTACTCTTCCTTGAACTTGAATTCCGGCACACGGGCAAAGTCTTCCACCCCCGAACAGAGCACCACGTGTTTAGCACCACTCGATCGCCGATTGGCCATCCCCTGCGACGACCTTTTCGAACAGACTCTGGGAAAGTTTCGACCCGACATCCATCTCTTTGAATGGAAATCAGAGCTGGGTTGCAGCGAATATCCCAGCCAGGTACTCATGGATGTGCAAAAGTGTCGGCGCTTGCGCTGTCGCAAGACGCCGCAGTGAACACCTCGGAATCGCTTCAGAAAACCGATTCTGTAGCGCCAGTGCAGCAAGCAAAAAGTTATAATTTCAGCGCGTTCGCGAACCCGTCACAAGCCAAAACCTCCTCCTAACACAACAGCATGTCGTCTCATCCTCTCCATCCTCTTCTAGATGCTTACGTAACCTGTGTTGTCCTCACGTCATTGACGACTACTTTTCATCGTCTCGCGAAGAAGAGACTGCATAATTTTTTTGGTGCTGGATTTTCAAAGCTTTGGAAGATATTCACTAGCTTTTCGAAACAGGGAAGACGAAAAAGAAACATTTCAACCGGGTCGCATGAGCGGTAGCATTCGTTTCGCTCCCACCGGTTTCAAGCGTCTTTGTTTGCCTTTGAACCGCGAGGGTGTGGAATCCCGTCCGTTTCGGCCGAGGCCAAACAAAAACCCTTCCAACTCAAAAAGATACTCTTCTTCAAAAGGTGAGTCTTTTTCCGGAGCGGCGCTGTCCGAATATCAACACCATATATTATCTAATTTCCTGCCCTCCACCTTCATGTTATTATTTTTTTGGGATGAGAATACCTTTTGTACTGTTTGGCCCAATCTGTGGTCAAATCGGTTAACAATTTTACCAATGCATTTTTAACTCTGGAAGCGGTTTTCGATTCATTCCATCAGGCAGACATGTGTGCAAGGTATTGAATCTCAAATTGTGAACAACTGCGTGGCTGCGAACAGTGCCCATCACAGGAAATTGATTTGTCTCGATGTTAAATTTGCCTTTGATTTTGCAGATGTGAACAACAATGCAAACAATAATGGCAACAGCAACAACAACGGAGCATTTGACGAAGGGTTTTGGAGAGATTCTGCCCCTGGGTATTTGCAGAACTCTGACGAGTATGCATTTTGCGATGACTGGCTGAGTGCTTTTCCTGAATCGGAAAAGTCGGGGGATTCACCGGAGCGACCCCTGGGGGAAAATTCACCAGTGTGGCAGGCCATCAGGCATGTATTTTTTATTTTATTTTTATTTTAAAGAAAATCGAAGAAATGAGCATTGCTGGATACTGTGGCTGACAATTTTTTTTTATAATTATCATGTGCAAAGGAAAACTATTGATTTGAATAGCTTACCTCGACGCATTCAAAACCCCAGCAATCCCCAACGATTTCTCAATTTGAATATCCTGGAAACTGAAAAAACAGAAAACAAAAAATTGCTGCGATGGTGTGTACATCAAATTCCGAGGCTGTTGTTGGTTTCGTTGATTTTATCCACAGACGAGAGGCTGAGAGGGATGCTGCCAGTGAGCCTCTGTTGAGCAGTTTTCTGTATGCTAGTATTTTGGCTCATAAAAGCTTCGACAGAGCACTGGCTTTCGTGCTGGCGAATCGATTGGCCAACGCGACCATGTTGCCTACTCAGCTCTTTGAAATTTTCTTGGACGTCTTGAGATGTTCTCCAGAAGTGTTGGAATCTTCCGTGGCTGATGTGGAGGCCGTTCGAGAAAGAGTGAGTTATGGTGGTGGTGTTTTTTAGTTGAGGAGTATTTGCAAAACAAGAAGATTGAAAGCTTGATGTTAATTTGTCGATTGTGCAAACAAGTGATATTGAGGAGACGTTTTCTCTTCTGATTGGAATTCGTGCTGTTTCATTTTTTGATTTGGTCATATTGGATTATTGCAACTTCGTTACGTTTCTTAAATTTTTATTGGCCAGTTGGTGGTTGTTTGTATCCCTGCTCCAACGGCAGCCCCAACTTGCATATCCCCCGTTTTCTTTTATTTCGACGTTTATTTATGTGATTTGCTGGTTTTTGGACAGGATCCAGCGTGTCTGTCATATAGCTCAGCATTGTTGTATTACAAGGGCTACCATGCGCTTCAGGTGAGATTTGTTTTGTGAGTGACTAATAATGTGAAAGTGTTTGAAATCCTTTTTCTGTTGGTCGGTAAATGTATTTTTATAATGTCCAATTAGGACCAATATATTATGAAAACATGTCAATAAGTCGGGCGGAAAAGAATCACTAACAAAAGATGAACAATGCCGATTTTTGCTTGGAAATCTGTACTACATATTACACAGAAAACGTCTTGTTATATTTTTGGCATGCGTGCATTTGGGGTGTAATTTTTGTGAACACAGGACAGAATTAAGTGAGAAAAAAGGTGATAACCCACTTGAATAAATATTCAAATGAAATTCAAGGAAAGTGGTTGGAGGCGGGAGAGATAATCAGGAAAAAACAGTCATGCCAAACGGAATGCTCACAGGGTGTTTTCGTACAGAAACTTTGTATTAGTCCATTTTCTGGGGTGGAATAAAGAGATATTCTGCTGACATCAGACACCTTTCAATTTAAATCCATTATTTTCTTTGTTGAATATTTTTTATGACAAGCTGATTTTGCCGTGCGGGCAAGAACTTCTAGAGGGAAGAAATAAATAAATTCTCCACAGATACACCACTCCACCACCCAATATCGACCTGAGAGTTATTTTTGGGTTTGTATTGTTTTCTCCAACAGGTCCACCGCATTGCCCATGCTCTTTGGAATAGGGGTCAGAAATTTTTGGCCCTCACGCTGCAAAGTCGATTGAGCGAAGTTTTTGCCGTGGACATTCATCCGGCAGCCACCATCGGAAAAGGCGTTTTGATAGATCACGGCACAGGGGTGGTTATTGGAGAAACGGCAGTCCTGGGGAAAAATTGCTCCATCCTGCAGGTGAAGGCAAAATCAACAGCAGGTTGCATAATCCATAGCATTGCAGATCGATGTTCGTTTTTTTTCTTGTTGCTTCTTTTTTTTGGTTTGTTTTTTTTGGGGGGGACTCGGGTGATCACAATTAAGTATTGGCAAGATTCTGCTTGCACTTCAGTTTCTTGTTTTTTCTGGCTTTGGTTTTTGTTGCCTTCAAGTAGGAATCTTGGGTTCCAATGCTCAATCACTTTGTTTGGGAAGTTTCAATTTTCTGATGCATTTTAGTGTTTGTTGTTGCTGGCAGAATGTGACATTGGGAGGAACAGGGAAAGAGGTCGGAGATCGCCACCCTAAAATTCAGGAGAATGTTTTAATTGGAGCATCGGTAGGGCGGCTCTCACATCACCCAGTCAGCGTTTTTACTTGCAGGAATAATACCAAAACAGTGTGAAAGGAACCGCCCCAAAAAATATATATTACGCTTTTAGCCAATTCGAGCAAAATTCTAATTTTTTGATGTACGGTTACATCTGGGGGGACTTCACCGACACCCTTAATGATTTTCAATGGATGTCAATTTTTGAATGGAGTTTGCTGAATTCGTTTGAAACAATGAACACAAAAACATAGTTCACACTCACGCCCCTGTCAATCATCCACCAATGTATAAGGGTATTCTTCTACAGATTTTTCCACACACATGTGTGTATGTGTGTCATTCAGGCGACAATTCTTGGCAATATCATCGTTGGCAAAGGTGCTCAAGTGGCGGCCGGCAGTTTGGTTTTGAAGCCGGTCCCCCCCCACACCATGGTCGCAGGCTCACCAGCCAAAGAAGTGGGAAAAGTTTCGGGTAATCCAGCTTTGAAAATGGAACACTGGTCTAAAGTTGTGGACGACCCCTATCTGGATTTGTGGCAACAGGTATTTTATTGTAACAGGAGAAGTTTTTGTTTTGCACTTTTCGCAGGTTGGGGGATGTGCCCCTGGGGTGGCTGTTTGATAAGACTGCCTACTTTGCAGATGCTTGTTGCTCACCCATCCCGTTTTTATCATGTTGTATTTCTTTCATATTGAAAAGAAGAGAGAGCCCCTCCCACACACTTTGTAGGTAACCCCACCCCTTGTTTGGAAAAAAAGCTAGGGAAAGATACATAAGGGACCCCCCCCCCCCCCTTTAAAACAATAGAATTGTCTCGGAGACGAGATCGCTTTTCAAGGTAAAACAATGATTTTTACACAGATGATGGTCAAGGCTTTGTGGTTTTTACAAATAGTCTGATTCCTTTTTGTTGGTATTGCAACAGACGCCTACCACTAACGCTGCAGAGAGCGCAAAGAAAGCAAAACAAAACGAGAAGGTTCCAAAGGTACCATTTATTAGAGTAAATGCTTTTTTTCATTTTCCATACATCGCAGACCAGCAATCCAATGCAACACAAAACATGGAAAACTGTTTTTATGAAACAGTTTTCTGGGGAATTTCTGGAAAGCCTCACGCGCTCTCCACCCAATGTGCGTTTGAGTGATATGGCCCCATTTGTCAACATGACCAAATCGCCAAAATAAGATAATTCCGCAATTTTTCTTGGGATTTCTATTTGAAAAATGTGAAGGACAACCACCACCACTTGGCTAGTTCATTGAACAGTTTTTTTGTGGGTTTTTTTCCGGTTATTATTCTGCCAGTCTCCAGCTGTAGACGGTTCTATTGAGGAAGCCTCTAAGCCGGAGGGTGCCGATCAAAAGAGCAAACTCAACGGAGTCGATGTGCTGGGGATGAAATCGGGGGAGAAAAAAATTGAGAAAGAAAATAAAAGCAAGAGAAAATCAGCATTTCAAGTTGTGAACCAGACTACCTCCAAGAAGAATCCTCCTTCGAGTAAGACGGCTGGAACTGCCACATCCCGAAATCTGAGAAAGAAGAGAGCTAAGGCAGCCGAAAAGGAAAAATCTGCTACCACAGGAGAGCCCGAGTATTTCATTTAGGTCAAGGTCTTTTCTTAGATTGCCTCCATGTCTGCCATAGAGACGATTTTTTTGTATGGTTTTCTATTGGGGTGGGATATTGGGTACCACTGACTGGAGCAAGTCGATGGGATCGTCCAGTGGTGATTTGATCTTTTTTTAATTTGCTTAGGGGAACGGGGTGTTTTTTGCTAGAAGAGAAGATATTGAATTGACTATTGTTTTGGCAGGTATTGGTGGTTATAATTGATTTTGCCAGGGGAAAAGTTTGATGAGAGTGTCCAAGCTTTTTCTGATTTTCTGTTTTCTTTTTTTTGGCTTGGCCACTGACCGAGAGGAATCGGGTTGGGAGGGGTTTGTATTGGTATTAATTTTTGGGCTCATGTTGGTTATTTTCTTGTCCATCCTGTGGGTTTCAGAGGACATGAAATAGGGACAGACTTGTAAAAGGAGCACGTGCTCTTGTTTTGAAAAAACTCGATTTTCAAAAGAATCCATACATATACATATTTTTTGTCGATTTTTTTTTTTTTGGGGGGGGGGGTGAAACACAGACTGATTGAAAGTGAAAATTGACTGATTGAAAATTCACATCACCCCCCTATTGGTTTCGCTCCATGTTCAACACACTCCTCCATTTTATATTTTTCCTCAATTTTTTTTAATGGGACAGATGGAAGTGTGAGATGCCGGTCACACATTCCGCCTCCTTGAACGTCAAAGGTTCACACTTTTACAAAAGACAGTTTCAACTCGCGCGCGATACAAAGAGTGCTCGTCGAGGCCCCAAGCGTTTTCGATCGAAGCATCACAATAGCCAGAAGGAGGATCAGGTCAGGGATCCCGCGGTTTCATTACTTTTCTTCTGGGCATCAAGTGTCAGAAGTTTCAAACACTTTTCCAGTTCCAGACAGTCTTGGCTGCTTCTGTGGGCTTTCTTTTATCGATGCTGGATGGCAGGATTTTGAGAAAACGGTTCTATTTTCTGTTTGAAGAAAAAGAAAAAGAAAAAACTCTACTAAATTCATGCGAGAATACATGAACAGAAAAAAGACTTGAAGTTATTCCTACATCTCTTTTGTTTGTTCCGGAACATCAAAGGATGAATGACCCACTGTAATTACACATCCAGAAATTGCAAAAAAAAAAGCCTAGAAAAGGTAGGTTGCATTTCATCTGGCAGAATTTTGACCAACTGAAGTTTTGGTCCGTTCTACATGTTTGCAGGACGAGAAAGCTGCACGCTTATATTTTTATTCCACAGAGATTCTACAGATGTTTTTTTGACATATTTACACACACTTTCTCCATTCACTTTTTGAGGAAATTTTTAGGATGGGAAGCAGGTGCTTTCTTAGGATTTGTTGTAAGGATAGTTTAAAAGGGTTGCACTATCGATCGAGATGGCATGCACTGGTGGGCACAGCAGATTTTTCTTGGATCGATAATTGGGAAGTCAACAGCATAAAAAGAATAAGTGATGTCGATTGTACTTTTTTTTCTCCCCAAAACGGGCCCATTCGAAAAAAAAATCACAGTGCTGGTTTGAAGAATCAGAAATCCACGGTATTCTCTGGGAAGGAAAGCATCAAATTTCCTTCTCATAATGAACTTGAATTTTGGCAGCCTTTTTCTGCAACAAGCATTTCATCTACTCCCCTGTCAAATCTTCCATCAGCCAATTCCCGAAGGGCAAATTTCAGATCCACCCGGGCAAAATTTTCCAGCAGTGGACCTGGCCGAAATTCAAGCATCGAGTATTTGAACAGCTTGGTGAATTATGAGGGGGTGGGGGTGCCCAAAAACGCCGGCTGTGATGGGGAGCAGGGCTTTCCCTTGGATCGAATTAGGAAGCTTCTGGATGGGTTGGGAAACCCCCAAGACGATCTAAAAATAGTTCATGTTGCTGGCAGCAAAGGGAAAGGAAGCACCAGTGCCTTCATTGGAGCAATTTTGCAAGCTAGTGGATTGAAGGTTTGTAAAAGAAAGAAAGATAGACCCCTCAGGGCGATATTTTCATGAAATTTTCTCTTTGCTTTTTCTGTTTTTTTAAAGAGGCTCCGATGTGTTTACGTTCAATGGAAATGTGCAGGTTGGAGTATTTACAAGCCCACACATTGTTTCGGTGAATGAAAGAATTCACTTGAATGGTGGCATTGGCCCACCGGTGTCCACAGAGGAGCTGGAGGAGCTGATCGACATGGCAAGGTCACACTTTTTCAGTCTTTTCTGGAGGGAAAATCAAGGTTACACTTTCTGTCTTTCCTTTTTTACCTGCTGAAAAGATATATCGTGGTGCTCTGGTTTCGAGCAGAAAGTTGTTTTGTTTCTCACTTTTTCCTGGATAAAATTTCAAAATCGATATTTTCCTCTGTTTAGTGAACAATCACATCCATAATGAAAAAAAAAAAAACAAGGTAGAAATACCTATGACCAAAAAACCCCAACGAACATGCAAAAAAAATGAAGGAATGTGCGTTTCATTTTCATTGTATCTATGTTAATTCATATAGGCCAGTGATTGAATCAATGAAAGAATCTGGAGAGCCCCCGACATATTTTGAAGTGCTGACTGCAGCCGCCTTCAAGAAATTTTCCATGGAAAAAGTGGATATTGGAGTAATAGAAGTGGGGCTGGGGGGTGCCACGGATGCCACTAATGTTTTCAAACCGGAGAATGTGCTGGTGTCTGTCATAGCACCGATCGCTCACGAGCATCTGGAAGCCTTAGGTAAAAATTCGGGTTCAAAAAAATCTTATGGAAAGAACAAACGCTTTGATCAGAGTTTTCTAGGAAAGAAAAAAAACTCGGCAGAGGTGGAGGCCAATTTTTTCTTTCTTTTTCTTCTCAGAATGCCTGTGAAACAAATCATTTTCTTTTTTTCAAATTACTTTTTTGATGTATTTCTTATTTCTATTTTTGTAAATCTTTGAAAATACAGGTGGGACCTTGGAGAGCATTGCGAAAGCAAAAGCCGGCATAATGAAAAACGGAAGGCCTTGCATAACTTCCCAACAGGAGCACGAAATCGTTCGGGAGGTTTTGGAGAAAACGGCAGAGAGTTCCAACAGCACTCTTTCAGTTGCTGGAAAAACTGAATCCGTGGAATTCCTGGAAAGAAAACTGCATCCTGATGGAGCATGTCAAGAAATCAAGATTTCTACGGAAGGCTATTGCTTAGAAGGCAACCAATCTGGGGACTGGAGCGAAAAAGTTGTGATGCCTTTCATGGTAAGAATTGGTCGACATGCTTTCTTTAAATTTAAATATTTGTCATTTCTTTTATCTTTTATCTGTATCTATGGCTTTTACTTTTATCTATTACTTGTATTTTTTTTTTTGGGGGGGGGGGTGGGAGATTACCATCAATGTTGATATTTAGCAGTTATGAGTCCTTTCTGATTTTCTTAGAAATATCCAGTTCAGGCTAAGAATTGAGATGCTCTGGGAGTAACCATCTTTGAAAAGGTTTTGCCCCCTGTTTTTGTGCGCAATCACATTTCTTTCTTTTCTGTTTTTGTTACCTCCTTGCAGCAACAAAAATGGAAAAATCCTCTGATTTCGCTTGTTATTGATTTGATTTTTGGAAGGGCGATCATCAAGCTGGCAATATCGCATTGGCACTTCGAGCTGTGCTGGAGGTTTCCAAGCAAGGGTGGAAAATACCTCCTGGAAGCGTTACGAAAGGCTTACAGGCAGTGAGGTTGCCCGGCAGATGCCAGGTGTGTCATCATCTCAGAATTACGTGAGGATATATATTTTGCACTTCTTTTTTCCTCTGGAGCCCCTTTGCTTTGTATTTAGCTAGTTTTCCTTATTATGGGATTGGGTAATTACTAGCTTCACCTTCAGGATTTATTCAGAAGATGTTATGTGTATACACAGCACCCCTCCAGGGATTTTGACTCTGCTTTTTATTCACTCCATCGACTACTTCACAATATCAGCTGAGAGAACTAGATTCCTGAAGGTAAACACTCCAGTTTTCCTTTTTTTTGGAAATGCAAGGTTTTTCGTCCGAACAAAGACTCCCCCTGGGTGTTGCTGGATGGAGCCCACACCAAAGAATCTGCAGCCTCCATGGTGGAGAGCAAATCCAGACTTTTTCCTTTCAAGACTGTGACTGCTTTAGTCATAGCCATGCTGGAAGGGAAGGAGCACTTCCAAGTGATGCAAGCCTTCCTCCGTTTGGAGCCCCAAGTTGTGATTTTCACCACATCATTGCCGTTCGAAGGAAAAAGATCGGTGCCTCCAGGTTGGTGGATTACACAACCTTTCTCCTCTAAATATTGCTTCTCTTCCTCCATTACATATATACTAGAATATAGAGTTAATATATACATAAACATATTGGACAAATGATGAGAAGTGCTTCCTTCAGTAAAGGGCACCTCTTTTCAGGAATTTGAAACGAACATGTAACATGATTTGAACATTACCGATCGAGATGCTATCTGTTTCAATTTGTTTTCTATTGAAATCGTTGTACACAGGGCAAAGATGTTCCGAGTGAATTCATTCTAAAAATCAATGAATTTTAAATTCATTCATTGTAAATGTACGCACAACAGGAGTGAGCATTTTTCTGGGTGGGTGGATGATTTTTCTTGTGTTTTGGATTTTCTTTTTTAATGCCAAGCAGGTACTTTGGTTGCTCATTGGGAAATGGCAGAATCTGGTTTTCGAACAGCGTCCGGGGGTCCGTTCAGGTGTCGGAAAATGATTCAAGCATCAATATCCTCCGCCATACACAGGGCCATTACCGAAATTGAATCGATCCCAGGGGAAGGGCTGGTTTGCGTTGCTGGCTCCATGTACGCCGTCTCAGAAGCTCTGGGATGTTTGAATCTAGAAAGCCCCACACGCTAGCGAAAATTTTGGACCTTGGCATAATAAGAATGTACATGGGTTTTCTTGTCTGTGTCAGTCAGGGACACTGAGCATTTCATCGTTTTTTCTCCATGCCATTGTGAAAAGGAAAGCCTTAAAATTTGTTCCCAAGAACAAAAATTAGCAAGCACACTTATCCCCCCGCCCACCGTTTTCCTCTCCAAATTTCACTGACATTACCATTTCGTCTATTCCATTCCCTTCTCTTTTTTCACACCATGAACTGTTGGTTTTGAGGTTGGATGGACCTCGCTTGCCATGACTTGGCTCCGTTGATTGTTGGGATTATTTTAGGAGAACTTGTGCAATGATTTAAAAAGATTTGGCTTCAAAATATAGAGGTTCATTGTTGGTCACTCTCAACCAGCTTCACAGTCGGATTTTGTACAGTTTAGTGAAAAAAAATGTCAGAATCTATTTGCCCACCTTGCTAGCTCAATTCACTGCAGACTGAACGTGAAAAAAGCTGAGGTAACCAAAAATGGACCAAATCACGACAATGAGAACAGAGTCTAAAATTTGTAAATTGAAACCCCACAAAAATTGAAACAAACTGAGTTTCATATCGCGAGAATAATTACCCAGGCAGCAGCGGCTTATCTCCTCCCGTAAATCCATTGCGAGTTGACCAGTGCCAAATATCCACCAACGTGTGTATGTCTATGATAATGAAATCAATGCAAGCGCAAAAATATATGTGTAGATACAAGTGGAAGATTATTTGACTCTTGTATTTTCGGGTACCCCAACAATACAAGCCACCACGTCACCAAAACCCCTTTTATTGTTGCTGTGTACTGATGGGAGATCAAGTCTGGCTGAACGAACATTCCTTCTCCAAGTGCTGCCCATGAAAGTCAGTTTCCCAGCGCAAGACAATTGCAAATGAGGAAAGGACATTTTCCAAGAGATGCAAAAGCCTCGTTTCAGATATGTCCTGATTGCTTTCAATTCAAAGAAGTGAGAAAGAAAGAAATATGATCCCACCGGATTAGATGGTGTTCAAAGTCTCTACCTGAGGAAAAATGAGGTGAAAAATTGGAATTGAAAACCCAAACTTCACTCTATGGGAGTTCGGAAAATTCACCCAGTCAAAACCGGGCAAGAACGGCAAAGAACGCGACAAAAATCAGATGCAAAAAGAAACAGATTCATGTTCACAAGCAGCAAAAACCCAAGAAAAAAAGCTAGCAGTCCCAACCAAGCCACATGGAAATGCATGGGGCAATTCAACCCAGTTCCGCTTACAGATTTCTAAAATTCCTGAGTGCCGGTCCGCATCCTTATCGATATATACAACACCAGTATGATTTGGTTGGTTTTTGGTTGGTGTCGTTATTAGCTAATAAATCTACAGATTTCTTATGATGCCACCCAACTTTAAGGACTTGACAGATTGCAATCGTATTGGGTGATTACCAGTTTGTTCATGCCGCGTTGGAATCACCACAGACTGCAAGGGGTTCCTAAGTCGCTAATCCAGTTTTGAAAGAAAAATAACTATTCTTGCAAAGCAGCAGGTTGCTTGTGATATTGATCATGCAAAGCAGTTATTGGACGATTGGGCCACAAAAGCATTTGCAATTACAATTCACACCCAGTATTGGTTTTCAGAATCAGAGATTGTGGACAGTGGACTGACGGACAGGATTGTGGGTTCCGGTCTTCTGTGAATTGCTTCTCACCACCAAGAGCTTTCCACCCCTGATAAACCACCCCTCGTTCAGCCATGTGCTATCCCACGGCTGGCCGCTTTGTTTATCTGGAAGATTGAGAACTCATTTATTCGTCTGTTTGCTAACTTCTAAACTTGTTTGTTTGTGAGGTGTTTGAGGGGGGAGCTCCAAATGTTCAAAAGGGCTGTGAGTTCATTCTACCTCTTGTAGAGGGCTGGAACACCAAACAAACAGAAATCTTCCTCATGATACAGAAGGATTTGGCCTGATGAATGGCGCTGGGGAGAGCTGTATCCTCGACAGCATTCCCACAAATAAACCAAAATGACAATAAAAAATACATGCAATTGAGAGCTTGCAGTGATTACAGATGCAATGCACACTGGCTCAAAGTTGGAACAAATATATCTTCTCCCCCCCAAAGCCTCTTGCAGCTGAGTGTGCAAAGTCAAATTTTACAGAAGCAAAATCTGCCTAAGGAAGATGACGTTCATAGACTCGGTTGGAGCCAACGCTGTAACGTTCATTGTTCTCCTCCCTCACTTTCGCAAGTGTGTCCTGGACAACCCGAACAAAGAAACTGGCATTTAGAAAAGAAAAGCTAACAGTAATCATTACTGTTCATTCAATACATTGCATTGACACTGATATCCTCCTGATAGCACCCCCCCAAAAAAAAACCCAAAAAAAACCCCCAAAAAACCCAATTATTCGTGCCTTCATTGTTATGGAATCTGATCCCGGCAAAGCATGACGCCCAATTCATATGTACACTTTCAAAAGCTCACACAGGAAAAAGAAAATCTGTGTGGAGGTATTTTTTTTATTTAACAAGAAAACATCAAACAGCTGCTCAAGTATGGTGGAAATGCATAGAATGGGGTACTCTGGATGTGCACTGGATGGGCTACATAAGGATCCTTGACTTGATTTCACTTTGCATTGCAAATGAAAGATATAGCCCTTAAGAGCTAGGACACTATTATCACTCCCTATTTGTTAATGATTGATCCATAATGAAACAAAAATAATACCTAGATGATACATTGTTCGGCTAGGTAGTATTAAGGTGGAAAAAATATTTTCCTTTTTCTTTTTTCTCCAGGAAGGGATTGTTGCTAAAATTAGACGATGAGGGGCTCTCCCAACCAATACGAACTGCAGGAAGAATACAAGGGGGGAAATGGATAAAATTTTCTGATCAATTGTAACAAACAGGCCCAATCTCAACCGTGCATGAAAGAAATGAAGGAAACAGATCGTTTATCTAGCCTCGTTTGAAAACACATTCCATTGTTCAACCCACTTGGAGGTAGTGTTCGAAGGGGGTTTGCTTCGCCTGCAGGTCGTTGGGAAGGTAAGTGTGCTTCATGGACAAATCCATGGCCCTTCTCAGTCTTTCGGTCCTTCCATCAACCACTTCCTGGGGCAATCGATTGATGGCCTCATTCACATCCTTCGGAAAGAAAGCAGCCGTGGTTAGTTCACGAAAAAAACAACAACGCTCAAGCTACAAGAGAAACGAAATCCGGAGGAGCAAGCAATAGTGCTGGGTTTGCTTTTTGTTCCCCAAATTTCCTTTTCCTTCAATACAAAATGAGTCCAGATTATTTTTTGTTTGGATTGCTGCATTAGTGGGAAGCGATGGCTTGATGGTTCGATGACAACCACCCATTTTTGTTTCCACACATATATGAACAATGATGTTCGAAAACAAATTTTCTGGACATGATAGAGGTCAGTGTTGGCTATATCCTCTTCGACACCAATACATAACAGTCTCTTCTATGGAATTTTCTTCCACAGAAGCCACCCACAGCGTCTGGTTTGAGTCATTTTAGTTTGCTCAAAAAAGACCAGACGACTTCCAAAATGCTTTGATTTGAAAATATTACTCCAGTTTAAGTAATATATTTTACTCTTCTCTTTCCAGAAATCCAGCCTTATTAAATACAATCCTCAAACAGATGCAAAGGGAGCCGAAAAGCCCATACGATGGAAAAAAGAACTGTTTCAGGCTGTTTGGAATCAAACTTAACAAAGCAACAATAGACTTTCAAGGGGCACTTAGAAAATCAATAAGCATGAACAAATGAATATCAATGAATAACTGTATGAAATATAATCCTTTGACAGTGTTCATACTGCTGGAACCTGGGGATTATGTGGGCTTTTTCTTTCCTTTCAGACATTAAATCAAGCAACCACTCAAATACAAGAAGCAGTTTTCAAGGTCCCTGAACATTATCAAAACCAGAAATTAAGAAAAAGGTGAGATTCCCTACCAGGTCCTCGAGGGGATCAAGCAGGTCATCATAACGCAGACCATATTTCTTGAGCTCGGTCGCTACAGCAGCCTGATATCGTTTTGCTGCCCATTTGAAGACGGGCTCGATCATACGAGAGAGACTCTGCAAAGGCCATAGACCAAAAAAATCTCAAGCATTGAGAATCGCGCACATCGCCACTTTCGGTTTCCTAGAACGAAGTCGAACACACGTTCTCCCAGTGTTTTTCGAAAACGAAATAACTGACAGTCCTGAATGCGCAGAGTCGACAGAAACAGGGGTGGAGGGGGCTTACGCACCATTTTGATCCTCGGTCGAAAAACTGCGAAAGGATGATGGACAGGATTTTTTTCAAGGGCAGCAAGTCAGTCTGTCTGAATTACAAGTGTGAAAACCATTAACTGAACCATTAACCATTCTTCTCCTTAACAAGAAAAACAACGAAGCCCCAATCCCCACTTCCCTCAACTGTGAGCTCTAGTGTGTTATTGAACTGTACCATCCTAGTGGCTTCAAGCTGCCGACTACAAAACCTCCCCGCTTATCTAAAACACATTGAGCTACTTTGCTGTGGTCGTCAGCGCCATGCAATGCTGTTTCATTTCCTCCAACTCCATCTTCAAATCGTCCGCCCACTGTTGCTGCTTTTCCATAACGTTTTCCTCAGTATCGCTCGTATCACAGTCGGCATCGAGGGTGCCATGCATGAACGGCTGCGAAAGACGAAGCGTATCTTTGATGGCGTTCTCGTTCACTTTGTCAACAAAAGCCTCGATGTCCTTCGACGCCGTTTCAGAGCCGCAAGATGCCAGCTCGACGTGTTTTGAGACGCTTTCTGTCAATGTTGTGTCTTCAAAGTCGTCAGCCGCCCCTCCCACCGAGTCCCCAACGTTATCTGCGACGATAGGCTTGTGTTCGGACATGTCTATTTCCATGTCAGGGTCAGAAACAGAATCTCCGCTTGGCTCGATCATATCAATTTTAACTTCTGCCACCGCGATTGGGCGTTGATGTTGCTCCTCGCGCTCTTTGGAGAAGGGAGGGGGAGCTGGAGGGTGGCTCGGGGCGGACACTGGTTGGCGATGCACTGGCGATGCCAATCTGGCGTCCGCAACGAAGGGATGCTTCAGCAGCCTCGTGGCGTTGGGGCGTTGTTTAGGATTTCGATCGAAACACAACCTGAGAAAGTCTTCCCCCTCTGGGGAAAGCGAGCTGGGGATTGGGGGAGGGCCTTTCGCCGAAGCAATGTGAAACATGACTGTCACGTTGTTTGAAACCTCGCTCCAGGGGGGCTTCCCAGTCGCCATTTCGATGACGGTGCATCCCACCGACCAAATATCAGCTTGGCGTCCATGACCTGCAAACAGACACGAAAACTAGTTCGAGGAAAAGTTCAAAAACATTGATCTTTTCTGCTGGGATGTTGGCGAGGAGGCCAGAGACGCGATTTGCTACGGGTCAGCTGTATTTCAAATTGACCCATGAAGGATGGGTTGCTCACCAGTTTGCTTGATAACTTCAGGCGCCATCCAATATGGCGTTCCTTTCAGCGATTTGAACCCCGTGTTCATTGTCACTAGATTTTCGATGGTTTTACTTGCACCAAAATCAGCCAGCTTAACCACACCAACATGATCCACCAGTATGTTACCCCCTTTGATATCACGGTGGGCGATTTTGTTCTGGTGAAGGAACTCCAGCCCTGTCAAGATTTGCCTCGTGAAAACACGAATAAGGTTCTCTTGAAACGTTCCAAATTTGGACAGCAAAGATGCAACTGAGCCGCCAGCCACATACTCCAGGAATATGTTCAAATTATCCCCATCGAGCTCGGTCCCCAAGTATCGCACGATGTTTGGGTGCTTGAATTCTTTCAAAACTCCCACTTCTGCCTCCAATCCTTGCACATGTTCTGCTACCTTTGCTTTGCTAGCTTTAGACGATTCGTCGTTGGGCATGGGAACCTGTTTCACCGCCATCAAGCGCCCAGTATTCTCGTTCAGACCTAAATACACCCTGCCATATGCGCCGGCCCCGATTAGCTCCCCCCTCTTCCACTGAAGGGGTCGTTCCGAATCGAATTCTTGATGTTCGTCTTCATGCAGTGGGGCGACGTTTTCTATTTCTTCAATGCCTCTCCTCCAAATGGCGGGCTCGACTTCCGGTATCTTGATTCTGGGAAGTGGCCTACTCTCATTCCCTCGCCGACCAGGTTCACTTTGCTTGCTACTCCCGCATCCATTCAGTTCTATTAGTTCCGGAACTTCGATTTGAATGTCCCCAAGCGCGCTACTATCCTTAACGGAAATCGTCAAGTGGGGAGGGGGAGCTTGCGGGACTCGGATAATGCTATCAGAAGAAAGGGGAATGATTGTGGTGTGATGATCGAGGGGTTTTATTCCGTCGGCGAATATCATGACGTCCCCGCAAGGATTGTTGGATTCCTTGGGGCTGCCTGTTTCGATCGTGGAACACACGTTTCCCATGGTTTGCGCAGTGGTTGCAGCCAATACCGTGCGAGTTTTCTTTCTGGAAAAGACACACAAAGATGCTTAGACATGCGGACATGCATGCACCGCCGCTCGGGATCAGAACGACGACTTTCACGGAGACGTCTTCCCCAGGCACGAATAAAGCTGAACGCATAGAGTCGATACGCTCAACCGTCAACTATAGTGCGCCTGTTGATCTTACGTGCATTTTCCTTGTGTTGGGATTTGTACCTTGGCGTTTGACGTTTGTTCCTGCAACGGTCAGGAAGGTAGGGTGAAAGGCTGACTGACAGCTTTTTTTGGCAGCTATCTTTTGTGATGCTGTTGGGCGTTGAGTGTTGTGTTGTTGGCGGTCGTTGCACTGAAAACAGGAGCTTCGATGCCAGCACGTGTTGGTTCGGCCCAACCAAAATGGCCCCATTTCGTTTTTCCTCCAAAGGAGATTGTCGAGGCATTATGTCAGGACCTTCCCACTAGCTTCACTTCAGCGACACACCATGTCACCTACCGTTTTTATAGAGCAATCATCCAATGTGATTTCGAGAAAAGTTTTCGAGAGCTTGTTGGCGCATGGACGATAAAGGAGCATTGAAGGTGCTGCAATCTGAATTATTGGCTTTGAAGGGGCAATACGGGAAAGCTCTATCCCTCAGGAAAACCAAGCCAGGAACCACACAGGTGTCCCCATTCCCTGTGACGGTCACTGTTACCGTATCCGCTCCGGAATCAGCTTATGCCTACGACGCGAATTGCTTGGAGTTGCGCTTGCGTCTGGAGGAGGGCATATTGTCGTTTGTGAATCAGATTGGGGCTGGAAGATTTCCAGAAAAGGGGTCAGCAAAATCGCTCCAAATATCTGTGGTGAATCAAGACTTGCCACAGATCTTGTGTGAAAAAATTTCCCTGGACTTGAAGGGGTATTGGGAGAAGAACGTGGGGGCGGTGAAGTCTGGCTTCCTGCTGGATGGCGTTTTGCTCTATGCAAGGAGCCATTTTGTTGATTTGATTAGCAGCGTCCCCAGCTGCCTGGAGCCTTATGAATCTGTGGATGAAACTGGGGCTTCTGCACGGAGATTCGCCATCGTCAATCCAACCAATGCTGGAGACGAACTGGAGGACAGTGGTAACAGCACATCCACAAGTCTGGATGGGGGTGGTCAGGATGGAGAATCGGAAAGCAGTCCTGTACAGAACAGCCCAAATTCACCCACTTCTTCCCCCCGATTGGAAAGCTCTCTTGCGGGGCCGTTGGCGAAAGAGGTAGCAATGATAAGATTGCGGTTTGGAGAGTCTAATTTCCGGATTAGTGAGGAAATAGGCAGAAAATTCGATTCTTCGAGGGTCAGATTTTCTGTCACTATTGATCCAAGTGATCCGGATTGGGAGGATGGGCCCTTGGTTTTCAACGGGGAGGCAAGTGTTTTGGAATCAGGGGGGTTGGGGGTGTGGGTCAGACTGGCTCCGTCGACCCCCCTCCCTTGGAACGTCAGGATATTTGTGGATGGCGTTTTGAGAAAGGAATCGGCTGAAGTGAAGGGAAAATCGAACGCTGGAAGGTGTCTTTTGAAATTTGTGGAGGGCCACATTGCCGAAGTGGTTAGAAAGGGGGAGGGGTTCCAGGGAACGGGGGAAGAGATGGGATATATCAACCAAGACATGGATTTCGACGAGGAATATGCTTCGGAAAGCGATTCTTCGGAAGGGACCCAGTCAGACCACGAGGAGGTGGAAGAAGACGAGCACTTGTCTGACGGGGAGGTGGGTTGGGTTGCAAAAAACATCTTGATCATCAATAGTATTTGGAGGATCTCGTAATTTCACGTCAATTTAAATATATCTACAGGAAAAAAATATATATAATATAGGTGGATACGGTACAAATTGAACTGAAAAAAAATGCAACACACAACCATGCGATGGGGGGTGGGTCAGTTTTGGAACAAGATTTCCAGATTTTCTTCAAGATTATTCAACATGGTTATGCCCAGCAGTGTTTCCCAGAAATGTGTTTTCTGTGAAAGTTAGTTGGATTCTCTTCTTGATGGTTTGATTTTTCCTAGTTTCTCCAGTATGGTAACAGAGTGGTTTGGTGCTTCCAGGAGGATCAAACCGAAGGCAACTTTTTTGGTGGAGACACTGGCTCAGTTTCCTTAAATTCTTACAGCGTTGATTTGGAAGGGCTCCAACTGGATGATGTGGATGTGATGGAAGGACTCCAATTAGCATTCCAGGTATGGAAAACATGAAACTTGATTTTTAGTCTAATTTTTTGGAGGGGTGTGTGTGTCAGAAAGGGGACTCATCGACAAAATTTTTTGACTGTCTCTTTGTTCTAGACATGTTCCCACTTCTCAGTCAAATGAAGGTTCGTTATCAGAGATACACACGTCTAATTCAGTTTTCTTGCTACAAATCCCTCTGGACATTGAAAAAAAACAAAACAGATTTCCTGCTCGAGATGCAAGGCAACGAGTGTAGCCACCGTTTCCTCCCCAGCAGTCCTCCAAACCAAGCAAAGCAACTCAAAATCTTGGGACACGTTCGGCTCCTGCACGGCTTGCCACGAGGACTGGAGTCTTTCCTTCAAACCCAAAATGATCCACGACAGGTCCAACTCCCTCGGATGGGTTACCCCCCATGCCTGTCTGGCTGTCGATCTGCTGCCCAGCCATTTCATGGTGCAATGCAGCTGTGGGGCGGTGACCTCGTTGAGGGGGGTGCAAGTGGGGGCCGGTGCTGGGAAAGGATGCAATCGATGTGGGAAAGCTATGATGGTTAAATATGGAGGGGTGTCGCTGGTCCCCAAGTCGGAAGAAAAGGTGGGAGGGTTAAAGGAAAGGGACTTCCCTTGTAATGGTACAATCGTTTCAAAACAAGAGAATCAAATTCAGCAGATCCTTGGTATGTGCGCTCCAGGCATACTTGCGAATTCTGCATCTTTGATTTAATACTTCACCTTTTTCTGGGAGCACCCGACAGCATTTGACAATTCGTTTTGAATTTCTTGAATCAACTGGTCAGTGGTATTTCCAATTCAGGTGGCAAAGAAGAAAACACTGAAATCAACGCAAGATCCCAAACCTAGTAAGAATCAGCACATGGCTTTCCAAGTCCCTCTGAAGGCTGGGGAGCCCTTGCCGAACAAAGGAACTTGCCAGCATTACAGGCACTCTCACCGCTGGCTGCGATTTCCTTGCTGTGGTATGAGGTTTCCCTGCGATTTGTGTCATGAACTGGGAACGGATGGCCACGAGATGAAATGGGCAGTTCGAATGGTGTGTGGATATTGCTCCATGGAACAAGCTTTAGGGGAAAAATGCAAGGGCTGCGATAAGAAACTGGCTGGGACGGGCGCTAATCCTTCCGGGAGGAAAACTAGGTTTTGGGAAGGGGGCCAAGGGTGTCGGGATAAAAACAGGCTGGACAGGAGGGATGCTAAGAAGTATAAAAATTCGAAAAAGAAGACGAAATCTAACAAAGCTAAAAGGGTGGGTCCGAAGGCGAAAAGCAAAACGGCCCCTTCGGCCGAGGGGACGTAGAGCCTGAGAGGAAGAAGAAGAAAAAAAAACGACTGTTGGATTGGGAGGGGGTGTATTTTATCTTTTTTGGCTGCAGTGGCCCTCACAGTTTTGACTCAGTGTACACCATGATTTGTAATTGCTGCCAGCACTGTGATTTTCGACCTTTCGAATCCTGATCAGTGTATTTTTTTTTCAATTTTGTTGGCCCAAAAGTGGCCCTGAATTTGACTATTTCACCTTCTTGTGGCCCTTTTCTGACCCAAATATGTACCAAAAAATGAGAATGTGGCCCAACTTACAAATTTCAAGGTGCCACACGCAAAATTGATTCATCTCTGTTGGTTGTGAGTTTTGTGGAGTTATCTTGAATGTGGCCCTTTTGTGGCCCAAAATTTATCTGAGAAATTAACGTTTTCGTCCTTTTGTGGCCCGAAAATGTGCTCGAGACTTTTTTTGGGGGGCCACAATGGGCCACAAAAAAAAAATCAGGATTCCTGATCTGATTTTATCAAGTGTGGACCCAGCCCAACATCCAAAAAAACTCCAGAAAAAAGTGAATTACATTTTTACATTATATCTTGTCACTTTTACTAAGCGACCGAACGTTTTATAAACTACTGAAAACTTTGAATGGTAACTCAACTGTGAATCCACCACTCCATTCACCCCAGAAAGGAAAAAAATATATCTCAACAAAGAAGCTGAGTTACAATGAGGACGGAAGCGCCGCAGGCCGTGGCTTTGCCCAACGGAACTCACGCCGACGGCGAAGATAACGCTGTCGAGGCGAACTCGCTTCGATTCAGCTTTCCAGGAAGCGAGCCCGTCATCAAAGACTTCACTCTGAAGCTGCCCAAAGGAAGTCGTTGTTTGCTGGCTGGAGCGAATGGATCTGGAAAAACCACAGTTTTACAGGTGTTTTTCTGGTGTTTATGGGTTTCCCAGGGAGTCTTGTGAATCTTTCTGTGTTATTCGAATTCTTCATTTCCGTTTTGGGCACTTTTTATATATAATTTTGGAGAACAGATTCTCCTGGAAGCCAATTTCTAATTTTCATCTCATAATTGTTTCCTGAAAAGGACGGCTGAACCTTATACCCCATCTTATCCGCTGGGATCAGAATATTCCTTTTTCAATTCATTGAATTGAAAAAGAATAGTTAGATAGCGTTTGAAAGGAGGTTTTTTCATCTTTTGGAAAAGGTTCTTGCTGGACAGTACATGGTGCCAGAGGATGACATCAGAATTTTGGGAAGAACTCCCTTTTCTGATTTGCAATTGTCTTGCACCGGGAAGTTGACTTTCATGGGCAGCACATGGAGAAGGAACGTCGGTTCAGCTGGATTTGATCTGCCACTGCAAGGTGGGAAAATGAGGTGTCGAAATCTCCTATTAGAGTGCTGATGCTATTATTTGTTTGAGGATGAATCCGTTGTTTTTTGCCATCTGTGCTCCAGACAGTTTCGCCAAACTGCCCTGACTACCTTTTTAAACTTTGGTTGGGTTTCACTTTCAATTGATAGGTGACATCAGTGCGGAAACGATGATTTTTGGGGTGGAAAATGTGGACCCCGTTCGACGTGAAATGCTGCTGAAGCTTTTGGATATCGATCTGTCATGGAAAATGCATTCGGTGTCCGATGGCCAACGTAGAAGGGTGCAAATTTGCCTCGGCTTGTTGAAACCGTTCCAGGTAAATTTGTTTTATCACCTAGGCCTAAACTTTTTGAGCCAGTGTGTCGATGCGAAGATAGAGGGTCTGATTTTGCTTTCTTTCTTAAATTCTGAGTTATTCCCTGACACCTCCCAGTTAAGCACCCAGGCAGCTTCCTTGATGTTTTCTTTTTTACACCGAATATTTGATGCTAACCATCGAAACTGTCGCTGTGCTCTTTTTCCTAATTTTTTTAAAGAAAATAGGAGAAATCATATTGTTGGCACCATAGCCTTGTTTTCCAACCCTCCCCTCAAAAAAAAAGGAACTAAGCTGAACGCCTTTTTCCAGGTTCTGCTGTTGGACGAAATCACCGTCGATATGGATGTGATTGGGCGGCTGGATTTGCTGGAATTCCTGAAACAAGAGTGTGAAACTCGAGGGGCCACCATTGTCTACGCCACCCATATTTTCGACGGAATTGAGCCTTGGCTTACTCATGTCGCCTACATGGAGGACGGGCAATTGCAAAAATCTGGGAAAATCGACGCGGTGATGAGTCAAGAGGAGAGAGGCAAAAAACTGTTGTATGTCGTGGAGGAGTGGTTGAGAAAATGGAGGAATGCTAAACGAGCAGAAGGGAAAAAAGAAAAATCGGAGAGGACCCAAAAGCCAATTGCTTCGACCCCGTATTTCCCCAGCAGGCACATGGCATTTTTCCGCTAAAGATATGTTATTATTGCTGCTGATGGTATTCTTTATGTTCTGAAAGCCTGGGAAAAGGCGATTTGAGTTCTGCCTCTGTGCGGTGTTTCCTTTGTGGAGCTATGATCGATTGGGTCTTTCAGGAAGTTCATTCTTTTGCAGTAGGATTGTCGGGGATTTTTCTGTGGTTTATTTTTTATTGATCAGGGATTTGACATGGGGTCTGCATGATTTGTTACATGTGGTGGTGTTTTTTAAAGGGATTCTTTTGGAGGTGATAGTGGTACATGGGTGCAGTCCATGGGATTAATTTGAAACCAATGAATTATCTCTCGACCAGATCCTGCCTGGAAATCAGTCACACCCACAACATCATTCTCCGAATCGCTCTTGGCTTGTCGTTGTGCAGTCCCAGCGAGTCGTCACCTCTAGCTGGTGTGGATAGAATGAAAGGTACGCGAAAGCTCACCACCGCCATTGGCTCCACCTCGATGAACGCCGCAATCTGTGTCCGACACCACATCATCTCTCTTGTGCTTGCTTGATCTCTTCAGGTAGCCTCCTGACGTCGCTGGCGGCATAGGAACGTTTGCTAGGGAGATAACTTTTGCGGGGTGGCGGTGAACGCCGAATAATTAAAAAAGCAAGCAAATTGCGAAAAAAAATGCTATTTCCTTGCTTTTTTTTTTCAGACCAGAAACCAGTCAGCCAATCTTCAATATTGCTTTGCACCCCTTCAGAGTTTGTTTCTCTTCTGTTCTTTTTCCTTTCAGATACACAGTCTGTGGTGATCAATGCGGGGGACACCACTCTCACCAAGGTGGTGGTTTTTCTGAAAGTGATGGGTGCCATCTGTGCACACCAAGATTTATTGCCAGAGGGATTGCCAGCCAGTGCATCAGTGAGAATGTAAGGTGAATTTAAGGAGAGCTGATCACAGTGTTATTCATTTTGATTGGATGCCAGAATGGCAGGCATACAATCCGTCTGGAAGTCTGACTCTGACTCAAACGGGTTTACTGTCATTCTCATCAGGGAAAGAAGGAGAGTGCACTGGGGAGCGCACTGTTTGGAACCAAGATGAATTGACCGAGTGCCTGAGGTTGAGGGAGATGCACCAGAAATGCCATGTCCTGGACGACAACAGGCTGGCAGGCAGCTTAGTTTCAAGATCTCTCCAAAAACAGTGAGACCCTCTATTAATAGCATCGACTGACTTACACGCCTTAGCGAAATTCAGAAGATGAATATGACAACAATTATAGGGATGGGACGTTCTAAATTGTCGGCAAGGTCAAATCACGAACACTGAATCTCTGAATAAGCTGTCTTTGAGCGAAATCGATATCCACCAAAACTCCCCAATGCCACTGAGAGTAGCATTCAACCAAATGAGCTATTTTCTTGAGAAAAAACACCAATAGGCTTCAACGGCTCCGACAGATTTACAATCCAAGGGTTGTAAATGTAACACTACGGGAAAGGTGTGGCCGCATTCTTCATCATGACTGAGAAGTTTTCACGGACAAAATTGTACGGGTGATAGCACAGGGAATCTCCACGCACGCTATTTTGTGGTGCTTGGCTAAACAGGGCTTGATCCTGTCTTCATTTGTGGTGTACCTTTGGCTTTACGTGCAGCTTGACATCCCTTTTCCCCCAATCCTCTCTCAAGTGATTATGCCAGAAGGAGAGTATCCATTATGAAACAAGTAACAGATTTCAGAGTATGAAAGATCTTGTTTCAAAATTCATCCCTCCCAAGAAATCTCTTCCTTTCGGGCGTGAAAACGCACAGAATAATAATGTAATGTAATTGAATTGAGAACGCACAGAATTTGCCCGTATCCGCATGTCAGACCCGCCGTCCCTCTGTGCGCCCCAGGTTGTGGTTTACGCATGAGGTCACAGAGAAAGCGTACGGCACTGTTCCAAGTACCACGTGATAGCGCAGCCCCACGCAGTTGTTCTCACGGACGACAAAAGCAAGAGGCTTTTAAAAAACAACAACAACAACGCAGTCGCCATTGGCCCTTTCGTCCAATGGTTCGATAAGCTTTTCATAGTGCGCTTTCCCCCACCAGCTTATCACTCCACCGACGAACCCAACTGTTGATGGTGGCCGCGCACGACACTTTCACCCTCCCGCGAAGTCGCACGCAGGGCTGGTGTTCCACCATTGCGCATTCCTTTCCGCACTCTTTCGGCCGCGGAACCTCTTGTGACAAGTTCCAGGCGAACTATTTATCAACAGAAAAAACTTAGGATACGCGCGTTTTGTGTTTTCACAGGAGAACTCGGATTTCATATCTATTGCATTGGCGTTACCTCGTACCCAGACAGTGGTGGACAGCAACTGTCGATTGCATATCAGTGCGGGATTCTGGAGGAAGAAGTTTTCTTGCTCTTGAAACCCAGAACTTTTACAGTTACGAACACAGAGTTTCTTGGCAACACACAAGCAACGAGCGCGAGCTTCGACGAAAGCCTACGGTCAAGCTCATCTCTTCTGCTGTCTTTGAGAGACCCTGTTGGAAAGCCCTGTGCTGTCTAGCCTCGCAGCACCAACTTGGCGAACATCGTCGACAAGATGCCGACATCTCGTCAGAAGCCATCCACAGCGCGTCACAAAAAGGCGCTACGACAGTCCGACACCACCAGTGCGTCTTGCGCAGCGTCTAGAATACTCCACGAGCAGAATCAGGCTGAGCAAACCTCTTCCTGAGATTTTCTATCCTCACCTGATAGTCACTCCTATTTCCATGCTTTTTTGATGCTTCCTGAAATTTTTTGTTTTCTCACCTCCAATCAGATTCTGGGGGCTCAAGGAAAAGGAGGCCTGAGCAAGACTTGGCCGATCTTGACTCAGTGCAGCTGAAGAGGAGACATGGAGCCCCAGACACCACTGGAGAGTTACCCGACCCCAACTGCCTGGGTACGATTGATTGTTGTTAAGGATCAATAATGACAAAAGAGCTGGATCAGAAAGACAGAGATGCATCCCTTCATCCAGAGCTATGTCAAACCATCTATTAACCCAACTTGTGTTTGTGTTACCAGATTTGTGGTTCTTTCAGATTTCCATATTTTTTCTGTATTTTGATTGGTTTTCTTTTCGTATCATATTCATGTATTTGTTCATCATTTGGGCTTGTTCAGACAAGTCCTGGGAGGGTTTGGTGGACCCAATTATCCTTTTTTAATTTGATGATGATGAGATAAGGCATCAACCTGCATACAATTCTGTCCTAACAATCCTGATCAAACATTTAACATATTTATATCTTTGATCCTACCTGCGTAAAAAAAGTGATTTTCTTTTTCTCAGAGGGAAAAAGCGGTGCTCGTGAGAAGGAGGAGCCCAGACAGGAAGATGGACAGGAAGAGCTGTACCAGGTTCGATCAAGACTCTCACTGAACACAATTTGATTCTTTAGCGCGATGATTAATAAGCCAAAAAAATAGCTACAGATATTCTGCACAGAATGCATGGATAATGACACTTATCTTTCTTTGCGATTTTTCCTTATTTCCTTCCACAAATTTTTGATACTTTTCATCCAAAGATTTTTTCTGTTTAATTCTCCCACCCTCTCTTTCTCCTTCATTCAATTTCTTGATATTTCATTTTTCGTTTTGAGTGCTATTGATGTGCCTGTTTTGACAAATCCGAACCCATTTCTTTTTTTCCTACATCAAGCCTATTCCAATCCTTCTTCCCTCAACAAGAACGATTGCTATGGAAAAACTTTTCCGACGTCAATTTCATGTTTCATCATGCCGTGATGTAACATTTCCACGAGTGAGTTTTTTTGCCGTCTGTCCCACAGGTTTATGCTCCGCGTAAGCTGGATTTCGGGGTCCCCCATGCTGATCCGGTGGTGGAGTCCCTATCGTTGGCTGCGGCTCAGCCGCCAGACATCGACTACAAGCTCCACATCGGTGATGTTGTGGACAAGGGCTCCCTGTCCAGTTTGCAGCTGGAAGCCATCTGCTACGCATGTCAGCGACATGAGCAGCATTTGGTGGATGGCGAGCGGGCTGGCTTTTTCCTCGGCGATGGACCGGGAGTCGGCAAGGTATGTTGGATCCCTGTGATGCAATTTGCACCCAAAATATACATATATGTATGTATGTATGTATGTATGTATGTATGTATGTTTCAATTCAGTTGTAACAGAATCCAGTTCAATTTTTTTGTGGGTCACGTCAGACTGAATTGATACAATTGTTCGAATTCTGTTTTTTTTCAATTCAGTTGGAACAATATCCGGTTTAATTTGATGTGTATCACATCGGAGGAAATCGATAAAATTGTTCAAATTTGTTACCCACACTGAAACAATTATATTCCTTTGTTCTCTGGGAATCCTGGATGTGAACTCATATCAATTTCCAGGACTCATTCATTGTACTCCATCTCCATTGATTTCTGATTGAAGAAACTAGCAGTTTATTTTGTTGCTATTTTCTTCCCGAATGGGGCATTCCATCACATGAAATGATGGTGCAGCACCATGCACTTCATGTGTTGACACTTACAAAACCAAAATGACCATCACTTTGGTCAGAACTTGGCTTTCGACCACCAGACTGAGCGATCAACGACACGGTGCCTGTCTCGCTGATTCTTGTTTTTCCCTGTTGTTTTTTTATTCAGGGCAGGAGCATCGCTGGTCTCATTCTAGAGAACTGGCGATGCGGGAGGAAGAGGCACTTATGGGTATCCATAAGTGCCGACTTGGTGCATGATGCCCGGAGGGACTTGGAGGATGTGGGTGCCGGGTTCATCGGTGTCCACCCCCTGCTGAAGAAGCCCTACGAGCCCCTGGATCGATGTGGAGTGGAGGAGGGAGTCGTCTTTATGACGTACTCCTCGCTGATATCCGGGGCGGGCAGGGTGAGTCCAGATGATTGTGAATCTTCATCAAAATCAGATGATGGATTTGATAACTCTGAATGGAACTGTTGATTTTGCGGGACACTAGTACTGTTGTTCTTTACATATACTGTTTGCCATGTGGGCAAGAATTGAATAGACCCGTGGATCAAAATGGAACTAGAAAGAATGTTGATTCCTCGCCTGAGGAAAAAAATATCCTCAACAGAATTTGTGGTGCAAAATGAAGTGATGTGAATTAGTCAAGAAGTTTTCCAAAAAAAATCACGGATTGAATCGATGAGAGAAAAGGAAATGGAAAAGCATCGGTGCCTGATGGAAGAATTAGAAAGGGGTTCTCTCTGTCTGGTTTCTGTAATTGACAATTTTGTTATGATTCTCATTGACTCTATTTTGTGCTGGGATTTCAGGGGGCGATGAAAACCCGGCTGGAGCAAGTCCTCCAGTGGGCCGGGGAGGAATTCGATGGGTGCCTCATCTTTGATGAGGCACATCGAGCCAAAAATTTCTCCCCGGAGGCGAAGTCCTCCACCAAGACCGGAGCTGCTGTCCTGCGAATCCAGGAGAGCCTCCCCCAAGCCAGAGTGGTGTACTGCAGCGCCACGGGTAAGTTGAATATTTGTGCATCTGGTGTGTTCGTGTGTGTGTGATTTCATGATGAATCATGGGTGGAACCAAGGGCTGAACTTGCAGTCCTGGAATCCGAAAAACTTGAAAAGATTTGAACATCATGTCGGAGATGGGCTTGATTCCTTTTTCTCCTGCTGACCGATATCATCATCAGCTCCGTAGTTTTTCATTATGGTTTTTTGGACTGGTGTTGGGCATTGGTTGCGATAGAAGCTGATCGGCTTCTCAGGCAGCATTTTAGTCATCAGTAATCCTTAACCGAAATCAGGGGATCACAGAGAAGGACGGACATTCGATTGCCTCCTGAGTATAACTCCTGGCATACCCTTAATAAATTTCATAAGAAAAAATTCTTCCTTTGTTTTTCAATTAAATTAATTTTTTCTTGTGTTTTTTTTGTTTTTTTGAAGGTGCGTCAGAACTACGCAACATGGCGTATATGACGCGCCTGGGCTTGTGGGGGAGGTCTCTGCCTGGGTTCCAGGACTTCCAGCAGTTCCAGGACAAGGTGGGCGGCTGGGGTGTCGGCGCCCTGGAGCTCATCGCCATGGAGATGAAGTCCAGGGGGATGTTCGTCTGCAGAACTCTCAGTTTCAAGGGCACTGAAACTGAGGTTCGAACCATCGACCTCACACCGGCGATGCAGGCGACATACCGGAGGTGAGTAATGCACTGAAGCAAAATAATGTGATAAGATTTAGAACTGAAGGTTTGGGGGGCAAGCCCCATTTCTGGGGGTACTTCGAGGGGTGAAAATACGCAAAGAATGAATAAGGAAAGAGAAAAAGAAAGGGAGGAGGAAAATAATGTGTTGGTATTTCAGCTTGGATCATGTAACAAGATATTGGAAAATCGCAGGTTGAAATTTCAAAACTTTTTGCAGCTTTTTTGCTCAATTTGTGACTGATTCCATCAATTGAATGGTCAGTTTTGCGGGTTTTCGCTGTTCGATTCTCTATCTTCATGGGCTTTCTTTTCTGCGAGGCCAGAGGAAGCCGAATTTGAATCTGACTGGAAATTTGTTGGTTGTTCTCGAAATCAGTGCACAGCAGTTGTGGAGCGAGCTCATGGTGAGCTTCCAACTGGCCATGGAGAATCTGGAGGAGGAGGAGAAGAAAGACAACGGGAGGGTGTGGCCCCAGTTCTGGGGGGCCCACCAGAGATTCTTCAGGCTACTGTGCATGTCGGCGAAGGTAAGTTATAATTTTCAACCTTTTGTTTTTCGGATGCAAGTTTTTGTATGCTTTCGCAGTATCTCCGATGGAAAACTACTGTTGATTTGCCACCTGCTCTCCAACCATGTTCACATCAAAGTATAACAAGCCCTTGTTATTTTATTCGTTTTCTATCAATAATAAGGGTGACTCTTGCTTTCTCTACTCTACTCTTCTTTTCTTTCTGTTTCTGTTCATTTGCCCCTCAAAGGTTTTTGTTTTTGTGTTTTTTGCGCACAATCAGGTGGAGGAAACAGTGGAGTGTGCGGAGGAGGCGATCGAGGAGGGGAAATGTGTGGTGATCGGCCTGCAGTCCACAGGGGAAATGCGGCTGGCCGAGTTGGCAAAGGAGAAAGGCAACCAACTCAAGACTTTTGCATCCGGTATGTGTGTGTGTGTCAGTCGATTCAAACTACATAGGGGGAAGCCAGTTGTGTTCTTGGAATATGAAAATTTGCCCCGATACAGAAAAACACCGTTCATTTCCAGGAATTCTAAAATATCCATACGAAGAGAAACGTATGGAGGAGTGGTTTCTATTTTGTTCTGCCTGTCCATCAAAAGTGTACCAGTTCAGCGCATTGACTGTTTCGTTTTGTGTATATGTAGGATTAAAGGAGACCGTGGTGCAATTGATCGAAAAGCACTGGCCGATGCCGTTCCCCACTGCAAACACCAGGTCCTTGCTTCCTGGTTACCATGGCGATCAGCTGGAGCAAGAGGAGGATCAAGTGGTGAGGATGATCTTTGATCTCTGGAATCTGGGTTTACTAAGCTTACTTTTCCCTTAGATAATGAATGGTGGGGAGCATCCGAGTCCTTACAGTTTACATTCAAATCAGGAGTATTATCATTATTGTGGGGCATTCCTTTTCCCTAAATTTGATTCAAGACAGGAGGGAGGCATGCTGAAAATTCCTTTGTTGAATCCAGGCACCGGGAGGTCAGCCCCCAAGAGGAACACCATCGACTCGCACCGCTTCCAGAAATTCCAAGGAAGAGGGGAAGGAGAAATGCTCCACCCCAGTCGAAACCATCGATTTGTGTTCCTCAAGCAGCGACGATGATGAGGGGCCCTCCAGAAAAATCCACACACAGACCCGATCGCCGCCTCCACCCGGACCCAGCCGAATCCATGGACGACCAACCCGAAGCTCTCCTCTTGGAAAGAAGAAACCACAAGGGTTTTCCATCAAGAAGAGGTCAGCTCGGTTGAGGGGAAAGGCTGGTGGTGCTGGAGGGATCCCTAACAATGGGAAGGGTAGGATGCACCCAGTCGTCTCCAGTGGAGACGACTATCTTGAAGATTCGGATGACTTGCCTGGAAATGGAATTCCAGGGGGTCAATATGCAACACTTGCATCGAATCATGAGGCCAGCCCTGGCCGAAATCAAACTGGCATGATCGAAGATCGGTACGATTGTGCTATGGACACCAAGAACAAGGTCAGTTATCCTCAGCATCATGCTTTTTGGGTGAAAAAAAACGAGTTTCTACACATGGATGCACTCTGTGCCCTGTTCTGTTTGGGGTTTTGTCGACGAAGCTTTCCATGAATGTGATTGATTGTCTCAACTGAGTGAAGGATTCCACAGTTTTGATTCGGAAGCAACACCACAGGGGGTTGCGAAGTTTCGAAAAATCGTTCGATGTGATTTTGACTCTTTGCATCTGTGGTGTGCCCAGTTTAAGAACCGTGTCCAAAACATGGACCTCCCTGCGAATCCGCTGGACGTTTTAATCGACAGACTCGGTGGCCCTGATAAGGTGGCAGAAATGACAGGCAGGCGGGGTCGATTCGTTCGAAATGAGGAAGATGAGGGAGGAGTTCGATATGAACCCAGAAATGCCTCAGGGATGAAGGGAGTTTCCCTGGAAGCCATCAATGTGGCCGAGGCAAAGCAGTTCATGGAAGGAGAGAAGCTGATCGCAATCATCTCTGATGCTGCATCGACAGGGATTTCCTTGCATGCAGACCGGTAAGCAATTTGTCAATATACTTGCAGCATCTTGGCTGTCGGCCACGATGACCAGGGGATTTGAAATAACCATCGGAGGGTGTTACGGTGTCGCCAAAAAAAGCATTCCAATTGGTTACGTTCATTCCTGTTGTTTGTCCCCCTTCAGAACTCATCAGCAGATCAATTGAGTAATATCAGGGTTCAAGAAGCCCCTGCTGAATCACACCATAATGTTTGGAATGCTTTTGATTATCTGTCGGGTTTGTAGGCGGCATGCCAACCAGAGGCGTAGAGTTCACTTGACATTGGAGCTCCCTTGGAGTGCTGATCGAGCGGTTCAGCAATTTGGCCGATCGCATCGGTCGAATCAAGCTACTGGCCCCCAGTATCGATTGATGATGACTTCACTGGGTGGAGAATCACGGTAAATGAGGGCCTTCTTTTTGAGCTTTTTTTTTTGCAGAGAATTCCTGATTGTAGAACCTGCATCCTTCGGAGAAGAATGACTGTACAACAGTTCTGATATCTCATGAGTGCCACAATTTTTTGTTTCAATGTGGCTTGATTTATGGTTGGCTGTACTGCAGATTTGCTGCTGCTGTGGCCAAGCGATTACAAAACTTGGGTGCCCTCACACAGGGGGATAGAAATGCTGGACCTGAGCTGGGTGAGTCACTAGTCATACCATTCTTATTTTTCTTTTACATTCAGATGTTGAATCCCCTGCGCCCTTTCTTTTTTCTCTTCTTCTTTGTGGCCGCAATCAGTTGAGGTGTTTTTTTATTTTTTTTTCTTGGAAAATCAGGTGCCTTCCACTATGACAGTCCCTGTGGTAGGAGAGCATTGCAAATGCTGTACAAGATTCTGATGGGCAAGGATCAACCCACAGTGTTTCCCTCGTCAGGGGTGCACGAAAACTATCGGAGTTTCCATCAGTTTTGTACGAGTATGCGAAGGCATATGGTCAGCGTGGGGCTGATAACCCCCCGAGAAAATGTGAAGTTTGTGTGGGAGGTCATTCAAGGAAACATACGTAAGGCAATTTCTGGTTTGATTCTTATCTGTTATTCTGTGTTCTCGTTTCGTGCCATCAAATGTATCAATGCTGAGGTGTAATAAATCCAGGAACATTGGCGTAGAAGAGGTGGTGTTTTTTTTTTTGTTTTTTTATCCCCGTCTGATTTTTCATTGGTGTTCAGTGAGGAATATTTATATTTATTTTTAATTTAAGTTTTTTTTGTTTTGTGGTTTTTTCCACAGCCGCAACGCAGAACGTTGGGACGGTTTCTCCGAACCATCAATTGGACGTCGCAAGGTTTTTGAACAGGCTGCTGGGGTTGGCTCCCCGAGTTCAAAAAATTTTGTTTGATTATTTTTTGGATCTCCTGGACTACACAATCGAAGGCGCGAAACGAGACGGAAGGTATGTAAATTAAAATTCTGTTTGTTTTGTCTTATCTTGTTTTGTGTAATTTTTTTTTTTTTTTTTTTTTTTAAGACGAGTAGCTACTACCCGAAAAAAAAATAACAACCAAAAAAGAAACAAAATGTCCCTGATCCTCTGATTAAACATTCACAAGTAGTTCACTGATTCTCGATTTTTTCCTTGCACTTTGTTTTTTTAGCTTTGATGCTGGGATCACGGACCTGAGCGCCGAAACCTTGGTGGTGAAAGGTGATCCCAGCGTCATTTCGACCCAGGAGGGCGGTGGCCAAACCCTTCATCATGAGGTGGTCATCGACAGGGGGGTGGATTATGATGCGGCTGTTCAAAAACTGTGCGACTCCTTCCAGCCGAGTAACATCAAGCAAGGTACTGCAATTTCTCATTTTCTGGTTGTTTTTTGAAATAATTTGCTGGGTCATCATGCAGTTTCACCTTTGGTTAACAACCAGCAAAAAAAATGCTGCAATGAGAGAATGACATCTGCAAGGTGGGCTGCCGAGGAAACCGAAAATCAAATTTTCTGACAAGAATTTCATTTTATGGTGTTTTTTAAAGCGATGTTCAATGGGTTCTACAAGAGAAAGAACGCAGGCGAAGGAGGAGGAAAGCCTCGGTGCATTTTGGCACTCCGATCGTCTTTTGGCGATAAATTTCGAGTCTTCCGGCCTGGCACAGGACTTGCATCCAGGAAAATCACAATGAGCGAGTTGCAAAGCCAGTAAGTGATCCCTGACTCAGTTTTTTCAAAATTCCACCTGACAGAATCCATCACGAATGTCATTCGTTTCCACACCCTGTTTATTTTTGGACTTGTTTCCCCCCCAAGTCTTGAACCCCAACCGGTGATACTGTTTTCTCAAATTTTTTTTGTAGTAATAGAGGCCTGGGTTGACACATGTAATATGGATTGATTGATTTTCATTGTTGTTGTAGGTACGTGCGCTTCTCGTCAGATCAGGACGTGGATGCTTGGACGGAGGCTTTCGAAGAGGCAAACGTGCCGAGGGTCAGACTGCAGAAATTGAATGTGCTGTCTGGCGAAATCCTCCCTGTTTGGGATGCGATTTGGAGTGCCATGCAGCAACTGTCCCAGGCTGAACAAAAGAAACTGCGCATCGTGCGCATGAAAACCACAGACAGCAGCCAGAAAAGAATCATCGGGATCTACGTTCCACGTGCTGCACTCCCATGGCTGAAAGTGAGTTCTGTGCATAAGTCTTGCCAAAAACATCATTGCCACAGAGGAAAGTCAAATCTTGTTAATGAAACATATGTGTGAGCATGGCTGGATATTTGGAACCCAAATATATGGGTTGCACTCAAGCTTGCCTATGTAAATTAAACGTTCATTGACTCAGTCAGTCATATACACGCACTAGCAACACATATGCGTGCCCATTTTTGTTTGATGTTGCAATTAGAATTCAAGATGAGATGAAGTTCTATCAAGTTGAAGGAAGGAAGCCCAGATTCTTCCAGAAAATTAGTCTCCGACAAGAAATTCATAGGAATTATTTTTGTGTGTGCGTGTGTGTCTTCCAGGAGTCAATAGACCGTTAATTTTTCGTTTTTTTACGAAAAATTAGTACATAAGTGGAAGGATCAGGTTTATTCCCCCTGTATTTTCAAAAGAAAGCCCCCAACAGAAGACTTCACTGATCCTCGTCGATATTGGGGGTGGAACAGCTGCAATGCTGAACAGGTAGCAATCGACCCTCCCAAAAAAATTTATTAATCTATTTTTCTGATGGCTGCTGATTGAAAATAATTTTTCTCATTGTTACGTTCTCTCATTGTGTTTTGATCAGGAAAACCACAGTTTTTTTATGCTTCTTCTTTTGGCACTATTTTTTTTGGGGAGGGGAGGGATGGACACTGTCAAAATCCCACCTTTTTAGAAATAGAGGGCATCACTGTGCTTAGAATTCTAAGCATATCTTTCGAAAGAATCAATACTGTATTGCGAGTCTCTGGAATTTTTTTCTTTGAGAGTGTACTTTTGCTGTGAATTCTGGCAGAAACATAGATGAATCGTACATCTCTCTCTGCAAAAACCATCACGAAGATTTCGTTTTGCTTATATTGCAAATTCCCACATGTTTTTCCAAGACAAACGAGGCCAAAGGGGAGAAGCAGCAAGGAACCCAGGAAGAAACACAAGAAACGAAATCTTGCGATTGAGGTTCGATGGGCCCTCTTCCCCCCCAGTCAATTGCTGGTCTTGTTTGCTATTGAGGGGTTCATTGCTTCCAAACCCCAGGAAAATCACACAGAATGTGGAGCCGCCCCCCCCCCCCCGCGCCCCCCCTCTGTGCGTCTTGTTGATATCTGCCTTCCGGCTTTTTTGTGGAAAGAAAAAGGACTGCCGTGGGGGGGGAGGGCTACATGGCATTGCCTTTGGGTTCTTCCATTTCAATTGAACGCAGGGAGCAAATATATCAAAAGTTTTCCCTCCGGTGCAATTTCTATTGTGGTGGTGACTGAGATGAATATACACTGTGCATTTACTGTGATATTTGTTGGTTATATTTTCGAAAGAAGAAAAAGGAGGGAAGGGGGGAAACATGGTATTTCCTTTTAGTTCTTTCTTTGCAATTGGAGGCAGGCAGAAAATCCCAAATGTTTTCCCTCTGGGCCGATTTGATATTGCGGTGGTGACTGAGATGCATTTATTGAATATACACTGCACTTGCCTGGAGCTGCTACTGGGATATTTGTTGGTGTTTTTTTTTCAAAAGATGCCCAGCTGGCAATGAAGGAGGGTGATATTTGCCCACCAGCTTCTGAGTGAGACTCGATCTGGACGAATGAGGTTCTTGGGGTGGTATGGAATCAGGATGATTTGATTTGTGTTTTCGATAAGAGTGTGAGAGGAAGGATTTGAGAAGCTGTCGCTTACTGTAAAAAACATTCTGGGTCGATCTATGGTGAAAGGAATTGTAGGATTTACGTTTATTGGCAAAATCAAGAAAGGCTCTATTTAAACACTCCGTCTGGTGTCTGCCAGAGAAATGAATGGCATATGGATGAGCAAGGGTGGATTATCTGGGATGGAAAACTCTTATAGATGACTGTGTTCCTTTGAATCCACCACTCTAAAATTCCCTCAATCCATCAATCCATGCACATTATTCTCACTTGGGTAGTTTCCAACCAAAACCAACCTGTGTTTTTTCCTAATCCAAAAAAGACCCACAGAGTCAGGATCTCCCCAGGTGCAACTTTCCCAGTTTCATTGAAAAGAATCTATATAATAGAAATTTCTCTCAGAAGGGGCATCCTGTTTGATTCCATATTATTGCCAAAGCCAAATGCCCATTCATTACAGGGGATGGACATTTCACTCAGGATGTGTTGCACCAAACTCCCAGTCTACCATAAAATGTATTAAGAATGTATTCTTTTGATTTTTTTTCTCTGGATGTCCATTTCCTGGTGTTTTTTTGCCTCGGCAAGGTGGGGTGTTGATGGAAAAGCAAGTGTCCTATTTTTGTAGATGTTGTGGGACTATATTTTCAACTAATGTACAGTTGACTTCACAAATTGCTTTTCCGTTCATTGATCTTGAATTACTCGTCATGAGTTAAGGATGTGCTGCATTCTGCATCGAAATCATACGATTTACCACACCAACCCCAAGATCCTTCCAAAACAACGATTACAGAACCCAGAACTCTCACACTTCCAACTCCAACCATGCCTGAACCCTCCTTTTCCAACAATTGCGGGCGGCTTCGAGAATGGGAGCAAATCGTCGAACTAGACCAAAACGGAGGACGACGCTAGAACTTCTCGATCCTTACTACAGGCGCCTTTCACCTGTTCGTCCAAACATCACTCACCTCTAGTTCCACTGCAGCCATTCAATATCGCCACAAACGCCGTGCAGCCATCAGTTACAAAGACCTATTTCCGCGGCCCTACTCGTGGCGACCACGATCACTTTCGTAAGGACACGGGCGATAGTTCGTGGCGGCTGCGGACATGGGCTGTGGAGACATGGGTTTTATCATTCATTCGTATATTGTGAGGTCCAGAACGCCACACAACACATATGGCCGCGGGGTACATGGAAAAGAGAGAAAGTGCTTTCAGCACAGGAGGGCAGACTGTCATACCATTTTGCTGGGGGATTACAGGAGAACAGTTGTGTGCTGCAGACGCGGGGATGTTTTACTGTGCTCCTTAGTGGGTTCTATCTCTTTGTTGAATACACTTCTATGTCAGCTGCCTTCAAAGCCCAATTGGTTTCATACTCACGACGTTGGGCACTTCACCATCGTTCGGCTACTTCCGACTTCTTCCCAACCTCAGCGCCAACCCCACAATGACCGACTACTCTAAGACGCGCCGTCCTCTCCGCGACTTGCAGGACGAGTACGATGACAAGTCGAACATGCAAGGACTTGAAGACCTCATGTACGCGTGGTATAAGGTGAAGGAGTTACCACCGGCGGACGAGCGCTCGTTCTTCACTCTCGGCGGGTACCACGGGCAGCCGTTCGTCGCCCGGAAAGATGTCGACGGTCTCCCTGACGAAGAACGCTACACTTACTGGGGCGGTTACTGTCAACACGGAAACGTTTTGTTTCCTACCTGGCATCGAGTATACGTCCTCAAGGTCGAACAAGCGCTCCAGAGTTTCAAACCGGGAGTCATGTTGCCCTACTGGGACGAGACAAGCGACGAGACGTTCAAGAAAGGTGTCCCAAAATGCCTCACGGACGAGTTATTTGATATCCCCGAGATTGGTTTGGTCTCTAACCCGCTCAGGTCGTTCACGCTACCTGTCGCGATATCAGATTCGTTGGGAGGTGAAGGGCAATACCAGTACGACAAGCCGAAGGGATACACCACTGTGCGCTACCCTCTATCCGGTCTCGTGCACGACCCCCAGCAACGCATGAAGACCAAGAAGCACAATGCGAAGTACAAGTCAGTAAAACTTCAGACGTCACTCCTCAACGAGAACGTCACGAGTTGGCTTCGTGATGGGCCGCCACACTCGGAGTACGGGGCCGACCTTCCCGTGTTCAAACCGAACGGGCTGCGCACGCGCTACCTGCGTTGCCTCGACGCACCCAATTATACCGTCTTCTCCAACACGACTTCGGCGTATGCGTTTCCCATGGCGGACCTGCAGGGCAAGCCGACAATGCCGCTCGAGCAGCCGCACAACGACATGCACCTCGCCGTGGGCGGTTATGACCCGCCCCCCTATCATTCTAATCACGTTCCAGGGGCGAACGGCGATATGGGGGAGAACAATACCGCAGGACTCGACCCGATCTTCTTCTTCCACCACTGCTTCGTCGATCGCGTCTTCTGGGAATGGCAGGTGATTCATAAAGCGAAGGAACACTTGGACATCAAGTCAGGGTACCCAGGCACGCTCAACGTCGCCAACGGGCAGGGACCAACACCTGGTCAGAAGGTGGCTGACAAGCTATCCCTGGACACAGAACTCGCGCCGTTCAGGCACAGAAACAAGAAAATGTACACGTCGAAGGAATGCATCAGCATGCCAGACGAGCACGGTACGAATTATCAGTATCGCTACGCGCCTGGCTCGCTTCCAGGCCTGTATAGGATATACTCTGAGCAATACTCGGAGGCGAAGAGGAAGGCCTCCAAGCAGGTCCTTGTGGTGTCCGGGATCGATCGATCGCAGTTTGAAGGCTCATTCATCATAACCGCATATGCGGTCCTGCAGGAGCCTGGTGTGAGGGAGAAGCGTATTTTTGTGGGAAACCACTCTGTGCTCAGCCGCTTCAACGTGCGTCGCTGTGCCAACTGCATGGCCAGGGAAGAAGTGCGTGCAATTTTCTCGCTCGAACCGCTGGCGTGCGAGGGTGAGGTGATCCTGGAGAACGCAACGTTCGATATAGAAGTGACGACGGCAGGTGGTGTGGTGGTGCACGATTTGGAGTGCACAACGGAAGTAGAGATGCTGAACGGACTCACAGGTATCCTTACTTTTTGATTTATGGTGGCTGGTGGTCTTGCTGTGTTTGCATAGAATTGGAATCACAGTCGGATTGGAATTCACAAAGCAATTTTCTACTGGTAGAGTAAAAGTTCACACTTCAGTTCGGTCCATGTTTTGTTTACGGATGGGGGTTATGATTATGATCATGATTATGTTTACGGATGGGGGTTTGGTTGATGTCATTTTGCTTATTCTTAAGGTTATGTTGGATTTGACACTTCGTTTTTCTACTTCATGGTGTTTTCTTTATCGCTCGCAAAAGAAGGGTCGTTTGTCTTAGTCATGAATTTTTAGCTCCTCTAAGCATTGAACAAAAGGGAAGCGGCATGGTCGCAAGGTTTTGTCACTTTTTTCTCGAGTGGATGTAATGAAGCTAGCGCGAAAGGGATGGTTAGAAACGAGCAGTTGCATAAATGCAATATTGATCTTAGTTAATGACTTAAAGGGGGGTGGAGAAGCCGTTGTGAAGGCTGAACTCTTGACTTGAATGTTGAAACCATCCCAATCAACCAAACAAGAAAGGCTCTTCACACAGTACATCTCCTCTCCCTCAGGCAGAAACCATAACATTCTTTTCCACCCAAGATTACATTCGTTTGCATAATATCCAAACAATATCAAACTACTCGGAAACCTTTTGCAAGATTTCCCTTTTGCTCCCCTCACTGCATATTCTTTAGCTCAAGAACCCACGAACTTTTTTACCAAATGAAAAAAGATGGCGAAACAGCCCCAGAGTGTTGTTAAATACTCAAGTCCCATGTTTCCCAAACAGGCCATTTCAGCAAATTTGCTGAAGTTTAAATTTCCCAGCCCAATCACAGCTGTCCCATAGGATGAACATAAACTTGTGGGGGAGAGAAGATCAGGGGCTGGTTTGACCAAACACAACCTGAAATCCAAGATGCCCTTGCAAAGTGGAATTATTCCACTGGAATGTTTGCTTTTGTAACATCACCCTTGAACATCGACTAAAACTGGCACCCATGCCACCCCAACGAGACGCATCACGTTCCAAAACGTAACGATTACCCACTTGAAATCAACCCAACGCAAATGCAATTGTGCAGACGATGTTGCCGAAGGAAAAAACTGCAATCACTTAATGGCGAACGACCCATCTTTGAGTTTGATCAAGGTTCTTACGTCAACCACCGAATCCGTGTTGATCGGGCCGTACACGTGAGGAAAAAGCTTTCCATCACAAGCCTCCCGCTTGATCTCGCTTTGGAGTTTTTTGGTGTCGATGACCAAAACGGGAAGTCCCGAATGCTCTTTGTAAAAAAGATTCGCCGCGAACGTGGCTTGCTCGTCGTTTTCCGAGCAATGGATGAATCCTTCGGTGGCCAGACTGTCGGCGCTGTAAACGCCCTTGGCTTGAGCTTCTTTCCAGGCTTCTTCGAAAGTGATGTGCAGGATTGTACCCATTTTGATTTTCCTCCCCTTTTTTTTGGGAAATCGGACTCTCACCACACAGGAAATGTCGCACGCACACCCCAGAAATTTCCGCTTCACTCTCATCAACAGCGATTTAAAAGTTCCACCACAGATTGTCGACGGATGGCGCAGCAGCAATGCACGTGCGCGTTTTTTCTTTGCTTTTTTACCCTCGGTATACATAGCCAGTCCGACCAAAAACAAGGTTGAGTCACCTCCAACTGGAATCTGCCTAACAGGTGGATAAATCATCAATCGATCGAAGGAAGTGAAAAACCACTGGGTGCCCTGAAAGCTGCACGATTATTATACTTTGATTTATTCTATATCATTTCTTCAGGCTGGGCTCGCATTTTTCATGTATGAATTTTATTGCAACCTTTCCATGCCAAGGTTTTTTTCCAACTGCTGTCCCCATCTTGCTTGTTCAATTCTGGTCGAATGAAATTTTTCATGAAATTGGGGCCTTGCCTATTTTCTGACTGTGAAGTGTTAATGCTCCTGTGAAACGTCAAGGAATGCTTCCATATGGCAGTTTCTTTAGCAGTGATGCTGACCCCAATAAATTCAAGTAGATTTGACAATATGTGGGCCGAAGCCGGACAAAAATAGATAGAAGAAACAATATCAAAGATTGAGTTACAAACCTTCCCTTGAACAAACACCCACCAAGAAACAGGATTCTGGGAAAACAAAAAAATAGGATATTACACCCCACCACTCCATGTCCACAGTCTCTAGAATAATAGCCCCAGGCTTCGTTCATACCCGTGCAGTTGTTTTGCAGTTGTTTTCCTTTTTCCTTCAGCTTTTCTTTCAGCCCTCTCCTTTTTGTTTCTTTTTTCCACTTTTTCATTTTTTCAATGTCGAACCAACATCAGGTCACTTTTTTGACACATTCATTTAAAATTCTTCTCGCTGAGCCGAAAAAAAAAGAACAGCTGGGAAAAAGACACACGCACAAACACACAATGCACAGAGATTGAAATACACATACTGCACAAACTGAACCAAAATTTCTCTGCACAGCCCATTTCCCTCCCCCCCCCCCCCGGGGAAAAAAAACAAAAAAAACACCAAAAAAACACCAAACCAAACAAAGAGACGAAACATCACAATAAAAGAAGGAATACAAAAAGAACCTGTCAATTTTTTTGTGGGAAATAGTGGAACTCATTCTTTGCTTCTTTTTCCTAGTCAACAGGGGTCATGTTTCGATGCCCCCCTCCCCACCAAAAGCGCACATCAACTGTGTCTATACTTTTGCATTCTTGCTGTTTGTTTTCCTCTAAAACCCCTCGATCAATCACTTCCACACCACCAGAAATCATATTAATTATACATCGCTGCAGAGAATGTCAGAAATCAGAAATAAATTTTCATGAAAATCAACGTTGAAAGAGGTATGGATTGGTAAAGTTTCCACAACGTCCTCCAGATTTGGTGCTTTCCCTTTTTCCCCCCGTTTTCCAAAAATCAAAAAAAAAGAACAAAAAAGAACAAAAATACTCCATTAGTTAGTCAGAAACAGTTTCTGTCTGCGAACAACTTCTTTCCTGAAAAGAAAAAAAAACACAAAAAAATTTGAAAAAAACGGAAGTACACGAAAAGAAAAATTAGAACCATCACGATCTTCAAAAAATGAAATTTCTCATTACGTGAAAGCAAAAATAAAATCAAACTGTTCTAAACATTCTTGCAGCAGACATTTTCCACTTTTTTTTGTTTACAGCATGTATCGATTCCTGTGCAAACTTTCAACAACTCCCTTATGATTTTTCCTTGCAAACAACATACATCGATAAAACATTATTATTAACAAAATGCGCAAAAAACATATACAACGTTCTGAATTTTCATTTTTCTCGAAAAGTACTTGTGAGAGGATAGAAATGTATAGTGGATTTTCTTAGGGTTCTTTTTTTCGCCCCCTTACCTGCAGAACGGACACCTTTCAAGTTTCCTGCTGCATCTTCGGCAAATATTACTGTGGCCACAGGGCACCAAAGCAACCTGGGAAAAATATAAAAACAAAAAATTTAAACAAGACTTAATAATAGAACTATTTCCAAAGTAAAATATTGAAGGTCACTCGAAATGGCATCCCCACCCACATATTTTGATTTTTTATCTAAAATTTCGTGCAACTACCTCTCCAGTAGAGACAGAGGTAGGAGTGCATGTTAACATATCGTTATATTAATTTCAACAATTTGTACAGTTTCGAGACTAGGACTTGCCTGAACTGGTCGGCTGAAGCAAATTGCGCAAGCCATGCGGCCGAGGGGGTCTTGCTCAGAACCTCCTGCCAGCATGGGGCTATCCTTTTGCACTTGATCCTCCCCTGCCTCTTCTTCTCCAATTTCAGCCCCTTCCTGTGGGAAAACGGAAAGTTGTTTTTCAATATATGTTATAAAAAACTAATCACTCCTCCCCCCTGGACACAAAAATGGAACGTCAAATTTTTTCATTCAAGCCGTTTTTTTACACAGCCATACTTGATCCTCGTCGCTGACTAAGGATGTCTGAGCCCTGTTGAATGCAGACCGCTCAAAATGTGCACTGGTCCCAGGCCCCTCCAAGTTTTCCCTTAGTAAGGGCTCCGAGTCATTCTCCGCCTCGGTGTCAGACGCTCGATCGAATTCCTCCTCATCCAAGTTTCTGGGCGAATCATGCTCACCAGGGGAAGTCAAAGCCAAACTTGTAGGGGGGGTAGCTACACACACCAAAAAAAAAACAAAAAACATCGAAATTAAATCATGCTACTGCACTTCGTGTGCTGCCAAGCGGCCTGGGATGCTTCGATAGGCTCCAAAACAGAAACAAGAAACTCCCCCCCCCCCCTTTCTTGCGACCCACTCTGGCCATTCTTCCCTTTCCCAGGCAAAAGGTTTTTCTGATGTATCAAAAAAAAAGACAGATATTTTTTCACCTTCTTTTTCACTTTTTTTTCTGAATATCAGTTCTTTTTCATAGCATTCCAGCCCCCAGTTCCCCTCACCCCCTCCTTCTTACCATAAACATCATCGTCCCCTACATACCCATCAGCATCCCCAGTACGCCTTCTAATCCTGGTGGATATTCGAATTCCCCTCTCTTCGACACGGGCAGATTCAACACCATCTCCCTCTACCGCTGGATCAGCGTTATCTGAAGGGCCGTGCACTTCTGGACTGACTTGAATGTTTATTTGAACAGAGGTAACGCTGTCTTCGCTCCGAGTGTCGATGCTTCCAGCACTGCCTTCTGCGTCCAGTAGAGGGTCCTCCACTTCCTCCGAGCGATTTGACCGGTTGCCTGAACCTTTTTCACACACGCATCCCCTCAAAATAACAGAAGGAATTAGTCATTCATTACTCTCTTCCTTTGGCGAAAGGAAGTACAGAAAAAAAAGGAAGAAGAAACTGATGCCATAGAGGGGTTTGGCATGAACCTGGGAAATTGCCTTAGAAATATTCTGTTTCGTTTCTTCTTCTTTAATTTGCTTGGTCACAGCATGTGGGGTTAAATGAATTGTCGATAAAAAAAATTACGAGAAACTCACCCCATTCAGCCCTCTGGATGAGCCAGAAGGTTGCGAAAAGTCCCATGAATGCACACAGGAATCCAATGACCACCAACCACCAGAAAGATTGCCACCATTTGGTGCCCTTCTTCGACTTCAAATTCGTGCTGCAATCCTCCCCAGCAAACCCTGGCCTGCAACTACAGCTTCCCATTGTACATGCACCATTACCTGAAACATACACAAAAGAATATCAAAAAAAAGTCTGGAAAAAAAAAGCAGAACGGAAACTGCAAAAACTGTTCAATAACCCCCCAGAATTTTGTGGGTTGAAAATTGTTGAGAGGAAAAAGTTGTATATATATATGTCTTTGACCAGTTGGGATTACCGGAGCAATTATTTTGATCGACACAGTTGGTCAAGGAATGAAGTTTCTTTCCCATGCACAGTTTGCAGCACATCGCTGGGGCCAATGGAACCACATGCTCTCCAGTCTTCCTGAGGGTGAAAAAAAAACACAGTGGAAAACTGAACTATGGGGACTTGAGGTCACAATTTTCAGAGTGATGGGCTGACTAATTTCCACTTCAAGACCTAAAAAGGCCCTACCCCAGCAAAAAATAACTGTAAGAACACGTCCACCCCTTCCCCGCCACCACCATTTCTGACAAAGTTCTGAACCCGTCCGATCAACCAAAAAAAAACAAAAAAAAACGAACGAACGTAGTAAAGCAAATGCAGTGTCAAGAGAGTTTCAAAACGAGTTTTCATGAAAGCGACTCACCCACAAAATTCAAATCCCCACAACATTCGGCCAGTCTGCTCCACATTACAAGAAATTTCCCCAGAGACGGCAGCACAGTCGCATCGTTCGATGCTCCAGGCATCGCCACTGTCCAATAACACCTATCGACCCCCATAAATATCATCCCCATTAAAATTTCAAAAATACTTTTTTCAAATTTCTCATGCTTGGAGGTTGAATGACCGATTCGAAAAGCAAGAGAGGAGCAAACAGATATTTGAGGTAAAAAAACTCACCACTGGGGTGCAGCATTCAGGTCCGTCGATTGGGTAGAAAGTTTGAGGTGCCCGCAGCGGGCTCAACGAATCTGAACCAGACATCCTCTCAAAACACAACCGACATAACCTCTTTTTCTGTCAAAAAACTGTCAGTCAGTCTGACCGTAATATGTATCCAATATATCATTGATCCACTTCCACTTCCAAATTCGATTTTTGAGACATATATACATAGAGAGAGAGATGAATATATCGATATAGATTATTAATACCATAATAATTCAGAAAAAAGGAGGATTACTTACTGAGAAATCCTGTGATGAAACTGTTCCCCTCTGTTTCACATTGCATTGCTCGCATTCCAGTGTTGGTGGAGGCGTGGCATCCGACCGTTATTATACCCACCGGTGAAACTTGTTGGCCGTCTGGCCCCAAGGGCAAAACTGTCAAAAAATCAACAATAAATGCACAATTTAGATTCAAATCATTAGCATCATTAGGCTTTTTTTTTGTCTGACTGTTTCCTGAATGATAGGAAAATTATTCCTACTGTGACAGAACCTTAAAAAATCTGTGGACCTGCATCCTAAATTCCATTGCGAAAAAAAGACAGTTTTTTTTCAACCTTTTGAAAAATTATTTTTTAAAAAGGGAGGGGGGGCGACTCAACTCAACAGGAAAATATTCACATTACTACAATTACAAAACGTTGATGGAATTAATAAGTGCGAAAAAGAAAAAAAAAGGGGAAAAAATGAGAGTTTCGGCCAGATCAATTTCAAATGTTCTTACAAAACATTTGTTTTTACCTCCCTCCAAATCTCCACTCAGCTCCGGTCGGCAGCACATGGCTTGAGATGCTGGGACCCTCAGCCAATCTTGGGGAAAAAGCTGACCAGGGTCCTAAAGCAATAAAACAATTGCAACACTTCAGAAAATATAATCCTGTTTGTACGAAATTTGCACCCCTCCCCGCTAATATACATGATCAACACTTGATCAGATACAATTCTGTTCGAATGAAATTTGCACCCCTCCCCGTGACTATACATATATCATAAGGTGCCGTAAGACAAATTAAAAAAAAACAACGGGGGAGCGAGATCGGCTTGTGTAAGTTACTCACCCACCACACCGACTCTCCAAAATCGGTAATGAAGTAACCCTCTCTGTCGCATTGCAACCCATCCACAGACATTGGGGACACATAGCAATCCCTCCCAAGGTCAATAAAACTCTGTCCTGAATTTCCAAAAAAAAAGAAAACAAAAACTAGAAATAAACACGACAAAGATGCATTTCCAAAAAAGCAAAAAAAAAAAAAAAAAGGAAACTAGAAGACGCAATAAGGAAACACACAGACAGACACAGTTTCATGAAGAGTCGCAAGCTTGAGGTGAAACTGTGGGCTGTTTTTACATAAGTGGCTTTGTCAAAAATGCAAAAAATACATATCTGGATGGCAAAGCATACTCCGAGGTTACTTTTCTTTTTCAGCAACTTTAATTTAACACTTACCCCTAAACCCTAAACAACCCTAGAGAGTTCAAAAACAAAAAATTGTTTTTGAGACTCACCGGATGGCAAGCCTGGTTGCACTACTTCCCCGATAACATCTTCGTCCATGAAGCCCTTGTCAGAAAAATCAGCAGCGACTCCGGGCAACCAAGCCGCGTTCCAAATTACAGCGCAGAGCGCGAATAAAGGGACAATTAACCCGCCGTTGCCCATCCCGCCAGACAAACAAAAACCCTACCAAACAATAAGAGAACTTTTCGCGCGAGTATCACGACACAGGGCTCGGTGGACAGCAGCAACCCCGAAGTATCATAAACGGAGGAATCAGAAGTCGGGCTGGAATTCAACCCACCAAAAGAACTGCGATGGGAAGACGCTCTTGTGAGCACAACTCGTTAGTGTCGAATCTCTCCCTGTTCTAAGGATTGTGTTGCCTTTCCCTGTTTTTTGCTCTTTCTCTGGAACCGATTGCTCGCTCCAGGCTTATGAGACAACTCGAACTCGTCGCTTGTTCGTTCCAGCCGCAAGCCGGCGTTCGGAGGTGTGACTTTTATTAAAGTATTGGGTGTGTTTGCATGCTGTTGAGCGAAAGTTGGTGACTACGACGCCCTTCGTAACAGACGTCGAGACACTTGATTCTTGGGACCACGCCTTGAATCCGTCCAAAAACGCAAAACAGGCCTCCCGCTCAGAAGCCGCCTAGAAGCTGCTCCATTGTGTCACGATAAATCTTGCCAGGTTTCATGTGAAACATGTCAAAATCTGTGTCTTGTGGAAGTGCTTCCCTTAATTTTGAACGCATGTCACACGAAGGGTTGAGTATGTTTTGGCATAAAAGAGGAAATTGAAATCATGGTTAGCAAACAATATCTTCCAACTTGAGATCGACTGCTTCCTCACTTCCAACATCTCCGATGTGAACACCTGATGAAGCAGTGTTAGTGTTTGGGCAAGCTATTCACAGGGGGACAAGGAAATGTTCCACCGAAAAAGTTACATTAGCAAATTTGGTATGCATGGTACTCGATGGACAGATTGTTTTCAGCCATCTTGGTTTAACAATCAATTCCTCAAAAATATCCTTTTCATTGAGTAGATCCTGGACTCTGATCCTGAACTGGCACACTCTCTTATTAGATGCTTCAACGACAGAGGGAAGGTTTTCTTCATCTTTGAAAGCCACACATGCATCCAGCTGAGTGGTAAATGATATGGACACATCATATCATGATGACCTTCATGAATATTGAACAGGAAACACATCACCAAATCTTCCTGGACTTACAGGTAGTCACATATACATACGCCATAGTTATCTTTTTTTTTTGTAACCACTGTTCACGATAGCTTCATACAGAAAACAAGCAAAACTGATGCTCCTTAAACACAACATTCCTGATCACCTCTCTGGCATTAGAAAATGTTGCTGCAGCATGAGTCCCGACAAAACTGAACTCGAAATCATGCTGCCAGATCCTAAATTGAAGTATGAATTATAGAACAGCGTCCTTTATTCCTAAATATTGCACTGAATGCTCACGACATCGTATTGACCAAAAAGTTATAATTATGTATGCAAAACTCCAGATGCAACTCTCAACGAATGCCACATTGGATAATGCCGTCCACCCTGGGTCCTGGTACAACCACACGAGATATTAGGCTTACAATCCCTTCTTTCCTCCACCACTGCTTGATCCTCCTCCTCCTCCGCCGCCTCCTCCACCACCACCACCTCCGCCGCCGCCGCCTCCGCCACCACCACCTCCTCCGCCACCACCGCCGCCTCCACCTCCGCCTCCACCGCCACCTCCGCCGCCTCCACCACCACCTCCGCCTCCTCCACCACCACCTCCGCCTCCTCCGCCACCACCTCCGCCTCCTCCGCCACCGCCGCCTCCTCCACCACCTCCGCCGCCTCCGCCGCCGCCACCTCTGCGACGACCACCTCTACGTTTGCGTCGACGGCCTCCACCACCACCTCCGCCACCGCCTCCTCCACCTGGAGAAGGGCGAGGAATAAAGCCCCCAAGCAGTTCACGATCTGGAACAGGGCACACGATCAGCGATCACTAATGAACCAATCCACCAGTCCCAAGCTCTGATGAGAGCTGACCAGCAAGGCATTCAAACATACCATGGAAGCTCAGCTCGTTCATCAACAAGCTTCTGATACGTGGTGCAGCCACCTTCAAATCTGTACGTGACAAGCTCTCAGTATACCACGCCCCTCGCACAAGAAAAAACACATCAACAAAACAAGCGAAAATATCCTTCGCGCAAAGAAACCGTGACGCAACAGAAACAACCCTCAAGAAAATAAAAAAAACATCAAGGGCAAGATCTAACCCTTGTGATCAATTACCAGTGGCCTGCTCCTGATCGACAACGTCAACTGCGCATGCGGTTGCGACCATCCCCAGCAAGGCCAGGGCGGCCATCATCTTCAACGACACCATTGATACGACCTTTCGTCTAGCAACCAAACCAACTCGGAAGACAAGGTGAATTACCAAACTGCGAAACAGGCCGGCTTTTGTGAAGCAAAGCATCCAGTACGGATGCGACTTATCCGGGAGAAATGTGCCAGTTGTGGGTGCAAAACACTGGTGCGTCTTGTCAATGAAAGCCGGCTGTCTGGAGGTCAACACTGAACGTTGGAACAGCTGCCATCAAGCGCAGCAACGACGCTATCCATCTTCACAGGCGGTACATGGGATGTCGCCTCGCTGAGCAGAGATCTGGACAGGTGGCCGCAAACCCTCTGCGCTGCCTGGGCGTCCCTGGTCGACCTGCTGGCGGCGAGATCGTGAGAACCACCGAAAAAGTGCGGCCGGTCTGTCATATCTTCCCGCGTAGTGTTGTGTTGGATATGTGTTTTGATCTGTGAGCGGCTGTAGCATCTCTTTTCGTTAATTTTGGAAAGATTTGCCCCTATGATGTGATTTGCATGTTTGGCACAAGGGAATCAGAAGGCCCCCTGTTTTTCAGATACGACTATTAGTTGATTAAGGATGGCATCTTTTGCAGCCCAATCTATTTTTTGTGAAGTCGATCAAAAAATTACAAAAAGAACCCTCCCAAACTGAGCAATTTATTTGGTCAAATCAAGTAAGGAGGTTTTCGTAATAGAACCAGGACCTAAAAATAAAACAGCAATTGAAGGAAAATAATCAGGATGTAAAAACAAAAACAGCAATTGATATATCGAGGAAGAAGGAGAAGAAGAAGAAAAATAGCAAAAAAGAAAACTGAACCAATGAAATTCAGTAATCAAATGCCTCCCTTGTTATGACAGCGCTTTGACCCCCATTTGAAATCTCGACCTGCATTTCCACAAAAGGAAAGAGGATGAGAAATCATAAACAGCAAAGCAACCGTGTCGCATCGGCCCAGGAAATACAATACATGTAAGGAGGGGTTTGCCAGGGTGGAAGGGGGGGGGGGGGGGAGCTCGAACAGCAACATTACTATTGTCAAAAATGCATCACAGGGACTACGCATTATAAGAAATGAAACAGAAAATAACACCAATGTTTCTAAAGTCCAGGCATGGATCGTATCCAGTTTGGATGAAATACTGAATTTTAAAGAATTTGAAAAATGCTCCATGGAAAAAAGGGGAGGGGGGGAAATACTGTTGCAAAGAAAGACTCCCTTGGCAAGAAATTCTTTCTTCTTTTTTTTTCAGGCAAATAACATCCATGAAGGGGAAAAGGTGGCGTACCAATAGAGGTTTGGAGTTTTCATGAGAAGGGATGGTTTGTTTCCATGGTTCTCCATCCAAATGGAAAAAGCAGCGTGACTTCTTTTTTGGCTTTCGAGTTTTGAATTTTAACCTGGCGGAGGAGCACTGTGCCAACCTCACCCCATGTTTACATTCCATCAAAACCATTGCCATATGCCAGCCATTTTTCAAACCGACGATCTGGGAAAAGAAAAATTATGATCAGAAGAAAAAAAACTGGGGGGAGTTTCTAAGAACCCATAAGAGGGGATTCCCCACTTCCTTTCCTTTCTTTTCCTTCTTTTTTCTTGGAGGATTTGTTTTTTCCTTCCGGTTATTGCCAGCTGATGAAAAGATGAAAAAAAGTAGATTTTCATTATTATTTTCATCTCTCTCCATAATTTATTCCAATATCTTGATTTTAGTATTTCTTAGCGTCCTTTTCATGTAGAAAAAAAGAGGCCCTGTAGCACCTTTCATGATAAAAATAAACATGAAACCCTTGTGAAACTAGCATCCTGAAAAACAAATCCTTTTGAAAAAAAATCCACAAACTATAGGAAAACCCTGATTATCGCCGCTTAGGCACTGTCCCCACATTACACACACACATATATATATTCATTCAATCATTTTTGTATTACGTTTTGTGTGTGCGTAATTAACCAGCTGTGCATCGATATCCATGGAAAAATTTTCCTAGATAAGAAAACTGAGAAAAATACACCACCTCAAATTTTCCGTCGTCTGGAGCAGGTTCCTCCATATTCTGCCCGGCATCATTTTCTTTGTTTCTGCGCATTCCCCAAATATCTTTTCCACCTCCATAATTATGGTGATTCAAAACCACCAGCGCTTTGATGTCTGACGTCAACTCCACCGTTTTCCAACCCCCCTCATCAGTCAAAATTTCCAAATCGAGGTTGGCCCCGATCGGAGGTGCACCACAAAACCACCCTAAAAATGTCAAAATTTCCGTCTGTTAAGGAAAATTAACAGAAAATCATTATTTTATACTTTATATATATATAAATTATTTTTTTTTGGGGGGGGGGTCAATTCCAAAAATGTGCTGCTGAAGGGATTGTTTCCCCACCATTTTTTTAAATTTATAAAACTGCATTTATGTTATCTCGGACAATATTAACCTCAGTTGTTTGGCATATTCGACCATGTGAATCATTTGAAAGTCAGACTGGGAAAAGGATGAAAGGTTGATCGCTCCTTGAACCACCTGCATAGATGCTGTAGAATCCATACCAGAACTGGTTAGCTTTTCGTGCGAAAGCCAACCAAGGGTGTTTGTTTCTCAAACTGTGAAATCTATAGGCTGCTTCCACATTCACACCCACACTGAAATAGTTCCACGTAAACCCTTCCATCACGACATCCCCTGAAAATCAAAACACAGCATTTTTTGAAAACTCTGCTTACCATTTTGATATTTTCTTTTTTTGTTGGGGGGAGGGGGGGGGGGGATTTACGTTTGTTTACATCGAGTTTTCAGCGGTTACCTATATCACCACGATTGGGGGGGGGGAGGTGCTTTCTTGTCAACAGCCGAAAGGATATGTATTCATGGGCACAGGGTGCAAAATTCAAAGAGTGACAGAAATCTGTTTTCTAGCTGTACATGTTTTTCAATGTTGTGAATAACCTGGGTTTTCTGAATTGGCAGCAGCACTTTCCACTTCTTTCACGACATGCTTTGGAACGGAGCCGAAAATTGATTTTTGACCGAACATCCTAAAACGCCAGCAATCCAATTTTCTTGCATCCCCTCTTTTCACCTGGAACAGGCACATTCACACAAACATGCAACCATCAGCAAAACTACCAAAAAAACTGTTCCTCATGAAAAACAAAGAAGTTTTTTTTTTTTAATATGCATCAATTGGAAATATGTGGCAGTTGGATCAGTGCCTGGAACACCCCCCCACAAAAAAGAATGTAAAAAAGAAAAAAATTTCACCTTTTCTAGATGGGTTTTCACTTTTTGATCCGTTGGCATGAATCCTTTTCCCCACCCAAGCGTCCGTGACAGTTGGTTTCCTGTTTCGAAAAAAACGACCAATTCTTTCCTCAAAAACTGAAAGCGCAGGAAAACCCCAAAGACCTCCCGAAGAAGGTCCAGAAATTGAAAATAATTAACCAAAAAACGATACTTTCTTGAAAAATGAACATTATGTTACTGTGTATGTAGAGCCAATTTCAAACAATGTCAGCACACCGATCCCAAGTGGGGGGGAAGAACTTACCCGTTCCGAGGGGTATTACTGCGACAGGGGGGGTTGGGGTCAGACTCAGATTTTTCACTGTTTTCAGGAGCCAAACAGCTGTCCCATCGCCCCCACATGCCAAAATTTTCAAATTTGATATCGTTTCGTCCGCATTGTGGCTGCCATCTTGCTGGAGTTTGGAAAAAGAATCCCAAATTTGCCGTAGAACCACTTCGGGATTGTGGTGTTGTAAATCGAACACCTGTCGCCGCCGAGCCACACTAAATTTATTTTTCTGGACACTTATCTTTATTTGTGAAGTCGAGTTTCTTTAAGGAAGGAAAAAGAAGGAGAGGGGGGGGGGGGTGGAGGGGGAGGATAAGGCCTCCTGTTGAGAAAATCCAATAAATTTGCGACAAGAAAAAAATACACTTGCTTCCTTTTGTCTTGAACTGGGATCTTCCGACACCTATTCTTTCACCACTTACAATTACAAATATATGTGTGTGTGTGTGGATGTCCTTTGTTGGGCAAGTTTGCCTAATGTAAATTAAACATTAATTGATTCATTCATATATATGGGGGGTTGTCCTTTGCTTTTAAAACACACCTGCTTTGCGCCCAGGAGTCTAGTCAAGCTTTCAAGCACAGCGGGGCCTTTTTTTCCACCAGATTTGGAGTTCACAAATGCAATGATTGGTCTTGAAAAGTTGATGCTTGTGCATTGATGTGCAGAATTTCTGATGCTGGAAATAGAAAAAAAATGCATTGTCCATATAAATTTATATTTATTAATTCATTTTTGTATTAAATGCATTGTCAGGCCTTGTGAACGGCGAAAAAAAACTATATACATTCAATGAAAAACATATTGAAACTAATATTATTAAAACTTATACGATGCTTCGGCTCGTAATATTTGCAGTGAACTCGGTGGAGTAACCACATACGTCTGACATTTTGAAATCAAAATGGATAAAAAAATTATTTTCAATTCTTATATTGCTACCAAAAAAAAAAATCTTTAATGTGTTTCGACATCAAAACGGGTGGTAAAACTTGTGCTGAAAATATATTTGTTGCTATTCTTTAAATTAAACATAACGCGTTTCGATATATATTATATTATATATTGTAGAAAACCCATGGATTATTGGTTCAACACTACATATGTGTTTTTTTCCCAAATTTATGAAAAAATTTCAGTTGGACCCTAAACTTTTTTTCTCAGTCAAAAATGCTCTTTCAACTGGGGACTTTTCTTTTTTGTCATTGTACCTGTTGCCCCCATCAGGGTCATCTTCTCTGCTCAACAACTAAAACAAAAAGACATGAATGAGCGAAAAAAAAGAAAACGAAACCATTTGGAGGCGGCGTTCGGGTACGTGGTAAATGGATGAGGGTTGAGAAACCGAAAATTAGGGTAAGCGATGTCGTTGAGGTAAAATTGAAGCGAATCGCACCGGCTCAACGGCGTATTTCAAATCCTCCTTTGAAGGCATTTCAAGCGATCCACAATCGCGCTTTACAGTGATCCTTGAAACAAGAACCTGAACCTGACCCTTCCCCAACGAGACAGTGTCAGCTCTTTTGAGTGGATGGGGAATGGCACACTAAAACCCTTATCGAACCCAACCGAAGACAAAACTTGGAATGATTATCTAATTCTCTGCTGGGTGCTGGATAGACAGGGGAAATTGGGTTTCTGGCAATCACTCAGACCCTTCTAAGTGCTTGTTTTTTTTTGGTGGGCACAGAATGCAGCGATTTGATTTCATGTGGAGCATCCAAGAGAATCTGAAAAATCCCCACGGGATGATCAGCCACTGCCATCCTCAATTTTTTACACAGCGAAAAGAATAGCATACAAAAGCCCCAAGGAGATTCACTCACACGACAGGGAAAAACAAAAGAGAGAAGCCAAATATTTGGTAAGAATTCCGATTCGAAAAGAAAAAAAAGTGCTTTAAGAATCCAAAGTGACTGATTCGTAGGGCATCCCTGTGTGATATTTCCTTCCCCCCTCCCTGCAACAAAATACTTTCTGAGTCAAATTTCTGATTTTCTACCTAAGAAATACCCCATGTGTCTGTTTTACTATATGTATATATATATTTTTTGCCCTATTCTTCTTATTTTTCTAGTAGCTTCCCCATTTCAGAAACACAATGCAGAAGAAAAAAAAATTCAGAAAAAACCTCTGTCAATTGCCCAACAGTCTCCTCACCTGTCTTCTCAACACCTCGACTCCAAATCACCATTCCCCCCCCCCCCAAAAAAAAAAAACCACAAAAAAAGGAAAGAAAAGAGAAAAAAAGCCGAAGAATGAAATCATAGTCATGTCCGAATCGTGAAGGCTCCATTCATGCTTTTTTTCCCACAATTTTTTTTCTTTTCTTTTCTTTTTTTTTTTTGTTTATCGCCTTCGTGTTGGATTGTTTGCACTTTTCGCCATGACCTCGATTTCTGCTATGGAATGGAGCATGATGGTGTTTCGAGTGGTTTGTGGATTGTAACTTCGGCAGCCCTTGCTCCAATCGTAGCTGACAGCATATGCATAAATTGAGCCATCACGATTGAAAGCCCCACAAGATATGGATTCGTTCGTACGCTCCATCGCCTTCAGCCGTCGTTTCGATTCTTTGTCCCAAAAATGATAGCATCCGTCTGAACCTGAAATCCAAACACTCCAATTGTCAGACGATTCATATTATTCACTTACCATTATCATTACCCTTTAAAAGAAAGAAAAAAACGACTCAAATGAAAGATATGGGAACCTCAGTTGAGTATTTGATTTAAAAAAAACAAACACGAAACTGGCTTTATGTTAATTCAACGTAAAAAACGTAAAACGTAAAGTGAATGGAACGATCGAGCGACAGGAAAAGGGATACTCTTGCTACTTAAAAAATAAAAATAAAAATCATGCCGGCATATTTTTGGCTGAAATCCAGGCCGACCCCTCCAGAACTCAGTGCCATTGGGTCGATCATTTACTTCCCTCTCTTCTTTTCAGAAAAAAAAGAAAAAATGGAAAAAGATGTGCAACGAGTACATGATTAGACATGCTTACCCGCTGTAACAAAGGACCCCAGTGTAGGGTGAACAGCAATAGAATTGATGGCATACACCTCAGAATTGTTCTGTCGATGGCACTTGAACGTGAAGTTCTTTTGAGAGGCTGTGGCTTCGTCCAAATTTTGAACCGCCACTCTGCCCTCGATCGACCCCACGAAATAACCTTTCATGTCGGAAAAACAGGCCACGCATCTCGTTTGCCACTTCAGCGGGGAGGTGATTTGTTTCAGGGGGCTTTGGGGCGATCGAATGTCGAAAACCTGGATGATGAAACAAGTAATATTATATAGTATTATTTAGTATTATATAATATTTTTTCTTTTTTTGTTAAAGAAAAAGTTGAAGAAACTGTTGCATCCCCCCCCCAAAAAAAAAAAAAAAAAGAAAAGAAAAGAAAATGATTTAAAAAACCCTGCTGGAACAAGAAACAAAATTAGCCCAACAACTTGGAAAAAGGGAAACAAAAATTATAAGTCCCTTTTTTCTTGTTTTGATAGAACAAGACAACCTGGCTGTGAAACGGATGTATATTGGTAAAACCTGTGGAAGAAAAAATCACCCAAATTGGTGTATTTTCTGTCACTTTCTTTCAGGCTTTTTTTCTTTTTTTACCAGTATTTGTCTGTTGGCCGTTCCAACCACCATGAGGTGCCCTTTCACATCCATAGTGTAGCATCGCTCGGGCAAAGAGAACGCAAAGGTTGGGTTGGGGTTGGGGTTTCGGAGGTCCCAATATTTCAAGCTTTTGTCCCAAGACCCCGAAACCAACTGCTGGTGCTGAGGAATGTGGAAAACAGCTTTCACTCCGCCACCATGATGGCCCACTTGCTGGCATTGATTCGATGCAAGGTCCCACATCTTCACCTGAAAAAAATAATATATATATATATATATATTTCAAGAAAAGAAACCACTGTCAGTATCCTTAAGGCCAATCTAGTAGATAGCTTTTGCCTTGAGAAACACAGAAATCCAAAATCCACCCAAATGGATTTAAAAAAAAAAGAATTAAACTCTTGGTGGGATGGAATTAGAATTCCTAAATTAGAACCATAAATTAGAACTGCAAACTGGTGAGTAGCAAAAAGGAAAAATTATGAAACTTATTGGCTTGGCTCAAATCTGCAAAACTTCTCCACACGAACCTGTCCGTCAGTTCCACCGAAAAATACTTGCGACCCTGTGTCGCTCCAGCCGCTACAGAGGATGGGGCTGGTGTGCTTGTGAATAACTTTGGACTGCGATTGTGCGTTTCCTCCACCCCATTGGCTGCCAGTCACTTCCCAAATTCGCACGTACTGGTCCCAAGACGTCGCAGCCATGAAATTCGCTGCAGGGCTGAAAGTGATGCTGGATATCCCATCCTCTGGCGGGCTCACCACCTCGTTATCGTTGTTGGGATTCCGCTGGTCCTTTTGATTCGACCACATAGCGCTGTTTTTTTGTTCGTTTCTTCTTGATTTTCCCCCCGTGAGTGTAGAGTGCTTTCCAATCCCGAAGCGGGTTTAAATAGGCCGTGTGTGTCGGTGCTCCTGTCGACCTCTCTGCAACTCGAGGAGAGCTGGAATTGAACGTCAAAGGAAACGCACCCTGTCTGACAGACGGAAGCCAGTTTCTGGACTGGGCGCCGAGGGAGCTTAGTCATATCCCCTCATCGGGTGCACGTTAGCAAAAATGGTTGGGAGGTGTTGGGACGATTTGCAAATCGAACTTGGTGGGGAATGTTATGATGAGCTTAGCACTGGTTTGAAGTGGGAACTAGCACAGGTGTTGTGATCCAGGAACTTATAGAATCATACTTAGGAAAGACTGGCAGTGAACCCTGTACTCGAACACATTGGTGTAAGCTTCATCGTTTGATCTTATTCTGTTACATCAGTACTACGGACCCAGGCACAGGAGGAATGCACATTCGATCAAAATGCTGGCTGCAGGATGAGCAGCAAAGGTGCTATTTCACTTCCATTTTGCATTTTCCAACAGGGCTTCTTAAAGGATGCAACTCTAGGGGGGTCTCAAATGGACTGGAGCTTTTTCCAACGAAAAGGAGCCAGAGTATTGCAGATTCTTTAATGATCATAATCAATCACGCATGCTTACAGGCCAAAAATAAAAAAAAAAACGCACAGCAGCCTTTCAAACCTTTCGTTTGCTCATGTTCTGCCCTATTAGATGCCATATTTAATAAATCCTCCCAGAACCCCCTTAATTTCTTAAAACCATAGATGTCGACTTTGAAAGCTCGGGGAAAAATGCCCACTTCTCCTGATTCGAGTCACAGCGCATCAAATTGATACGTCATGTTGAATCAAACAAAAGAAACCCTGTTATTCTGAACAACAGTTTTTTTCTTTTTTTCTTTTCTTTTCTTTTACTCCCGAGTCAGGTCTTAGGTTCATATGGAAAGGAACGGACAATATTTTGCTGGAAAAACGAACTACATGGGAAGAATAGCCCAGAAAACAAACACCTTTTTTTCCTTTCTCTTTTTTTTTTGTTCAATCATAAAAAAAAAGCTAGGGACAAACACCATAAATCACAATCCCAGAGCTTCGGTTTTTCCCCCCATTCTTTTTTTTTTTTGCTTTTTTTTTTCGACACATCATTTCTATCTGTTTTCATGATGCAACACCCTGAGCCCTGGATATAACTCTCTTCCTGTGTTTCTTTTTCTTGTCGCCTTGGCTAAATATATTTTTTGCTTCGCTTGGGGGTGGATGACTAAACCAGGAACAAAGGTCTTGATTCCTCCCTGTCCCACCCATAAGCTCTCACTCTTTTTCCGACTCCCCCACTCTTCCCCTCACTCTTTTCTTTTTTGCCCCCTCTCTCTCTCTCTCTTTTTTTTCCCTGTCTCCCCACTCCTCTCTCTTTTGTTTTTTCAAGGTTCGAATGTTTTTAAGGAATTGTATTTAAAAAAAGAAAACACATATCCTCAATTCTGGCAAACCCACTCAAGGCTTTGCAGGGGAGGGAAAAAGGAATAAAATTGAAATTTAAGAACACAGTAGAGATATTATATTTACATATAATATATATAAAAGACAAAAAGGAGGAAGGTACCGTAAGCCCTTATTTTATGTAAAACAGAGAAGATAGAAAAAAAGCAATCAATTGTCTCAATCAATCGATTATTTCGACATACCTATCTTTATGAATAGCTCTGAAATAACATCCTCCATCTGAATAGGTTCCTTTTAATAGTTTTTTTTTCTTTCTTTTTCTATTTTTTTCCCTTGGAAACCCCTCGTCCCTGAAACCCGACCTTTGAAAAGAAAAAAGCTCCCACTCGCACATCAAATGTGAAAACAAAAAAAGTTGCTTTCAGAAATTCACCACTTCTTGCTCTTTTTTTTTCCAAATGTTTTTTCCAACATCCCCGCCCAGTCTCTTCAAATTAGTCATTTTTTCCCCAAGAAAAATTTCCATCCTTCTTTCCTGATACAGCCCTCCGAAATTTGCACATAAAATTTGAAAGCATGACTTTAGCTGTGCGTGCAGCCCATTTCACTACCACACAAGTCTTTTCCTATTCCGTTTTTCCCCATAAAGAAAAACCACCAATACGCCAATTAAACGTTAAAAGAAAAAGAAAAAAAGAGATGAAACAGAACCAAATTCCATCCCTTTCTTTCCCCTTTCCCCTCATCCATCTTTTTTTTTTTGGCCCCACCACACAACAGTGAAATAAGGCGAAATCAAAAACATTTTATTTAACACAAAGAAAAAAAAATGCGATATTTTCGCCATGCCAATAGCAAAGCCTTGAAGAAGATTTGAACAAACAAAAAAAACGAAACGAAAAAAACCAAACGTGTACACTACCAAATCGAACTACGGAATATAGCCCGCCCCCTGGATATTCCTTCTTGGAATTTTCCTGACCGATATTAAAAGTTTCGACAGCTCTTGAAATTCATGGAAAATCATCCCCCGATAATTTAAGGCAACCATAAAATCCACAAATTCCTCCCCCTGTCTTTTACTTTTCACAATATACTCTAGTTTTTTTTTTCTTTTTAAATTTTATTTCTCTTGCATAGAAAACATAGCTTTTCGAAAAAAGCAGCAAAGGTAAGAATAAGACCTCCCCTCCATGTCCAATCATCCCAGGAAGTTTCAACTTCTTTTCGTGTGAAAACACATTTTCTATCGTGATTACACATTATGACCTCAAACCAATCCCCATGGCTTAGTCATGATTTCTTCTCGAAAAATATTAAAGTATCACTGGGAGAACCAGAAAATATCAATATTCTGCTCTCATCCCTTTTCCCAAGTGGGAAAAAAAATCTTTTCCCTTCTAAAATAAAATCTGCCAACATCCCTCCATGAAACCGAAAAAAAAAAAACGAAGAAAAAAAAACTGTCTGCTCCCCTCTCACTCCCTTAGAAAATATCATCAAGAAGCAACAGTCACCGCAAATTTTCCCTCCTAATATCACCGTTTTCTTTTTCCCTGCTTCGTTTTTGCCCCCCTTTTTTTTGCCTGGATTCTTAACCTTCCAGCTCTGATCGCTCAGCTTACTCTCTTAGCAAGAAACGTTTTTTTCACAAAAAAGAAAAAAAAAGCAACAGGAAAATTAACCAAGAACTCCAGAGACGACGCATCCTGGAACGGAGACTTTCCTGCACCGCTCGAAAGGGGCGGATACCCACTCGCAAGTCACATCACACAGCTCGCCGGCATTACACGTCTTATCACCGCAGTCGATGTCTGACATGCAACAAAAAAAACACCCCACATGAATTCCCCCCCCACACACCTTGCTTTTATCTCCATCCTCCATATTCTTGCTGTGCTAGATTGTTGATAGTTCCCTTGTAAGGTTATGCACGAAAGTTGTATTTATTTCTGGGCTTTCACTTTCTCTTAGAAAATAATACAGTCTGGATATGGGATGACTAATCAATGCATATTCAAATCCATTCGCTTCTTTTCCTTTCTCACCACAAGGTCAAAAAAGAAACAACTAAAAAAATTCTGATTGAGCTCTTTCTCGCTGCACGTACTCCCCTAAAATAACATTTTCGAAAAAAGGGACAGAGAAAAGGCAGACTGTGAAAACATCATTGTGACCCTTTTTTTTTCTTTCTTTCGCTGACCTGTTTGCTTGTCGCATCCTTCCCCCAAACAATTCTTGAAATCACGACGAGCGTTTCCGCTTTCACAGTCGTCCGTCATCACTACCCTACATTTTTTCACGTCCACAGTTTTGCAATCTTTGGACCACCGCCTGCATTTCTCTACAGGGACCATTTCGCATGCTTCTTTCGGAACTCTCCTGCAGCCTGGAAAAAAAAACCCAACCCACAAATTACCTTGCTGAACAACTGCTAATTGCGGACAGAATCTTGCAATATTTTGGTTACAGGGGAAGAAAGCAGTACACAAGTATGAAGAAACATGGATACATATAACATGGCTTATCTATATATACATAGATATATATATATAATTATTGGTTGTTTTCAGGATGAGGCAAGCATATCCTCCCCCCCCCTCCCCAATTTATATGTATTTTCAACATATTCTCCCCTCCCCCTTCTTTGTGTATGTATTCAAGATGTTAGCAACATACCAATGGAGTCTGAGCTGATGCACACAGGGTCGCAAACCCTCTTCCTCTCAATATCTGTTCAAAATCAAATATCCAAACAAATATCAAAGCCTATGACTCATTTGCATTTGGAAAGAATTAAAAAAACCCAGAAAAAACCAGAAAGAAATAAACCTCAATCCAACACATTTGAAAAGAATGAGCTTATTGAATATGATATGATATTGAATATTGCCGCATGTCCACATCTGATGAAAATAAATAGAAATAAATATTATTCAAATTAAAAAAAATAAATAAAACGAAGCAAAACGAAAAAGTACAACTAAATTCTTGCCAAAAACAATCATCAGCATTCAAATTCCTCAAATAATTAAAAAAAAGGAGCAAACTGTTGTTACTTACATTTTTCAGTTTGAAAAACAACCAAAAGAAAAACAGCAGCATAAGGCCTATGAAAACTCACCGTGTGTGCAATTCTCAGATTCCACCATCCCACAGCTTGAACCTTTGGGGCATGCTTTCACATTTCCACACATTTCGTCTGCAAGGGATGGTTCCCCAGCGTCAGTTCATATCAAACGAGGAAATATTAACCAAAAAATAATCAGGGCTGAGTTCCAGCAAACGTACAGAGGTGTCAAATACAGATCAGTTTTGATCAAAAAAATGAGTCGAAAAAAAACATGCAAATTGTCTTTATTCATTTCTATTTGCACGTATTTATTTTTCCAGGGGGGTGACATCCCATTACCAGGAATTTCACGGAATGTATGGGTTGGTGCCACCAGAATCTGACAGTAAACAATTTGCACAAATACACACATTTCAGTAGTTTTCTTAGCGAACAGTTAAATTTTCATTCAAAAAAACATAGGAAAAATGTTGTTTGTACAAAAAAAATATGGTACAAACACAATACAGCAGCGTTTTTGTTTTCGAAAAGAATCTCATTCAATCAACTCTCAAAGTTTTAAACAAAGGAGCACCAGTTGATTCAACCCTTCTAAAAAAATCCCCTCCAAAAAAAACCCAAACTTACTGTGGCGATTAAAACCACCAGGAGCGGCATGAAAATCCGGTTCATTCTGAACACAACACATTTTCGTTTCAGAGCATATCGTAGCAACAACTTTCATCGCAAGATCGGCCCGTCCGATTATGGAGCGAATGCAGGGATCGGAAGATCGGGATGGGGCGGGGAAAAAAAAAGAACAGCAATCCCTCAGCAATGCCTTCGAGAAATGACTAGAACAAGACAGCGAGCGCGAAACAGTGCCAGAAAAACCGCACTGCTCGTTCTAGTGACGCCAGATTTGAACCACAGGGACCCCCCTCCGATCGATCCACAGATCAGATCGGCCGCCGGAATCACCTGGCGATCGGCCAAACCGGTTGTTCGTGTTTTTTTTTCGTTCTTCCTACTTCGAGATCCGGGGCTTTCGCTTCACCAAGACCTATGCGGACAGCAAAACGTAGCTCTTTTCGAAGGAACGCCCCTGACCAATTCGGGAGCCGCGATTCTTGTTTCTCCGCTTCACCAATTGGGTGAAAAGCTTTTTTTTTGCCTTGGCTTCCTCGTACGCTTGATGTGATGGTTGCCAGAAGAGGCCTTTCACATGGTGGTTTGATATGGGGCATGTACTGCTGGCCAAGGAATCCTCCTAGACCCAGCCCTGTCGCGCTCATGTGAGTGGTTTGAGTTTTTTCGGGTTTCCGATGTTTAGAATTCTTTTGTAGGCAACATGTAATCATTGATTGGTTGTTTTTTTGGAATTCAGGCCAGCATAGAAAAATAAACAAAGATTACACACAGAAGCGAGCATCAAGTGATCGCTGCCTGCCGGAAATTTGGTTTGGATGGAAAATGAGCGACATGGCTTGGTGGGGCTGGATCGGTGAATCGAAACCCCCAAAAGAAAAGAATTAAAACACATTGAATCGTATATCATAAAGGGCATCTGAAGAACTGTGTTCTGACTTGTGGAAAATGAAAGCAGGGGTTGGTCAGAATCATTGATAGCTTCATGAAGGGGTTGAAATTCTTACACCAGATTCCAACGAGCCCTTGCCAAGGTACCCCCCCCCTTTAGAAGATAGCTGGAAAGTGAAAATAGTATTGAAAAATAGAAAACTGCACGTCTCTAGTGAAATATCCTTACAGGATTTCTGTTTTTTTAAAGCAAAAATACTGCCCCGTTCGACAAAACGAGAAAAAGGGCACAACACAAGGGGGTGTTGGCCGCGATTGCTCTGAAATCCCGCTGCATAAAAACATGAAACATTAGAAACAAGCAAAAAAGGACAGTGTGGAGATCAGCTCCTTTGTAAGAAAATAGACCTCGAAACACCAACCTTAAAAAAGCAACCACTGCGGAAAATTGAAATAACGGAAAAAAAAATCTACTTCAGTAAAGCGTGAACTTCATGAACAATCAATCGATCGATCGGGTTCTTTTCAGTTTCTTTCCTTTCTTCCAAGTGTTTTTCTTTTTTTTTCACGTTTTTACTCTTCCACCCATCGATCCTTCCGCTCACCAAATGCAAGCCTCTGCAGCCAGTGATCAAAAAGCAAATTCAGTCGATCAGCAATCAATACAGCAGAAAAAAATTCCACTCGAAAAGATAGGCATCCTAAATTCAGCTTATCATTATCGCTGCGGAAAAAAAAGGCCACCGAAAAAATTGTCTTTTTTGCTAGTGCACAGTGGTCATCTTCCTTTTTTTTAAAGGAGCAATTTTTTTTGCTCTGAATCGAACAATACTACTAATCCTTCTAAAACAACAAAAAAACAAATAGGAAGACAATTCATTCCAGTAATTCTTTTTTTTTTCGTTTAGCCTGCAGTACAAATTTCAATGCCAGAGTTGAGATTTGTCTTTTTTTTCAGGCTGGATAGGTGCCATACTCTGAAGATCTGATTGTAGGCCTTGGTGGGTGTGAGGTACTCCAGGGCTTGGGGGCGAATTCCACCCATCCCTAACAGTGGCCTGGATTCTTCGGGAATATTCCTGACCTTCGGCACCAAAAACTTCGCTGGGATTTCAGGATCTTCAGCTGAAATCGACACAGAAAACATGGTCAGACCACCACATACTTCTGGAAAAAACAAACAAGATGTGGCATTGGAATTTTTCGCCTTTTTTTTCGGGCAATTTTTACACAGAAGACTGACCCAATGATATTGATGATTGGTGCTTTCATCATGAATATACCAGTACCCACCAGGATTTGAGGTGAAGATCTGACCAGAACAGAACCCCCCAAAAAAGAAAAGAATAAATAAATAAGAAATACAGAGGAAAAAAAACCCCACCAGCCCGCCCAAGACGACCGATAACAATTCAAATTCTCTCTGAGAAATTCAAACTTGTCCTTAGTAGCTGAAAATCCAACCCGTCCGCCAAAAAGGTCCGCCAAAAAAAATGCCACCACCTTGCGATTGTATTGGCTCACCCAAACAGTTGATGAAGAATTTTCCATTGGCCTCCTTTGCCCCAGACATGAGTAAATCTGTGGTGCACATGCCGGGCTGCAGCATGTGGATTCCGACGTTGTTGATGTTTTGCAATTTCAATTCGGCAGACAGCGATTCATTGAAGTGAGTAATGGCCCTCTTCGTTGCTCCATAAGCAGCAAATCTGCATCAAAATTCATCCAAACTCTTCCAATTAACTGTTGCATCGATGTGGAATTTCATTTGGAGCCCCCAGGGGAGCAATTACCAACACCCCCCCCCAAAAAAAAATATTTAAACACTTTTTTTTTTGAAGTATATTGAAATATACATATTTGTATTCCCAAAATTATCGTCTCTGGAGTTCTTGGGTATTTTTCCTGTGCAGCTGGACATACCTTGGGGTGGGCCTGCCATTAGATCCTGCCCCCTCCATGTTGAAAATATGTCCATCCGACGGCTGGTCTCTCATGATCCTAATGGCCTGCCAAACACGGTTTCATTTCAAAATCACCATTGACTTTATATCAATTGGATTTTTTTTGCCCCTCCAAAAAAAAAAACATCAACACAAAAACCAAACCAATTGAAGGGGACCAAGAAAATTAATTTCCCTGACTGCATCTAATGGTTCAATTTCTAAATTGGGGCTTCCTTTGTTTTTTTTTTACGCTCAAAAAAGAAAATCCTTCACCTCTCTGCAGCAAAGCATGGTCCCCAACAGATTGGTCTCAATGACTTCAGTCAGGTCAGCGTCTGAGAATTCGCTCAAAACCTTGTATGAGTAAGCATTTGATCCGGCATTATTGATCCTGAATCAAAACATAATTCTGGTTATTCTGGCGATTATTTCTTTTCGATATTGGTGTTTAATATCCTGGTAGAATAACCAGGTCCGAAAGCAAAAAGTCCAACAACCCGGAGAACGACGATTGTTTCTTTCTTTAAAATCTGGTGCAGAACAAGAACAAAAAGCTAAAAAAAAAAAAAAATGGAATTGGCAGAAAATTGCCAAACAAAAATTCGAAAAGATAATACACACAAACTAAGAAACACATGAGTAGAGCAAAAAACAGAAAAACTGTCCTCACCAGAGATCAACAGAGCCCAATTCATTGACTGCAAAATCAGCCAGATTTCGAACCTCGAAAGGTTTGGCTACGTTGCATGGCATCCCCTGATAAAGAAATCAATAAGGTCAATCAAGAGCACTTTTCAAAAAAAAATACAGTCCAACCCAACCCAGAAGCGACAAAACTGAGACAGTGATGCCAGGCAAAAAGAAAAAAAAAATCGAAAATCTTGTATTTAGGGTGGCACTATGTCAGTCATTTGTGCAGTAGATTCGCTAAACACAAGGTTCTTATTCTCTTTTTTTTTCCCTTCTCTCTTTTTTGCTACATACCAAAATGTCAAATTCTCAGGGGGGGGAAAAGTAGGGCTCCAACAGGTTTATTTATTTATTTATTTTTATTCTTTATATTTTGGGGGGGAGAGTAAATTCATCTGGCTACTGTACTCTGGTACCTGGACTATACCTTGACACGTTCCATGCCAAAAGACCTTCCTAATTCAGCCACGGAGCCCCACACTTTATCGTCTGCACAAGCAAAAAAAGTCGATTCAAAAATGAATGAAATGTTTAAAAAAAAATCACATTAGAGCAATTTTATATCAGAAAATTTTAACAAAAACAACAGTAGTAGGTGGTAGGGTAGACAGACCTCAAAACACAAAACTGGAGGAAAGAGGTTTGCTGGTGGTGAGTGAAATTTAAAAACTAAATTTAACTTTATTTTTTTTTAATTTTAACTTTATTTATTAATTTTAATTTAATTAATTTTAATTTTTTTAAACTAAATTTTCTCACTTCATACATCAACACTGACCTTGCCTTGATGAAATAAGAACGTTGTCCCCTGCCTCCAGAAACTCTTTCGCCAAACTCAAGCCAACACCTAAAACGAAATCAAAAAACAACAATTCTCATTCTCAGGGATACCAAAAATCTGCCCAGAGAACCTGCCCCTAAATCATAGATATCCACCTGTAGAAGTCTCACTTTTTTTGAGAATGTGGGATGTTCGTATGTTGACTAAACCTTATGAGTCCATCTACTGTGCGAATGACTGACCTGCTAAAAATTTGCTGACCATGCCTTTTTTGAATCTCCTTGTCATTATTTAACTTGGTTTGCACAGTGAGCAGCACTTATGTTGAATCTTGTACATCTTTTGAACAGTAACTAGTGATAATGGAAGAGGCACTTTTTTTTTTACCTTTTGTTGATCCAGTGATAACGACATTGTATGGAGGCTTGGCAGCGACTGATTTTCCATTGCTTCTCGCTTCAGCACACACTATGGTGAGCCCTACAACACCACAAATTCAATTAAAATTAATTAAATCTGGGGTTATTCCTAAATTGTTTTAAGAAAAGAAATGCCTGCATCAGCAAGTCTAGGAAAACCAATGGGGTAGAAACTGAATTCGTGTGGTTGGAGCATCAACAACAATGACCAACTGAAAATAAAACATTTCATGAACCAAACGTAGATTTGAGCATGTGAAAATTGTGACCTCAATTACTGAGTTGCGAAGTGCGTTAAAACTATCCTACTCGTTCGTTCAAAAGATATCTGTGCACACGACAGGGGGTGAAAAGCTAAAACGAGTCGGGAAAGTTTTCCGGGAAGCCGACCTTTTCGCGGTCCCCGCGTCACGCGAAGAGTATGACGTCTTTGGATCTTTTCCGAGACTGGAGCGCCGCCCAGACCCCCCAAAGCCACCACCATCGCGGGAACGAAGTGCAATAGATCCAATCAAGCCACTGCGACAGCAAACAGAACACCGTAACGACACGGGTAGCACATGACCGGGATCTCGCGGTTGTTCTGCAAAGATCTAGAAACCGCGCGCGGCAGCGTCCCTCTCACCGTGATCTGTTTAGGCTGTTCGAGATGCGGCAGGACCGATAAATACGCAACGTCGAAAACCCCACACAGGAGCTTGTTTTTCGATGGGGGGTTTGGACCTCGAAAAGGAAAAACCTTCCACAGAATGGATAATGACCATTATGCAAGATTGAGTGAAGTGGATTCCCACGTGGCAAGAAAAGCGAAACTGCTTTGTGCGCTTTGCGCAAAAAGAACAACGCACTCATAGGAAAACGCGAATCGCTCGCTGTCCGGATCGCCGTTTCCCACCTCCTCGATTCGAATTCGATTGTCGCTTGCGCGCGTCCACCCAACCCCGAGTTGAAAAACTTTTTTTTCGTTTCGATTCCAGCCGCCTCGCGACGTCACGTGTCGGTGTGTTTCTTTCCGGTCGCTTTCGGTATTCGAAAAAAAGAATGGAGCGCAGCGTTCTGTCTGGTTCGGTGATTCTTCCGGGAACTACCCAATTGCCGAAACTCGCCTTCTCCGTTCCTCGCCGACAATCCAGAAAATCGGCCGTCCCCAGGGTAAAGTTCCACTGCTTTGAACGAGAGCTGTCGCTGGATCCGTCCACAGCTGTGAAGGGTGCCTCCGTTTTCTGAGTCATCCCAACGCGCTTTTCAGTTTTGAAAAAGAAAAGCTGTGCTTTTTTGGTGGAACTTTTGGTGTGAGGAAAGTTGTTCGAGGCCGACTCATTTTGGCGAGTGCCTGGTGCTCATCTTGAAATGGAAATCCTGAAAACGAAAGAATTCGACGTTTGGAAGCGCTGCATATTTTGTTTTTAGGATAATCGTTTTCAGTCCTGGATTACCCGCGTGCTTTTTAAAAGTGCTTTTTTAAATATTTTGCGAAAGTTGACTTCCTGTAATTTCATTTTTATTTTCTGAAGTGTTTTTCTTTAAACGATTTTGCAGGTTTCTGCCAGCACCCAATCCTCTAATGGAAAGGACAGAATTTACATCGGAAAGGGCAAGTATGTCATGGATGATGCCAAGAAATACCCCAAAAAGGAAAATGCCGGGGATTTGCTGCAAGGAATCAGCGGTGGTTGGGCTGGCGGGGAAATCGGTCTCAAAGCATTCACTGCAGAGGTCCGTACACTCTTTTCTTGATTTTCCCCCACTTCCAGTTTGCTGCAGAATAAGCAAATATGCTTGCTGAATTAGTTGTAATTAATTGTTTGGCTTGACAGTAAAATGGTGGAACAGTTTCCAAAGAACTGCCAAGGTTTATGGTGAACTCGTTTGTGGAAATAATCTGGATGAAATTAAGATGGGTTGGAGTGGTAACCAGCACCAGTTGCGGTTTGGTTTCAGACGGAAAAAAAAACACAACAGTTCCCTTGATTCATTCCACGGGTGATACAATTTTATTCATTTAAAAAAAAATAATGACCAGATGAAATACCGAAAAACCAGTGAGAAGTGGAGTTTTCTAGTTTTCCATACTAAAAGAGAGAGGTTTAGAAAGTGTGTGGGGTTTTTGTTTGTTTAGAATGGACCGGAAGATGTTCCATCGACCAAATCATCGAAATCCAAAAAAGCAGCGGACGGTGTGAAAACGACGTTCGCTGGAAAAGATGTGGTTGCCAAGAAAATGGGCGAGGGAGCAGATACCCTTTACGTCGGATTTTCCCCCGGGTGAGAAACGCACATGTACATTTGACGTATATTCTCCCCTCTTTTTTTTTTGGGGGGGGGGGGGTCTGTGAATCAAACTCAAACTTGAATCAAGGAAAAGACAAGAAGGTGTCCAAAGTGTAGCATTGTGTGGTAAAATCAAAGACATATGAGGTCGAATTTTATCAAAAACTAACCTTTTTTTTTTTTAATTAACTTTTTTTTGCCCACCGTTTGATAGATCAATGGATGACCTCATGGCCAGGAAAGAAGGTGCCATGGGAAAGTTCATTGTGGATGATGCGAAAAAATATCCAGTAGGTTCTCATCACAGATTCTGATTCTTTTTTTTTCATATAAATTTATTACATCGAGGCTGAAAGCCAGGAATGGGTAATATGGGCTCTACAAAATAATCAACTAAGGAACCTGAATTTTTGCATGGCTGTTCTGAAAATACCTATATTTTTTCGTGTTAATTATTCTTGGAAATTTTCACATATTCACACAAAAATTCATATGCAACAGTGGTAATGTTTTGATAGCTACATTGTGGGAAGCAAGTACAGCCCTTCACTGATTTTAAGATGCATCTTTTTCCCAGATCCCTGTATTTCTCATTGATTTCCCTTTTGATTTTTTTAAATTCAATTTAACACTCCCCAGTTTTGTTTCGTTGCAGAGCAAGGACAACTATGTCATCGGTGGGTGACCCCTCATCTTTTTTTTCTTTTTTTTTTTGAACGAAGCTTTCTTCCCACCATTTTTCTCGCTAGCAGCCATGCAACGCAGAATCTGGTTTCGAAAAATAATATTTTGTCATTATATATTTTCCTGCACTGAGAACATACATCCATTCACTCACATCAAAACCAGCCCTGGCGCTGCTTTTGCCACAGGAGCAACATTGTCCCCACAACATCATTCTTTCCTCCCTCCTTTTTTTTCCCTAGTAAGGTTCTCAAAAATTTTGCAGGTGATCTGGCCGGTGGATTCGCTGGTGGAGAGAAGGGCGTCAAGCAGTTTGTGGAAAAGGGGGAAATTGAGTTCATCGACCCTAGCCAGAGTCGTCAGTGGTCCCCAATTGTGATTGCCACTTTGGTGGCTGGGGTGGGCTCCTTCGGCGCGATCCTGCTGAGCAACGTTTTCGACCTGAGCGAAGGGATCATCAATCAAGATGTCCTGAACACCGCAATGGACGATAAAACCAAGCTTCTCTTCGAGGTGGGTGGGCTGACTAATTGAAAATGCAGTCATGTATGTGTGATTTCTCCACTGTGGACTGGTGTTTCCTTTCCTTCTTACTTTTTGTTCTTCTTCATATTCCCTCTTCCCCACCCCGGAAAAATCACACACTAAAAATAGCACCAGAAAATAACCTCAGTGGCTGACAGGTAAATTAATTAACTTACTGGAATCGTCGTTTATTTTTTTAAAATGTTCGTGTTTTTTTAATACCAGTTCATTTGAGCTTGAAAAAAAAAGCAACTTTTTTGTTGTGTGTGATAGGTTGCTATCGTTCTTCTTGGAGTTACCTGGATCGGCAGCACGACTTTCGCAACTTTCAAAGCTTTGAGGGAAAAACTGTCGATGGGAACTCAAGGCGCCACCAATGTTTTGATCACCGTAGGCTTCTGGACCGTGGTTCTGGTCGTCGCCTATCGAATCAGCCAAACCTAAAAAAACGACTTTGGAAAAAAAAAAATACTAGAGAGAAGAGAAAAAAAAAGAATCCTCAGTTGCTTTCCGTATGAAATTCTCATTCCGTGAGTGCGTTGATTCTTATTTGTTGCTTTTTGGGATTTGGGTGGGTCGAAATTGTGGTTGATTCTTCTTGATTGTTGTGTGACGAATTTCTTTTTTTTTTTTGTTTTAAAAAAAAAAAAAAGAAAAAAAAATTAAAAAGGGACAAAAGCAGGGAGGGGTTTGGGGAGAAGAAAGAAAACAGGGACGGTGGTGAAGAAAATTATCCAATAGAATCCGAAAGGAAAGCAGGGTTTGTCTTTCTGGCTGTTTTGGTTAGAGGATAGGCAGGTGTTTTGCTTGCTCGGATTATTCATTCTTTATTTTGGGATTGATTTATGTGAAGATTGAAGATTTAAGCTGAAAAGAATATTTTTTTTAAAGAAGTCGTGCATGGTTTAAAAGAAGGGGGGGGTGACTATATGTTTCTCTGTGTTGGCGAGTGAACACACAGATACAGAATCCTCCATTCACTCTTGGCCAGCCCTTGTTGAATACAGTGCCCATGTCATTATCCACCCTTGTCCCCAAGTGCTTGTTTTCTCCCTTTGGAAAGAGTGCTCCTTGCCTGTCTCTTAAAAAGCAGCTTAAAAAGCCTAGGAAATTTGAACCTACTCGACTGTTCCAGCTCAACATGCCCTGGATTGGCACCAGCGAATGCAACGGACTCAGCAAAATTCAATTGCAGCGATTTAGCCTGAACTACGGCCCAGTCAGTCATAGGACAGTCTCATGTTGGTTCAATTCTTTGACGGTTACGATGTGGTCCACCATGAAACTGCGCAGGTCAATTCGAGTTCCAAACCAAAAAACTGGCGTCTCGAAGGTTTTTTCCAGCTTTGTGGAGGAAAGAATAGGCAAAAAACCTTTCGTTGAGGAAAAAGAAAGAACTAGAGGTTCGGTGAAAAACATGAGCGAGTTGGAGGTAGAGGAAGCGGTGCCCGAGACCTTGTGGCATCCGGGAGATTTGGTTTGGGTCCGTGTTCAAGGCTATCCTTCGTGGCCCGGTCAGGTGATGGATCCCAAGTACGCCAGCAAGAAAGTGAAGAAAGGCGAGCAGCCCAACATGACGCTGGTTTCGTTCTTCGGGGACGCGAGTTACGGCTGGTTTTACAACGACGTCATCCTCGACTTCGGGGCGTTTTACGAGCAGAACTCCAAGCAGGTCGCCACCAGCCGCTCGAAAAAGGCTTTCAAGGCTGCGGTGGAGGAAGGGAAGGAGGTGTTCGATCGGAGGAACGGCGAGGAGCCCGTGACGAACCACCAGCCGCTGGATTTTTTGGAGCCGGGGGCGTTTTCGGAGGAGGAGAAAGTCGATGAAGAAAGTGAGGAGCCGGTGGCGTTCGTGCCTAGAGTCAGCGAAGTTAAAAACTGTCCGAAGGGAGTGATGATGGAGTGGGCCAGGGCTTTGGCGCAAGATCCTCTGGGGGTGATGGAGTTGGAAGACGCCACGTTGGACGCGGCGCTCAACGAAATGTGGTCGTACTCGTGCTCGATAAGGACGGGGGGCGACGACGATGAGGAGGGGGGCGGGAAAGATGGACGGGGGAAAAAGCGCCGTGGGAAAGCGAAAAAGAGGCAAGATGTCGACGATGAGGAGTACGTCCCTGACGACAAAGAAGGGGCGGAGAACCAGCCTGAAGCGGGTGGGAATCGAATGGCGGTCGACTCGGACGGGTCCGGGGATGCTGGAGGCGGCGATGTTGACGTTTATAACTTCGACCCCGAGGACGATGAGCCCCCCCCCTCGAAACCCAGAAGACGGAGGAGCGTGAGGCAATCCGCGTCGAGAACCGCGAAGAAGAAGGTGGCGGAGAACATCCCACCGGAAAAAGTGGGGCGTAAATATAAGGCCCGTAAGAAGAAAAGGGCCAGGAGAAAGGTGGACGATAGGGTGAAATTCGAGTTGCCAGAGCATTTCGACGATATAGAAATCACGTGCACGCCGGAGGAAGTGAGGAACTGGGCTCTGGAGCTGGGACGAGATCCGTTGGGGCGTGGCTTGGAGAAGAAGGAAGACGGGGTGGCGGACCCCGACCAAGGAGGGGTGATGCGATGGGAGGTCCCTGAAATCGCGTTGATTCGCTGTCGCCAGAAACTGTTCAAAACCCGCGGCGGTGGCCCTCGGAAGAGTAGCCTCGCGGAGACCGGCGAGAACGCGAGTGCGGTCACCCCAAAAAAGCCGAGACAGAGCCGGAAACGCGCATCTGATGTGCCCAGCGAGAAGAAAATTACCAAAGCGAGGAAATCGAATGTCAAGAAGGAGGGCACCGCCAAGAGAAACTCAACCGCGGGTGGCAAGAGGAAAAGCTCCCTAGTCGGAGCAGGGGAGGGTGGCGCATCGACGAAGAAGCCGCGGTTGAAGAATTATTCGGGCGAACCTCAGAGGGCGGAGAGAGCGGTGGTTCACGTGCAATTCCCACAAGACGTCGATTTTCCCAGCATCCCTCAGGTCCACCTGTTTTTGAACAAGCGATATCCGGGGCTGCCCATGGAGAGGCTGTTCCCGAAAACCAAGGAGCACAAAATGACGGTGATATTCCCGTCGGCCGAGGTGGCCAAAGAGGGCGTCGATTACTTCGTGGAAAGGGGTCCCCAGTTTTTCCACATGGCTGAGGGCAGCATCTTCACCGCAACTTCTGGCTATGTACCTGGGGGTACCAAAAACAACTCTAGAGAGGGCTCTGATAACAAACCAGAAAGGCGAAACACTGGAGGAGGGGGTGGGCTGCCGGCAGCAAACTACATCATCCCCACGGCAGTCATGGGAACTCAAACAAATATGGACCCCCAAGATCACCCCAGCAATCCAAACACCATCTCGGCCCCAGTAGCGCACTACCTGCCAACAGGAGGGGCGTCCCATTACTCAAATCCTCAAATTCAGACCATCCCTATGGCCCAAAATGTCAGTCCAATGAGCTGGGTGGTTACTAATCCGTCTGTGGGCCCAACGCCACCCCAGGTGGTCCCTGGAGGTGATATGATGCAAGTCCAACCACCACCAGCTCCTCCTCAGATGGGGGGGGCTGCCCACTCCCTTCCTTTTCCTGTGATGGCTGATAATCCGGTGTTCATGACTGACCCTCGAGTGAAAGTGGATGGAAAGGATGTTGAACAAGGGAGTGACCTCTTTAACGTTTTGAATGCATGGGAGAAGGGGCCTGATCCTGGGGAGGGACCAAGTCAATGGTAGTAATGCAAGTGGGAGAATTTTTCTTTTTTCTTTGGAGGGGGGAAGTTGATGGGAAGAAAGGGGACGAAAAAAAAGGAGAATTGTGCTTTCGATGGAGGGTGGTTTTTTGAAAACCTGGAAAAAACCTTCTTTTAAGAAAAGAAAAGTAAGTTGGAGGGAGGGAGGGTGATTTGAAGAAATGTTTGGGGGAAATTGATGAACCAAGTTTTGAGGTATCTAGAAAGTTTTTAACTTTTGGAAAGGCTGCCCGGGGCGGGGGATATTTTTCTGGATTCACGATATATGTATTAGGATAATGGAGAGGGGTGGAGCAAAGCATCCACCCGCTGGGATTTCGATGAACTGGTGTTTTCTCTTTTTTGCTTTTGTGCGATTCTGGTTTTCTTTTAACCTGGATTTTTGTCGACACATTCTCTGTTTCTGTTGGCAGCTACTGAGAAGTTGAAAATGCCGTCCCACTTGGGTCAATTTTTGGGTGGAGCCCTTCTAAAAAACTCTTTTCATCTTGAACGCCGATCCCTTTTGACAGTTTTTAAAGGGAAGAATGAGGTTTCTTGCCCACTTCACGAAACATGTTTGGCTTGTTTTCCCCCAGTGATCTCTCGCTGGAGCTTAGCAAAAAAGTTCTGCTGTGTGAAAAGTACAAAGGCTGCCCAAAAACAAAATTAAAAAAAAAAAACACTACAGACTCCAGCAAAAAAAAAAATACAATGTACTACGGTCGAAACTAAAACCTACTAATCCCTGCAAGCTTTTGCAACAAAAAGACGTCGCCTCCTTGTGCTAAATTCACCTCAACAAATGTACGTCGAATGCAGGTTGGTGGCAACTATTTCTTGACTCTATGTTTTCTATCTGACTGCTCCCCTCCCCACTGAAAAAATCAAACCCAAGAAATGACAACAAAAAAGTTAATAGATATATTTATATGAACAGCTCATATGATATCCAGACTGTTGGAGTAAATGCACAATGGGTTTTCGGAAGCCGCAGCCAATCCCTTCATATATTCATTGACAAGTTCAAGACAGCATTCCACTCCAGCTTGCGTTTGCCAATCGCCTTCAGCTTCCATATCGCCAGGGTTAAGTTCGAAGCCCTACCGAGAAAAAAAAACACAAGCCACTAGTTTCCTTTAAAAAATTAAAAAAAAAAGTTGAAATTCTATTTGGATGCCGACTGGACTTTTTGAGTGAAATCGCCAAATTCGATCAAATTTTAGTTTGGCCAGGACTAATCGGGTGGTGAAAATAATTTCAAAAATGCCAAAATCTGTTCTTTCAAAGAGTGGCAAATTCACTGGAAGATTACCTTGTATTTGACTAAATACTCCATATGTCCTCGGGAATCCCTCCGGTGCCGAACGATCGATTCCACCTCCCATTCGGTGTCTGAATCGAATTCCATGGAGATCCATTCGTCGAGCGGGATGTCCCCCTCTGTGAAGGCTTGCTCTTTGCTGTAAGCATATCCATCAGGGCCCAGCATGTAAGCCTCGTCGTCGGAGCTCAATTTAGTGACCGCTTCTGATGGACATCGAAAAAAAAGTAAGAAAAATAAATAAGGGGGCGTGTGTGTGTGCTATTCCTTGCCAGTTATGGAACTGGCTGATTTGATATTCAGGGTTTAGGATGGACACTTTTTCTTTCAACAAATATATATATCATCGAATGAATAAGTGAAAGAAATCCAAAAGAAGTAAGGCAAAATAAAAATGCAGCAGCATCTGAATTCGAACAAAGGGAGAGCCCTGTGGAATTCAATCATGCTTTCTGAAATCCTATTTGTTTTGTTTCGTTTTTTGGGGCAGTCGTATGGGCTTCCCCATATCACCTTCTTTTTTTTCTGTTCAGGCAACATGAGGCTCCCCGATGCAATCAAATACGAAACAGGTGAAAAAAAAAAGAACAAGTTCACAGAGGGGTCCAAAAAAAAAAAAAAACAAGTTGCACTGACCATCATCCCACAGCAAGTTCTCTTCATCCTCATCTTCTTCGCTGGATATTACTATACAGCGGCAATTTTCATTTTCACTTTCACTGTCCAAATCAGCTTCCCAGTTCCTCTAGCAACACAGCACAGAATAGGTTTTGTTCACTCTAAAATTAGTCATGCAACGGAAGCTCAAGTGATTTCAAATTCAAAATAAAGATGCACATCCATACATGCACAGTTTATCTGTTTTGACCGTAGACTCGGCTTTTTTCCACAAAAAGGTGCTGCAGTTTTTTGCATGCTAATTCACAAGGTTAAAAATCTAAGGTTGGACAATGAGGCCTGTACCCATCAGGAATCGAACTGGGGTCCTCGGTTGCCCAGCCAATTGCGTCGGTTAATAACCGCAGAACACCCCTTCACAGCCATACATATAGGGTTACTCGAACAAGCTTGGTCAAACAGAAATAAAGAGGGAAAAAGGGGGCAAAACGCCCTGTGTTTTTCCCTTCCTTTCCCAACAAAATAATTTTATAGTTTAAAAAAATTTCCCCCAGAAATACGCTGATGTTTCGTTTTTTCATCCTTACCTTCTGGAGTTCCAGCGTCGGCAATGCAGTGTAGGGACCTTCGTCAAATTCATCCAAGATGTTTGCCATAATATCTTTCACGTTCACAACCTCAAACGCCCCCTCTTCGACATCCCTGAATTGAACCTTTGTTTTTTTCCCCCAAAATCCAAAAAGGAAAAAAAAAAACTTTTCTTAAAAGAAAAAAAGTTGCCTCGGAGTCCAACTAGGTAGGTTTCAGGATTTGTTGTGTGTGTGTGTGTTTTTGTTAGATTCTTTTGTTTATTTCCTTGAATCTCTTCATTCAAAAAATTAAAAATCGAAATAAAATAGAGTGATGAATCATCACAATTAATCACGTGTCATAATTCTGGTATAACAAAAATAAATAGATAGATAATTAGAAGTAAAATATTTTCCCAGCTGAATTCTGTATGTTTTTTTGCTTTTGCTCACCAGATAGGGAGGCAATTCCTCAGCATGCAAGGGAAGCAGTATTGATTTTGACACACCAATCACGACCCCTTTTCTATTGTTCATATAAATTTTCCTCCCAGGAAACACATGTTGATATATTGCCCATGCAGGTCCCTTTTCTTGACCCTTCACCTCACTGAGAAACACAGTAAGAAAAAAAATGAGCACAAATGCTACCGAGCGACAGTTTATGGTTTTCTTGTTGAGTATCTGTTGTCCATAGAAGATCTTTCTCATCAATCACTGACAGGGCCCATATCACTCATTTGCATAGTGGACGGGCTACATGGGGCGGGTTCGCCTCGATGTAACAACTTTGGAATCACTGACAGATTTTTTTTTCAATTCTATACATATCAGATGTATTGTAGATGTATATATATATATAATATAAGATTTTATTTATTTAATTTTTTTTGGGGGGGGTGGGATTGAAACAGCAGCTCAGACAATATCAATTCATTCTCAACTTGAACAAACTTCATTTTCTTTTCCCATCCAACTTCCCCCAAAAAAGTCTCTCCCAATTGTGAAAACACTTTGAAAACTGCATAAAATTCATCCATGAAAATACCCCACAAACATCGATTTTTTCGAATCCATTACCGAAAGGAAACGACTGGGCCTACCTGGAAGGATCTTTGCCACCCATCTTCCACCAACGGAGAGTGACCGAAACGGCTCGCCGCCCCCCACGGTCAAAATCCCCCACCCCTTCGTTTTGTTTACCGTATGGTTTCTTTCAAAACAAATTCCAAGCCAGAAACGAAACAAAAAAACCATTGATTCGATGGGACATCCCAGGCATTACACACACTTTGGTAACTGGAGGATATCGCGTCAGCACTCCAGCCAGCGAAGTTTTTTCTGTTTGGCTTCGGAGTGTTTCTGAATATTTTCCTGTGGAGAACGAGAACGAGCGCAAAATGGCCACTTCGTGGGACAGCAACACGCGAGAGGCCGTCAAAAAGATCCCACTATTAAAAGTAAGTCGTTGTGCTGATGCTGCTGGATTTCTTTCCAGAGGATGGCTGGCTGTTTGTGTGCTCAGGTGCTCCTTCCTCGAATAAATTTCTTTTTTTTTTTTTTGTTGCAGACCAACAGCGGACCTCGTGACAAAGAAGGATGGGCAACTCGACTGAAAGAGGTACCTGCCTTGGAAAAAAAAAACAATAAAAAAAAGGAAAGAAAATAGTGAAATTATCAATTTTCAATGGGGGTAGGGAAAACGAAATATAGGATTACATCTGGAGACCCTCCCCTTTTTTTTTTTGCTGGAGCCGCCCACAATGAATTTGGCGTGTACCCCCATCTTCTTTTTTTTTTTGCATCTTTCTTGCTCTTTGTGTGTTGACCTGAACCCACAAATTCTTCATAATTATTAATTAATTAAAGAATTATTAAATATCGGAAAAAACTTCCAGGAACTTGCTGCCCTCATCAAATACATCAACATGAACAAAGAGAGCGACACAGATTGGTTCACCATCCAGCCAAACAAAGAGGGGACTCACTGGTCAGGGAAATGCTGGTATGTGCATGAGCTCATAAAATACGAGTTTGATTTCCAGTTCGACATACCAGCGACCTATCCAACCGTGGCTCCGGAAATTGAGGTCCCCGAATTGGAAGGCAAAACGGCCAAGATGTACAGGGGAGGGAAAATTTGTTTGACCATACATTTCAAACCGCTATGGAGCAAGAACTCGTGAGTAGAGTTGCTGTGTTGGAAATATCGTAATTGTTGTTTTTTTTCATTGTGAAGGAAGTTGTGGTTAATTTGTTTTGACGAGGAAATAGGCTGTGGAAGGGTGTGTTTGAAATGTGTTTTCTCAAATTCGTTCCGGTGGTATTTTTTGATATTTTATTTGTATTTGCTTGTTTCTGTATATTTTGTTTTTGTTTTTGTTTTCATGTTATGTACTTATACTTATATAACATTCTTTTATTTATTTTTATTTTTTTAGTTTTATTTTATTTTTATTTTTTTGGGGGGGGGGCAGGCTGATGTCTTGATTTTTGCACTTCTATTTTTTTTTTCCCCTTCCAAGCCACTGCAGCATCAATTTGGTTGGCCAATAGTCGAAATTTTAAACCAAATTTACACCTGAATTGTTTTATCTTCAGACCAGTTATCATGTAATGACCTAATTCTTGGTCTGACATGTGGTAATTTGCGTTTGTCGCTGTAGGCCTCATTTTGGAATTGCCCATGCTGTGTGTTTGGGTCTTGGACCCTGGCTGGCAGCCGAAGTACCCTACATGGTGGATTTAGGCGTGATTGAGCCAAAAACTTAACACCACCTTTTCGTCGCTTCCTTCGTCGACATTTTTTCTCGAGTTTTGTCGGTGGGTTCAGGAGCTGTGTGGAAGTTTGGTGGCTTTCAGGCCACTCTTCCGTTGTGGGTTTGGAAGGCCTTTTTCGTAGTTTTTCGGATGTTTGTTGGGGTTGGGGGTTTACGAATAAGAATAAATGTTTGAGGGGGAGGGTGCAAATTGTGGCTGGGTGTTTTCGTCAAGTTCATCTCCAAAGGTGTAGAGAATGTAAAAGAAAATTATTGCCAACCAGGTTGCATCGAGTCAGTGTTGAATTGGCAAACCCATCTTCCATTGCCCATTTGAATTAAGACGGCCTGTGCTGCCGAATTGATCTTTGGCCTGAATCTGTGGCGACTGAAATTGAATATCAGAGAAGCTTTTGCATGTGGCCGTGAAATAACGAAGAGATATTCGTACATGTTTGTTTTTTTTTATAGCTGAAAGCTGTTAACTTCTCAAGCCTGCGCTCTGATTTATTCAAGACGATTCTTATATATTCAACCTGATTTTATTTGTTGGAATTTACATGAATTTGTTTCTCAGTTAAAAAAGGGGGGGGGGGGGGTTGTTGTTTCATTGGTGAGACCTGGCTGCCCCTCATTCTTGAAAGGTCACAAAAATTTTGACTGGAACAGCCTTCTATTTGTTGCGCAGTGGCTTGGGTTTGTTTTGGGATGGTTGTCGACTAGTTAACAGCAACATTCAGTGAAACAAAAATAAACCAGACAATTCAACCTTTCCCAGATGCATTAGGAAAGAAAAAATTCAGAACAGATGTGGGTTGCCAAAAATCCATTGGAGAACCCACAAACTTTTTTTGAGAAAAAATCAAAAGCAACGGTGAAACAGTCCCACTGTGCTGTTAAATGGCATAGGCCCATGTTTCCCAAACATGCCACTTCAGCAAACTTCCCACCCTATTACACCTCAAACGCGCCTTCATGAAACGACCATAACACCTTTCCTTGATCGTCGTTCAAGGACTCTGATCGTCGTTTTGGAGTGACCGATTTGTGATTGTTGGGTAAAGTGCAGGCAAGATGGGGAAAGTCAGTGTTCTCCGCTCCCACGATTGATTGGCCTAGATCATATCGCTATGATAGCAAAAGATGCTTTTTCGAAAAAGTAAATTACTTAACTTGCCAAGCCACAGGTTCTTATAACATCATTTTCTTAACATTTCCCTTCTCCTCCTCGCCAGCATCCCTCGATTTCCGTTTCCTGGACGCACTCCCACCAGTTTCATGTCGGATTCCCCCTCTTGCTTGATCGGGGTCATCCTCTCCACCTTGCAGTAAACGCAAGACAACACAAAATAAGACATTCTCAGACAAGAAAACAGGGCAAGCCACCCGGTTCTGACGTGCAGAGAAGATCCGAATGCAGTGGAGCTCACCTGTGAATATGTGGACCCCTTGTGCAGCGCGGTAGGCCAACATCGAGTCAGAATATATTCTGACATCCTCCTCGATGTTGACCTCCGCCGTCGCCTCCAGCTCCACATTCGACCCACGCAGCCAGGATGCGTAGGTTTCCTGGACTGCGCCCCCCGCGGATGTTGGCGCTTCGACAGGCGAGCGATCGTCCTGGTCGAAGTGCTGGGCGAACTCCAACACGAAACTGGGGCTGGCGCCGGAAACCAACCGATCCACAAGATTCTTCAACAGCCCCATGTGGTCTCGGGACTCGGCGAAGTCCTGCACCGCTTTGGTGCAAGACAGGAGTCGAAAGAACACGTTGAGAACCTGAGACAAACACTGATGATGAATTCTGGGGTTCCCCCAAACAAACGCTCAATGAGAAAAACAGCTATTCGGATCCATAGACATCAAGTGACGGGCTGATATTATTTGTTTGATTTTTCCTGTAGAGGTTCAGGTAAAAGAACCTCTTGGTCAATAAATCTGGCCAGATTTATTGCCATGGCTTGTATATCTCTTCAATACGTGTGATGAGAAATTCCTTCTCGTGTCACGTGCTCTGCGTACGCCAAAGTTAAGCAACCCACCTCAACGGCTGCGAACTCAGGAAGAGCGCCGCTGTCGACCTGATGTTTGTATTCCTGGATGGCAAGTTCTATGCACAGGTCGTCCCTCTCCAGGTGTCGGTTGCATAGATCAAAAGCCATCACTATAGCACCATCCTCCAACTGGATGTGCATTGTGTCGGTATTCCCTGCTCGCAAAAGAAGAAACGTCAAATATTCCAATCTCTGTCCAGAGAAATGCTAATCCGGCTGACGCAAAACGCCATGGACGTGTTTATGATTGAACAATGTGGGGGTATAAACCTGCTTTGCGGAACAAAATGCTCCCAAGTACTTGTTTTTCAGCAGATGAGATAGAGTTCTGTGGTGTATTCAGGTGGAGCTTGACACTCACAAGACTCTATTCTTCTGAGCTTGTGTTCGTCGGCACGGTTCACAAAAACCACCGCCCCTTTCAGGACATCGATTCCAGCTCCGTCCAGATCCCAACCTGGCGATCAAAGAAAACATTCAAGCCAAGCGTCACCTACTTTTGATATCTTCAATGGGTTAATTCTTCCATCCTGTACAAAGCACTTTTTTAATTCTTACCTTTTGACAGTAGAATTTTTTGCAGTGTCATCATCCTGTACACCATCTCCTGTCTCAGATACAGAAACTCCACGTTTTGCCTGGTCACTGCGATGCTGGCTGACGGGTTTCCACTCGAACAGCTCTTCAGCATGTTTCCGCAGCTTAATAGATCCCTTTCATTGACTTCCCCATCCATATGGTCATTGAAAACCCCTTCGAAAGCCGAAGAGAAATTAGATCCGCTGGGTCTGCCGGCGCAATCAGTATTATGTTGACTCACTGGGGCTTGAGCATCTTTTGCCTCGAATTGAGAGTCGACGATGCTCTTTTCATTCCTGTCTGTTTCCTCTGGTGATATCTCGGCCACGAGAGTTGGAGAGTCTTGAGTGCATCCAGCTCCGTGAGGGTTCTGAGCTGATGCATTCTTCGTGTCGACAGTTGGATTCGAGCCCTCATGAGGGCTGATCAGCTGATCAGCTCCTGGCGCTGGGACTGTTGAGGTATCTCGCACGTGTTTTTTTGATACCACCGATTGGGACGCCCGGAACAAGGGCATGCTTTGGCTGTGGTTAACGTCCGCTTCCACCGGTTTCTTGGATGTGCTTCCAATTCGAGAGCAACCTTCTATTTTTGTTTCGACCCCAATTGTATACTCAACATACTTTTCTCTCCTTTGGAGTACAGGCTTTGTGCATAAGTCCTGATCCACAGTGATTGGAAGAGGAGTTGGCCACCGCTTCAAAGGTGGAGCACCATGGTGGCCAGCGTCAACCTCATCGATACTTTGATGGTTTGCTAGTCTCGAACCATCTCGCTGAGGAGTCGATTGTGTCTGGTCATGTTGAGAACACACAATCTTTCAAGGTGGAGATGTCTTGCGAATTTTAGAGGTTTAAGATAAGTTGGGCTAGACATCACTTGCAGGAGAACGCACTTTCTTCAATCTTGATTCTGGGTTTGCTTGCTGTTCGAATCTTGACAACGCCTGATTCACCACTTCTCGAGCAACCGCTAAGCGTGCCATAATTTCCTGTACCATCGTTGTTGGAACTGGATGTTTTCTTGTGTATTCTCCGACACTATCACCAATGTCGTTTATCACCTTCGACACCTGATTCGACCAACACCAACTACATTGAGAACGATTTTCTCATTCCTGCCCAATGCCAACTTGTGATAATGGCCCAGAACATAAAACAACTCAAGACCTGTCACAGTGGCAAAACTGCACATTATCACACCACAGTTGTAAACTCCCCAGGGATTTGAAAGAAAAGAAGGTTTTTTGGCTTCGTTGCTTTCGTAGACTTATATGTGTTTGTGTGTATGCTTTTTTGAATTCTTATACTTGTCAAGGCATGCATACTGGCATCTTGCAAGCATCGTTTGATTTTACCAGCTCCATGGCCTTCGGATTGGCTGTTGTTTCGTCCAGATCTGTGAGATCATCTCTGATTTGCAAGGCGGCAGCTAGGACATCAACAGGGATTTCGCGTATGTGGCCAACAGGGAAATTCAACCTCTTGATGCAGTCCCCACCCTGTGAAAAGAGTATCATTATTCAGATACTTTATGTTATACTGTACATGTCCGTTTGTTCGCATTATTATTGAATGTTCTCACAACAACTCCTTCGAGAAAAAATCGTTGATCCTTAAGCGATGCAAATGCAAGACTAACCACCAGATGTCCTTCTTTCCCCACTGGGCTGAAAGATGCAAACAACAGAGAAACTCACTTGAACAACTGCCTTGGCCAAATCTGCTGCGAGTGCTGCCACCGTTTCCAGCTTGTAGTGACGTTTAAACAAGCTCATTCGGTTGGCCGAAACACACGCAACATAGGCGGAGAACCTGTCCGCTGTGTAGAGCAAGGATACATTCCTGTCCACGGGCAGACACCCGTCAGAAACGCCATCAAAAAACGCTCACCAGATCAAATTCAGCAAGACTGAAGTGTGTTCATTGCTGGACTGGAAATCACCATGTGTATCTGTCGCTCTTGAATTGACGCCTCCCGCGAGGCTTCGCTGTCGGTCCAGCTCTTTGCTTTTCCTGGACCAAGTTCAAAAGATAAGAGTTTCAAACTTGAAGGGAGAGGATGAAAAGACATGTCTGTGTACACAGCACACTCCCACCACTCTTTACTTTCTCTCTGAAGCTGTTATCATAAGGTTTTTGATCCCTCGACCAACCGCGCCAGTCGTCGCAGTCTTGACGTCTCTCGCACTTACCTCGGTATGAGAAGTAGCGGCTATCTCAGTGGCGTCGGAAGGCTCTGTCTGTTTCTTTGTTTTCGGCGCCATTGGAATTCGTTGCGTTGATATGCTGATTCCAACTCGGGCGATCCCCTTTGAAAACACTTGCAGAAAGTCGACGAACCAGTTCTTGCCCAGTCCAACGATCGGAATTGTGTGTGCTTCTCAGTCGGAAAACGTTTAAATGAAACGACTTCGTTGCCAACTAACTGGGAAATGAAATTCTATGATAAATATGAGGGGCGTTGGTGGTCAGTTTTGCTGGTGGCAAAATAGCACAATTTGTGCTCGCAGTTTACAACCTTCTAACGGTTAGAATCTAACCGTTCATCGAACATTGAAGCGTCAAAATCAGGCACACGTCGTGGTGTTTGTAAAATCTAGACTAGCGACTTGGATCACGAGACGAGAAGTCCAGCGCCCTCACATCTTTGTTTCAAATATACTGAACAAAATTATCACTTGGGCTTGAGTGGGGCCTGGCTTGAGGAAATCTCCTGTTGGTCTCATAGCCTCGACGAACAATGAATTTTTATGCTGGTTGTCTTTATACTCCAACAATCATTAAACCAATTTGAATTTTGAGGAGACAAGGTCTCCCTTCCATTTGGAAAGAAAAACCTACATTTGGCACTGTACTTTGAAATTTGAAATGGGCAAATTATGCAATATTGCAGCCCAACTTATGAGGCACAGGATTTAGGGTTTGTGACAGTGAATGGATGAAGAAATGGGCACAAGTTTCCTCCTGAATCAGAAAACTTCTCTTTTCAGATAAACAGGCCGATAGAGGGGAAATTTTTAATTTCTGAGGCAAAAGGATTGCATAAGCCTCTTTTGTTGGTACTTTTAAATTTGGAGAAGGCATATGCTCCAGTGATTCATGATTTTTTGTGGGGTGTTTTGATTAGAAGTACCTGAAAAGTTTGCTCGCTTGTGGGCTTTTTGTTATGAGCACAGCAAGCGTGGAGATGAATGGGGAATTAACACTAATTTTGGAAAAAAGGAATCTTTTCTCGGTGAATCTTGCTCTTCCTGAGGTGATTACTGTTCAAGGTTAGTCAATTTCTCCTGGTGTGTACAGGCCTTCACAAGACGAATGGAGTAGCCAACGACGCCGTCGTTGGAAGTCTCCAAGGATCGGTCTTGTCAAACCGTCGGCGATAACTGCTCGGCGTGTGCGTTTTCTCACATGCCGAGCACAATAGCGTCGGTGGAGCGTCGTTGTGTTTATCATCACACACACTGCGCAGTTTGTGTGACGAAAAACACAACGACGCTCCGCCGACGCTACTAACAATCGCCTGCAGATTCCAGTGAAACAATTTCACTCTTCAACGTCAATGGCAAAACACGCTGCACCTCCCTAGAGAGATCTGTGATCCAACGTGCGACTTTTTTTTTGGGAGAGGAGGAGCAGGGAGACGAGATGGGAGGTTTTGACGTCAAAACCTTCGTCGTGGGCAAACAACGTCGACGTTGTTTGCACCTCTTTCAACAATGAAAGCTTTTCATTTGCGGCGAGGATATCCCCGCTATTTACTTCGAGTGAACCGTCCGCCTCTCATCTACGACCAGTGGATTCGACAGTGCACTCTGTTCCTCTTGTGCTCTTGCGCTGTAGCTATTTTCAAAGTTGTTTTTCAAATTTCCAGTACAGAAAAACGAGGACACATCTTCCGAAGTCAGGAGAGCTCGCAACGTGCTGCAAGAAGCATGACATATTTGAGGAAGTCGTCAGCGGACTCGGATCCAGGAACACGAATGCCCGAGTGGGTATGGAGACATCAAGACCAAGACAGGTATTGGCTCGTTTTTTTTCTTTTTTATTTGTTTGTGTAGCTTTTTCCTGATGGATGCCCTCTTTCAACTTTCATACAAGAAGTATGGTGCTCATCTTTCAAGAGAGTCACCATGCTTATACTGATTTTTCGCAAACGAACAAATTAAGAAGATCTATGGTCAACTGGAGGATGCTGTGGAGGGCAATTTTGAATTCGAAAGCGGGAGCAAAGATTTTGTGGGGGAGTGTCTGGGGGGCAGATTCAGGTGAAAAAAAGTTTAATAAAATCTGCCATTGTCTTGTTTTTTTTCGGGAAAAGTGTAGTGTTCACAAAAATTCACACTGGCTTCTTCACCGATACGAGCCGATCCCTTTTTCGAGACATGTTAATATGCATTACATGCATTTTTGGATTTTTTTTATTTTGTCTTGAATCGTACCTTTTTTTTTCATACTACAGAAACTACCATTGATCGCTGACTGCGATGATGTCCAGTGTCTATCAGGGTCAAAGTTCAGATGCATCATATGTTTGAGTGATGTGAAAAAGAGTGAGGTGCTCAGGGAAATCCCAAGCTGCGGACACACATTTTCACTCGAGCTGTGTTGATTCTTGTCTAGAGAGAAGGTGAGAAGCTCATTTCAATGGCTCCTGGCGAGTTATTATTGCAAACTGTAGATAGGAAAACGAGATTTTGGCACAAAGCAGCTGTGAAAAATAAGATCTTAGTGTCTTAGGTTGATTTCCTGGAACTGGAACCATTCCTAATCAATCGATGCTTTGGCAGCTCGCCAGTTTGATATTCAGTTGCTACTCAGAAACTGTTGCAGTGGAATGCTATCTGGAAATTAGGCGAAGCGACAAGGCTTGAAAGTCTCTTACATTCTGTCCACTGTGCAAATAAGTGATGTGGGTTCCACTTCCTGGCAGCGTTTCCTCTTTCTGCGAGAAATTTAGGTCACTTCCTCCTCTTATCCAAAAAACAAAAATGAGAACCATATGCTGCAATATCCCTCGACCAGATTTTCCTACGTATTTTGCATCGTGTCGAAGATTGGGATGTTTCGAACAGATATGCTGACACTGGAGCTTTATCAAGGTGTCTCTAGAATTGTAAATCTTGAGAATCCAATCAAAGTAAAATGGATTGCATATATCGTATTCTGGTGATCTGTATTGACAATGTGTAGGTGAGGACTCCTTCCGAACATTCATTGCCCGAGGATGCAGGCTTGAATCCTTTCGGCCGCTGGCTCCAGCGAAAGAGGTGGAAAAAGCGTTTACAGGCTTCCTTCACTGGTTTTCCAACAAGTCGGGATGAGCTGACGAGGAACAAATCAAAGAAGGGAACAAAGAAACAGCATGTGGGTTCAACCAGGAGGCTGAGCATTTGTGGAGGCTTGGGCCAATCAAACGCACTCCGAAGACACAAGGATTTGAAAAAAAACAAGCTCGAAGAAAGAGAGGGTAAGTTGGCAATTCCTGGGACGGATGGAAAGGGATGTGTGTTCTGGCAGGAGGTGAACAAGGTGATGTGGGAGTGCCGTTTCCAGGAGGTCAGTCATTTCGTAACGAAAAAAGCTATATTGTGATGGGGAATTCTTTCTTCCCCACAGTGTGAAATTTTCTGCAATCCAATACTCTTGCCAGTTCTTGCATAGATTGCCGTGTTCATGAAGCTTTGCTCGTTTTCATATCAAATTGTCATCTTTTTTTTCTTTCGGGTTCTTGGGAAAATAAGTAAATTTCTATCGAGCAGTCTCCTCGAGAAAAATCCCATTGATATTGGTTTTCCAAATTTATATATTCTCATTCGCTGAAAACCTTTGCATCAGCCCCAGTGCTTGAAATAGATTTGCAATGCATTATCATTTTCGGATCAAAGCATACTTGCGACAGCGCTGAGGAACTGAAGCACTGCTGGACCATCATTTTTTACACTGGAGGAATTTAATCCTCCATCACATTGTTGTTTTACGGGCCGTGATGCTGCCTGGGATGGATTGTGATGATTGGGAAGCGGGTGACACCGATGATGCATCTGTCGACTAGGAAAAGATCCAGCAAGAGTTCAGTGTTGATGAAGACATTGACAATGAGGATGAAGGGCACTCCGCTTTGCCCGCTGGGAGTTCATACATGAATGAGTGGAGCGGGGATTCAGTATGGGGAATCATTGACGGGGGGATCTTAAGATTCAACCCCCCAAAACAGGAAGAAATTCAGCCAAAATGTGATGTTGTGCCCCATCAACCAAAAGAAAACTGCAAAACGAAAACTGAAAAGTATTTCCAGGGCTGCTGGTCGCCAGTGGCGACTCGCCACAGCCTGGTTCGAGTCCAGGCAGCCTTGACAAAAAGGGAATCAATCAATTCAATTATATTGCAGCAAAAAGAGGTCATCACCCCCTATCAATCAATCATCAAACACACTGTCGGCGCCACCAACGACGAAACGTCGGCATCACCAACGACGAATCGTCGGCGCCGTCAACGACGAAACGTCGGTGTGCAACGACGAACCGTCGGCGCCGTCAACGACGGATCGTCGGTACCACCAACGACGAACCGTCGTCATCACCCACGACGAATCGTCGGCGCCGTCAACGACGAATCGTCGGTGTGCACCGACGAATCGACGGCACACACCGACGGTTCGTCGTTGGTGCGCCGACGCTCGATACCGCGATATCGACCGTCGTTGGAGCGTCGTCGACGGCGTCGTTGGCCACCCCGTTTGTCTTGTGTTGGTACATGCTCTTTTTCTACTCAAGCTGTGAATCGCTCAAAAAAAGGGGCCCATTGATTGAAAAGATGGATAATTTAGGTGTGATCTTGAGGGTGCAAGAATGAGGAGAGTAGTGCCTGTTTGAAAGTTTCGGATGGCCCCTCTGTGTCTGACTCACCCCACCTCAGTCCAGTGATAAGAAAACCCATTGCACCATTTACTGTGTATCATGATTCACTGACAAGGGATGAGATAAAATGGAATACTTGTTGATTGTGAAATATCTTTTTAAAAACTAATGTGTCTATATTTTTCTGGGACACTGCTAGTTCCTTTTGCTCTATTTTTTACGGCAGAGGAAATTATTCAGGCAGAATTAGATGTCAGGGAATTTTACCCTTATATGGATTAAAATAAATAAATAAAAATAAAACGCCATAATGCAGAAACATAATAAACACAGAACATTTGTTTTTGGACAAACTCTGCTTGTTTTTACCACGACCCGTTTTGGGGAGCTGTTTCGGTGCCAGGCTATTAGCTTTTTTTTCTTCTTTTTCATCGATGGAATTGTATTGAAATAACTGTGGGGACAGTAATTCCACTTACCTCCTGCTCTTCCGACACGGTTATTTTCAAGGCGTGGAGGAGAAACATTCGCCACAGTCGCAAAGTCGACCCTGCGTTTCCTGCAAGGTTTTGATCAGCATCGCAACGCGGCCAAGGTCCTTCCGGCAGGCAAAAGCAACGCTTTCTAGACACCATACTTCCTCGCAGACGAGTTCAAGGTCCGAAGCTTAGAAGAGGTTCTTGACAAAACATGTTCTTTCCGAAATCGGCTTTTTTCTTCAAGGGTTGCTGGGTTATATATATATATATAACTCCAGGCAGCCCTTTCACTCAAATACCGTCGGCGAGCCCGTCGACGGTTAAAAATCGACCAACCATGGATGGCGGCGGTCAATGGCACCCACATTGAAAAACAAAGCACGCGCGAAAACGAAAACGGGGAGGAGGAGAAACGTAGAAACATGTGATGCGACGGATCGGGCGAGCGGATGATCCCGCTACTCGCGTTTCCCCACCCAAACACGCTAAGTTCCACGGAAACTCGAAAAAGATAAGGAGGAAAAACATTTATAATTACACGTCGAGCGGAGTTTTCCGTTAAAGTTACACTGAACCGACGTCCCGCGCCTAGTGCCGGGATTAGCGCCCACCAAGTCCTTCGGGGGAGGTGTCGGTGACGTGTAATCTTCCCCGCCGAGAGAGGCTTTGAGCGGGTCTATTGGCTCGTGCGCGGGGGTGCGACCCGGACGCGTTGTCGTTCCGGGAGCGGGTAATCTCGGCGGGGTCGATACCGGTTGAAGTTTTTTTTCCCGCCTCCATTAGGGGTTTTTCTCTTCTAAAAAAGAAAAAGGCGATTCGTCGACGGGGCGATCTTAGGGGTTCGAACCCCCTAATCGCCTTTGATTTTTTTTTTCTTCCGAAAGGTCGACCAATAATTTGTTTTTTTGGTCCCTTGGACCCTTTTCTTATTCTCCCTCCGAAAAAACTTGAGTTGGATACACATGTTCTTTAAGAATTTCCAAAAACTTTAAAGCTTTAACCTCTCTTCAAGTCCTACTTTATAGTTAGTTTTTTTTTTTTAACTATTAAGCTAGTTAACCTAATTTATTTTCAATATTAAATGGCTGAAGTTGAGTGAAATTTCTCGGTATCAAGTCAGGTGACTTCGTTAGAAATGTGTCGAGTGATATATGAGTTGGGCATTTTACTTTATCGTCACTTGGAAAACTGTGGTGATGAAAAATGACGTTGAATTCAAGTCTTTAGTTATTTTTTTTAAATAGGAGACAATGGTAGTCCAAGAAGGAACTGAAGTCGTTACAAAAGTAAAAGTTGCCACCGAAAACATTAAATGGGTTCGGCGCTCGGCTGGAGCATCACCGATTCTGACGGGGGAAAACGCCCACAGCGAAAAAAATAAAAATTGACAGCGCCGGTGATAACTGAATTGATCAACTGCATTTGCATGCATCATTTCAGGAGTCAAACCCCACTGGGAAAATAATTTAAAACCACCAGCTCCATAGCAGTTGAAATGGTGTTGCTCAATCTGAACCACCCATTCACATGTCTGGTGAAGAGAGTGGCCTTCTGGTAGGACAGATCTCTCTAAATCCCAGTTTTCTATGAATAAAATAAGAAAACCACCTTCAAACAAAAGCCTGATGCAGCCGGAAACTGTGGATAGAAAGACAGCCCAAATAATACTTTCTACTGATTTCAACACTTCTTGCTTAGCCACTACAAGAGTCAGTAACAAGAACTCCCTCAAAAGGGGCCTTCCAATAGCACCCAGAATAGATATTGTTTTTTTGTTTTTTCTTCTCAGTTGATATTTATTTTTGGAAGAGTGCATCTTGATTAAGAACTCTCTCTCGTTTTGTAGAAGACAACCACAATAATTCGATTTTTTATTTTTTTTTCTTGGTTTGAAAAGATGACTTTTAAAAATGTATCCATCCAAATATAATTATATTTGTGTACATGAAATACAGGGAATCTTTTTTTTTGGAAAGGATTCACTTGCAAACAAACATACATAATTATAATAACATCCGAAGATGCCGCCCAGCAAAAGGCAGAACAAAGACTGCCAAGGAGAAGTTCTTGACAAAACACGGGCGGAAAAAAATGTGTTGAGCGAAAGGCACCATCTCAGTTTTCCTGCAATCAGGATGTGCAGAGAGGTAGGACATGCACGCCAATCTCAAGGTTTTTCCCCTGACCATATGCCAATTTGAGTTGCAGGAATATAGATATTTTCTGTCTTAAAAATAAGAGAGGGAGCTGAGAAAAAAGGATTAAAATTTGTTCTCGGATCCACACAATCACAATCCAATGTTTGCAAACACACACAACAAAAAAACTCCTCTTTCTCTCTCAAAAAATTGTTGATCCAATTCCAATATACCAAAAAAGAAGTGCACAGTCAATAATTGAGAAAAAAAAAACTTGGTCTTCAAGATTGTTGTAACCAAACAAATCAAAAAACTATTTAATCTACTTTATAAGCAAAAATGTTGAAACTCAAGAAAGTAAAAAAACTGGTAAAAACTGGTGAGCTCATAGTTTATGCAAACTAGGAACCAAAAGTCCAAACGACCAGATGATCATTCTAAACGATCATGATCATTCAGAATCAAAATCGACTAAATAAAACCACCCCTGACAATTCTTGCCACACTCCCTGCTCTCTGGCTAAGAGCTCGTAATAAACTGTAAGTGGTTCCTGGAAAAACCCTTATTTGAAACCTGTGCATTATAACTGCTTCCAGGAAATCGTTGAGAGAAGGCCGATTTCAGTGGACGGACATACGGACGCTCAGCACGAATTTCTGCCACGCCCACTGCCTCTCATTCAAAATCATTTCAAAAAAAAGTAGGATCAAAAAAGCGATACGAATCACAACTCAACGACTGCCGCTTCGGATCATTGCAATCCAAACCTTGTTGGGCCGCGGCGCAACAGCAGAAAGTCACTAGTGTCCGCTCCTTCCATGGCCGCCGTGTTTCTTTTCACTGCCGCTCTTCTTTTTATAGTGCTTTTTGTATCCATGGCCGCCGTATTTCTTTTTATGGCCGCCGTATTTCTTTTTATGGCCGCCGTATTTCTTTCGGTATTTCTTTCCATAAGACCGTCTCCTTCCATAGCCGGGTTTGTGTCTCCTTCCCAGAAGGTCACGGCCTGTAAGCAAATACGCCACTCTCAGCCGTTACTTAGACGGATAAGAATTAACAGTAGCGCGACCAATTCAGTAACTCACTGTTCAAACTCGGCGCGGCGGTCAGCAAAGTACGGACATGGGGCACGGCCACCGCCGCCGGCAACTTCAGATCTGCAGGCACACACACCCAAAACCGAGATCAACCCTTCGATCAGAGAAAGGCTACAAAGGTCTGGCGTCGATTTCCTTCCGATTGGCACGCAGCGCCCACCCCAAGATTTGTGTATGTTCACCTGTGCTGCGCTTCAGCTCGAGAGTCTCGAGTCCATATGCAGTTCCGAGGAGCCCCAGCAAAGCCAGGCCGATCACGAACTTCAGCGGCACCATTGAGCCAAGCTTCGCACTGAATGAAGTAGAAAGAGATGTTGCTGTGAGGATCCGTTGTTGCAGCAACTGGGCGTTGCGTTCTTTTAAGCCGTTGCTGGTGAATCGAGGATGCGACAGTGGGGCAGACAAGGACGTTGCAGGTCAGCGCAGGGCTTTGGAACAGGCGCCATCAGGCACGATTTCGCTTCGAAGCGTCGACATTGAAAGCGACCGCACAACTTGATACTTGTCCCCACGTCCGCCCTCCAACGCCGCCTTCGAATTCTATCCGAAGTCGCACAAGATACAGTGCCCCCCCAGGTACGTTGGGCCGGCCGAGGATTTCTTTCGGCGGAAATGGGGAGGCAGTTGGACCCACGCACTCAAATATAAGCTTTTGTTGAAGTGATGATGCATGAATAAAAAAATCGAAACAGAAGTCTGGGCAGCCGCACATTTCTGTTCTTCAGTGATTGTTTTTTCAAAATCATCAGACCCAAATTTCATTTTTTTTTTCTTTTTTTACAGGGACATGTCTACCCACTTCAAGACTTGAGACACTCCACCCCACCCAAAATTTTAAACTGGTCATCTCAAGACTATTCACAGACACACAAAAAAAACCTCCCCCTATCCCCACTCACACCACAACTTCTCGTCTTCATGCTTTCCCTACCAACCTGACCCAGTAGCCTGTCTACTGCTTCGCCACCACCAATGCACGATGATATCGTGATATTTCAAACAAACACAACTACATGCGAACATATAATGATATTCCAGTTCCGAATTTGCGAGATATGATATGGATGGATTCTTCACATTATACATTTTGTCTTTTTTCTTTTGTAGGTATATCTATCTGTTGTAGTAGTCTCTTTCGCTTGCATATTCGAGCGTCGTTAATGGTCATACAATCGTATGTCAATGTGTGATTGGCTACTTGTTTTTGCCCTCACATTCAGATATCGAATATCAATGCCTTCAAGAAAAAGTTCGGAAAAAGGTTATCATACACAATATATCAACCCCCCAATGCAAGCTTTCCTCACCAGCGAACTCGGATTTCTTTGCCAAGGAGCGTTGAGCATAAATTCGAAGAAATGCCCTTCAAAGTCGCCGTTGCACCCTCGCGCTCACGAGGCGTCGTGACCGAGAGAACCAGCAGGCGCACTCCAGAATCCCTAGGTGACCAGCTGATCAGCAGCAGCAGCAAGCCCTGCGATGGGACGATTTCCTCGAGGTCAAGCCGTAACACCTACCTAAACGCTTGTTCCTAACAATCAGCTGTATTTGATTGGATTGCGGCCGTGCTTGTTTGCTCTCCTGGCTGAAGTACTGGGATCGACCCAATAAGTGAAGATAGAGGCTTCTGGAGTTTCTGGTATGCCCTTTCCTTTGCAAGGACATGTCTACAGCTGCTCGTTCTTTTAAGTTCATCACGAACCAGCTTCATTTGAACTGAAGCTGGTTTCCTCCAAATGGGACCCCAAAGGGCATTTTAGACCGACTTTCCTAAAGTTTTTGATGGACATAACTCAGACGATGCATGATCATGTGATACTTCTGCGCAGAACTTCTGGGAAAAGAAAGTGACACGATTGAATGTGAGCAACGACAAGAGGTGGTTGCCCAAATCGTCGGACCGTGGTCTCAAACTCCAAAAACAAGCAATCGGAATGATGGAGTTTATGAGCATCAAGCAAGCCTCGAAAGTCGGTCGGGGACCGTTCTCACAGAAGGACGCAATCGATCAGGATGTCAGAACTTTACGAACCACAACACGAGCAAAATTCTGCATGCAAAAATTTTCTGCAGAAAAAGCACGGGGGAGGATTAAATCCCACCTCCTAAGAAGGGCAATTTTTATTTTTGTCATGAGGCGAGATCCTTTACAATGTGGCACTTGGAAACGTTTAGAATTTGCTCAGAGGCGCCGATGTCCCTTGAGGAAAATGAGGAGGGACGCCCTATTTTTTTGTGCCGGAAAGACATGGTGGCAACAAAAAAAACACAGATCCTCCCCCATCAAAAACCACTCGACCTTTTTCTCCAAATGAACCATCCTACAAATCCAAATTCAAATCCAAACTCTCTTCACGAAGAGAGTTGTTTTTTTCCTTTTTCCTTTTGGATTTGGCCACCAATCCTTAATCGTGCAATTAAACCGTTTTTGGCTCATCCCGATTTTCTCTTCTCAGTCAGCCCACATCGAACGTCATTGTTTTGTTTCCTTCCCCACCACCAAATGGTGAGTTTCGCTTCGGGGGTGAATCCTTAAAGAAAACCACCCGCACTGCGCGCGCGTACACAGACCCTATTCTCGGGCGGGGCTGAAAAGAGAAAAGCACCATGGCGCTCAGGCGTGCGACTTCGCGATTCGCCCATGACGTCCAAAAGCTGGGCGAACGGGAATTGGCGACCATCAAAGAAGCGCTTCCTGGTTTCGAGTCCACAGGGTAGTGTATCAATCGAGTGTTCGCTTTTCGACGTCTCCGGATTGTTCTTCGGTCGTCCTTCGGCGTTCGCGGAGAATAGTTGAAAATCTGTTTCTGTTGATACCTTTTTGTTTTTGTTTTTTTATTTTCGACTCCAGATTGGTTGGACCCCAGGGAGTTCGACATGCTTCTCAGTTGGCAGGTATCGTCGTCTGCTCTCTTTTTTTGAAGAAAATTAACCCCCATCCCCTCCATATGCACCTAGTTTATATTTCTTGTTTTTGAACCGACCGTTCTTCTTCCATTTTTTCCCTAGCGAAACACTTTTTTTCGTTTATTAGCATATTCGCAAGCCGGTAATCGCTTTCGGTTTTCTTTTTTGGTTGTATTTTACTGATTTTTCGAGTTGTTGCCTTTTTTTTCCAGTCAAGACGCGGATGAAGTCCGTGAAAAACATTCAGAAAATCACGAAGGCTATGAAGATGGTTGCCGCGTCGAAAATGAGATCCGCTCAAGTCTTGACGGAACAGTCCAGGGGAATCGTCGAACCCCTCGTCAAACTGTTGGGAGATATGCCTGGTGAGCAAGTTTTGGGGGTTGGTGTTTTGTTATTTTTTGTGAACTCATTGTCATATTTGTGTCAATATATATGTATACATTTGTATATTTATTTTGTTTCATTTACTTTAAATTTCTTACCACTTTTGAAACAAAAATCGTATTCTTTCCTTCGTCCTGCTTTGTTTAATTTGTTGCTATTAATTAATATTTTTTTCTGAAGCTATAATATAATGTGTTTTGCTTCTTGAGGCCTTTTTCTGTCTTCCAAAATATTTGGAAATTATTTGAAAATTGTTATCGGATTGTTTGGCACAGAAGCACATGAAACCCAAGTAGTGGTAGTGTGACATGAATGCATCCATAACAATAACAAATCATCAGCAATTGAAGGAAAATATATCAGCCAGGAAATACTTTCTATGGGCCGCCAAAAAACTGTTACAAAGCTGAACGTAAATGTCTGGACCAATTTTTCCACAGGGGAGAAAAGTACATAGATAGGGGCATGACACTGACATTGTTTTTTTCTGGTATTCATCGGTAAACCTTTCCTAGAACCCCCCCCCCAAAAAAAAAAAGAAAAAAAGAAAAAGAGCAGATCAAGGATTATGACACAGCACTACATCATTGCCTTAATTACCACTTAGGTTTTTGTTGGGGTATATTTTTAGGGAAAAAACATATTTTTGTTTTGCTTCCACTATCCAGTGGAAATCTAAAATGTGACCTTGCTTTAAAAATAATGCCACCCCAAGGTTCATTTTTTCTTTTTGATATTCGGGATTTATTTATTGACCTCAACAATTTATTTTATTTTTTTCCCATCACACTTGGTTCTTTTTTTTTCTGGACAATCGTTTCAGGAAAAAAAACAAAACGAAACCCTGCTGTCTTGTGTTTAAGAAACAAGCCTTTTTGGATTCTCAAGAAAAATATGTTTCGAGAGAAAGAAGCATTGTTTTTTTAATTGATTCTCTTTCTCTATTTTTAGCAACGGAAGCTGAGAAGAACCTGACAGTCCCAGTCAGTTCTGACCGTGGCTTGTGCGGAGGAATCAACACATCGATTTCGAAGTATGCTAGATCCATCATCAACATGAACGAAGCTGGTAAGCCATACAAAAACTCATATTTCCTTCATTTGTATTTTTTTTCTCGTTTTCTGACAGAAATTCCTCATTACATAAACTAACTTTCTTCGTTTCATGAGTTGATAATTCATTAAGAACCAAAATTGCCCTGAAAATCACTGTTGTGGTGCAATTAGTGTATGGATTGTCATGCAGTTTTTTGTGGAGCAGATTTTTCGTGAAATATTATCAGAGAACTGGTTTCTTGCTTTAAAAAAAAAATGTGATGATATAACCAATATAGGGCAAGATAAAGGATTAAGTTTCGTACCGGTCGGTTCAGTTTTCCCGAGAATTTCTGAATTCTTTTTTTGTTGGCTGGTGATGAAACACATAATTGAAAGTATATGAACAGATGAGGTTTTTTTTTGAATAGATGGCAAAGAGGGATCGCTTGCAATCCTTGGTGAAAAAGCCAAGGCCCAATTGCAAAGAGATATGAGGAGCAAAATCGCCGTGACCATTGCGGACACCACGAAAGTCAGACTTACGTTCTCCCAGGTGAGCCAGGCTTTTTTTTTCTTTTCAATTAACCCATCAAGAAGTCAAGATAGGCACTAAAAAGATAATAAAAATGGTAATACTGAAAACTATGGTACTAACTCATATTGACCTCTAATATTGAATTGAAAGTGTTTTTACACAATGCCGAAAAGGCTGAGTGGAGCCCGTTCACGGAAATGTGTTACAGACTGACTCAGAAAGAAACCACCGTATCGTCACAATGTCCATTTCTAGCTTTCGACCCCAATGGTAAACTAATAAGAAACTGATTCGAGAACCTCCAGAAAACCCCCCCCCGCTGGACCTCAAATATGCCGCAACAAGATTTCCGCCCTCCGCCTTAATTCATGTATGAGTGATATTGACTTCATATACAACTATGCATGCATGCATGCGGATGGTTTGAATATGGACCTTTCCTTTGGTTTGCTTGTGCACTCCATTTTCTGATATTGTTGGTTGGCTATGTTTTCTTCTCACATATCATGTGCTGTGGTATGGCTTTCAAAATTAGGTTTCCCAAATCACAGAGGATTTGTTGAAGCAAGACTTTGGAGCTGCAAGAATTCTCTACAACAGATTTGTGAATGCTGCCACTTTCAAGCCCACCATTGCGACTGTCCTATCTCCAGATGTAAGTGATGTTTTTTGGTTTTTTTTTGCTCCCACTTGAAGCATACATAGTTGGAGTTAAATAAATTCCCCGTTTTGAAAAAAAAATCGACTGCCTGGTGCTGTATTTTTTCACAGAGGTCTTTTTTTTTGCAGTGGTTGATTCTAGGAGTGAAAAAAATGATAAAGAAATTTTGAAAAAAAAAAGATGGCGATTTCAGATATGGATTTACTCGACCAAAATTAGAAATGCAATTTTTTTTTGTGTGATATGCATCTTGGCATTGGGCGTTTTATTGCAGACCCTTGAGAAGAACCTGGAAGCTGGAGGGAAGCTGGACGAATACGAAATCGAAGGGCCGGATCGCTCTGAGCTTCTTCTGGACTTGTGCGAGTTTCAAATGGCTGCCACCATGTACAATGCTATGTGCGAAAATGCATGCAGCGAACATGCATCCCGTATGTCTGCCATGGAGAACTCCACCAAGAATGCCACAGAAATGCTTGGCGAATTGACGCTGCTGTACAACAGGTAAGGGATTCCTCTGCCTCCCCCCCCAAAAGAAAAAAAAAAGAAAAAAAGTTGGAGAAAAAAGAGGGATTTTTAAGCGAAGGGAAAATTAGGTGGTTTATCCCAGAGTCAACCACCGAATAACAGTGATCCCAAGATTTTTTGTTCGCTGATTTTATAAGAATTCGTTGAATATAGAAATACAGTGTTCTTCTTTTTGGGGGGAAAGGGGGGGAGGCCTTTTTTGTCTTCTCTTTGCTGACTAGACATTTGACGCTGTTTCTTTGAACAAAGACAATGTTTATTTTCTTGCCCCTGCACGATTCCACCTTCTTCCTTTTCGCAGTTTTCGTGTGGTTGCCCGACTCGCCTTAATGCTTTCCAAGGAGAGCATCGTTCTTCATATTTTTTGTGATTGAAGAATAATTATTTTCATAGAATGATTTAAAGTAATTGTTCGTTTGTCTTTTTGGTAAATTTTTTTTTCCTTATTTTTATTTTTGCAGGAGTCGACAAGCCAGCATTACGACCGAACTCATCGAAATTATTTCTGGAGCTTCTGCAATTTCTGGTTGATGAAAACCACGAGCAACACAAGGAAAACAAGAAATTTCAAAAAAAAACACCATGATGAAATTTCTTTTCCTTGGTTTTTTCCCCCTATTTCGGGAAAAACGTTCCGAAGTGCTTAGAGAAGACAGGGGATAAAAAAAAAAGCGCAAAAAGAGTAAAAATCAAATGATATGCAGAAAAAAAAAATTGAAATTTTTCTACATCAGCTTAAAGAAGGCGAGAAAGTTTGATCGAGCTTCAGGGAGTGTGAAAAAAAAAATACTCTTGTTGTTCTTGTTGTGGAATTTCGATGCAAAAGTTCGATGCACACCACCACACTCTTGCGTTCTTCAAAAATAAGAATACATGGAAAAAAAAGGGAGCACCCCAGGTTAATCTGGACTCCCAATTGAAACGTCTTGATTTTGCAGCGCTGGCCCTAGCATTTGTAATAAGCACCACCACATGCAGTAGGAATTTGACCCTTATTGCAATGGGCCACCCTCTCTTGATCACCAATTAGTTTGCTTTAGTCAGACTCCCAAAAGATTTCACTCCATAAGTTGAAAGTCTGTCAACTATTGAGAAGACCCCTCCCCACCTCCCACAAAGAAAAAAAAATCGAACAAGGGAAAAGAATAAAGAAAGAAAGGACCCAAAGATGAACACTCTGAACTGATCTAAAAATGAATCATTTCCAGACCATCCTCCGTCTGTTTGCAGAAGATTGGCGGCTGAGCTGTTGCGACAGCTGCCGAATGACGTCTTCCTTCAGAGCACCCGCTTGGACAAGAGCTTTCAGCTTGGATTCCAGTTTCATAATCTGTTGTTGGTTTTGCGACACCTCGAGCCGGACCTTCAACAGCAAAACAAACAAACAAACAAACATATTTACATTGTGGAAAACAAAACAAAACAATGTCAGGCTGTATAATTTGCTTCCCCTGACTCCTTATGCGTCAGATCCCAAGCCTGTTCTGATTGTATTGTTGAGAGGATGCGTTTTTATGAATTGTTGTCGCCCCTTTGAATGGTCTTAAGGAATTGATCACTTTTAGTACACATGCAAAAAGACTAATATATATTTGTCCGAGGTAACAAAATGAAAACACATACTATTCCTCTAAGGACGAGCACATTTTCTCAAAACACCTGTAATTCTTAACAAACGAATACAAGGGAGAGGTGGTGTTCGCGAGTTGGACTCACCTCTTCCGCAATTGGAAGCTTGTCTTTGTCTTTCCGCGCCCTTGTTTTCGTTCTGTCTCTTGGTTCATGCGCCCCTGAGTGCCTCCTTGGGCTATTCGTGGCGACAGACCGAGGACTTGGAGCTGGTGCAAATCCACCCTCTCCTCGGGCGCTGTTCACAGGGGTAGAGCACATCAACGCGACTGTATCCTGCGAGAAAAAAACAACCCCTTTCCAATTCTAGACTTGGGAAGTTCTGCGAACGGATCACCCAATGGGCTGAAATGCTCTCGAAACGGGTCAGCTGGTACTGTTGAGATAATCTACACTGGGTTTCAACACAGGGTTCTTGGCGAGTGGTTTTTCTAACCAATCGTATTTTTCCAACGTACATGTAGCTTATCCATTTCGCAGATCGTGTGCTTGAGCGTGTCTTGCAGCTGGAGAATACCGCTTGCCGATGTCACATCCCTTTCGCCTCCTCTCGACGACTCCTTCCCAGCATTCTGCAATCCTTGTTTCTCTGCGATTTGTGCCTGAACACACGCAACTGGGTAAGCGGATAAACTACGAAAAAAAGTGAAAAACACCTAGGATCACCCTCCACAGAAGAAATATATGAACACGATAGGTTTTGCCGTGCCCACCTTCAAGATGTGGATCTGTTCGTTCTTGAAGTCCAACTCTGATTCCATTACTTCCAAAACACCGCCTATTGGTGCAAGTCCCTGAGCGGTGTGCTGTGGGCGTTCTCGATTGGATCTTGCGCTGAGTTGGCCTTCCTGAGGTATATTAAAAGTGCGCTTTTCCCTTCTCGGGGTTTGGCAGATGTCTTGCCTGGAATTGATATCGCCACAAGTAGAAGAGGGTGCTCGATTGTGTTTCCCATGGGGCGTACTCCTAGTTAGAGTTCGTGGGGTGCTTTGTGAGTGAAGCATTGAAATCTGATCGAGCGCAGTGGCCAGTTTGACCTCCATTGCTTTGGATGCTCCTCTTTGGTCCTGGACGAGCACCACAACCTTAATTCCAAGGGTATCCTCTCCACCACCATCGTGAAGGCAATAAAAGAAGTTCTTCACTGCATAAAGGCCTCTCTGATGGACACTCTTGCTGGGAGTGGGCTGCTGATTGTCAATGTACCGTTAAGCCTTGCTCCAGTCTTCTGACATCGTCGCCCAGCATATCAAACACAGACGCTCGGCTGCTTGTGGCCACCGATTGCGGATAACTTATGATTCCTTGGCTTCCTTCCACTGAGATGTTCATTCCTGCTGGGCTGTGTTCTCGATGTCGTTCTGTGCGCGGGCTTCTTGCTGCACAACGATTCCTGTCGCTACTCTTGTGTATCTCATGAGCAGACATCATCCCAATAACTGAAGTTTCCTCCATGTTATCCTGGCTTTGGTAGAGTCCTCGCTCATGATCGGCTCCAGTCGCGATAACGCCGACACCACCACACTGATAGGGTTCCACTTCTGCGGTCAAATGATCTATTCTTGGAGTGGAAGGGGTAGGTATTGCGCGTTTGGGTAATTGAGCCACGTTGGTTCGATCATCTGGTTCTTGCAACAGTCGCGCGTTTTCTGCACCTCGCAGCAGGTCATTGTCCAGTCCTTCATCCGCACCTCTCAAATCAATTGAGGCCAGTGCTGTGCAACCCCTGTTTTCGTGTTGCGCCTCCATCGAAGACAACCCGACAGCATCTCGTTCCTTGCGCAAAGTCTCCGCTTGTGTTGTCAGTCTGGAACGCACTTCCAGCTTGGTTTCAAGCTCCTCCCTCATGTTCTGCATATCCCACGAGAGGGTTTCGACTTCTTTGGCAAGATCCAAAGCTCGTCGAGATTCAAGTCGTAACTGCTCCTCGACCCCATTCCTTTCTGTGTGCATGTCTCTCAAAATCGCTCTGTTTTTCTGAACCGAATTGATCTTGTCCGCCTCAATAGCACGTAATTTTTCTAATTCCTGGGCCAATGTCTCTAATTGGGCGTCCTGCCCGTTGCATACACCCTCCTGTTCATTGATATTTTGCTCAACTCTTGCTCGCTCTTCTTCTCGCCTCTTCAGTTCAGTATCCAAACGATGATATTTCCCTTCCAATGTCTCAAGCATGCCCCTCATTTCATTGATAGAAGACTTTGCGCTTGAAACTTTCTCTTCCAACCGTTCATTTTCTATATATTTTTCTTTTAGCTCTTCTTTAAGTCTTTCACCTTCGCGATCAAATTCGAGCAGTGCGGATTGGATGCCTTCTTCTTCAGAGTTCTTTCTTTCGATTTCGTTTAGCAAATCTTTCAGCATTGATTCCGCCGCCAGACGCTCGACCTCAAATTCGTGGAGACTGCTTTCTGTCTCTTCTTTCCGTAATCTGTGTTTCAAAATTTCGGAGTTCAGGGACTCCATCTCTGCTTTCAGTTCCTCCATTTTTATGCTTTCACCACACTCTTGTCTTTTCGACACAGAGATATTATTCTTTAAAACTTCTATCTCTTTTCTAGTTTCGACGCATACATTTGCTAGCCTATCCACACTGGCATTCCATTCTTGCAATTGACTTTTCATGTCGACTCTTTGAAGCCCCAATCGATCTCTCTCCGCAACTAGATCATGGTGTTCACTGGAGCAAGCGGATATCTCTTCATTCAGGCTCACGATTTCATCTTTCCTTGTTGATACTCTTTCACTTTCTTCCTCCAATTGAACTCGGCTGCTTGTGAGAGATTCTTTCAGCTTTTCCATTGCGACTTCCAGCGATACCGATTGTTTCTTTTTTCCCTCCAACTCCTCGTTTATTTTTCTAAGCTTTGTGTTCGAATCATCGAGTACACGCTGGAGCTGGCGGCATCGCTCGACCTCCTCCGTGAAGCCCTCCTGCGCGCGTTCGCATTGTTTACCAATCCTCCCTACATCAACCTCAAGACCCTGGCGCATCGCTCGCTTTTCCTCCAGCGACTCTTCGCACGATTTGTGCCTCCGCCCCATCGATTCAAAATCGCGTCGAGCCTGCTTCGCCCTTTCCACCTCATCCAGGATTGACACTTCAGTTTCTTCGATTTTGCAGTGGAGCAGCTCAATGCTATTGACCAAAGTACGAGTCTCCTCCTGGCGCTCCTGCAATGTTTCCATAATCTTCGTCAGCTCGTTTTCTGTGGCTTGTAATTGACTTCGTTGGTCTTCAACTTCTTTCTGTTTGGAAGACAATGCTTTCTGGCACTCACCCCGTTCCCTGTCGGCGCGATCAACCTCTCCAGCTAGAGATTCACTCAACCAGGACTCCTTTTCGAGTGTTTCGCGACAGGCGATAAGATCTGCTTGGAGCGGTTCATATTGGGCTTGGAGCTCTTCTGAAGCCTGCTTTTTTTCCTCTATTTCTTTTTTTGATCGCGCAGCGTCCTCCTCAAGGCCTTCGATTTTCGTTTTCAAAAGTGACAGCTCTCCTTCAATCCTCTCCGTTTCTAGGCTTCTGTCTTCAAGCAATTCAAGATATTGCTTGAGCTCGCAGTTGGTAGAGTCGAGATCAACGCCCAATCTGGCCAAAAAATCTTCCTTTTGCTTAACAAGCTGTTCCGTCACCATAGCATCCGCCTTCAGCAGCGTCAATTTATTCGTCACCCCTTCAACTTCGGCGGTTTTGCTCTCCAATCTATTTTTGCTTGACTCAAGGCAAGAGGAAACCTGGCTGATTTCCTCCCGTAGCTTAGTCTCTTCAAGAGTTTTGCTTCCCAGTCGCATTTCTGTATCTTTCATAGACACCTCTTTTTCGTGCATCTCAACCTCCATACGCTTAATTTCCGACGTTCGCGAGGACAATTCCGACTCAGCCTTTTCAAGCTGTGCTTGTAGTTGTTCCAACTCCAGCGATTTCATTTCCGCCTTTTGTTGGACTTTTTTTTCCTCGACCCCTACTGACTCCAGCCCACTTTTGGCATTAGAAATCTCCTCGTTGTATTTTTCGATTTTGAGCACTGTGTCCCTGAGCGAGATTTGCACTCCTTCGAATTTTTCCAGAACTTCTGCAAGTTCTCTTTCTGTTTTGACGCTGAACTTGGATTTTTCCTCCAATTGTTTCGTCCCTTCGCTCAAAGCTCTCTTTGCGTGATCCAATTTGTCTTGAAGCAAAAGTGAATTTTTCTCCTCTGTCCCCAGCATGACCTGACGTTCGGCCAACTCTGAGCTAGTTTTTTCAAGCTGCACCGAAAGCAAGCTTGAAACCTGTTTCTCTTGCGCCAGCTTGCGACGAAACTCCTGCAATTGTAACTCCTCTTCATCCAGACTCGTTTGCTCCATTTTCACAGCCTCAGTTACCGCAGAGAGCTCCCGTTTGACACAAGCCAAACGCAGCTCTTCATTCTTCAACGCTGACAAGAGATTCGCTTCTTCTTGACGTTTTTCGTCCAGTTCAGATGTTAGAACGTCCAGTTGTTTTTGAGAGTCCGCAAGCTCGTTTCCTATCCGCTCAGAAGACTTTGTGTGGACAGCCAACGAATCTTCAACACCATCCCTCGCCATTTTCGACTTGTTCAACTCCTCCATCAATCGCTCTTCAGTTTCTCTCTGTGCATTCAGTGCTGCGGTTTTTTCTGAGAGCTCCTCAGACAGGACTATGGATTCTTCTTTCATCGATTTACAGTTTTCCTCAGTCTGGGACAGACTGGTCTTCACTTTGGCCAGCTCATCTTTCAAGCGCTCAAACGCTGCCTTACACTGAGCCAGTTCTTCGCCACCATCAGACTTCTTAGCTATGAACACATTCAGCTCCTGCGCGGTAGTATTCACATTCTGTCCCAGCTCTCTCAGATCTTCTTCCAGACGCGAAACCTCGGCTTTCGCTTCCTCAAGCTCCTGTTGCGATTTCTCCAGAGAAGCTCTGACTGTTTGCGTCTGCTGCGACTTCTCCACAATCATCCTTTGAAAGCGTGCTGCATTTTCTTGAGAAGCGTCCAACTCATCGTTTAATATTCTCACTGCGTCTTCCTTTTTCTCCAAAAGCTGCCTTGTGACCATGAGGTCGGCCTTCAGCATGCACAATTCGTTGGTGATATGTTGAGCCTCGTCCACTGTAATTTTTAATCTCCTCTTGGTCTCGTCCAAATTGTCAGTGGTGATTCGAAACTCTTTCGTTTTCGTTTCCACGTCCGCTGTACCCAATTGCAAGGCTTTTTCGACTTGAACCAATTCGTTTTTCACGCTGTCCAACTCTGTTGAGAGGCTTTGAGAATGCGATTCCATTGCTTGAAGTTTTTGGCGGCTATCATTCAACGAAGGCCGGAGAACGTTCACCTGCTTTGAATGAGAGTCGAAATCAGAATTCTTTTCACGAAGCAAAGACTCTGCCTCAGAGAGGGCTGTTTGAACTGAACATAGCTCGTCTTGCATGAGCCTTGTCTCTCTGGTTGACGTTTCGAGGAGTCCTCTGACGACATGCAATTTTTCGCGGGTCGGCTCCAGCTCAGACTTTGTGCGCTTCCAAGCATCGTCGTGCTCTTTCAGATTTGCTTCGTTTTCTGTGAGCTCCCTTTTTGCACTAAGAAGCTCAGAATTGAGAGATTCTAGCTCGTTTGTCTTCTCGGCGAGGTCTTTGCGGCTCTGCTGCAAGTGGGGCGCAATAGTTTGGATCTCTTCGTTAACAGCCTCCAGCTTCGCTGTGCACTGTTTCAAGTGACCTTGGATGGTCTCGAGATCATTCTTGACAACCTCTGCTTGCTGGCAGCGGGACTGTAGCATCTTTGTTTGCTCAAAAACCTCTTTTTGCGTGTTGTGGTGCTGCACTTTTGCTTGCTTTAATTCTTCTCGTAGCGATTCAGAGCGTTTGGATTGAATCTCCAACTGGTGTTTCGCCTCGTTGAGCTCGATATAAGTTTCCCGAGCTGAGCTGCTGATGGTGGCGCACTCTTGCGTCTGTTGCTGATGAATTTTTTTGGTCCCGATCAACTGCGCCCGAGCGGAAGATAGCTCAGCTGTTAGTGATTGAATTTCCCTCACTTGCCGTCCCAGGTGTGCGTTGCACTGCTCAAGATCCTCCTTCTTCTGGGAAACCTCATCGCTCAACCCATGGTATTCGTTTCTTTTCGATTCGAGCTCTAAGGCTGCGCTGGAAACTTGCGCGTCAAGCTTAAGGTACTCCCTCTCTAGGTCGCCACCCCGTGCAGCCAGCGTTCTACTTTCCTGTTGATACTGTTGAAGTTCACCCCAGCGACTTTGGATTCCTAATTCGAGATTTTCACACTTAATGTGGAGTGTTTCGGCCAACTCCCTCGACTTCTTCTTGTTGATGCGGAACAAGTTGGTATCCCTCATGGCAGAGCGCACTCGGGCTATCTTGTTGGAGACCAGAACAGATCCATCAGGTTGTGAGGGTGTACAGGGGCTGATCACTGTCACAAGTGGTCTGTAGAATATCAGTTGCAGATCATCTCTGAAGAGTGGAGCACTGCCACCACAAAATTGTTCCTTTCCTTTCTGTTGCACGGAGGCGCTTGTGGTCAGTCCCATACAGCGACGAGCTTTTGGTGCTTCCACAGGTAGAGCAAGATCCAGACTATCAAGCCTCCCATTGGGGGTTGCACCCATATCACTCCCCTCAGAGCCCAGATGAATTTCTATTTTCACTTGAATGGTAATAAGAATGTATCCAACAGCATTCAACGTTTTCCACACTTTCCCCTCTGACACTTGGCTTGTGTTTTCTACACCCTTGCACGCCAGATCTGCCGTGAGGGAGATCAGTGTGTGCTGTGCGTCCTTCACAAAATTAACAAGACAGGCCAACGTCGTTTCCAAAGCAGGGTCAGAAGACTTGTGGCCTCGCCCAACTTCGCCCATGGATAAAGAAAAAAGCCTCTCATTCAGCTTATTGACCCTCTGTACCAAGGAGTTCTGTACATTCGTTTTGTTAAAAAGCTGTTTTGTTCCAGGGTTCAATTTTTGAGCACTTCCAGTTGAAACCAGACCAGGCAACTCTCGAAAAGTTCCACTTTTGACTTTCTGCAGAAACTGTGAACGAGGGTCTAAACAATTGACACCATCACCATCATACCTAGTTTCTTCACAAGGTTTCTGTGACAATTGGCTCAATTGACTAGCTAAGCTGGACTGCTCTAACGCTTCCCTCCGAGCAGAGTCCAGATCTATCAACTGCTCTTTCATGGCATCCAGTTGGCGTTCCAAACCCTCGTTTCTCCTTACCACAACCTCAAGCTTTCTTTTGATGCAATCTCTATCAATCAATATGCGATTCTGTAAGTCCTGAGTGCCAAGCTCGATTGCCTCCAACTGAGTCTTTATGGCTCCAATTTCGAGATTGTTTTGTGGGAGCGTGCCCTCGGTGGATTTATTTTCTCGACGGAACTCCTCGCGATCAATTGTCTTGTGGTGGGTCTCCCCGAATCCCTTGCCGAGGTGCTCTTTCAGGGCATCGAGCTTGGTCATGAGGTGCCCCAGTTCAGCGAAGCTGTTTTCTTTTCTCTGCGGATCGAGGGTCGCAGACAAATCTGTGGCCCCGCTGTTTGTTGCAAGTGGACTGTCACTGTTGCCCGACCTCTTATCGGCATTCGTATCTTTCGTATTTTCTGCATCCAGGCGTTTTAATAGGACGCTGTAGCTTCGGGTCAGACTGCTCTCTCTCTTGCGCAGTTCTCGAATCAATTTCCGAGAGTCCTGGACCTCCGCCGCCAACTTTTCAATGGTTCTCTGATCTCCAGGACTACCAAGGAGGTCCTTTGAATTGAATCCCCCATCGGAACTCAGTCCATCGTTCAGCCGCTGAAGAAACAATCCTGACATGAAGCCACACCATCAAGTCACAACACGACAACCCCAACTCTGCTTTGGCCTGGAGGCTTCACGTCAATGTTCGGTGCAATGTTTCGTCTGTGGAGGGACAACTAACCATGTTTTCTCATCTTTTCAGCTTGAGTGCTCAGCTGATGGTCTATCCATTTGATATCCTCATGAGCCCCAGCCCTTGATTCTTGAGTTCTCTCCCATGTGTCAGATATGCTCCTGACGTCTGAAATGAGTTTTGTTTGGGCTCGCAAAATTTCAACGGCTTCCCCCTCTGCCACCACAAGCCTCTGAGCAACATCTCGAGTAACACTAGGTTTTCTCGAAGAAGCTGGCTCCTGTCGAATAGCCCTTTGCGATTGCTCTGATTCTTGTATCCTGAAACAATATTATGCATTGAGAATCGATTGAGAATCGAGAATGAGATGCATTCATTCACTGTCCCACAAGTCCTGTACTCAAGATGGTCCTTGTTATATTATGTGATGATGAGAAAAAATGAGCACTTTTTTTGCACCTTGCATAAGCTGTCCTCAACTGCTGCTCCAGTCCTTCGATCCGCATTGTCTGAGATGCAAGAATGTTCTCTAACTCCCTCTTGGAACGATCCCTGCAACATTGTACAAAAAGGAGAACACCCTTCCTTCATCAAACCTCAAGTGATACACTATAGTTAGCGAAACAAGACCAGCCACAGACGGTAGCTACTAGGGTTTTTTGACGTCTTTTGCTTACTGTTTTCCAGGCACCATCCTGCTCTTGAGCCAATCGCCGAAGCTTCCGCTCGATGAGCGTCTGCTCGACACCGACGCTTGCCCATCTCCGGCATGGCCATCGGGGGCCTGGTCGAGCGAGTCACCCATGTTATTTTTCGGGAAGCACTTGGCTCCCTACTTCTCAAAGAAGAAACAGGAGCTCCATGACATCCCTCCCCAAGCGGCATCTCCAGAAGACTTATACAGTCAAAAATCATCATTGTGCATCAACACAATTTGTCCTGAGATGAAAATTCAATGAATTTTTTTCTCAAAACAAAGTCCACCAAGCAGGTGTTTTTTTGCGCTTTTTTCGCTTCCCGGCGGGATGTTGTGCAACTACACACGGCTATCAATGCTAGGCGTGACGATGAGGTCGTTTTCGCCTTTCCGGACCGGAAACCATGGAACTGTATCCAGCGCGGCAAGAGTCTCATGCACCCTGGTCCCCAGCGCGTTGCAATCTCTCATTCCCGAGTCGGTGAGCGTCGTCTATGGACGAGACCTCTACAAGCCAGTTCAGTATCATATCTATCGCGATCGTTCAGATCCCAGTACCAGTACTATCCGGTTTGTTCAAGAGCCGATGACATCGAAAAGATAAGGCAAAGAGTTGACGCATTACTCGTGTAGCTTTGAGCGTTATCGATGCAGCTATTCCTGATGGTTTACGCTCCAGTCGTCTCGCGTTTTCCCTCGCGAATAGCATCGGGCCGCCCAGGAAGCTCTCGCGAGCCTTTTTTTGAGCGATTCTGCGTGTGCCTACAACAGTAGGTGATGTATACGATCTGAATGTAATACGCTCAAGGTGGCTGCTGAAAATACTGCGATGGGAGGGACGATATTCAGGGCCTTGCGCACGGCTGCTTTGAGACATGTATTGGCCGTATCAGCTTATTTGTCGAACTTCGAAGTTGTGTCTACTTATTTGGCGACGATGCCAAATCCTTGCCAAAATTGTGACAAAGAGCAAGGAAAGAATATGAACATTTGTGTGTTGAGATATGGGTATTCGACGCTGGACTGGAAAACAGGGTGCCCTGGCTGTTGGAGCAGTTTTCGACGAGATTAGATTAATTCGTCACATTTACATTCCTCAAATTATAAAAGTAATCCAATCCAAACCGCTCCAACCCAAAAATCCAACGCAGTGGCTGCGTTGATCGGCTGCCACAGATCCCGTCGAGCAGTTTCTTTTCCTCCTTTCTGTTTTCCCGTAATACGCTCTTTGTATATTGGCGAGATCATTGACGTCTATGGAAAACTCGACAAACGACGTGAGACCACTTTTCCGAAAAAAGCAACCTCTCGAAAGCTTTTTGGAGGAAATCCCCCTCCCCCCCCCCCTTCACTTCCTCAACAGATGGAGTTTCCATGACAAGATGCATACTAAGATTATAACACCACCATATTGATCCATAGCATGCAGATAGGAAAAAAATAAAAACAGGTGACATAATTGATCATTCTTTCCCACTCCCCCCCCCCCTCCTTTTAAAAATGTTGAAAAGGGTTCATTTGTGTGGCTAAAGATGGTTGAGGACAGAGGTTTCGTTCTGACATGGGCAACACATGCTCTTTTCAGCACTCTGGGCTCAGCCAGGCCTCCCTCGGCCCCCAGAAGAAAAAAATATTGATGCTACACTTCAACGATGTCTACAATATTGAGGAAAATGCATCCAGATTTGCATGGAAGGTACTGAATGAAAATAACACAGTTGAAAATTAAAATTAAAAAACAGATTGAAAGTGCTCAGAAAATTACAGGGTGAATGCAGCTGTTTTCTACAATGAATATATGCTTTTGGGCAATGTTGCAAGTTTGAGTTACGCTTGACATGTACTCCTCCCCCCTCCAAAAAAAAATGAAGAAATGAAAAATGAAATGTAAGAGGTAATTTTAAGTAAAGTTTAATTGAACGTGCTGCTGCTTCAATGTTGAAATATATATATTAAGTTTGGTTGAAAAAACTTACACTACACCCCTCCCACAAAGGAAACCCACCAACCTTGAGAAAGTAGATCATGAATAAAAAAATATGTATGTGTTTTTTTTCTAGGTGAAGGAGTTCAAGGAAGAAAATCCATTGATGCTATTCAGCGGTGATTGTTTCAACCCTTCCATGCTGTCCACAGTCACTCGTGGAAAACACATGGTCCCGGTGCTGAATGCGCTAGGAGTTCATACGTCTTGCTTGGGAAATCACGACCTGGATTTTGGAGTGGAGAATTTCGTCACCCTTGCTGAGCAATGCAATTTCCAGTGGCTTCTGGCTAATGTACTGGACAAGGCAACAGGTAAATAAAGCAATGATTTAAGAAAGAGGTTGTGTTGAATGCTGAATCTGGATGGAATGAAAGGATGGATGGTCGTTCTCTTGAGCGACATAATGTTGGATTAGTAGTTGGGCTGCAGTACGCAATGAGCAATGAAATGGAGGCTAACCAGTGAATTCTGTTGGGAATAGAAAGTGTAAATAGATTTGAATAACATTCAAATCCACAGTGTGAGATTGGGTAGCTGTAAATTTGGGTAGCTTTTTTTTCTCAACAAAAGTCGTATCGAGCCAAGTGTACAAATGAGTGATTTTGATCCAAAAATAACACTCGAATAAATAACACTGGTCTTTGGTCCAGATTAACACACTTCTTCCCAGGGGTTTTTCTAAAATTTAGGCTCTAAATCTTTTCTTTCTTTGTTTCTATTCATCCAGATATATTTGTAACTAAAATAGAATTTGGTCAGTGTTATTCAACTCTTCAAAAGTGCAATGATTTTTTTATAATATTCTCATAAGGTTACTGGGTTTCTGTTGTTGTAGGGAAGCCTCTTGGAGGTCTATCCCCAACTCGAATGTTCGAATGGGGTGGCATTCGAATCGGCCTAGTCGGACTGGTGGAAAGCGAATGGCTGACCACATTGACCACGGTGGAGGAAGATGATGTCGATTTTCTCGATTTCGTAACGGAGGGCAGACGAATCGCACAAGAGCTCCGAAAGGAAGGGGCCGAATTAGTCATCGCCCTCACCCACATGCGGGCCCCGAACGACATAAAGCTCTTGAAAAACGTCCAGGAAATCGATATCGTGATGGGGGGACATGACCATGGTTATCAAGTGGAGTATGTGGAGCCGCATGGGAATCTGCTGGTGAAATCCGGGACGGATTTCCGTGATTTGACTTCGTTGAGAGTGGAAATTGACGGTAATGGAGGGAGGAAATATGAATGGGAAAGGCACCTGATCAATGCGGAGGTGCCCAAGGATGCAGACATGTTGGAAATCGTCAATCAGCACACCGAGTTGATAGCTGCAAGGATGGACGATGTGTTGGGCGTCTCGTTCACCGATTTGGACGGCAGGTTTGGGAAAATCCGGACCTCAGAAACGAACCTGGGGAATTTCATTTGCGATGTTCTGAGGACGACGGTTTCCACAGATGTGGCATTCGTAAATTCTGGGACGTTTCGGTCGGACCGGATTCACGCAGCGGGTAATATCACGAAACGGGACCTCACGGAAATTCTCCCCATGATGGATGAATCCATAGTGCTGGAGCTGACGGCGGAGGACCTGGTGGGGGTGTTGGAGAACAGTGTCAGTCAATACCCGAAACTGGAGGGTAGATTTCTGCAGATTTCCGGGTTCAAATTTGCATTCGACCCTAGCAAACCGGCTGGGGAGCGTGTCTTGACGGATTCCATCATAATGACGGAAACTGGAGAGAAGCTGGATCGGTGTAAGACATACAGTGCAGTGACGAAAGCGTACTTAGCTTCTGGGAAGGATGGATACGAAACGCTGACCTCAGCCAAGGTTTTGGTAGCTTCGGACGATGCGGTGTTTTTGCCATCTTGTTTACGGAATCATTTCGCAAAGCTGGAGGTTCTGAATGCTTGGCATGAGAAATTGGGAAAGGAGGATTTGTTGGTGCAGAGGTTTGTGGGAAGATTGAAAGGCAGGGTGGATAAATGTGCGGAGGTTGAATTGACGAAAAAATCGAGAATCGCTGTGTTGCACCCTGGGGAGCATCAATATATGATTTCCCCCATGGTGGAGGGGAGGATTCGGTGTGTGGGGGGTTTGGTGGAAAATGATTCGGCCTAGAGCTTTTTCTGAGAGATTTTCGGTGGAAAAAGAAGGTGGTGTTGTTCTCCTTGTACTTGTTTTGGCACGATTCAAAATCCTGAATTGGTTTGAAGGGGGTTGATTCTTTTCTCTTATGCATGTGGTTGCAAAAAACAAGTTTTTTTCTTTTTTTGGGGAGGAAATTTCTTTCAAGAAATTGTTGCAAATTGTGCCAAAAAGCAAAAAGAAAGGGATGGAAGTAGGTCAGTTTGCAAACTTGAACCCAAGGTAGTGAGTTTTATTTCATTCGATTTTGTTTGTTGAGAGGGAGGGGGAAACGAATGTTTGAGTTTTTTGAAGTCTATGCTATTTTTCCTTTGAAAAAGAAAAAGGAAAGGGGGTAGGGGAATTTTCTGTAAATATTAAAAAGGATGTGTAAAAGTGGAATTGACGAACGAAACTGCTTTTTCCTCAGAAAATGTATTAAAAATGATAGTATCAATCACTACTTGGAGGAAATTATCATAAAGCCGGTTAGCTTTACAGTGGGAACCCATTTATCATTTTCCCAACACAAGATTTTGATTGAAGGGAGGGTTGGTCGGTGGTACCTGCTTGAGACACTGGGTCAGACACTTCGAATCATAAGAGATTTTCAATCAATCTTGAAGCTGCTCCCTCCTGTTGTTCCGCATGTCTGACAAAATCCTGAAGAGGATCTCCGCTCATCATCCGTTCTGTATGCCGTTCACCAGATTGGCCTTTTTCACAACCCAATTTTTTTTTTTTCTTCCAGCAGCCTGTGATAATGATAATCTCCTTGTTGCTTCATCCACATGCAAATATAATAATATTGATTTTTTTTAATTGAAATTCTGCTCCAGCCCAGCAAAAAAAAGTCGGTGGTGTCAGGAGGGATCAGTAGGACTCATGCTGAGAATCGAGCATGAAAGTTCTAGAACCACCTCCTCTCATCCAAACAAAAAAAAAGAAAAGAAAAACTTTTGGGGTTTTTTGGGTTGGAAATAGAGTGAATTTGTTGAGAAATTACGTAAAGATATGACGGATGCAAACGAACACACAAAAGCTCAGCCCAGACGTTGTGTGTTCATCGCGAGGGGCTTCCGTCGAGTTCTTTGCAAAGAGGAAAATATTATCGGTTGAAAAAAGACCTCGTTTCCGTTCAGTGGGGGTGTTTTTTAGTCCTGTCGCGGAATGGATCTGGAGCAGATCCCGTATCTCGAGTTGGTCTTGGGTTTTACTGTGATCGTCTACTTCTGTCACTCATATTTGGAACTCAGACAATACAAGGCGAGATCCCTGTTTGCCTCTCTTTCTTAACTCACATATACATAGCCTCTAAGGTGTATATTAGCTTGATTGTCTATTTTAGATTTTAAAAAATAAAAATTTGACCAGGAAGAGTTCAGTTCCAATTAAAACATGGAATACTAACATCAAGAATAATGTTGTTTAATTTCCTATAGTTTCTCCTCTTTATTTTTTTTTCTTTTTCTTCTTTTTCTGGAGAGGGGGGGGGGGATTATACAATGTGCGGATTTCATTGGGTTAGAAATCCGTGAATTTCGTGATTCCAGTGAAGTGCCATATTTAAAAAATATATATATTGTGTTTAGAATATTGTTTTTTTAACTTTTCGAGACACAACTGGAAATGATGAAGTTTTTATTCTTCTTTCTTTTTCTCTTTTTGGATTTTATTGTATCAAAGCCATTGGGAACTATCTAAAACATCGGCTCCAAAATTAGATTAAAACTACTAGTTTTTTTTTCTTTGTGTTTTACCTGGATGAATGAATTGACGTTTGAATCTTATTCTGGCAGGCTTTATGTTTGAAATCCCCTCCCAAGAGTGTGGCTTCGTTGTTCAAGGATGAGGAGTACGAAAAGGCGAAAAGCTATTCTCTAGATAAATGGTGAGGATTCGAAATCGGAAGAGGAAAAAAAAAAAAAAAAAAAAAAAAACCCACCCCCGTTGAAAATGTTTAAAAATAGAAAGAATCTTCTGGATCAAGAATCTAGCATCAATGTTCAGGCGTGGAATAAGAGAATAGAAAAAATGATTCAATTTTTTTGTATTTTTTTTCGAGGGAGGCGTTCGCTTCTTTCGGTGCTTCCTATTTTTTCTATGAGGGCCGCTCTCTGAAAATGATTTTATTTTTAAATTGTTTTTTTTTACATCTTCTTTTTTTCCGTTGAAATGGAAAGGCTTATCAGTCAATCAGAGAAGACAATCTCATCACCCAGGTCCCCGTTTCTTGCAGTGCTTCAAAATCTTTGCTTTTTTTGTTTCTTTTTGCAAGGTGGTTTGGTATGGTGAAGGGAGTCTATGATGTCATCGAATCTCTAGCAATGTTGGGCTTCGGATTCTTGCCCTTTGCCTGGGACCTTTCTTCGAAACTCGTTTCGAGAATAGGGTTTTGGACGGATTCAGAAATTTTCGTCACCTTGGTCTTCGTTTTCGGTTTTTCAATGCTGAGCATGGTAATGGAGCTGCCTTGGAGTTTGTACGGCACTTTTGTTTTGGAAGAAAAACATGGATTCAACAAGCAAACGAAAGGGGTGTTTTTCGGAGACAGAGTCAAGCAGGTATAGGCCTTTTGATGTAAGAAAAAGATGGCTTTTTTTCTTTTGTCTTTGACCTCCTTTCCAGAAATGAAAATTTTTGCACAACGAGCGTTTCGCTAGATGAAAAAAAATTAAAATAAAAAAATTCTAAATCTGTTTTAGCGTTTTCGTTTTGACATGCAAATGAAATCTTTGTTTCAAAATCTGCCTTCCTTCATGCACATTTTTCCCTTTCCCTTTCAATTTTTCTTTTATTTTTCCCAAAAACTAAAGCCACGCACAAAAATCAAAACTTGGTGTCATGTCGAAAGGGGGCGCCCGGTTTTTTTCTAAAGGTTATTTTTGCTTCCTTTTTTGATGTTCAGATACTGATCGGTCTTTTATTGGGGCCCCCCATAATAGGAGCAGTGGTCTATATTTTGAACAACTCTGGTCCCTATTTGCCGATCTATTTGTGGGGGTTCATGTTTGCCTTGGGTATTTTCCTGATGACGATTTACCCCGTTTGCATTGCTCCGCTTTTCAACAAATTCGAGCCCCTGGAAGAGGTGAGTGCGGGGAAAAAAACCCAAAACCCCAAAACACCGAAAAAAGTGTGACATTCCAGAAAAGAGAGAAAGAAAGGTCGATATAACGAGATGCTGGGAAAAAATGGCTTGCTACTGATATGATTACGAAAGAATTGCAGGGCAAGCGGTTGAAAAAGATATTAAGGTTTGTTGCTCGTCTCGATGAAGGGTATGTGTTTTTGACCAGCATACAGGGTTCCTTGAGGGATGGCATCGAGACTTTGGCAGCTTCCTTGAAGTTTCCTCTGACGAGACTGTACCAGATGGATGGGTCCAAACGTAGTGCCCATTCGAACGCTTTCATGTATGGATTCTTCAACAACAAGAGAATCGTTCTGTTCGACACTTTAATAGAGCAATGCAACGAAAAGCAAGTGGTGGCGGTGCTGGCTCATGAACTGGGTAGGATGACTAATATTCCCCTTGCACCTGTGTTGAAGAAAAGGATAATTTTTATTTAAGAAAAAATATGAACATCGCTCCATTGTGTCGTGAATCTCCAGATAAGTTCACAGGATTTCAACACTGATAAGACTCCAGGCGTCTTGGAAAACACAGGTGGCCCTATTATTACTTTTATTTTTTGTTGTTTGAGAAGACCTATTGAGACATATAGCACCGAGGCTCCTGCTTTTCCCAGAAAACAACAGCATCTCACTAACAGCGATTTGTTCATCCCTCTTTCGAATGCTGTCTTTCGTTTTCTTGCGTTTGACTCTTTCATTTATTTTTCAAATTTTCTTCCCCACCAGGGCATTGGAAGCTGTCGCACACTGTGAAGATGTTCGTGGGCTCCCAGATCATCGTGTTCGTTCAATTCTTGCTGTTCGCGTACATCAGAAACTCGAATGCTCTGATGGCGTCCTTTGGGTTCGTCGACACTCAGCCAGCTTTCGTTGCCCTCATTCTGTATCAACTCATCAGCTCGCCGATGGATGAGGTAACCCCTGTTTCCATTTTGGTCTTTTTTGTATGCATTCAGCTGGCCTGGATCACGAAATGTTGTCGATTATTGGGTGAACCTCTCAGCTCAGCTAATATAATCTCTGATCTTAGCTACTGTGCGTTTATAAGTTACGGTTTGGTGCCTGGACGAATGCGTTTGGTTGCAGGTGGTGTCTTTTGGATCGAATATCGTCAGCCGTATGTTCGAGTTTCAAGCCGATGAGTTTGCGGTTAATCTTGGCCACTCTGAAAAACTGAGCGAAGCCTTGGTCATCATGCAGAAAGAAAACAAAGGAGCTTTGAACGTGGATAAATGGTGAGTGCTTTCGATTCGGTGAACCTCCCCTCCTTCGCCAAACAGAGCCACCATCCGTAAAAATCATTGGACATGTTTCCTGCATTCAGCAAGTTTTGTTGCATTCATATACCCAGTTCCGGTCGTCCATGGGGTTTTTTTGTCGCAGTTGTTATTTCATTACCTCGTGATCGTGGGCTGAGCACTGTTGGAAGTCTATTTATAGCTTTTTCCGCATGCACGTTTTGATGTTTTGGTTTGTGGTGGTGCTTTCCAGGTACTCTGCTTATCACTATTCTCATCCACCCCTTCCCGAGAGGCTGGAAGCCATTACGACAAATTCAAAGAAAACAAAGTGATAGATAGATCAGATGGATATTTGTTTTTGTTCAAGTCCTTTTTTTTGTTGAAATATTGGTTCACTGCGAAATATCGGACGTCCCATCAAAAAGGATCCAATATCCCCCCCCCCCAAAAAAAAGCAGTACTTTTGCACAATCGGCAAAGTGCCCCTGAACACGGTTGGTGTGCAATGTTTGGCTGGGATCCATCGATTCATTCTTCCATCCCTTGGGATTAATTACCAATTCGCCTCTTAAGTTAGACGCAACCCTGAATTTGGTCAACACATGCTGATGTTTTAATGGAATCTTCAGCACAATCCAATCCAGTCTCGTTCAAAAATCTTCGTACAACACAACTCACATGAGAACTTTCCCAATTCAGTTCTAAGTGCCGGCGGCAGGCATTGCTACATCTGTCCTCAAGACTTGTGTATCAAATTTGATATCAGAACTGCCATCCTCTTTAAAGATGATTGGCAGTTCACAAATTTGTTGTGACCAAACCGTTGAGGTACAAACCATTCCCACCTTCCACCCACATGTCAGCCCTAATAAAGACCCATGCCCAACCCAGACCCTCCGGCCTGCATCTTCGACCGTGGTCCAACAACTAACGAACTACGGCCTGACGATTTGGGCAACCACCATTTGTCATTCCTCACATTCAATCGTGTCGCTTTCTTTTCCCAGAAGTTCTGAGTCAGAAGTATCACATGATTATGCATGGTCTGAGTTATGTCCTTCAAAAACTTTAGGCAAGTCGGCTTCTTCTTGTGACAAGAGATAACCCCACGCATGTGAGAAATACAAGAAATTTATTTTAAAATTTCTTTAAAGAGATCGTGTTTTGGCAGGGCAAAGATATACCCACATCGGCGCGAGGGGACCCAGACGCTCGCCCCAGAATCCAGTTTTTTTTGTGTCTGTGAATAGTCTTGAGATGACCAGTTTAAAATTTTGGGGGGTGGAGTGTCTCGAGTCTTGAAGTGGGTAGACATGTCCCAGTGAAAAAAGAAAAAAAAAATGAAATTTGGGTCTGATGATTTTGAAAAAACAATCACTGAAGAACAGAAATGTGCAGCTGCATAGACTTCTGTTTTGATTGCTTTATTCATGCATCGTTACTCCAATGAGAATTTTTATTCGATCACAGATAGAGTGCATTGGTCCAACTGCCTCCCCATTTCTGACGAAAGAAATCCAAACGTAGCTCGCGGGGTACAGTACCTTGTGAGGCTTCGGATAGAATTCTGAGGCGGCGTTGGAGGGCAGACGTGGGGACAAGCATCAAGTTGTTCGGCCGCGTTGGATGTCGACGCCTCGAAGCGAAATTGTGCCTGATGGCGGCTGTTCCAAAGTGCTGCGCTGACCTGCGTTCCACCCGACACGACGCTGCCAAGACGCACGCGTCCCTGTCTGCTCGATTGTCGCATCCTCGATCCAGACCCACTGCTTAAAAGAACGCAACGCCCAGTTTCTGCAACAACGGATCCTCACTGTGCTAGCAACATCTCTTTCTATTTCATTCAGTGCGAAGCTTGGCTCAATGGTGCCGCTGAAGTTCGTGATCGGCCTGGCTTTGCTGGGGCTCCTTGGAACTGCATATGGACTCGAAACGCTCGAGCTCAAACGCAGCACAGGTGAACATACACTAATCTTGGGTGGGCGCTGCGTGCCGATCGGAAGGAAATCGACGCCACACTTTTGTGGCCTTTCTCTGATCGAAGCGTTGATTTCGGTTTTGTGTTTGTGCAGATTCGAAGTTGCCGGCGGCGGTGGCCGTGCCCCATGTCCGTACTTTGCTGACCGCCGCGCCGAGTTTGAACAGTGAGTTATTGAATTGGTCGCGCTACTGTTCATTCTTATCTGTCTGTGTAACGGCTGACAGTGGCGTATTTGTTAATAGGCCGTGATCTTCTGGGAAGGAGATACAACTCCGGCTATGGACAGAAAAGGCGTTATCGAAAGAAATACCGAAAGAAATACGGCGGCCATAAAAAGAAATACGGCGGCCATAAAAAGAAATACGGCGGCCATGGATACAAAAAGCACTATAAAAAGAAGAGCGGCAGTGAAAAGAAACACGGCGGCCATGGAAGGAGCGGACACTAGTGACTTTCTGCTGTTGCGCCGCCGCGGCCCAACAAGGTTTGGTTTGCAATGATCCAAAGCGGCAGTCGTTGAGTTGTGATTCGTATCGCTTTTTTGATCCAACTTTTTTTGAAATGATTTTGAATGAGAGGCAGTGGGCGTGGCAGAAATTCGTGCTGAGCGTCCGTATGTCCGTCCACTGAAATCGGTTTTTCTCTCAACGATTTCCTGGAAGCAGTTATAATGCACTGGTTTCAATAAAAAGGGTTTTTCCAGGAACCACTTACGGTTTATTACGAGCTCTTAGCCAGAGAGCAGGGAGTGTGGCAAGAATTGTCAGGGGTGGTTTTATTTAGTCGATTTTGATTCTGAATGATCATGATCGTTTAGAATGATCATCTGGTCGTTTGGACTTTTGGTTCCTAGTTTGCATAAACTATGAGCTTAGTTTTTATCAGTTTTTTTACTTTCTTGAGTTTCAACATTTTTGCTTATAAAGTAGATTAAATAGTTTTTTGATTTGTTTGGTTACAACAATCTTGAAGACCAAGTTTTTTTTTCTGAATTATTGACTGTGCACTTCTTTTTTGGTATATTGGAATTGGATCAACAATTTTTTGAGAGAGAAAGAGGAGTTCTTTTTGTTGTGTTGCTTGCGAACACAATGGATTGTGATTGTGTGGATCCAAGAACAAATTTTAATCCTTTTTTCTTAGCTCCCTCTTCTTATTTTTAAGAGAGAAAATATCTATATTCCTGCAACTGGAATTGGCATATGGTCAGGGGAAAAACCTTGGGATTGGCTTGCATGTCTTCCCTCTTTGCACATACTGATTGCAGGAAAAAACATGATGGTGCCTTTCGCTTGACACGTTTTTTTCCGCCCGTGTTTTGTCAAGAACTTCTCTTTGGCAGTCTTTGTTCTGCCTTTTGCTGGGCGGCATCTTCGGATGTTATTATAATTATGTATGTTTGTAAGATTCCCTGTATTTCGTGTACACAAATATAATTATGTTTGGATGGATACATTATAAAAATGGATACAGTATTTTAAACCAAGAAAAAAAAATTAAAAATCGAATTATTGTAGTTTTCTATAAAACGAGGGAGAGTTCTTAATCAAGATGCACTCTTCCAAAAATAAATATCAAGTAAGAAGAAAAACGCAAAAACAATATCTATTCTGGGTGCTATTGGAAGTCCCTTATGATGGGACTTCTTGTTACTGACTCTTGTAGTAGCTGAGCAAGAAAATGTGGTTTTCAAAAAGAAGTGTTGAAATCAATAGAAAGTATTATCTGGGCTGTCTTTCTATCCACAGTTTCCGGTTGCAGAAGGTGGTTTGAAGGTGGTTTTTTTATTTAGAAAACTGGGATTCAGAGAAATCTGTTCCACCAGAAGGCCACTCTGTTCACCAGACATGTGAATGGGAGGTTCAGATTGAGCATCACCATTTAAACTGCTGTGGAGCTGGTGGTTATGAATTATTTTTCTAGTGGGGTTTAGAAAGACTCCTGAAATGATGCATGCAGATGCAGTTGATAAATTCAGTCATCATTTCCGGCGTTGTCAATTTTTTTTTCTTTTTCGCTGTCGGAGTTTTCCCCCTTCAGAATCGGTGGTGGTGCAGCCAAACGGCCGCCGAACCCATTTAACGTTTTCGGCGACAACTTTTAATTTTGTAACGACTTCAGTTCGTTCTGTAGAGTTACTCTACTGAAGTACCATTGTCTCCTAATTTTGTTTAAAAAGAGTGACTAGAGACTTGAATTCAACGTCATTTTTCATCACCAAAGTTGTCCAAGTGCCGACGAAGTAAAATGCCCAACTGATATATCACTCAAAACATTAAAGTCACATGACTTGATACCAAGAAATTTCACTGAACTTGAGCTATTAACATTGCTAAAAATCAGGTTACCTAGCCTTATATATTTTTTCAACAAAAATCACAAAGAGGTATAAAGTAAGACTTCAAGAGAGGTTAAAGCTTTAAAGTTTTGGCAATTAACATGTTTATCCAACTCAAGTTTTTTTGGAGGGAGAATAAGAAAAGGGTCCGAGGGACCGAACAAATTATCGATCGACCTTTCGAAAGAAAAAAAAACAATCAAAGGCGATTAGGGGGTTCGAACCCCTAAGATCGTCCCGTCGACGAATCGCCTTTTTCTTTTTTAGAAGAGAAAAACCCCTAATGGAAGCGGGAAAAAAAACTTCAACCGGTATCGACCCCGCCGAGATTACCCGCTCCCGGAACGACAACGCGTCCGGGTCGCACCCCCGCGCACGAGCCAATAGACCCGCTCAAAGCCTCTCTCGGCGGGGAAGATTACACGTCACCGACACCTCCCCCGAAGGACTTGGTGGGCGCTAATCCCGGCACTAGGCACGGGACGTCGGTTTAGTGTAACTCTAACGGAAAACTCCGCTCGACATGTAATAATAAATGTTTTTCCTCCTTGTGTTTTTCGAGTTTCCGTGGAACTTAGCACGTTTGGGTGGGGAAACGCGATTAGCGGGATCATCCGCTCGCCCGATCCGTCGCATCACATGTTTCTACGTTTCTCCTCCTCCGCGTTTTCGTTGCCGCGTGTTTTGTTTTTCAATGTGGGTGCCATTGACCGCCGCCATCACGGTTCGTCGGTTTTTAACCGTCGACAGGTTTTCTGACGGTGTCTGAGTGAAAGGGCTGGAGCCTGGAGTCGACGCAACCCAGCAACCCTTGAAGAAAAAAAACGATTTCGGAAGGAATGTGTTTTGTCAAGAACCGCTCATAGGCTTCAGACCTTCAACTCGTCCGGGAGGAAATATGGGGAGCCTTTGCTTTCGCCTGCCGAAGTGGCCTTGGCCGCGTTGCGATGCTGATCAAAACTTTGCAAGAAACACAGGGTCGACTGTGGAACAGTGGCGACAGAATCTCCTCAAGAAAACAACGTGGTCGGAAGAGCAGGAGGTCAGTGGAATTACTGTTTTCAAAGTGATGGAATTCCATTGATGAAGGAAAAACAAAGCTAATAATAGTCTGGCAACCAAACAGCTCCCCATCACGAGAACAGTCTGTCGAAAAGCAACTGGATCCAGTGATACAGAGGTACATGTCGATTAAATTTAGCATTTTGTTTTTATTTATTTTTATTATCCATATCAATAAGGTTGAAATTCTCTGACACCCAATTCAGCCTGATTGATTAAGAAAAACACGGCAAAAGAAAAACTTCTGAATAAAAAATGTTTGTCGTTTTTATGAAGAAAGTTAACAGTACAATCAACAAGTATTGCATCTCCTGTCATCCCCTATCAGTGAGTCATGATACACAGTAAATGCTGAAATGGTTTTTTCTCCATCCGCTGCATGTGCCATGTTGCGCACTTCAATCCATTGGCACCTTTTTCAACCTATCCACGGCTTGAATAGAAAGAGAGCATGTTCATCAGGGGCCACACACACACAATTTTGTTTTTCCTTCACCTAATCATGCCCCAAAAAAAAGGGAGGAGGGGGAAGGGGGGGGAGGAAAGATACTTCCAACAGTTTGAACATATTCCATTTTCCCCGGATAAAACATTTCAATGCAGAATGTCTTGTTTATATATTGGCATGTTTGCCAATTTCCTGTTGCTCTCAAGAAAAGAAGCAGCTTCGGAAATCAAGCCGTTAGGTTTGAGAATAACCAATTTTTTCAACAGTTTTTTTGATTTATTATTGAAAACTGATCTGTGATGGTTGGAATCCCAACCAAACCAAATAAAACTGTCAGGAATATCCCTTCACCACCACGACCATATCAGGTCAAAACATAAATGATTAAAAAATACCTAAACAAACATTGAAAAGAGGGAATTAGAATGAGGAGCTGCAAATCGGGATTTTTTGGGTCTTAACAAAAAAACAGCATTGCTCTGTTTGGGAAAAAATGTGTAAGCGCCTCAAAACAAACGGTAATGATGGTCAAATGCATGAAATAAGTTTTGATCAGCTGTGGAGCTGCATAACGTAACCAGCAGCTTTATGATTTTCATTGTTGCTGCACGAAACGGAACAAAACTACCAATGTAAGTCAGGGAAAGCATTCATAAATGTGTGATTTAAATCCTTTACCAAGTGTTCATCTGGAAAAAAAATATTTGAGAACTTAAAACTGGCAGCACTGTTTCGTGGTGTGCCTGGCTCCCCCTCTTGATTATGATTAAATTTCATGGTTTGATAGTTATCAAACACAAAAATTTCTGTTGCCAGTGAGACAGGATTAGTTACCGTTCCTCTTGCTCCTGGAATTTATTTAAAAAAATATCCAGCAGATTTTCACACTCCCCCTCCACACGATCGTAAAACTATTCACCTAAACATGCAAGCAGCAATTCTCAACATGCTAGGTTGAACCTAGAAACCAAACTTCAACATGAATTGACCCATGTGCTCTGCTCCTGAAGTGAGTTCTCAAAGTTTTAGCCATTGCTGTACAAAACTGCGCACAGTCCAAGCATTCTGCTGGGCGAATGACTCGTTGGATTCATCAGCTGACGAACAGAAGGTGGGTCACTTCTGCTTTTTTCGGACTGTATCGAGGAGCCAATGTGTTGTTTCTGTGTGGTGCGCATCATGAAGGGACGGGGTTCTAATTGACCATTTTCTTGATCCACTCGAGCACAAAAAAAACTCCATCGATTCTGGCTGCGTGGCGTGCGTTGCATCTGAACGCCCCCCGCCTTTGCTGAGATGGTGGACAGGTTTCTCAACACAACACTTCAGATTGTTGGAACTAGAGCTTGTGACAGAGATTTGAGACATATTTTGCTTGCTTCACTCAAGCATCGCCACTCCAATGGAACTTTCTATTCGACTACGTATTTGATCCCCATCGAAGAGTAGATGTGGGGCAATTCGCCTATCGGTGACTCCCCCATTTCTAACGAAAGAAAATCCTCGGCCTCTGCAACGTACCTGGGGGGGGACAGTACCTTGTGCGACTTCGGATAGAATTCTGAGGCGGCGTTGGAGGGCCGACGTGTGGGCAAGTATCAGCGCGTGCGGTCGCATTTGATGTCGACGCTTCGAAGCAAGATCGTGCCTGATGGCGCCTGTTCCAAAGTCCTGCGCTGAGCTGCGTTCCACGCGATACGACGCTGCATGGACGCACACGTCGTTGTCCGCACAACTGTCGCATCTTCGATCCATCAGCCACGGCTTAAATTCCTGCAAGCCCCAGCTTCTGCAACAACGGATCCTCGCAGCAACGTTTCTTTTTACCCTCTATTTTATTCAGTGCGAATCTTGTCTCAATGGTGCCGCTGAAGTTTGTGATCGGCCTGGCTTTGCTGGGGCTCGTGGGAACTGCATATGGACTCGAAACGCTCGAGCTGAAACGCAGCGGAGGTGAACATCCACAAGTTTTTGGGGTGTACGCCGCTTTCCGACCTGAAGGAAATCCCAGGCGGCGACACCTTTGTGGCGTTCCTGATCGAAGGGTTGATGGAGTCGCGGTTTTTTGTGTGTGCAGATTCGAAGTTGCCAACGTCGACGGAGCCCCATGTCCGTACTTTGCTGACCGCCGCACCGAATTTGAACAGTGAGTTACAGAATTCTTCGCGCTAACACTGTTGGTTCGTATCTGTTTATCTGACGGCTGAAAGTGGCGTATTTCTTAACAGGCCGTGATCTTCTGGGAAAGAGACGCTGGAAAAAAGGACACAAAGGCTGGAAAGGCGGGAAAAAATGGAAGCACTGGAAGGGAGGCAAAGGAGGAAAGGGAGGCAAAGGCGGAAAAGGAGGTAAAGGCGGAAAGGGAGGCAAAGGTGGGAAGGGCTGGAAACATGGAAAAGGCGGAAAGGGGAAAAAGAGCGGAAAGGGAAAGAAGAGCGGCTCTGGAAGGTGGAAGAAGAGCGGCCACGGAAAGCACAGCGGCAGTGGAAAGGGCAAGCATTAAAGAGTTTCTGGTATAGTGCCGCGGCCCAGGTTTGGTCGGCATCGATCCAAAGTTACAGTCGTTGAGTTGTGATTCGCATCGCGTTTTTGATTATTGTTAACTTTTTTTTAAGCGTATTTTGAGTATTTTGAATGAGAGGCTGTGGGAAATTCCTTTGGTTGCGGTATGAGTGCCGCCGTATTTCCATTCAGTGAAAACAGCCCCGCAATGATTTCTCAGCAGCAGTTATAATGCACTGATTTATTAAAAGGATTTTCCAGGAACCATTTGTCTTTGAGCTCTTAAGCAGAGAGTAGGGATTGAGTTGATTGGTTTGGTTTGGTTAATTTTGTTTATTTTACATGTCGTAAAATAATAGTGATAATAGTGATAACGATTATCACTATTAATCGTTTGGTCGCGCAAGAACTTTTAGGTCATCAGTTTTTTTACTTTCTTTAGGTTCAACATTTTTGCTTTTATACTATATGAAGTAGATTAACAGTTTTTTGATTTGTTTGGTTACAATTTTGAAGACCAACAAGTTTTTTTTTTTTCAGACTCGAAAAAAAAAAACAAACAATTTTGAGTTTTTCTGGAGTTTGGTTACAATTTTGAAGACCAACAAGTTTTTTTTTTCAGACTCGAAAAAAATAAAACAAACAATTTTGAGTTTTTCTGGAGTTTTCCGGATTTTTTTCTCCTGATTGGAATTAGACCAGAGTTTTTAGCTATGATACTTGTGAATTGTGAATTCCTTTTTTTTGGACTATTTTCAGAAGGAAATAAGAAAGAGGAGTTTTTTGTGCTTGAATGTTGCTTGCACACTGGATTGTGATTGTATTGTGGGGGACTGGATTATGATTGTGTGGATCCGACAACAAGTTTTAATCCCTTTTGAGCTCAATAGGATTTTTAGAATTCTTGAGATGCCTTCACAACGAAAATATTAGAAAAGAAAATATGCATTTTCTTTTCTGCAAGTGGCACTAGCAAAAGAACCTTGGGATTGATTTGATCTATATACATATGTATATAGTGTGGATCCATTTTTGATTGAGATTGCGCTTTTTACTCTGAACAGAGTTCTGCCATATTTTTTTTTTCAAAGCAAAACTTCTTTGTGTAGGTTCTCTTTCAATCATCCCTCTTTTTGAATCATCTTTCTGTTGAGAGTTTCAACACAATATATTTGATCAGTTCGACAAAAATTCGATTCACAGTAATGTGGAAGATGCACTGTTCCAACCAAGACACACTGCCGCTCATATATAATCCATATAAACACAAAACACACCAACTAACACAAAAGCACCGTAGGGTGAGGTACTTAAAACTATCAGTTACTCTACCATTCGCATCCAGTAGCCACTATAGTTCGCACATTGCGACCTCACCAGCGCCTCCAATCCTGGAAGAAAAAAGAAAAAATATTGAAGTCTTCACAGTTTAATTGTCAGAGAAACACTTGTTTTATTTCTTCTTGAACAAGTTTTTCACAGGAAGAGTGAATGAAAGAGATCCACTGCTGCCATGGATGTAATATTGTCTGTGTGCATGGATGCACCAACTGTTGGGCTACTGCTGACAGTTCTGCCTACAGTCTATATATTAAAATCTGCATCTGAGAAAAAATCCTCGGCCGGCCCAACGTAGCTGGGGGGGTACAGTACCTTGTGCGACTTCGGATAGAATTCGGAGGAGGAGGTGCGAGTATCAACGTGCCACGTACAGTGGCGGTCGCATTCGATGTCGACGCTTCGAAGCGAATTCGCGCCTGATAGCTTCTGTTCCAGAGTCTGACGTTTATACCTTTCCCCACGAATGCATTTCACCCGATACGACGCTGCACGAATGCACACGTCCGTGTCCGCACATCTGTCGCATCCTTGATGCATGGCCACGGTTTAAAATCCTGCTTGCCCCAGCTTCTGCAATAATAGATCCTCGCAGCGACATTTCTTTTTACCCTCTGTTTATTCAGTGCGAATCTTGCCTCAATGGTGCCGCTGAAGTTCGTGATCGGCCTGGCTTTGCTGGGGCTCCTCGGAACTGCATATGGACTCGAAACGCTCGAGCTCAAACGCAGCACAGGTGAACATCGACAAGTTTTTGGGGTGTACGCCCCGTTCCGTCCAGAAGGAAATCCCAGCCAGCCACACCTTTGTGACCTTCCAAATCAAGGGGTTGATGGATTCACGGTGTTTGTGCGTGCAGATTTGAAGTTGCCACCGGTGGCTGTGTCCCATTTCCGTACTTTGCTGAGCGCCTGGCCAAGCTTTCACAGTGAGTTCCCGAATTAAATGCCCTACTGTCGATTCGATTTATATATCCATTACCGCTAAGAGTGCTTGTCAACAGGACGCCACCTTTTGAGAAGGAGAGGTAGGAAAGGTGGAAAAGGCGGAAAAGGCGGGAGAGGTGGGGATGGCGGCGACGGTGGCGGCAAAAAAGGAGGGAAAGGAGGTAAAGGCGGAAAAGGAGGCAAAGGAGGCAAAGGTGGAAAAGGAGGAGGGAAAGGAGGAAACGGCGGGAATGGCGGCAGACGTTAGTGACTCTCTGCTATCGTGCCGCGACCCAGGTTCGGTCGGCATTGATCCGAAGAGACAGTCGTTGAGTTGTGATTCGTATCGCTTTTTTGATTCTTGGTTTCGACTTTTTTGAAGCTTGCTTGTTTTATGATTTTGATTGAGAGGCTGTGGGCAGAAACTCGTGAAATTCTTGTGAGTACGGCATCAAATATGGCCGTATATCCGTCCGTTGAAATCAGCCTCGTTGTGTCGCAATGATTTGCTAGAAGCAGTTATAATGTTCTGATTTCATTAAAAGATTTTTCCAGGAACCACTTGTTTATGAGCTCTCAAGCAGAGAGTAGGGATTGCATCGAAAAGTGCCAGGGGATTTGGTTGATTTGATTCTGAATGGTCAGAATCACTCGAACTGATCATTTGGTCGCGAGATGATCTGCTTGTGGTTCCTAGTTCGCAAGAACTGTGGGCTTCCCAGTTTCAACATTTTTGTTTACTGACTGAATTGCTTATGATTTCTGTGGTTACAATATAATACCAGGCTTTTTTTTGTCTACTACACTTATTTTTTTCAATCGTACAAAAAGAAGCACAACAGGTTTCTTTTGGTTTTTTGGATTTACAAGACACTTTTTTGTTTTTGGATTTGAATTTCGTTTGTTGTGGTGTGCTTGTAATTTATAAACTACTCTTTTGTTTGAATTGTCATATTTTTATTTTTTTGTTTCAATCAAAAACAATATCTATTCTGGGTGCTATTGGAAGGCCCCTTATGATGGGACTTCTTGTTACTGACTCTTGTAGTGGCTGAGCAAGAAAATGTGGTTTTCAAAAATAAGTGTTGACATCAATAGAAAGTATTATCTGGGCTGTTTTTCTATCCACAGTTTCCGGCTGCATCAGGCTTTTGTTTGAAGGTGATTTTCTTTTTTTTTTAATAGAAAACTGGGATTCAGAGAAATCTGTCCTACCAGAAGGCCACTCTGTTCACCAGACATGTAAATGGGAGGTTCAGATTGAGCAACACCATTTGAACTGCTGTGGAGCTGCTTGTTATAAATGATTTCTTAGTGGGGAAAAATCCACTCCCGAAATGACGCACGCAGATTCAGTTGATTAATTTACTCATTATTATTTCTGGCGCTGTCGATTTATTGTTATTGTTTTTTCGCTGGGGGAGTTTTCCCCAATCAGAACAGTCGAACGGGCGCTGAACCTATTTAACGATTTTATTTATTGACAACTTCAGTTCGTTCTTGGACTACCATCGCCTCCTAATCTTTCTAAAAAAGAATGACTACTACAACAACCAAAAAAAAAAAAAAAGAGAGACTAAAGACTTCAATTCAACGTCGTCTTTCATATTCCACCATATGTGACGATTAAGTAAAATGCCCAACTGATATATCACTCCACATTACTAACGAAGTCACCTAACTTTGTACAAAGAAATTCACTGAACTTCAGCCATTGAACATTAAAAAAAATCAGGTTACCTAGCCTTATATTAAAAAATAAAAAAAAAAACTAACCATAAAGTAGGACGGAAAGAAGCTTTAAAGTTTTGGCAATTCTTGAACAACATGTTTATCCAACTCAAGTTTTTTCGAAGGGAGAATAAGAAAAGGGTCCGAGGGACTAAGTAGATTATCGATCGACCTTTCGAAAGAAAAAAAATAAAATCAAAGGCGATTAGGGGGTTCGAACCCCTAAGATCGTCCCGTCGACGAATCGCCTTTTTCTTTTTTAGAAGAGAAAAACCCCTAATGGAAGCGGGAAAAAAAACTTCAACCGATATCGACCCCGCCGAGATTACCCGCTCCCGGAACGACAACGCGTCCGGGTCGCACCCCCGCGCACGAGCCAATAGACCCGCTCAAAGCCTCTCTCGGCGGGGAAGATTACACGTCACCGACATCTCCCCCGAGGGACTTGGTGGGCGCTAATCCCGGCACTAGGCGCGGGACGTCGGTTTAGTGTAACTTTAATGGAAAACTCCGCTCGACGTGTAATCATAAATGTTTTTCCTCCTTATGTTTTTACACTTAGCGTGTTTGGGTGGGGAAACGCGATTAGCGGGATCATCCGCTCGCCCGATTCGTCGCATAATGTTTCTCCGCCTCCGCGTTTTCATTTTCGCGTGCTTTGTTTTTCAATGTGGGTGGTATTGACCGCTGCCATCACAGTTCGTCGGTTTTTAACCGTCGACGGGCTCGCCGAGCGTGTTTGAGTGAAAGGGCTGCCTGGAGTCGACGCAACCCTGCAACCCTTGAAGAAAAATAACGATTTCGGAAAGAATATGTTTTGATAAGAACGGCTCATAGGCTTCAGACCTTCAACTCGTCCCGGAAGAAATATGGGGAGCGTTGCTTTCGCTTGCCGAAGTGGCCTTGGCCGCGTTGCGATGCTGATCAAAACCTTGCAAGAAACGCAGGGTCGATCGACTGTGGCGACATTATCTCCTCCACGTCTTGAAAACAACGGGGTCGGAAGAGCAGGAGATCAGTGGAATTACTGTTTTCGAAGTGATGGAATTCCATTGATGAAGGAAAAACAAAGCTACTAATAGTCTGGCAGCCAAACAGCTACCCATCACAAGCAGAGTTGTCCAAAAGCAACTGTTCTGTGATACAGGGGCACATGTCGATTAAATTTGTGTTTTTACATATGGCGTTTTATTTTCATTTATTTATTTTAATCTGTATGAGGGTACACTTCCCTGACATCCAATTCAGCCTGAATTATTTCCCCTGCAAAAAAAAATAGAGCAAAGGAAACTGGCAGCGTCCCAGAAAAATATCTACACATTAGTTATAAAAAAGTTATCTTGCAGCATCACCAACAAGCGTTCCATCTCCTGTCATTTTTTATCAGTGAATCATGAATCAATGAACACCTTTTTCAAGCGATCGATGAACGGCTCGAATAGAAAGAAAGCATCCCCACCAGGGGTCGCACACACACACCAGGAAGAATTCAATTTTGTTTTTCCTTCATCCATATACACCCAAAAAAAAGATAGGAGGGGGGGGGCATAAAGGGAAGATATTTCAAACAATTTGAACATATTCCATTTTCCCCGGATGAAACATTTCAATGTAGTTGTTTGGCAGTGAATATGACTTCGGACATGCTCCAGGAACCAATATTCATTCAATTTATACAAATAAATATTGGTATTTCCTGTTGCTGTAAAGAAAAGAAGCAGCTCCGGAAATCGTGCCAATAGGTTTGAGGAAAACCAATTTTTTCAACCAAACAACCAAACATAAAATTACATTGTGGAGGAGAATTGCCAGGTTTTTCAATAGGTGTTTCTACATCATGCGCATCATGAAAGAACGGGGTTCGAATTGACCAGTGTTTTGATCCACTCGAGCAACAAAAAAAACTCCATCGATTCTGGCTGCGTGGCGTGCTTTGCATCTGAACGCCCCCCGCCTTTGCTAAGATGGTTTGTTGTGTGGTGGCAGCAAACGACAACAAACTAGAGTTTGCGACAGAGATTTGAGATATATTTTGCTTGCTTTACTCATGCATCGCCACTCCGATAGAACTTTGTATTCGAATGGCAACTGCTGCTGGCCTCTGGCTGACCCCCCCATTTCTGACAAAAGAAATCCTCGGCCGCCCCAAACGTACCGGGGGTCTGGGGGGCTACAGTACCTTGTGAGGCTTCGGATAGAATTCGGAGGCAGCGTTGGAGGGCGGACGTGTGGGCGGGTATCAGCGCGTGCGGTCGCTTTCAATGTCGACGCTTCAAAGCGAAATCGTGCCTGATGGCGCCTGTTCCAAAGCCCTGCGCTGGGCTGCGACGTTCTTGTCTGCCCAACTGTCGCATCCTCGATTCGGGGCCACTGCTTAAAAGAACGCAACGCCCAGTTTCTGCAACAACGGATCCTCACAGCAACATCTCTTTCTATTTCATTCAGTGCGAATCTTGTCTCGATGATGCCGCTGAAGTTTGTGATCGGTCTGGCTTTGCTGGGGCTCCTCGGAACTGCATATGGACTCGAGACTCTCGAGCTGAAGCGCAGCACAGGTGAACCTACACAAGTTTTTGGGGTGGTGCCAATCGGAACGACATGGCAAACACCTTCGTGACCTTTCTCTGATCGAAGAGTTGATTTCGATTTTGTGTGTTTGTGCAGATTCGAAGTTGGGGGCGGCGGCCGTGCCCAATGTCCGTACTTTGCTGACCGCCGCGCCGAGTTTGAACAGTGAGTTACTGAATTGGTCGCCCTACTGTTAATTCTTATCTGTCTGTGTAACGGCTGACAGTGGCGTATTTGTTAATAGGCCGTGATCTTCTGGGAAGGAGATACAACTCCGGCTATGGACAGAAAAGGCGTTATCGAAAGAAATACGGAAAGAAATACGGCGGCCATAAAAAGAAATACGGCGGCCATAGGAGGAAATACGGTGGCCATGGATACAAAAAGCACTATAAAAAGAAGAGCGGCAGTGAAAGGAAACACGGCGGCCATGGAAGGAGCGGACACTAGTGACTTTCTGCTGTTGCGCCGCCGCGGCCCAACAAGGTTTGGTTTGCAATGATCCAAAGCGGCAGTCGTTGAGTTGTGATTCGTATCGCTTTTTTGATCCAACTTTTTTTGAAATGATTTTGAATGAGAGGCAGTGGGCGTGGCAGAAATTCGTGCTGAGCGTCCGTATGTCCGTCCACTGAAATCGGTTTTTCTCTCAACGATTTCCTGGAAGCAGTTATAATGCACTGGTTTCAATAAAAAGGGTTTTTCCAGGAACCACTTACGGTTTATTACGAGCTCTTAGCCAGAGAGCAGGGAGTGTGGCAAGAATTGTCAGGGGTGGTTTTATTTAGTCGATTTTGATTCTGAATGATCATGATCGTTTAGAATGATCATCTGGTCGTTTGGACTTTTGGTTCCTAGTTTGCAGTTACTATGAGCTCACCAGTTTTTACCAGTTTTTTTACTTTCTTGAGTTTCAACATTTTTGCTTATAAAGTAGATTAAATAGTTTTTTGGTTTGTTTGGTTACAACAATCTTGAAGACCAAGTTTTTTTTTGTACTTCTTTTTTGGTATATTGGAATTGGATCAACAATTTTTTAGAAAGAAAGATGAGTTTTTTGTGTTGCTTGCAAACATTGGATTGTGATTGTGTGGATCCGAGAACAAATTTTAATACTTTTTTCTCAGCTCCCTCTCTTATTTTTAAGAGAGAAAATATCTATGTTCTGCAACTGGGATTGGCATATGGTCAGGGGAAAAACCTTGGGATTGGCTTGCATGTCTTTCCTCTTTGCACATACTGATTGCAGGAAAAAACATGATGGCGCCTTTCAAAAAAAAAAAGATTCCCTGTATTTCATGTACACAAATATAATTATATTTGGATGGATACATTTTAAAAAGTTATATATATATATATATATCTTTTCAAACCAAGAAAAATAAAAATAAAAATCGAATTACTGCAGTCGTCTTCTTACAGAACGAGGGAGAGTCGATTAAATGCACTCTTTCAAAAATAAATATCAACTAGGAAGAAATAAATAATGCACACTGGATTGTGTATGAATTGTGGGGACTGGGTTGTGATTGGATCGATCCGAAAACAAATTTTAATGCCCTTTTCAAAAGCCAAATTTGGTTGAGTGGAAGTTATGTTATTGGTGAACATATCTGAAGAGGGGAAGATCAGAGAAATATATATTCTAACCTTGGGACTGGTGTGCATGTCTTCCCACCCATGCACAAACTGTACATGGATTTATGAGTGCATAGGAAAAAAATATCTTGCTTTTCGCTCTGAGAGTAAAAAAGTTTTCTCAAAAAGAAAAAGTTTTCGGCAATAAATAGTAAACAAGATGAGGTGCCAATTAACACTTTTTGCAATTTTTTGACAGCTTGGTGCTCAATCATTCCTTCGTTGACCTTGGGGGCATTTTTCAATCTTAATCTTTTTACACGCGAGAAACACACAATTTTACCAAAATCGGTTGACAGTAATTCATGCTGAAGATATATTGCTTCAAGACAATATACTGCTTTCAGTATATGTCTTGCACAAAAACTGACACTGAAACAAAAGGAGTATCAGTGTTGGTGCTGAATTACTTCAGGAGCCGATGTTCCAACAGTTGGGCCAGGAATTAGTAATCATTGATATTTACTTGTTATATTACGATACACTATACTAGGGGTCAAACCCTCAACCAACATAAAAAAACATGTCGCAACTCATCAGTGCTCGTTTTTGTTTCTCCAGCCTTCACAAACTGAAAGCATCTTAAATTAAACCCCACTTGACTTTTGTTGCAACACAAGTGTCAATTGATTCACTAATTTTACAAAACGATTATTCTACAAATCCCAGGAAAGAAAAAAAAACCCACAGTTCTGGAAATTTAAAAGAGAAGCAAGTTTCATTTCAATTCATTCTATCACGATTTTCATTTTCCACTCATGGCCTTGCTGAAATCGCGTCCGAAAGAGGCTGGTACATTGCAACCCCACCGCCGTCACCTCCAATCCTGAGGGAGAAAAAAAAAGCAAAATCCAGCAAATATTATTAATACATGTACATTCTTGAACTATAAATATAGATTTATGTCGTCATCATTTTTGCATAGAACCAGATAGAGTCATATTTTAGAAAGTAGACCAAAAAAAAGGGGGGGGGGGATTCCCTCAACAAATCTTCTTTTCAAATCGACATTAAGTTTTTGAACCCTGGAAAGTGAAACGTTCTTTTTCACCTTGGAGATACCACTTTGTCTTTCGCCCAGCTGAAAGCTGAATTGAAAACCTCGGCAACGGGGGTGGTCACTTCCTCCACTCGATCTTTCACATGTGGAGGTGCAAATCGATACATGACAGCCCCCACACAACAGACAGCTCCAATCACCAGAGTCCAAACCATGAATGGAAATGCACCGCTCCGTGCCTTTTTGTGATGGGATCCCCGGATCTGATGATTAGTAATCCATAAACAGAGAAAACAGTTTCAAACAGGTCATTACAAAAGGCGATACATTAACCAAAAAAAACTGACAGCATAAAAAGTGGAGATTGATAACACCCCTGATACGAACGCAAATTCAAGAGGAAAAAATCTAAGTGCAGTGAAAAAACGAACAAAAAAAAAAACAAACAGATTAAGGCTTCATTTTGGGTGGCTAGACAAACCAAGAAATGATCGAATGCATCAACCTGTAAAAGAATTTAATACATAATTGACGATTTTTGAAAATTTAATACTTAATGGACGAATCACGGTCTTAAACTTCAGTCGAAATGTTGGGAAGGGTACTCACCCGTCCCCCTTTCCCATCCGTATCTCCAAAAAATTCACCAAACTCATGAAACTGAACAGTGCAGTTGTCCCCATGCACAAATCGTTTTCCCAATTCTGACACCTCATATTCTCCATCATCCACTACCTGAACAGAACGAGAAAGAAATTCGAAAAAATTCAAGAAAATCATCTGTATTGGGCATCCACTGCAGGTTTAGCATTGAGTCCTTTTATTCAGCGAAAAAAAAAAATTTCACAACTCGCTTCGCAGCGATCCAGTTTTTCTTTTTTTTTCTTAATTCAATAAATCGACATGCAGAAAGTTCACCAAGTGCCTAAAATGCATGCTGTGTGTCTGACTTTCCCCAATTGATCTCCAACCCACTTCTTATCGAATTCCGCAAAAGCAAAACCATAGAAACACACCTTGCACTCTGGCAAATCATCTTCTGGAATCTTCATGCATTTTCTTTTCAATTTCTCATGGTCGTCGTTGCTTTCTTTTCGAACCCATCCATAATCGCATTCCACATCCAAATCTGTGCAACTGCAAGGGGTGATTCGAGGGGATGGCCTCACATAGGCACCCCCGCTCAAACACCTCGACTCGGCTTTCCTCTTTTCGATTTGCCTTTCGGAGCCTTTTCAATCGCCCACCAAAAAAAACACACAAACACACACAGAAACATACAATTAATACAGAAAATTGAAAATTGCCGGAAAGTAATCCAGAAAGGGTGGTGGTTTTACACATGCATCGAAAAAAATTGACTCTGCTTTTTTCATCAAAAGGAGGAACTTTTTTGTCAATTGCCTTTCTTTTATACGCAAGTGTAAAAAGAATATCAAGAAACCAAGCAAACGAAAGTGAAAAAATCAAGCAAAAGAAATAGGGGACAGGCAAAAATGCCCCCCCCCCCCCCCTTGTTTTCTCCACAGCAACCCCCCTCCATAAATCAACATCCACATCACAAATTTAATTTACAAATTTTTGTCTGTTCTTACCTAATACACATTTGGGTGGCTGCCAATCCTCGTAGTCTCCTCGATCGCATGCCCTCAAATTCAACATGTTTTGAATATCGATGGTGTAAACGATGCCTTTCACATCTTGATTGCTCTCCCCGTCAGACATAGAACACTTGGAATGATCTGCTTTCGAACAGGCCGTTCCATGAAGAATGAACCGAGGCCTTTGACCATCGGGCTCAATCCTAAAAAAACAAAGCATGAGGGAGGAAGAATTCATTCCTTTTGGATATTTCTTTGCAATATTTCGAAGGCATTCTTCTTAAAAATTGGAAGCTGCTCAATATATTTACATATTCTTTTTAATCACTTTTTTGTTTTTTCATTTTCATTTTTTGATCCCCAGATTTCAAGCTAAAAATAGAAACACACAGTCACTACTCACAATGTTAATGTCAGTTTTAGCTGGAAGATTTTAATACCTGATATTGTCGACTTTCAAAGCTGTCTTGAGTGGGATTCGTTCCCAGCACTTCCCATCATCAACAGAAAACCGCACTTCGGAGGTGGGGCCCTCGCTCGTATATTTTGCCATTATCAAAATTCCACCATGGTCTCCGTATTCATAGATTTGAGCTCCGGCACCCACATCCTGCCAACTCACCCCTCCATCCGTCGAAAGCCAAGTGCAAGTCCTAATCGCACACCCCTTGCTCAAAACCTTTCTTTTCTAAAAATAACTTCCTCAGACGAATATGAAAAAACAATCGGTAAAATATCAACTACACATTTTTTCGCTGAATTTCTCCATTATCTGATTCAAAAAAATCACAGAAAACAAACAAGTGTAAAACCTTTCTGGTATAAAAATAACTTCCCATGAACGAATATGAAAAGACAATCAGGAGCATATCAACTACATTTTTTTCTGCTGGATTTCCGCCATAATCTGATTCAAAAAATCACTGAGGAAACAAACTAGCTTACCCCTCGTTAGGGTGCATCCCGCTTCCAACTGGAGAAACAATCCCAGAGGCCATCATCACTCCAGGAGCATTGCTGTGTGTATACAGGGCTGGGTTTGACAGAAAGTCCCAGTGCCAGGAAGAGGCCATATGCAAATTCAAAAAGCAATCTTTCACGCCGTTGCATTTGTCACACTCCTCTTTGTGGTTGAACGAGGTGGGTGCCGGGATTTTTTGCCAGCTAGCCCCCCCATCGTACGAAATCTTCGTGGATAAAAAGGAGCTCTCCATTTTGTCGATGACTAAGCCTTCTTTGCCCGGCCAGATTTCTTGATTGGCGATGTATACGCCCTGAACAAAAAAAGAAAAAGAAAATATAACTGAAGAAAAAAACGAAAACAAAACATAACTGAACCCCCAAAATGAGAAAATATAACTAAGCCCCAAAACATTAGAAAATATAACTGAACAATTAAAAAAATGTAACTGGCATTTGAAAAAGATGAGGACAATGTGAGGTTTTCATATGAACAGATGTATCGACCCAACCAATGCATTTTTGCTTAAGAGAAAACCTGTCAATTCAGTTTCTTCCATACTTGATAGGGGCATTTATTTTTTTCCGACAAATTCTTTCTTTTTTTTTGAGTGCGATCCCACCACAAACCCAACCCAACCCACCGAAATCCCTTCCACTCGAGCAAAATCGAGGCCATAGCCATAGGGGTCCTCGTAACTATCGCTGAGGCTGAGGGTGTAGAGGGCGGCATGCTCCCCGGATGCATACACATTAGTAACAGTGTCTCTTTTCCTTCTGCCCTTTTTACCACCCAGTTTGTGGTCAATAATCACAAAGGCTCCATCATCGTCGTGGGTGACCACCAGACTGTATCCATCTTGCTGACCGAAACATATCGCTCCTTAGAAAGGCAATCTTGGTGGGCTCCGTTTTGACTTTTCGTTTTGGGTTTTTCTTGTACTTTGATGCTGGGTGGGGGGTTCAAATCGAACATGAGGCGTTCTTATTTCAATAACTTTTGTTAATTTCCATATCTTGGTGATGGAAAAGGGTTATTAGCTCGCTGAAAATCATGTTTGGTTTTTGAATGCACAATTTTCTTTTTAAATATGCGGTATTATTTATAAAAATGCCGGTCATATGTATCGTACAAATTTTGGTGCATAGTATGAAAGAAATTTAATATGAATCCTGACTGGTTCCTGTGAGAGTCTGCCATCCAAGCACTGCTAAAAAAATTCCAGTGGAAAAAAACTGTATTTTCTTGGAAGGTTTTTAATTGTTTTTTTTGGGGGGAAAGGGGATAACCAAGTCTTGGGTGGCCTTACGTTCATCACGGTCGGCACACAAGCTTCTTGGAACGATGCTCCAATATCTTGACTGACATACAGTGAAACCCCGGACAAGGCATCTGCATTCTCAGGCAGTTTTCTTTTCTTCCCATCCAGATCCACAGGGCAGGAGTTGGGCACCCCCAAAAACACATTCCCAGCCAAAATCTCGAACTGATTGCCGCATTCTTTCACTTTGATGTGACCAGTCTGGAAGAAATCGTCGCTGCGCACGAAATGCACGTCTTTATCCCAGCCAGCGTAAGGTCCTTTCAAATGTTCTGGGCGCTCATAAACAGTTGCAAAAATGACTTTCATTGGCACAGCTGTCTGTGGAGCCACACAGAAATACTGCTCTGTCAGAAAATTTTGGTAAAAAAAATGGCTTGGAAATGAAATGAGGAGGAATGCAGTCATTATATATATATATATATATATGTATATTTTTTTTTTTTCTTTTGGGGGGGGGCGATTGTCGATCTGAGAAATTATGATGCCTACTCGCAAGGAAAATATTACTTGATGGAGGCGATGGGTTTTACTTTATCATCAATAAGAAAAAAGCATAGAATTAAAAGAATGAGGTAAAAAAAAAAGAGCCAAAGAAATTCCACTGACATCTGAGTCATTTTCGGTTGCTGCGACCCCCCATTCGTAATCGATGAAGGCCGCGATTCTTCCATTTGATTGCTCTGTGAGGTTGGTCCATTTCATTTCACCCCATGCATCCTGCGAATCAGGGGAAAAAAAATACTTTGAATAATAGAACATGGAACTTAATAAAACTGGGGAAGGGTTTGATCACAAGCAGTCGAAAAGAAAAAAAAAATCAAAAGAAATATAGGTGCATTTCAAGGCATGTCTCGTGTTTGTTGAATTTCTAATTTGTGAAAGATGCATACTTTTTTTTTTCTTCATGGAAGTGCGCTGAACAGATGATGGTTAAAAGAGTCTCCATTCTTATTTATATCAAATATATATGAGTGGAGGATGTATAGCTGCTGTTGTGCAAAACCACTTTTCAGGAAATTAAAATCCCACGGTCCAGCGCTCACCTGAGTCAAAAAAAGGTCCTTTGCACACATGTGACTGTAGGCCAACTCATCATCCTCACATTCATCTCTCCTTACCAAAGTTAATGCCCAGTCCGAAAACGTTGGATGCACGTTCAACCTAAAAATACCAACCCAAATTCTTCTTCACTATTTTTGCATATCACATATCCATCAAACCTCAAATCAAAATAAGACAATTTACCATATGATAAGAAAATCACCACCACCACCACAATAAGGAGCACGCTTTTCTTCTTTTTTGCTTTTTCCCCCTCACATTTTTGAAAATTTCGAGGCCATATGGTGGTCCCCTATCTTGGCAATAGAAATAGACCATAAAAAATAAATAACTTTGATGGGGATGTTCAGTTTATTTTCCTACCTGTGTGATAGAGCAATCGTTTTCCCAGGGGTTTCAACAGCCCTCACTGATTTGCCATAATCATTGGAAACCCTGCAAAAAGCAAAAGCAAAACATTTCTCCATTCAAGAATCAAACAAGTTTTTTTTCAGAACTTTCAGTTTTTTCAAAACTTGAGGCAATTTCTTTTCATTTTCTTTGGAGGTAGTTTTGCACACATGATCAAATTCACCATTGGTTTTATAACCCCTCAACGCAAAAAGCTTTTCATGACTCCTTCACTGGATGAAATAGTTGAGGGAATCGCTGGCGTGCCCGCGGAAAACAAACACAAGAAGGTTGAAAACTGGTGCAAGGAAGCTGCCTGGAAGCTGCTTGGATTACCAATGGTAGCGGCCAGCTCCTTGAATGATGATGTCTTTGGGGTCCTTGGGGTTCACGAAGACGTCAGCGACGCCAGCCTCGTTCGTTTTCTCATAAGCGTCATCAGGCAACGCCGCTGCACCAAAAAAACCAAAAGCATTAACACTAAGCGAAGGAAGGATGCTCGGGTCCGCTCACAGGGTCGTAACTGTCAGCATGGGTGAAAGCGTTTTTTAAAGAAGCGAGGGTGGTTTGAGAGTGTGACGGCTATAGACGACGTCCCAAGATGCGCTTTATGACGGTGCTTTTGTTTCAGCTCACCGATCAGAGCAGGCGTCATGTCGGTGAAGGTGTCCCCAGCGTCGAAGGAGCGCCAGACTCTGCCGCCATAAATATCCGGTGGCCCGATCGTTATCAAATACAGATACTGCACACACACAAACACGATTGGAATTACGGAAAAACAAGGGAGCGTGGTGGTTCAGTTCGTTTCACACTCAAGAAAGAGGTGGAGCTTGGATCGAAAGATCGACTCGATCGAAGTCGAGCAAGCTAGCTAGCTTTCTCGGGCACGCACCTGATCCTCCACACCCACCCATCTCGTGTCATACACTTTGCTTTCTGTTTCGACCGTCTGCAGAAAACAAAGCAAAGTAAATCGTGGTGATCCAACCAGTTAGGCAGCATGCACAGGAAAACTCTCCAAAAGTCGTCGAGATCATGACGACAAGCTGTATTTGTTTCCTCTTGTGTTACCGGGGCGATCTCGCTGAGCTCAACAGCCTCGCTGCACTCCTGGCTGTGGAGCCGTCGTTTCGCTCCTTTCGTATAACTCGTCTCGGATCGGAGCTTCCTCTGATCTCGCTTGTGTCCGTCCAAAGGATCCGCAAACTTCAACACGGAAGCATTTGGGTCTCGCTGTGAAACCCCGCTGACGACGTTCCACAGACAATAACAAAATAGCGCGGTGGCGAGTCGTTGCCTGCACTTATCCGAGCGCGACATCGAGCCCCCTTCCCGTCGTTCCCAGCTCTCAGAACCGCTGTGGTGGTCAAGTGTGTCGAAAGACGTCAAAATTCCCGCTCGTCAATTTGGGCGCGAACGGCTGGGACGAAAGAGAAAATTCTCAACCATCCAAGGACGATTGATGGTTGGAATTGGAGGAGTGGGAGATTGGCAAGAGTAATCAAGTTAATCGCTTCTTTAAGAACAAGTGGGCGTTATCCGTTATAGAATGTTACCCAGTGCATCGGAGCACTGGGGTAGTTGTCAATGTGTATGTGTGTGTGGAAATTATCTCTCCTTTCTTGAATTGTCAGCCTGGTATTGTTTTTCTTCATGCAATATTGATTGATTGACTGGTTTTTCACACAGAAGCCCCCAACAAATCGCGCTGTCATCTGCATCCTGTGTTTAATTTTCTCATCTACCGCTCCTTGTTGTCAAGGACCCATCAGGAAGAGCCACAATGAAAATCCCCCCCCTTAAAAAAACAAAAACCAGCTTCCTTCTCGGCAGTTTTGGCAAGGAATTGCTCAAGACATGTCTAGTTCCAATTTCTGAAGTGTTTCTTCTTTCGTTCTTCTTGAGACTCTTTTCCACATCGGCAATATCCACCTCCAGCTTCTTCTCAGCTTCCCTCCCTATTTTTGGCAATGGAATCCTGTGGGTTTCATGCACAGTTTGCTGCCATAAGAAAGAAATCTATGGTCAACAACGCAAACACAGCCTAGATAGTATTTTGCAGTTGGGAGCCCTTCCACCATCAGCGCCACCTGGATTCAAATTAAAACAAAAATGTGGAACGGTGTCAATATCAGTGTGGGTGGTCAAGAGTTTTATTTTTTAAATAATGAAAAAAATTGGACAAAATTGTAAGAGAATGGTCGATTCTCGCATAGCACTTTTCCTTGACTAACTTTTTCCTGGAATGCTTCAGTTGTGCAATAGTTGAAAACAGGCAACTCTCCTTGCACAGAAAAATAATGAATTAACTTTTGCCAATTATTACACAAGGTGCTGTAGAGGCCCCCCACCTAAAAATAAACTAAAGAAAGAACAGGATCCCATTCTATACCTTGGGTGTCTTTAAATCAACTTTCATTTTTTTAGGTGACAACTTTTCCTCCATTGCAGTTGCCATCACGCGTATCGCCTTGTTTTTGTCCAAATCTCTTGATTTCTGATTTCCCCGGCCTTTGAAAACAACTGGAAGAAAAACAAAACAGGAAATAAGTTATGGATTGTTCTGGCCATGGTGGATACATCATATCCATCTTGATTTTCAAAAGAAACCTCAAAAAATTTCGACAAAAGCTTCAAAATATTTTGCTACAAATACTGTAGTGATCTGAACCAGTTCTGTGAGAACCTCACCAAAAAAAAATATAAAAATGAGACGAATAGAATTAAAACAATTGCAACTGGAACAGTTTAAAATGTCCTGAAACAAGAAAATAGCCGAAAAAGAACCTGCAAAAGAGTCCAGTCCATCCATCCATTCCTCTGACTCTTGCTGCTTAAAATTGCTGACAACTGAACCAACCGCAGTTTTCAAAGAGTCCTCCTTCATTTCGCACACTCCTTCCACAGGAAATATACGCTGACAATGCCTGTCAGTTCAAAATTAAAAAAAAAAAATCAACTTTTACCTCGAGGTTTCCAACGAGATATGAACCCACTGCTTGCTTTTTCCACTTCCATTTTTATGCTTCTTTTTTGTTTTGAAAAACCAATGAAGAGGATACTCCTTTCGCAATTTACGAATGATTTTCTTTTTTTTTGATTTATTTGATTTATTAATTATTTTTGATCAATTTTGAATGCTTTTTTTCTTTTTCAATACCTGAGCCGTCCCTTCATTTCCAAACCGTTGATGATTTTTTTCACAACATTTGTTGGGTGCATCTCGACGGGAAGCTTTTCCCAACCCTCCATTTTGAAAAACACCACGCCCTGGCAAGATATTTTCACTGGACGTAATTTCACACCTGGAAAAAAAAAACCCAAACCCAGAAAAACGAATATTTCAAGTCTTTCATAATCAACCATACAAACACAGAAACAAACCAATCAAAACACAGTGAGCATTTTCCACAGCAAGGACAGGGGGGAAAATTTATGCCCTCCTTGATTTGGGGGGTCTTTTTCTTTTATCTTCCGAATAATTCCTGTTCGTGCGGAAATCCAAGATATTATGATTTCATCCTTACATGGAGTTGATTTGCCTTCTTGGGGTGCTTTTTTTGTCGGTTTTGAGTTCTCCAGCTGTTTCTTCCCTGGCTGCGAATCATCGGCCTCTTTTTTATCTGGTTGAGGTTCATTCGCCACTTTTTCATCTGGTTGAGAATCCTCGGAGGTTTTTTCTTTTGGTTGAACAGTTTCAGCCTCTTTTTCTTTTGGTTCAGAATCCTCGGGGTTTTTTTCTTCTGATTGAGCAGTTTCAACCTCTTTTTCTTCTTTGGGTTCAGAATCCTGGGGCTCTTTTTCGTCCTCACTCTCAAAGATGATATGTTTCGGGGCATTAGGATCGATTATCGGCAAATATTCTCCGATAAAATTCATGAACTCGTGCATTGCGCTTCTCTGCCTGGACAACCAAATCAAACAAATAGAGGTCAATTCATAAAGAAGACGTGAAATTCAAAACCGTGTGGAAAAGAAGCCATCAAGACACCCAAGCCAAACAGTAACTCATCCAAAAAAACTGCAAAACAAAGTCGAAAGAAATCACATCATAACCTGGTTTTCACAATCTGTGCTTTTGCTTATCGATCTGTTATTTTGAAAACTATTTTTGCAGGATTTTTTTCCACCGGACATGACCCCCCCCCCCCCCAAATGGCACAGATCAGCATGAGGTACCTTTCGAAAACGCATGAGACGATGAATCCTTTGACCTCCTCAGAAATATCGTCCAACCCTTGATAATCAAATCGACCAGCTTCCACCACCATTTTGCCACCCGGACCTGAAAACAGGCACAGAATTTACTCAAAAAAAAGTGAGGCAAAAGAGTGATGCGAATATTTTCTGAGCAGCTGCATGATATTATGATGAGGAGCACAATGACTGGCTTTTTTTGCTTAATTCTATATTACCACTGTTAGCTTTTCTTTTTTTTCGTGGTCGGGCAGGGACGTCCGGCGCCGACCTTCTCATTTCCGCTTCCGCCTGTCGAACCAATTTTTCGTCCATACCGGAAAATTACAGCAGGTTTGCAGCAGCTACCTCCTTCCCCTTGTTCAAAAGGTTGAAAAAAATCGACCCTTGTTGCGCACTGTAGGTGGCACCTCGAAACAAAAATCGGCTGGCCAAGTAGAAATCGATCGATTAGTAATGAAATATTTATGCCACACAAATTACGTATTCAGTGACGTCCGCAGGCCCCAGCTCTTCGCTTGGATAAATATATCAAAAGCTTTTTCGCCCAAGGGCACTGCTGGACTGCAAGACGAGGAGCGGGGGAAAGAAAGATAGAAGCGATAAGATGGCTGATTGTGGAGAGGGCGCTTCGCCTCGATCCGAGTGCGTCGAAATGGCTGCAGGAGAAAATGCTGCAGGGGTGGGGAGCGCGGAGAAGAGCGGACAGGTTAGCTCGGAGAAGTGCAACGCCAATGACAGTTTTACGTTTCTGGAAAAAATGTTCATGGTCTGAAAAGTTTTTGAGCAAGAAAGGAGCTGGACGGGGCTTCTACCAGCAATGCGAGAATCTGGTTCGGTGTTTTTCTCTCGAACGTACGGTACGTCATGGAATGGAGCGCGTATGTAGTTTAGTTCCTTCGATATCGGCTGCGAAGTCGAGAGATCTTTCAAGTTTGATTCAAAAGAGGGTGTAAAAATCGAAGGAAAGACGGAGAATTTTGCAGTTGCGAGGAATGAGCTCGTGTGTTGCGGAAAAAGGGTGCGGAGGTACGGAATGCCGAGAACGACGGCGGCCAGTCGAGGATGCAAGGAGAAGAGGTGGAAGTGACAAATAACACGAAAAAGAGGAGGTGGCGTGGAGCGGCGGGGCCATCGCAAGAGACTCCAGATGCAAGCAGCCCAGTCGAAGCTTCCAATCGCGGGCCGATGGGGGACCAGAAGGAAGTCAACGCACTCGTCTATGGTGCTCAGGTCTCTATTTGTCCCCTTTTCCCAATGCTTGCCTTTCTCAGTTGTTATCGGTATTGCTCACCTTTGCAGAAGTAGGATTTTTCCACTCACATACAGAAAGTCCTACAGAAAGAAAGAAACGAATCAATTAATTGGAATTCGAGGGAAACTTTTGGAGATTGGAGTAGAACAAAAGTATTGTGAATTTCAATTCCAAGAATGCATGTAGTATTGTTTTCTCTTGTGAATAAATTTGTATGTGTTTTTCAAGAAGGCCTGATTGAAAAGATTTGTGTTCAACAGCCCGTTAAAAATAAAAATAAAAACATAATAATGCATTAAAACAGTAAAATCAAAGAGCAAAACTCATTCTTGCTTGTGCTCTCAGCACATATTTGTGTATTTTTTAACTTATGAATTTAATCAATTTCTTTTTTTACATATTAGTATAAAAACATACTGAGTCATCATATTTTTTTTCTGTTTTTTCAATGGAGGCCACTGCGAGTGTGGAGTTGCAGAACATTAGCGTCCCTATTCGGTTTGGGGATGTTAACAAACTGGCATTATGGACGCTGACCACAACTGGGGCCCCCACCTGTTGGGCCCAAGTGAAGAAGATGCCTCTCATACAGAAGTTTCTGGTGGTGTACGTCAGTGGAATAGATCGAGCGCTGTGGGAATCCAAAAAGGTGAGTCAAGAAAAACAGCAAAGGAAGGTGGGTGGCACATCAAGGTCTGCGTGCGATTTTCAAGGGCAAATATTCTGGCACAAGTCAAATTCTCTTATGAGAAAAAACTACTTGTTTTGATAGAGAAATTTGGGGTTCGGCAATATGTTGGTGGGTGTGTACTCAAGTTTTCTTTTGAAAGGAGGCGGTGTTCCATTCTTGGTTAATTATTTGATGAGACGATCAGTGGATTCGATTGCAACAAGAGTGTTTTCTGGAATGGAGAATGCGAAAGTCTCCCTCGGAAAAATTATAAAAAAATTATGTAATAAAACTAAAAATTAAAGAAATAATGAAAAATAACGAATTGAGAGTATGAGAATTCACGGATATATTCATTTGAGCTGTAATGAATTCAGGAGCACATGCCGAATTTGGCATCCATGTTTGGAACCCCCCTGACCACCGTTGCTAGCAGCGCAGTTCAAACTCCATGTGAGTGATGGAAGGAAAAGAATTTTTATCCATAGCGACAGCATATTATGGTTTATGGTATACAGGGAGAAAATCTATATCCAATTTACACAACTTTGAATGGAGGTAGTGCCAGGTTGGAGTTCAGTCAGGCCTGATTTCCTTTGTTATTAGTTGGGTGGGTTTTTTTTTCTGTTCTTGGTTTTGTTTGGGGGGAAGGAGGGGGAATTTATTCCACACATATGATTTTTATTTTTTTTCGTGCAGTGATCCGAAATTAGTTTTTTAATTGCATGCAACGCTCCTCTTTTTTCCTCTTTTTTTTCCTTTTTTTTTTGGTTGGTCTAATCCAGCCAAATTAAAAATAACAGATATGCATGCGTGCAGTGTATATTTTTTGAGCAATTTTTTATGTTTTATGTTTAGTGAAAGGAGCCAGTGTGCTGTTGAGCGTGGTGGTTCCCAAAAAAGAAATCCGCTTGCATCAATTCCAAGCGCAGAAAAGAAGGAAGCTGGTGGCCCCTCCGCCCGGGCCAAAGCATTATTTGTTGAGCGAATCTATAATGAGAAAGTACGATTTTCCCCTGCACACGGGTTTGGATGAACAGGGCGAAAAGATATGTCCAGCTGGATACGTCGAAACGAAGCCTGCAGGTTGGTTAAAGAAAATATTGGAGAATTTAAAAAGAACCAGGAAATATGGTGTGTCTTATAAATTTTCTGATTTTTTGTTCCTTTGATCTTATTTATTTTATATTTATTATTTTAATCATTTATTTATTTATTTATGTTTCCGCAGGGGAGGGTGCGGTGGTTGAGAAAATGGTGGCTGTGGATTGTGAAATGTGCGACTCCGCCAATGGAAAAGAATTGACGAGAATGAGTTTGGTTGATGAAAATGGCAAGGTAGAAAATCGGCTCTTCGGCACAGCCTTGAGATTTTTGGATGAGTTTCTTTTAATGTGTGGCATCCTTTTCTTTTCGAGAAACACTTTGTTTTTTTGGTGACCGCCCCTTCCTGCACGTCCACAAACCCTCTTTTAAAAAAATATATTTAATAAAAATAAAAAAAACTGTTATGAGGCAAACCACACAGTTTTTTTTGTCAAATTTGTTAAATTTTTATGTATTTATTTATATATGTTTTTCCTGGAGGGCAGATTGTATTTTAATTATTTTTTGAGGTCATAGAGATGACAGATGACTGTTATGATTTCTTTTTCTTCAGGTTTTGGTGGATGAGCTGGTGAAACCTGAAAACACTATAACGGATTACTTGACTCCGTATTCGGGGATCACTGCTGAAATGTTGAAAAATGTGAAGACGACTCTCAGGGACGCACAGGTGTGACATTTCGTAGTTTAATTTTTTATTTTTATTTAATGTTTTATTAATTAATTATTATTTATTTATTTATTTATTTTTGGGGGGGGGGCAAAAAAAATGCTGCTCCCCATTGTTTGTTTATTCGCTCTTTTTTTCCCCAATTCAATAGATACATGTAAACAGATTGGTCACTCTTTCCCAGAAAGAAAGTATTTTTTGTATTTTTTGAAACTTTTGTCTCCAGAAACCATAGTCTAGTGTAAAACCACCACCAAATCTGGCATTTTTGAAACATTGTATGTACTTCATGTACGTTTTTTTTTTTCTCAGTTTAAAATAAAAGATTTTTCTAAGTATTATTTCTGTTATAAAATAAAGTTTGAAATTGGCCCTGATCCGTGCGAAAATGCAGGAAATGTTCTTGAAGCACGTGTCCAGGGAAACTCTGTTGGTGGGCCACAGCGTCGAAAATGATTTAAAAGCGATGCAAATTTTGCATTTCAAAATTTTGGACACCGTGGTGATGTACCCCCATCCCAAGGGCTTCCCCTCTAGATCCTCCCTGAAAATGCTTTCAGACAAATACTTGCACCGAAAGATTCAAAACGGAGCCCACGATTCGGTGGTGGATGCTTTGGCAGCTCTGGACCTCGTCAAAATGAAGATAAAACTCGGCAAGGATTTTTTTTTTCATTTGTCAATTTTTTTTTTTTTTTTGCCTTCGTTTTTTTCATTTGATTTTGGAGAATGATTATTAAACATTGGTACAATATACATATATATGTGTTTCTTATTTTTTCTAATTCATTTTAATTATTTATTTTTGGTTACCCGGAGCATTTTAACACCTGTTGAAAGCACTTGGTGAACTGCCAACCCCCCCAAATTGCCAAACCAAACTACTGAAGCATACTGATTTTCTTTTTTTTTGTTTTTTTTTAATGATTTATACTGAATCATATGTATGGGTGGTATCCTCAAATTCAGGTCCAGATTTTGCCAACGGCGATTCCAAAAAGCTGACGCATAACAAGAAGCTGGTGGAGGTGTTGCACGAACAGCAAGTTCGGTGCTGTCTGATCGATCGAAAACACGTATTGGCCACGCACAGTTTCCCGGCAGCCGATGAGGTTTCCATAGATACTGACGAAAGCGCCGAAAAAGCAGTCATCAAAATGGTGCAAATGTCCAGCAAGGCGAAATTTGTGTGGACTCAAATGCAAGATTTGGGGAGGTTTTACTTCCAGAGGTGAGTCTCCGGCAATTTGCTGATGGGTGCAACCGACTTAGTAATGGGGGGGGGGACTTTTCTCAGTGGCTTTCTTGTCCATATCTGATTTTCATTGCGAATGTCGGCGGAAATTTTCACTCTTGGCTAAGGTTTTTTTTTCCAAAGGCACACCAAGAAAGTAAACGCATGCATGTCGACCTCTGGTTTTCGGAACGTAAAGTTGCATTTTCTCTGTTTGATCAACTTCAATCTTCATATTTGGCCACCAGCTTTTCCCTAGGGCATGAAAAAATTTTCGCATCGCTGCACTTTGGTGTTTCCGAAAGGAAAAAAAAACAAAAACTATTTTTAAAAAATGTTCGCATCGCTGCACTTTGGTCTTTTCGAAAGGAAAAAAAAATAAAATTATATTTACAACTATTGAAAACTATGTTTTCGTCCCATCGCACATAGTTGGAACCGCTACTTAGTTTCTTGGAAAATTTCACTTGCTGATATGTTTATTTTCTGCTTCGTTTCTTTGTCCCCTCTTTTTTTTTTCATTAAGAGCCAAAGTTCAAAATGGGCTACTGGATTTGGATGCTGCCGAATTTTCGGAGGAACGATTGATTGATAAATTGAAGATGGTGGATCAGAGAATCGGAAATATTTTCCAAAGCAGCCCTCCCAATACTCTGGCAGTCGTCGTTACCGGCCAAGGAGATACAATGGGTGCAATGGCTAAACAGGTAGTGATAAATTCTCCCCAACCCCCCTCCCCCCCCTCCCCCCCCAAAAAAAATGGAAATATAAACATAAATGTAGGAACAGTTAATTGACAGATGGTTGAACTTTTTACCAAATAAGCCAGTTGATTTTGTAACGCATTTTGTTTTTTTTCTTCTTCTTGATATTGCATTGTGTGTCTTTTTTTTTCTACACCTCCAAAATAGATGCTTGGAAAAAAAATGCCCTGTGACTTTAACAGAGCCAATACGACGTCTTTTTTTTGACAGGCCCCAGAAACTGAACGTTCAGAATCTTTGTGTCGATTTTCATTAAAAAAAAACTGGGTGGAGACACAGGGCTTCGCACCCCGCCTATTACAAAAAAATCTTATTTAGCTTCATAATTTCTCAACATGAATATTCCAAGAAGAAATGCTCTTTTTTTTATGTTTTTGTTTTTGTTTTTTTTTTTTTTTTCTAGGAAGACAAATTCAAACGGCTTCAAGGGCTGGGCCCCACTTGGGGCCCGCAGGATGAACAAGACTGGAATATCTTGTCGCAAAAAGTAATTCAAGGATTATGTTTCGTTAAAGTCAAAGGGTCCACATGATGCCTTGATTAAAATTGAACGGAGAGGGGTTGGGTGGCAAAACAAGTGGAATTTGAAAAAAAAAAGCGGATTTTTGTTGGAAAAGGGGATGGTTCGGTGCAGAAGTTCGATTGGCCTTTTGCTTTGATTATTCTTTTTTTTTTGGGGGGGGGAGCGAGTAGGGTTGGTTTTGTTTCCAGAGAACTTGCTATGAGAAAGCATATGAAATTGCTGCTTTGTGGATCTTTTTATTGTTGACTTTTCTTTCGGGGGAAGTGGGGGGAATGGATTATTGTTTGTAATCATGGCATTGCCTTTGTCAGTTTTTTCTCTGTGTTGTGGCTTTATTTTGTTCATTTTATGCTACTCACTGGTGTTGGATTTCTTTTCTCCAGCTGGCTCCCAAGAAGCCCCAACTTTCGGGGCCAAAAAAAAAAATGTATATGTATATACATAGTAAAGGAAACTAACCCATTATTAATGTGTTCTACGAAACCATAATCGACTCTCCCTCGTTTTGTAACAAGACAGCTGCAGTGACGTAATTCGATTTCCGAACTTTTATTTTTAAAGATAACTTCTAAAAATACATACATTGATATAATTACATATATGAGTAGCAACGCACCCTCACACAACATGAATTACAGTGAATCCTTTCTTTGAAAGGATTGCCTGCTTTTACGTGTAAACAGCGAAACAAGGACTGCACAAAGAGAAGTTGTTGGCAGAAACAAAAATGAAAAATGTGTCGAGCGAAAGGCGCCATCTCGTTTTTCCTGCAATCACTAGTTGCAGTATGTGCACAGAGGGAAGACATGCAGGGCAATCCCAAGGTTTTCAACATAAAACATATGCCAATTCCAGTTGGCATATTTCTTGCTCTTGTTATTGTTATCTGAAAAAATAGATTTAAAATCCTGTTTGAGTTGAGAAAAAAGTATTAAAAAGGATTGATTGTTCTCGGATCCACACAATCACACAACAAAAAAACTCCTCTTTTTCTCTCAAAAAATTGTTGATCCAATTCCAAGATGCCAAAAAAGAAGTGCACCGTCAACTCTAAAAAAAAAACTTGGTCTTCAAGATTGTTGTAACCAAACGAATCAAAAAACTATCTAATCTACTTTATAAGCAAAAATGTTGAAAACAAAGTAAAAAAACTGGTAAAAACTGAGCTCGTAGTAACTGCAAACTAGGAACCAAAAGTCCAAATGACCAAATGATCATTCTAAACGATCATGACCATTCAGAATCAAATACTACTCTCTGGCTAAGAGCTCGTGACAAAAAAGTGGTTCCTGGATAAACCCTTGCATTATACCGTAGATAGGTTAATTTCTGCGTTGGACTAATTTTTGCGAGTAGGAAAAATCGCAAAAATTAGTGTCGCAAAAATTGGGTTCCTGAACCCTGGGCCCTTTGCGACCTGATTGAATCGCAAAAATTAGTGTCGCAAAAATAAAACACGCGAAAGTTCATGCGCGCAAACATTACCCCATTTACGGTAACTGCTTCCAGAAAATCGTTGAGAGAAAAACCGATTTCAGTGGACGGACATACGGACGTTGAACACGAATTTCTGCCACTCCCACTGCCTCTCATTCAAAGTCATTTCAAAAAAAAGTAGGATCAAAAAAGCGATACGAATCACAACTCAACGACTGCCGCTTTGGATCATTGCCAACCAAACCTTGTTGGGCCGCGGCGCAACAGCAGAAAGTCACTAGTGTCCGCTCCTTTCATGGCCGCCATGTTTCCTTTCACTGCCGCTCTTCTTTTTATAGTGCTTTTTGTATCCATGGCCGCCGTATTTCCTCCGATGGCCGCCGTATTTCTTTTTATGGCCGCCGTATTTCTTTCCGTATTTCTTTCCATAAGACCTTTTCCTTCCATAGCCGGGTTTGTGTCTCCTTCCCAGAAGATCACGGTCTATTAACAAATGCGCCACTCTCAGCCGTTACACAAACCGATAAGAATTAACAGTAGCGCGACCAATTCAGTAACTCACTGTTCAAACTCGGCGCGCCGGTCAGCAAAGTACGGACATGGGGCACGGCCGCCGCAAGCAACTCCAGATCTGCACAAACACACACAACTGAAATCAACTCTTCGATCAGAGAAAGGTCACGAATTCTGCCATGTCGTTCCGATTGGCACCACCCAAAAACTTGTGTATGTTCACCTGTGCTGCGTTTCAGCTCGAGAGTCTCGAGTCCATATGCAGTTCCCACGAGCCCCAGCAAAGCCAGACCGGTCACAAACTTCAGCGGCACCATTGAGCCAAGCTTCGCACTGAATGAAATAGAAAGAGATGTTGCTGTGAGGATCCGTTGTTGCAGAAACTGGGCGTTGCGTTCTTTTAAGCCGTGGCTCTGAATCGAGGATGCGACAGTTGTGCAGACAAGGACGTCGCAGGTCAGCGCAGGACTTTGGAACAGCCGCCATCAGGCACGATTTTGCTTCGAAGCGTCGACATCCAACGCGGCCGCACAACTTGATGCTTGTCCCCACGTCTGCCCTCCAACGCCGCCTCCGAATTCTATCCGAAGCCTCACAAGGTACTGTACCCCGCGAGCTACGTTGGGCTGGCCGAGGATTTCTTTCGTCAGAAATGGGGGAGTCAGCCAGAGGCCAGCAGCAGTTGCCATTCGAATACAATTGGAGTGGCGATGCATGAATAAAGCAAGCAAATCTCTGTCACAAACTATAGTTGTTGTTTGATTTCCGAAGCTGCTGCTTATTTTCTTGAGAGGAACAGGAAATTGGTAGATGAATCTGGTTCCTGGTTCATATCCGAAATCACATTCTCTGAGTGTCATGTTCGCCCGATTCCAAACAAAAACATTCGAATGGAGAAGGGCGATGTCCAGAAAGGGGCATTGGTGGAGGAAAACAGGGCGAAATTCAAGAAGCTTTGCTACAGTCTTTTGCATGACGTGGAAGGTCCTGTCAGCCTCGGTCGAGGTGTGAAATCTTGATCCTGGGGGGGGACGAGGGCAGCGGGGTGATTTGTGCCGTGCTTGATTTTCTGGATGCAACATACAGCTGTGTGTTGAGAGTTCATCCATCTAACAGTGGTCCAGTTCAGTGCAGTGGTTTTGTCCCTGCTGTGAAATCACGTTTAGCCATGTTTAGACGTCTTGTGTGCGGCATGGACGGGGCTTCCAGTCGCATGGATCCTGCCGTGAGGAAAGGCCCTTACTCGGATGATCGGTTGCTCAGTGTGAACGAACTCGAGTGAGGTTTCTTTCTTGGCCAACTCAACCACGTTCGATTCCTTTCAAGGCAAAAGAAACCCACCCGCACAGAATCATTGTTGGCATCAGAGATCAGAGTGACTTTGATCAGCCAGACTTGCATTACTTGTCCATTTTTTCAGGTTGCTCCAGTTGGTAAGGGAGGGTAACCCTCGACATATCAAGACTTCCCTCACTGAAGGTGTTTTTTTCCTATCACTAGAGGATGAAAAATTACCACAGCACATCACAGCTCATGAGTTGGTATTTGATCCTATTAACACAGATCCCACAAAAGCAGACAGCAACAGTATAAGAAGTGTTGCGCCGGCGATTGACCCTGCAGTTGTAAAAGTCATTGCAGAGGCACTAACGACGCAGTCTATGTATCTGAATGCAACGGAAGGAAAGGCAACAATGCATCCCCTTTGCTTTTAATCAGAATATCATCTAACCTAGATGATAGGTGGGCAAGGCTCGTGTGCACATGGCAAAAATCACACAACGAATTCTCATGTGAAAGCACTCCATCACTATCTCTTTTAACATTGTTTTGTTCCTGTGCAACCGATATGTATCCACCAGAAGCAGGGAAAAAGGCTGTCCGATTCATCGATGTGCAGTTTTGACAGGAAAACCTATCGAATTCGGCCATGCAAAACTTCTGAATGCTTCTGCATCCAAGCACCATGAAGGATGCCCTACTGAGGTTCAACCTCACCCCAGGAAGCTGAGTCTGCAAATTTCAACAAATGGAGAGACAGGTCTTAGAATTCATCATGCTGAGAAAACACAACATGCATTGTTTACAATTTTTTGCACAGTATTTTCTCGGTACCACGGAATGGTGATAAATATATCTGTTCAACAGAATCATGGCTGGTCAGAGCGTCCTACATGCTTAGAATCACGAAAGATCATAAGGAAGGCAGCATGTGTCTATCATCAACCCAGCCTCCGAACACAAATATTAAAAAAAAAAATGGGAATTGCAGGACAGGGCAAGCTGCACTCTTATGAGAAGGGAAGAGATCTATCATTGACACATTTTTTTTCTGTCAAAAGGAAAAGGTGAAGCCTTTCACGGCATAACGACGGAAAGCCGCCGAACAAAACCACTCACAAGCTCAGAGACGCTGGCGCACTTGATCCAATTTTTCCTGGATGGCGGCTTCCATTCTTGCATGAGTTGCCTGACCTGTACCTTTCACCCGCTCCACGCCATCCTGAGGCATGAAGTCGGGTGAGGCAGCTCGAGCTCGTCGACATTCAGTCTGGGTGTCAGGAGGCGCAGCGAGTAGATCCGAGATCGACGACGACGACGCTGGATAAGGGCGAGAGTTCACATCGGACACGAGGTTTCCTCCATAGGGAGGGGAGGAAATGCCCAAGGGCTTCCACCTGCCTCTCTAAAAACTCAGCTTGGGAAAGACAGGCTTCCGACTTTTGGGAAAGCCACAAACGGATTTCGAATTTATCCAACAGAGTACGATAATACGACAATATTCTCGTACAAAAGTACACCGCCTGTGACATTCTATTTGTCAAGGTTCTTTTCGTTCACGTTTTTTTCGTTGTTTCTTGTCCTTTTCGCAGGAAGCTCACCAGTGCGATTCTGCTGCGCACCTCGAAAACGTTTCAGTTCAGTTCGGAGGTGCCAATATGAGTTGAAAAACAAAGCAAAAACCATGAAGTGATATTGCACAGCGAAATTATGCCCACTACTTAGCGCGCAGTAATTGAATGTGGATGAGCAGAGATCAGGAGGATAATTTCTTAGACAGGACCTGCATTGGGCGTTTCTTGAAGAAGGGTTGCTGGTCGCTCCAGCCTGGTTCGAGTCCAGGCAGCCCCGTAAACAGAATGCGGAATACCGTTCCCGTCCCTTCCGACACCCATCGTCAGCGTGTCGTGGTTATATCGCGCGATATCGACGCTCGTTGGAGCGTCGTCGGCGGACTGCAAACAGCTGTTTGCGCTCGCCTCTGTTCTGACTCTCTCGCGTTTCAGTTATGCCAGTTACAGTTGCTGTCTTGCCTAGATGTTCACAACGACACTGAATCTTAACCCAAGCGGAAGAGATTCCTGAGACGCCTCCCTGAGTCCCCTGCAAAGACGCCTACCTGAGTTCCCCTGCAAAGAAGGAGTGCAGTGCAACATGAAGGCTTCAACCATCATCGTCACCAGTCTCGTTTCCACCATCGTTGAAAGCATCGTTGTGGCGCACAAAAAATAGGAAACCCGCCAAGGCCTTTCAGGGGTGTTGTGTTGTTCCCATCTTATCTCGTCTCGCACAGACGTCTCTTGTCTGTCGACAACTCTTCGCTTTGATTTTGCAGTTACGGACGTCCACTCGACGTCGTTTCACTCTCAACGGTTGGAACACCTCTCGAGTACAAGCTTTGTTCTAGCGACTCGCTGTAAATGTGTTCGTTACATGAATAAACTCTCGCTCTCTTATGGGTTTGCGAGTTTCTGGCGTGCGACCGTTCGTCGTCCCCGCCAAAACTCTTTCGCTGAAACGTCAGCCGAAACGGCGCAGCTTACAGTTATAACTGCTGCGCCGTTACGTTTATGCTAACACATGACTGTCCATAACCGTTCACTGTTTCTGTTCGAATTCCCCCCATTTCCCTTAATAAATGTCCCTACTTCCACTACTCTCCTTTCCATTAATTGCCCTTTTCACAACATGTGCCCATCCCCGCCTCAATTTTCACTGTGCACAAAACTCCGAATGAAAAAGCAATTATAATGGACATACCCTGATTAATACTTCTGAAATGTAACACTCCCTCTAAAAGTATTCCTTCATAAAATCAGTATGCATCACTATTCTGGTGCCATTAGGCATATTCACCCCCCACAAACTCTGTGATACCTCTTGAGCTACCACACCAGGCCCCTCCCATAATGGCTGAAATTTTCCACGCAAACAGGGATTGGTCACGATATCATACACCCACACCTGATCTCCCAGTTTCCACACACTGGGTGTCTTCTTTCTTTTTCGATTAGCATATTCCCTGCGTCGAGACATCTCGGCTCGAGCTGACTCCCATTCCCTCCGAGTTTTAAACCACACCTCGTGAGGTGTGAACCCAGTTACTGAGCAAGGCATAGAGTTGCAGGCTGATTGAGCGCGAGCAGTGACTTTGTGCCATCTCCAATGTCCCTCCTCAATTAGTAATCTCCTCATGCGCTCAAGCAGTTTCCGATTTGCCCTCTCAACCGCACCGTTACACCAATGGTGGTATGCAGGTGCATAGACCAGTGTAACATTCACTGACCGAGTCCAATCCCGAAAGGACCTGCTTGTAAAGGATGAGGCATTATCACACAAAATGCCCTCAAACCTCCCATGATCTGTGATCCACTTTTGTAGTCCTTTAATAGCGTGGGTTGAAGTGGCAGCCGTCACTGCGGTAGCTTGTATTAGGCGGCTCAGGCTGTCAATTATTACGAAAACATATCGACAGCCACCTGAGTTTGGCAATGCTCCAATAAAATCCACTGAAACGAATTCTCCAGGGTGAGAAGCATCTAGGACGGACTTCAGAGGTGACCTTGAATTGAGTGGAGCAAAGGACTGACATGCCCTGCATCTGGTTAATCGATACTCAACCTCCTTTTTAGTCACATGTAGACCATAAGCCTGTGCTCTCAGCAGAGTTCCCCTTACTGAAGGGTGCCCTTCATGGATTGTATCCCACTCATCTTCTGATAATGACATTTTCAATTGCACTCCATTCACCCTCACTGGTCTCGATAATAGATCAGCTCCAATATTCTCTGATCCTGCGACGAACTCTGTGGAAAAATTACTCTCATTCGCCATCAACCAACCCCATAATCGCATCTCTCTCGCATCCGTCGCACCCAGCCCACCCGCTTTCAGCTTCTCGCAAAGGGCCAGGTTATCCGTGCGGATGGTCATCGCCACCTCCCCTCTATACTTCTTCGTCCGTTTGCAGGCCCATACCACCGCGCGAAGCTCGCCGAGGAACGATGACGACTTCTCTGGCAGAACGCAGCTGCCGACGTCTACGAGCACCTCACGTCGTCCGTCCACTCCCGACACCTGAGCGAATAAAAGATACCCTGCGAACCCAGTCGACCAGTCGGTCTCTAACACGAACGAATTCACCTGCGCACCAGGCACCGCCAGCCGCAGCTGGTCGCGTAACGCCTCCCTGAAAATTAGTTTCGCATCACTTTCTGCTCGCAGCCATTCCTCTTGGGTGTAACGTCTTTTTTTATCTTGTGCGACATGGGCACGTAATGGTGCCACCCTGCGTTCCATGTCAGGAATTGCTCTTCTACAGTACGATAAAATACCGATCACACGCTGGAGATCCTTTGAGGATCGGATATCACCCATATCACTCTGTCGGTCATCCAAGTATTTTTTTAGCGACCAGCCGCCCGGCGTAATCTGGTATCCCAGGAAGGATACTTCCTGACTCATCCACTCGATTTTTTCCTCGTTTGCTTTCATGCCAAATTCAGCTAATCGTTTGAAAAGCAGGACCAGTTTGTCACGTAGCTCTTTGAGTGACCTGGCGCCCACCAGTAGGTCATCCGCGAACTGTACCGCTAAACCTGCTACCACCTCAGCAGCCCTCTCAGAAAACAAGGTTGATGCCCACAAAAATCCTTGGGGCAGTCTTTTCCACACGAAGGTACGATCTCCAAAGCTGAAACCGAAATAGCGCTGGATCTCATCGGATAGGGGGATACTAAAAAAAGCATCCTTTAGATCCACCTTGGCAAAGTACTGCCATTCGGGATCAATCTCCCATAGTTTGGTCCATGAGTCAGCGTGGGAGGTGACAGGAGTACCACCAGTTCTGAAATATCCATTCAGTTTTCTGTAATCGTTCGTGAGTCTTACTTTTCCGTTGGGCTTCAGTACCGGTAGTAAAGGTGAGAGGTATATTGACTCAGATTTCGACGCTGATCTTAAGTATCCTTTCTTCTCGTATTCTTCCAGTATGGCTTGTACAGCACTCCTCCCTGACGCGCTGGCCAGTGCGTATTGTGTTCGTACTCCAAGTTCAGGTGGTTCTGGAAAAGGTACTTCATTTCTCCTGATGGCCATTTCTGCCATCTTCTCCGTTATCTCATGTGCTTCATGATCAAAAACAATAGGAAATCTCTCGCATATCTCCTTCCTCAGAGTTTCTTCAGTTATCTCCAGTTTGCATGCATTGACTTTTTTTGCATGCGTTGTCCCCCCCGTGATCCTTAACTCTTCCACACCAAAAATGTTAATCACGGGTGTGGTGGGCGTTAACGTCAGTACTTCATCTGACGCGTTGTACACATCTAGGCGCATTTGGCCTCCAGGGGTCGAAGACACACCAGAAATCACACAGGCCCTGTGTATTGCACTAACCAGTGTTACAGTGCCCAACACAGTCATCGAAAAGGGCAAGTATAGTTTCGTCCATGTGTGCGGAGGGATGAAGCGTGCCTTTCCGCTCAAAACTTGTACGCAATCATCCTTCTGCGTAAAACCATGTCCCTTCTCCGGCTCCCACTGAACTGCCAACTCGACAAAACCCCCCTTCCTGTCGAAAGGGGGGCCACTCAGTTTTTTGACTTCTGAGTGACCATCACCTTTACTCGGCGTCCAGTTGCGTCGCATTTCAGTTCGCCACGCTCACAATCAACCGAAAGCTTGCACGCACGCAGCCCAGGCAGCCCAAGCAATGTGCTAGTCACGTTCTTCACCACGAAAAACTCCAAGGGAGTTGGGTCTGCCGGGCCCACCACAGCTTCCAACACAGTACGCCCCAAGATCGGACTCTGTTCTCCACTGACTCCAATGATGTGTTCCCCTGTAACCGACTCATAAGGAATTCCGTGCCTTACGCATTCAGCCGATGATAGGATGTTTACTTCTGCCCCAGTGTCTATTAAACAAGACTTAACGGCTCTTCCACCAAGCACAATAGGAGTGTACATCAGGCTGGTTTCATGTTCCATCTTTGAGTCAGAGGGGTCACCGGTTCGATCTGCATTCCCAGCAAAATGTACCTTTGGGAAAAAAGACTTAGGCACTCCTTGTGCCTTTTTCGGGCAACGTTGGATTCCATGGTCTTTGCTACCACACCATAAGCATCGCCTTGGCTCAGTGCAGTCGGCTGTTCTGTGGTTTTTGCTACCACAGTTTCCACATGTCGAACGATATGGTCGCTCAGTCCGACCTCCTCCATTATTTTCCATCATTTCCTTGAACATCTTACTCTGAGCCTGTAATTCATTCTTCAAACTCCGTATCTCCTCAGCAGTCTTGTCACTACTATCACGTCCCATCTTCGGCACCCTTAGTGTCTTAGCCATCAAACCCCACAGCTTAATAATAACCTTTGAAATTACTAACATCAGAGGCAGCTTCAAACTCCACCCAGCACAATCTGCTGCCACTTTTTTTAGGTTAGAGAGGTACAAATAAAGATATGCCACAACATTCAATGCCATCATAAAAAAAAACCATCCCAATGCCTTGGACAGAATACCCAGATTTTCCCTCAATTCAGGCATCATCAATTCATATCCTTCTTGAATATATCGTAAAGGATCTCCGAAAAACGCACCCAGGTGCTTCAACGCCAACGTAATAACCGACTGCGCAACTTCCATAATTAGGCGCGAACAGCACGTGACTGAAACGCACCCTTTCACTACTACTACCTTCTGACGTTTTTCGCCAAAAAGCCAAGCCCACGCACTTGAACTTTGTAGCGGCTCCTCCTCTTCAATTCCCGCCAAAACGCTGTCCCCTTTTTTTCCACGTTCCTTCGCTTTCGCTTCGGCAGCATCGCTCACGAAGTGCGAACTGCCAGTTTTCACTCCTGACTCCCGCGCTTCTGCTACCTCAGACGTCCAGGCCACGCGCTCTTCACCCCGCCATTCCCTCAGACGATTGATTTCCTCGCGCAACCCTTGTAACTCCCTCACGTCGTCGACATATCCTTGCGTAAACACATTCTGTGCGTCTACCGACATCAGGACTGTCAGCAACAGGCCTACCACTCTCCCTATCTTTCCGGCTCCGAAACCATGTTGTGTTGTTCCCATCTTATCTCGTCTCGCACAGACGTCTCTTGTCTGTCGACAACTCTTCGCTTTGATTTTGCAGTTACGGACGTCCACTCGACGTCGTTTCACTCTCAACGGTTGGAACACCTCTCGAGTACAAGCTTTGTTCTAGCGACTCGCTGTAAATGTGTTCGTTACATGAATAAACTCTCGCTCTCTTATGGGTTTGCGAGTTTCTGGCGTGCGACCGTTCGTCGTCCCCGCCAAAACTCTTTCGCTGAAACGTCAGCCGAAACGGCGCAGCTTACAGTTATAACTGCTGCGCCGTTACGTTTATGCTAACACATGACTGTCCATAACCGTTCACTGTTTCTGTTCGAATTCCCCCCATTTCCCTTAATAAATGTCCCTACTTCCACTACTCTCCTTTCCATTAATTGCCCTTTTCACAACAAGGGGTCATCGTCCCATACTTCCCCCAAAGTATGGGACGATTGGCCTCTTCTTCAGCAGTCGAAGAGGTCAACGACGAACGGGTGGCGCCCTGGCGTCAAAGTTTGCAAACAATTGTTTGTTGAGGGTCCTGTGGCGGGCGGCCTTCCTGGTGGATTTTTCCACCGCGTTGATCTACCAGGGATCCAACCGAAAGACGGAGACGGCATTATTTTTTTAATGCCCGACTCCGTCTTCGAGTGGGCGCCCATCGAACAGTTTCACACCCACCTTCTCGGGTTGTTTGCAACTGGTGTACAACTTTTGGTGTCGATTGTGTATAAAACCATTTCGATTTTGCTGAAATCAATCCAAATGTCTTTTTTCAAGAATGGAGAGAGGGGTACTAATTTTAACCTCACCTGAATTCCACTCAATCTATTGCCAAAATAAGTAGGTTGGGAATTTGTGGAAAGCTATTTTCCCTCTTCTTTCTTTCTTTCTCCTAATATTGATTTTGGACTGGACTATTTTTTTTAAAATCAATCTGAAAGAGTTATTCTTAGTTTTTGTAAGGCTGGTAGCGGAATCTATTTTGTAATAACGTCGGAAAAATGTCACGTGTTGAATCAACCACGTTGATTCAACATGCGTTGATTTAACAAAGATCAACCGTGTTGAATCAACTCGACGACGATTTGCGATGCGACCGTGTTGATTCAACCGTACTGATTCAATAACGGTTGATTTTTGGTTCGGTACCTTCAGTCCGAATGCCATTAGTCCGAATGTGTGTCAGTCCGAATGCCGTAAGTCCGAATGTCGTAAGTCCGAACGCCATCAGTCCGAATGCTGTTACTCCGAAAATTTAAGGAAGTGTTAAATTTTCCACGTCGTCAAGTCCGCGCTTTGGCAACACACTTCTCGCTCCACACGGCATCAGCGGCACGACGGAGGGCCGCCGAAGTCTTGCTTGACCTGCTCCCACCACTGCTTTCCGTCGTCCTTTACCACCACCAAGGCGCCCTGGCGAAACGTCGAAATCCTGCGTCGGGCATCGCGCTCGCCCCGCGTGACACTCCTGCCCTCTGCGGGACGCAGAGCTTCGTAGGGTAATTCCTTAACTGCAACCCAGTTTGGAAATAAACCAGTTTGCTGCATGGCACACCCTCATTGGTACAGTCAATCCTGTGTGATTCCTTCAGTTTTGGTTTGTGTTACAATGCCAAACTGCCAAACTCTGTTGGCATTGCCTGCAGAAGTGTGGTATCATCCCACACTATATATAGATATAGGTTGAGGACCTATAGGACAAGGCGTGAGTGTGTTGTTTTCACCCCTGCTTTTTTTTCAGGAAAAAAGTGAAGACCTTGGATTGGGATGCAGATGGCACTCCTGGTCATGGAGGTTCACGATGGGATGCCACTCCAGGTCACTCTGATGCCACACCTGGGAGGTGGGATACCACCCCCACACCAGGCAGACTGGGAGTGGAGCCCACTCCAAGAAGAAACAGATGGGATGAAACCCCAACTCCTGGAAGAGTGAGTTGTGCAATGGTTGTGGGTTATGCCTGTGGGTTGATTTTGTCAAGTTTCTTGTTGTTTATAAACCTCTTGGGGTGCCTGTGAAAATTTTGGGAGATCTTTGGAGGGCAGCAAGGTCACCAGAAGTGTTTTCTAAATCCCTGTTTTTCCCGAAGGTCGACGAGACGCCTGCATGGATTGGAGAGACACCCACTGCGCAAACGACAGTCTCGGTGAGTAGAATTGCAAATATTGAACATCGAATGAAATCAGTCACCAAAGGGGAAATAGTTGAAATCTGAGAAAGGGTGTCTATCACAGTCTTATTCTTATGCACAGTGTGACATTGGATTATTTTAGGGGGTAAAACATGCTGGGTATTATTTTTGATGCGGAAGTCGACTCCTTTCCCTTTGATGGATTGAACACCGATTGGAAAAATAAGCCCCATGGCAGCATATTGGATCCTGTTTTCCGGAATTGACGACCATCATATATTTCTTTTGCAACAGATGACACCTACACCAGCAAAGCGCTCGAGGTCAAGATGGGATGAAACACCTGCAGGTCCGTCACAGACTCCCAAGGCTCAGGCTACTCCAGTTGTGGGAGCGACGCCAGTTGTCACCGCTGGCCTGGGCATGGGGGTGACGCCCATGGGCGTCCCTGGTATGGAAACCCCCACCCCAAGGGCACTTCCTAAAGTCCTCCTGACGCCTGAGCAATATCAGGTACTTCACGATGTGTGTTTTCATGGGTCCCCTTTCGGCATCCAGTGAACCGCTCGCAATTTGTTGCATGTATTGATTGATTTGCGAAACCCCTCAATTTTACGGAGGAGATATTTTGTCAGAATGAAGTTATGCTGAAATTGCCCACATCGTGTGAGTGTAAAGACATGTTTTTTAAATCCAAATTTCGTATGTTTCCAGCAAATGCGATGGGATCGGGAAATTGAGGAAAGAGACAGGCCTTTGGCTGATGATGAGGTCGATTCCATGCTGCCCGGAGAGAAAGAAGGATACAAGGTGGGGTTCAGTCAGATACTATCAGAAGTAATATTAATCTCTGATACCTTACATGCAATGATGTGGATTGCAAAGGAAAAACACTGTTTTTGGCAACTTTTGGGTAGGATATTTAAAGCCACCTTGTTCTGGAGTTGGAAAACGCATGTGGAGATGTTTTTTCGTCCTTTGTTATTATTTGATGGGGCCCCTTAGCTTGCTGCTCTTTACATCTTCGACCCCTTGGTTTTTGAGTGAGACATATTCCAGCTTTTCATGGTGGCATGCCTGTCTTTTGGCTAAGATATTTTTCTCCTTCTGCTTGACTTCAATTCTTTCCCCCTTGCCCCTAGATCTTGGACCCACCTCAAGGCTATCTACTGATTCGAACTCGAGCAAGAAAAGTGACAGCAACGCCCACCCTCCGATGGGGGTGCCCCACTATACAGCATTCCCGAAGACAATGTGTGAGTGCAACCCTCCTGTCTGCATGAAATGATCTGGAACAATTTTTCCCTGTTTTAAAGCTGGCTGATCGACAACCTGACAATCACGGATTTTGCCCTGGTTTTTTTCTTCCATAACCAACCTTGCTAAGAAAACACATGGCATATACCCACTGGTGTTTTGTCGATTTCTTTTGTGGGATATGCATCAAGAATTGAATAGATAATTATATTTCGGACCGTGGATCCACCGAACAATCCTCGTCCGGGCCGGTCACTGAAAACTCGTTGGTTTCCTGAGCAACCAAAAAGGTTTGCATACGTCTAATTTTGGACGGACTGTATTGTGCAGATTGGGGAGATCTGATGTTCCAGCCACCCCTAAGGGGCTGCCAGAAATGAAGCCTGAAGATTTGCAACACTTTGGGGTCTTGCTTCAAGAAATCAACGAAGAGGATCTGAACTCGGAGGATGCCAAGGAAAGGAAAATCATGAAGCTGTTGCTGCATGTCAAAAATGGACCCCCCCCCCCCGCAAAGGAAGTCCGCTCTCAGCCAGCTGACAGACAAATCCAGGGAGTTCGGTGCAGGAAATCCCAACCCCCAGGCTGGGTTCGGTGTGCCAATTCAACAAGGAGATGGCGCTTTTGGTGGGGCTATGCATGGCAACCAGACTGGATTCAACGGGAGTCCTCAGCCGCAAAGTGGCTTTGGAGCAATGCAGACATCTGGGTTTTATCCCCAGGGTGGTCAAGGTTACTCTGGAATTCAGCCGGGTTAATCAACCTCAGTCTGGTTTGCAGGGGGGGTTGCAGTCGTCAGGCAACCCTTTTGCTTGAAAAAGGCAAAACTAAATTTATGGTCCCCGTTTGAAAAAAGAAATTGGGGTTGGGGGGGGGAAATGGGTGTTTTGAAATGAAGAAAGTGGAGAGGGGACGGTTTGAGGTCACGCTGTAAAACTGTGAAGAAATTGCAGATCGGGTGAGTTTTTCGGATGGGTGGGTGGCTGTTTCCAAGTGCATTCACTTTTGGGGAAAAGAAAAAAAAAAGGGAAAGAAAGGTGTTCGATTGGGCTGGGTTTTTTTTTCCCTTTTTTTTTGACACCTCTTTTCATATGAACCAAGAACCTGGGGTGGCCATCCTTCAGGGTGGAGTGTTTTATTTTAGAATGGCAGAGAAAAAACATCAGCAATTCGAAATGTGAATTTGCTGGTGGATGATGTTTCAGTTGTCCTTCTTTTAGAGATTTCGGGTCGTTTTTTGTCGAATTTCGACTTTTCAATATTCAGCGTCTTCAACAAATGGGGGGTCATGTCAGTTTCAACAAAAAGAAAAAGAAAAAGATTGTGAATGTTTTTTTTCCCCTTATTTAAGGGAGGGGGGGGCGAATGATGGAAAACATTTTTTAAAAAAAGAGTCTCCAAGGGTTGGTCATGCCTACAACGTCCCAGGTTGATGGGATCGTGCGATCCTTTCTTGAACAAGATAGCCTTTGCAGTTGCAACGCCCAACGAGGAGGAAGGGAGGATGGCGGAGCCTTGTTTATTGGCGAGTTTTTTTTTGACACTGTGCATTTGGGCGGCAGGTAATGTAAGGCCATGATTGAAGAGCTGAGTGGATCCAAATTGGACAGCAGTTTTGCCGTCGATCCCCATGAGAGTCAGCCCACCACCAGCAGTGCTGCTGAGAACACCACCGATGGATTGACCCCTGTGGATGTTGATAAAGAGAAGCGTGCAGGGATGGATCCTTGCAGAGAGAAGTGGGTCACAGATAGCCCAACTCTTTGCACACATATGCATCATTGTTTGCAACTTCTGAAGTGGGAGAAGAAATTATAGTCGACTTGGACAATAGATATGTGCAACATCTGAAACAATGAGAAGTATATGGTCTCTTTGCTTCAACAGATTTTCTGGGGGAATAGGGCATGTTGAACAGGGAGGAGAGTATGCGTACTTTTGCAGTCATGAAAAAGTGTTGCATTGGTATTCAGATTTAGGCAGTCTTCAGTTGATGGGATGTTCAATGGGACTTTGGTGTTCATGTATTCATGTTCGCATTGGGAGCCGATGGTGAAGCAGGTGCATGGGCACATCAATGTGACTGGGCTATTGGATGTAGCTGATGGGACGGCCTATCCTGGGAAAGTGGCGGGCTATTTGAAGCCCAGCTCGTCAGCAAATGCAAAAGGTAGATTTTCATTTCAACGAGTGACAAAGTCGAGGGCTGATAAGGTGGACATTTCCCTGGAGAATGGATGTTTTGGGAGCACATTTCTCACGAGAACTTAGGCTCAGTTTTCAGCCAGGCACGTCTGAAAAAACTCACCGCAACAATGCCCAGAAGCAATGGTGCACATTTTGGATGCGGATCGTGAAGAAACCCTGCTAAGATGGGGGGGGGGGGTTGTCGGGCCGGATTATGTTGAATCGTTCACTTTGCTTTTGAAACTTAAGAACTGCCAAAGGTGCACAACATATGGGCGGGATCCTGGGGGTGCCTGGCGGACATTGTGGTGCCCTTCTGAAAGTCTCGAGTCTATCATTTCGAGCCGATTTTCTAGATGGATTCAAACACATTTACGAAAGCTGGAGCAGCATTGAGATCAACAAATTGGACATCAGGGATGTCATCCTTATGCCATCAAGGAGGCTACACAGTATTGCAAAGGTGAAAACATGGCTATTTGAATGGCACACGAGTCCAGCTTCCATTTCTTATTCGATCGAAGTGAAATCTCATGTTTCTGTGAATTTGGAGTGATTTGGAGTGCTTTCTTGTGCAATGAATAAGGCTTTCGAAAAGGTTTAGTCATTCACAGTAGACACAGTCAACGACGCTCAAAAACTTCGTGAAAATCCGGTGCATCCTGATAGCAGTCAGGACTGCTATCACCGTGGAAATCTGTGGAGCTGAGCTATAGAATGATGTACCTTCGGCAACGAGGCGAGAACTTGAGTCGATGCTCAGAGGCATCACCTTTCCAAGCAGAATGTAGCACCGAAAATGTACCTCCAGAGTCACAAATACCATCCAATTATGGATATTTGTTGATCTTGTTCGGTAAACCGCCCTGCAGTTCCTCCGTGGGAACACCTGTTGACACAAATTAATAGGGCTGAGCCTGCGGGACGTTCGATGAAGAAATGCTTGAATTGGTGAGCCAGGTCCACAGTTTCGTGGGCTTGTCTGTATTTCTTGTTGATTTGTTTTGTGAATAAAACACTCCCATCACTTGTTTCATTTTCATTTATTGACATTTCCTCCATGTTTTGTGCTCTTGATTTCCAGTGCAAAAATAGACAATTCCAAGGTGTGTTGCATAGCTTCGACATGGTGTACCTCCACTGCTTTCACCTTATGGATATTGCACCGCCATTCTGGAGTGTTCCCCCGGAGCTTCCGATCACTTAATTGACTGACCCTCTGATGGAAAGAGCAAACGCCACCGAAGGAGCATATGATCTATTTGAGCTATCCGATTTAGACCTGGACTTGGGATTTTGTTGGAATCCTGGAGGTGAACTAATCTTCTGCAGGTTCTTGTTTGGCTCTTTTGCTTTTGGAAGACATTTTGTAATTGTATTTCGTCGTTTTGGAAAAGTGTTTGGTCCGCTGCGGCAATAGATGTTGACTTTATTTATTTTTCAGTTTTGGGGTTCTGAGATCATCCGGAGATCTGCGTTCAAAGAACTCAGGGATGGCTGATTTTTTCGTAAAAGCAGTTTTATTTAACGTTCCGAAATGGCGGTGTGAGGGGCCGGAGCAAAAAAAATAAAAATGAAATCTTGTACCAAATCCAACTTGTTTACCCTCGGGAAAATGCGTTTTTCTATTTAAAAAAATCTATTCCTTTTGCTATATATATATATGTTTGTGTGGTGACGAATCTTTTTTTCAATTGTTAATATTAATCGATAAGAAGTAATCTGCATCAGCTCTGTTGCTCCCATTCCTGCATATCTATTGAAACAGCACACAAAAGGAATACTTTTGGACTGAGCGGTGGGTGCATTTTCCTTTTCTTTTTCCTCCTATTTTCCTTTTGTGCATGGTAAGATTTGTAAGATTGATTGGTGGAGAAACTGAAGTGGGAAATTCCTCCTTTTGTAGCATGATCGCTCTGGGAAGTCCTTTTTGGGGTAAAAAAAAGTTTGGTGAAAAAGACCACCACCACCACAGCAAGATTAAACTGGGTCTAGGGGTCAGGCGGAGCATCTCCTGTGGGATGATTTTGAAAAAAACAAATTCAAACTATTCAAATTATTTAAATTCGTTTTCGATTTCTTTTTGCTTCCGTTCACTTTCCAACATCTCCAGGAAAATTTTGAAATTCCCCAAACTGCTGAAGAAATTGAGAACAGACCCATCCTCACCCCTGAGTATGATCCGGCAGGCAGCCACCTGTGGGCAGACCTGGCAGTACAGGTTACCTGTGAAAAACAGCAATTAACCAGGGTCAATACATGATATTCCATAAACAACAGACTACACCACACAACATATGGTTGCAGTCAGTGAACACAGGGAAAAAACAAATCTGTGGAATAATTCAACTGTACACCACACAACTTTATATGGTTGTAGTCAGTGAACAGGGGAAAAACAGATCTGGGGTACAATTCAACAGTTGAATTATACCACCTGCTGGAAATCGCCAGATGATCCATGGTGGTGATGTCATCATTGCCAAAGATGAACTCCTCAGCAATGCAACCTCCCAAAGCAACAGCCATCTGGTTCTCGAGGAGGAGCAACTGTACAGTCCTGATTCAAGCCTCTCAGCAAAGAAAGTCAATCCTCCAACAGCTCCTCAGCGAACGAAGAAAATCTTGGTGACTGGGTCGTACTCTGGCATCAATGCACGCATAAGGGCATGTCCAGCCTCGTTGTATGCAACCAGCTTCCTCTTATTGTCAGACATGACAGTCTGATTCTTCTCAGTACCAGCAACAATCCTTTCGAGAGCGTCCGCAATTTCTTCCTCAGGAGATTTCCTTGAGGTTTCGGCGGGCCGCCAAAATAGCTGCCTTGTTCATCAAATTCTGGAGATCAGCACCAGTGAACACAGGGGTTTGTTGGGAGATCTTCTCAACATTGACATCCTTGCCGATGGTCTTTACCCTTGAGGAGGATCTTGAAGATATATCGCCACAAATCACAGACAAATGAATTTTATTTATTTTATTCTTCCAGGGGGCGGTGGTGGCTGAATTGCTCTTATTGAGTTTTTATGATTCAACTGATATATGTATATATTTTTCCCAACGTTTTTTCTCAAAGCAAGCAGAGTCGTTCGGTTGCATTGTTCTCTGTGTCTAAAACTTTGATGTCGAATTGATTTTTCGTTGAAATTATTTTGAAGGGGTATTTCCTCAGGATGCATTTTTCTATGATAATAATGGAATTTGATTCTGTCAAGGTTTTTTTCCATATTCGTGTTTTTCTTGTTCTTTCTACTGTCGTCTTATACGGGGCCCTCAGTTCAGATGGCACAGAGCTGGCTGACGAGCTTGAGCCGCCCGTCAGTGAATTCCCTCAGGAGAAATAAAACTAGTAAGTTCATAATCATCATAATAATGAATCAAGATGAATGGAGATTAAAGAGGACCACTAGCGTCCCTTTTTTTGTCTCGGAAGTCAGTTTCTTATTTATATTATTGTTAGGAAAGGTGGGAAATATATTATATTATATTATATTATTATTATTATATTATTTTATATTTTTATTCATACTGATCATTTAATAAAGAAAAATGATACTATTATATAATACATATAATATTTTGGCTGCTTAATTGCAACATTTGTGGTCCGTCCCCTTCCCCCCTTTTCCCACATTGTCTCTCTTTTTCTTGCTATTTTTTGGTTGTTTATTCTGGATTTTTTGGTGAATTGTTCAGACAGGCATTGGTTTGTGGAGGCAGACAGAGGGACCCACTAAATCGTTCCACGGTAATAGAAGCTTGTTGTATGCAGCCCATTACCTGTTCATGAACCAAAGCTGATTTTTTTATCCTTCTATTTTTTGTGCCAGAGTCGGACCCATACTTGTTGTGCAGAGCGATATTATTGATGAGGATGTGTTGGGAGTGCCACCGATTCTCTTCGAACTGAAAATCTCTCAAACTGAAAATCTCTCAGCAATCCTACCAGGTGTGAAAAACAAAAACCTCACACCAGGACATACCAAAGAGGTGATATTTTTTTCTTTTTTTGTTGGTTTGTTTTCGTTTTTTTCTTGTCTTGGTTTTATTTATTTATTTCATTTCTATGTGTGAACCTCTGAACTTGTAACGACTTATGCTTCAAATCGTTACGAAGGTGCAAAAAGGAGTGCATAATTTTTTGTAGAATGATTATTCTCTTGTCCATTCTTTTTTTTTTTTTTTTTAGGTCTCGAAAAAGGTGTCAACTTGTGAATTGGCAGTTGAGGATACATTGATTCGTGTGTTTGATTTTTTTTAATTAGACTTTTGAATGTCGGAGTTCCAAAATAAGAACTTTCTAAGCCTACAAAATCATGCTACAAAAGAAGGAATTTCCCACTTCAGTTTTTCCACCAATCAATCTTACAACTCTTACCATGCGCAAAAGGAAAAAAGGAAAAAAAAGGAAAAGGAAAGCACCCACCGCTCAGTTGGAAAAACAACAACGATTAAGTGATCAGTTTTTTCCACCTTCATCTACTACTGTTCTTTTTTCACGGTGCAATTTCAGAGATACGTTTTTCATTCTTGGGAAGGAAAAAAAGAATCTGGAACTGAAACTGCAGAACACAATTTCTTCAGGGTTTTTCACGCTTTTTAAGTTTTTTAAACCTCAAAAACATCATAAAAGAAGATTCAAGACCTGTTCATCGTCCCCCCCCTTCTGGAAAATTGTACATGTCTTAATACAGCTCCTTTATACACCTTTTCCAATGCTTGCAAGCTGTATTTCTCGTCTTTCACAGCCTTTTCTTTGGTCGATCGAATGCTGCTCAGCGCTTCCCTGCACTCTTCTGCCAAGTTCGACAACAACGGATTCGATTTTTGGATTCTCTCTTCCACCCTGGTCTTCTCGTCAAGCCAAGACTTCAATTCCAACCTCATTTTCGTCTTTTCCTCCAGCAATGCCGAATGCTCCTGAACACACCAGACTCTTTGATGTTTTCGAAAAACCAGCACCTGTCAGAATCACGGAAATCAGCATCAAAATATATTACATGTAATCTAATATGGCACATATCGATTCTTGCACTTGTTTTGTTGTTTTAGATTTAACAACGTTTTTTTTTAACTTCGATTTTTTTTTAACTTCGATAAATCAACCAAGCAGAGTCCTTCCCACAGGAACTTTTTTTTTTTCACTTTTTTTTCAACCAGTCAAGCAGGAAAAATAGTTTCTTTTTTTCTGTAAGCAAGGAAAAAACTTACAACAATATTAACGGGTTTGGATCTTAATAGCAAAAGAAAAAAGAACAAGAGAAATGCTCACTTTCATCGCCGCTTCGATTCTTTTCTGGAGTTCGGCTCCGTTTTGCTCTTGGTACGATTCTCAATCGAGATCTGCCTTTAAAACAGCTTCGGTTTCCCGTGTTTCACAAGTCAATGCATCTTCCAGGCTTCATACTGCGATAAACAATAAAAAGGTTCCATAAACCACCACCACACACACGCAAAAAATCAAACCATTTAGCACATGGAAAAAAAAACAAATGCACGTCTTCCTTTCCATCAAAATGAAAATCAATCCATCTGGGATGTCTTTCAGATGGATTATTTAAATTCCCCCCCCCCCATTGCTGCTCAAAATTCCAATGCAGTAGACACATGACTAATGTTTTGGACGATGGATGCGTAACACGACAGGCGAAAAGAATGGTGAATTAATTTCTCTCCTGATGCATCCACACATTGAAGTATTTTGAAGCACCCCCACCTATAATATCTAACAAGAAAATGGGGGGTGGTTATGCATGACCGAAAATCTTACCTTGGGCCATCGATGAGTAGGAGAAGAAAACAAAATGCCCTTTTCTTTTTCCAAATATCTAACCCTCCCTTCCGCATCCCCCAATGTTTCTTCTCCACCATCGATCTAACCATTCATCGACAAGTAACGCTTCAACTCCAACAGTTGGGCATTGGTCCAATTCTAGAATCCAGATAGGGGGAACCCGCCCACCCCCCCTTCCTCGATTTTGTTTTCCTTAAGTCGGATGACTCATCATCCACTCATCAGGATTGGGGGTTGGGTGTGTGGTTGGATTGGGAAGAGCCCTCAGTGTGGTCATTGGTGGAGACCTCGGCGTACGGTCAGCTGGAGAACTTCCAGACATGGGGTGATCGCCCTCCCCAGAAGCGGTCTATGGAAGGGAAAAAAAACAAGGAAATCGGATCCAAGAAAAAACACTGAAAAAAAAAGACCACCACCATCTTCTGGATATGGCCCCAGAAATTGTTGGAAAGAAGAACCTTCCCACACACCCCAAAAAAACAAGAAATGAAAGAAAGAAAGACTTCTATAATGAGTGGATTAATAAAATACCCTGCTTACCACAAAACATTCAGAATAACATTCCGTCGCCTCCAGAATTATATACTAGAGTTAAGAAGCGTACCTGGACTAGCTCCATCCCATCAGGTATGAAAAATCTCGACAAAAATCTGTCATCGATATCTTGCAGTCGGCTAGATATGCCCGTTCGGTTCATTCCTCAAATTTTCCCCAGAATTCCCCCACCAGAGCTCTCTTTGGCGCTGTTCGGGCTGCCTGCATCAGCAAACAGAAACCCTTTCAAATCGAAATGTGCATTTCTACTAAAAAGGGAGTGCGGGTGTGGATAATGCTTTATTATTGAATGTGTTTATTGCCGATTTGCACAGAGGAGGTTCCTGAATGAATCATGTGTGCAAGTAAAAAGGGAAAAACGATGTCAATTCTAAAACTCTGTTTGCTTTTTTTTCAAGAAAAAAACACCTCTTCCTCCATGCGCCCCCCCCCCCCCCCCCCAAACCAAAAAGAGTTTTATTGTTAGGGGAGAGGGCTTTTTCTTTTTTCCTTTTTTTAATTTTAAACCTGATTGGGATGGAGATCCTGCGGTTTCGATCCCTTCCAGCAATGTTGAGTAAGCGGGCTCCGAGCATCGAAGGTCAAATCGTTCAAGCAACCAAGTGGTGGCTCCCCCGTTCACCACCACAGTAATAAAAACGATAAAAAACACCAATGTCAAAAATACCTGCAAGCAAAGAGGAACCAAAAAATATGAGATATTCATAAACAAAATCCACAGTGTTTTTGTGCCTCCCCTCTTTCATCCAAACTAAGAATAAAAGTTACTTGAAAAAAATAAAAATTCAGATGAGTGCACCACTGATCTTTTTTGGAGGAGGAGCAGATCAGGAAAAAAAGAACATTCCATTATACAATAACGATAGTTACTTCTTTTCCTAAACTTTTCCAAAAAAAGGATTTGATCAATTTACAAAAAAGGCATGTGTATATTTTTATTATTTTTCATTGAAAAATACAGACATGAAAAAATTTCAGCCATTTTGAAAAGAAAACGGTACTTGGTGGTGTGCCTCCTGTTTCCAGACTCTCTCTCTCTTTTCTTTTTGATAATTTGATAATTTCTTTTTTTTTAATTTAATAATTTAATAATTTTATTTATATCTTACTTTATTTTTTATTTTATTTTATTTTACTTTATTTCATTTTATTTCATTTTTTCATTTTTCCTTACTTTATTCTTTCATTTTTTTTATTTCACCACCTCAACAGAGAAAAAGGCAAAACAAAACGGCCAGGTTGTAGAAACATATACATCACCAGGGTCCAAAAAGAAAAGAGGAACAAATATCAAAAACATTTAAAAAAATAACAAAATATCAACGTTTCCTTTATCATTTTGGTGCGGATTCTTTGGCACCTCCTTGTTTTTTTGGGTTTTTTTACGATTTGTTTCATCAACATGTCCAGAATGAGCGAATTCTATTTTTGTTTTTGTTTATTTTATTTTCGAACCTCCACCTTTCCTCTGTGAAATATACAACACAAAACAAGAAAATACTCACTAGGAAAGCCCACATCATGCCTTCATGGTTGAAAAGCGTGGTTCCGACGTAAATGAAAACAAAGGTTTCTGACATGTAGGCCAGGATTTTGAAAAACCCAACGCTGCGATTCTCGGCAGTTCGAGACAAATTCGGCCTCGTGTATTTCGCCATCATCTGAAACAAAAGAAAACCAACATTACTATTTTGGACAAATAATAAATTTTATAAAAACCCACTTCATTTTAAATTAAAGCACACATTGCCACAGAAGCATTTCGAAACACAAGCCCGGAAAGCCAAAAAAACAGAAAACCCAACAATCATTTTTTTAATAATTTTCTTAAGTTTTTCGATTAATGAGAAGGGTGTCATGATGAAACCTCACCACTGCTGCCTCCCCGCCCCCTTATTACTATTTAAAAAAAAAAAAAAAAAGACGATCGTGTATTCGAAGCATCGCAAACTCACCATTCCACAGAAGAGGATTGCGACAATACCAGACTACCCCAGGCTTTCCGCAGTGAAAAAACTGTAGCGTGCCAGCAAGACCACCAGACTGGCCTCCACCGGGGAATGCTTGTTTCTGACCACATCTGTTTTGAAAGCCAGCGAAGCGATGAAGCCATACGCAATGCAGATCAACATGGAGCAGACGAAAATTTCGACAAAGGTGAGCATTCCGAACATGACCAGCTTGAAAGTGACGTCCTTTTTGAGGAAAGTCAGCAAGGATCGAAACAGAACGATGGCCACCGCATCATTGAAGATGGACTCTCCGAAAACCAAGGTGTACAAATCTGGGTGGGCTTGGAGTCTTTGAAACACTGATAGCACCGACACCTGTCCATTCATACACCCCCCCAAAAAAAACAAAATTGACTAAAAATTAACAGCGAAACATTGCAAAAAAGGCAGCAAGAAGAGTCGGTTCAAAGAAACAAAAAAAAACCCACCTCAACTGCTAGTCGACATCCCAACAATCAAATGTAAGTTTAAAACTTGAAACTCAGTTTTCAGTTTTCAAGTGCGGAGAACTGACCGGGTCTGTAGCACTGATCACGGCTCCGAATATGAGGGATTCCAAGAAAGTAAAAGCAAAACAAAACCCCATTGCTCCGGCTGCCCACCTACGATCGGTTCCAACAAATTAAACATATTTCAAAGAAAAGAAAACAGATTTTTTTTTTTCTTTACAGATGTGCGCAAGACTGGGACGATTTAAAAAGAAAAAGTGCAGCGAAATCAGCCAACCAGAGGCAAAATGTAAAAAGCTAATTCAAAATAATAAAAGCTGTGCATATATACATTAAAATTTATTGAATTATATTTATTTAGGGGGGACGGAGTGCTCACATCGTGAAGCCAATCAAGATTGTGGACATGGCGGTTCCAATAAATGCATAAGCACAGATGGCACCAGCATTTTGGAGGAACCTGTTGAATACACACACACACATACAGATCACCTTATTTTTCATTCCAATGTCTATTGTTGGTGTTTTTTCTTTCTTTTTTTCTTTTTTTTTTTTGGGGGGGGGGGGGTTCTTGGAATCCTCTAGTATTCCAACCTGCAAAAGCAGAGGCAAAAATCCACATCAAGAAAAAATAATTTTATAAGATCGGTCAACCTTGATGCTTTTTTTTTGGCTCATCCCTAAGGAAAGTATTCACAAACTCTCAGGCTTCCACTTTTTTATTCCCCTCATCATAGTTCTTTATATTTTGGTCAAAACTATGGGATGAGAATGGTATCGATTTTACTGTCGGCTCATCTCAGGAATTATTTATTAAAAAAAAAAACCTGGAACACCCTCCTCTCGGTTTGACATCCAGTGAGTAGCCAGCTTCAAATATAATCGGTGGCAGAAGTGCAAAGTAGAAGAAATAACCCTGCAAAATTTTGAATTCAAGATCAAAACAACCAAAAAGCGAAAAAAACAAACAAAAAAGCCACTCTCAGGGAAAAACCTTTAAACAAAAAGCAATATGTAACGGAAAGACATCAAGACGCCTCAAACTAGGCATCATGAAAATCCTGAAATTTCTTCGGCCGTTTCTCAAAACTGATATTTTCCCCCCGACAAAATGATAATAAAACACAGCAAAGTTATCGTCTTTTATACCAAAAATAAAACCTTGATCTAGTTTGCATCAAATTATTGATTTGTTTTGACATGGGTCGCCTGACGAACCTTAAAAGATAGCCAATCTTGAAAAGTTTCGTCTTTTCCTGTCGTTTTTGCCACCCAGCCCAGGAGCACCCCCAATAACATCGCAGCAGCTGCTTCTGGTATCCATCATATTTTCTTCCATTCCAACAGATGCCCTATGGTCAATGCCAACCCCAATAGGATCATCTAAAAACAAACATGATAAACTGCAATTCCAAAGAAAAACACACTGGATACACCTCCTCCTTCGAAAGAAACCTAGAAGAGCCAAGAACTCTAGACACAGCGTGCATCACAGTGTTCTGATAGTCCCTGGACGCTGCGCCACTTTCCATCCACACCACCTGACGACATAGCTGTGATTCAGCCGAACGAACCTCACAAGAAAGGCCAGCCAACCCTCCCAGCGTCCGTGTCGTGCATCAAAGCTACATACGCACGCACGCCAACGGCAGCAAGGGGGTCCTCACTTTGTCGTTACGAAAAGCATTTAAGGAATTACCCTACGAAGCTCTGCGTCCCGCAGAGGGCAGGAGTGTCACGCGGGGCGAGCGCGATGCCCGACGCAGGATTTCGACGTTTCGCCAGGCGCCTTGGTGGTGGTGGGGGACGACGGAAAGCAGCGGCGGGAGCAGGTCAAGCAAGACTTCGTCGTGCCGCTGATGCCGTGCGGAGCAAGAAGTGTGTCGCCGAAGCGCGGACTTGACGACGTGGAAAATCAACACTTTTTAAAATTTTCGGAGTAACAGCATTCGGTCTGATGGCGTTCGGACTTGCGACATTCGGACTTACGGCATTCGGACTGACACGCATTCGGACTAATGGCATTCGGACTGAAGGGAGTTCACGACAATGATGCATGAAAGCTGAGCAGAAACGATATACGTAATTTCCGATTTTTCCACACACGAGGTGTTCAGACTTCACACATGGCAGTGCTGCATCATTTGGTGGTGTTGAATTCAACTTTCTTAAAATCGTTCAGGAACACAAGAAACCCCCCTTTTTTCTGACAAATTCAATGAATTACATTATTGGGAATTATTGAGTACCAGTGCTGAGGATTTGATGTTTGTGGAAAGGACTAATCCAGTTGGGTAGTTGCTGTGCAGTTTGTACAGTTGGGACTCTTGGTTGTGGTATTTGATGGGGCGTTGGTTGGAACAGGGTTTTTTTACTTTTTACTGTAAAAATGTGAATTCAACACCCCCGTACCCTGACAAATTCGCTTGTTGCCGTCCAACAGATTTTAAGCAAAAAATCGATTTGATGGTTCCAAAAGTGGTGTAGTAATTACTGAAGACTGGAGGCAGAAATCATTACAGAGGGGAATTACCAGCTGAACATCATGACTCTATCAAAATCCCAAATTGAGGTGAACCTGATTGTGGTGAAAGTTCATGGCTAATGTGACAAAATGTTTTACTTTTTTTTGAACCCAACTAACCTACTTCCTATCCCTTGGTCAAGTCTGCCATCGTGACATGAATATCTTAATCCAAGCATCTATTCCTGTATCAACCAATGAACCCCAACTTTCAGTTCAAAAACAAAAAGAAAGAGCCAAAGTGCATGTGCCCTTCTGACACTGAAGTCTAGAGAGTAGTCGAAAACAACCATCACCATCTCTGCATTAACCCAACTACTACAGATTCCTGGTTATGTCGAATTTTCAACCCAATGTAGCTGCAATCAAACTAAAATGAACAGAGTTGACCTGCAAAACCCTATACCTAAACAGCTCTACGGTGTTGTCCCCTCCCCCTCCAAAAAAGACACGCACTACTTTCGAAAGAACAAAAAAAAGGAGCAAAAGAACTGGAAAAATATCAAGATATTCCTGCCAAACTACAAACTTCCCGATCGTTTTTCAACCGATTGAGTTCGGAGGGCAGCACTTTTTTCTGTAGATTCTCAGTTTTCTCCGACACTTTGAACGGTGTAACAGGGTAGGGCCAATGACTGGACATTCCCCCCCGATCGAACAAGTCAACTTTTTCGCCCAGATGCTCCTCAGAACACAACGATTTCGGCAACATGCAGACATACACCACCAATCTTTCGTTTTCGCTGGGACTCCTCACTGGAGGAAGGTTGGAATGCACACATCGACTGTCCCATAAGATCATGCTTCCAGCATTTGCTTTGATTCTCTTGGGGGTGTGCCCTTTTTGATTGTAGAAGTCCCATATGTTTGCACAAACTGGGTAAGGCCAGTTTTTGCCGATCGGAACGAAATCACCTGCTTGTTCAACAGATTTTCCAAAAAGCTCTCTGAACTGTTCGTGATGGGAGTGCGTTCCAGGGAAAATGGAAAATGTTGCATCAGTGTCTTGCATTTCGTTCAGAGTCAGTAAACCTGCATTATAGAAGAAAAAAAATAAATAAGAAATGGGGGGCAGCGGGATCTATTTGTACAAGAGTCAAAAATCTTCAGGGAAAAAACAAACAAATATAACCCATTGCTTTTCCTTTTTTTTTCTTCAATTGATGAAATGGACCTTTCACTGTTGATCTTGCGGTTTCTTTTCTTAAGTCATTGCATACGCCCAAATCAATAACACAATCAACTCTAAATAATAGTACTAAGAAACAATTGATTAAGTAATTAACAAACACTGAATATACGCACTGAAGCTGATGTAAATGAGTGACACAGGCCAGATGGATTTTTTCAGGTTTTTTCCTTCCACATTTTTGCTCACTTCATTTTTGCAGTTTATTTCTTTCAAAAACAAAATAATCACCTTGGATGCACCTGAGACCCTTTTTGCTGCTTCCTTGATCAATATGATACCAAGCTGCTGTCACATTAGGCCATCGAACTCCGACTGGCAAAAACGACAAACCGTCAAAACTGCACAGCAAATCCTCGGTGCCCCACAGAGATGCAAACATTTTCTTGCAAGCTTTTCGAACAGCCCAGACTTCTTCCAAATGCCCGACACCATAATCTTGATAAATTCCATGGATGCTTGGTGGTGCCTCCCATTTTCCGCTCACTGGATTTTGCCACCCTACCAGCCAAAAAATACATAACCAAAAAGTGAATAATGCATGCAAACAGCTGGATGCACATGGGGGTTTGACAATACCTTACTGTATTTTTTGTGTGTATATCCTGGATAGTGGGAAGAAAAAGACAGTAAGGTTTTATTATAAATACAAATAGATGATTATTAGCTGATCAACTTGACACCATGTGCATTGAAATGTTGAATTCTGCTAATAGTAACCACAACCAATCAAAATTGAACCTTGAATTTCTCACCAGCTTCTACCATTTTTCTGACGATGCTGTCCCTGAGGTCTCGACATTGCTCTTCTGGAATCACACCATCAACGACACAGAAGCCTTCCGAATCGAGCTCTTTCCACAACGAACATTCCAAATTCTTCATTCCTTCCATTTTCAACTCACAAAAACACGCAAAATATATCACACGCGCAGAACCCTGACTTCAATTCCGCTCGGATGAAACGAAATCGCGCAGCAGAACATTGTGCAAGATAAAAATCGAATCAAGCTTCGCAGCAGCTCCTCCCCATGCGTTTGTCGATATACACTCATCTTTGGGCCCGACCTCCTCTTATTCCTGCCTCCCGCCGCCTAGCATTAATTTCCACAGAGCAAGCGACCCGTCCCCTAGAACCACTTCGTTGCACTCGTATTTCGCTTTACTTTCCCTTGGGGAAAGAAAGTGTAAAAGCGCCGAATAGTTTGCGTCGGATGCGTGCTTGGCAATGGGCGAGTCGCCCCCAAGCCTTGAAATCTAGCCAATTCCGCGACGAGGAAGAAAGCCACAAGTCTTCTGGCATAACCACACTGCCCTTCTCGTAGCTGGCGCTCCTTTCTTGTGGTGAGTATCAGAACGAATCTCGAACTATGGCTTCCTTCACCTGAGTTTTCTCTGGGAAAAGTGCCTTTCCTTGGAAAAAAGCACTGGCAGCTATTCAGAGAGGGGTAGGACTTATATGCACAAGAATATTTCCAATCTTTTGGATGGGTGGAGGCTCTTTCTCTTTGAGGGGATGATGATTTTGCATTTCTGAGGCAAAATTGTCACTGATATTTTGCAAAGTTTGAACGCTTGGCTTCTGACCCCAGAATTGCCTCCATCTGCCTCCAGTTTCTAGTCAAGAGAAATATGTATTGGTACTCAGAAGTTGCTTTTCCCCCCTATAATTTTGGCCAGAGCGAGAATAATTGACATGTACACTCTGCGGATGCGTGTTTTCTTTCATCCATTGTAGCGAAAAAATAGGTCGTAAGGAAAGGTCCAAGTTTGGCTGGCTTCTCTTGTAGATATTTTTCAGTGTTTTTCAGTGTGAATAGATTTTTGCGAGTTTGCCAGTGCATCCAGAAGCTGATTGTGAAGTGTGGTTCTTTGCAGAGGGAGATGAGCACACCAACGCTGGCGACCGTGAAGTCTTAAACCGTGAAGAACTATCTGTCTATGTATAGACACAGCCCCCAACCCTGTTCCAATCACTTCATTGGTTCCTGCCTTGTTACTTATATATCAGACAGATCATCCACAAAAATTACCATCATCATGAAAGTAAAAAATCATTGGAAAAGTCTAAGAACCTGCTCGGAACTGCACCTAACCTCGCTCCATCATAAAACCGCCTGTTACAAAAGGGGTATCGAGTGCTTGTCAGTGTTTGCATCTTCTGAGTCTGTCGCCCTTGGACGTTGAAGGAATAAGTACTAGATTTCCACTTGTTCAAAGCCCAACAAGCAGGCGGAAACCAATCAATCAACCGCCCAATGATTCCACGTGTGTAAGACTCGTCTAGTACTTTCCACCTAAATTCCTGGACGTCCTATCTGATCTTTTAACCAGGTTGCTCACATCAAGCACTACAACTTGACGTTTGTGCCGAGGGAGTACAGTTCACGAAACCTTGGAAGAAGTACTTCAGAGAGCAGTACACAAATACTGGCGGGGACTGGTTCGAGCTGTGGGAATCTGGCCAAACTTCAACCGCCCACCTAGAGCTAGCTTGCTCTCTGCAATAGCTGTTAGCTTGGTGTTTTCATCCGGAGCTAGCAGGGCGCTGGCATTTCATTTGCTCAGATGCGGTGTTGCAGTGCACTCTTGGCGAGCATTTCAATGTTCATCTGGATGGCCGATTGCGTTCCTTGGACGAAAGGCCGGGGCCTTCTGGGGAAAGAAACCACGTTCAGCGAGGTCGATCTGAAGCTGATGGGCGTTCCAAAGGATGCTGAGCTTCTGCTCCAATCGGAGAGCGCATGTGGTGATCAGCCGCCGGTCCATCACAAGCCGCAATTGGCGCTGCAGTGCCAATTGAATGTGAAAACCAGGGCTTGTTTGAATGTATCCAGCATGGCGCCATACTTCAAGGGAACGTGAGAGAAATTGACATCATGCAGTTCATTCATCCATGCAAACCCTGCGTTAGACATGTGGCAAAATCCGGGGGGGGGGGGGGGGGGGTTGGGCTACCTTGTTATTGTGCAGAGGCAAGGAATCCGTGCAACAATTTGCTTGGAAAAAGCGATTCTTTAGACAGAATGGGAATCAGATGCTAGCCACTGACATGTTGGTGGACTCTGAGACATTGTGGTGCATGCTTGCAGATGTTCTGGTCAGAGATGCACGATGGATTTCGCCCACAAACCCTCCACATGCTTTTTCAACAATTTCGGCGTCGATGTCGATCTGAAAAACGCCTCGAGAAACGCAACTTGCGGATTCAAACCGGAGGATAGCTCTTGGCTGGTTCCCGCCGCCAACCCCTTCACCCTTCGTTCCATGAGCAACGATTCCTCGTGCTCGAGCGCCATACCTCCTTCAGCGAGATCGGAAATGTGGGCACCCTGCGTGAACGGGGAGCCCCAGTTGCGGGTGCGATTGGTGTTCCAGCGCGAAATGGCGGAGAATTATTCTTGCATTCTGACCCCCACGTGCGTCAATGGAACAAGGCACAGTAGGTTGGTCTGTTTCATTACAAAAGCCCAGCAATTTCCCACCAGCAGAGAGAGAAATTCTGCCAGTCGGACGCACCGCCAATTTGGGCTGTCTTCCTTCACTCTTGCTGCTTTCTTTGTTTTGAAACTGCTGGTTCAATAGATGAGTTGTGCCTTCAATCAAATGGCCACCATGTAGGGTGTTCAATTCATGTATTGTTCAGATCAGTGCTATGGAATGGATTCAAAGCCTTGATTATTGAAATGGGGATGCACTGCTGCACTATAGTGGCAAAAAAGAGAAAAAAAAAACAATTAATTGTTTCAGCCATGTTTTTTCCTTTCAACTCTTTTTTCCACGATTTTGAACCGTTTTCTTAGAAAACACTGGGAATGCTTCCCTCTGCGTGTATTTTTTGTACTGTCAATATCGAAATTGAAAAAGCCTCACCAAAAGGATACAGAGGGCTTTTTCGTGAAAGTGTTTTGTTTTTGTGGTTTTGTTTTCAATTAGCAAAACTCGTTTGAAAAAACAAAATGAAACCAAAAAATAAAGCAAAATTATCCACGTGTTTGATTATTGTCTTTTTCCTTGTTCTTGTAATGCTTACAAACATGTTTTGAAATGCAAGCGAATTTGGGTATGTGGGTTACATTTGGAAAAACTGTAAATTGCAATATAGAAGAAAATGTAATCTAGTTTGATTTATTTTTGGAAAAAGGTGATTTTTGACTTTCCGCATCTCTAGGCAACCTTTCAAAAGCTTGTCCAGAGATGAAGCTCAACTAAACAACAAAAAGATGGTACAGTTTGAAAAGAAGATCATCAAATAAATAAATAAAAGCTAGTGCCTCCTGATCCAGCTGCAACACCTTTTCAAGATTCTCAGAATTTCAGTACGGAAATAATTATTTCCAGCAAAGAGGCACCCCAAGGTGCTCACTTCTATTTCTTGAATCTCGAGGAATTGATAACTGTTGAACAACTCTATTTCTAAATTCACCAACCCAATGCAGGGACAGAGAGCCATGAATTCATCATCGAGGCTGCATTTGCATTCAAAGTTCACCACAACAAGAACAAATCAAATTGAATCCTGTTGGGATTCTGTAAATAACCTTGAAGTTTGGTACTCAACTGGGTACAGAATGGGAGGATAAAGGGATGCTTGTCTTGGCCTTTTTCTGTAAGATGTTTTTCACAGCGACCTTTTCAATTGGAAATAGATTCCTGAAGATTCCTTTTTCTGGATAATGCTCGTGTCCGCAACAATCCACGATTTGCCTTCAGAACCGATCAACTGTTCTATTCTTGGGCTGGAGATTCCGATGGGTTGAAGAGAGACAGTCGTTTTGGGGAAATGTGGTACATTGGGACGTAAATGTAGCTGTTTAGTCATGGTTCAGGGAAAGAGGAATCGGGAAGGATAAGGGGGTGTCTGTGAGAGGAAAAACTGACTCTTGTAAAAAGTTTGGTAGCAACTTTGTGTCTCGAGGGTCTTACACTATCAAGTCTGAGAGTCGAAAGGGAAGCAAACCCAGTCGGGACTACACAGCAAGCAATCGAAAGCTGAGAGTTTTTTTTTCGTGTGTTTGCTCATACTCTACAATAATTTACGTCACCACTCCGACGCCTGTCTGACGTGGCGCACTTTCACCCCCTTCAAAAATGAAATCGCGTTCTTCGTGGTGCTGTGTCTTTTTCGAACCTGAGAAGCCTGAAAGCAGTTGGCGACGGTCTTTGACCGTGCGCGTTTTGCTGCGTGGTTACGGTTGGATTCTTATTTCTGGTTCGGCATTTTTTAGTTGTCCCTTCACGGAAAATATGTTTCTTTCTTTTTGTTTGAGGATATCGTTTCCTCCTGTTGGTGTTTCATGGGTGTGCGTGGGGTGGGGGGTTCAGGTCTAAACTTAACGGAATGAGTTGCTTGTTCTGTGTTTTGTTGTGGGGGGCACTGTATTTGCATGTGCTGATAGTGTCTTTTCTTCCCTTGCTTTTTTGAGCGAACAGAACACAGGAGAGATGGCTATGGGAGCACCTCGCCGCGTGAATGCTGGGTATCGCTTCGGTGGGTCGTTAGTCGTCAAGGGTCGGGCTACAACCAAATTTTGTTATATAAACTCGCACATAAAGCCAGGGAGACTCAGCCCAACCCTATGCTTCCCCGAATTTGTCGAGGGTGCTGCCGAAGTCGAAGTACCGACGACTATCGAAACGCTCGATGAAGGGGTCGAAGTGGCTTCTGGTGATAGCGTTGCATTCGACAAAGTCGTCCAGGCTGTGGAGGATAATTGTGTCCCGCTCGTCACCGAGCCGAGCGTTCTACCCACACTCCCGTCTGAGCTTCTGGACCAACCGATCAATGAACTGACGGAGGTTTCGCAAGCTTCCGAAATTCCGACTGAAGCACTGATATTTACTGACAAAGTGGCCAAGGGGGGGTTGAAAAGTGAAGTCGTTGATAGACACATGGAGAGTGAAGAGATGGAGAGTCCTTGGGCTATGCTCGTCCCCGACTTTATCAAAGATTGGTTTCGTGGAGCCGGTGGGGAGCGAAACAAGTCGCTGGTGCTTCTGAACATCATGACGTTTTTGTTCTCTACGAACTACGTGGTGGTGAAGGACGCGGAACAAATTTTAGACCCCTACACATTCTCCGCGCTGAGATTCATAGTCGCAGCTCTGGCGTTCGCACCGTTTCTCTGCTTGAACGAAAACAAGAGTGCCAGCACCGACGGAAAACAGCCCTTTCACAGAACCACAATCCTCGCAGGCGTCGAAATAGGCATTTGGAGCACGCTCGGCTACTTGACGCAGACTCTGGGAATGAAATACACGGACGCGTCGAAAGCTGCGTTTCTGGGGGGGTTGTTGGTGGTGATGGTGCCTATGTTCGGAGGGCTGATGGGGAAGAAAATTACCAAAGTGAAGTGGGCGGGGGCTGCGCTGGCTGTTTTGGGAACGTCGTTTCTGGAACAAGGGTCGTCGACAGCCTTTGGCGTTGGAGATTTGTTTTGTTTATCTAGCGCGATGCTTTTCGGGCTCCAGGTGGGAATAACTGGGTTCAAATCCTGGTGAACAACACCCCAGACAATTCCACAGTGGAGTCCCCCTCATGATATTTCAACAGAGAAGTTGTTGAGCATACAAAGGTTTTTCTTATACATCTCTGTGTGTTGGAGAATAGATGATTCGCACCGAAGCGCATTCCAAGGCCCTTCAGGCTGGCTCAGTGCTGTCTGTCCTGGGTGTTGCAACAGCCACCACAGCCTTGGTATCCACCGGGATTGCAATATCTGCCCACCCTGGGGAAGCACTCTCTCTCCTGCACAACCTAGACAATCACACAGCCTACGTGACCACCTCTCTAGCCGATTTACCGTGGCCGGTCATTCTGTACACCGGAGCCCTCACCACAGCACTTGTATTGTTCATAGAGATGACTGCTTTCCAGAACGTCACAGCGACAGATGCTGCCATCGTTTACACTATCCAACCCGTTATGAGTGGAATCATGGCTTTGACTTTCTTGGGGGAAAGGTTCACCACCTCGGGGTGGGTTGGAGCTGCGATCATTGTTTGTGGGAGTTTAGGTGCTCAGTTATTGGGAACGGATGAGCCAGATAGAAGCAGTGAGGGGGAAGCTGAAGGGAAGCTGGTGACCGAGGAGAACCTGGTTTCATCGGCAATTTCTGACCCCGTTTCGGACGGCGTCCAGAATCTTGATGATTAGTTGCATGTATATATTAGACAACCATTGCAAGACAGAGTAAATTGAGAAAGCAATGGAGGTTGGGAGTGCATTCTGGCATCCCCTGGTTTTGAAATTTTTGTTTGATATGGTGGGGGGTATTTTTGTATGTTGTATATGTATATTCTGTTCTTGTTCATGGGCATCTTGTTGGGATTCTTTGATGTAGACATCGATTTTGATATTTTTTATTGGGGGATTTTAGTGGGACCTGAATTTCGGCAAGAGTGCTGAACATGAAAGGACAGAAGGCTGTACATGCTGATTGAGTGTAAGACACCTTTCTTTACTCTTGCTGTTCGAATCCCTTTGGGAATGGAAGCTTCTGATAGTCTTGGTCAGGTGTGATATTGACATTGGAGTGGAATAAAAAAATTAATGGAAAAGTTTTTATGTGACTATTAAAAAAAAAAGTAAAAAGCTTCAATTTCAATTTATTTTTTTTTGGAAATTTGGTCAATAGTATTTTGTGAGTCAAGTATGCTCTTGCTGTGGTCACCATTTACAAATGAATAGTCGTGAAAGGATTCAAAATTAGCTTTGATGAAATTTATAAGGTAGATTTTTTGGAGGGGGGGAGTGGTAAAATTTTGGAAAGTAGGTTGCAGAATTGATCAATTGGATTTCCAAAAAATCCCTTTTGCAAACTCCCCCACCCCCCCCAAAAAAAAAGATCATCACGTAACGTGAAACAACAAATTCATAATGCCTAAGGAGTTCTATCGATTGACCCTCACAAATGATGTAATCTGATTGGTCGTGTCAGTTTGGCGTCCCGCTAGAAACTGGAAAGTTTAAAAAGCAAATGCTTGTGGGAGTATCGACATTTTTTTTTGCGTATTAGTGGCTGCTTCAGTAAACCCTCGAAAACGAACCCTCCCATTGTTTTTTTACAACAGACGACCGCTCGACCCCTCATCATACACAGCTCCAAACCTTTTTTAACCTCAAATATCTTGTCTCAAATTTCACATGTCCTTCCCCCCCCCCAAATTGTCACAAAAGATTCTGATTTTTTCGATAACCACATTTCTCAACCACTGAATGCATAGCATGTTCCTCCCACTTGAAAGATTTTTTCTTCCTTCATCCTTTTTTAAACCAACGGTGGGGGTCCCCTTGTGTGCTAAAACGAAAAAATATGTATAAATATAAAGATGTCAATCGGTTCCACACCATCTTGGATAAAACCCACAATGCTGGCTGGCTGATAAACACCACAGCCCCGTTTGCTTGCTTTAATGATATGATAAGAGGAGGAGGGCAGTCGAATTTTTTATTTCTCTCCACACCAAGTTTGAAAAGAACGACCCCCCCCTGGGACTACACAAACCTTTTTTTTTTCGCCCCCATCCTCAACCAAGTTCCGGAAAAAAACAACCAAAAAAAAAAAAGAAAAAAAGCCAGAAAGCAAGAATTAAAAAAGGATCTCCTTGGCCTTCTTTGCGAAAGCTCGAAAAAAAAATACCAATAGAAAAAAAAACTCTCTATAGCATGCTTTTTTTTTCTTTTCTGTCCGACACGTGCACACAAGTTTGAAGGCTTTTGAAATGTTTTTGAAAATTCCATGAGGCCCAATTGACTGAATCGAGCCTTTCCCATCGTCAAAATATATTATATATTTTTTCATAATTATAGATTTGTAAAAATAGTATCCATACTGCACAACCTTGGAGTAATGTTTTGTTTTTTTCTCTTTTTTTTTTAACCAGGGGAAAGGTCGGCGAATTTTTTTTCTTTTTCATCAAAGCGTATTAAAAAAACAAAACAAGTTCAAATAAAATCTAACAGAGTAATCAAACACAAAAAGGTCTGTGACAAACTTCATGAAATTTTATAGATATTACCAACTTGAGCAGAGGAAGCCCCCCATAACAAAAAAGACTATCCATGTCAGACTCAAAACTGTGCCAGCACAGTTTTTTTCCCCGGCATGGAGTATATGTAACGGAACCCCCCCAGTATCATTCGCAGCTTTTTTCACACTGGAGTCGTTTCTTTTCAGTATTTCCTTGAGCATTTCTTTTTTCATCATTTCTTTTTCTTGCTGATAACACACCAACAGCCCCCCCGGAGCATCGTTTTGACACAGAATGCTGATTCTGCACGCATAGGGGGTGTCGACAGGCATGTCCCAGTGAGGTTTGGAAAAGTTTACATGCAACTGGACGTTTCCCAGGACTCCATCCTCACAAGCGACACGGAAGTCTGACTTGACCCCCACCGGCATTGCACTCCAGCAACCTTGGGAAAGAAAAAAAAGAAAAAATATCAGCAATTTACCATCCAAACATGTGAAAATGTGGTATTTTTTCCCCAATTTTTCGTCAAAGTAGCCCGATTTGCCTCCACCTTTTTAGTTTTCCCAAACTTTTTCAATCTACAGCAAGTGCAGCATTGACTGGAATGGTGGCCAATATTTCATCCCAAACTCTCAAATTTGAGAAAAAAACATTTATCAGAAATATAGTCTAGATGCAAAAAACTTGATACGTTGATTTAGCATTGGATTTCACATTAATACCCCTTGCACCCTCATATGAAAAAAGCACTACAAAAGGAAACGGTCTCCTTTCGGTCAACTTCCCTTAACTTCCCTGAGGGGAAAAATATCTCGACATAACAGTCTAAATGCAAAGTTAGGGGGTGCTAAAAAAAACTGGGACGGAAAAATGTATATTGTGAGGCAATAATAATACCCAGAAGATCCTCGTTGAAAAAAGGGTGTGTGTTATATGAATTTACATCTATGATCTTGAATATGAATATAAAGCTCTCAGTTTTGGCCATATCTGGGGGTTACCCACCCAAATTCTCAAAATTTGGTTCCAGCCAGTCTTTGTGGTCTTGGAATTGAATTCCACAGTAGGGCTCGAGCTCAGGGTCTGTCAAATTTCGCTCAATCCCTCGGCTCCGCAACACACAGTCAGGTTCTGGGGGCGCTAAATCTAAGACGCATTGCTGACCCATGCATTTCCTGTGAAATCGCATTGATCCGATTTCAGCATCACCAAAAAATAAATGAAAAAAGACTGAAAGAAACAATCAATAATGCATATTTCTGTAGATGATGGAGTGGAAACTGAAACTGGAGCTCGGGGTAATTACTGTCGGCTAATTTTCACAGTTGTGTGGGCGTTGCAATTCTGAGGCCAGAATCATTGAGATTGACGAGAGGGGGCAGGAATCCCTTCTTGAAAAAGTGAGGAATTTTGTTTCGGGGGTCGAAAATTTTGTTTTGGGGAATGGAGCCATTGCTCGTTACTCACTGGGCAATGAATCCTGGTGTGCGCTTGTGAAGACCCAGGCATTTTCTTGTAGCCCTGGCCACACCACAGATCAGGGCAGCTTTCGGCTTAAACTGGGCAGGCAGGGGGTAGGAGCAATTCGATTTCGATTGGACGAGCAAGCGAGCCCCTTCCGGCACGCCCATTTCCGTCAAAGTCTCTTTCGAGAAGGACGTCTGAGCCCCCAGCAGGTTTCGATGGATGCGACGATCGTCATGAATCCTGGCGAGCACACGCGGAAGATCGACGGCGATCGCCGCCACGAACAGCACCACTGATAGAATCGCCCGTCCCTCAAGGCCACCTGATTTCGTTCAAGAAGAAACCCGGAAATGATGTACACAAGACGAACGGGAAAAAGACATGCTGGTGAAAATGGCTTGGTTTTTTTGTGTATTGTCATGTCGATGCATTTTCTCGCGATTCGCTTCCACCGAAACAACGCCTGCTCCATATCTCGCTGAGGACGGAAAGACGACGCAGGCAATACAAATTCGCGAAAGTCGAGATCTCGATTCCAGCATCGAAACGAAGAAGAGATGCTGCAGGAGGGGGCCAAGGACGAAAATGTACCGCGATATGAAAAAGTTTAGCCACCCGCTCGGAGCGCGAGAAAACGAAACGAAACGAAACGCGCGCGTCTCAAGAGCGAAACGCAACCGGTCGTTTTGCTTTACCTGGCATTTCCCTCAAAAAAAGGAATTTCCAAATAGATTTTCTGATTTTTCCCGCTGCGGCGACGCTGCAGTTCGTCTTCAAATCTCGACAGTTGAACGAATCTTCTCAAAGCGAATGCAGACAGGAAAAAGGGCAGAAAACTACTGCGGCGTTCAGTTTCGGGGATTCCCTGATGGCTGGTTGAATGTCCCGTCAAGCAATGCACATACGACGGGCCTTGGGGGAAGTGCAAGTTTCGCAAAGCGTTCTGGGGTTCTGCCGTGCTGAGTCGAGTATTTTTGTTGGAAAGCCATTCTAAAAATGGACGGCGCTGGCTGACACCATGCACTTTCTTGAGCAATTTCGGCGACTTGAAAATCACAACACCGCCAGCAGTTCTGCAACTCTCAAAAGCAACCTCCCACAACAATCCCACCCAAATTCTCTTCCTGTTGTAAACCCGATCAGGATGGAGGAAGCGTTAGACCGGTGGCAGTTGGGACGAGTTAAGAAAGTTGTGGCAGTGTAACGGTTAGGAAGACTGGGTGGTGAGGGAACAAAAAGAAAAATCGGGGGGGTGGTCAAGATGTCTTTGCAAGAGTTTGTCGGAAGTTGCAACATGGGTTCTGAACTCTCCCCGCTTTCCTTTAGAGTAACGGTCGGAGTTGCGGGAGTACACCAGAGACAAAAAAGTATGAGAGGAGTTAGCTTTGCATCCATGTCGTACATGGCTGGATGTTATACTGGGACTGAACGGACGGGAACCATGTGGTTCAATTTTTTTTCGGGGACGGTGTACTAACACACGACCTCCATTACTAACAAACAAACCAATTAATTACATTATAGCAAAACCAAACCAAACCAAAAATTACATTAAAAAAATACCAAAAAGAGGGAAAACAAGCATCGCACACGCAGGGGACTGTTCACAAGTCCGTCATGCGCTTTCAAAACCGCGAACAGATTAATCCAAGATCGAAACAAAAATGATGCTCTTCCCGTCCAAGAAAAAGTTGTTCGTTTTTCTCTCTAACAGCTCTACTTGCAAATACACCAGATGACAGGATAAACATAAACACAACTGAATGTTTTTCCTGCAGTCTTGCAATTTTTCATCTCCTGCATGCATGAGAAGCGAGCGGTGCAGTTCGACCAGCCTGCGGAACCAGGGATCTTTTTTCTCGATATTCTTGTCGGACACCGACCGAATGAAAGGGATCGGTGGTAAAATTTTCCGGACACATTTCGAATTTTTGGCTCAAGCCTGAACCCAAAACTGGCATGGAACAACATGCCAAAAACCACAACTCGAGCGTGTTTGTGTCACAACAGCGCTCACAACCACCACACTACACTGTAGTAGAGGAGCGCAGAGTAGCGTTTCAATCTGGGAATTTGTCCGAATTCGCGCTATTCCCCTCGTTCGGCGGACACGTTGTCCGAACGAGGTTCCTGTGGTGGTGCAATTTCCCGATCGTGGCGTGCACGATTATGACAAAAAGTGGTGTTTAGGACACAAAAAAAAACACTGAGCGGAACGTAACTTTCTCATGTTCAATACCTCACTGACCCCCCCCCCCCCCCCCCCAAGAAAAAAAAACACACGCACAAAAAAGCACTATGCACCGAGACTGCTTTTCGTCCTGTTTCTTTCATCTCTCTTTTCTTTCAATATTGCAGACACCACTGAGCGCAAGGGAAAAAAGGAGAAAATACCGCGCCAAGCGACACGAGTCCATGAAGGTTCGCGAGAAACCGTATCGCATCGAACAGGTAACTGATGCCAACAGTCGTAAAGAAGTGACAAGAAGCGCAAAGTACCGTTGCTGGGTTCACGGCCCAGAAAACTGTTTCCTACGGCGAGGTCATAAGACTGCACTGGCCGGGAAAACACCCCAACACTCGACGCCAGGAAAACCAAGAAAACGAACGCAATAGCTTTCGACATTTTGGAGCGCGCACATAGTATGACGCGAAAACCCCCCACTGGTGGAACGCCTCCTTGAAAGGTGCTGCGAATACACGATTTCAACAAAAGTTTTTGAATTGTCTTTCGCCTCTGATTGTGGTGCGAAAGATCACAGGTCAGACATACATTGTAACGCTCGCACTTGCTTTACGAAATCAATTTATTGTTTCGCGTACCCCCCCCCCCCCTTCCATTTTTCGAAATTGGAGGCGGGAAAGGTTAACTTTTGTAAGATGGGTCGCAGGAACCGATTTTTGTAATTTTAAAAACGACGCCAGCTTTCTTATCATATATGGGGCTGTCATGGTGCGCGGTGCATGAAAAAGTCGATTTCTGTGTGTCCCCATTCCGTCTTCCTCCATCGCTCCTTGCCTCTTCCGGCCAGGATTGCCTTCCCTGTCCATGAGTAACTTCAGTTTCAAACCTCCATCCACCTCTTGCAACCCCACAGTGCCATAACGTTTCCCCCACACCAACGCTGTCAGCATTTTTCCTTGCTCCAAAAAGGCGGTGCGCCGCACAATGGCGGGATGACGCCCAGTCGGACTTCCACGTGGGGTCTCTACGTGGCTTGAGCGAGCGATACTGACTTGGGTGTCGCTTGCCGCAGAAGTTATTCCAACGGAACATTGTTTTTGGGCGTCCAGCGGCGGGATAGTCTTGGAAGGCAAGCGGTTGCTTAGTCAGTCACACCACCACCACCACCACCACCACCATACCCCGAAAACGGCAGCGTGGTGGATGCGCGAAAGTGGAAGCGAGCCAGACGCCCCCTGAATTCCACCCCCCAGAAACCTGAGCCAATCCCCTCTCGTGCACGGTCGCTGTGGGAAATCGTTTTGATTTTCTTTTCGAAACGAGAACTCTTCCCCAGCTTGCGTACGCACCGCACTGAGCGCCGATCGCCAGTTTTTTTGTGTGAGTTAGAAATAGGGGATTGTGTACCTGAGGAATTCCTTTCAGGGTTCGGGCACAGTTTCGTTGCGTTCGATTTTGAAAACCACGGAAAGGAAAGGAAAGGCCGATTGGAGTCACGGTGAAAAAAAAAACCAAAAAAAAACCAGTGTACACCGAGACTGCTTTTGGTGCTGTTTCTTTCGTCTTCCCTCTTTTTTTTCAATAGTACAAAGAAACGCCGAGCAAAGGCGCAGCTTTTGGCGGCAATGGAGGACGTTTGGGCCGTGAAAAACGACCTCGGAAAAATTCAGTCTTTGTTCGAGACGGTGGAGAATTTATCCACGGCGCAAAGCCGGAAGCAAAAGCGAATGGATACCACCTCGTCGGGGCGATTCACCAAGGTGACTAAAAGCGTCGACTTCCGCTCAGCAACGGGGGGTCGCCGAACTCCTGCGGTGCTTCACTGTGAAATTGCGGGGGCGTCGTTGACTTTCTTTCTTGAACTTTCGGACGCTTTTAAGGGGCAGCGAGTCGTCAATTCATCGTTCCCTTGGGAAAAAAACGCTCACGAAGTTTTAGGCGCCTTCCAAAAGAATAGCGCGGACTTAGTTTCGTCTCGAATCAACCGACGCCAGTAGGAAAGGGTGAAGGACTTTAAGGAGTTTTATATAGTTTTATAGGAGTTTTGTTTTCCCTTTATTTTCCTTTGGACGTTCACAGAATCGTGTTCGTCAAGTATGCACGGCTTCAGTTATCGCGTCACGCGTTATTTTAATGGTATCTCAACATCACCCATGACTAAAAAGCTAAAAAAAAAGTCAAAATTCATAATTGACAAAATCCTGGAGCAGTGTTGTTTTCTTTTTAGTCCACAAAAACTCCCTTCATCATCTTGTAATCTTTCGATCAAAATGCCGATCGCCACTTGTCATAGGGGTTTTTTCTTTACAATTGTTGAGGTGAATTCACACAAGAAAAAATACATAATACCTATGTCGTCACAAATATGCCTCATCCAATGCATTTTCCATTTTTCGACCACATGAAAACCCACAAGGAAAAATATATATATACATATATCAATAAAATAAAAAATGATAGAAATATAATATAAAAAATATTTAAAAAAAACACACACAACAGATGGTAGAGTTTCCACTTGCCCACTTGGATCATCATTTTTACTACTCCCTTCTGAATTATTGTTTTTATTTTATGTTTATTTTTCTCCTGACTTTTGTTTTATTTTTTCTCCCCCCAGCAGCTGCAGGGTACGACCTCGTTCGATTTAGACAACCTCCTGCAAGAGAACGCCTCCTTGAGGAAACAAAAGGACAAGTCAAAAAACGACGCTCTGCTCCTTTTCGAGGAGCTGAAGTGTTCGAAGGCCCAAATGGCGTCCGAAAGAAACGGCTTGAAACGCACCATTCAAAGCCTCCAGTCCAAGATCAAAGAGGCGGTAGGGTTTCGCCTCAGAAGGGGTATTATGGAGGTAGATCCCCACCCACCACCGTCGACCCATCTATCCACATACACCCCGATTTTTTTTTTTTTTTTTTTTTCGAAATGAAAAACCCAGGAATATCAATTGGGTTTTGAAATGTGTCGTATGTTGTTATTTTTTTAATGTATGTATATTTAGATTGGTTGTTTGGGGTTTTTTGGCTGGAACAGATCGTAGCTAAAGAGAGTCTGAATGCGAAGTTGACAGAGAAGGACGCCACATGCAGGGAAGCTCAGGCTGAACTGCAAGTCTTGAAAGGGCAATTTGAGGTATATTCTGGACAAAAAAAAGCATATCTCAGGGAACTGAAGTGCGCTCTTTGTGGGGGGGGAGGGGGACATCCGAAACGGATTCTTTAAAAAAATATAAAGGGTTTTGCCTTTAATTTGTTCAGCATAAACACAAGAATATGTTTTTTCATGGTGGAGTTGAGATCCTCAGGATTCAGAGTGGATATATATCCATATGTATATGTACATCTAATCGTGCGCAGCTACATTTTGTTTTTGTACATATTTTGAATTTGTTTTGCAGACTTGCAAGCTGAGGAGCTAATTCATGGCTTCTTCCCAAATGGTTGACAATTTCCATTTTGACTGATCAATTTTCTGGTGTTGCTTTGGCTTAACAGAAGTTACAAGTTAAGTCTGGGGATGGAGAAATCAAAATTGCCAGCTTGGAGGACCAGCTCAGTCAAATGCGAAAAGAGTTGGAAAAAATGCGTGAAAAGGTGCTTGGGGTGTTTTGTTTTCTTAATACAAAAATTGTCAAAGATTTTGCCCCCCTTTTTTTTTTGCGTAAATGTCATTCTTGATAACCAAACTTTGCCCACTTGTTTTCTTTTTGAAGGGAAAGGAAAAAAGATAAAAGTTGAGCATTTTTTTCAAGACACGTATATTTGGAGTTTTTCACCCAAGGGGGGGGGGGGTTAATTTGCAATGAAGATTCCAAATTAGTGAAAAAAAAAATAAAATCAGTGTGAAAATCAGAGTAGATTTAAAAAAATCAGAAACAAAAATGTTTAAAAACATGCTTTTTAAATTTCTTTTTGGGAATATTTTGACAGAAGCCAATATCAAAGCAGATGGATTCAAGCAGCGGCCCGAATTCGCCGACAGATCCATCAAAGCAACTTAAAGTTAAAAGAGAACTAGCTAGGGCGTTGAAAAATTTAACGTGGGGAGGCAAGGAGGCAAATAAGATATGCCAGGAAACTCCTAATGAAGCCAGGTTAATTATATTTGATTCTATAGTTTTTTCTTTGTTGTTGTGATAAAAACTAAATGAGCAAGGAAATATCACAGGAAAAGCTTTATTGATTTCAACCAATTTCTGTTTAATCTTTTTTTTTTTTCAAAGTTGTGAAAATAATCTCAGAACCTTCTTCTAATCCCCCCCCCCCTTTTTTCCCTCCTTCCTGTATACTATGAATTTCTTTTTTTTTCTTTTTTTTTATGGAATCTTTGGAAAACAGCTTTACATATATCTGTTGTATTGTAGTACAGATATTATTTTCAAAAAAATAAATAAATAAATAAAATTCGGGAAATATATTAGTGAAATAATATTTGTAGTATCAGATAGGAGAAGGCAAACAGCGTAATAGACAGGCTTTAAATTTTTTTTCATTTCCCATCACGCCAATTAAATATATATATATATATTAGTTGAAAGCTAATATTGTCAATCGCCGGAATGATCTTCTTTTGGGAAAAAAAATCCTTGCAAGTTTTGCAATTAATTTTAATAATTTAGTTTTGTCAATTAATCGATTCAACATTCAAACCTTTAGTCGTCTTGAGAAACACACTTCATTATGTTCCAGATAATTAGTCATATTCTGTAGACTCTTTCTTTGCAGTTTTAACCACTGATTTTTTTCTTTTTTTTCCTGAAATTTCTCTATTTTTCGATGCATTTTTTTAAAACAGTGTTTTGCGCCATTTATTTCGTCAGGGTTCAAAGCAAGCCATCTGGTAAGCAGAGTCAATATCTGGTGGATAGCCCCCCTGTGCAGAGAATGAAGCTGTTGTTCGGGCAGCCTTCGAAAAAAAATGCCGTCGTCGTCTTGGTGATGAAAGGAGATGCATACTCACTGGGTAATGATTTAGTTGAATTTTTTGAAAGCACTTATTTTTGTTTGTTTCAAAAGATACGTTAAAAAAGGCAAACATCTCTCCTTCTGTGAAAACAAATGACTTTTTTTTTTTTTTGATCAACTTTTCAATTTCTGACATCTCTCCTTCTGTGAAAACAACTGACTTTTTCTTTTTTTTTGGTCAACTTTTCAATTTCTGACATCTCTCCTTCTGTGAAAACAAATGACTTTTTCGTTTTTTTTTTTCAAATTATCAATTTCTGACATCTCTCCTTCTACGAAAATGACTTTTCCTTTTTTTCTTCTTTTTTTTTTCACCCGTTTGGTGTAAAAAACCCAGGTGCTTGTCTGGTGGCATCCAGATCGAAAGTGCTCAACACCAAAGCAGACCTCGTCTGCATGGTGACTGCGGATATTTCCAAAGATGCAAAAAATTGCCTTTGTGAGGTGTTCGACGTCATATACGAAGTGCCCTATTTGGAATATGAATGCGATATCCAAGGGCTCTCCGACTTCGAGCCCTTCAGAAAGCTTCTTTTCACCAAATGGAATGCACTGGGTCTGATCGCTTACTCAAAGGTGATTATCGATTTGGTGCTGAAACCTCAATACTTAATTTTCTTTGGTTATGTTTCGAAAAATAAAAATGAAACGGCAATAAGTTTGGGAGTACGTTTAGTGATTTTAGGTGTTCATTGTTTTTTCTTTGATGTTGAATCTGTCGCATTGAAGGAAGGAGCCCCACATGAAACAGAAAGTTGAAACAAGCAGCTAACCAAACCAAATTAAATTCCTTGCTTACACTTGCTTATCTCATCTCCATGTGAAATTAAGGTGTAGTTTAGCTCATATATGCTTGTTCCTGAAAGATGAGAAGAAGCTGAAGAGCAGCTGCCGCTGAATTTTTTTAACGCAACCTCTTCCATTTTTCTTTCCTTTCACAGGTCCTTTTGGTGGATGCTGACTTCCTCCCCATTGTTAGTTTCGACGATCTGTTTAAGTTAAGGCCCCCGGCCGCCACGTTTGCTCCGCCTTGTTCAGATGACAGAGGATGGCTGGACCCATACGTCGTAGGTCACACAAAATCTCACACAAAATGTCCCGGCCACACAAAATCTCACACGAAATGTCTAGGTCATGCAAAATCTCAGAGATGCACATGTCCATTTTGGATGTCAGACATTGAATATTCATGTTTCTGGCAGGGTCTCAGCCATGGCTCCCGAGTCCAAAGCTCCATGATTAACAAAGCAATCACATGCGCCCTATCAAGCGACAAATCCAACCGAAGTTCCTTTTTAGCATTGGGCAGTCTGGTGCTGCTGGAGCCTGGGACAGACACTCTGATGTCACTGAAAGGGTTCATCTCCAGCCGCCAGCCCTTTGGCGTGCCAGGGCTTCACTCAGGATTCGACGAACAAGCCATCGTTTTGTTCTTCAATTCCCACCTTCCACACAAGCCATGGTCCCATATCGCAAAGGTTGGTGTGCTTTTTTTCCCTTCTGTTTTTTTCACTTTTTTCTTTTTCAATCTTTCTTGATATGGTATGGACAAAGCTGTTGGTGTTTTGTTGGGAGTTGAAAGATGAATCGATGTGATGGCAGGCTTGGAACTGTGTGGGGTCTGACAGCCAGGGGTTGAAGGGGAGTGAACCCAAAGCATATCATTATCGCCGCTACAAACCCTGGAGCATGAGTCCCACCAAGGAAACCACTTCCGATTTGGAAATGTGGTACTCAGCTGCAGCCGATCTCCTCAGAACAAAACCAGGTCAGACATCTGGCACTTTTACTTGCAACAAGGAAGGTTTCCTGGCTTTAGGAAGTTTTTTTTTCCCTTTTTTTTTGTGAGTGGGAAGGGCTGATTTTTTGTGTGGTGGTGGTGGTGTGTGCAGCAACCGCTCCCCTCTTCGGAAAATGTCTCGGCCCAAACTTCATGCAAGTGTTTGAACAGTTGGAATCCCGAGGTGATCAGTGAGGAGGCTGGAGCCCCATAATGGAAAGGAAAAGGGTTACTCTATTGGGGAAGATCCTGTGATTTGCTGAATTCACCAGCGGGTTTTTCGCCCGTGTCAATTTTTTTTTTCCGCTACATCAAACCAATTAAATCTCGACAAAGGGGCGGTGAGAATTTCGGAAGGCATGCTGGTTGAAATTCAACGGACTGACCGTAGTGATTTTTTTTTTCCTTTCTTCTTTTTCCTCCTTGATTCAGATCGAAGAGACCCTAAAAAATCATCACCACAACCCAATTCCACGAAAACAAAACCTCCAAAATCTGATACCAACTTCAGATTTAATTCTGGACCAGGACCTCTTGCCACCACCACCACCACCAGAAGCCAGTCCCAAAACAACCCATCGATGCCAGGTGACTTGGAAAATTAAAATAGAAAAATTATTCGATTCATAGATGCCAGGTAACTCGAAAGGAAAATAGAGGAAAATACTCAACTCATGGATACCATTCAACTTGGGGGGGGGGGGGGGAAGAGGAAAAAAAAAGAGAAAAAAAAGGAGAAATGCAATATTCTTTTTTTATTCTTTTTTTTTTAACCCCCAAAGAAGCATTCGACGATGAAATTTTTTTGTTTGTGTGTGGGGGGTCATTTGCGAAAGAAAAGAGAACCACAGGATTCAACATAAATTGAATTTTGCTGACTGTTCTGACAGATTCCCCCAAGAGGTCCACCATCACCAAAAAACAAGATAAGCCTTCAAAACGGCGAAAAATGGGGTCTGCCTATTCCTGTCTGTCAAAATTTTTGCTGACCCAGGATGAACTGGAAGCCTATGGGTTCCCAACGCACAACATTGACATCATGGGCCAAAAAATATGCCCTCGCGGTTTCGTGGAAACCACAGGTAATGTTTTCTAATGTTTTTTTTTCCTTGATATTGTTTCTTAACGATAATATGATCCACACATGTATATTTTTATTTTTTGTTATTTTTTGTTCGGAGACAGAATCTCCTGAAAGCTTCTTTGTTCAACGGTTTTTGGGATGTTCAACATTGGAGCAACACGGGCGAGAATTGCCTCTAGAATAACTCAAGAAATAGTTTTGCCTGTTTTCTTCCCCTGTCATTCGTTGTATCCTCCTTGGAAAGACGGTCATTCATTCTTGAAGTAAGAAAAAAACACCAGGGGGGAAAAGTGCACTGTGGGTTTATTTTTCCATCAATGCACTTCAATGTTGAAAGACAGATGTTGATTTTTATGATGGGAAGTTTCAATGTGAGTAGTTGCTTTTCAGTATTCACATCACTGTTTCGGGTATTATATACACACATGCATATTTTTTATTTATGTATATTGAATTGATATATATTTTCCAGGGAGACGAAAAGGAGGCCGGATGGTGGCAGTGGATTGCGAAATGTGCGAAACTGTGGAAGGCTCCGAATTGACGAGAATGTCCCTGGTCGACGAAGATGGGGAGGTGCTGGTCGATGTTTTCGTCAGACCTACGAACCCCATCACAAATTACTGGACTGAGTACTCGGGCGTCACCGAACGAATCCTTCAAAATGTCACCACCAGCTTGAAGGATGCCCAGGTGCTTTTTTTTAGTTGTTTTTTTTCCTTTGGCAGAAAATGAATAAATAGAAAATATATGTATATATATATTTGAAAAAAATACAAGGCAAACAAATGTGATGCAAGATGTAGAAATGAAGGAGTGGAATGCATTTCGCTGACAAAAATGATTAAATTGTTTTGTTTTGATAATCGAGTTACTTTCGAGTTATTTTTTTTTCTAACAAAATAATAAATAATTAAGTGTGCATGTTTTCCCGTTCAGGCGATGTTTTTGCATCATGTCTCGGCAGACACGATCCTGGTGGGTCATTCGCTGGACAACGACGTCCGAGCCATCAAAGTCATTCATTCAAAAATTCTGGACACCGTGGTGCTGTACCCTCATCCCCGAGGCTTCCCATCCCGTTCCTCCCTCAAATTTTTGGCTCAAAAATACTTGGGAAAGTGCATCCAAGATGGCTGTCACGATTCGACGGTCGACGCGTCTGTCGCCCTCAAACTGGTCAAAATGAAAGTCAATCAAGGTGAAGGCCCCATTTTTTTCCCTGGTGTAGAAACAATAGAACAAGAAAGAGAGGAAAATGTGATAGAAATTTCCTAGCACTTAAGAGGAATGAATGAAAAAGGGGGGGGGGGATTGGGGCAAAGGGAAGCGGGGGGAAAAAAGCAAGGAAGAAAAAAAACACCAGCAGAATGGTTTGTTGAAAATGTACATTTTTGTTCTATGGTTTTTTGCTTTATGATGAATTAGAAGCGGGGTGGTTTTTTTTCATTTTTTTTGTGGGTTCAATTGATCATGTGTAATGTAAGCATTGAAAGTAATAAATTGCGATATGTATATATCTGTGTGTGTCAAAAGTAAGATAAATTTTTTATTTAGAAAAATGAAAAATTTGAAATTTACAGAACCTTTTGTTGCTTCATAGCTTGGTAATATTGGAGGCGAGAAACTGGATTTGGGAATCAAAAAATTAATTTCCGCAAAACTTGGCTCAAAATCCCTGGAAAATTGCCAGTGAATATCTCTAAGTTGTGTCTTCTCCACATGTTGAATCTTTTTTTTTTTTTTTTTGGCCTTCCACGCAGATGTGCTCGGTAGTCCCTCTTCGCCAAATTTTTCATAGACCATCATTTTCCCTAAAGGCGGTGGGCCCCACCACTTTTCGCTTTCGAATGTGTATTATTTTTTTCCCCTTATCCTGGAGTGTTGTTCTTTAAGCCCATGTACCTATTCTTATTCTTATCCATTTCCCGTGTATTCGTACAGTCCCATAAAAATTTCTCCTTCCATTGCTTTTCGTCCCTCTTTTTTTTTTTTTTTTTTAAAGTAAGATGGGGGGAGGGAAATGGGCACACCAAAGTATCTTGATCCCCCTTTTTTTTCAAGTTTGAAAAGGGAGGTTTGGGGGGGGGGGTTGGGGTTTTTTTAGGTTTTTTTTAGGGGGGGGGAGTCTTTCTCTTTTGAATAGAGAAACCAAAGAGAAAAACACAAAGAGCTTGAGAGTAAAAATATTTACTATGAAATTCAAGATTGGAAAAAAAAAGAACAATTAGGGAACAGTGGTTCAGTTGCTGTCAATTTTCAGAAGTGAGGAATCGGATTTTAAAACCAAATTAAGAAGAAAAAGAAACGAAACCAAATGAGGAAAAATCCTATGAAATTGGTAGATATTAATTATTTAAGTTGAGAAGAACATAAGAGAAAGAGAGAGACAGAGGGGGGAAGGGGGGGACTGGAAGAGAAAGACCGAGAGTAGCTAGTAGCGTGTAGGAAAAAAGGAAAGAGGAAAAAATATTTCAGTATTTGTGGTTTTTGTTCGACTTTGTATGTTTGTGTAACAATGTAACTAAAGGGGGGGGGGGACACATTCCAAAGATGCATGTGTGCGTGGTTGGGGGGGGGGTGGGAGAATAAACTTGTCCTGGTTTTCATTCTTCTTTTGCTCCCTGAACTTGAAGTCTGTGCCTCTGGAACGGTAGCCTGGAAATATTGGGATGTTTTATGAAGGGAATATATATTTCTGGGTCCTCTGAACTGCTGGAAGCAGTATATATCCAGCCGAAGAGAGCCGCAGTGGAGTCCCGCATGCATTCAGTATTCTCACTGCTGTGAATTTTTTGCTTGTCCCAGAACGGCGGGTCTCTGATCCCTCCCGGACAGCCCCCACCCCATGAATGGATTCCCCAGAGTGTACCGCGTCGTTCAAAAACCTCGTAGATTGTACAATACATATCGACGACAGCGCGGCCGCTGCAAGCCAAGCCGAGATCAGAGTTCTCAGCCCCGCATTAGGCACCCGCGAATGATGTGACAGAGAACAGGCGTCGCATCTTGTACAGCCCAGGTTCTGTCCATAAGAGGCTCCCAAACGCGATCCGATCAGCACGGCTTTGCGTCAAGCTCTTTCTTTTTGCGTTTCTTGGTAGTTTGATATCGTTTAAGAGCGAAAGGGAGTGATCTCAATGGTGTCGTTGAAGATCGTGGCCGCCCTGGCCTTGCTGGGGCTGGTGGGAACGGCGTACGCAGTTGATAACGAGCAGACCACAGGTGAACGACGTTGGAGTAGACTTCGGATATGTATTCCTGAGAAAGCATATTCGGTTTCTCAGGGGTGTTCAGTGACGCATTTTGTCCCGTTTCAAGCGAGATTGTGTAGTTCATATCCTGTTGACGGAATAACGACTTTGTTCTGTGACCAGAGTTGAGTGTTGCCGCACCTCGGATCCGCTCCTTGCTGATGAACGATCCAACCTTGCACAGTGAGTTTTGGAATCGCTCGTGTCTCAGTACTCGAACCAGTTCCAGCCTTGGTTTTGCCTGTACGTGATTTGTGACTGAACGTCAAGTGTTTATGCGCAGATCGCGATCTTCTTGGGAGGAGACGACGACCCACAGGAGGTAAAGGCGGATACGGTGGCGGTGGAGGTAGAAGACGCCGCGGCGGTGGTGGAGGAGGAGGCGGCGGTGGAGGCGGAGGTGGTGGAGGTGGCGGAGGTGGCGGAGGCGGCGGAGGCGGTGGTGGTGGTGGAGGTGGTGGAGGTGGTGGAGGCGGCGGTGGTGGAGGCGGCGGTGGTGGAGGCGGCGGTGGAGGCGGTGGAGGCGGCGGCGGCGGCGGCGGCGGTGGTGGTGGAGGCGGAGGCGGAGGCGGCGGCGGCGGCGGTGGTGGTGGAGGCGGTGGTGGAGGAGGAGGAGGTGGAGGCGGAGGGGGTGGGGGAAGGACTGGTGGTGGAAAGAAGGGAATGTAACTCTCCACTTCTCTCGCCCCAACCAGCCTGCGTTGTCGCTGGTCTGACACGGCGTTCGTTGAGGATCACAGCTTGATGCATTAAATTAAACTAAATTGTTACAGAATAAAGATAATACTTGACACACTACTTTTGCAAGATATATAATCTCGTGAGGTGCTGATGGTGCAGAAACAACTCTGCAACTTTTTGGGGGGCATTTATCTACGACGAGACTCTTCTAGATGCAAGTAATAATGAACTGTTAACACAAAATATTGGCAATTAATTTTCAGGGCAGCATCGGTTTTGGATTCAAGTGGTTGCAAAATCTTTTGCTGCAACAGCCGTCTGATTGCTGGGCAGAGATTGCTGAAAGAGCAATAAGCAAAAAATCAATGGGGAATCTATCATGTGATTGTGGGGAGGCTGGATTTTGGAACAGATAGTGGTGTTTTGTGTGTCAAGTATTGAAGATGATCTATGGTCAAGTGTAAATCATGATCATGTTGCCGGGCAAATGTTTTGGTTTTTTGACTTGTGTTGTGCACTTGTCCAGCCACTGATCGATAAACATCAACACAAATATTCCCTCAGCCAAGAGAATATATATATATATAACAATTATTTTACTGATAACAATCATTGCATGAGAGGGAGGGAAAGAATATTATTTGTTTGATGCTGTACTATGATCAGATTTCCATTGACGTCGGAAAAATGTCACGTGTTGATTGCGAGTTGAATCAACCGTGTTGAATCAACACGATCGTCAACACGCGTGTTGATTCAACTCGTGTTGATTCAACACGATGTGTTGACCATCGTGTTGTTTCAACTCAGGAATCAACGCGTGTTGATTCAACACGACGTGTTGACGATCGTGTTGATTCAACTTAGAAATCAACCGAGTTGATTCAACACGACGTGTTGACCATCGTGTTGTTTCAACCCAGGAATCAACTGAGTTGATTCAACACGACGTGTTGATCATCGTGTTGTTTCAACCGAGGAATCAACTGGGTTGATTCAACTGTTCTAATTTTTAAATGCACATAATGAATTGTGGGATTCGAACCCACCACACCATGGATTCATTCATTCATTCAATGACTTAGCCATGCCAGCATACTGAATTTCTGACCTCGAAAGTTCGCCTCCTGATATATCATTTGGACGCTTTCAATATTCACGCACAACATATCAAAATACCAAGCACTCGATCAGTCCTTTTTTTAAAATCCACCTATCGTTTTGTTTGAATGAGCATGTTTACTGTGGACTGCACACATGTTCTGAGGGAAGCTTCTGAAGGTGTCGCTGACCTCACCAAACCATTTTCAGCGGTTGCCAGTGGACCACCCTGACACAGCGGCACATCCATTTCAAAACAATAATGAAAACATCTTGGGACACCCTATTCCCGCACATAACCCCACAGCTGCTAATAATTCCAAGAAATCAGGAAAGCAACTCTCTATTACTGTTTGCAGATGATTTCTTGTGCAAAGAGAATGCTGGTTTTCCAGAAACAATTTTTGGAGAGGTATTTACTGATGACCAAAGTGGGTTCATCTGAGATACTCACAGAGGCAACATAAATTGCAGCCACTGACCGGAGCCTGTTGCAAAGCTTCTGCAAGATGCCTTCAACTTCGCAGCATCCCTTCATAAATTAAATTAACAACACGTCAATGATGATTTTGTTAACTTTGTGATGATCTCAACTGCAGAAATGTGCCTTCCCAATGGCAACCCTGCACTAGTGATTCTCAACGAGGGAAATCTCCAGCTCTATGCTTTTGGTGGTTCACTAAAAGTTAGTGTTAGTAGTTACTGCTGCTCTTAAGGATGTCTGGCAACAGTTTTTCAAGAAAAAAAACTAGAAAGAAAGAGATACTTATTAGCCACTAATCCACTAGTGAGGTTACATCCTAAAACTTGCAGGGCCAGAAAATTGACCGTAATAAACCCAACCACATTCTGGCTCACAAGAAGACAAACAAACAAAAAGAGAAAAAAACATCGAGTTAATCACAGAAAACCAGTCCCACAAGCTGGTGAAAATCCAGCCAATCTCATTCATTGAAAACCTATCCACTTCAATTCAACCACCTCCTCTTCACCTTTCAGGCTTAAGTTCACATATTGTGACCCACCCAAAATCCGCTAGGGGCCCAAAACACCCGGGCAGGCGGGAGATACAAGATTGTGCCATGCTGCAATCTTATAGCACTGATGATCTCCCACCCAAATGAGTGGACTGTGACTCATAAAAGGAACAGTCTCCTGAAAAAAATTTGGTTTTTTCCTATTCGGGAAAAAACAAACAGCTTCTAGCCCGGAATTATTTTCTCCACCCCTTGAAATTGCCAAAATTAGTCCCAGCCGGATTAAATTGACTCGAATTTAGATCGAATTATGCCCTTTTTGTGAAAATAAATTCAATGGAGTTTGTTTGTTCATTGTTTGGTGGTGTTGGAAAAATTAATTACGCTTTTGGGACGAAAGTAATTAATTTTCTGTTATTATTTTTGGGCGTCACAAGTGTTTCCATAATCAATTTTGTAAAACACGGTATCTCTTCCTTGAGAAATTTCTTGTACCTTACTGGCAATCTCTTTGCTGATAGTGTTTGCCTCCCTAGGGGCCCAATGCAAGCACTGACACTCCAGGAAACACCTGTGGACCACACCAAAGCCACCTTCTTGAGATGAGAAGGGAAACCCCACTTCCCATATTTTACGAACAAGCTCAGATAAAAAGTAACGGAGAAAAAAAGCGTCCTAGGGCCTGCCACAAGAAGTCGTGATCAGGAAGCCTGTTGATGAGGTCTTCTTCGCTGATATTTGCGGCGGAGAACCCTCTCTTTTTGGCATCGGCAGATAACGGCAGTACAATGGCTTAGCGTGAGGAGCTCCAGGTGCTCCATCGAAGACACGAAACATAAGAAAGGAGGACACGACAGCCAAGAATGCCTTTTCCTCTGCTCCTCTCACCATTTCCTCTGTGGAAGTCTTTTCCAAACGTCCGTCATTCCGCCACTGACCCCGCTACAGAACGGGAGCGCTGCCGAAAGACCATATATCTCTTTCTTCTTCGCAGAGCAGCGAAACGCGGAGCGGTGGAGAGATTCGTTGCTGGGATCACGCAATGTCGCAGTTGGGTGTTGAAAGCTGAAAAAATCACGTGAACTCCCTTCAGTCCGAATGCCATTAGTCCGAATGCGTGTCAGTCCGAATGCCGTAAGTCCGAATGTCGCAAGTCCGAACGCCATCAGACCGAATGCTGTTACTCCGAAAATTTTAAAAAGTGTTGATTTTCCACGTCGTCAAGTCCGCGCTTCGGCGACACACTTCTTGCTCCGCACGGCATCAGCGGCACGACGAAGTCTTGCTTGACCTGCTCCCGCCGCTGCTTTCCGTCGTCCCCCACCACCACCAAGGCGCCTGGCGAAACGTCGAAATCCTGCGTCGGGCATCGCGCTCGCCCCGCGTGACACTCCTGCCCTCTGCGGGACGCAGAGCTTCGTAGGGTAATTCCTTAAATGCTTTTCGTAACGACAAAGTGAGGACCCCCTTGCTGCCGTTGGCGTGCGTGCGTATGTAGCTTTGATGCACGACACGGACGCTGGGAGGGTTGGCTGGCCTTTCTTGTGAGGTTCGTTCGGCTGAATCACAGCTATGTCGTCAGGTGGTGTGGATGGAAAGTGGCGCAGCGTCCAGGGACTATCAGAACACTGTGATGCACGCTGTGTCTAGAGTTCTTGGCTCTTCTAGGTTTCTTTCGAAGGAGGAGGTGTATCCAGTGTGTTTTTCTTTGGAATTGCAGTTTATCATGTTTGTTTTTAGATGATCCTATTGGGGTTGGCATTGACCATAGGGCATCTGTTGGAATGGAAGAAAATATGATGGATACCAGAAGCAGCTGCTGCGATGTTATTGGGGGTGCTCCTGGGCTGGGTGGCAAAAACGACAGGAAAAGACGAAACTTTTCAAGATTGGCTATCTTTTAAGGTTCGTCAGGCGACCCATGTCAAAACAAATCAATAATTTGATGCAAACTAGATCAAGGTTTTATTTTTGGTATAAAAGACGATAACTTTGCTGTGTTTTATTATCATTTTGTCGGGGGGAAAATATCAGTTTTGAGAAACGGCCGAAGAAATTTCAGGATTTTCATGATGCCTAGTTTGAGGCGTCTTGATGTCTTTCCGTTACATATTGCTTTTTGTTTAAAGGTTTTTCCCTGAGAGTGGCTTTTTTGTTTGTTTTTTTCGCTTTTTGGTTGTTTTGATCTTGAATTCAAAATTTTGCAGGGTTATTTCTTCTACTTTGCACTTCTGCCACCGATTATATTTGAAGCTGGCTACTCACTGGATGTCAAACCGAGAGGAGGGTGTTCCAGGTTTTTTTTTTTAATAAATAATTCCTGAGATGAGCCGACAGTAAAATCGATACCATTCTCATCCCATAGTTTTGACCAAAATATAAAGAACTATGATGAGGGGAATAAAAAAGTGGAAGCCTGAGAGTTTGTGAATACTTTCCTTAGGGATGAGCCAAAAAAAAAGCATCAAGGTTGACCGATCTTATAAAATTATTTTTTCTTGATGTGGATTTTTGCCTCTGCTTTTGCAGGTTGGAATACTAGAGGATTCCAAGAACCCCCCCCCCCCAAAAAAAAAAAAGAAAAAAAGAAAGAAAAAACACCAACAATAGACATTGGAATGAAAAATAAGGTGATCTGTATGTGTGTGTGTGTATTCAACAGGTTCCTCCAAAATGCTGGTGCCATCTGTGCTTATGCATTTATTGGAACCGCCATGTCCACAATCTTGATTGGCTTCACGATGTGAGCACTCCGTCCCCCCTAAATAAATATAATTCAATAAATTTTAATGTATATATGCACAGCTTTTATTATTTTGAATTAGCTTTTTACATTTTGCCTCTGGTTGGCTGATTTCGCTGCACTTTTTCTTTTTAAATCGTCCCAGTCTTGCGCACATCTGTAAAGAAAAAAAAAAATCTGTTTTCTTTTCTTTGAAATATGTTTAATTTGTTGGAACCGATCGTAGGTGGGCAGCCGGAGCAATGGGGTTTTGTTTTGCTTTTACTTTCTTGGAATCCCTCATATTCGGAGCCGTGATCAGTGCTACAGACCCGGTCAGTTCTCCGCACTTGAAAACTGAAAACTGAGTTTCAAGTTTTAAACTTACATTTGATTGTTGGGATGTCGACTAGCAGTTGAGGTGGGTTTTTTTTTGTTTCTTTGAACCGACTCTTCTTGCTGCCTTTTTTGCAATGTTTCGCTGTTAATTTTTAGTCAATTTTGTTTTTTTTGGGGGGGTGTATGAATGGACAGGTGTCGGTGCTATCAGTGTTTCAAAGACTCCAAGCCCACCCAGATTTGTACACCTTGGTTTTCGGAGAGTCCATCTTCAATGATGCGGTGGCCATCGTTCTGTTTCGATCCTTGCTGACTTTCCTCAAAAAGGACGTCACTTTCAAGCTGGTCATGTTCGGAATGCTCACCTTTGTCGAAATTTTCGTCTGCTCCATGTTGATCTGCATTGCGTATGGCTTCATCGCTTCGCTGGCTTTCAAAACAGATGTGGTCAGAAACAAGCATTCCCCGGTGGAGGCCAGTCTGGTGGTCTTGCTGGCACGCTACAGTTTTTTCACTGCGGAAAGCCTGGGGTAGTCTGGTATTGTCGCAATCCTCTTCTGTGGAATGGTGAGTTTGCGATGCTTCGAATACACGATCGTCTTTTTTTTTTTTTTTTTAAATAGTAATAAGGGGGCGGGGAGGCAGCAGTGGTGAGGTTTCATCATGACACCCTTCTCATTAATCGAAAAACTTAAGAAAATTATTAAAAAAATGATTGTTGGGTTTTCTGTTTTTTTGGCTTTCCGGGCTTGTGTTTCGAAATGCTTCTGTGGCAATGTGTGCTTTAATTTAAAATGAAGTGGGTTTTTATAAAATTTATTATTTGTCCAAAATAGTAATGTTGGTTTTCTTTTGTTTCAGATGATGGCGAAATACACGAGGCCGAATTTGTCTCGAACTGCCGAGAATCGCAGCGTTGGGTTTTTCAAAATCCTGGCCTACATGTCAGAAACCTTTGTTTTCATTTACGTCGGAACCACGCTTTTCAACCATGAAGGCATGATGTGGGCTTTCCTAGTGAGTATTTTCTTGTTTTGTGTTGTATATTTCACAGAGGAAAGGTGGAGGTTCGAAAATAAAATAAACAAAAACAAAAATAGAATTCGCTCATTCTGGACATGTTGATGAAACAAATCGTAAAAAAACCCAAAAAAACAAGGAGGTGCCAAAGAATCCGCACCAAAATGATAAAGGAAACGTTGATATTTTGTTATTTTTTTAAATGTTTTTGATATTTGTTCCTCTTTTCTTTTTGGACCCTGGTGATGTATATGTTTCTACAACCTGGCCGTTTTGTTTTGCCTTTTTCTCTGTTGAGGTGGTGAAATAAAAAAAATGAAAGAATAAAGTAAGGAAAAATGAAAAAATGAAATAAAATGAAATAAAGTAAAATAAAATAAAATAAAAAATAAAGTAAGATATAAATAAAATTATTAAATTATTAAATTAAAAAAAAAGAAATTATCAAATTATCAAAAAGAAAAGAGAGAGAGAGTCTGGAAACAGGAGGCACACCACCAAGTACCGTTTTCTTTTCAAAATGGCTGAAATTTTTTCATGTCTGTATTTTTCAATGAAAAATAATAAAAATATACACATGCCTTTTTTGTAAATTGATCAAATCCTTTTTTTGGAAAAGTTTAGGAAAAGAAGTAACTATCGTTATTGTATAATGGAATGTTCTTTTTTTCCTGATCTGCTCCTCCTCCAAAAAAGATCAGTGGTGCACTCATCTGAATTTTTATTTTTTTCAAGTAACTTTTATTCTTAGTTTGGATGAAAGAGGGGAGGCACAAAAACACTGTGGATTTTGTTTATGAATATCTCATATTTTTTGGTTCCTCTTTGCTTGCAGGTATTTTTGACATTGGTGTTTTTTATCGTTTTTATTACTGTGGTGGTGAACGGGGGAGCCACCACTTGGTTGCTTGAACGATTTGACCTTCGATGCTCGGAGCCCGCTTACTCAACATTGCTGGAAGGGATCGAAACCGCAGGATCTCCATCCCAATCAGGTTTAAAATTAAAAAAAGGAAAAAAGAAAAAGCCCTCTCCCCTAACAATAAAACTCTTTTTGGTTTGGGGGGGGGGGGGGGGGGGGGGGGGGGGAAGAGGTGTTTTTTTCTTGAAAAAAAAGCAAACAGAGTTTTAGAATTGACATCGTTTTTCCCTTTTTACTTGCACACATGATTCATTCAGGAACCTCCTCTGTGCAAATCGGCAATAAACACATTCAATAATAAAGCATTATCCACACCCGCACTCCCTTTTTAGTAGAAATGCACATTTCGATTTGAAAGGGTTTCTGTTTGCTGATGCAGGCAGCCCGAACAGCGCCAAAGAGAGCTCTGGTGGGGGAATTCTGGGGAAAATTTGAGGAATGAACCGAACGGGCATATCTAGCCGACTGCAAGATATCGATGACAGATTTTTGTCGAGATTTTTCATACCTGATGGGATGGAGCTAGTCCAGGTACGCTTCTTAACTCTAGTATATAATTCTGGAGGCGACGGAATGTTATTCTGAATGTTTTGTGGTAAGCAGGGTATTTTATTAATCCACTCATTATAGAAGTCTTTCTTTCTTTCATTTCTTGTTTTTTTGGGGTGTGTGGGAAGGTTCTTCTTTCCAACAATTTCTGGGGCCATATCCAGAAGATGGTGGTGGTCTTTTTTTTTCAGTGTTTTTTCTTGGATCCGATTTCCTTGTTTTTTTTCCCTTCCATAGACCGCTTCTGGGGAGGGCGATCACCCCATGTCTGGAAGTTCTCCAGCTGACCGTACGCCGAGGTCTCCACCAATGACCACACTGAGGGCTCTTCCCAATCCAACCACACACCCAACCCCCAATCCTGATGAGTGGATGATGAGTCATCCGACTTAAGGAAAACAAAATCGAGGAAGGGGGGGTGGGCGGGTTCCCCCTATCTGGATTCTAGAATTGGACCAATGCCCAACTGTTGGAGTTGAAGCGTTACTTGTCGATGAATGGTTAGATCGATGGTGGAGAAGAAACATTGGGGGATGCGGAAGGGAGGGTTAGATATTTGGAAAAAGAAAAGGGCATTTTGTTTTCTTCTCCTACTCATCGATGGCCCAAGGTAAGATTTTCGGTCATGCATAACCACCCCCCATTTTCTTGTTAGATATTATAGGTGGGGGTGCTTCAAAATACTTCAATGTGTGGATGCATCAGGAGAGAAATTAATTCACCATTCTTTTCGCCTGTCGTGTTACGCATCCATCGTCCAAAACATTAGTCATGTGTCTACTGCATTGGAATTTTGAGCAGCAATGGGGGGGGGGGAATTTAAATAATCCATCTGAAAGACATCCCAGATGGATTGATTTTCATTTTGATGGAAAGGAAGACGTGCATTTGTTTTTTTTTCCATGTGCTAAATGGTTTGATTTTTTGCGTGTGTGTGGTGGTGGTTTATGGAACCTTTTTATTGTTTATCGCAGTATGAAGCCTGGAAGATGCATTGACTTGTGAAACACGGGAAACCGAAGCTGTTTTAAAGGCAGATCTCGATTGAGAATCGTACCAAGAGCAAAACGGAGCCGAACTCCAGAAAAGAATCGAAGCGGCGATGAAAGTGAGCATTTCTCTTGTTCTTTTTTCTTTTGCTATTAAGATCCAAACCCGTTAATATTGTTGTAAGTTTTTTCCTTGCTTACAGAAAAAAAGAAACTATTTTTCCTGCTTGACTGGTTGAAAAAAAAGTGAAAAAAAAAAAGTTCCTGTGGGAAGGACTCTGCTTGGTTGATTTATCGAAGTTAAAAAAAAATCGAAGTTAAAAAAAAACGTTGTTAAATCTAAAACAACAAAACAAGTGCAAGAATCGATATGTGCCATATTAGATTACATGTAATATATTTTGATGCTGATTTCCGTGATTCTGACAGGTGCTGGTTTTTCGAAAACATCAAAGAGTCTGGTGTGTTCAGGAGCATTCGGCATTGCTGGAGGAAAAGACGAAAATGAGGTTGGAATTGAAGTCTTGGCTTGACGAGAAGACCAGGGTGGAAGAGAGAATCCAAAAATCGAATCCGTTGTTGTCGAACTTGGCAGAAGAGTGCAGGGAAGCGCTGAGCAGCATTCGATCGACCAAAGAAAAGGCTGTGAAAGACGAGAAATACAGCTTGCAAGCATTGGAAAAGGTGTATAAAGGAGCTGTATTAAGACATGTACAATTTTCCAGAAGGGGGGGGACGATGAACAGGTCTTGAATCTTCTTTTATGATGTTTTTGAGGTTTAAAAAACTTAAAAAGCGTGAAAAACCCTGAAGAAATTGTGTTCTGCAGTTTCAGTTCCAGATTCTTTTTTTCCTTCCCAAGAATGAAAAACGTATCTCTGAAATTGCACCGTGAAAAAAGAACAGTAGTAGATGAAGGTGGAAAAAACTGATCACTTAATCGTTGTTGTTTTTCCAACTGAGCGGTGGGTGCTTTCCTTTTCCTTTTTTTTCCTTTTTTCCTTTTGCGCATGGTAAGAGTTGTAAGATTGATTGGTGGAAAAACTGAAGTGGGAAATTCCTTCTTTTGTAGCATGATTTTGTAGGCTTAGAAAGTTCTTATTTTGGAACTCCGACATTCAAAAGTCTAATTAAAAAAAATCAAACACACGAATCAATGTATCCTCAACTGCCAATTCACAAGTTGACACCTTTTTCGAGACCTAAAAAAAAAAAAAAAAAGAATGGACAAGAGAATAATCATTCTACAAAAAATTATGCACTCCTTTTTGCACCTTCGTAACGATTTGAAGCATAAGTCGTTACAAGTTCAGAGGTTCACACATAGAAATGAAATAAATAAATAAAACCAAGACAAGAAAAAAACGAAAACAAACCAACAAAAAAAGAAAAAAATATCACCTCTTTGGTATGTCCTGGTGTGAGGTTTTTGTTTTTCACACCTGGTAGGATTGCTGAGAGATTTTCAGTTTGAGAGATTTTCAGTTCGAAGAGAATCGGTGGCACTCCCAACACATCCTCATCAATAATATCGCTCTGCACAACAAGTATGGGTCCGACTCTGGCACAAAAAATAGAAGGATAAAAAAATCAGCTTTGGTTCATGAACAGGTAATGGGCTGCATACAACAAGCTTCTATTACCGTGGAACGATTTAGTGGGTCCCTCTGTCTGCCTCCACAAACCAATGCCTGTCTGAACAATTCACCAAAAAATCCAGAATAAACAACCAAAAAATAGCAAGAAAAAGAGAGACAATGTGGGAAAAGGGGGGAAGGGGACGGACCACAAATGTTGCAATTAAGCAGCCAAAATATTATATGTATTATATAATAGTATCATTTTTCTTTATTAAATGATCAGTATGAATAAAAATATAAAATAATATAATAATAATAATATAATATAATATAATATATTTCCCACCTTTCCTAACAATAATATAAATAAGAAACTGACTTCCGAGACAAAAAAAGGGACGCTAGTGGTCCTCTTTAATCTCCATTCATCTTGATTCATTATTATGATGATTATGAACTTACTAGTTTTATTTCTCCTGAGGGAATTCACTGACGGGCGGCTCAAGCTCGTCAGCCAGCTCTGTGCCATCTGAACTGAGGGCCCCGTATAAGACGACAGTAGAAAGAACAAGAAAAACACGAATATGGAAAAAAACCTTGACAGAATCAAATTCCATTATTATCATAGAAAAATGCATCCTGAGGAAATACCCCTTCAAAATAATTTCAACGAAAAATCAATTCGACATCAAAGTTTTAGACACAGAGAACAATGCAACCGAACGACTCTGCTTGCTTTGAGAAAAAACGTTGGGAAAAATATATACATATATCAGTTGAATCATAAAAACTCAATAAGAGCAATTCAGCCACCACCGCCCCCTGGAAGAATAAAATAAATAAAATTCATTTGTCTGTGATTTGTGGCGATATATCTTCAAGATCCTCCTCAAGGGTAAAGACCATCGGCAAGGATGTCAATGTTGAGAAGATCTCCCAACAAACCCCTGTGTTCACTGGTGCTGATCTCCAGAATTTGATGAACAAGGCAGCTATTTTGGCGGCCCGCCGAAACCTCAAGGAAATCTCCTGAGGAAGAAATTGCGGACGCTCTCGAAAGGATTGTTGCTGGTACTGAGAAGAATCAGACTGTCATGTCTGACAATAAGAGGAAGCTGGTTGCATACAACGAGGCTGGACATGCCCTTATGCGTGCATTGATGCCAGAGTACGACCCAGTCACCAAGATTTTCTTCGTTCGCTGAGGAGCTGTTGGAGGATTGACTTTCTTTGCTGAGAGGCTTGAATCAGGACTGTACAGTTGCTCCTCCTCGAGAACCAGATGGCTGTTGCTTTGGGAGGTTGCATTGCTGAGGAGTTCATCTTTGGCAATGATGACATCACCACCATGGATCATCTGGCGATTTCCAGCAGGTGGTATAATTCAACTGTTGAATTGTACCCCAGATCTGTTTTTCCCCTGTTCACTGACTACAACCATATAAAGTTGTGTGGTGTACAGTTGAATTATTCCACAGATTTGTTTTTTCCCTGTGTTCACTGACTGCAACCATATGTTGTGTGGTGTAGTCTGTTGTTTATGGAATATCATGTATTGACCCTGGTTAATTGCTGTTTTTCACAGGTAACCTGTACTGCCAGGTCTGCCCACAGGTGGCTGCCTGCCGGATCATACTCAGGGGTGAGGATGGGTCTGTTCTCAATTTCTTCAGCAGTTTGGGGAATTTCAAAATTTTCCTGGAGATGTTGGAAAGTGAACGGAAGCAAAAAGAAATCGAAAACGAATTTAAATAATTTGAATAGTTTGAATTTGTTTTTTTCAAAATCATCCCACAGGAGATGCTCCGCCTGACCCCTAGACCCAGTTTAATCTTGCTGTGGTGGTGGTGGTCTTTTTCACCAAACTTTTTTTTACCCCAAAAAGGACTTCCCAGAGCGATCATGCTACAAAAGGAGGAATTTCCCACTTCAGTTTCTCCACCAATCAATCTTACAAATCTTACCATGCACAAAAGGAAAATAGGAGGAAAAAGAAAAGGAAAATGCACCCACCGCTCAGTCCAAAAGTATTCCTTTTGTGTGCTGTTTCAATAGATATGCAGGAATGGGAGCAACAGAGCTGATGCAGATTACTTCTTATCGATTAATATTAACAATTGAAAAAAAGATTCGTCACCACACAAACATATATATATATAGCAAAAGGAATAGATTTTTTTAAATAGAAAAACGCATTTTCCCGAGGGTAAACAAGTTGGATTTGGTACAAGATTTCATTTTTATTTTTTTTGCTCCGGCCCCTCACACCGCCATTTCGGAACGTTAAATAAAACTGCTTTTACGAAAAAATCAGCCATCCCTGAGTTCTTTGAACGCAGATCTCCGGATGATCTCAGAACCCCAAAACTGAAAAATAAATAAAGTCAACATCTATTGCCGCAGCGGACCAAACACTTTTCCAAAACGACGAAATACAATTACAAAATGTCTTCCAAAAGCAAAAGAGCCAAACAAGAACCTGCAGAAGATTAGTTCACCTCCAGGATTCCAACAAAATCCCAAGTCCAGGTCTAAATCGGATAGCTCAAATAGATCATATGCTCCTTCGGTGGCGTTTGCTCTTTCCATCAGAGGGTCAGTCAATTAAGTGATCGGAAGCTCCGGGGGAACACTCCAGAATGGCGGTGCAATATCCATAAGGTGAAAGCAGTGGAGGTACACCATGTCGAAGCTATGCAACACACCTTGGAATTGTCTATTTTTGCACTGGAAATCAAGAGCACAAAACATGGAGGAAATGTCAATAAATGAAAATGAAACAAGTGATGGGAGTGTTTTATTCACAAAACAAATCAACAAGAAATACAGACAAGCCCACGAAACTGTGGACCTGGCTCACCAATTCAAGCATTTCTTCATCGAACGTCCCGCAGGCTCAGCCCTATTAATTTGTGTCAACAGGTGTTCCCACGGAGGAACTGCAGGGCGGTTTACCGAACAAGATCAACAAATATCCATAATTGGATGGTATTTGTGACTCTGGAGGTACATTTTCGGTGCTACATTCTGCTTGGAAAGGTGATGCCTCTGAGCATCGACTCAAGTTCTCGCCTCGTTGCCGAAGGTACATCATTCTATAGCTCAGCTCCACAGATTTCCACGGTGATAGCAGTCCTGACTGCTATCAGGATGCACCGGATTTTCACGAAGTTTTTGAGCGTCGTTGACTGTGTCTACTGTGAATGACTAAACCTTTTCGAAAGCCTTATTCATTGCACAAGAAAGCACTCCAAATCACTCCAAATTCACAGAAACATGAGATTTCACTTCGATCGAATAAGAAATGGAAGCTGGACTCGTGTGCCATTCAAATAGCCATGTTTTCACCTTTGCAATACTGTGTAGCCTCCTTGATGGCATAAGGATGACATCCCTGATGTCCAATTTGTTGATCTCAATGCTGCTCCAGCTTTCGTAAATGTGTTTGAATCCATCTAGAAAATCGGCTCGAAATGATAGACTCGAGACTTTCAGAAGGGCACCACAATGTCCGCCAGGCACCCCCAGGATCCCGCCCATATGTTGTGCACCTTTGGCAGTTCTTAAGTTTCAAAAGCAAAGTGAACGATTCAACATAATCCGGCCCGACAACCCCCCCCCCCCATCTTAGCAGGGTTTCTTCACGATCCGCATCCAAAATGTGCACCATTGCTTCTGGGCATTGTTGCGGTGAGTTTTTTCAGACGTGCCTGGCTGAAAACTGAGCCTAAGTTCTCGTGAGAAATGTGCTCCCAAAACATCCATTCTCCAGGGAAATGTCCACCTTATCAGCCCTCGACTTTGTCACTCGTTGAAATGAAAATCTACCTTTTGCATTTGCTGACGAGCTGGGCTTCAAATAGCCCGCCACTTTCCCAGGATAGGCCGTCCCATCAGCTACATCCAATAGCCCAGTCACATTGATGTGCCCATGCACCTGCTTCACCATCGGCTCCCAATGCGAACATGAATACATGAACACCAAAGTCCCATTGAACATCCCATCAACTGAAGACTGCCTAAATCTGAATACCAATGCAACACTTTTTCATGACTGCAAAAGTACGCATACTCTCCTCCCTGTTCAACATGCCCTATTCCCCCAGAAAATCTGTTGAAGCAAAGAGACCATATACTTCTCATTGTTTCAGATGTTGCACATATCTATTGTCCAAGTCGACTATAATTTCTTCTCCCACTTCAGAAGTTGCAAACAATGATGCATATGTGTGCAAAGAGTTGGGCTATCTGTGACCCACTTCTCTCTGCAAGGATCCATCCCTGCACGCTTCTCTTTATCAACATCCACAGGGGTCAATCCATCGGTGGTGTTCTCAGCAGCACTGCTGGTGGTGGGCTGACTCTCATGGGGATCGACGGCAAAACTGCTGTCCAATTTGGATCCACTCAGCTCTTCAATCATGGCCTTACATTACCTGCCGCCCAAATGCACAGTGTCAAAAAAAAACTCGCCAATAAACAAGGCTCCGCCATCCTCCCTTCCTCCTCGTTGGGCGTTGCAACTGCAAAGGCTATCTTGTTCAAGAAAGGATCGCACGATCCCATCAACCTGGGACGTTGTAGGCATGACCAACCCTTGGAGACTCTTTTTTAAAAAAATGTTTTCCATCATTCGCCCCCCCCTCCCTTAAATAAGGGGAAAAAAAACATTCACAATCTTTTTCTTTTTCTTTTTGTTGAAACTGACATGACCCCCCATTTGTTGAAGACGCTGAATATTGAAAAGTCGAAATTCGACAAAAAACGACCCGAAATCTCTAAAAGAAGGACAACTGAAACATCATCCACCAGCAAATTCACATTTCGAATTGCTGATGTTTTTTCTCTGCCATTCTAAAATAAAACACTCCACCCTGAAGGATGGCCACCCCAGGTTCTTGGTTCATATGAAAAGAGGTGTCAAAAAAAAAGGGAAAAAAAAACCCAGCCCAATCGAACACCTTTCTTTCCCTTTTTTTTTTCTTTTCCCCAAAAGTGAATGCACTTGGAAACAGCCACCCACCCATCCGAAAAACTCACCCGATCTGCAATTTCTTCACAGTTTTACAGCGTGACCTCAAACCGTCCCCTCTCCACTTTCTTCATTTCAAAACACCCATTTCCCCCCCCCAACCCCAATTTCTTTTTTCAAACGGGGACCATAAATTTAGTTTTGCCTTTTTCAAGCAAAAGGGTTGCCTGACGACTGCAACCCCCCCTGCAAACCAGACTGAGGTTGATTAACCCGGCTGAATTCCAGAGTAACCTTGACCACCCTGGGGATAAAACCCAGATGTCTGCATTGCTCCAAAGCCACTTTGCGGCTGAGGACTCCCGTTGAATCCAGTCTGGTTGCCATGCATAGCCCCACCAAAAGCGCCATCTCCTTGTTGAATTGGCACACCGAACCCAGCCTGGGGGTTGGGATTTCCTGCACCGAACTCCCTGGATTTGTCTGTCAGCTGGCTGAGAGCGGACTTCCTTTGCGGGGGGGGGGGGTCCATTTTTGACATGCAGCAACAGCTTCATGATTTTCCTTTCCTTGGCATCCTCCGAGTTCAGATCCTCTTCGTTGATTTCTTGAAGCAAGACCCCAAAGTGTTGCAAATCTTCAGGCTTCATTTCTGGCAGCCCCTTAGGGGTGGCTGGAACATCAGATCTCCCCAATCTGCACAATACAGTCCGTCCAAAATTAGACGTATGCAAACCTTTTTGGTTGCTCAGGAAACCAACGAGTTTTCAGTGACCGGCCCGGACGAGGATTGTTCGGTGGATCCACGGTCCGAAATATAATTATCTATTCAATTCTTGATGCATATCCCACAAAAGAAATCGACAAAACACCAGTGGGTATATGCCATGTGTTTTCTTAGCAAGGTTGGTTATGGAAGAAAAAAACCAGGGCAAAATCCGTGATTGTCAGGTTGTCGATCAGCCAGCTTTAAAACAGGGAAAAATTGTTCCAGATCATTTCATGCAGACAGGAGGGTTGCACTCACACATTGTCTTCGGGAATGCTGTATAGTGGGGCACCCCCATCGGAGGGTGGGCGTTGCTGTCACTTTTCTTGCTCGAGTTCGAATCAGTAGATAGCCTTGAGGTGGGTCCAAGATCTAGGGGCAAGGGGGAAAGAATTGAAGTCAAGCAGAAGGAGAAAAATATCTTAGCCAAAAGACAGGCATGCCACCATGAAAAGCTGGAATATGTCTCACTCAAAAACCAAGGGGTCGAAGATGTAAAGAGCAGCAAGCTAAGGGGCCCCATCAAATAATAACAAAGGACGAAAAAACATCTCCACATGCGTTTTCCAACTCCAGAACAAGGTGGCTTTAAATATCCTACCCAAAAGTTGCCAAAAACAGTGTTTTTCCTTTGCAATCCACATCATTGCATGTAAGGTATCAGAGATTAATATTACTTCTGATAGTATCTGACTGAACCCCACCTTGTATCCTTCTTTCTCTCCGGGCAGCATGGAATCGACCTCATCATCAGCCAAAGGCCTGTCTCTTTCCTCAATTTCCCGATCCCATCGCATTTGCTGGAAACATACGAAATTTGGATTTAAAAAACATGTCTTTACACTCACACGATGTGGGCAATTTCAGCATAACTTCATTCTGACAAAATATCTCCTCCGTAAAATTGAGGGGTTTCGCAAATCAATCAATACATGCAACAAATTGCGAGCGGTTCACTGGATGCCGAAAGGGGACCCATGAAAACACACATCGTGAAGTACCTGATATTGCTCAGGCGTCAGGAGGACTTTAGGAAGTGCCCTTGGGGTGGGGGTTTCCATACCAGGGACGCCCATGGGCGTCACCCCCATGCCCAGGCCAGCGGTGACAACTGGCGTCGCTCCCACAACTGGAGTAGCCTGAGCCTTGGGAGTCTGTGACGGACCTGCAGGTGTTTCATCCCATCTTGACCTCGAGCGCTTTGCTGGTGTAGGTGTCATCTGTTGCAAAAGAAATATATGATGGTCGTCAATTCCGGAAAACAGGATCCAATATGCTGCCATGGGGCTTATTTTTCCAATCGGTGTTCAATCCATCAAAGGGAAAGGAGTCGACTTCCGCATCAAAAATAATACCCAGCATGTTTTACCCCCTAAAATAATCCAATGTCACACTGTGCATAAGAATAAGACTGTGATAGACACCCTTTCTCAGATTTCAACTATTTCCCCTTTGGTGACTGATTTCATTCGATGTTCAATATTTGCAATTCTACTCACCGAGACTGTCGTTTGCGCAGTGGGTGTCTCTCCAATCCATGCAGGCGTCTCGTCGACCTTCGGGAAAAACAGGGATTTAGAAAACACTTCTGGTGACCTTGCTGCCCTCCAAAGATCTCCCAAAATTTTCACAGGCACCCCAAGAGGTTTATAAACAACAAGAAACTTGACAAAATCAACCCACAGGCATAACCCACAACCATTGCACAACTCACTCTTCCAGGAGTTGGGGTTTCATCCCATCTGTTTCTTCTTGGAGTGGGCTCCACTCCCAGTCTGCCTGGTGTGGGGGTGGTATCCCACCTCCCAGGTGTGGCATCAGAGTGACCTGGAGTGGCATCCCATCGTGAACCTCCATGACCAGGAGTGCCATCTGCATCCCAATCCAAGGTCTTCACTTTTTTCCTGAAAAAAAAGCAGGGGTGAAAACAACACACTCACGCCTTGTCCTATAGGTCCTCAACCTATATCTATATATAGTGTGGGATGATACCACACTTCTGCAGGCAATGCCAACAGAGTTTGGCAGTTTGGCATTGTAACACAAACCAAAACTGAAGGAATCACACAGGATTGACTGTACCAATGAGGGTGTGCCATGCAGCAAACTGGTTTATTTCCAAACTGGGTTGCAGTTAAGGAATTACCCTACGAAGCTCTGCGTCCCGCAGAGGGCAGGAGTGTCACGCGGGGCGAGCGCGATGCCCGACGCAGGATTTCGACGTTTCGCCAGGGCGCCTTGGTGGTGGTAAAGGACGACGGAAAGCAGTGGTGGGAGCAGGTCAAGCAAGACTTCGGCGGCCCTCCGTCGTGCCGCTGATGCCGTGTGGAGCGAGAAGTGTGTTGCCAAAGCGCGGACTTGACGACGTGGAAAATTTAACACTTCCTTAAATTTTCGGAGTAACAGCATTCGGACTGATGGCGTTCGGACTTACGACATTCGGACTTACGGCATTCGGACTGACACACATTCGGACTAATGGCATTCGGACTGAAGGTACCGAACCATCATTGTTAGTGTCACGATGTCACATCTATTTTCGTACCGAAACCGGAGGAAGCGTGGTCAAAATTGAGACGCTGGCGGTTTCCCCTTCGAATTCTTTCCGTGATCGTTGCTGTTCGTTTTTTTTTTCGCTGTATTGACCGACGGAAAACCAAGAGAAAAAGAGAGGAAGCGGTGCATACTTGCTCAGAAATCGAAATAAAAGCGTTTATAAAAAGGAAGAGTGGATATTTAGAGAGGAAAAGCAGACCTCAATCTGTGTTTGTGTTTAGAAGCGTCGGGCTTCGACGTTGTTTGGGTTCGTGATCGTGATCTATCGAAAAATATAACCTACGTACGTTTTCTAGTTTTGTTGGGGTTGTCTTTGTTTTGGGTGCTTCCTTCCGAAAGGATTCGTCAAAGTTCGACGACCTGGTTTGGAATCTCCGTGACGGAAAGAAAAAAGAGTCACCGAGAGAAAGGCTTAGTGTTCGTGTTTCTAACGTACATCGACGGGCGTACATCGAAGCGCTTCATCCTTTACTGAACTTCACAGTCAGGCATTGGAGGGAAACAAAAAGGAAATCAAAAGCACGGGTCGCGTTTGTTCTTTTGTTCTCGAGGGAGTCGAAAAGAAGACGTCTCGGTGGCTGTATCGTCGAAACAGGAGGTTTCATTCGAACGGGGAAAAAAGTACATTTTTTTTGCGAGAAAAACAGTATCTAGACAAGCGAGCTGCGAACGGGATGGATGCGTTCACTTGCAGTGGTTGCGGTTTGACTAAGAGCGAGGCTCCTTATCACGTGGACGGCAAGGAGGTTTGTCAAGAGTGTTTTTCCCGGGAAAACCCGATTCTGTATCGGTGCGAAAAGTGTGGCGGATGTCAGTTGATGGTGGGGGAGGAGGGAGCGCAGACGGGGAATTGCTATCAAGGATGCTCGGCATCCACATATTGGAAACCCTGTAAACCTCAAGAGGAGGAGTCGTTTCTGGATTCGCTGTTACACGGGCTCCTCACTTGCGGGACTTTATCGTGAGAAACGTGATCTAATCGATGGCTGGGGTGTTTCTTCTTAGAAACCTTTTTTTGGGGGGAGGGGGAAAAGTGATAAACAAATGGGGAAGGAAGGTCGAGGGGAAAAAAAAAGAATGACTCTTCTCCAAAAGATTGTAGAAGAAAGAGGGGGGAAAAGTGTGAGGAAAAATGGTTGAAAAAAAAAAGAGTGAACTGGGCAGGTTTGGGGTTTTTGGGTGATTGATTTTTTTGGGGGAGAAATAGAAGAATATATGAAATATATATTGGTGAGTTTGTGTTTTTTTTTTTCTTCCAAAATTTGAAGGGATGAAATGGGGTGGAGGTGTTTTCTTTTTTTTTTCCCGCAACGAAACAAAAAAAGTCGAAAAGAAAAGACAGAAAGAAAGAAAAATCGACTTTTTTATGTGTAAATGCAAAAAAAAGCAGACAATGATTTGACCAAAAAAAAAGAAGATACTGTAGAAGTTTGTACACTGTGTGAACATTGTTTTGTATTCTTTTTGTTTTGGTTGCTTTTTTTTTCCCCACCAGACATGCCCCCTTTTTTTACCTTCTATCAAACGAAATAGAGTCTTATCGTGCACTGAAAAAGAGGGGGGGGGGGGGGTCGTGAGGGGAAAGAGTGTGGGGGGGTGTAATATCCTTTTACAGCTTGTTTCTGTCAAACCAGGTTTGAAAAGGAAAAACAGAAACCATATAGGTTGGACGTAGGTGTGGAGATTTGGAACGAAAAAAAAGGAAGAAAGGAGCAAGAAACAAGAAATTTCCAGTCTTTCGTTTCGATATTCTTTTCTTGAGGTAATAGATTTTTTTTCTTTTGCCCTCTGTTTGATGGGGTTGGGGGGGGGGGGAGTGAAAAACAACGAACACGAGGAAATTCCAAAAATAGGATTTCCTCGGTTAGCTAGGTGGGGGTAGCTCAACTCAAAATGAACGGGTTTTTTTTGTTTTGTTTTTTATCGTGGAGGGAAAAAAGAGGGGAAAAAAAATTCTTTGAGATATAGGGGGTCTGGGTTGACGATGCAAAGTGGGTTGCATTTATTTTTTTTCTGAAACCTCATAGAGCGGAGTGATTTGCAATATTATTTTTTTTTTCTCTTTTTTTTTTTTTTAGACCAAGTGATAATCAGGCTGCACAGTGGGGTGAGGGAAAAAAAAAAAGAGAACCAAGTTTCATTTTATAAAAAGAAAAGAGTGAGTTTTTCTCCCATCCAGATTTCCCAGAAAGAGTGATATGGGTGGAGTGCCAAAAAAAATGAAGTTGTGTGTGTGACTATTTATAGAATTCATGGTCTGGTCTCTGCTTGTGTTTCTTTTTCGAATATAAAGCTCCGGTGTAGTCAGGGTAATTTTGCCGTCAGCTTTTTTTGTTTCAAAAACAAGGAGTCGGGTGGCTGGGTACTCAATGTTTGTATTTTCCCAGGAATGTTGTAAATAAGTTTACAATCCCAGCCTGGCTGCAATTTCCCACTGCCATTCGACAAGAAGTTAGCTACATAAGCAAGCTTGCTTGCTTTGTCCTCCATTTTTTTTCTCCACATGTGCTGTCGACTGCAGCATTCTTAGAAAAAGGAAAAGAGAAAAGAAAACCTTTTCAGACAGGTTTTTTTAAATAAATATGTCATTTCAAATGAAGATTGTGAGACGGGGAGGTTCTTTTTCACTGAAGCGTGCTTGTGTGAGAGGGAACATTTGAACTTAACCCCCCCCCCCTTTTGCGGACACAAAAATCCATCCATCTTTCGTGCTGTGCACAGAAATCAACACAAAGGGTGGCTAACGCAGCTATGGACCCCATATCCTTTCCCAGGGTTTCTCAGGACTGGGGTGAATCAGCTCCAGCGCTGTGGAGGTTGCAGAAGATCGCTTTTCCATTGATTGTTCTCCTCAGGGAAACCAACTGTCGACAAGAATTTTCCAGTCAGAAAATTATGGGTACTTCAAATCAGATTCTGTGACTGCACAAAATAATTTACCAACATCAGTCTTGTTTGAGAAGTCATGATCGATGAGGGGATGCCCCAAGTCCTCTGTTTTTCCTCGCAATTGATGAACGGTATGTTCGCTGTGTGGGAAAAAATCCATTCCAGTCCCGGGACCATGAAAACAGTTATTCCCTTTTCTGATCTTTTCTTTCTTCAGAGATGTTTGTATCCGTGTACACATTTTGATATGGAATAATTCTTTTTGGGATTCTGCCTTTTCTTTTGCCCTAGTTTTCTTTTTTTTCCCTTCATCCATGGAATTGCATCACTTTGGGAACACCTCCTGCGACTCCCAGACCCTGTTATTTTCAAGACGTGGAGGTGAAACAGTCGACACAGTCGCACCTGCATTTCTTGCAAGGTTTTGATCAGAAACCCAACACGGCCAACGCCACTTCGGAAGGCGAAAGCAACGCTCCCCAGGCACCATGTTTCCTCCCAGACGAGCCGAAGGTCTGGAGCATGTTATCGATTCTTTAGAAAACACATTCTTTCCGGAGTAGATATTTTTCTCGTTTCAATCAGCCCCCGGAGTGTGAGGGCTTCCAAGGGATTTAGTCCTTGTTGGTTCGAGAGGGGAAAAATATAAAGCGCATGGTGTGTTTGGGGGTCCGCGACAGGGACGTCGCCATCGGCCTCAGCCTTGGAGTTGAAACACAACCCAGCCGAAGAGGTCAGTTTCGACTCTCGCGGCTTCCACGGTTGTGTTTTTTCTTAATTTATTTCATCGATGCTTTCGAGGGTTGCTGCCAGCAACTTGCTGGTCGCTGCAGCCTGGTTCGACTCCAGGCAGCCCTTTCACTCAAATACCATCGGCGAGCCCGTCGACGGTTAAAAATCGACCAACCATGGATGGCGGCGGTCAATGGCACCCACATTGAAAAACAAAGCACGCGCGAAAACGAAAACGCGGAGGAGGAGAAACGTAGAAACATGTGATGCGACGGGTCGGGCGAGCGGATGATCCCGCTAATCGCGTTTCCCCACCCAAACACGCGAAGTTCCACGGAAACTCCAAAAACACAAGGAGGAAAAACGTTTATGATTAAATCTCGAGCGGAGTTTTCCGTTAAAGTTACATTGAACCGACGTCCCGCGCCTAGTGCCGGGATTAGCGCCCACCAAGTCCCTCGGGGGAGGTGTCGGTGACGTGTAATCTTCCCCGCCGAGAGAGGCTTTGAGCGAGTCTATTGGCTCGTGCGCGGGGGTGCGGCCCGGACGCGTTGTCGTTCCGGGAGCGGGTAATCTCGGCGGGGTCGACACCGGTTGAAGTTTTTTTTCCCGCTTCCATTAGGGGTTTTTCTCTTCAAAAAAAGAAAAAGGCGATTTGTCGACGGGACGATCTTAGGGGTTCGAACCCCCTAATCGCCTTCGATTGTTTTTTTTTCGTTCAATCGGACCCTTTTTGTAACAAACCCTCTTGGGGGTAGTCACGGACCGACACCTCGGGGAATCGAACCCCCGGTGACTCACCATGAGTGCAACGGCTGCGACTCTGCAAGTCTGCCAGCCAAGCTGAAGGTGAAACAAAGGAGACCAAGGTGCAAAGCACTCCGAACAAGGTTAAAGCTAGGTTAAAACCAAGTGTACCAATACCCTAGAGGCGCTGCTCAAATACCCTGCTGCAGCACCTCTGACAAGACCTGATCCCCTGATCAGACAACTACTGAGCTGACACAGTGAACCCATCACTGTATCAGGTCAGATCACAGAATGTTCTGAGCTGCCAGTTCAGCAGGGACACCTGCTGAGCTGCCAGCTCGCCAACCTACAGTCAGACCTCCTGATTCAGGGCCCAGCAGGCTCTGAATCAGGCGATTCACTACATTCCTCCCCACCTGAACTGCAGTAGCCCCTACTGCAACTTAGAAAGGAAAAACCCCAAGACTGTAAGTGCTAAGGAAAACCCATATCAGTGAATAACTTCCAGTCCACACTTCTGCCAATGAAAACTCATATCTGCAACTCAGACCAAACCCAATGTATTGAATTAAAATAAAACATCTTTCAGATTTCAGTCACTGATAATCAAGTCCAAAAATGAATGTAATCATCCCAAGTCCTGCCACTGGAAATTGCTAACTCTGACACAACCATAACTTTCACAGGGACCAAATTCCCCACACAAATGTTTCAGCACAACAAACTATCCATGGACCTGTAATATAGAAATCAGAGTCCTTCTTTCAAGCAAACAATGCACTCCATCTGCAGTCTAACATAGAACCCAAATTTCTCATTTTCCAGCCCCTCAAGTGTTGTAATTCTGCCACTGATTTGCCAAACCAATTTCCACATTCAAAACTAAAATAAAAACTCCTATGCAGGTTGTTGTATCTGCCCTTTTAATCAGCCATACTCCAGTGGCAACAAATACCAACCTCACAAAGATAAAAATCCATTTGACTGGACTTCCTTCAAAGGTCACCATGCAATTCTTTACTCCCCCTTTGGTTAATTCAGCCACTCTTATTTCAGATTGGAATTCTCTAGCAATAACATCTTAACCCTGCTGGACTTGCAATGTATCAACAGGTGAACCATTTCCATAACCAAAAACAGGTTGCAAACTTCAGAGTTTTCATCTCAACCTGATCAGAAACTGCAAAAGAAATCCTTGTCCACCTCCAACACACTGATCACCAGAAACTGGACAGCCCTAAGGGTTTAACCCTGCCTGAAAAATTCCACTTCCAACACACTGATCACCAGAAACTGGACAGCCCCAAATCACCAACTCTTTCACTGCACCCACTGAGCAAACCACATTCAAATCCTGCCACAACTCCCATGATCACACCTCCTGTCGATTCCTGCCTCAGGTCGCCGGACGTTTCAAGCCCCTCTTTGGCGCAAGCGCGGGCACACTCCAGCGGATCTCTCGAAGCGGCACGCAGTCACGATTGGTTCGTCCCGGGGAGGCTGGCTGCGTTGGCAGGGGTGGACTGATGACCGCAATCCGCAAAGACGTCAGCACCCTCGGCGCCATGACCGTGTGCTCCCGCAGCTTGCACAGCCCGCACTCTTTCGTCGCATCCACCGAGACCCCCTTTCGCGTTCCACTGAGTCGTCCAACCACCTCCAAGCTCCCGTCTGGGTTCGTCCTCTCCACCGTTACGTCTGGCGCGTACCAGAGTCTCTGGACACAGAGGTCCCTGCAGCATACCCGGTGCTTCCCACATGGAAGCTCCCGCACTGGTGCCCCAAGAGACCTCGCCGTCTTGAAGCAAAGCGAACAGCCACGTCCCGTTTCTTTCAGCGCCGTCTCCATCTCACTCTTTTGGTCTGCTGCAGGTTTTTCTGGTTCAGGGAGCCCTGTGTCCAGGAAGCCGAAGGACAACTCCTCTTCGGAATCCAACCGCGTTACCGGCATTTTCTTCGCCCACTCTCGCCACGCTTTCAGCTCACTCTCGGCAGCACTCAGAGACCCTTGCAGCTTCCACTTTTCCTGCTCCACCTTTTGACACTTGCTCCTCAGCCTTTCCAACTCCGCAACGTCGACTGCCCTCTTCCGCAGGACCTGCACCGCCTCCTCAAACGCCACAACCTCATCTGCCCCCTCGATCACGTCGGCTTTCTCCACCGCTACCGCAGGGATAACCACAGGGGCAGCCTCTGCTGGTTCACTGCTGCTAGCGGGGGTTGAGACGATAAGGGCGGCCTGGTTTGCTGGTTCCATGTTGACTCCTTCCTTTCGAACGATAGGCTCCTCTTTCTCTCTTCCTGCTCTGCGCACGTAACTTGCTAGACAGTTTCCTGCTGCAGTATACTGCACTCCTATTTCCGTTTCTGTCGGGGTTGATTCAGTCTGTCAGAGGTATCAACCTGTCACCTCTGCTTGGCCAAGTCCTTTCAGCTCCTCATCTCAAACTCACGTAACTTGTCCGGTGCATTTCGCAAGTTTCTGGCAGGCTCCCACGTATCCTCTGATTGGTCATAGCCCTGCCACCTGACAAGGTACTGCTTCCTGCCTCTGACAGTCCTTTCTGCAAGAATCCTGTCCACCAGGTATTCCTCTTGCCCCTCAACCAGCTCTGGTTCAGGCTGCAGTGCATGTGTCCTCCTGGCTGGAAAACTGCCCTCCTGATCAATAAAGGCAGGCTTCAGCTTGGACACATGAAACACATCATGGATTCGCCAATGCCCTGGCAGCCTCAACCTGACTGCCACCTCTGACAGCCTTTCTACCACCTCAAATGGCCCACAGAACTTTGCAGTTAGTTTCCTGCTCAGCACATCAGGTAGGGGTAAGTCCTTGGTTGCCAGAAAAACTTTTTCGCCTGGCTCAAAGCCCCCTCCCCGCCTGGTTTGATCCGCCACCTGGCGTTGTCGATCTTGAGCTTGAGCAATGTTGTCTCTGCCAGCAAGCAGAGCTTGTTGCCAAGTAGTCCACCAATCATCCACCGCAGGGCAGGCTGTAGTTGCTACAGCACTTGCAGGAGTTCGGGGATTCTGCCCGTACATAAGGAAAAAGGGAGAGAATCCTGTAGTGGCATTGATGCTGGAGTTGTAAGCAAACTCTGCAGCAGCCAAATGCTCTTCCCAATCTGCACCTGCAGGCTCAACATAACTTCGCAGAATCTCCTGCACAGTTCTGTTAGCCCTTTCTGTCTGCCCGTCTGTCTCAGGGTGGTAACTACTAGACATTGCCAATCTAGTATTTGCTCTCTTCCACAGAGCTCTCCAAAAATTACTAGTGAACCGACTGTCTCTATCCGAAACAATCTCTTGAGGCAACCCAAAGAAACGAACTACATTCTGAAAGAATAAATCTGCAACCCCTGCTGCAGTTACCGTTTGTTTGGTTGGAATCAAGCGCAACATCTTACTGAATCTGTCCACTACCACAAGCAAATAATCTGACCCCTTCCTGGTTTTAGGCAAAGGGCCTACAAAATCCATTGAAACACTGGACCACCTGCCATCAGGAATAGGCAGAGGCTGCAGCTTACCCAAAGGCCTCTGATTAGAAGCCTTATTTCTCTGACAGGGGATGCAATTCTTGACATACTTCTGTACTGTGCCTGAAATGCGTGGCCAGAAATAATGCGCCTGCACTCTGACCAGCGTTTTTCGTCTGCCCAGATGTCCTGCCAATGCTGATTCATGGCAGTCATGGAGCAACTTCTCCCTGAGCCCGTCTGCATCAGGTATCCACCATTTCCAGGCATTGCAAACCCTTCTCCAAAGCCTCTGACCATCCCACTTTACATGAGCTGGTCTGTAGTTTGCCTCAATCAATTGCTTGCATAAAGGATCCTTTTGATAGGCCTCCTTGACCTCCTCCTGAAATCCCTGGGTCAGGTCCAATCTTGCTTGTGCATTAACTTCAGGCTGCTCCTTTGCAGTCTGATGTGTGGCCCTGCTCAGTGCATCTGCCACCACATTATCTCTTCCAGGCCTGTATTTGATCTCAAACTTGAAGGATTGCAAGGTCTCCATCCACCTTGCCTGCCTCTTGGACAACTGAGGCTGAGTCTGCAGATACTTCAGTGGTGCATGATCAGTGTGCACCACAAATTCCTGAGCATCCAGATAGTGCCTCCACACCTTGAGTGCATGTACAATGGCCAAGAGCTCCTTCTCATGGGTAGCATAATTCAGTTCTGCAGGTTGCAGTTTCCTGCTTTCATAGGCCACAGGCTGCTGACCCTGTCCATGGTCCTGTGTAAGGACTGCTCCAATAGCATAGTCTGAAGCATCAGTGGTGACTTCAAACTTCAATCCTGGGTCAGGCACCAACAACACTGGTGCAGACATCAATGCCTCCTTAATATCCTGCATTGACGCAGCTTCCCTTTCTGTCCATTGCCAGCTTGCTTCCTTCTTCAGCAAGGCAGTCAATGGCTTAGCCCTGGCAGAGAAGTCCTTGATGAACCTTCTGTAGTAATTTGCCAGGCCAAGGAAGGATCTGAGGTCCTTCACTGACGTTAAGGGAGGCCAGTCCCTGATGATCTGCACTTTGCTCTGCAACACCTGTATACCTGCAGCACTCACTTCATGCCCCAAAAACTCCACCTGCATCTTGCAGATATCACACTTAGTAGCTGAAGCATACAGTTTCTGTTCCCTCAATCTCTGCAACACTTTCTGCAAGTGAACCTTGTGTTCAGCCCAATTCCTGCTGTAAACCAAAATGTCATCCAAATAAACTATGCAGAAAATATCCAAGAAATCATGAAGAACATGGTTCATGGTGTTCATAAAGGTGGCAGGGGCATTTGTCAGCCCAAAAGGAAGAACCACATATTCAAAAAGCCCATATCTAGTGCGGAAGGCCGTCTTTTCTGAATCTGCAGGGTCCAACCGCACTTGATGATAACCTGAGCAGAGATCTATTTTACTGAAACAACGAGCTCCCTGAATCTGATCTAGCAACTCCTCAATCCTTGGAATAGGATACCTGTTTTTCACTGTCAGTTTATTCAGTGCCCTGAAATCGACACACATTCTCAACTTCCCATTTTTCTTTGGAACGAATAAAACTGGTGATCCCCAGGGTGACTTGCTAGGTCTGATAAAACCCTGTTTCAGCAACTCTGCCAACTGCTTTTTCAGTTCTTCTCTTTCTGCAAAACTAGCCCTGTAAAGTCCCTTCTTTACTGGTTCTGCCCCTTCCACAAGTTCTATCTTGTGGTTAACACCTCTGTCAGGAGGTAACTCCTGAGGCAGTTCTTCTTTGAACAAATCCTGAAACTCTTTTCTGATTTCTTTTTCCAACTGCAAAGCTTCTCTTTCTTCCTCTGAGACTGTATCTGCAAAACTTCCTTTTACTGCTTCAGTACTTTCTAATCCATTTATTGCATGCTCAACATCCACTTCTCTCAAATGAAGTAAATATATAGGTCTGCCCTTGCGAGCAGCCTGTGCGAACTCTGCTGCAGACATCAGATCCAACTCTGCTGTACTGCAATCCTCTACTCTACCAGTCTGCATTCTGAGATTGACTGCTCCCTGAGGTGTCTGCAAGACCAACAACTTCTTTTGCCAATCTATAACAGGGTTGTGTTTGCTTAACCAAGACATTCCTAACACCAGGTCGTACCTCCCTAGTGTTATGGCATACATCTTTTCCTCTGATACAAACCTGCCCATTTTGACACTGGCCTGCAGCTCTTTTTCTACCTTTTCTGAGGTTTTACCATCTGCTAACTGCACCTCAGTCAGTACCTCAGCAGCTTCTGTCTGAATGCCATTTTCAAGCAACCAATCTTTTGAAACAAAATTGTCAGTTGCCCCACTATCTATCAATATTCGAGAAAAACAACCTGCCACAGTTCCTGTGGTCTTCAACATCCCTTGAGTCCCCCCATGGACTCCTCTCAACTTCAAAAGTGGGGGTTCATCTAAGCTATGTCCTTGAAAGCAAACTTCATTAGGTCTGCCCAGCTCAGATTCCTCTCTCACTGAAAACGAGTCTGCAGCGTCTGCCCTCAGATCACTGTCAGCACTCACATGCACAGAAAACTCATGCAGGTCAGGTGTGGCCCCGCCTGGCCCTGCACCTCCTGCCTCAGGGACCTGAGAGGTGGTGGTTCCACTCGACCGACCAGCCTCCTCATTCCCGGAAACCTCCTTCAAAATTCCTGCAGATGCTACTGCCCCTGCAGCAGCACCCACTAATTCATCCACTGACCTACTCGCAGGAGACTCTGCCTCCAACAGAGTACCCGCCAATTCATCCACTGACCTACTTGCAGGAGACTCTGCCTCCAGCAGAGTACCCGCCAATTCATCCACTGACCTACTTGCAGGAGACTCTGCCTCCAGCAGAGTACCCGCCAATTCATCCACTGACCTACTTGCAGGAGACTCTGCCTTCAACAGAGTACCCGCCAATTCAACGTTTTCCAAACGACCGACCTTCCCTTTCGGTGTGGCTTCACAAGGCACACCACCTGCCGGGTTCTGCTTCCCTGAAACAGATGCTACCCTCCCCATGGTAGCCTGCTTGTGTGGGTGGCTACGCCGGCCCTCCCACACTCCTCTTCTGTCCTCCTTCACCTTTTCATTCCGGCCAAGGGACTCTCCAGCCCTTGACCTCTTTAGTTTTCCGAGCAGTCAGCGGCGAAGTGGCCTTTCTTGCCACACCTGTAACAATCAACATGGGCTGCTGATCTGCCCATATCCATTCTGCTCCTCCTGTCTGAGGAACCCTCTCCAGTTCCTCCTCGTTTCTGCCTCTGGTGTCTGCGAGGACTGCCACTGCGTCCTCTGCTTTTACTGCGACTGTAACTGCGATCACCACCGCGACTGCCGCTGCGACCTCTACTGCCGCTGCGACCTTCCCTGACATCAAACCCCACGCGGTTACGCTGGAGGCCATCAACCTCCATACGATCACCTAAGTGTGGTGCCTGACGCTGCGGGTGGTACCTGTCGCGTTCGGTGTTATACCTTCCTCGACTGCTACTGCGACCTCTGCTCTGGGATCTGCCTCTGCTGAACGACCTGCCACGACTCTTCGATCTGTCCCTGCGCGACCTTGCGCGTCTGCTGCTGGGACTGCGATCTCTGTGGTAGTTTTCAAGAGGACCTTCCCAGGTCGCCGCCAGCGCGATCGCTCTTTCGAGGGTGTTGGGATCTTCCATCTCAACCTTCGTCCGCAGACGCTCGTGCAGACCCTCCATGAACCTGAAGAGCTTTTCCCCAGGATTGCTGTCATGAATCTGCAGTGTGAGCCTGCGAAACTTGTGTACATACTCAGCAACCGAAAGTCGCCCCTGACGCAACCGAGACCACTCTCTTCTGAAGTCACGGTTCTCGTTCACCTTGCCAAACTCCTGTCTCAGCTGTTCAACCAAAGCAACAAGTGACTGAGGCAGTTCCTGGTGGCCTGCAAGAGCAGCCTCATATCTGCCTCTCCACCAAGTACCTGCAGCTCCCCTGAGTGATCCTGCAGCCACTAAAACCTGCTGCTCTACATCCCTTGTGCCTGTCACATCAAAATATGTCTGTAACTGCACCTGCCACTCATTCAGTGGGATATCACCAGGGTCACCATACCAAGCATCTGGTGTCTTTGCTCTGGCCTTGCCCAGTGCTGCTGGAGCCTGTGGCTGAGGCAACCTTTCTGCCACAGCCTGCTGCACCACATCATTCATCTGATGGTTGACATTTGCAGCAACATTCCTCAGGTGAAGGACTTCATTCTGCAGATCTGTTATCATCTGCCTCATTGCCTGCAGATCGAAAGGATCTGGGGCTGGTACCCCCATCTGCTCCTCCCCGCCTGACATTCCTTCTGCGCCTCAGCTCGTTCTGCTCACGCCTCTGCTCGTTCTGCTCACGCCTCTCCTGCGTTGCCCTCTGCAATCTGTAGATAGGACACTGAGGATCAGAACAGTCGTAGTATCTGATGACGTTACCACTGCGTTCTGCCTTTCTGTGGCCGTGAGGAGGCGCTCTGAGAGGAGGTGGTGGCACCACTGCCAACGGGTGTCTCACTGGACCCAGAACCTGCACCGGTCTGGGTAACCTGTAAGGAGCTGGAACCCAGTCCCCTGCGAAAGTAAACAGATCAGGTGGCAGGTTTCCCTGAAACTCTGCCTCACCCTGAATCACAGTTTCCTCGTCTGTTTCTGCCTCACTTTCGCTACTTCTCACTGCTACAGGTCTACCAAAACTCATACAACAACCAGAGTCAGAAGATCTCTTTTACAGGTTGCTAGTTCTGATCCTTTCCTTCTCAAGCCACTCTAACAAAAGAAGGCAGTTCGGATTCCTACAAGTAACAGAATATATCCAAGTACCCTGACGAAACACCCAATAATGATCGTGCGAGGGAGCCAAAACTGAACTCTCCTCCACCTGACTCAGTGGTTCCTGCACCCTGTTTTCCCTGATAGGTCCTGCTCTGAAAACAAAGGCAGGTAAAGTCCGAGTCTGATCTGGCTGATTCTCACTAGGAAACCCGTCGGAGGACACTTCCTCTTCGTCAGAACTAACAACTGTAAAACCTGAGCCCGCACTGCTCATCAACTGCCGACCCTAGTTCCACTACGCAAACTCTAACACTTCAGGCCGCGCAAATCTGCGTCTGTGCCCCCTTGCTGCTGCGCAAAACCTGCGCCTGCAAAACTCTACCACTCAAGGCTGCGCAAATCTGCGTCTGTGCCCGCACTGAACTGTGCCCCTTACTGCTGCGCAAAACCTGCGCCTGACAACGTTCTATGCTAGGCAACGCCTGCAAACTCTACTATAACCTTGCGTACAAAACGACCTCTGTGCAGCACTGCGCCTACACAAAACTGTGCAAAAAATGCGCCAACTATGCCTGCACTCAGCGCTACCCTGCGCCCTGATCGATTCTGTAAAAACCTTGCGCCTGAAAACTCTGCGCCTGCTGTTTCACCAGAACTCTCTGCTTCTCCCAAGATCACTTGTGATCTTGCCACAAGAATGCTCCGAAACCAATGCAACGGCTGCGACTCTGCAAGTCTGCCAGCCAAGCTGAAGGTGAAACAAAGGAGACCAAGGTGCAAAGCACTCCGAACAAGGTTAAAGCTAGGTTAAAACCAAGTGTACCAATACCCTAGAGGCGCTGCTCAAATACCCTGCTGCAGCACCTCTGACAAGACCTGATCCCCTGATCAGACAACTACTGAGCTGACACAGTGAACCCATCACTGTATCAGGTCAGATCACAGAATGTTCTGAGCTGCCAGTTCAGCAGGGACACCTGCTGAGCTGCCAGCTCGCCAACCTACAGTCAGACCTCCTGATTCAGGGCCCAGCAGGCTCTGAATCAGGCGATTCACTACAATGAGTGAGGTGTCTAGGTATTTAGGAGACAAATACCTAAACATTCTTGATTCTTGATTCCCCCACTCTCTCACGTTTTGGAACACGAACGGTGGCACGTTCGTTACATTGGTTTCGGAGCCTGGGAACCTAGGAAACTAGGGCTCCTGGGATGGATGGTCGTGGGTTGGCGCGACGTTAAACAAGGCACACTTAGGAGATGAAAGAGGCTTAAGGGAAAGCAAAAGGAAAGATACGAAGGACTTGTATGAAGGCCAAGGATCAAGGACGCGAGAATCGTAGAGATCAACGGGGCTACACACTACAAGGGTATTCAGTTATGAAATCATCACAAGGAAAGATGAAGGTGCAAGGATCAGAGCTCGAGGAGAGTGGAAGATCTTGCGAAAGTTTAACGAAGGAAGCTTCAATGGGTGCAACCAAGGATTGATCAGGAGGAAAAGGTTGTGGTGAGTTTGATGAAGAGAGATGAACCTTTCTGAGAACCGTACAGGAGGATTAAGAGAAGGAGGATTTGGTTAAAAACGCGTTAAGGAGATGATTGATAGAGGAGAACTTCAAGTCGCACTTGAAGAAAATGATGATGAAATGATCCTTAAGGATAAGGACAAGGAAAGCACAACCGAGAGGTGAAGCATTTGGTATGCTTAGGATAGTCTGAGGATAGGGAAGTTGAGGCATCGACTTTTCTTGAGGAATCGAATGATGTGCTAAAATAAAAATAAAAAATGGGGCTGATTTGGAAGCCAACAAACCACGGGTATTCGATAAAGTGGAAGGAGTTGATGGATCAACTTGATGGAAATAGTGTAGTGATGTCCAAGGAAGCAAGGAAGAACTTTGAAGAGGACAAGGAGCAAAGTAAGAAATTTTATATTTCACTTGGTGAAAGGATCGGTGACTTATCAAATTGTGAAGTCTGTTAGCTCAATAGTCGGAATAGGTCTTTTCACTTGGACGAAAGTTTGATATTGCTTACCGGGGATTAGGGATGGAGAGGTTAGATGAAGGGATGGTGTCCTCTACCTAATCACCCTACCAAATCAAACATGTTTTTAGTAAAGAATGGTTCCGATTCTGAGGACAGAATCTTAGGATGGGGGGAGAAGTGTAACAAACCCTCTTGGGGGTAGTCACGGACCGACACCTCGGGGAATCGAACCCCCGGTGACTCACCATGAGTGAGGTGTCTAGGTATTTAGGAGACAAACACTTCTTGTAAACATTCTTGATTCTTGATTCTTGATTCCCCCACTCTCTCACGTTTTGGAACACGAACGGTGGCACGTTCGTTACACTTTTTCCTATTTTCTAAAAAAAAGTTGAGTTGGATAAACATATTGGTTTAAGCTTTCGACACAAAAATCGGCTTTGAATTAGATGCTTTCCTACTTCGTACTTTGTAGTTGGATGAATTTTGTTGAAAAAACAATAAGGCTAGGTAGTGAATTGTTTAAAATGTTCAATGGCTTAAGTTGAGTGATACTCGTTCGTATTGAGTTGGTGACTTTCCATTCAAATTTTTTTGTTAGAATTAGGAGACAACGATACTCCAAGAAAAAACTAATTCGTTGCAACAGTGTGAATTGCAAGTTACAGCCGAGACATTAAATGGGTTAGGCGCCCATTCGAAAACAGCACCACCGATTCTGATGGGGAAATACTCCCACACCGAAAGAAAAGAAAGGAAATCGACAGCTCCGGAAATAACGACTCAATCAATCATAACCTGCATGAATTATTTCACGAGTCGAAACCCCACTAAGAAATTAACTTGTAAGAACAAGCTTCACAGAAGTTAAAAATGCTGCAGCTCGACCTGAACCACCCATTCAATGTATATATATATATATGATGATGAAAAGAGTGGCCTTTTAGTAGGGCAGATTTCTCTAAATTTCCGCTGTGCTTGTCAAAATGACGGACACAAGTATATATATTGTTTTTCTTAAATGTATTGATTGTGTTGTTCCACGATCAAAAGCCTGATATAAAGAGAAGGGAATAAAATATATATATATATATATATCGTTTTTTGGATAGAAAGCCCGAATAATTCACAACCACTGGTGATATATTGATTTCAACAATTTTTCTTGAATACTACATTTTCTTACTCAGCCATTACAAGAGTCAGTAACAAGAAGTCCCATCATAAGAGGCCCTCCAATAGCACCCAGAATAGATATTGTTTTTGTTTTTCTTCCCCCCATGTACAGAAGCCATTCAATAAATCTGAACCACACTTTCATCCCCTTTTTTGTTATGTCGCAACCCTGTTTTCAGCCCTTGGCCTTTTGCCCTCGAAAAATTATCTTTTTTTTCCATTAGATTAAAACAATCATTCCTTGTACAACCACAAAGAAATCCAACCCTTTTTTTTTGGCTCCGCTCAGATGCATATGTTTTACACCATATCTATTTTCAGACACATATGTCAATATTTGTTTCGAACCAAATACATGAGCCAACCTTTATCATAAACAAATATACATACATGCACTCGTAAACCTCATTTTCTCGTCGTTTTTTCCTCTTTTTTTGGCCTGGTTATTCTTTACTAATATTTTAAGCCATTTTGCTTCTCGTCTGGAACCCATTCGCACATTTTTTCCCAACTTAACCCCTTGGAAATTTTCTTAAGCCCCCACACCAAAATGAAGATATAAATAATAGGATGCACGAGGGAAAAACTAACCTGTAAAGGATCGTTTCTTATTCCCTGGCCAAAATTTAAGCAAAATCTATATAAAAAGTTGTTAAATGGATTAAAAAAAAGCCCCTGAAGCAAATCAATTATGTGCATGTAGGATTATATACACAGCACACAATACTATCTGCTTGGCTCCAGAAAACGGCTCCTCTGCATTTCTCTATCGATTTGAATCAATCTGGGCTTGGGGCTTGATGTCAGTCATACATACACAAACACAAACACACACACACTTTTTTCATTTCTTTTTCATGAACCTATTCATAGCAGCGGCCAGGGAAATTATCAAAACTGTGTCCACCCCTGAAGCGACTTCCAAATAGTAAGTGTCTTGGCATTTGTTGTGTGCTTCCGAGCCCTTCACTATGTTGAATCTGCACACAAAGAAAAAACCACCACCAAATGACCTTCCAATATTTTTGAAATACCATCACAAATCCTCCCGGTTGGGGCAAAAACAAAAAATCAAAGAATACAGACCAATATCGTAATATAGGAAATCCTGTAAGCAAGTTAGACCCCCCCCCCCGCACCCCCCGGAGTCAACAAATGACAAATAACTAAAGCATCCGATCTTCTATTTTGAATTATGTTTTTTTCTTCTAGGAAGGTTTGTTTTTTCCTTTCCCCCTGTTGCAAATGGACTGGTTGGAGGCAGCGGACGAAAAAAAAAAATCGCCATCATATGGCACAACTTACCTATCCATTCTGTACGATTTTCCAATGACCACGTCGTTCCTCAACACGACGAAAGTCTTCTCCTTCTTATTGCCCAGCACTCGGAGGCTCTCCAACACTTTCCCTTTTTTCCCTTTTCTATTTTCGGTGTGGTCGTAAATTTTCACACACATTTCGGCCCTGTAGTGAGAAATCCTTCGACAGGCTTCGATTGCCAGATCTTCCTCCTCCAAGCTGTCCCCGTTGAACACTCGTTTTGTGTAAAAAGCTGTGTCGATTCTTTTATCGAGAATTGCAATTATTCCACCTTTTGCATCCAGAAGTCTTTGAGTGAATTTAAACCGATAATCCACCTGGAAAAGAAAAAAAGAAACAAAAAGCGAGAAAATTCAATACGAAAAAAAAAAAAAAGGATAAAAATTACATGAGTGGCTGTGGGGAACTTGGTCGAATATCGGGACTTTCAGATCTGATAATCGGGATAGATAAATGGCCCCCCCAAAAAAAACAAACAAACAAGAACCAAATAAATAAACTAGGAAGAAAATAATGTATCCCACATCTGCGGAGGATCGTTTACTGTTTATTGTCTCACATCCAGAAAAAAATAAAAACTACAGACATTTTCTCTGGACAGATTTAATCTTGCTTGAAATGACGTGAATTTTTTTGTAAAAATTGAATCCAAATGGTTAACACAGGCCAACCAGGTGGAAATTTTAAGGTGCGTTATGTGAAAAAATAATTTCAAAGTGCAAAGTTGAATAGCTGCACTCTACATCATGGTAATATTTCGCTCTTAAAAACTGGTGATCACCTGTCAAGCAACACTCGTTTCAAAAAAAGCGCTATTAAAAAAAAAAGGTGGTATTTAATTTCCAGGGGCAAAACAAAAATCAGTTTACCTTGAAGCAATTTGCTCCATGTGTATCTTGTATTAACCACGACTTCAGCTTCGATTTATTTTCGGAAGCTGATTTGCCATTTTTCGATTTATCAGCTCTTACTACAAATACCTGTTCAACACAAGAAAACAATACCATTATTTTCATTTTTCGATTTTCCATAATGGGATCATCAAACACAGTTTCAAAACTGCCATATTCTTTTTCTTGCGCATTTGCCTTCAAATAATTTTAATCTATCTCTCTTTTCTTAACTTTTTTCCCCTCCTTCCCTCCAAAACAAAATTATTTTTTCTGCTCCTCATTTATCCCTTGAATATTTTTTTATTTTTTTTCGAGAGGGGGGGGGAGATGAAGAAGGGATCTGGATCAATTTGGATCTGGATTTGAAAATTAGAAAGCATCCCAGTGGCATGACAAAAAAACCCTCCCATGATCACCAAAACAGTAATATTTTTTTTTTATTTTTCACCGTTTCTTCTTTAAAAGAACTCTTACCCTCTTCCCGTCGGCTAAGTGTGTTTTCCCAAACACCACCAGAGGGTTCTTCGTTTGGTCCACGCAGTCTCCTGCATCTTCGACGCTGTACTCGGCGCCCATCTCGACCTTGTTTTTTTTTTTTTGGCGTATTATTTTTGACCTTGACCCAACGCCTTGCCCAAAAAACGCTTATAACTATTCACTCACCCCAAAGCCGACTGTTTCAGCTCCAGCACGTTTGTGAGAAAACCTTGCTCTTCCTGGGGGGTTCGTTGTGAGAGGGTAGGGTCGTTTGCTGACTGAATGGCTATTTTTAGCTCAATTTCCAAAGTCGAATTTTATTTGGATGGTTTTCTTCTGAGACAGACCCAAACCCGATAGTGTCCTCCAATGGACCTCGAAGCTTTGTTTTTTTCACTAAAACATTGTGTGAATCCCACCCACCCAAACAAAAAACAAACAAAGACACACAGAAAGAAACTGTACTGGGTGCAGCGCCCCCCCCGCCCCCCACGAGCGAAAAACCCGAGAAAAACGCCTGCAGGCGTTACACAGCTGCGAAAATCGTGATTTGGGGCGTACTGACTAATTCGAGTGAGATCTCCTTGCTGCGAAGCCTCACGGCCTTTTTAGTTCTGAGAAGTCTTGTCGCGTTCGTTTATTCTTTTCCGGACGGAAAGCAACCGACGCCTTTAATACCCTGTCTTGACGGTGACGAAACTTGGGCGGTGAGTTCTGCGAAAGTTTGTGGGGGACAGCACTGAGATATCCAACTTATACAACGATCATGGAGGGGTCTATGCGATCTTTACCTGGTTCGAGGCCGTAATGCTTGAGCTCTCGCCCGTAAAAAGGGACGTGCTGGTGAAAAGTTGTCCACGTGCGTCGCGCGTACTTGTAGAGGAGTCTCGGAACGCGCGCTTGTCGAGGATATCTTTTCTGCTGTGTCGTAATATTTTTTGGGTTAGTAAAGCATGCATTTAAATGAGCCCTCCGGTCTGGTTCCGACAATAAGATTGACATTCACTCAGGCAAAAACAAATTGCTGCTTTACAGCATTGGTGAAAGAGATTGAGGAAGGAAAAAATCCACCTGTATGGTACTGTCCAGTCCATTCTGGATCTAGGGTGATCGACCGTCATTGAAATGCTTTTGTCTAGATTTCAAAGATGTATTTTTCTGCCAGATGTAATTGCAAGCATGAAAAATATAATCCTGTGCCCAACCCCTATCTGCTAAGCATTTGTCATATGCATCCTAGCCAATTCGTACAACAGCATTTCCGTTACGTTTCGGTTGTCTATGTATCAAAAAAAAAGGCATAAAAAAAACGAGGTCCATGAAAAATTTGTCTGTCTTGCACTTTTTTCTTTCTTGAGAATAAAAACGATGATGTGAATCAATGTATTGATGGAGATTTCTTTCCAAGAATTTTTTTGGAGCGATCTTGTTGCACCAGTCTGACTATGTGACAAAGAAGACTAAACGCATGTACCGTTGCTTTTGTTTTTTGTCAGAGTGATGGGAACTGAAATGGCTGCGAGAGGATTGTTTGCGATTCTAATCATCCACATGTGGATGGATGGGGTTACGTCAGCTGGAGTGCCTTCGAAGTTTATCGGATTGTGGGAGGGCTCTGCAGTGACCAGCGATGGAGTCTCGTGGAAAGTATCCACAGCCATCACTGGAGGTATGCCCCCACAGGGTTTTTTTTTCCGCTTTCACAAAAAAAAAGTAAATTTTGGATTCAAACCTTCGTGAAAAAAAATATAAATTGTGGTGTTTTTGGATGATTTTGAAGACGTTTAATTTAACAAAAAGGGTTTTTAAGTATACAAATTTATATATATAACAGTTCAAAAGCGTTTGGCTTTCATTTTGGATGGCGATTCCTTATTGTTTGGGGCTGTGTTTTTTTTTTCAACTACAGGGATGAGTAACTCCACCGTGGCATTGGTCCATTTCATGTCATCCAGGACGATCTGTTTGCACCAGGTCAGACTCACCGAAGAGGAAGGGGGTAAAGACGAAAAGGTGAAAAGAAGAAAAGCTGTGGTGGATGATGATGTTTTCAAGGGGGAGACTGGAAACGCAAGTAGCTCGCAGAGTTTCAGAAAATGTGCACCAGGAGAGTTCAAATTTGAGTCCAATCGATTGGAAAGAATGGTGGTTGATGTGAAATGGCTGGACGAGGAGACGGGGGAAATCACGGAAGAGTTTTCGTTCGTCCAGGTTTGTTGATTTTTTTTCTATTTTTAGGTTCTGCGTTTCCTGCATGATAAAAAGAACGATCCATCCAGGCTTTCGACAGCTTTCCTTTATTTTTCCCCTGATGCTGAATGTTTTGGCATGTCCTTGTTGTGTCGTAAAAGGGGGAAAAAAAGCAAAAGTCTTGTCAGTGGCTTTGAAAAAAAATATACATATAGAAAGAATGTCGGATTATATTCAACATCTAGACTTTGTTTTCACCGACCACTTTTTTCTCAACCCTGTTTCTTTTTGCGACAAAGAAAGCCTCACAACCTCAATCATGTGATTTTTTTTTTTCAATTTGAACCATCTGGACCTAACATAAAAAGGTACTTTCATCTTTTGTGGAGATTTCAGTTTGTTCTTTATGTTTCTCAGTCTAAACTGCTTGCTGAATAACATGCACTTTTATTTGTTTATTTAATTTTTTTTGGGGTTTGCTCAGATGCGTCTTGATGATGCACACTCAGCAAAGGTAACAAGAAATATTGAGGAAAAAAAATTGTTCTGTTTTTTTTTTTCTTTCCGAACTGCTCAAAGAAAACTTTCAGGACTTGCTGACCTGCAGCCATTGATACATCAACTTTTTTTTGGAACCTCCGAAAAATATAGATATTTTTAATTTTTTTGCATTTTTTGTACATATCTTTTATTTTGACTTTTTTTTTTGGTAGGCCCTCAACACATGCAAGTCAAAATCGGCGGCCTCTCCATTAGCCAAGCTGAAGTCAAAGCTTTCCTGTCAGAAAGCTTCGCCAAAAGGGCTCTGATGTTATTTTTCACACAAAAGATTTCTGTCTTCAATCGGAGCCTCCGAAAATAACTTCACTTCTTCAAGCCTCGATGTTTTTTTACATCATTTACTAGTCGTTATTGTTGCTCAATCTCTGATTGAAGAGCTCCTTTTTTCTTCTTTTTTTTTTCTTTCATTTTTTTCTTTTACTCCTTGTTTTAAAGAATGACTGGTGCAGTTGGGAAAGGAGGGCATTTAAAACTGATTGGTATGGGTTATGTAATGGTCACGATAGTTACCTGTACATTCTGGAATGTCTGCTTTTGATGGCCAATACAAAAACATCATCTTTTCAGCCATCTTTTCCAATCCTTGTGGAAATGCTGATGTTGTTTTCTGTTTGGAAAGTATGTACTAATCAGGTTGGGCCCACCAGGCCAGCAGAAATTTCACCATCTAAAATGCAGCCCACCCCCCTGGACACTGATGGATGAATTATCTAATAATTCACTTGACACATCCAGACTTTTGAATATTTGTTTTCACCTTCGTTAATTTTAAACCAGAAATTGATAGGCATCTGAAATTAAGAAAGAAAAAAAGGATCCCTAACTTTCTCCCAACCTACACCTTAACACTTCATCAAGAAGTATTACTCAACTTAGGTCAATAAATTTAAAACAAATTTAAATTACCTACCCTTATTTGTTCTTTGAACAAAAATCATAAACTCTTAAGTCCTATTTTAAAGTTATTTTTTTAGTTATGACTTTTGTTCAAAGAAACAATAAGCGTAGGTAATTTAAATTTGTTTTAGATTTATTAACCTTACTGGTTAAAAAAGGTTTGAGCGTCCAACGGAAGGGCAATTCTTAACCAATATGTTTATCCAACTTCGGTTTTTTCGGAGGGAAAATAAGAAAAAGGGTCTAAGGGACCAAACAAATCATCGATCGAGCTTTCGAAAGAAAAAAAATAAAATCAAAGGCGATTTGGGGGTTCGAACCCCTAAGATCGTCCCGTCGACGAATCGCCTTTTTCTTTTTTAGAAGAGAAAAACCCCTAATGGAAGCGGGAAAAAAAACTTCAAACGATATCGACCCCGCCGAGATTACCCGCTCCCGGAACGACAACGCGTCCGGGTCGCACCCCCGCGCACGAGCCAATAGACCCGCTCAAAGCCTCTCTCGGCGGGGAAGATTACACGTCACCGACACCTCCCCCGAGGGACTTGGTGGGCGCTAATCCCGGCACTAGGCGCGGGACGTCGGTTCAATGTAACTTTAACGGAAAACTCCGCTCGAGATTTAATCATAAACGTTTTTCCTCCTTGTGTTTTTGGAGTTTCCGTGGAACTTCGCGTGTTTGGGTGGGGAAACGCGATTAGCGGGATCATCCTCTCGCCCGATCCGTCGCATCACATATTTCTACGTTTCTCCTCCTCCGCGTTTTCGTTTTCGCGCGTGCTTTGTTTTTCGTGGGTGCCATCGACCGCCGCCATCACGGTTCGTCGATTTTTAACCGTCGATGGGCTCGCCGACGGTGTTTGTGTGAAAGGGCTGCCTGGAGTCGAACCAGGCTAAAGCGACCAGCAAGTTGCTGGCAGCAACCCTCGAAAGCATCGATGAAAAAAATAAAACAAACACAACCGTGGAAGCCGCGAGAGTCGAAACTAACCTCTTCGGCTGGGTTGTGTTTCAACTCCAAGGCTGAGGCCGATGGCGACGTCCCTGTCGCGGACCCCCAAACACACCATGCGCTTTATATTTTTCCCCTCTCGAACCAACAAGGACTAAATCCCTTGGAAGCCCTCACACTCCGGGGGCTGATTGAAACGAAGCACTGGAAGTAGTCGTTTGAAAAAGCGAAACGAGAAAAACCTCCTTGAAGAAAAATATCTACTCCGGAAAGAATGTGTTTTCTAAAGAATCGATAACATGCTCCAGACCTTCGGCTCGTCTGGGAGGAAACATGGTGCCTGGGGAGCGTTGCTTTCGCCTTCCGAAGTGGCGTTGGCCGTGTTGGGTTTCTGATCAAAACCTTGCAAGAAATGCAGGTGCGACTGTGTCGACTGTTTCACCTCCACGTCTTGAAAATAACAGGGTCTGGGAGTCGCAGGAGGTGTTCCCAAAGTGATGCAATTCCATGGATGAAGGGAAAAAAAAGAAAACTAGGGCAAAAGAAAAGGCAGAATCCCAAAAAGAATTATTCCATATCAAAATGTGTACACGGATACAAACATCTCTGAAGAAAGAAAAGATCAGAAAAGGGAATAACTGTTTTCATGGTCCCGGGACTGGAATGGATTTTTTCCCACACAGCGAACATACCGTTCATCAATTGCGAGGAAAAACAGAGGACTTGGGGCATCCCCTCATCGATCAATTATGATCTTTTAAGATTCCAACAGCTTCCTGTGTCACAGTCTTATGTTGCCTGGAAGGTTGATCTTTGTTCAGTTTATCAGAAACCATCCACGCACTAAAGGAGAACCAAACAAGAGCAAGCACTAAAAAATCAACAGGCCACAGTTTCATTCCATAAGGTTTTTTCACAGGGACATGCCTGTCCACTTCAAGACTTAATCAAGGCAAATCTAAACAGATGCTGCACCCACCCAGAACTGCTCACTTCAAGACTCTTTGCAGACTTGCACCATAGAACTTCATCCTCCGACCTAACCCAGTAGCATGTCAACTGTTTCTTTTTTTCGTTTTCTCCCTTCTTTTCTTCCCAACTCTGAACACTCAAGTTTAAGCTGTTAAAACGAATACACCTCCTTTTCGACATCGTGGTCGTGGGAATACCTCACCGACCCTCTGAAAACGCTCCGTTACTTGCGCACCTGCGCGACAAAACAGGAACACACGCGGTTGCCCACCAGCGCAAGCAAAAACGCCAATAAAAGCTACGGCAACCCAAACCCAGACCAGCCCCTCGGGCGAGCACCAACGTCGGCTCCAGCACGCGCGCAACAAAGTCGCATCAGCGACCCATCCAGCTTAAAACAACTGCCAGAAAACGAACTCCGATGCACAGACCCTTTTGCAGGCGAGAGATGCAATGTTTTTAACACAGACCAAAACTCGATTCATACTACTGTATTTCAAACCAGTGCAGCGTTTCTGTAAAACTTGGCTAAGGGTGGGGATGACTGTCATATGGACAAACTGTCCAGGTCCAGGTCTTTACACAATCCCCTTTGTCTGTCAGCCCCATTCTACCATCCCAAAGTCCATTCAACACAACTTTTGTGCTGACAATCCCAATCAGTAAAGCCACTATGGTGGCCAAAGTTTGCTGCATCCTTGGGCTCCAGACCCCCTCCAAAAATCCTCCGAATGCACACATTCTTTCTATCGAAAACCACTTCAACCCTTAATCAGTAGAGATGCGATCCACTATGGGAAATCCACCCCTGTGCGACCGTGCGAAAATACGGTCGCACAGGTTTGGAAAGCCAAAGCCGCTTTCCACGAAGCGAAAGAGTGGTTAACGCTTCGGGGACGTTCGGCGTATCTGGGTTCGACTCCCAGACGCCCCTTCTGAAAGCTCTGATGAAAATTGGAGCATTTTCTTATGTTCGACGACACAGTCGTCAGGGTGGGTCGGGGACGGGAGAACAAGCAGGTCGCACGCGATGTGCGACTGGAGTGATAAGGTCGCACCGTGTGACGATCCGAAAACGCATTCGGCGCAACTACTAAAAAGTGTTACGACGAAATTACCCCAGTTCACGACTAAGGTAAACAAGTCGGACTGTGCCGACTTAAGACGGTCGCATCAAAAACTCGGTATAGAAACACTCGCGCTCTGAAACTATCGTCACCCAAGAAGTCGGCTAAGACCAGTCGCACTAACGAACACTGCAATCCGAGAGTCACAGTCTCGAACCCCTCTAATAACGAAAGGCCTAAGACCAGGCACTTGAAAGTAAGACGAGTCGAAGTTAAAGGAGACACCCGCTAAGAGGGACTTGCTCCTGCGACTAAGACAGAAAGTGGAGTTCCCCAGAGGGTGGTCGCTAAGAGACCATGGCCTAGGGAGACTCTGAAAACAGAACTGGAGAAGGGAAAAACACAACAACACACAAGGAGACACTCAGAGGAGAGGGCAGCTCCTCTGAGTGGGAAAAACTCCTAAGGGAAGGACAGCACCTTTCCTCTCTATTTTCACTATCACACAGAGCCCCTTCTCCTGACTCTATAAAATTATTTCACTTCCAGAAACCTTCTATTTTGCATAAGGACACTCAGAGGCACACAAATAATAACAAGAGAATATTTTTACAAAAAGAGAGGGGATGGTGTATCCCACAGAAAAACAGTAGTACATATCCTTGGGTATGTTTATTAATCGATCGAAGTTATACCTCGTCCAAATTAGATTTCCCGTGCGGATCCGATAGCTAATCTTTTCCACGTCCGATTCAGAGCTTCAGTAAACTTTTAATAAACTTCCGAGGGGGTATACTGCCAAGGTTTCAGAAACTTAGTTATCCGTAGAAAACTTCGCTCTATTTTTATACTCGCAGCCAGTTCTAGTGCCAACACACATGTGTTGGTTGCGAGTTCGACGTCACAGCGAGGGTCGCTTAGCGACTCGACTGAAAGCTGTATAGATCGTCTTAAAGATCTCGTTTCGTAGTGGGTCATATTCTATGCGTTGTATTCCATCGTGTTTTCGCTGGCTCCTTGTTTTCCCAGCTGCACGTTTCGTAGAAGTCATACCTCGGATATCACAGAGTGACAGTGCCGACAGTAAGACTGCTAATACTCTGCGCTGCCATGGGTTGGCGTGCCAGCTATTCGATATCCTCCAGCGCATCGATATAACACTTTTCCTACGTCGTCGACCTCGTCAGGGGTTGAACCCAACGTGCGAACCACCAGGTCTCACATAGAGCAGCGCGTAATACGACTGTTTATCAGTGTGAGCTGGTGAGTTCCGTTCATCCGAATTAACATCGGAATAATTGTGACATTTCGTGGCAGTACATCTGCCATGTTCTTTCTAGCTCCGTCACACACCGGGAAACAAACAGGTCGCACACGATGTGCGACTTTCACTTTAGTCGCATAGCGTGTGCGACTTGTATTTTTTTTTCTTCTTCTTCTTAGAATCCGTTGCCAGCAGCGATATGACTAATCACTGCAACAACAAAACCTATACGACGTTTTGGTTTCATTTTCTTCGGCACCCTGCTTCCAGCCCAGCGCCTACTATTGCAGCGCCCCCACGAGAAAGCTGCTTCAAGACGCGGCTCTGTTCGTCAGGGATTTTTCCTTGGCTTCCGTGTTTGGGGGGGCTTGCCAGATTGGAAATGGAGTCGAATGATGGCGAAGCCTCCAAAAGAGAGGCAAGCCGGAAAAGCCGGTCAGGACTACTTTCAAAAAAGTTTGAAGGAGCAAGCTGAGAAGGGAAAAACTTCGAACGAATGAAAGAGAAAGTTGCAGCAAGGGGGGGGGCCTTGGAGTGGAAGGGAGTGTCGAAGCGGAAGACCAGGATTTTGAAGCAGTGGGACGAGTGATTCAAGGCTCTAAGTATTACGTGTTCTTGGCTGTGTATGCTGCCTGCCAAGCCGCTGGGCTGGTGCTGCTGGAGGTAAATGTTTTGGTTGTAATTGGGAAGCTGATTATGTTAAACCCCCCCCCAAAAAAAGTAAGAAACCCTCTTTGATCAAATTGAAAAAAGACTGGGAAAAGGTAAAAACGAGGGAGGGGGGGGTGTCCTGTCAAACAAGATTTTCTAATGTTTTATTTTATTAATAACGTTTGGGGGGTGGGGCCTGGGAGTTGCTTATAGCCAATCAAAATCAGAAAGATAGGATGCAGATCCAGCTGTGTATTTTGTTGCTGAAAAAGCTTCTATATGTATGTCGTTTTTTAATCTTTGTTTCCCTTCGACTTCCAGCCTGTTCCTGGAAATAGGCGAACATAACAATTCTCAGTGCGAAAAAAAGTGACAATCATCATTGCAAGAAGGAAGCTAGGAACATGCAATCCCAAAAAACAAGCCTTTCGCTGTAAGGTGAAGAGTGGCTTTATTTTGTTTGCGACAGAGATGCGCTTGGCTGGTGAAAACTCCGTTGCTAATTGCATTTTGGCACATGATTCCGTTGCCGCTTGTCCTATGGGGATTAAGCCTGGCTGGAATAGTTTCCCTGAAAAGCTATAGCTGGATGAGGCTCCGCTCCAATCTATTAGTCACGCTTGTCCATGCAATCCAAGTGAGTAGCAGCTCAGTCACTGTCTGCTGAAAATTTATGCCCTTCCTGGAAATATTGTGTGTGTGTATATTCCATTTTTTCTGCCATCAACACCTACTTCAAAAGTCGAATTCACAGTTGTGCATTGGACAAAGTTTGGCCAATGGCAAGGAGCTGCGGAAACCCTCCATAATCAAGGATCTGAAAGGGCAACGGGAAGCTGCTTGCAATTGTTTCACATGCTCGCTCATGAAAGAATTGGGTTTTTTTTTTGGTGCCTATCATTTGTTTTTGACTTGGTTTCAGGTGCATCTGTGTTTCGCAGTTTTTGTCCCTTGTTCTGGGGGTGTGCGTCAAGGCGTGGTCTTCCTTATCACCTGGATTTGCTTTTCGCTGATTTTGCTGGAGGTGGCTTTCGATGTGCAAATTTTCGGGAAATCGATGCTCCGTAAACAGCAACTTGCGTTGATGATCGGTCTCGCTGGCTTCTGTAAGTTGTTTTGGCTGAAAGCATTCTCAAAGGAAAAAGCATTGCACTCACTCACAGTTGGAAATGTTTTGCCTGAAGAAACCGTATGGTTAGTTGAACTGCCAGACTAAGCTTGAAAGAGGTGTGTACAAGAATGTGAATAGATAAAAAAATGGGGTTGGGTGGTGCAGTCGTTCAGGCCAGCTCCACGGATGCATCGCTGATATGGGGGGCGATGTCCATGTTGGTGTGGACAATTGCTCAAGGAGGAAGGTTCTTACTGTCGCTGGTCGAAAGAGACACTTCGACAGCATCTGAGCCGGCCAAGAGGGTGGAATCCATTTTAGGTAAAACACACCAAAACAATCACCCCTCTTTCTTCCCTGTCCTATTCATGTTTTCAAAGGGTTTTGTTTGGTTCATGAAACGTACCCCCCCCCAGCAAAAGCTGATTCGAAATCGACGCCTTTTCTTTTTGTTATTTTTGTAAGGGGATTCTGACCTGGATGAAGAAGACAAATTGTTACGAGAGTCGGCTGTGAAATGGGAGCCTGCAGATCACATGTTTTATCAACATGCCGTCCCAGCCATTCCGGTGTTAATACTCGGCTTCCTGTTCGAAGAGGCCTACACGCTGGTGGCCTGAAATTCCATCAAATTTCAGCTAGTTTCGACTGAAATTCTTGTTTTCCTATGCCTTCCACAGCCTAATCAGAGTATTCAGGAAATGGAGGGGTATCCATGGTCGGAATGGAAAGCTGCATGAAGGGCAGTCGATCAACGATCCGAAGAGGTGACCGGCAATCACGGTTGTGGGGAGCAAATAACGATACGAATTCCGATGTGCTCTGTTTGCCCCGGTTCCTCTTGAAGGGGGTATGTCTGTGGTATGATGGGGGCATCAAGGGTGGCAGGGGGGGTTACACTGTGGGGAAAGGAAGTGTGATGAGGGGGGTATGGATTTACCTGTTGATTTTGATGAGGGCTCTTGCTGGAAGCCACTCTGGCTGGAATCAGGGAACATAGATTTTCTAGGGGAACTCAGACTGGAAGAGAGGTCGATGTTTTGATCGAGGAAGATTGGAATGGTGAAGTTCTATGGGAATTGGAATATATTTGAACGAATGTTTTACCTCTGGGTGGGGGAAGGAATGATATGTAATATGAGATTAATGTTGTAAGTCGCACAAGGGTGGCTGTCTGGTCGCATCTGCATGCGACTCAATTCCCACGACTTTTTCCTCGGTCGCATATGGGTGGCTACCTGGTCGCACACAGGTGCGACCTAATTTCCACGACTTTTTCCCCGGTCGCATATGGGTGGCTACCTGGTCGCACATAGGTGCGACCTAATTCCCACGACTTTTTCCTCGGTCGCATATGGGTGGCTACCTGGTCGCACACAGGTGCGACCTAATTTCCACGACTTTTTCCCCGGTCGCATATGGGTGGCTGCCTGGTCGCACACAGGTGCGACCTAACTGTGACGATTTTCGTCTCGGTCGCATATGGGTGGCTACCTGGTCGCACACAGGTGCGACCTAACTGTGACGATTTTTGTCTCGGTCGCATATGGGTGGCTACCTGGTCGCACACAGGTGCGACCTAACTGTGACGACTTTTTCCCCGGTCGCATATGGGTGGCTACCTGGTCGCACACAGGTGCGACCTAACTGTGACGATTTTTGTTTCGGTCGCATATGGGTGGCTACCTGGTTGCACACCCCTGCGACCTAAAGCTTCTGCGACCTCAATATTTCGGTCGCACACACTTATGTCGCACACAGGTGCGACTGTTTTTTGTCTCTGCGACTGGGGACTGCATCAAAGACGTCACCTCTGTGCGACTTTAAATTTTAGGTCGAATACGGGTGGCTACCTGGGCGCACAGGGGTGCGACCGTTGACGTCGCGTGCACGACTCTGTACACTTCACTGCGACATTACAAGTTTGGTCGCACAGGGGTGAATTTCCCATAGTGATCTACTCAGCCATCCGCAAGCTCTGGAAGAACTTCCACCACGCGTCCTGGCTCAACCGTTTCTCAAGCTGTCAAATCGCTCAGACGAGGGTCGGTCGGAGGAAAACTGTTACGTAACGTCTGGAAGGATATGTGAAGCACTACGCTGTACTCACCCAAGCACACATATTCTTACCTCAATATAAAACAGGTCGCGTTGAAGGAAATTTCCAAAAGGTGGAAACTTATCGAGCCCTTTCTCTTGCACCCAAGTTGAACGATGCCTTCCCGACGAGCACTGTCTCTTCCCCCACTCAGTAAGTCGCTCGAGCCCCGTTCGACTGGTTGCGCTTGGCAGCGGTTTGAACATGCATTTCGGAGGCGAAACGAAGAGATTCGAGTGACTTGTCGTTTTTTGCTTACCCTTGCAGACGCCCAAGCCGAAGCTTGCGTTTTAAGACAGGAAATAAAAACGCTGCAGACGCGTCACAATCGCCTCGAGTCCGAATTCAACTCCATGAGGACTCAGGCGAACGCCTTCATCGAGCGCGTCGAGAAGTTCCTCCGCGCGAGACCCATCGTCCCAACTAAAACCAAGAAGCGGCAATCAAGATTCCGAACCTGGTTGTCGGCACTGTGCTGCTTGCCGCTCCCGGAGGAGGAAGAGGACGACGAGACGGAGTGGCTTCTGGGAACGGCGGAGCTCAGGTAATTTTTTTAATTTGCATGCTGTAAGTTGGTTCGGTCAAAGGCGAGCGCTCTGCAGCATACCCTGCTGGTGAGGGCTCGCCTCAAACTCTGCACTTCGCTCGTTTTTGTGTGGGATGGTTGTGGAGGGAAAATGGGGACTTCAGTTTCTGGCGAATCATGTTGCCATCGTTGTGTGACACTTTTCGGACTTCCTGCTGGACAGGACTGCTGCTCCTGCTTCCTTTTCGTCGTCGGCAAGCTCCCAGGCTGCCGTCTAGGAGCCGTTCGGGGTTTCTCCTGGCGTGTCCGTCATGGTGACCATCGGGTCATTCAAAATTCGATCAAGATTCAAGAAAACAGTTACTGATTAAAAAAAAATGGGGGAGGGGTGTTTTTTTATTTGCTTTGTTTGCAGTGTGGGGTTTTGTGACAGCACCATCAGTGGGGATGGATGTTGTAATTCTATTTTTTCTTTTTCATATTTCTGTCACCACTGGACTGTTTGATAATGATGGGAACAAAATCCAACACAACTATTATTCCTCCAAGGGCATGGGGGAGGATATTTTCCTTTTCTAGAGTCCATAATTTTTTTGCAGTGAACAGAGACAGAACAGAATGAGCGAGCGACAATGATAAGATATTGTTCGAAAATTATTACAATAGTGCAAAATGGGGAGGAAAGGGGGTAGGCACAATGATTGAAAAGAGCACAACAGAAGAAAAGAACACCCAGTTCACCCAAATGAACATCCCCCCCCCGAATCCCCGAGCCCTCCAATTCAACTCATCACCCACAATATCAAAATCCTGTTTTAACTTTTCTTCTCTTTTTTTTGTTTCCTTTTTTCTTTTTTTGCATGCAATCTGAACCAAAACAGAACGCACCACCCATGACACAACAAACAAAAAAAAGAAACACACTGCTATTTATCAACATCTTCTTCTCTTTTTTTTTTTTTTTTCCCTCGGTGTCACCCCCAATTTTACTTCAGGGACGATTCATCTCCTTCCCCCCCCCCCCCCCCTCTCTTCAAAAACCCAAATTCCAAAACCTGGCCAACTTGGCTACACTCAAAACCTGAAAAAACTGGCCAGAACTCGATAATGCAGGGACCAGTAGGTCTCTCCACCCCAACATTTTTTGAGAATTTATTCTCCCGTTGTCCCCCCCTCCCCTTTTCTTTTAAAACCAGATTATATCGGTGACTCCTGATATTCCTAAACAGTGCAACTGACGATATTGCACAACATCGTCCAACAGTTTTTCTACAATTCTGATTTCCTCCTTGCCTACCTGCCCCCTTCCCCCCCCCCCCCAAAAAAAAAAAAAAGAAAAAAGAAAGAAAGAAAACCCCTGACCATTTTTATCTATCATGCAATGTTTTCGAAACTTCCATCCCTTCCCCCCCCCTCTTTGTTTCCTTTTCTTTTCTTTTCTTTTTTTTTTCCCTTTTTCTTTTTTCGTTTCTTTTTTTAGCCCCTCCCCTTTTTCCCCCCTATGTAATTTATGCATGAAATTGATAAACGAGCCACCATACATTTTTTTAAAGCTAATAACACACATATGCATGTATTTCATTTATCTAAAGATAAGCAAAATGTTTGTATATGCATGTACACATATATACACGATTTTTTTTTCAAAGTCTTCTCAATGGAGGCTGCAAAAAAAAAACAGCACTCCAAAACCAGTAAAAAAAAAACAAAAAAAAACACGAAACGAAACGAAAACATGAAACCCCCCCGACCCAACTTTTTCAAATATGATTTCAAATTTTTTTTTCTTCTCTTTGCAATCTTCAAAAAGCCAATTCTTTTTTTTTCTTTTTTTTTTTCGTGTCCTCATAACCCCCTCCCCTCTTCTCCTCCAGGCTCAAAACAAAACAAAAAAACTGCCAAAAATTACTAAGGCTCAAAAGGATATTCATGTATATATAGAAAGATATATGCATAATAACCCATATAACGAAAACTCAAAATCCCCCTCACAAACCAACATATTAACCGAAAATTTTCCGTTCAATTTAAATCGGAGCCGAAATGCCCCTTCCACCGAGAGAACTAAATAAACCCTCTACTTTTCACTGTGCTGCTGTTCTAGAGCAAAATATAAATTTTCTTAACCAAAAACCCATTTTCGGACCAGAACAGGATAAAATGACGAGAAAGAAAACAAAACAAAACCCACTAAACCTCAAACTTCGTATGTCAAAAATTTTCGAGTTTTTTTTTTTGAACCCTTCCCCCCCCCCCCTTCATATCTGGGAAATATGGCAAAGCGTATGTAGGTGTCAGTTCTTACTTCCCCCCCTCCCCACCCCTTTACAAAAAAAAAAAAAAAAAAAAAAAAAAAAAAAAAGATATGGACACATATATGTACGAAAAACATAGATATATGTGCATTTCGAAGAAAAAAACGACATTGCTGGTTTTCGAAATGGTGTTTTTTGTTACATGGCTGCCAAAACTGGCTTACCCGATTTTCCCCCCCAAAAAAAAAATGGAAAAAAGGTAAAAAAAATAATTAGAGAAGAGAAGTTCAATTACACTCTCCCAAGCATGTTTTTCCCTAATTTCTCGTTTTTTTTTTTTCTCATAATGGGAAGAAAAAACCAGCTTCCCCTCCTGTCCAACACCAACACCGGACACAGTTTTCACCGTATTTTTTTTTCCAACAAGAATCAATTACCCACCTACAGCAAATGCGCAAAAATGCACCGATGGCCGTTCAATGGAGCAGAAAAACGCCCCCCAATCGGCATGGCTTGCACAACCCAGACAAAAAAATGATCTCTGAAATTAAAAGGAACGATTTGGAAAATCAATGTGCAGTCTGACTGGCGTCGATTGGTGTCGATGGCCCTACCCCCAATTGTGGAGCGGATTGAATGGTGGGTTTTACTCCGACCCCACTCATACCCATCATATCATGGGCTAAGCGAGGGGAGCTGGGCGAAACGCTGCCCGAAATGGGGGGGCTCGTGTCGAGGGAGGTAGTTTCGTCAGCTCCGGATTTCCACAGCACTTTTGGACGGGGGGCGTCATTTTTGGCCAAGTAAAGACCGCAAGCGTTGCACAGGGGCAATCCGTCTTGTTTGTTTTTACGCCAAAATGGGGTGGATCGAGTTCCACAATTTTTGCACACCTGGGCCAGAAAAGAATTAAAGGGACGCTCATTCACACATTAAAAAAAACATTCTGTGACCAGCTGAAAACCCACTTTCATTCACCCGTTAAAAAAAACTTTCGCAAACCAAATGTCCACCAAGCAGACAAGATAAAGAACTTTTTCCCTCATAAAACCCCTTGTGGAAATGCCCCCCCAAAAAAATTCATCAATTGACACCAAAAAGCCTGCATGCAACCCACCCTTTCTTCCTGCTTTGGCCGGCGCCCCTTTTTGGAGTTCAACAAATTGCCAGCCTCTCCACTGGGCCCAGCAGGACCCGGACCTTCCTGCCGCCTCCTGCGTTTCGTTGTTGTCCCATTTCCACCACCAGCTTTTCCTGTTCAAACATGCTCACCAGGTCAGCCCCCCTCCCCGATCTATTTTTAGCACAGACACTGCACGCCAAGTGAAATCCAACTCAATTCGACACCCTTTCTTTCGAGTAACCACTGTTTTTCATTCTTGCTACCATCCTGTTCCTTCTTTTCATTTTTTTTTCGACGGAGGGAGGAGTTCAACAAGGTTTTATTTTCTCAAAAGCGCTGGAACGGCTCCGGTGTCAAAACGTACCAGCTGCACTTATGGGGGTTATGGTAGCAGCAGCTGCAGCGGCCGCCAGCTGGGGGAAAACTCCTTCTGAGCCGAATCCAGGCTGTGCTTGTAACTGTGGCTGCATGGCCCACCCCAGTTGCTGCGGAGAAAACCCCAGGCCCCCCGCCCCAGTCGCCCCAGCAACACCACAGGCACCGCATAGATAAGCTTGCCACCAAAGCATCGCCTGACAAACAACACACAAAAACCGTTAAAGCACAATCCAATCGTGACAAATATAAATACAATTAACACTTATATAATCTTTTCAAATCTTTGAGATGAAAATAAAACAAAGTTAGTTGCACGTGGCACTTCTTTACCCGTTGAATGGGCTGGATTAATAACATGTCGACTAAACACAGGAAAACTTGGGGGAAATTCCTGCAAGCATGCATGCGATCGCTCGTTCAGTTAGTCATGTCGATTGCAGCTGTAAGCTGCTCAATTACAAATATCGGTTAAAAAAGGAGAGCTGTACCGCTGCTTGCTGTTGCTGCACATGGGCTTGCTGGGCTTGCCTCCATTGACAGGCCACATAGTATGGTATTCCCAAAACGACTTCGCTGGCTGCACCGTCGTTTTGGGTAGAACATCCAGCATCAATCTGTACGGGGGCTTCCATCGACTCATCCCTCATTCCAACACCTGCACCCCATAAGCAATAGATTCTAAACAAGGAAGGAAGGCAACACACTGTATAACCACAAAAAAAAATATTGGAAAAAAAAAATTGCCCTGGGACTGACTTTTCTTGAATTCAAATTCGAAGGCCCCAACGAGTTTTTTTTTTTTTTTCTCCCATTTTGTTCTGCAAAATTTTGCCCCGTGGAATATGTGTTAAGAAAGAATACCCACAAGCGGGCTGTTTGTTCAGTTTTTTGGGAAAATCTTCCTGCATTAATGGTTTTTTTTTTTTTCAAACTTGCTACATCAACATGGGACCCGATATATATATATATATTTTAAAGTTGATTTTGCAGCTGACCTGCATCGTCGGCCGGCAACCCAAACGGCTCAGACATGCTGATATCCTCCATTGGTGTGTCGTTGGTGAGATCTGGAAGCCCAGTTTCGAAGGTCGTTGAATCCAAGCCCAGCGTTGCGAAAAGCTTGGCATCATCGCCTTCCCCAAGGAAGTTGAAGAAATCGGAGCCCTCTGGCAGGCAGTCCATGGCATCGCCAATGCCATCGATTTCATTTTCCTGAATGAGGGAAAAAAATTGGGGAGAAAAAAACCAACAGCTTCTCAGTGGGGGTGGCGGTTTAAAAAAAATAATAAAAAATATTGTTTGTTTGTATGTTTTTTTGTTTTTTTTAACAAAAAGTTTTTGCCTTTTCTTGTGAGAGCATCAAGATTAGGGTGGCAAAGTTTCAAGTCGTATTCTTACAAAACCAGTGGATTGAAGAAAAAGTTGTTTTTTCCTGTTTAAAATAGAATGCCAAACTCACAGTCGACAGCAAGGAAAAGAAATAACTGAAGGGGGGCTGGTTAATTCATTTTCACAAGAGAAATGAGACAGAATGATGAGTCATATGGAAATGCATAACGTTTACTAAAGGTTGGGTTCCTTGAGGTTCAATTTCCCGCAGGCAGTTTGTTCCGAAACGCACGTGTTCCAGCCCCTCCATGGCAATGCGGTTAAAACGGACCGAAAAAGCAGCAGCTTTCGGTTTGAGAAGAAAAGGGGGTAGCGAGACTCTTCGGGAGGAGTGACGACCGATAAGTGAGATTTCAAACGTAGAGTCGGCCACTCGGCAGGTGTGAAACCAGAACTATGGTCGTTCGTGCGGGGGCAAATACCGACCCCGGAACGAAACAGGAATAAAAAAAAGGGAAAAAAACGGATGACGGGGAAGAAAAGAGTCGGCGTCGACCTGTCCACCCAAAAAAACACACACCAACGCGAAAGGTGAGAGCGCTGCAGGAACTTCTGGGAGGTTACTTGGCGACATCGTCAAAAGAATTGAAACGAGGGAGGGATCTCAAAAACGTGACAGGAGTCCGCGGACGAAAGAAAACCCCAAATGTGTGGTTTCCACCCGCGGACTCTCGTCCGTGGGTTCATTAAAACTGGGAAAGGTGGAAGAAGCTCAGCTCGAGGTGCTTGACTTCAAGTGAAACAAAGAAATGAGGATTGGCGACGAAAAAGTCCAGCATTTCGAAAACGAGTCTATGGGGAAGACACCAACCGCTGAGAAGCAAAAAAAAACTTTTTTGAAACCGGCCTGACGGAACCTCGGTTTCTGAAGCACGACGCAGGGATGCGACGGCGTCGGGGAAGGAAAGGCGTCGAGTTAGAAGTAAAACTGAAGTCTCGTTGATTGGGCCGTGAAAAAGAACAGCGACCGAGAGCAGCAACGGCCGCGCGCGCGAGTGGCGAGATACTCACGTTAAAACTGTGACGGATCCGTGCTTCGGTGAGCGATTTTCCGACAATAATAACGGGGCTGCGCTCCTCCAGAGTCCAAGAAAGGGCGGTTAGGCGCTGAACTGGTAAGGTTTGTTTCGTCGGGGGGCGGAGTTGTGTGACACACTGGCAACCTGAGCGAGACACGGCTCCGAATCGATTAATTACGTAAGCAATCACTCGCAAAAAGATTTCTTCCCCAGCCAGGCATCCATCAAACCTTCCAGTACATTGGTGCTGCTTATGTCGGTTCATGAATTCTGGCAGCCTCACAAGGGTGGGTCATTCTGCCTCTGGAATTACAGTTGGAGCGATTGCATCTTTCACACCTGGGGTTGTACTTTTCTGGCGTAGTTTGGAGTGAATGATGGCTCTCTTGCCTTGCGGTTCGCTCCTGCGTTCTTGCTAATGCAAACGATGCGTCAACACGTATGAATTTTGTCGTAATTCGTGTGATGTGTGACCTCAGGAGTAGGGTGGCTTTTGGCATGTAATCGTTGATTGATTGATTGATTGATTGGCATGTAATCGTTGCGTCGTTGAAGTTCGGGATGAACTGGCCTTGTTTTCAACGTCAGCCGGGCTTGGACCTGGGTGATCAGCTATGTGTTGTGGGTGTGTTCTATAGTTCTCGACTTGACTCCCTGCGGTTGGTTGTGAGGCCGCTGAGATGGAGTGAGTGATTCAGGTTTTGCTCTCGGACTCAACTCCCAGAAGGAGTGGGGCGCAAGTCCACTATTCACATAGACACCGTTCCTTTTGACAAACCCCTCTGGATAACTCCGCCAGTTGCTAGCAAAACGACGGTTCATGTCTTCCCTTGTGCCCGAATCTGAATCACCCTCTTCCATCGCTCAAATCATCTACTCTCGTACAGGTCGACATTTATCGTGAATGCATCCACATCTTGGTCAGCTATTCCCACCAAGCCTCAACACAGTGGGCTCTTCCTACATGAAGATTCCAATGCAATCATCATTACTCATCATTTTCGAGCATTCGCTTGATAAGGCATTCCAAAACAGAGAAAAGCCCTTCGAAGCTGCTCTTCAGTAGTATGTTGAAATGAAATGCAAGATCCGAATAGATTGGTGGACAAATATAGTTTTATTGTAGAACCCATCAGGATGAATTGGACTGTTTTCGGTGATAAGTGATGAGCAGTAATCAGGGAGTCAAAGATCTCTCAGGTTTTGATGAAATAGTGATGCAGCAAAAGGGAATACTTAGGGTGAACTGGATGACCTTGTCTTTTGAACAGATTTTTGGCAAGTGTAAGTTACAGCGTTTTATCACCACCTAAATATTTTCTGGTCCTGCCCACCCATATTTACGGTTTTGGACAACACTTTCATGGGCTTGGGAGTGATTCTCACTGAAAGTTTTGCGGAAGAACGAGCCTTCCGCAAAAAAAGTCTTACAACAAAAAGACAACCCCGAACTCCCGTTCACAGACTTTCCTTCCCGACTCACTCAACTCTCACACTTCCTCCACTGACTCATACCTCGTACTTCTAACGTAAAACCCCTACTGCCATGGGCTTCTCACCCGCACTGACCAGTCGATTCAACAGATTTGACATCGCTCTCAGAGTCAAATCGTGTGGTAGTACTTTCATTAGAAATGAGTGTCCGTTGTGTGGATTTGTTGATGTGACGCTCTTATGTCTGTCTTTCAGTACTTGTGTTCTACCCGGTCCAACACGCTTCACTGCCTCAAACCTCCGAAAAAGTTCTACTCGTGGTAGAATAAACTAATATCCTCACTTCCACACCAGTGTAGCCTTCTCCTACACTGTGTTTCATCAGAAAAAACATCCCTCACCGGATGTAAAAGAAACCTTCTCTCCTCCGTTTACTATGTCTTCTGGTCCTACCTATTCTCTCATCACCACCATTCTACTCAGAAGAAGTGCCTGATCTGTGATTTGTGCACTTCTAGGAAAGGTTTCCTACCCCTCCTGAGTTTGCCATTGATTTCCTCAATCCTGACTCGACTGGGGGAAATCAGTTCCACTATTTTATATGGTCCCTTCCAACTTGCACTGAATTTCTGATCCTTTTTTTCAGCCCTTGCTGAATCATATAAAAGGACCTCCTCTCCCAGAAAATGATTCCAGTCAGACAATTTTTTCTGTGCATTCACCTTTTCTCTGCTCTCCTTCAATCTCTGTTGAATTCTATCCCACTCCTTGCTTGATAGTGTCCACACTTTGCATGGTGGCCATCCAGTGGTTCTATTCACCATGTTGCAGACCATCCAGTTGGCCTTCTGCAGCCAATCATCCCAATACCCTCCATGATCCAACAACAGTACTCTGATTTTAGAAATCAGAGCTCTGTTCCTCCTTTCCACCACTCCATTCGCTCTGTGGTGATAAGGGGGTGTCCTCCAAACCTGAATGTGGTTGTCTTTGTACCATGCTCTCATGTCCTTCGAATGGAAGTAGGCAGCTCCATCACATAATAGGTTGTCTGGAGATCCATGAGTCGCTATCCACTCACCTAAACACTCTCTGACCTGTTTCCCCTTCACCTCCTTTGTCTTCCAAACCATCGAATCACGAGAGAGGTGGTCCACCACCACTACTATATGATTGTGGCCAGACCTACCAGAGGGTAGTGGACCGATGATGTCCATGCCCACTGTTTGACCAGGGTGGGTTAGATGCCCAGCTCCCCTAAGAAGTTCTTTTTCCTTCTTAGGGGCTACCCTCTGGCAGGTCTGGCAGTACCTCTGAATTTCCTCCAGATCTCCTCTATTAGCCTTCCATCCATGTTGTGCACACAGCCATAGCAATTTTTGTGGGCTCCAGTGTCCCTCCTTGTGCAACCGTTCCAGCTGATCTCTGCTCAGCTCTTTCCCTTCCGCTATCTTGCCCAACTCCTCTCCCCTTGAGCCTCCTGTATATGCATGTCCCAACTCTGTGTTTCCTGACATGCCAGACCTTCCTGAATCACTCTCTTTAGAGTCCACTGCCTCAGCCTGCTCCAGCACCTGTTCTGTTGATCTGTTGGATCCTCCTGATTCCATGCTTGTGTTTTTACTGATTTGCATCTCTTGTGGTTCAAGTGCACACACCTGCCCTTGTGTCTGTGTTGGCCTACTGTACCATCTAGACAGGAGATCAGCCCAAGGGTTAGATGTCCCTGGCAGGAATTGAACCCTCAACCTTCCAGGGGAGGGGTAGTTCTCTGCCAACCAAGCCAAGAGACGCACCACTCGGATGTCCTCCACGACTTCTTTCGGTGCTAACTTCGTAATCCTTTGCACTGCTGAGTTCGAATCAGTGTGCAGGGTTAGCTGACCCCCAGCCACCACCTGTGAAACCGATTTCAATGCCCATATGAGAGCTTGAAGCTCCCCCAAATAAGAGCTGACTTTTTCTCCTCCCTTATCCGCACACTTTCGACTGTTGAGGCTGACGATACACCCCTCTGAGGGGGTACCTCTGAACAGAACATACCCCCACCCAGAGGATGACCAGTCTGTAAACAGATTATACTCTCCAGAATCTGAATTACCCAACTTGACATTATTAGTCAGTATGGATTTCCATGCTTCTGCCACCAACTGTTGCATGAGTTTCGGATTCGATCCCTTGGGAAGCTCCAGCAGAGGTTGAATGATGTTATGGAAATTCGGGCAAACTCCCCTGCAGACATTAAGCATGCCGACGAATTGACGGACGTCCCTGACGTCGCGCATTTCTGGCAACTGACGCACTTGGTCGTCGACGTAGCGTCGAAGACTGTAGCTCCCCTTCGTGACCGTGTACCCCAAGTAGGTAACCTCCTTTTGTCTGACGACCGCCTTTGCCCTGTTTATCCGTAATCCCATTTCGTCGAGCCTGGTCAGAACACGTCGCAGGTTCCTGTCATGGCCTTCGACGCCTTCTCCGCCGATTATGAGGTCGTCGACGAAGTTACGACCGGGGTATCCGTGGATAGAGCTCCGGATGCGGGAGTGGAACAGCCCTGGCGAACAGTTCCATCCCTGTGGAAGGCGGAGGTAAGTGTAATCCCCCTCTCCGGTTTCAAACGCGAAGAGGGGCTGGAGCGAATCGCAAACGTCCACCTGGAAGAAGCCCTGCTCCAGATCCAGGACGGTGAAGTAGTCCCACTCAGGTGGGATCGACTTCAGCACATCCCGGACATGGAGCAGGGACGTCTTCCAGGCGTCGGAGTACGAGTTCAGCAAACGGAAATCCACCGTCTTACGGACCTTTCCATTCGGCTTCCTTAGGAAAAGTACGGGGGAGAACAGAGCCCGCTCGCCGACGCCCAGAGGACGGATGACGCCCTGTCCCTGCAACGAGGTAAGAAGTTTCCGAATCTCCTTAGGCGCGACGTCAGTGGCGTAGTACCGTATCCCCGTGTTGTGCAGCGGAATCCTGTGGAAGGGAACGCGCCATTTCACCTCCCTGTGGCAAACCCGAAGAGGAGTAGCAGTCGCCTTTGCGTCTCTGCTAAGGTCGTCACGAATCACGTTCGGAAATTCGCGTCGCCAGTATTCCACTGAGCCTGTATCCTCCGTCTCTGACTGCGTTTCCGGCGTGCAGGCAGGTTGTTCCTGAGTGGTTTGAACCATAGCCGTGTGTCCGGTCCAAAGTGTTTCCCCTGTCCCTACTGCTGTGGTGTTGTCAAGAAGGTCGTCAGCCACCTCCTCCCAAATCGTCGACAGTTGAGAGTAAGGGGATGTTGTGTGTTCGCTGAAGCTTCTGCCTGGCGGTTTTCCCCTGAGGGCTTCCCAGTACTTCCAGAGATCAAGGTGCTCCTGTTCCACTGTCTCCCCTACCCCCCCCCTGGGTGAGCAGAGTAATTTTTCCTCTTGAAGGAGAGAGACTGAACTCTGGTTTTTCCCCAGTATGTCACTGTTAGTGGGACTCTCAGTAGTTACAGTCTGTCCCTCATTTTGTTTCTCCACTGCCCCTACATTTTGTTTTTCCACTGCCCCTACTTTCCCCCCCCTGGGTGAGCAGTCCCCTTTTGCCCTTTGTGAACTCTGGACTGTACTCTGGATCTGTCCCAGTGATTCCCTGTCTGTTGGACTCTCAGGAGCTACAGCTTTGCTATCTTGCAGCAGAGTGCTGTGTGCAGTCAGGCTGTGAGGTGTGAGGGCACTCTGGGTGCCTTGATGTTCCCCACATGTATGTCCCTCTCCCCCCCTTGGTAAGTCCCTCCATTGATCCTGCTGGGGGGTGGAGAATGTACCCTGGCTTGTCCCCAGTGTAGCACTGTTTGCAGGACTCTCAGTAGCCACATTCCCCGCCTGTGTGTGGAATTTCGACTGCTGTACTCCTCCCTGAGTATCTGGCTTGGGTAAGTGGTGTACAGCCCCTGAACTGCTGGTCTGTAAGTCAAAATTCTTTCCTCCTCTTTCCCTATCTGATCTGATGAACCGGCTGGTAGCATCAGAGCTATTGGGCTGACATTCAAAGTCTGTGTTTGATGTCTGTGTTCTCCCCTCATTCTCAGAGTCCTTCCCCTCACTCCTGTCCCTGAGTGTATAGTGCATAGCTGAACGCACATCCAGTTCTGTGAGAGAGGCTGTGCTCTGGCTCTTCCTCAGTGTTGCACTGTTTGTTGGATTCTCAGTAGCTACAGCCTCACTGTTATGTGTTGTTAAACTCTGTAACTCACACCCATCCCCTGAGCTGAGATGCTGTTGTCCAGAGTCAGAACTGATGGTCGGTCTATCCCTGTTTTGGACAGCAGTCGATAGTACTCTACTTTCCCCCTCTGGGCTCAACTGCTGTTCTGCAGATGCAAGCTGGCCTGTTTGTGACTCACAGTCATTCGTTGGTGGAAAAGAAACCTTTTTACATCCTCCATCTCCCTGTGATTCTATTCCAGAACATCCCCCCTCCTCAGATTCCACCTCCTGTGGTGGGAAAGAAACTTTTAGACATCCTCCATCTCCCTTCTTTTCAATCCCAAAACACCCCTCCTCCTCAGGTTCCACTTCCTCCTTCTCTCTGAGATCCAAACCATGGGGCAGTAAACCATCCTCCTCTTGTTCGACACATCCCTCCTCTGCTCCTCCTTCCTCTATCACCACCGGCGTTCCCTCAGCCACCCTGAAGCTAACCAAACACAGTTTTGCAGTAAGCATCCTTGCCTCCAGCTGGGCGTTATACAGCGTGAGTCGAACTCTTCCGTCGGAGTTCGTCGTCACAGAGTGAAGGAGGTTTTGGGGTTGTCCTATGGCCATTAACGAAAACAGGCCAGGCCCAGTAATTCGAAAAGGGAGAACAACCGTTTTAATCGCGTAGGGTCCCAGAACCAACGACGAGCCCAGGGGTAAACGAAACTCCCCATCCTTCCCCACTAAACGAATCCTGCGTCCCTTTTTCGTGTGAGGGTCTTGCAGCACTCGAACAACACCCCGTTCTGACTCTCCCGACTTCTCCCCTACCTTCATGACTGCGTGACAAGGGATGGATGTTCCATTCTTGCCCCAGAGGCAGTTGCGAGCGCAGTCGACAGTAAGGGAAAGATGCGCGAGTAGAGGGACGCCCAGGATAATCTGGGATGTGTTTTCCGAAACCAGAAACACTTCTTTTCCCTCCCACGGTCCTATTTTGACGTCGAGCGTCACCGTCCCTCGCACGTTCTCCTTGCTTCCATTGAACCCGGTCAGCGTTAACACTCCTTTCGGAGGAGCGACTCCCCATCCGTGTCTTTGACAAACCTTCCACGGCATGATGGAGCATCCACTTCCACTGTCGACCAACGCTTCGAAGAGTTGATTACTTCCTCTCTGTTCTCCTTCCAACCTGAGTTTCACACGAAGCTGCTTGCGCACTGTATCTCCAGCGGGTGTCCCTGCTGCGACCGAATGGCACCAAGAGGGGTTAACGGGCGCCGTAGGCGCCCGTTAACCGCCGGAAAGCACGCCTCTCCGCGGGGTCAATACCCGTCGCAGATTGGTTTTGTTGCAGCAGTCGGGTGTTCTGGATACGTGCAACCCGTGTGGCGACTGACTATTCTGGTTTCGTCCCATCATCTCCATCTATCTATATATATGCCTACATACGCCTCATCATCGTTAACCAACGAACCTGAACATCCTCCCAAAGTCTGTAGTTCCCGTACACACGTCCGTCCGCACGTCTATGCTTGGCGAGTTTGTGATGTTTCGATGTTCTGATGTTCCGTCAGTCCGTTTAGGTGCCGCCTCAGCAAGCCCCCGTTATCGCTAGAAGACATCATTCAACGGACTGACGGACGGACGGGCATGGAAACTGGCACCAACGCCGGTCGCACGCCAAGGTCCTAGACATGGGAGTTTCGATCCCCGTGGATACGTCCGTCCGTCACTCCGTTTAGGTGCAACCAAGGCGCCCGTTGTTCGCCAGAAAAGATTTGCCTCATTACATAGACTCATTCTAGACCTAAATTAGTTCCTATCCCATCCCGTGCGAAAACTTGTTGATATCGCCGAGGACACCCACGTCCCCGTTCACCCGTGTGTACGCGTGCCCGCCCTCCACCACCCGTACCCGTACCCGTCCCAAACGTGTCCACTCCCTCACTAAACTCGTTGGAAACTCCAGGGAGACTCTCCTCCCCGTCCACCCGTCTGTACGCGTGCCCCCCTCCTCCCCCACCCGTACCCCAGACCTCTCCACTGCCTCCGTGCGAAAACTTGTTGATATCGCCGAGGACACCCACGTCCCCGTTCACCCGTGTGCCCGCCCTCCACCACCCGTACCCGTTCCCTTCCCAAATGTGTCCACTCTTTCACTAAACTCGTTGGAAACTCCAGGGAGACTCTCCTCCCCGTTCCCCCGTCTGTATGCGTGCCCGCCCTCCACCACCCGTACCCGTACCCGCACCCTTCCCAAACGTGTCCACTCCCTCACTAAACTCGTTGGAAAGTCCAGGGAGACTCTCCTCCCCGTCCACCTGTCTGTACGCGTGCCCCCCTCCTCCCCCACCCGTACCCCAGACCTCTCCACTGCCTCCGTGCGAAAACTTGTTGATATCGCCGAGGACACCCACGTCCCCGTTCACCCGTGTGCCCGCCCTCCACCACCCGTACCCGTACCCTTCCCAAATGTGTCCACTCTTTCACTAAACTCGTTGGAAACTCCAGGGAGACTCTCCTCCCCGTTCCCCCGTCTGTATGCGTGCCCGCCCTCCACCACCCGTACCTGTACCCGCACCCTTCCCAAACGTGTCCACTCCCTCACTAAACTCGTTGGAAAGTCCAGGGAGACTCTCCTCCCCGTCCACCCGTCTGTACGCGTGCCCCCCTCCTCCACCACCCGTACCCCAGACCTCTCCACTGCCTCCGTGCGAAAACTTGTTGATATCGCCGAGGACACCCACGTCCCCGTTCACCCGTGTGCCCGCCCTCCACCACCCGTACCCGTACCCTTCCCAAATGTGTCCACTCTTTCACTAAACTCGTTGGAAACTCCAGGGAGACTCTCCTCCCCGTTCCCCCGTCTGTATGCGTGCCCGCCCTCCACCACCCGTACCTGTACCCGCACCCTTCCCAAACGTGTCCACTCCCTCACTAAACTCGTTGGAAAGTCCAGGGAGACTCTCCTCCCCGTCCACCCGTCTGTACGCGTGCCCCCCTCCTCCACCACCCGTACCCCAGACCTCTCCACTGCCTCCGTGCGAAAACTTGTTGATATCGCCGAGGACACCCACGTCCCCGTTCACCCGTGTGTACGCGTGCCCGCCCTCCACCACCCGTACCCGTACCCGTCCCAAACGTGTCCACTCCCTCACTAAACTCGTTGGAAACTCCAGGGAGACTCTCCTCCCCGTCCACCCGTCTGTACGCGTGCCCCCCTCCTCCCCCACCCGTACCCCAGACCTCTCCACTGCCTCCGTGCGAAAACTTGTTGATATCGCCGAGGACACCCACGTCCCCGTTCACCCGTGTGCCCGCCCTCCACCACCCGTACCCATACCCTTCCCAAACGTGTCCACTCCCTCACTAAACTCGTTGAAAACTTCAGGGAGACTCTCCTCCCCGTTCACCCGTCTGTACGCGTGCCCGCCCTCCACCACCCGTACCCGTGTGCGAACGTGTTCACTGGATATCCGTCAAAACTCTGTGATGTCGTCATGGCAGGTCGGCGGCTATGTATACGTATACGCGGTACAAACCGCGAGTATATAATGTGCGTCTATCACGGCCAGAAAGAAGAACCTATTTTTCTTTTCTATGGACTCTCAAGCTCCCGGGACTAAAGCGCCCTTCATGGTCGAAAACCCTGTGTTTGAAGGCTTGGACGAAGACCTGGACGAAGGCCTCCCAGACGAACCAGGGTTATCCGTGCATGTCTCCCATGAAGCACCCGACCAGGACGGACAAGTACCGGACGAGGAGGTTGTTGTCGAGGAGGAAGAGAGGCAGCCTTCCGACAACGTTTTGAGTATGCCGGCTGAGGAGAGGGACGCACTACTGAAGACTATTTTCCCTGAGTGCCTTGCAAGCCGCTTAAACCATGACGACGTCATGGGGACCACGGGGGATGTTTTTGGTTTTTCGAATCGTATTCCTTCGTGGAAGCGACTTTCGGAGAATTTCAATCTCCGACAGACTCTCGTTATGCGGTTTTTATGCGGAGACTCGGAGGGTCTAGGTGAAGTCGATGCACGCGATGTTCTGGGACCGGTCCTTGGTGGGTTTCTTGTCCACGTTGCTGAGGATGTTGGATCAAACTGGCCGGCGATGGCGGGAAGTTTCTTCTCCATATCGTCTTTCGCATTAGGGCCTAACTTGACCGTCGTCCCATCACGTTCCGGTCCTCTGTCCACGTTTGAACTACCATCCTTGTGGTGGTCGTGGACCTTAGCTCCCTCTGGCAGCAATAAGTCGGGGGTGCACAAATTCTTCTCTCCTGTCTTGAGGATGCTAGAGGCATGGATGAATTCTGCCGCGTACGGGAAGGCATCAGGGTACCGTGTCGTTAGAGACGAGGAAACTACGGGGAAGAAGGCGAGAGTGGATGTGGCTAACGATGCCCGTGAACGCTTCAAGTCCTCCATGAGGATCAGGTGAGTCTCTATTTTGTTTTCGTGTGGAAATGCTGTCCGTATTCGTGTACACTTGTATTTTTGCGTTTCGTCTGTTTCGTGGACTTTCGTATCCGTTCTACACTAATTATATCCGTTTCGTTCAGGTGCCTGTCTTCGCATACTACTTGGGAGTCCCTTGGGGAAGAGCTGATCTGTTCGTTCGAACATTCGGTTGTGGACTACAAGGATGAGATGTTCCACCGCCTGGAACTCATGCAGCGGGGGACAGAGGTTAGCGGACTCCTTCAGTTGCGTGAGGGTGGGGGACTGGACCGGGGGACCGTCACAAATGGTTTATGGCGGGGTCTCGACTCGTCGTATTTCTGTCTCGTGAGTTTCTGCCAGCCCGAGAAGGCGATGGCCTTTTTGCGTGGGGAACTGGATAGCGGGCTCGGCAACAAGATTTCGGTGACGTGTATGGCTAGAACCAATATATCTGTCAGGTCTCTTGTCGATAGGGCGGCGGCGGCCGTAGTGGATGACGACTCCGACAAAAGTCGGTCATATTATTTGGTCGGGAACGGAGAAGACAAGAATGATTCCGTCAACAAGATCGAAGAAACGTACGCGTCCGCATGCGAGTGGAGCGAATTTTTGAAGTCTGCTGACTGCGCGACCCATTCCGTTTACGCCAACAAAGAAGGAGGAGGAAAGCGGGAAGTCGTCCACGCCCACACTCTTGGAGTTGTGGTGAAGGATGATAAAAGGGACGGGTGGGAAAAAAGGGATCCGGGAAACGGGAAGCCATCTCTGACCGCCTCCCAACGGAGGGTACTTCGGATCTTTGCACAGATGTGGGGTTATACTCATACCCGTGGGAGCGTTGAAAGCATGAACGTACACCCAAAGCGTTTGTGCCTGTCCCCTGAGGCCTTTCGTTTGTACTGCAAGAGTTTCGACTGGATTCTTCATGAGGTGGCCGTCGGAATGAACTCTGGGCACGCAACCGAAGTCGGCGAGTTGAGTAAAGGCCAGGGGGCAATTCTTCAACTATCGCTTTTGATACACTGCATGGAGCACTGTATATCGAAACCGTGTGACGATACCCCACCCGCAATCGTCTCCGAGGAAACTGTTCGAAAAGCCATATCATTCTGGCTGTTTGGGTTGCTCCAAAAACACTTGCTGTTTGGGAACCGAACCCTTCTGGCAAAATTCGGCAAGCATTTGTTTCGGGATGGAGGTGGATCAAGGGGGACGGCGACGGCTTCGGGGACGGGGATTACAGGACTTTCGGTGCCTGTTTCGTCTCCAAACGAGGTGATGAAAGATCTCATTCTTCCAAACCATCTGGATGGCGTGTTCGATGCGTGCAAGTTTGCACAGAAATCGCGATTTGTCCGCGATAATTCAGTTCGTTTCAGGCAATCGACTACGGAAATGACCGTTCATTTTGGTACGTTGACGATTGGGGTCTTCATCGAGAGCGTGAAGAAACTTTTCAAGGCCACGACCAACGGTCGTCGTCTGTTTATGATGAAGGACATCCCAGTTCTTCCATTAAATTCCAAGTTCAAGATCGGGACGAAGTCGATTATAGTCTCTGATAGAAAGCCTGGCCAGTTTAATGTGTCGGACATCGTTTTTTTGTTGATCGTTTGCTCTGTCGGGCACGTCGGAATTCCGCGCTTGGGGGACCTTAGGGGTTGCGGTGCTGGCAAATTTACCTGGGAGAGTTTGAGGGTCGAGGACCAGTCTGATGAATTTTATAATAAGTTACGTATTAACTTGGGAATTACCCCGGGGGAATGGTTGGACGATGAAGGGTTTGCCGACGCATTCAGGGGGGAAGATAGAGTTGATTTGGGTGCAATAGGTAATTTGTAATCGTGCGGTCTGGGGTGGCAGGCGAGTGAGTCGTGGGTTTCAGTTCGTGAGGGGTGCTGCAGGATGGCGTTTCGAATACCCAGGCTGGGGTATATTATGGGGACTGAGTTCGCTGTTGTTTTGTAACGGTTTCTGTTTAATTCGAAGTTTCGAAGAGGTTCGGTTTTGACACACAGTTACAATGAAAGTGCCGCTCTTCTGCCGCTGAGTTTAATTTATGGAGATGCATTAAATTGCTTTATAACGGAAAACCAATCGCGCTTCACTGGTGGTCGTTGCCTCTTTGTGTGCCGCTGTCTGTGCCGCCAAAAAGAGGCGGCGGCACGGTGAGGTTCGGTTTTGACACTCAGTTGCATTGAAAGTGCCGCTGTCTGTGCCTCTTTCTGTGCCGCCAAAAAGAGGCGGCGGCACGGTGAGGTTCGGTTTTGACACACAGTTGGATTGAAAGTGCCGCTCTTTTGCCGCTGAGTTTAAATTGTATTAAACATTAAATATGCATTAAATTGTTTTATAACGGAAAACCAATCGGGCTTCACTGGTGGTCGTTGCCTCTTTATGTGCCGCTGTCTGTGCCTCTTTCTGTGCCGCCAAAAAGGGGCGGCGGCACGGTGAGGTTCGGTTTTGACACTCAGTTGCATTGAAAGTGCCGCTCTTTTGCCGCTGAGTTTAATTTATGGAGATGCATTAAATTGTTTTCAACCGAAAACCAATTTTAAACCTTAAACGCCTTTAACGGTGACAGAACATCCCCCGAGTTGTGCAAGGAAATTACTGCAAAACCCAGCTTCCGCGGCCCTGTACGGTCGGCTTACATGCCGTCCAAGGACCATTAGAATGGGCGGTACGGTACACTTGGTTCATATATATATGTTGTATCGAAGTACTTGTAAACAGTATCCTTTCAGTCCGTCCAGATCGTTGAGAGTTCCTATGAAAAACAAACAGTAGCCGTTTCAGGAATAATGAGTTCTCGAGAGCTTGCTGCAAGCGAGCAGCTGACACAATCCCGCAAGTATCTTCGTCTAGCGCTACAAGAGTATTGTGGTGATGGTGCAAATGTCGGACGAACATGGAAGTATTGGGAGCAGTATGTTCGTCTTGGGAGGAACGACCCGCATACCATGATAATACTGAAAGAGACCGCCGTGCACATGAACCATGATTGGTCTGTGATTGAAAGAGGCCTGAAGTGTGTTGCTGCTTTTGTGGACGTCCCGACCCCCAACGAAATGGTATTGGCGTCTACCCCACTTACCAACGGCTACGTGTCCCCAAAGGTAAACTTGATTCTATTAGTCCCGTTTCTTTACTTGAGTGCACAGGTGCATTAACACCTGGCTGGTACCAACCCCGTGCGTGTAGATATCCAGGTGCGTGGTGGACGCGTGCGGTGGGACGGTGAATCCCGTCATTCACAGACGGGACGCGTGGAAGTATTCCCTGTCCGAGTGCAACCGAGTGACCCTGTTCAGGAAGGAATGTGAAGCATGTGGGACGGTGTATATGCTTCATGGATACTTCAAGGACCACAACAGAAAATCATTTACGCCTTATCGGGGTTCCGATGTGAATGAATTTTTGCAAACGAGTGTTCGCGGGGAAACGCTTATACACCACGATCTTCTGAAGAGTTTTGAAGGGTTTTTTATGCGGGCAAGGGCTGGAATGGATCCATTCGTCGATTTTGTGAACTATTCAAGAGGCGCCCTATCGCGTTTCGAAAGCACCGAAGATTACAAGCTCCAGAGAACGAACAGAACGCAACAGTCTCCCGTGGAAGAACGACGCCGGCGAAGGCACACGGACAGAAACCAGCTGTCTAGACACAGGTTCATCGAGGGCTGGCTGTTATGGAAGGCGTTGGAGATGTTGCGGAAGGTATTCGGCGAGGAACCTCTATGCGTACCCCAAAATGTGGACGAACTAGTTGCAGTGGCGCACCCCCATATTTTCCGTTATCTACTACGGGCTTCACATGACCACCCTCTTAGATGCCGAGATTCGAACTGTGGAAAAGCGATTATTATCGACGGAAACGCTAAACTTCATCGAATGAGGTGCTTACACAGAGGAGAAGATGCACTCGGGGACCCCAAAGGTTTCCATAGGTAAGCGTGTGCATTTCCCACGATCTAAAGCGTTTCACAGTTTTGAGAACGTTTGAGTTTTCGTCACACTTCATCTTGGATTCACCAACACCACTTTCACTAGTTTTTGTTTTGGTCACAGATGTCTTGGTGGGTACTGTTCGTCGTCTCCAGTCCGCGGGATGAATGGCTTCTGTTCGACGCATTTTGGAACGGCGGAGGGTGCACCAGACACGACCGGTATTTGTACTGATGATCAGACCTGGGCGCCGACCCGTTGGACCGGACCGGACCGGACCGGCAACCAGTTTCTGGACCGGATTTGACCTTTCTTAGACAGGTCAAATCCGGTCTGGAAAGGTCAAATCCGGTCCAAGAAAGGTCAAATCCGGTCTAGTAAAGGCCACCTTTTCTAGACCGGATTTGACCTTTCTGGACCGGATCTGACCTTTCCAGACAGGTTGTCGCCTGTCTAGTACGGTCATACTCGTGTGACCTGTTTTAGACCGGTGTGACCCTGTTTTAGACCGATGTGACGCCCAATATGACCTGTTTTAGACCGACTCCAAGTCGGTCTGGACAGGTGGGCCGCCTGTCCAGACCGACCTGGCACCTGTCTAGAACAGGTCACACAATTAAGCACTTTTTAATGTGTTAACCGACTGAGAACTGATTCAATTGATTAAAGAACGAAGTATTATTTATTATTTGCATTTTTAATGCATGAATGACGTGAGCCAAGCCCACCAGCCACCGACTAGAGGGAGTCGGTCGACTCAAGGAGGATTCGAACCCGGGTTGGCTAAGCCCGAGTCGAAGACACTATCACTAGTGGACCCCACCACAGGGACGCTCAAAAGGGGGCCGTTACTTTTAAGTACCCGTTTAATTTTGGAAAATTAAACGGGTACTTAAAAGTAACGGCCCCCTTTTGAGCGTCCCTGTGGTGGGGTCCACTAGTGATAGTGTCTTCGACTCGGGCTTAGCCAACCCGGGTTCGAATCCTCCTTGAGTCGACCGACTCCCTCTAGTCGGTGGCTGGTGGGCTTGGCTCACGTCATTCATGCATTAAAAATGCAAATAATAAATAATACTTCGTTCTTTAATCAATTGAATCAGTTCTCAGTCGATTGATACACAATTAGCACGTTAAAAGTGCTTAATTGTGCGACCTGTTCTAGACAGGCTCCAGGTCGGTCTGGACAGGCAGCCCACCTGTCCAGACCGACCTGGAGCCGGTCTAAAACAGGAGAACAACCCTGTCAAGACAGGGTCGTTCCGGTTTTAGACAGGTCACATCGCCGGTCTAATAAAGGCGAAATGTGGGTGTGACCTGTCTAAAAACGGAAAATCTGTCAGAAAACCGGTCCAGATTTCTGCAGATTTCCGAGGTTGACTGGACCGGAGTGGACAGGACCGGACAGGTCACAACCTGTCCGGTCTTGCAAGGACCGGCGTTTTTTCGCTGGACCGGACAGGACCGGACAGGTCAGCCGGTCCATGGACAGGTTGGACCGGACCGGACCGGTTTTTCGCTGCCGGTCCGGTCGGGCCCAGGTCTGCTGATGATGAAGGACGTTCGTATGTTTCTTCGGCTGATTCGGGAATTGAAGAGGAGCAGGAAATGGTTGAGGCGGACATCTCTCAGGCTATCTACCAAAGAACCAGATCGAAGAGTCAGGGACTCGTTGAACTCGAAGACGACATGTACGTGGTACAAGAAATCCTTTCAGCGAGGAAGGTTAAATCGAAAGTCTTGGTCACCGTGAAGTGGGCCGGGTACGAAGATCCCACCGAGGAACCAATCGAAAACCTGTTCCCTGAGGAGCTCCAGGCAGCTGCCATGACAATACTCGCTTGTGGCGCTATAACGAAGGACACAAAAGCGGTGGTAAACAAGTCTTCAATCTCACAAAGACAACGAGTCGAAGTGTTGTCGAAGTTTGCGGAGGCAATGAAAATGTTCAGGGAGGCCATGAAGAAAAAAAATGGTGACACAGGGCAGGTGCATGCTGATATGAATATCGAATTACCAAATGATTTAAGGACAAGGCACGCTGGGTCCCATAAAAAAAGGAACAACGTTGGGCGAGATGGCAAGAAGAAAACGAAGCGGATTTTGGAGATCGAGAGAACCATACGCGTATTGACGACGTCTGATGTCGGTGATGAAGAGGATAGACGTCGAGTAGAGTCGCTTCCAGAGCTTTGTTCCATAAGGGACTTTTCGCACGTCGGAAAAGGTCGAACCGCAGGAACATTGTTTGCCTTTCATCACTGCGGTTTCCCCTTCCCACCCATAGAACTGATTGGGAGCGAAAGTCTGACGCAAGTTACGCACTACCTGATGACGTTGTTCAAGGCACACCAGCCACGTTATGAAGGAAAGACGGGCGACAAGCTCTTCGTGGCGTATGACAATGGATGTCATTTAAAGGCTTTTCTCGACAACCCCATTCGGAAGGAGTCGGCGCCTGCGATGCTGAGAACTTTAGCGGAGCAGACAGTGGTGGTGGTCGATCACTTCCACTTCGTGACACATCATACTGGAAAAAAGTGTCTACTGGAGTCTAATCCGTACCGGTACCCGGATTTGGAGGAGGTGAACACTTCAATTGCGGAGGAGCGGTTCAGCGTTATATCGTCTTTAAAGAGTGTTTTCAAAGGCATGAATGAAAACCGGATGAACTTTTTTCTGCTGGCCCTGACGGACATGTTGCCCCGGTTTTCTTTGTAAGTAAGACTTTATGAACTTTTATCTGGTGGCCCTGACGGACATGTTGCCCCGGTTTTCTTTGTAAGACTTTATGAATCCGAAGGTCGAGTAAAAAACAAACAACAGAAGAACGGAAAAACACCCAAGTTTAAAAAGTGAATGTAGCAATATATTAACAAACCCCAAAGTTAAAACAATGAATAAAAGAGAAGAAGAAAGAAGGGGAAATAAAGAAACGGAAAGACCCCAAAATACCCGCTCACTGCTGACCCTGTTGGTCGCTTTTTTTAATTTTCTTCGCCCCCCTCGGGACTTTGGGTGGCGCCAGCTTCGATTCTCGGTAGTACAGCTCGTTCCAGTCGCTGACCACCTTTTTCAAGGACCCTCCCCACTTTCGCCCGACTTCCTTTTTGTAACAGCACGGACACACTTCGAACGGCTTATCGAAGGGCTGAACAGGACACACCTCGCCACCCGTGCTACCACGCACGTTTGTCAGCAACTCCCAGTCCGTGGCCCATTTCCCGTGTTCAGCGTGATACAGGGCTGCCCTTTCAGCGATCCGCAGGCCTGCGTTGTGCGTGACGCACGTCAAGTGCCGCTGACAGGAAATAATTCTGTCATAATCATCACGGGGAGGTCGCGTCGACGCGTTGCAGCATGGGCATATTGGATTCGGAGTAGAGCGAGGCTTAGAGTCGTCATCACAAGTCGTACGAGTCCTTTTTTTCGTCCTCGTTCCACGCGCCTCCTCATTCTCCGTCCTCGTGGGAACGTCTGTGTCTGTTCGTCCAACGTCTTGGTGTTCCCCACTTTCCAGATCGTCCATTCCCCCCTTGTCCGTCCTTGTGTCAACGTCTGTGTCCGTTCGTCCAACATCCTGATGTCCCCCAGTTTCCATATCGTCCTCGTTCCCTCCACCCAGATCGTCCATGCCCCCTCCACCCAGATCATCCGTGCCCCCTCCACCCAGATCGTCCGTGGCCCCTCCACCCAGATCGTCGGTGCCCCCCAGCAATGTAGACCCAACATCACCTCCAGCCGATTCTGGAACAATTGACGGCCGAACTTTTGGCGGCGGTGGAAACAGCGGCGCTGGATTTGGCGGAGCGACCCGTCGGCTTGAACCCTTGTCCACAACTCTTGTTTGGGAGATTGAACCATCAGGCGTGTTGACACGATCAGACGCTGTGTCGGGACGACTTCCTCCAGGCGCTGAATCTTCGTTGAGGGTCAGTATGACGCGAACAGGTTTTGGGGCTTGCACTGGCCCAATCGGTTCTTCCACCACTTCGTGGATCATCTTGAACGCACTGTTTGTCACTCTCCGGAAATCTTCCTTCATCGTCTCCGCCACCGTTTTCATCCTCTGAAGATGCGCCCAGAGGTCGTGGGACTGCCGATTCGCAACCGACACTGCCATGACATGGTCTCTGAGTTGTCTTCTCAGCATTTCATTTGTTCTCTGGAGTTCGTCCGTTCTGTTTTCCCCCCCCATTCTTTCCGCCGCCTCCAACTTTGATTCCGCCTCCTCCAACTTAGTTTCCACCTCCTCCAACTTAGTTGCCACCTCCTCCAACTTTCCTTCCGCCTGAACCGCCTTTCCTTCCGCCGCCTCCAACTTTCTTTCAGCCTCAACCGCCCTTCCTTCCGCCGCCTCCAACATTCTTTCAGCCTGAACCGCCTTTCCTTCCGCCGCCGCCAACTTTCCTTCAGCCTCAACCGCCTTCCTTTCCGCCTCAACCGCCTTTCTTTCCGCCTCAACCGCCTTTCTTTCCGCGGCCGCCGCCTTCTCTGTGGCTTCAGCTTTTTCACGATCAGTGACTTCCTTCATCATCGCCATAACATCTTGAATACTCGCCATTGTGTTACTGTGTGTTTTGTGTGTTTTGTGTTTGGTCAACGGGTTTCAAAGGCAGGGACGGTCGGTAACAACAAAAACAAGAATGAACCATGAAGGTCGCCGGGGTTTTTATTCCGCTAAGTCTAGTACGCTTTCTAGTTGAAGGCCGTTTGTGACGGGACGCTACACAACAACCAATGAACCAATTTTACAGGTTGTCCAGTTTTGATCGAAGTATTGAAATTTGTTTGTTTGTTTGATTGATTTCAGTGAAAACTGTGTGATTGACGACAAGGCAGGTGGGCTTCACTGGTGGTCGTTGCCTCTTTGTGTGCCGCTGCCTGTGCCTCTTTCTGTGCCGCCAAAAAGAGGCGGCGGCACGGTGAGGTTCGGTTTTAACACCCAGTTACAATGAAAGTGCCGCTCTTTTGCCGCTGAGTTTAATTTATGGAGATGCATGAAATTGTTTTATAACGGAAAACCAATCGCGCTTGACTGGTGGTCGTTGCCTCTTTGTGTGCCGCTGCCTGTGCCTCTTTCTGTGCCGCCAACAAGAGGCGGCGGCACGGTGAGGTTCGGTTTTGACACACAGTTCCAATGAAAGTGCCGCTCTTTTGCCGCTGAGTTTAATTTATGGAGATGAATTAAATTGTTTTATAACGGAAAACCAATCGCGCTTCACTGGTGGTCGTTGCCTCTTTGTGTGCCGCTGCCTGTGCCTCTTTCTGTGCCGCCAAAAAGAGGCGGCGGCACGGTGAGGTTCGGTTTTGACACACAGTTGCAATGAAAGTGCCGCTCTTCGTCGGAATGTTTGCACGCTTCCAACGTCGCTTCCATCGTGGTTCCATCTTCCGCTTCCATGGAAATGAGTGTGGCACCGATCGCTTCCGCGGAAGCGATCGTGGAAGCGTGCGATTGTAACGCCCACAGCTCGCTTCCAAGACTGCTTCCATGGAAGCGGTCGCTACCACACTCACTTCCACGGAAGCGGAAGATGGAACCACGATGGAGGCGAGAATGGAAGCGATCGTTTCCAGTGGAAGCGATGGATTCCAGTTTCGCTTCCACTGGAAGCGATCGCTTCCAGTTTCGCTTCCATTGGAAGCGAGCCGGAACTGGGCGTGCTGGGGGAAAATTGCAAGAATTTTCTTGCGTCTAATTGATGTTATTAATGAGCACTGGGAGTCGAACCCGAAAAAGCCCAGGGTCGCCGCCAAAGAGCGTCCCTTGCACACTCTTTTAGGACTAGTCCCAAACTGACTCACACTACCAAGCATTCATGAATAGGCAGTTCTCATGTGTTTTGTGTTTGTGTTTGTATTTTCCAGGAAACTGTTAGTGTGCAGCAAACACAGAATTTCTGTGGACCACTTCTGGAAGTGCAGTCACATTCATGCTGCACATGTATGTTCCAACATGTATATCCAAGTCCTTTATTTTGTTATTAGAAGATGGAAAAGAAAAAAGAAGCAAAAAGTCCAATGCAGAATTCGGAAGAGTTTCTGAGAGCATTCAAACAAACCACCCCCAGAAAAAAGAAAAAAACTTATTAAACATAATAGAAATAAAATATTCATAGCTCACCACCTATTCTTCTATTTTTATTATTCCCTACTGCCCAAAATAGATTCTTCCCCCGTGTTTCTGCCGATTTTTTTCGAGCACACGCTATTTTTTTCTCACCTGTTTTTCCTGAAACCTTTTTTTCGCTTCGGGCGTTTTTTTCCTTCGCGATAATTGGAGAGGAAGGGGAGGGGATCCTTCATTTTCGGGGGAAAAAAGAGGTACCTGCGACAATACGAACCACTAAGCACCTGGCCCTTGTGGTAGAAGCTGCAGAAGGAGATTTTCCTATCGAGACAGTGCGTGCAACACCCATGTTTTATGGTCGACCCAGGTTCGATAACGTGATTATTCGGGGTGAAGATGAAGTCCACTGGTATGCTCAATTAAGGCTACTATTCACGATACGTAGAAGGAGAAAAAAAAGAAATGGCTTTCGTTCGCTGGTATGACTGTGTTGCACGAGACAAACTGGAAAAAATGAGAGGATGGTACGGGACACTAGAATCCCATGGAGCAATTCCACTGTCATGGTCAGGTGGAAAGGTTCACTATCACTACGATGTCATTAACATTCACTCGATTAAAAAAAAATGCTATATTCTGCCGTCTTTCAATGTTTCAGACCTTTTTTTATGTAAGTCCTTTCAAATGGTGATTTTTATTTTTATGAAACTTTTCTCTATTCAATTCTGATTCATCAATTCTTTCAAACAATTAACTACAATACTGAAGTATTGTGAGCTCACTATCAGACTTGAGTACACCCACCGCAATGCCAGAGATGGTGATGCCATTTGTGGAGCTTTCTGGAATTTAGACTCCGACCGTTTCAGCTCTTCCTGTCCACATTGTAGTATTGCAATCTGCATTGCATATGTACCATCCAGTTCAGATTGTTGCCCAGCAATATCCAGCGCCCAAGACCAATGGATTATTGAAACTGTCAACCTCACTCTGAGTTCAAGGCCTTGGTTGAGATTGCTTTCATTAAACCATCCCCCTGAAAATATAAGCAGGACTTCAACTGGACAACACACAAGTTTCTCATCCTTGCTCCTGTGGTTTACCTTCCTTCCAGATATCGTGACACTGATTTCCCCAAGCGAAGCCGGATCAATCCAGGCATCGCAATCATGTCTTCCACGCCCTTTCTCTCCATCTCTGTTTTTAATCCATATCATTTATTTATTTTTCACCGGCAAGAGGTTCTTTAAGAAATTTTATTCTCATTCCAACCCAGAGCTACTTGTTCAGGTATAGGACATACCATCAAACGAAGGCTGAACGTTGCACACCAAAAACACAAGACATACCACCTGGCACCTAGCCAAATTCTCGCAGGGTGGGAACGTGGCCACCAAAATACTCGGCAGCCACGCCACCAACGCCAGGAGCGAAATGGGCTCCGGCTCCATAGATGCATTTACGACAGTATTCATCAGTCGCGGTACGCTTGGGTGTGGCAACCTCTCCGCACCCTCGTGTCGTCTTGTCCGGAATAATTCCTCGCCCCCGTCCCAAAGCCAAATTCGAAGCAGGGCAACCAACCTGGTAGTGCTGCGCCTTCGTCGGACATGTGCATTTGAACACGTGACTCCACTTCACGTGCACACGTGCAGGGGATACAAATTATTCTCTTGGAGGGTTTGGGGAGTTTTATGGATTGAACCATGGAAACGCTTGCTTCCAGTGGAAGCGTGGTTGGAAGCGCTGCTGGAGGCGAGGTCGCTTCCATGGAAGCGCTGCTGGAGGCGAGGTCGCTTCCATGGAAGCGGTGCTGGAGGCGAGGCCGCTTCCATGGAAGCGGTGCTGGAAGCGAAGTCGCTTCCACGGAAGCATATGGAAGCGCACCGCTTCCGAGGAAGCGGTTTGGAAGCGCGCTTCCTCCTTGTGCTTCCGTGGAAGCGAAGCCTCCAAACATTCCGACGTTTTGCCGCTGAGTTTAATTTATGGAGATGCATGAAATTGTTTTATAACGGAAAACCAATCGCGCTTCACTGGTGGTCGTTGCCTCTTTGTGTGCCGCTGCCTGTGCCTCTTTCTGTGCCGCCAAAAAGAGGCGGCGGCACGGTGAGGTTCGGTTTTGACACACAGTTGCAATGAAAGTGCCGCTCTTTTGCCGCTGAGTTTAATTTATGGAGATGCATGAAATTGTTTTATAACGGAAAACCAATCGCGCTTCACTGGTGGTCGTTGCCTCTTTGTGTGCCGCTGCCTGTGCCTCTTTCTGTGCCGCCAACAAGAGGCGGCGGCACGGTGAGGTTCGGTTTTGACACACAGTTCCAATGAAAGTGCCGCTCTTTTGCCGCTGAGTTTAATTTATGGAGATGAATTAAATTGTTTTATAACGGAAAACCAATCGCGCTTCACTGGTGGTCGTTGCCTCTTTGTGTGCCGCTGCCTGTGCCTCTTTCTGTGCCGCCAAAAAGAGGCGGCGGCACGGTGAGGTTCGGTTTTGACACACAGTTGCAATGAAAGTGCCGCTCTTTTGCCGCTGAGTTTAATTTATGGAGATGCATGAAATTGTTTTATAACGGAAAACCAATCGCGCTTCACTGGTGGTCGTTGCCTCTTTGTGTGCCGCTGCCTGTGCCTCTTTCTGTGCCGCCAACAAGAGGCGGTGGCACGGTGAGGTTCGGTTTTGACACACAGTTCCAATGAAAGTGCCGCTCTTTTGCCGCTAATTGTCATTTCACTTGATGAAGGCGACGAGCGAAAAGACTCTGAGGAGCAGTGTCAGCATTGAAACAACGCAGTTTTGGCCTCAAAACGCACGCTCTTTTTTTCGCTCTCCGCTTTTTTTTGAACGGTTGCTGCCTGTCGCTGGTTGGGTGTGTGTGTGTGGTTGTGAGAGAGAGAGTAAGAGCGTGCGTGTGCGGGATGGACGCATTGAAAAAAGAAAATGAACGATTGAGGGCAGAGGTGGAGAAATGGAAAAGAAGGGCAACAAAGGAGAGGAGGAATTTGAAGAGGATCCAAAAGTCGGTGATGGAGACGCTGGACGAGGAGGATTGGACGGAAGAGGAGGAAGAGGAACGTTGGGAAGGGGGGGCGGATATGGATGAATTCCAGGAGGGTGGGGACACAGAGGGTCCGAGCAGACGTCAGAAACGGACACGGGGATCCGAGACGGAGACGGGGGCGGAGGAGGAGGCGGAGGCGGAGCTACCGATAAGGCGGAGGGGATTGACAGGGAAGGAGCCGTCAAGGAGACGGAAAAGAGCCCGCAAGGACACGCGGCCGCACCAGCCGAGGCGCACCCCGGACACCCCATGTATCACCCCGGCTGCTTGCATCTTTTGCAAGAAGGGTGAATCGGACAGGCCGGCGGGGGGCAGCTTCAACGGCATGGCCGTGAAGTTCTGCGACGCTCACATCGTTTGTGAGAATGCCCTCTGCCGGGACAAGTTCTGGCTGACCCAGACACTCGAGGTCACGCCAACGAAGACTGTGCGCCGCGCGTTCTTCCCCGAGGCCATGGCAGCACCGAGAATCGGAGTGCACGAGCCGCCGTTCTGCCTCCTTTGCGAGAGGTCTCCGATCCCACAAACCCGCCGCCTTGCAAACCAGATCTCAAAGATCTACAGGGAGAAGGGGAGAGCGATGGAGATCAGGAAGGTGGGGATGGTGGTGGGAGGGGATCCACTTGTGGATCCGAAAACTCTACCGGGTGTTTTTTTCACCGTTGGGCAGGGGAATGAGCCAGAGGGGGGTCAGCCAGAGGGGGGTCAGCCAGAGGGGGGTCAGCCGGGGGAGGGGGGGGAGGCACAGGGAGGTCAGCCGGGGGAGGGGGGTCAGCCAGAGGGAGGTCAGCCGGGGGAGGGGGGGGAGGCACAGGGAGGTCAGCCGGGGGAGGGGGGTCAGCCAGAGGGAGGTCAGCCGGGGGAGGGGGGGGAGGCACAGGGAGGTCAGCCGGGGGAGGGGGGGGAGGCAGGCGGGAGTTAGCTAAGGGGGGGGGGACTTCATAATTGAATTTTATGATTAATGACTGATTGAATGAAAAATTGAAATATTATTTTTGTAACCAAGGTTGGTTCGTTTGTTCTGTTGGCTTGTTAATTCCGCTGATCAGTTTTATTTCATTTTTATCATAAATCAAACGGCAACCCAGTGTCGCGTCGACACGAACACGCAATGGTAGGGGCTTCCAACAGCCAACCACCTGAACACAAACTTCGTGCCGCCGCCTCTTTTTGGCGGCACAGAAAGAGGCACAGACAGCGGCACATAAAGAGGCAACGACCACCAGTGAAGCCTGATTGGTTTTCCGTTATAAAACAATTTAATGCATCTCCATAAATTAAACTCAGGGGCAAAAGAGCGGCACTTTCATTGTAACTGGGTGTTAAAACCGAATCTCACCGTGTGATTGACTGACGTCGTTGCAGACACTTGGGACTCCAACAAACGAACACAATTAAATAATATAGCGCCACAGGCACGCTAAAAAGCATCTTCCAACTAGCATAACCATATATATATATCCTCCAACTACACCGGTTATGTCCACCTGTTATTTCGTACACGCAGTCCCCCCTCAAACCTTGCCCTGCACAGACACGACGTCACATCCTCCGAAGACCCTGGCTGACTCAACCTATCAAAACTCCACCTATAGAAACCATGGCTCCCCTGTTCTACCAACTCTGGAAAATGGATTTGAACGGCTTCCTCGAACAACTGCGACACGAACTCGCCCGTGCGCTCGCAGCATACCGGCGATTACGGGAAGCGAGGGAGGGCTTCGAGGGTGCGGAGGCGATTGCCGCCGCCAGGCGACAATGCACGGAGTGCGATGACCGGCTTATCGGCGTGATAGGCATCGTCCTCTCGCTGTTGCCCGCAAACGCCCCCGCGAGACCCACTCTCCGACGCCTGTTCCTCCGCTACGTTCGCAGGCACTCTGTTCTCCGCAATCATGTGCCGCGGCGGTGGAATCGACGAGGCTAAATCTGAAAAAAAAAAAAAAAAAAAAAAAATCCTTTTCTTTATCAAACTGGGGTTCAGTGCATCCTGAAGGACATTATGGATTGGTAGATCCGTTGTGGTGAACGACTTGTTCAATTGGTGTTGGAGAAATTCTAAAGCCAGAAATAATGGCAGTAGATATATTAAAACCTACGGAGAGGTGTTTGGACGGACTGTACAATGAGGTATCTTTGGGAAGAAAGGGAGAGTGTTTCGGTGTTTTTTTCTTGCCAGAAGGGCTCATGGATCCTACGTATTTTTGGAGAACGTTATTGTTTGGTACTGAGTTGCGATGGGAACAAAACAAACAAACACAGACACATGTAATCATTGATTGACTCATTGGTTTGGTATGCCTTCCGCTCTTAAAAAAACAAAATAAACCATAGTTCCAATTACAAACAATCAATACCAAAACAATCAATTTGTCTGTCCGTAAGGAAAAAGAAATCGCCACCAACAACACAAAAACGTTTCGTTTCATAACCTCCTTCGTTTCGCTCGTTTCGTTCATTCAGTGTGGACGGAGACACGGACGGACGGGGAGGCGGGTTTCGTTTGCTGGCCTCCCTAGTCTGATCGACTTGTGATTTTCACTGGTTTCCTTCATTGAGTGTGGACGGAGACACGGACGGGCGGGGAGGCGGGTTTCGTTTGCTGGCCTCCCTCGTTTTGTTTTTTTAGTGTGGACGGAGACACGGGCGGACGGGGAGGCGGGTTTCGTTTGCTGGCCTCCCTAGTCTGATCGACTTGTGATTTTCACCTGTTTCCTTCATTGAGTGTGGACGGAGACACGGGCGGACGGGGAGGCGGGTTTCGTTTGCTGGCCTCCCTCGTTTCGTTCATCCAGTGTGGACGGAGACACGGGCGGACGGGGAGGCGGGTTTTGTTTGCTGGCCTCCCTCGTTTCGTTCATCCAGTGTGGGCGGAGACACGGGCGGACGGAGAGGCGGGTTTCGTTTCCTGGCCTCCCTAGTCTGATCGACTTGTGATTTTCACCTGTTTCCTTCATTGAGTGTGGACGGAGACACGGGCGGACGGGGAGGCGGGTTTTGTTTGCTGGCCTCCCTCGTTTCGTTCATCCAGTGTGGACGGAGACACGGGCGGACGGGGAGGCGGGTTTTGTTTGCTGGCCTCCCTCGTTTCGTTCATCCAGTGTGGGCGGAGACACGGGCGGACGGAGAGGCGGGTTTTGTTTGCTGGCCTCCCTCGTTTCGTTCTTTCAGTGTGGACGGAGACACGGGGGGGCGGGGAGGCGGGTTTCGTTTGCTGGCCTCTCTCGTCTGATCGACTTGTGATTTTAACTCGTTTCGTTCATTGAGTGTGGACGGAGACACGGACGGGCGGGGAGGCGGGTTTCGTTTGCTGGCCTCCCTCGTTTTGTTCTTTCAGTGTGGACGGAGACACGGGCGGACGGAGAGGCGGGTTTCGTTTGCTGGCCTCCCTAGTCTGATCGACTTGTGATTTTAACTCGTTTCGTTCATTGAGTGTGGACGGAGACACGGACGGGCGGGGAGGCGGGTTTCGTTTGCTGGCCTCCCTCGTCTGATCGACTTGTGATTTTAACTCGTTTCGTTCATTGAGTGTGGACGGAGACACGGACGGACGGGGAGGCGGGTTTCGTTTGCTGGCCTCCCTAGTCTGATCGACTTGTGATTTTCACGTGAATCCCCTTCAGTCCGACTTCCGATTATTCCGTTTATTTATATTTGGTTTAGGGTCGCGTTAGCCGCCGCATCGACCGCGCGACCGGCGTGCGTGTTAGACCGGCGCGACCGGCGTGCGTGTTAGACCGGCGCGGCGACCGCGACCGCGACCGGCGGACAAAGAGGGGGTAAACCCGCGGGGACCAGGCCCTGTTAACCCTTCCTCAATGGCACGCCGACGACGACTGCTCGTTTTGTATTGCCTCCAGCAGCTCGCCGAAAGCATCGTCGTCCACGCTCGCCACCTGCGCTCTCCTCTTCGTCCGGCACTGCGCTTCCCAGTGCCCTTTCCGTCCGCAAAACTGGCAGAAAGGGGTCTCGCCTGTCCGAGTAGGTGGCCGGTCCGCCACCAGAACTTTCGTTCCCGCATTAGGTTCTGCTTTAGCCTCCACTTTCCCTTCTGTCTTTCCCTCCTCATCCTTCTTCACTTCCGCGAGCACTGCTTCCCTGTACTCCGTCCTCCTCTTCATTCGATCCAACAGCTCCCGAAGTCCGCTGAAGGTCAGTTTTTCGAACTCTGTTTCCACCACAACGCGGCTCAACACTCTTCCCGGTAACCGGGCTACGAGTAACCTGACCGCTTTTTTCTCCTCTTCCACCTCCGCTGCTTGTCCAGTGTTTAAAAACATCAAGAAATAACGCTGCAAAAATTCCAACTCCGTCTCCCCCTCCGTTTGTTGCAGCCGCCGAAGTCTGTCCAACGTGGCTGATCCCTCCGTCGAAACCGAAGCCGCAGGCGCCGCGCTCCCGAGCTCCAAAACTTCCCTCCTCATCGCCGTCTCTGTTCTACGCCGCCGTAACCATGCAGAACCCTTGTCGAGGAACTTCAGGAGGTACCCCAGCAGAAGCGAGGAGGCGATCCCAGCTCCGACCAGGTTGGCGTTGGATCCCCGCAGGACACCCCAGAGCTTGTGCATCCTGTCTGCAAGCTGCACAAGCTCCAGGGTGTCCCACGCAGCAGCGGGGTTCGGTGAAGGGGAGGGTAGGGCACGATGTGAGTGTCGATGTCTGATCGACCACATCAGCCTCTGCCAGAGCTCGTGTGGAGACGTTCTGGGCGTGTGAGGCGTAGAGAATGGAGGAGGTGATGGGGGATACGTTGCTGGCGCCCTTCCGGCTGGTGTTGCCGGCGCCGCATTTTGATCTGATATCGTCGGTGGTCGCTGTAACAGCAGCGACATACCGGCTAGTAGAGCCAAGCCCCCAAAGGCCAGGATCCACCCTGTTCGCTCCGAAACCATGTTGTTACTGGAAGAACGAGCCTTCCGCAAAAAAAGTCTTACAACAAAAAGACAACCCCGAACTCCCGTTCACAGACTTTCCTTCCCGACTCACTCAACTCTCACACTTCCTCCACTGACTCATACCTCGTACTTCTAACGTAAAACCCCTACTGCCATGGGCTTCTCACCCGCACTGACCAGTCGATTCAACAGATTTGACATCGCTCTCAGAGTCAAATCGTGTGGTAGTACTTTCATTAGAAATGAGTGTCCGTTGTGTGGATTTGTTGATGTGACGCTCTTATGTCTGTCTTTCAGTACTTGTGTTCTACCCGGTCCAACACAGTTCCATCACAATGTGTTCAGGAATAAGAACACGTTCCGCCACCCACCTGTTCTTTTTGCACTCCTATAGGAAACTAGCTAGTTTTCGTTGATTGAGTGGCATCTGCATACTCTCTTGGTGCTTGAGGAAAGCTGATTGAACCAGATCTGGTGTCCTGAATCAATCCGGTCTCCCCAGCCGCAGCTGTCTCAGTGGCTGGGGAGAGCCCAACGATGATGTGCGCGTAGCGTTTGGCAAAGATTGGTCATATCTTGAATAATCAAACTCAACGTTGGTTAACCAGCCGCCAGCAACCTGCCAACATTTACTGTGTTGTCTGTGCGAGGTTGGCAGACAACCCAGCAACTCATATGAAACGTTGCTTTTCCCGCCATTCAGAGCGACACGTGAACGTAACAGTTGGGGGTGTTGCCAATTGGCGATTGCGAATATTCGATCGCCCTTGGGGGCCAAGCCTGGCGTCTCGAGGGCAATCGAACACTAACAAAGTTGCAATCGCAAAATGAGCCTCGCAAACCTGGACTTCGTGGTCGCTGTTGAATTGGAAAACTTAGGTGATGCGTGGCGCATTGAAGAGAACCAGCTCTTGTAACACTTGGTTTTTTGGGATGGAGTCTGATTGGCTCGTGGCTGAGAGGAGGGTCGGCAGTCGCCACGCGTCGGGGTTGTTAAGATGCCAGATGACCAGGAGGTGATAAGGTTTCGACGAACGTCGAAAACACCCTGTCCGTAGCGGACCCCACAACAGTTCCCACCTCGCTTAACACACTTGATGGATGCCTTATCAAAACAGTTGGTCACAGAAGGGAGCTATCCCTAGGGATATGCTAGGCCTAGCATTTTAATTTGAGTTGAGTTACCAGCCAAAACACAGACTGAAATTGGGGATCATAGATATGACTCAGCCAAAAACCACCTAATCAATTTTGCCTTTTTTTTGCTTGTATTATTGTGAAAAATTGCTGAACCTTCGCCTCCAAAGCGCCAGATATGTGCTGGAGGTCGCCAAGGGGCACCTCCGTCCTTGTGGGAAAACTGTTTGCCTTTTAAAATTTTTGTCTGATTGCACAACCTTTCGCATTGATCGTTGAAGTTGGGTTCTCTCTTGAAAACAAACAATTTGATAGTGTAACACTGGGACGATATTGAAAACTCATCACGGAAAGGGATACAAGATTCCACTTTTCCAGTTGAGTTCGTGTCTTTGCTCTTGTGAGGGGTGAAATCCAAACCGAGTAACGCGTGCGAAGCGCAAGCGATCGAAAGACAGCTATCGAACAAGGAGCAACACCAGCTATGTCCATTGTTTGATTGAAGAACTGATGCAGGGCAGCAGGGATACATTCTGATTCAAGATGGCCAGAAAAGAGGTGGGTGCTTTGAAGGAACGTTGATCATACTTTTGGTGGTGGAGGTGTGCAGGCAACCTTAGGCATCACAAGCATGGGTCTGGGGTGGAACACCAGCCACCAGATGACACATCCCTTCTATTCAAACCGCTTGCTTCTTGGAAAACAGGGGAACATTTGGGGAGGCACCACAGTGTTTGGTCATCACAGCCGGAATGCATGCATGTTTTTCGTTGTTGTGCATACTTGGATCCAAATATGCGGCTGAAGCGTCAACACACAATGCCCAACATGTCAGAAGGCGGTAGTCGCGGACAAAACAAGGGGTGTGACGTGTGGGTGCTCAACCAGGTCAACAGAATTCCACCCGCCCTTGAGGAACTTCTGATGAACATAATTCAAGTCAACGCCGCTTTCCAGAAATATTTTTGTCGATACAGAAATCGGCGTTGGGCGCCATCTCCATTCCAATGTCTACCATTGAATCCAAATCCCGAAATTCAAAGAGACAGCAACAGTAACAACAACAATAATAATTACATATAATAATTTAAAGACAAATTAATGGATTTACATGTGGTTCCATCAGCATGCGCACGCTCAAACGCGTTAGATAAGTGTGATGTGATGCCGAGCATCACAACCATGCTTGGAGCCATCCATCTGTTCATACATGCATCATGCATGTATCTGAATCTACCTAACGGGAAAAGGATGGTGACCAGGCATCACTAGAAACTGTCTTGGACATCAATCCAATACATCAGCGGACAACGACAAATGGTATTTCTCTTTGTCTGTATTTTTGTTGACTGAATATTAGTAACATTCCTATGTTTCATTGTATGAACCAAGAGCCTGGCCTGCCAAAGTTGGCATGTCAATCCATCATCCATTGTGATGATCGGTTGCATTCAGGCATGAGCTGACAATTTTTGAATTGGCCATCCTTATGGATGCATGCACATGCCCACATAAAACAAATCCACCCATGCCGAGCCCAAATAAGACAAGTGCCTTATGACAGTTGTCCACCAGCCATCGATGTACTTACGAGAATATATTACAAGAAAGGGGGTCTTTTAGCATCTCAACACATTTCAGGAACTTCACAATGCACCATTTTGGAGACTTTAAAATAGGCCAGCTGGATTTTTTGGGGGCTCTCGGCCGAAGTATTGCCTTTTTAGAAGCTTATGGTGCACATGCTTGGCTTCCTCCATGGAGACCTTTCCATCAGCCACCCTGTTCAAACCACCCAGCACTTCATCCTTTCCGAAGTTTCACATGCTCAATTTGAGAAAATCTGACATATAGATGCCACAAATTTCCCAGCGATTTGCTTATATCAAATATGATATAATGATTTCCATGATGGTAATGATCATGTCACATACTCATGTAACATCACACTCACAATTCCAAGCATTGAATTACAGATGCCACCAGTTGACCCACAGAGAAAACAGTTTTTCTCTCAATTTTCTATTTTTCCCAATAATTCACCCCATCATCCAAATAATACTCCTTGATGTTGGCATCCCGGATTCCTAAATTTAGGGACGCTATGTACTGAGGTTTCGCAAGAGATGCACTTCAAAAACTTTGACTGCTTGTCGACCTTCTGGAAGCTTTCTTCCTCGCGGTATCGTGTATTCCTAAACTCACCGACTGCCCAAGGGCTCGCCTTCCCCATGCACGAGCTCGCCATCTCTAAGGACGTACGTTCCAGGGGCGCAATTGAACCTTTCTCTGTCGCCCCTCACTCTGGGCGTCATCATTCTCAGTACGCCAATCTTAGACACCATCTGCCTGTATAGATCCGAGATCTTTTGAGGATCCGTCTCGTTCTTGTGGGCTCGCACGGTTTCTGTAGCTTCCCTCCACGCTGGCCCGATCTTTTCAGTCGGCAAGCGCTTCGTCAAAATCAGGAGCTCGCGATAGGCTTTCAATATGTTCGCGGCGTTCCTCGGCGGACACATTTTCGCGACGGAGGAAGAAAGCGCGCAAACCCATAACGAAATTCTTTGTTGGGCTGGGGGTAGAAAACAAAATCCCCTTTTAAATTTCCTTTCTTTCTTATTCAGAGTGATGATGTTCAATCTGAACAAAAGTGTGAAAATCTGTCGCTGTTCTAAAATCGGAAAGGATGGAGGGGGGCTCCTCCCTGAAGCATTTGCGTGTTTTTCCCTGTCGACGGTAAAAAAAGCGTCGATTCATCCATGCTGTGGATCTCCTTTTGAACGAAGGAAAGAAAGGGGAAAGTGAGGGGAGGAGCAGAAAACCCAAACCCAGCGGACTGGAGCCACGTGGCTCATCGAATTTGACTCATCTTTGTCGTCGGTCAGTCACCTGTCACTTTTTCCCTGGTTGAGCTGGAAAATGAGCGATCGAGGCTTCTGTAACATACAGAGCAGCTGTAGCACCTTTGCTGTCTTCCAACGGCGCCAGGCTTTGGAAAAGCCCGAGAGAGATCTTATCGGTTGGCTCGGGAGGTCATTCAACACTCGAGTCACACCCTGCACTCAATCCGGGAACATCGCGAGGAGCCCGCCTTCGTTTGAAAACGCGAAGCAGATGCACAGAGTCGCTGCGCTTCGCGTGCCTGACAAGGAATCCCCCTGTCGAGCCCCGACGACCCCGTTCGATATCGAATCTCCTCGCATGAGCCCTTACGCGGATTCCAGTCCTTACGCCGATCGGGAGCTTTGGTCTGAACACGAAGAACGTCATGCCACCGACGTGCGCTCTTCTCTGTTGAGCGGTTCCGGGTTAGAGAACTCGCGGCCATCGAGTTGCGCTGCGGACAGCACCCCTCCTCAATCGGCGAACCCGTGGAGGTATTTTTTCAAGAGCAAGAATGATAAATTTTCGGCCGAGGAGGTGGGACTGGATGAGGAGAAATTCAGGGAGAGGGCGCGTGCTTCGATGAAAAACGATGTTTCGAATATCGCCAAAGCGAAAATGCAGATGGTGAGGGATGCGAGAAGGCACAGTGAAAAGGAAGCCAAAGTGAGGGAAAAAGCAAACAGGGAAACTGGAGAGAAGCTGAGAAAGCTGGAAGCTGAAGTCAGAGCTAAGGTGAAAAATAGGATTTGATAAAAGGAGTTCAGAAACTCCATTAATTCAAGTCAGAAAAAGACCCCCCTCAATTTTTATACATTTTTTTTTCCAGGAAAAGAAAATGAACCAAAAAAATGGAGGCAATCATTGGCACTGTGACCAAAAAATCTTTGTTTGGTAATTTCTATGTTTTTGAGGATGGCTTTGTTTTTATTTTCGCAAAAAAACAGGTGGACAGTTCTGGGACTGGTGGAACTGAAATGATGGACTTGAGGAAAGCGAAAAAGAAATCGAGAAGCGGCAAGAAAACGGGGTATACACAGTTTTGAAAGACTTTCCCTCTCTCTCTCTTTTTCGTGTTTTTTTTTCCTTATTTTATTGGCTGAAATATGCCAAAAAAGTGAGGTCTTTGTACAATTTTTTTTTTCCCTGTTTTTTTTGGCCCCCAGTACAATTTCCGGAGTTTTTGCTTTTCCCCGTCCTTTAATGTCTTTCTGTTCTGTAGTCCCCAAACCCCTCAGCTTATATTATTCTATTTTTGGATGGAGGTCTTGTAAACCTTGTATAATTTTATGGGAATCAAAGTAGAAAAGAGAAAAAGGGGGGAAATTTGGTAGAAAAAAAAATAGAAGTCGTGTGAGTGGTCCTTTGGAAGATCCGGCTTGGGGGTTAGACAGGGCATTGTAACATATTTCCAAAAACTTTTTCCCTTTAAAAAAAAATCAGTTGATTATTTTGACCCCCTTTGACCCTTATTTTGGCCCTAATTCACACAGATATTGGATTAAGTTTGATTTAGACCTTTCATTTTTAAAAGGCAGAAAAAAAGGGGGTAGGTTAGGTGTTGGTGCTGGCTAGAGTGCAGGTGTGTTGATTGGAATGGCTTTTCCAGTGTTTCAGTTTGGAAGAAAAAATGAAATTGGAAAAATAGCGAGCGAGGGGCAAGCTCTAAAAATAGACACATCCTACAGTCGATGCGTTCGAAAGCCAAGGCTGCAATTTGAAAAATGGTGAACTAAAGTAAAAATGAAACTGGAAGGGAATAGATGGTTGGACCTGTCATATCTTGGTGAAATTCTCAAATCCCTGTGCGAAATAGGAGGGGTACTGTGATCTGTAGCACAAATTCTGTAACATGTTCTGCCAAGTTGGGTCGAACGAGTATTGAGTGGGAGGTTTCGGTTTTTGTTTTCTTTTCTGCTGTTTAGGTTTTCCCTTCGTTTGGAGGAGTGCTCGGTGTCTTCGCAGTCCTCATTACACCAGCACCTTCTCAGTCCGACTGACAGTCAGACCCACCCCCCCTGTTGCCTTCCCTTGGTTTGGTCAAAATGATGCCGAATCCTCAATTTATTTCTTCTTTGGGGGAGGCTGTTGAATAAGGAGGTCCCCGTTCCGGAAAAATTCAATAATGTGTAGGAAGAATCCCTACTAGGCTGATCAAAAAACGAACAATGAAAGGGGCTTGTTTGGGAAAGGGTGTCTGTCTTTTTCTGTGTGTGTGTGTGGTTTCAAAGGGCTGCTTTCATTTGGTGGTGGGGTGGTTTCTAGAGAGTTCTGGGTTGGATCTCTCCATACATATGTTCGTTGCTAGGATGAGTGAATAGGATGAGCGGAACAAGGGGAAAAAACCAACCCTCGTGTTGTTTTTTAACACGAGGTGTGTAGATACTTCTGAGAAGAGTTGATGTGGTGGAAAGGATTGTTTTCTTGTCCTTGGGTTGATTTTTTGCTTAGAAAATTCATAGGTGCAGTGTTGAGATAGGTAGGAGGGAGGGTTGGTCTCTTTGCTGAATATGCATTGGGGTAAATTAATTGATTAAGTCAAACCAAAAAAAAAAGTACATTTCAAAAAGGAGACAAAACTTTGAGAAGAATGTGACTTTGGGGGGCCAATGCCCTATGAACGAGTGATGTAACTAAAAATCGACTTTTGGGGGGGCCAGTTTCTGGACTTCGATGTGGCTGGATGGTTGTGCCAGCTTTTTTTCTCCTGAATTCCTCTTTTTGTTCTGGTAAAAATTGGCTTTGATGACTGATGGCTAAGTCTGACTGTCAATCATTGTGACGATAAATTGCACCATCTTTGCCAGTTTTCCAAATGTGGATGTTGGGGCTATAATTTTCTAGGATCCTTGCTAGGCATACAATGAACTAGACAGTTCATTGTCACTTGCTACTGCAGGGAAATTCGACAGATTCGACTTTTTGAGTCTGGAAAATTACGACGAAGTGATGCGGTTGATGGAAATGGGCTATGCTTTTGCCGAAAAGAAATACAGCAGAAAAGAATTTGACAAATTCGATACCTCCTCCTGCGCAATCCGTGGACTCAAATTCAACAAACTGCTAGGAATGATTCGGAGGAACACCCCTCAATTGCTCGAGGTTTGATTCTTTTTGTATGTTTTTTTTTTTTTTTTTCATATTGGATTCATTTGGGGGAGGGGGGGGGGTTAAAGAATGCAGAAATTTATTACTAATGCTTTTCTGCAGAATATCGTTGCTTGTGCCACACATTTGTGTTTTTACATTCTTTCTTTGATTGTGTGCGGCTGAATGGATGAGATTACCGAAATGTAACTAAAGAGTCGGGGGGGTTGGACTTTTGTAAACATGAGCTGGAGTCTATTTTATTTTATTTCAATCTAGTAAGGTATTTTTTAAGGGTCTTAAAGTGTCCAGGATGTATCCAAGGATGCATGAAATCAATCATTTACACATTGTCCAAGAAAAACAAGCCCCTCTTTCCCTCTTTTTTTAAATATTTTTATTGGAAAAAAAACTCAAACCCCAGTGAATAACCCACAACATCGCTTTCTCCGCAGCTGGATCAAAAAATGTTTCAGATCAGATTTCTGCCTTGCTTTTGTTCCTGGCCCGATCTAAAAACCCAATTTTAACTCCTGATCACATAAAGGCTCCTCCCCTGTTTCAAAGGACTGACAGCCCATCTCCAGCAACCAAAGCCACTCACTGTTCTATCATACCAAGTCCATCCAGCTTCGTCAAATTCCAGGGACAGCTTTTGAGACAATCCTATGCTGTGAAGAGGCCCTTAATAGTGGTAATTTTGGGCCAAATGCCACTTTTCAACATGCCTGCTTTCAGATAATCAAATTTTTTTCGACACATGTCTGTCGAGAAAAAAAGGGAAGAAAAAAAAAGTGCTGTTAAACTGTCATTCACATTTTCTGATTTATTCAAATTTATGATTCAATCCTTTCGAGACAAAAAGGCACAATGGTGTGCACAAAAGATACAAAGGTTTGCAAGAAAAAACTTTGAAGTTTTTGGAAAATTGAAAAACGTACTGCAATTGTTGCTGATATTCTATTGTTTTTTGTTTTTTTTGGGCAGGATGGCACTTGCTGACACATCTGATTAATTAGCTCAGCTTGGCCATTTTGAGTGATACAATTAATGTAAAGAGATTATTAACAAAAATAAATAAAAAGAGTTTTTTTGTTCTTGAAATCAACAAGAAAGAATGTATTCCAAGAGGTGAATACATCTGACTGCGTGGTTTGCCTGTGTCAGGACGAGGTTTTACCCTGCCCAGGAGAAAAAATGATCATATTACAGAAGGAAGGCTGGACATGCTTTTCAAACCTGAACAATGGAAATGACAAGCAATGTAAATACAGCACTCGATGACCCTATCATTTCACGTTCCAGGTCTGAAAACACTAATAATAAAAAACACAACGCACATCCAGCACACACTCACTACACAAGTCCCCACATCCCTATGTCAGACACAACACCAGATATATCGTTACAATTTACAACATTTTCGAAAATGGAGGAAGCCCAAGTGCAGCAGAAATCTAGTTTCGCACCGTTTTCAGTGAACCAAAACAAAGGCCGGCACCCAAAAGATCAAAACTTTTTGAAACGTCTTTTCCTTGGTTAGGCTTTTTCATTTTCCTCCGGGGAGGAAAAAGAAAATCCATAGGTACTTGCCTAAATGTTCGCCACTTATGCACTCAATCTCCATCTACCCTTTCTTCTTCGACGGGACAACGTTTTCCTTCCGTGTCGATTTCGCAACCTACACAAGCAAGCCAATATTCTTTACTTCCCACTTGCTTTCCACTTTTTTCCTTTCCTCGGTTATATATATGTATAACGCCCCTCCCCACCCCCCCCCCCAAAAAAAAAAAACAAAAAGAAGAAACTATTCACTCGAGAAACAACCAAAAACCAGTAGGGGTTTACTAATGAGTGATCAATGAAAATCTGCTGGACACTGCAAAAGATGGTGGATGAACGCCTGTTGGAACAGTACGTACGTTTTTAGCTTTCTTTATAATAGAAAAAAAGGGAAGAAAGATGCTGCCATATATTCAGGGAAGACCCAGTCTACCTGACCTTATGCAAAAAGCTTTCGCTTTGAAAAAAAGGTTCAAATTCTTAGGACTTTTTTCTTTTTTTATTATAAGAATCCATGCCCAATACAACCCCATGTGACCTAGACGCATACTGTGTGTCTATTCCAAAAAAAATAGAAAAATAAACCAACCAACTTGCTTGTAACTTCCTGATCTGTAAAAGAAACAGCTGCAACATTTCGTGTGTATAGATATGCACCTCGACAAGAAACCGTGTCGCCTTTTTCTAATAAGGACACTGGGCTGGTAAGTTCTTTTCACACATTTCATTTCCTCCACTTCAGACCCTGGTGGAGCCACCTTTTCCTTTTCTTGGGACAAATCTAAATCCAAAAAAAAAACCGCAGAGAACAAAATTTAGACCCTTGCTGGCAACACACGCTCCCATCCAGATTGCTATGACAGACGGAGCGAACAGAAGTTTTTATTCCGTATCATTCCATCAACTTGAAAAATCAGAAATCTTGGGGGACAACTTGCTTCTGTAACTTTTACAGATCAACTCTGACCATTGGCCTCAGTTATATATATTTTAATATATTAAGATTTTCTATGTTTTCTTTATTTTTAATATGTACATATTTAAGAGAGCTTAAAAGGCTTAAGAATGCTTACGAAACCACACCCAGCTGGATTATTTTTTTTATTACGGATCTGAAGTTGACTAGAATCAGAAACTATATATCTACATATATAGATATTTGATGTGGATGGTGATTGGCTCACCAGGATCATCCAGGAGATCCTCCAGTCGAGCATCGACCCAGGGGATCATTGGATTGAACTTGCTCCTCTGAACCTGGGAAACATCCGTTAGTCTTTGGATGGTTCCCGAAGCACTGCCACTCTTGTCCTGGAAAGAGGTCGAAATGTTTTCTCCAAATTCAAAACCAACATGGTTTTCTTTTACATAAAAAAAATAAAAAAAATGCTGCGGTGGTGTAATTGCTGGTAGCAATTTGTGCATTCAAAATTGAAATAACTTTCTTGTCATATTCAACCACGTTTCTGGCAGTTTTGTTTTGTTTCATATTTATGATGTGGAAAAGGCACAGAAGGGCATAGACACTTTCCCCAAAAAAAATAAAAAATAAAAATATACATTGTAAAAATAAAAAATTGTGAAGCAATAAATGAAACACAAACAACAGTAAAATCCCAAGCAAACCAGAAAACAACTCCCACAATTGCATACAATTGTTTGGCTTACGCAAAGCCTGTTCAAATTCCTTCGTTGATTTTCCAATTCAGAATTTTTCCACTGAGCTCATGTTATTTCCCAAATCAAATTGGATGTGCAGAAATTATCGGTGTGCCCCTCACATTGTGCATGTATGCTCCCCAAGGAAACTGCTGATGGGCATCCGGAGGAATGACAAATCTGCCAACTTCCTTGGGTAGATCAACTGCGGTGGTATTTGGATTGCATGAGTAGCCTGTATTGTCGAAAAAAAATAAACAAAAATAAACATAGCAAAAAGACTGAGGATGGAAAAGAAAACTTTTTTTTGTTTTGGAAACATCGAATGTGGGGGGAGATGTTTTTTTCTTTCTATATTTTTACACACTTTTACTTTTTGTTTCTTCTGGTGCATATCAGAATAAGAAGAGAAAAGTTTCTCGACAAAATTCCATGTCAGACACTACTGTTGTTTATTGGTTATTTATATATTTTTTCTATCTTGTTTCTTAGAGGGACATAAATGAAAATTGAGTCTCGGGCCAGAGGCTTCTAATTTTTTTCCTTCCAACTTATTTTTTTCAGCAAGGGGAAGAAAAAAAAAGGACCCCCCTTGCTGACTTAACAAAAGGATTCTTCCCAACGTAAACAAACTTTATTCATAGGAGACATTTTTTTCTATATCTACGAGTCACTGTCACCAGAAATTCCCCGTCAGCCCGAACAAACAAAGAGTGGTAGGAACCTACCACTCGACCAGATTGCGTTCAGTTTCTTATCCTCTGGCACGATCAAATCCAAAGGAAACTGCTGATTCACAAAAGAAGCGCAAGCGCGTTTGGCCTCGTCAAAAACACTTTTAATCCCCCCTCCAGCTTCCGGCGAGTTCGCTGCTAAAACCCCACGCAGGGAGGGCGAGAAAACCCCTTTCCTGCAAAACATAGCTTTCTATAGGTTTTTGTTCAGCCACACGGTAAAAATGCCCCCCGTTGAAATTCAGAGAACAGAGGTGTGAAAAAAAAAAGCCACGCAAGGTTTCGTCATGACAGCACCCCAAAAAGTTTCAAAAACGCTCGATTTATCGAATTTTTTTTTTTTCTGAAACGATCCACGGCACGTGCTGCGATTCGCGCTTGGGCGAAAAAAAAAGGGCAATTTGTCTTCCCATTTCTGTTTGGTTTTTTTTTTTTTGGTGGCGCAGAGGGTAGGAACTTTCGAAAAGTTTCATTTCAGCGTGTCCATTTAAGCCGAGAGGGAGTCAACCGGAATCTCATTCTGCGTTCACGAGCGAAGAAACACTCAGGAAAAACTAAAACGGAAAAGAGCGGAGCGGAGCGAGGGTAGTAAAGCAAGCGAACGCACAACGTGAGAGGCTCCCGTCGAGTTTTTCTTTTTCACCTCACGGAGAGTCCACGTCGCGTCGTTTTTAGCGGTACCATGGCCGACGATATGTACGGAGGAGAACTGCCAGAGGACGGCTTGAACGAAGAGTTGGACGCGGAAGGAGTTGCGGTGCCACCCGCGGATGCTGGCCATCGACAGTACGAAGAGGCTCAATCGGTACGTTGAGACTATGTTCTCCACAGAACTTGCCCCTTTCCGCTGCCATTCCCCCCACCCGTTTCTTCCTCCCTCCCTCCGTTTCACCTTCCCAGCATCTGTTCTATCTTTCTTTCGGGGGGGAATTTGCTCAATCTGTCCTCTTGTCGAGGGGGACGTGGAAGAGCTGGCGTACCGTGAAGGGAATCGAGCTTTTTGGCGGGCGGAGGGGGATCCTACGCCATCGCCCTCGGCTGGAATCGAATCTTTTTGCTGTGAAAGCCTCAGATCACATCGGTCGGTCCGGGATATATCTCCGTTTGCTTTTGTACTCTTGCGTTTACTTTTGCTCTGCGCCTTTTGTTTTTCGAACGCGATTGGAGGAGTCGCTCGTGTCGAATCTCGTTGGTGCTTTCGAAAAGTCACCATTTTTTTCCCTCTGTTTTTTTTTTCCTTTTTTTTTCTTTCCTACTTAATCAAGCCTGTTTTGGCGTAGTGACTTTCCACGGCCGGTGGCTGTGCGCAGCCGAAATATTGCGTTTTTGTACGAAAGCGAAACTGGGCTATCCGGTTTAACTCCTGCGAACCTTTTCGAAAGATTTGTTTTGGAATCGGTCGCTGCATCCTCTTGATTAAATATGACGGTGGCTTTTTTTTTTGGCGAACGGGTGGAATAAAAAGGAAAAAACGTGAAAGTGACGGAACACCCCGGTCTGAAAAAAAGAAAGCCATAAAACCACGCACGCATGCACCCTGTTTTGTTGTTTTTTTCGTTTTTTTCGAAAAAAAGAAAGAAAAAAAATAACAAAGTGGTGCTCTCTGGAAAAAGATTCAGAAGAGGGAAAACACTCCTTATCTTTTCGAAGAAAAAAAGAAAAAATTATTTTATTGCGTGTGTTTTAAGGAGAAAAAGAATTATATCCTGGGGAAAAACAGGTCGTGGGGGTTGAAAAAATGAAGGGCTTTTTTTTTTTTTCAAAAAAGAGAAGAAGAAAGAAAAAAAACTCTGAAACAAAAAGCAATGGGGGAAAAACCCAAAATAACTCCACACAAAAAGAGAAACAAAAAAGCAGCAAAAAATTCTAAAAAATGCATGTGCTGCGAAAAAAAATTGGGGTGGGCAATTATTAAAAAAAGGAAGCAACGAGAAAAAGGGTGTGCTAATATCCGAATATTAAAAAAAGGGTAACCGTAAAAAGAGGTAAAAAGGGAAAAGAAAAAATGAAAAAGAAAGAAACTATAATTATGTGTGAAAAAAATGTTGCTTAAAAAAAAAGGGGTGAACAGAAGGGAGGAAAAGAGAAAACACAGTTTCATGTGAGTGGGTGTTGGGTGAACAGGAGATCGACCAACTGAAGAAGCGATTGGCAGAAATGGAGGCAGAAGCTGCTACTCTGAAGGATGTTGGAGTAAGTCGATTTAGTCAACCCTCAACCTTCGTTGTATCTCCACAAAATCCAACCAAAAATAGGCTTTCTTTGATAATGGTTGAGTTTTTTTTCGAGTTTTCCCCCCTCCATGTTGCCTGGGAGATCTGAATGGAGCTCTTCACTTGAATAGAGTTCCCCCAGGTCTCACATAGAACCATCCTAGCAGATGCCCCCTCTCATAATACTTGTATGTATTAGTCATATCCATCCGAGACTGCCCCGTTTTTTTTCTGAAATGCAGCGAAATACTCATTCATCCTACCGTCCAGGCCACGAAAACATTGAAATAAGAGCATGGATTTGTGTTGTATATGCTGTTCTGACGGCTGGTGGTGTTTTGGTTGTGGTGGATGCAGACTGGAACACCTGTTAGAGCACCTAACCAAGTTCCGAGGCCTGCCCCAGCTGTGGGCCCACCCCAGCACCACCCCCACCCACATTCCCATGGACACGGCCACCCCCACTCAGGAATGCAGATGGCCGGTGTAGAAGTTGAAAACACTCCAGAGAAGGAGGCGGAACTCCAGGCTGTGAAGGAGGAGGTCGATGGCCGATCTGTGTATGTCGGAAATGTGGATTACTTGACTTCACCCGAAGAGTTACAAGTTCATTTCCAGGTGTGTGGTGGGGCCCCCGTCTTTGGTTTTTGCTCCGTGGATTTACAAATATCGGCTTGTCCATTGCTACGACATTTTTTTTTAAATGTTTGTGCAGAAGGATAGCAGTTGCGAAATGGCGATGGGCTGGAAATTTTAAATGTGAGGAATGTCTGTGTGTTGGACTGAGCATTGATTTTTGTTTTGAAGGGCTGTGGGACTATCAACCGTGTGACAATCCTCACAGACAAGTTCGGCCACCCCAAGGTGCGTAGTCATTAACCCATCAAGTGAAAAAATCCAATCCGTTCCATAGCTTTCCATAGCTTTCCATGGCTTTCCATGGATGTGCTGATGTATCAGCGTGGTCATAAATAGCCTATGGTTTATATTGTCTGACACTGACTTTCTCTCTTTGGATGGGTTTTCTTGAAGGGCTATGCATTTGTTGAGTTTTTGGAGCCCGATGCTGTGAAGGCTGCCAGCGCTTTGAACGATACAGAGATCCATGGTCGGAAAATCAAGGTAACCAGTCCTTTGAAAGTCACTGGACAATGAATTTCCTTGCTGTGTTGGTGTAGCAATGGGGCCCCATCGTGTTGGGTGTCTTTCCATGGATGCCTGGAAAAAACTGCATAAATTGGAATTTGCCCCTGAGATACCTACCCACCTCTTCTAAAATTAAACAAAATTATATTGTGTTTAATTCTAATGGGTGTGAATGCAATCTTGCTGTCAGGTGGTTCCAAAGCGAACGAACGTCCCTGGAATGAAGAGGGGCCGTGGCAGAGGTAGAGGAGCCCCCTTTGGAAGGGGAGGCGGCGGCGGTGGTGGACCTTTCTATGGACGGGGAGCTTATTATGGCGGCTGGTGAGTGATTCTCTTCATGGTGTTTCTCTGACTGTCACACATCATCCAGTCAATCCCAAAGGAAATTGTCGCAGAAAAAAAAAGTAAATATTCAAAACGTGATTTATGGAAAATTTGATAAGTTCTTGTTTGAAAGGTGCTCTAGTCTCTGTATCGGTGCTCAGAGCGTGAAGAATCGTGTGTTCTGGTAAAAACGATTGAAAAAAAGGAAGACTCAACCTCCCATTCTTGGTTTATTTTTCAGGTACCCTCCTCCTCCACCCACTTTTTTCCGTGGTCGTGGTCGAGGTGGAAGATCTTGGTACTCGCCGTATTGAAGGATGTAGAGGGTGGAAAAACAAAAACAAAAAAATCAGGGCACGAAGTTTGTTTACACGCAAAAGAAGAAGAACTTATAGAGGTTACTGCCATGGTGTTTGAAAATCATTTCCCTCTTTTCCCCCTCCCCTTTTGTCAAGCAAAAAAAAAAAAAAAAAGGTTTGAAAGTCTGGGAAAGGTTTGTGCAGCCAGTGGCGGCTAGCATCGTATTTCTTGAGCATTGAGATGATGGTATATACAGGTGGTTGGTTAAAAAGGGAGAAAAAAAAAACAAAAATTAAGGGGGCGTCAATTGTGTTCCCAATTGCAGAGGAAAAAAAGAAAAGGGTAATCGGAGATACCTTGTGTGGAGGAAAGAGGGGCCTGTTCGTTTGTGTGGAAAGGGGGGGAGGGGTTGGTTTTTTGATTTTGGGGTGGGGGGGTTGGATTTGAAGGAGATTATGTGTTGTTTTTTGCTGGAGGTTGTTTTTTGCTTTAGGTGTGTTTGTGGGTGCAGAAGAGATGTGGTGGGGCTCCGTATTTAGAAGAAGATGAAAACAGGGGAAAAAATCAGAAGACATGTGTTCCTTTTTTTCTCGTTAATTACATGGACTCGTATTAATTTCACCCATTTGGGGTTCATGAGGGGAAGCAAAAAATCAGAAACTCTTCAAGTTTCTTTTTGTCGGAAGCAATCCATCATCTATGCAAACATATGTATCCCGACATTGATCAAATTCTGTATTTCCACTTGTCAAATTCACTGGAACAAGGGAGAATTCTCTTTCATTTTCCTCAGTCCATATTGGATATGCACCTCATTCCATTTCTGATCACCTCTGAGCAGACTCTGATTCACCGACCTCAGTCAGTTACACCCACAACATCCACAGCTTCATTCTGAAGGGTTTTACAATATCTCGTTTTCTGCCTCATTACGCAGAAATGCAACCCAAGGAAAAGCTCACAAATTTAACAAAACCAACACATATCCGCGCAAAAATGGAACGATAACCAATACAAATACCCGACCACCACCTCTCAGCCCACTTCCACACCCAATTGAGATTTTTTCTTCTCTCTCCTGGCGTTGGGGTGGTGGGTGGGTGGGTGGGTCGACCCGGCCGCCACGGCCCTTTTCATGAGATCCCCCCCTGTCATCATTGTGAGGAGGGGGTCGTCAGAGTGCTGGGGAGGGAAATCGTAGAACAGCGTCAAGGTGGGATAATCCTCACAGTTCCCTTGAAAGAACAAAAAGAAACGCATCACAAAACCGCCAAGTCTGAAAAGTTTCCTCAGTCGCACATCCTCCCTGGTCCAACAGCTGAAATCCCACCACCAGAGAGGTAAGAAAAAGGCTCACCCCCAGTCGCCCCTCTGACGCCAATATCCCTCAAGGTCGAATGATCGGTGTCGTAGATCATATATTCTGGACGGGGCTGCAGAGAGAGACAACACCACAGGAAATATTAGACTAAAACTAAGGCCACCTCTAAGTCCAGAATCACTTTTTGAGGAACGAATTCGAAGCAGTTGATGCGGCCGACAAAACAGAATAGCTCGGCTCCCAGGTTGAACTCACGCTGTCTTTGAAGAGAATCACATCGTACACAGCCCCAGCGTGCCTGGTTTGGATGGCGTGTTTTATGGATGCAAGCGTCGAATTGGTACACAAGGATGGGATTTCGAAGTTGAGGAGAGTGACTTCGGTGTTACAAAGCCTGCGCTCACAGGCGTTTTGAGCCATACATTCATGGAGGGATGCATCATCAACAACCAGCAAGAAAACTGCAACGTGCAGTGCTTGGCCGAGATTCCCTCGAGTGTCCATTTTACATTTTGTGTTTTTGTTGGTCGTTGGGAGGGGCAGGGGGAAGAATCGTTGTTGGAGGGGGCGTCAAATATTCAGAAACATGTCTCGCTTCGACACTGTGAAAAACAGTGCGTTTGCCGTCAGAAAATTGTTGTTCACCTGCAACGCACGAATTCGTCTTGTGACTGCTTGAGCTGGTCTATCGTCAACAAATCATAGATGAAAGGTTCTGGCGGCGGCCCCTTCGACTTGGAGGATTTCTTTTTGCCCTTCTTTTTGCCGCCTTTCTTCCCTTTCATCCCAACAAGAACAGTTCACCATGTGGTGCTGAACATACACAACAAAATAGACTTGGTTCGACGTATACAGTTCCTGCAACAAAGGCGGCGCCTGCCATTCCTGCATTGACTATGTCAGAAATCGTTGGGCGGCGATTGGTGGGCGTGCCGACATGTGTTGGAGATCTTTCAACAGCTTTCTTAAAGCAATTTTCCGTACAGAGGCCCGACTGTTTTGGGTGGTTTTGTTGATCAGGCTGTGTTTTCGCGCAGAAACAGGTGGTAGCGGCCCACCCTTTCATGAGGTGGGCTGAATTCTGAGTGGGGTTCAAAAGGACTGAAAATGTTGGACCTTCATTTTCAGGGGGATGTTTCATCAATGGAGCGACGAACTCGGCATGAATGCAGACCAAACGACCAAACAGATGAAACTCCCCACATCCCCGTATCAACCGATTATCTCACTGAAAAAACCCACAGCAGATCAGAGAAATTGACCCCAGTTTTTTACATCAAGTCCAGAAACCACTACCCAAAAGATGACTACAATATATTGTCATTCTATTTTTAAAGAATGACACTCATATCAAGCAGGAATGTCGCAATCTGATTCATCCTATTTCACCATCCTACCACAAATTTGATCAGAATGGGATGGGGCAAGGCATGTACTTGAAAAACATTGAAAAACACGTATGTTTCAAAATTAGATTATTCCCAGGCTCACAAATTGCGAAGTAAACCTAACCCCTTGCATAAAACAAAAATCATTTGTAGGTGACAAACATGATGCTGCTCCAATGCAGCCAAAACAAAGAGATGGTCTACTTGAGCAAAAAAAAAAACACCACCAACGATATATGCGTGGTTCAGTTCAACAAAAAAAGAAACAAATGCTGGATAACTTCCTCCCCCTCCCCCCCCCAAAAAAAGTACAACAACAGCAACAACAACATCTCACACTTTTTCTCGACATCCCATGCATACATATATATAATTTTTTCTCTCCATATTTAATTGATTATGCAATCTCAGCAAACTTTTTTTTTTCTCAGCAACACATCGCAACCATCATCCCAAATAGAATCAACCCCAATTTTGGCAAAGCCGATTCCCTGCATCCATTTCCAGTGCCATTCATATCATCCCTCGATCCAAAACTCGCCAACTCAGCATCTCCGTTGGCTAAATCTTTTTCAGCATAACACAGAAACGTCGCCTCCTGTCGGCCCTTTATGCAAGTTGGATTGATCAAGCATGTGAAATTTCTATCTTTAAGCATTTTCCTCTCTTCCATAAAATGCAGATGGTGTCGTAACTCTGGTCTGCCATCGACACACTCCGCCCAGATTTGAGATATCACTCCGGGGGGGGTGGCTAAATCGCAGCTGACTTCTCCATTCGTTTTTAGAGCAACTGGATTCACAGCTGGCTCCAGCCAGATTTTGTCGGAAGGATCCAGCCCACATGTTTTACGTCTGGTTTTGTTTTTTATATCCACTGAGATTCCATAGCTCTCCAGAAAACAGGCAGTCTTTTGGTAGCTGTCTTTCCCCACACAATGATCGTGGGTGCAATTTCTGCGACATCGATACAAAGGATTCACGTACATTCATCTTTCTTTGCTACAGACAAAACTGGTTCTTTTTGTATCGATTTTTTTTTTTATATTTCCAGCAATTGAGGCAATGATCGATCAATTGGGTTCTTGTCTACTTTTTTTTCTGTGTACTCTCTTGGATCAGCCAGGGAAAAAAATTCTGACCTCTAAAGCTATTCGCTACGATTCCATGTGGGTAGTTCTTGGGTAGTTCTTAAGCCATTAGATTTGTTTTCGGGGTGCGGATCAATGTCGCATTCTTTTCATGAAATTAAAATTGAAAGCTTATCCACCTGACAGTAAAGAGAGTCTCCGTTTCAGTGTAATTCAAACATTTTCTGGTCTTGAGGGTGGTACCGCACAGCACGGCGGATCTGGCTCGAACACGTGGGGGGACTGGATGTGGGCAGTTCGACTCAGACTGAAGCAAAAGCTCGACATCTTCCGGAAGGTCGAAATGCGCCAATTTCTCTTCCCCGAGCACCGCCTCCGCCCCCAGCAATTCTCGCTTGGATTGAAAAGCCACCAAACCCTCCGATAAGGAAAGAATCAACGAAATGCACAGCTCTATTCGGAATGTGGTGTTCACGAAACTCCTGCTACCCATATGACCTCCTTTCTACCTGGCTTGCGACACACAATCTTGAGAAAGGGCTGTCGGAGTGTTGGCGTTTGCGTTTTGCTCATACAACAACACAGAATCGCGAACCTCTGAATTCACGTGGCCGAGTCCTCGGTGTGGATGATCGAAAACGATGCTTTGAACCATATCCCCTTCTCTTAGCGAAATACACCGGAGAGAGTTTCGACGTCGCAGGCGATTGATCTTTCACGATGTATATTTTTACATGTATTTGTACTGCTCTTCCCAACAAACCCTTCAAACGCGGGCACGAGTTTGAAAGCCGACTGGAGAGTGGGAAAGTTTTTTCCCGATTTTCCATGGTCATACCTTCAATATCTATTTCTTAAACCGAAACAGATCTGAACTGCTGATAGTTATTTTGTTTTCAACACTCCACAGATAATAATTATCAAACTTTTCATCGTTTCTTTTTTTCAAATGATTCAATCTATGGAACAATGTGTGGGATCATCCATTCCACCCAACAGATGCATTGAATTCGTTGCAACAAAAAAATTCGAGGTTTATTGATCTATCCACCCAGCCGCATGTTATTTTCCCAGCGAAAGTGAACCAGTCTGATCCCAACCTCTCAATTCAGTCTGAACTCATCCAACCAATCCACACAAGGATTTCCCTTATCGTTTTCTTATCAAAAATCATTTCAAGCACCGAAAGCATGTCGCATCCTCACCCCACTGAGTAATATTGAAAATTTGGGTAGGAATCACTCCTGCTAGCTGTTCAGTGCCCACACTCTTTTCCATATCAAATAGAAGAAATAATTTCACCAAGAAAAAAGCACCAGTCGACTTTGTCATTCACAGAACCCCCTCCCTCCGCCATGAAAAAAAAAATAATAAAAAAAACTAGAAGAACACAACTAAAATCCACAGCTTTTTCATTCATTTTTTTCTTATGATCGCATGATGGATCAACAGGTCAAAGGTCTAAAATGTGTGCGACTGCTCAGCACACATAAATTTGATTTTAAGAGAAAAGAAAGAAAAAACCCAAAAAGGTGGGCTTAACAAGGAGCCTGGCTGGCCACTTCCAAAAAAAAAAGATTCTGCAACTCACCAAATCCAAAAAACAACAGATTAATTCCCCCTCGTTGAAAAGAAAAAACAATCACACACGCAGATTTTCAACACCACCTTCCTTCTTTCGGGTGGAAGCGTCTATATAAAAAAAGAAAGAAGGTTTAAAAAAAAAACATTGAAGAAAACTCAAAACACGTTCAAGTTCTGGACATGTTTTTGAAAGCACTAGTACCTATGACAGCCCTACACGCATCCACAGTCAAATCATACCATCCTTCTCTTGATTTCTTGCTCTTTTTTACCAGCAAAAAAAAAAATCAAAAAATCCACGAACGAACAAGAAACTTGAGGGCTGGCCGATCGCCCATACATCTCAATTGAATTCGAATCACCCCAGCCCAGCATACACCCTGGGCTCAACACCAGCAGTCTTTCTACAGTCATCCTCCCACCCACTCACCACTGGGGAATAAGAAAAAATCCCACCAAGATGAAAAACAACACCAATAAGTGAAGGCGGCACCCGATCCCATTCATAGTGCGAACTGATGCTGATTTTTCCCCCATGAGTTTGAAATTCCTTTTTTCCTTCGTGGCTTTGCCTCCCCCACCCTCCTTATAGCACACCATCATGGAATTCCACTGGTTTTGTATACATGTCGGGATGATCACACAGGCGAATGGTCGTTTCTTCTTGAGCTTCCTATCCTCAGAGAACAGCAGACGATATCGAAACTCAGGTCTGCCATTCACGCAGTCCACCCAGATGTGCGAACTGACGCCTGCCGGGGTGACTACTGAGCAGCTTACGTTTTCGCTGGATGTTTTGATGGCTGCAAAGTTCAGGGTGGGCTCCAGCCAGATTTTGTCGGAAGGATCCAGCCCACAGGTTGCACGTCTGGTTTTGTTTTTTATATCCACTGGGATCGCATAGCTCTCCAGCAAACAGACAGTCTCTGGGTAACTGTTTTCCGCCACGCAATACTCCTGAGTGCAGTTCCTGTGGCCATCACCACAATAGACATGAGTTTGTTTTTCGCTCCAATATTACTGTAAGCCTATTCTCTGAAAGCTGAATCACCTCATTGTGGACAGCCTTCGTTGGGCAAGTGTGCCTAATGTGAAATCAAACATTCATTCATTCTATTCTCTGGATCCGACAGCAAACGTGAAAATATCTGTTAAAATCTCTTCTGTATGTGATGTGATCCATACCACGCCCTAGGCCCGACTGGTGGCCGATTTCATTCTCATACACCCCTGCGTTCTAGATCCCACCCCGGCGAATTGGTCTAGGCCAACATCAACATTGGCGCTCAGCTTTTCCTGCACTCAGATCTACCTGGCGGTCCACAGAGGCTCTGTCGCGGAGATATTCATACAATCCCTCACTCTCGATGTCGTTTGACACAGAGCCCTATTTTTCGCCTCGATTTGAATGGAAGCAGGATCCGGGCAGTCGGTCTCGGATTGCAGGATAAGCTCCGCATCCTTCGGCAAATCGAAATATTCCAGTTTCGTTTTGCCGAAAGCAACATCAGATCCCAGCAGATCCCGTCCAAACTCGACGCTGTCTGCAACCCCTGCCGCAAGCCATATGCAAGCCACCGCCCGAATCCACCAACCGATTCTGCGAGGATAATCCATCACCGATACGCGGCCAAGTTCATCCTACACAACAATAACCGGCCAATAGCAAAGCGCAGCAGGCGACTGGGATTGACGATCTACGACACGACGGTGGTTTCGACATCAGCAGAGGGTGTTTTCACACACATATCACTACGAACAATGTCTGGACCGCTCAGCGACCACGGACGGTATCTGTAGAGCAATTGGTCAGAAGTGTATTGAGTATCGTTGTACTGCCTTCTCGGTGGATTCTTGTACTGCGAAGGGGGTGGTTTCACAGTCACGTAGAAGCGGCGACCGATGATGGAAGAACGAGCAACAATAAAAAACCAGTCCAACCCTGCGTCTTATCAGACCGACGCTTCCCAACGTTGGGGAGCCAACGTCCTTCGAAGAAAATCGTGCTGGGATCGAACCAAACGGTGCTTGTTTTCCCTCCCCTCGTTCTCAGACTTTAGCGGAACTTCGCCCACGATGCTGAGGCGGTTTCCAGGAAAGATCTCTGCACTCGTCTTGATTTGGATCACTTTCTTGGGGGAAGTTCTTGCGAAGGATCGGAGCCTTCTCGGTGCGGAAACCATCCTGAGTCAGTCGGACTTGAAGCTGTTTGGCGTCCCGCTCGATGCGAAGCTGTTGCTCCAATCAGAAAGCGATTGCGGCTACCCGCCGCCAACGGATCACGCGGCCAAGCTGGCGTTGAAGTGTCGATTTGTCGTGGAGGCTAGGGCGTGCTTGAAAGTGAACGAGACGGTTCCTCTCTACGTGGGCGAGAAGTACGGGCGGTTTGCTGTTTTGATTTCAATGTCCTACCTGGGGGGATAGGCCACATTGATTGATTCGGTGGGCGGGTGTGGGATATTTTCACAGGTGTCATTGGATTACTTGGGTTGGAGGGATTGAACCTGACCATGAAACGGCGATATTTTCAGATTCGGAGTGAGATCTTAACGTTGGAAAAAACATTGGAGCCCCTGAGATGCGGCTTGTTGTTGAAACGGGGGGGGGGGGGGGGAAGAAGAAGATATTCGCTTTCCGGCCCGATTAGGTAGAAGTAAGCGTTTGTGCGTTCCTGCGACGTTTTTCTCTTGCGCCTGTTGGGGGATCGTAGGACGCGGGGCGGGTGGATCGTGGGCAAGAGGCACTTTTCGATTCGTTGTTGTGTGGAATGGATATATCGTCTGTTCTGTAGAATCTAACTACTGGGTGGTCGCTGCTTCTTTCTTTACAGTTGCTCTGGGCAGCAATGCACGTTGATCTATAAGCGAGGTCCGTCTTCCTGTTTCTTCAACAACCACGGCATTGAGATCGACGTGAAGAACGCCTCGAGGGCAGAAACGTGTGGATTCGCGCCTGAGGATAGCAGCTGGCTGAAGCCTGGCGACAACCCCTTTGCACACCCTTCTTCGAATGACAAAGTAGGATGTGTGAGCTCGACGCCAGCGGGGGTGAAGTCAGAGATGTGGGCACCATGCGACGGGGGGGAGCCTCGTCTGCGAGTTCGCTACACCTTCAGCAAGGAAATGCCGGACGAGCCATACACTTGCTTCTCTATCCCCACCTGTATGAACAAGGTCCCCCGCAGTATCTTGGTTTGTTACAGCGAAAACAAGGGCGAAACGTCCAGCGTCAGCTTGGCGGCGGAGAATCACGGTGTCATGTTGAAGAGTTTGCTTTGGGCTGCGGTTCTGTATCTGTTCGCGATGTTTTTCGTTGTGGGGATGGCTTGATGGAGTGGCATCCAATCAGTGGCTCTGCCATCCACTTTTCTTTGTGGGGTGAATTCAAGAGGAAGGAGCAATGCTGACAGCCAGACATGAGGCTGAGACTGACCTTTGGAAAGAAACCCAGGAAAACGGAGAGAACGTGAGCGTTGCAGCTGGGAATTTATGTTTGAAGAAGCCTTTAAAAAGAGAAGGCAAAAAGGAAAAAGGAAAAAAAAAAACAACGAGCAACCAAAAATTGGTTTAGTCAAGTTTCTCGTGTGGCTGCCTTTTTTCAATTAAATGATTTTGACTTCCCCGTCAAATTCAAAGGTCTTTGTCTGGTTGAGTGTTTGCTGTTGTGTGTGCTGAGGTTTGTTTTTGTCTTTTTATTTTTTCCTAGTAAATAATTTATCATGAATGTTGACCGTATTCAGATAAATGATTCAATTGATTGACAAATGCATGCTGTGGACAAACTGTAATGTTATATTTTTTTTCTAAGTTTAGAAAAGTACCCATGTAAGACGGGAGTATAGATATGAAAGATTTGATCTGATCTCCGGGGGCATTCATTGCCAGCAGTTGAAGAAGCTTCTGTTCATAACAGGTCCAGGAAAATGAGTTTTTTATCTTTATGATTCCATGACTGTCAAATATCGGTTGCAGCCTCCTATCTATCAGGTTTATTTTTGTTGGGGGTTTAAAAAATGGGACTGGAGATGATCGCTCCTCAATGTGATTGTGTTTTTTTTTCAGCGTAATTTTTTGGCATAGTTAGGAGTCCTCTTATTGAATGAGCTTTCATTTTGTTTGCTACTTTTTAATTAGTCATCTTATTCAGTGAATGTCAAGTCCTGAGCTTTCCTTTTTTTAAATCTGTTTTGTAAGTTTTCTTAATGGGAAGAGGTGGTGTGTCAATTGGTGGAGTGTAAATAATTATTGTTGAAGGCTCGACTGATTCTTATGAGGGGATTCAAAATTGCACCCACCATTTGCCAACTCGCTTGAGATGAATTGAAAAAACTCAGGAAAAAGTTAATTGAAAAGAAAACTGTGATTGAAAGGAGCACATATGAAAACGTTAAGATATTTTCATTCGAAAGAGGACAGAAAACCAAACCAATTTTGTTTTCAGTTGTTTTTTTCACAACTGTTGAAACAAACAGATTCCCTTTTCCTCATCAAATAAGCACATTCAAGCCAAAAATATGTTTGTAAAAAAAAAAGAAAAGTACAAATGGTTGGAAGTCAGGACAGGGCTACTCCACTTTACAATTCAATTTGATGTTTGGTTGGTTGGCTGGAGGGAGGAATGTCAAATAATTAGGTGGGTGTGGTGATGGAACAGGGCGAAAAACCTCCAAAGTTGGTGTGAGAAAACAAAGGATGGGTTGAGGGTGGCGATGACTCCAGAAGGACTCGCTTCGAGAAATTGTGCGGAAAATGACCCAACATCGTCTACGTCTGACACTAATTGTCGGGCAGGATCTGGTCGTGGGATCTCATCGGTTTCTGTCTCGCACACTCTATGCGATCCCACCGCGAGCAAACACACTCTGACAAAGCTGCCACCCCTTCGTCCGCCGTCGACGTCGACAACTAGACTTCGAGTCACTCGAAAGGGGAGGATTGGAGCTATTGAGTGTGAAACCAACGCGCGGGATGGCGTCGGGGACATCCACGCTCAAGAGTTGCCGACAGTGTGAAGATTGACGATTGAGATTGTCGCGAACCGCCCTGGAGGTAGGAGTACGCATGGGTGGGGATGGGGAGTCGTGTGAATGCTGGAGATCTCTGGAGGCAGCAGTTGGGAACAGACTTCTTCAAGTATTCGTGCTCGGGCAAAGGCGTCAAGCGACAACGGTGGAACCGTGAGTCGTTGGGAAGCGGGGCGCTCGCTGGGATGACTGTAGTGGAGGATGCAAGCGAGCGTGCGGGAATGCCTGTTCGGGGTGGAGAGACGTCGGCTTTCCTTCACTTTTGGAGCGTCGTGGTTTCGTCGCGGCCCGGGCTGCTCGGACGCTCGACGGAAGGCCTCTGGATGATGACGAGCATACACGTTTAACCGTGGATGGGGTGCGTCACGTTGGTCGACCATAGCAACATCCCACCGTGGAAAAAAATCGCCAGGATTCGATCCGCACTACACAATCACTGCGGCGATGCGTTTCTCTCCCTCCAAAAATAACGCACGCTGGGGAAAGTTTCGGGAAGCTCGCCGAGATTTTGGGAGGGGGGGAGGAAACCGATTTGGGGGTTTCGATTTTTCCCAGCCAAGGTGGTCGTGAATTCGCTGGACGAATCGGAGAAGATTGGGAAGATTGGGATTTGGGGGCATAAAGCTCAACTCAAGCGAAATGACAGACGCGTTGTCTGCGGCCTGACAGACGAGGTGCCGCTTGGCGAACAGAGGGGGGACAACTCATTTTGCGCTCCGTACTACGTCGTTTTGGACGTTTTCTGTGACCCAGAACGACAGCGTTTCGTTGGTTTTGGGGGGCTGGAAAACGTCTTATACGCATTGACCGTCTTCGTCACGCTGTCGGCCAACACTCGAGATGTATAGCTTCGTGTCTGGCGAGCGAGGTGCCGTGCCTGGGAGCGCGAAAGTTCCGCTACCCCCCGACTCCTCAAGAAGAACGCCCGAGGGCCGACGCAGGATGGGGGTACGTTGGCCACCTGCAATCGCCGGTCTAGTCTGATCAATCACAGTTGTTTGGGTGAGGGAAACTGAAAACGCGAGTTGTTTCGCAGCACAAAGCGTGACGAGCGCGCGCGTTGGGCCCTTTTTTTGGACCCAACCCTGTCACGTGTCGCCAAAGTGGTATATATTTTCCCCGAGTGGCTCCAATTCTTTCTTCCTCCCATATGCGCGGCGTCGGCTTCGCAGACTGCTGGTTTTCGGAGGTCAGGGGGGTTCGGCAATCCCGTTTTTGATAGGGTAGTTCCCTTCAGCTCAGAATTTGCAACGCGTAAAGCGTCGTGGTGGTTTTGCGCGCATGTCAGCCAGGACGCCGACCCCCACAGTTTCGGAGCGCTTTTCTTTTGCCCGTTGTCGTGTTTTCCCCTCCCATGGTTTCGTTCTATTCGGGGCGCTCTGACCTAACCGTTGCAATGTCAGAAAGCCATCATACGAAAAAATTGAGACGACGGAGCTTCCTTCAAGTGCGTCTCGTCGGGAAAAGTCTGACTCAGTGTTTTTTTTCCTTCTTTTTCCCTCCTGGTTTGGCGTGTTCAGATCTCACGACAAGGGGCGTCACTGTCGGCCACGTGCGACGACGCAAGAGCGGACACGCTGGCGTCCTGCTCGGACGACTTTCGAGTTTATCAGGATTACAACGTGGAGGCGAAGCGGGCGTCGTCCCCGATCGTCTTATCGAAGGAGGGGGGCTCCCCCGTTCCAGAGCTGTCCGGTTTTCCGTGCAGTTTACCCGTGTCCGCGCCTTCACCCTCCAGCGACTCGCCGCTGGAACCCCTCGGGGAAAGCCTAGCTAATTGTGCAGCCATGGAAGGACTCGAAGAGGTGGGCACACACACACACACACACAGTTTCAATACAGTTCGGAAACGAACGTCAGGAATCCTGCACCCTTATTTTGTTTTCACACCTCCAGTGGAAAAGGGAAAAAAAAAATAAAATATACATACTGCAGAAGGTACCCCTGTGGTTTGATTGGCTGCATCATTTTTCATGTCAAAACATAAGCTGCTTAACGTACCAAAGCCAGGGTGACACTGTGGTGTTAAGGGGAAAGGCCCTGCTGCCATTGTATGCAGCCATTCTTGGATGGATTATTATTATTTTTTTTTGGGGGGGGGGTCTCAACAGCATTGCTTGCAACCAACACATGTCATAGGGCTTTTTCAGTTTTTGCAGCACTGGCAGGGGATGTCTGTTTTTTTGTGTTTCGATGTTTTATGCACAGTGCCAATGAACATAAAACCTCTGCAACGGAAAACAAAGAAAACGCTGTATCCAGATCTAGCACTTTTTCCCGATATTTGTATCGAACACAAAAAAGCATCCTTGGGAATGATGCCATGTTGATTTTTTCTTTTTGGTCTTTTTTCCTTCAGGTGAAACTGGAAGATATCGATATCACAGGGGCCATCCAAGGAGATGACCCCATTGATGCGATCGGTGATCCGATGGATTGCCTTCCAGAAAACGTCGATTTGTTCAATTTTCTGGGGGAAGGCGAGGACACCAAGCTGAATTTCGCATGTCTGGGGTTGGACGGGGCTTTCGACGGAACCTTACCAGAATTGGAACAAGACAAAATGACAGATTTGAGCCCACCAGAGTCGTTTGCTATGGAAGTGGATAATAACAGCATGGAAATGAGGGTGGATCCAGTGGAGATGCCTGGGCAAGGGGCAGTGTGTGCCAGCGAACAGCCAGAGTCCAGTAATGCTGTTGTGTTGGGCATTCCGTATTACGTGGCCTGTCAGTGGGAACAAGCTCAGCAAGCTCAAGTCCAGCAGCAGCAGGCGGCGGTGATGCTCTGGTGGCAGGCTTATTTGTGTGGGGTTGCTGGGGCTGGGGCTGCCCCAGGTGGTGTGGGGTTCCCCCCACAGCAGTTGGGTTGGTCGATGCCACCGCAAATCGCATCTCAGCATGGAGCCGTCCCAGAGTTTTTTCCTCACATTGCTACTGCTGCTGGCATCGCTCCAATCAACACAGCTGGTCAGTTTCCCCCCTCCCCCTTTTCTTTCTCATGCCCCTGGCTCTAATTTTCTCAGTCCTGCTGCTCAAGAATGGGAGGTTTTGATGCTGTTGGGCACCTCACCTCCTTCCATAACCAAAATAAGTGGGATATTTCTTAGTTTGGCTGCCCTTTTCTGCAGAAAATAAGAAATTAATCTGTACTGACAGTCAGGTAGTCGATTTATTTAGCTTATAAACAAAGGATAAATTGCTATTTGCAGGAAAAGCTGGGGGTCCTGGCGGAGCAACCACTAAACGGAGACGCAGGCAAGATACTTCAGGTGCTGCTGGTCCAAGTGGTGAAATCGGCTCTGCCTTAAATTCCAAGAAAGGAAGAAGACCCAAGCAAGAAGAAAGGGTATGTTGTTTTCTTCCCAAATTTTCTTTTTAAAAAGCAACTCAATGTTGGAACTCATAGACAAAATGCCCCCTTTTCAGAATATTCTTTGCAATGGTGTTTCTCTTTGAATCAATGGAACCACACTTTACATTTCCCAGTTGTGAATCGTACTTGGTCGATCTGAAACATAATTCAGGGGGCATGCATCCCCCTCAACTTCATCTCGACTCTTAGTATTTTTTTCCCTTTTTTTCTTTTTTGGCCCAGGTGTGCAAAAATTGTGGAACTCGATCCACCCCGTTTTGGCGTAAAAACAAACAAGACGGATTGCCCCTGTGCAACGCTTGCGGTCTTTACTTGGCCAAAAACGACGCCCCCCGTCCAAAAGTGCTGTGGAAATCTGGAGCCGACGAGACTTCCGTGGAAACGCCCAACACCCCTCAAACCCCCCAGCAGGTCCCCAACCAGCAGCAAGTCATGCCCGTCGATCCAGCCCCACACCTTCCCATCACTTCCCAAGCCGCCACCCCCATGTTGGCCCCAAGCACTCCAGAAACTGCAACAGCTCCAGCCCATGTTTGAATTTCCCTCCCGAGCCGAGCAAGAAATGCCTGAGGATATCTCACAAACCCTGTATTAGAAGAAAAATATGAAAAGGGGGTGGGGAAAATCAGGTTTCTGTTCACAGGCTACAGAAACAGCCTGTGAAGCTTCCCCCCTCCCGTTTTCTCCCCCCACCCGGCCCCCTTTGTTTGTGTGGGGGAAAGGGGAGGGGAGGTTTGATTGGAATTTGAAAAGTAAGAAAAGATAATGGAGGATAGGAAGAATTGGCTGTTGTGGAGGGGAAAAAAAATGATATAAAAAAAGATCGGAAAGAAAATTGGTATGCTTTTGGGTATGGCGGTGATTCTTTTGCGGTTTGGGAAATGAAGAGGAAGAACTGCAAAGACAGAGGCAATGTTATTTTGGACTGTTTGGGGTTTTTTCAGGGGGATGCCCACCCCTCTATGTTTTATATGCTGGTTGTTCTGGTGTGAGTGAAGGTGGTGGTGGTGGTGAAATTATGATTTAACTGAGGTGGGAGAAAAAAAGAAAACGAAAACAGTGGGTGGTGGTGATTAGAATTGGATTGGGGGGGCTGGTGGTTTGGGAGGGGGTCTTTTTTTTTTTTTTTTTGCCCCGTGTCAATTCATGCTTTTGTTTTGTGGGTTTCTTTTTTGTGTGGGTTCATTTCGGGGGCTGAGTTGGCACCGTGTGATTTTCACCGAGGTTTGTGTTGAACATCATTTTATGGGGTTTTTTTGGGTCTTTTTTTTTTTTTTTTTTTTGTGGTGCTTTTAGGGTTTTGGGGGAAAAAGGGGAAGCGAGTGATATGAAGGGGATTGTTATAAGCAGTTGGGTGGTTAAGAAAAAGAATCTTTACTTAAAGCTAGGAACAAAAAAAATGAACAGAAGAAATTGCAGGAAGAGAGGGTGATAAAAAAAAATTAAAAATGAAGGTTAGAAAAGGAGATGGTTTTTTTTGTTTTTTTTTTAAATCCTCGTTTTGTCTGGATAGATTTTTATCTTGTGTCGGCAGAGTGGCTTCATCGATGTATATAAAAAGAAAAAGTAAAAAAAAAAAAAAAGAGGGATGGGGGTTAAATGAACAAGGGAAAAGGGGAATTGGTCGACCTGCCGAGAGGCTGGGGACATTTATTGATGGTTTCCCTTATCTTCGATCTTTATTTTGTTAATGGATTTTGGATTAATTTTGTGTGTTTGTGGGTGTGGTTTTTGCTATCGTTACGCTGGGGTGTCTTGGAACAGTTTTTTTTTGTCTTTTTCTTCTTCTCTTTATTTCTTTACTTTTCTTTTCCCCTTTCTGTTTTTTTTTTCGGTCAAGTTATATCTCCAGAGGTGCGAGATATGGTAGGAGAAAGGGAAAGAAAAAAAAAAGCTACGGCGTGGAATATTAAAGGAAAAAGAAATTCACCCCGGGGAAATTCACATAGCATCACATTTTTGTTGTTCGATCGTGTTTTTTTTTAATCGTTTTTTTTTTTTTTTGTAATTGCAACTCCATGGGTGGAAGACTTGGGTGACTGAGATGGGGTTCCAAACTTGACGAAAGAAGAAAAAAAAGCAAAAAAATTATATGAACAAGGTTAGAAGTGGTATGAATTCATGCAAATCTTTTGAACGGAGAGCCCCTACTCATAAGGAAACACTCCAAATAATATTCTCTGCATAATTTTCTCCAAAAGTTGCGAAAGTCGGCAATGGAGACTTTTAGACTTTCCTCTGCCCTTATTTATGTCTGGTTTTCTTTTTGATAAAGCAAGAAGCAAGCACACGAAGAAAAGAAAATCCACAGAAAGTAGAAAGGGAAAAAAATGTGAATTTGGTAGTGTTCGAAACTGTCAAGGTCGGATGACCAACTGGGGTGATTACGGTTTTCGTTTGAATGGGTTACTTTTTCTTTTTTTTGTTTCCTTGGTGTAAAACAACAATACAGATGTACTGTCTGTATAGCACATATTTTTTTGTGTTTTTTTTAATGCCGTGCTGATTTTGTTCATGTTAACTTTATGTTTTTGTCCATAGATGTCTGTATGCTGAAGATATCCTCTTGCTAGTGGTTCATCTGGTGGGGATGATTTTTTTTTTCCTTCAGTTTTTCTGGTGTTTTTTCCAGAATTGAGATGAATAAGATTAATATAGTAACCAATGTCTTGTGCTTTTTGTTGATAAAATCGACGCTTTTGAACACCGTCCCCCCCCCCCCAAAAAAAAAAGGGTGAAAGACAAACTGATGTACAGAAACAGGATTAAAGTCTGGTCAGACTTTAGCGTCTTTGTCTCGGTGGGCAGCTTTTGCCCTTTTTTTGTTTATTTGTTTTTGGGAAGAGAAGTGGAAAGCATGGTTTTGGGTCAAGGGAATGTTGTGCGGATATTTTTATGTTTTTGAGATAAAGCAACGGTGTTGGTTGCGGAACCATTGGTGGTTTTGTCCAATAAACTGTAGGTTTTTGATATTTTTTGTTTCGTCTGACTTGTCTTTTCAGTGTTTCTTAAGAATGAACTGGTTGATGTTGTGGTAAACCTCAATCGATTTTAAGAAAGCTGTATATATTCCTTGGCTGTTAGAGGGAGGCAGTCTTGGTCGGCCTGATGTGACAAGAAGATGGGGTTTTTGTAATTTTGAAATCTTTTGCAAGCAAAAGCAAGTGTGTTTTTCTGCGCAGAAATCATACTTGTCAGAACCATTAACAGTTAAACTGGGCCATCAGTCAGCTATGCCATACCAAGGGGATGGGTTTATCTGCAGCAGTATATTGGCATGAGGTTCCTAGTGTTATTTTATTTCTAGTGGGCAAGTGACCCCCCCCAGAAAAAAAGAAAAAAAGAAAAACAGACCACCCTCTTTCAAACGATGTAGCAGTATCATAACGCAGTATCATAATCATAATTACAACCCACAGCAAAAGAGAGCCATCACCCTCTATGATGCTGGAACAAAGACAAAAAGGAAAGAAAAGAAAGAGAAAAACAAAAAAAAACAAAAACAAAACAAAAACCTTAGGATTGTAAACCTGCTGAACGTATTGAAGCCATTTTGCTGATAACTAAAGCTAATTTGCCCGATGGCACCCTACTAAAAAGATCCTTGGGATTAGCCCATCGAAAAACATCTGAATGCAAAGAACGAAAGGAAGAATAAAAAGGACATTCAAAAAGAAAATGATGTAGCTCTGTTCTGTGGTGTTGACTGCGCGAAAAAGCACAATGGTTGAGAAATCATCCAATTGGCTGCAGTCAATTTTCGTGTATTCTACACCGTTCAAAATTCAATTTCCCCAACACCTTTTCTTTCTTGGTGAAAACAACGTCCGCAGAATTGTGAAGTGACGCGTACTTTCCTGGACATCTTTGTTTGGACAAGGTCCTGATCGTAAGCTTTTCGAACTATAGTTGGAAAATATGGTGGAATCGAGAAAGGTGCGAAACGCTTTCGGCCAGGTGGGTTGGTTGGACTGCAAGAGGCTAGGTTGGCAGTTACACACCGTTACACTTTCCAGAAAAAAAACGCAGTCTGCCATGTGTGCACACGCCACTCTTCAACTCAAAAATACCACACCCGGCCGCCATCTGATTTTGTGGAGATCCGATGTGGTATAAGACGTTGTCGTCGAGTTCTATCGGGTGCACTCCTTATAAACCCACCCTCCACACCAGCCATCCAAAAAATTCCGAGAGCTTGTGAAACAACTTTGAACAGGGCTTTACAACCTTCCAATTCTCCATAGATTGAATTGGAAATCCCCTTCCTTTGATCGAAACCACCACCATGGCGCCGTCGATGATTTGCGTTGTTGCGATCGTTGGATTTTTGATTGCGATTGGCGTGGAAGGCAGGCCGTCCGGCGGCGGCTCGATTCAAGGTACCGAGAGGTGTTGAGAAAGTCTGGATGGGAAATTAAAGGAGCCAGTTTTGGAGATCATGTGAATCCATGCACGACATGACCGCAGATGGCGGCGGTTCACCCCCGTCCATTATTCGCTGAATGAGGGGTTTGGGTTTGCTTGGGGGGTTTGGGGGCGTTCAGTTTTTTCAGGATGTCGGGGAGGGTTAGAACTTTGCTATGGAAGGAAATTTTCTTACACAGATGCTGAAGTATTATGATCAAAAGCTGCTGAGAAAACGAAATAAAACTCAATACTGCACTTCAAAACTATCTCTAAAGGACGATATGTGGCAAAAAAACCTGCTGATTCTGTGATCTCCTTTTCCTTTTATTATACAGTTGTGAGTGGAAGTTTCTGTTTTTTTTGTTTTTTGATCAGTTAACAAGGGCATCACGAATGCTGATTTCATCAGCATTCGTAGATTACTTGTGAAAAAAAACACAAGCATCGAAAAGGAAACTCAAGAAAACAGCACCGAAGCTTTGGAGAACGAAGAATATGGTATGTTTGCACACATTTGAATATCTTAGTTTGTTCAGGGGAAAAAAATCAAAGGATTTTTCTGAAAAAAGAAATATCAATTGTGCTTGAATTTTATACGAATCTTGTATTTTTGTTCAGGAGTGAATTCTTCTTTCGAATTTTGATCACTGCTGTTATTGAATATGTTGATGATCACTTTTTTTTCTGTTTGATTTTCCAGGCCAAGACATGCTTTCATTGCAGAGCTGTAATGAAGTGTGCGCAAAATGCGGCAGCAACAAATCTGCCTGCATCGGTGTTTGCGTAAGTACTGCTTTGATCCAGAAAATCAAGAATCAAAAACTCAGTACAAGAGTATTATGTACAGTCGAACCCAAAATATGCATATTGTTGCAACGAATTGTCAAAAATGCCACAACAAATGTTAAGAATTGGTCGGAAGGGTTTCTCTTTTTATTTTTACTTTCACGCATCGAACCAAAAAATTCTTTCGGCTAAAAAAGACATGAAGACGGGTAGAGGGCTGGACGCAATGCTGCCCGAATAAAACAGCAAATACTTTCAGCGAGCATAAAAACTCCAGCAAAAATCTGGGATCGACTTGAAAGACAGCAGTTTTTTGGACTGCCCTTTTTTAGTCCATGAAGTACTAGATGTGGATGTTGTGACAGGAGCAAGCTGGGGTGGAATTTACATCGAATTTGATATTCGAGTGTTGCACCGATTACAATTGCTCTGGGGAGGATGTGTGTCGGGCCGATGCTGACACTGGCTTTATTACTTGCGGTAGGAGCCCAATGAATTCATACAGCTTTCCAGAAATCTGACACAAAAAGAAAAGCTCTATCAAGCAGGTGCAAGGGCTAATTCCTGTTGTACTTTTTTGTTCCGTGAAAATGTCTTTGAACGAGCAGATTTGAAAATTTCCCTCTGGGTCTGACATGAAGTCTGATTTATTTTCGCTTGCTTTTTTCGTTTCGGCTGCAGTGGAAGTGGAGTGATTTTGTCACTGAGAAACCCACATCTGAAAAATGGACTGCACATTCACATCGACAATAGGTGGAATTGAAAAACCCGGAGCTGGATCGTTCTTGGTGGAAATATTGCATTGTGGAAAATATAGTCAGGATTGTACATTCATAGATTCTCTGCTTGTGTTTTTTTTCCCCTCTGTTTGGACTGGGGGTCGAGGAACCCCACAAATTTTTTGAGCTGAATCTTGTCAGAAGATGGGAGCTCATTCTGAAATGTCGGGCTGTTAGAACGTATTGTTTTCTTTTGTCTAGATTAAATTCTGGTGATGTTGATGGTCCAAATGGAATGAACTTGTGTATATCATGTTACTTCAAATTCAAACGAATTTGCATGTAAATTTATACATTATGAAGTGCATATTCATGTCGGTCAATGAGTTTTTGTGCTGGATTGTGGGGAGATTCTGAATGTGGGCTGTCTGTCTGTTGAACTGCTGAAGTGGTTGGAGCAATTTCAGCTGTAGTATTTGGGCACCATCAAACTCCAGAGCAGTTGCAACTCATTTTTATACAAAACTATCTGTTCAGGATATCCTTGCTGATTGCCCCGCCCGACTGCCCAAAAAGGTTTCAACACATTTCGGTCCTTTTCAAGATCGATTTTTCGAAAGTAAGAATCGCAAATTCCAAGTTAATACTTTCGTGATGGCATGTGTTTGAGACATTGGGAGGTAACGAGCATTTCAGGTGATTTTTGGGTCGATCGAGAGGCCCTGTTTGACTGCTGAAAGGAAGTCGATCACGTAACACCCGACACCTCCTCCTCCAATAACCACCATTCGACGTGCAACCAGTCACTTTCTGCTTCCAAGACGCCCTTCCATTCTGTTTCTGGAAAAACCAGTTTTCGACTGTGGACGAGGCACGACAGAGCGTGTGTGTTTTTCCGATGCAATACGCTCTGTATCAATGGGCGACGAATGGGGAGCTCGCGACTGTCAAGTTTTGGGAAGGATCGAGGGTTTACCAGACTGGCGTGTGAAGCGACTGTTTCGGGCCATTTACTTGGGCGTGTTTCTGGGGGCGATCTCCTTGGTGATCCTTTCGACTCTTAAATTCACGCAGAGCCTCGAGTCTTTCGACAAATTGCGGGTGTTCCTCAGAACGAATGTCGTCGTGGGGACGCTGTGTGCTGGCGCGACTGTGGGGTGCTTGATCGCGTATTTAATCCGCATTTTCCAAGTTCGACGAGCGAGGGCGCAGTGGACGGCTCGACGGATTCGAGTTCAAATTTTGTTGTTCGTGGAGTTGTTTTCCCACTCGATAAACACCATTTGCTACGTCGCTCCCAATGTCCACGTCTTGGGCGATGCGTGTCGACAAGGGGGCTGGCTGGTGCAGTGGTGTTCGTTTTCCCGGATCATCTCGTGGAATAACATATTTCTGGTGTTCACCCTGCGCGCGAGAACCGCGAATCTATGGTTGGACAAGGCAGGAAACCCTGTGGGACGTCAAGATGCGACGCTTATGGACGCCCCCTGGCACAGTCACTGGGTAAGCCTGCTGGTTTGGCTCTCGGGGACTGCTTTAGCGCTCCATGAATTGATATTCGTGTATTCGTTCGGCTACGAGCATCACTTGGGCCGACTGAAGGACGCCAATTCTGACAGCCCCCAGGGTTTGGACAACTGCGAGTTCTTAGCTCAAGAGGCGTGCCGCCCGCCAACCAGCGTAGTGGTCAACGGAGTCATGCAAATCATCCAGCTGTTATCCTTGCATGGCTTGGCCGTGTTCTATATCTACACGGGGTACCGCCGCCTCCAATCGAAACCTTACAACGCTTTTCGGTGGACGAACATAGCTTTGAGGTTTCACTACTTGGAGAGCAGGGTAATCGGCAATTTCTTGATATTCACAGTGAGTCTTTTATGGTTTGTGAGGATTCGGTCCTGCTCCAGCACCATTTTGGTTTGGTATGGAATCCTCCCATCTCAATTGGGTATGACGATCATGGTGGTGGTCAACTGCATTCTATTCATGCCCTACACACCATCGAGAAATGTGGAGAGGCGTTCAGCTGAAAACCACCTGGCTTGGACCGAAAACCAGAAATCCGAATTGATGGTGGCCGATGGGGGCAAACGAAAGGGGGGTCTCTTTTGTTTCGAAACGGCGCTGTTGACTTGGTACTGGAGCTTGTGTTCCTACCACTATGATTCGAACAAGGGGGAGTGTTTCCGGAAAGGCTACCCAGCCCTGAAATTGGAGGATGCCAAGAAGATGTATGGGTTGCAACACCATGACTACATCAGAATCAAGGAGCTGGACACGAATGTGTTGATTTCCTGGAACCACAACACGATCGTCTTAGCTTTCCGGGGGACGGATAGTTTGACTAATCTCTGGGCGGATGTCCAGTTCTGGCGATCGATCCACCCTCCAGAAAGGGGCCGGTGGCTGCTGGGGACGATGCCTCTAGTACATAACGGTTTCCTCGAAAGCTGGACTGCTTCGGGGGTGAACCACGTGGTGCTGGACAGACTGAGGGGAATAATCGAATCCCCGAAGTTCGATCGGGGTGATCTGAGGGTGATCGTGACTGGGCATTCTCTGGGTGGAGCTGTGGCCGTGCTGGCATCCTATGACATCGTGAAGTATTGTGGGGTGGAGTCTGACAGCATTTCGTGTTACACTTTCGGAGCCCCCAGAGTGGGGAATCATGCTTTCGTGAAATGCTACAATTCGGTGGTTCCTGACACTTGGCAAATCATCAACGACCATGACATCGTTCCTCGATTAGCCAAATTCATGATCTTTTTCAAGCATGTGGGGCGAAAGGTGATCATCAATTCCGGAGGGGACATGATTATTTGCCCATTGTTCATGGAGGTAAGTTTATCCACCTGCTTCAAATGGGTGACCAGGTCCAGCATGGTGGCCCAACATTTCATGCTGAGCTACAGGAAATCGATGGCTGCCATAATCAAGGCCCAGTTCAAAAGGGGGAAAGAAATCGCGGGGGGTTTCGAGGCGATGTCCTCGCTGCTTTTTGGAAACTATGGGGAAAAGAGCCACCTTGCATGGGCGCTGGATTTTGATATTGATGGGCTGACGCCGGCTTGAGTGATAATGATCTTGTCGATTGAATGAATCGGGATTGCTTTTTTGTTGGAGGCTGTGAGCGACTCTGTCGTATTATATATATATAATATAATGGGTGTCTTTTTAGGTGTACATTGTTTGTTTGATTATAAGTTTTAGGAGGGGGTGTATGGACTAGATGAGTTGTATGTTGGTCTCGGAAGATTCGAAAAATCTCTTTGGAAATCTCTTTTTGGGGGGAAATATGTTGAAACTCTTTTTTTTGCAGAGATTTGGTTGTCAGTTTCAGTTAAAAGATAGACACCCTGGGTCCTGGGAAAAAAAGGGAGGGGTTTTTGGTCAACATTGTTGGGGATTTTTTGCATGCCGATTGAATTATTATTTTTCCTTGAATGATAATAAACCTGCAACGAAACTTTTTTCTGACATCGACAAAAAAAGTGACATCAATTTGCTTAGTTAGTGTATGAGAGTGCGATCCATGCGCATTGTTTCTCTGTTGACAATGCCTGTGTTTTTGAACTGGACAGAAAATTGTGCATTCTTTTGTTGTTTTAAGCCAGCACCACCTTTACCCAGGTGGTGTTGGGGTTGTAATTCTGTTGTTTAGCTTCTCTTGGTAAAAGATCCAACATGGATGAAATGTCAGCCATGAGCCATCCTTTGCCAGAAATGCACCAGGGATCATTCATCAGCCGAAATCCAGAAGTGACCACACTACTCGTAGTCAGACACATCAATACACTGGTACAGATTCTTGGTTATCCTAGCATCAACAGTATTGAAAGGCACATGGTCTGTCATGGTGGTTCAGGCCCAGTGTGAATCAGATTATGAATGGCAGAGGAAAGCGAGCTGGAATTACACCTTCTCTTTTTGGTCCCTCAAAATTCATTCAACATCATACCTTGGAGGATTGGTTCCACTTTCTTTTTCGTCCTCTTCCCTTTCAATTTTCCATGCTGAAATTTCTCCATATGTCCCCCCCCCCTCCAAAAAAAAAAAAAGAACATCTGTGAAAACATATATGTATCATTTTGACCCCCCCCCCCAAATCGATGTCTCGAAAACCTGACCAAACAAGTATAATACACATAAAAAGCAACCTCCCTCCATAAAACGGACCAAAAAAAAAAAAACAAAACGAATTGAAACCCCAAATTATCATTTCTCCACCAGTGCAAAATCGCAATATCAATTTGCGCAGTGTGTTGCATATTTAAGAAAAAGATCCAACCCCATGTCCGATTGACCTGCCTATCTTTTACCACCCTCCATATATTCAGGAATAGCATTTTTTCCCTTCCCCCCCCCCCCCCCCCCCCCCCCCCCAATTACCTCCCTCGCAATTTAAACACAAGTAGTGAGATCCGTCAAAAAAAAAAACAAAAACAAAACAAAAAAGTGTGACAAGTGTGACCTTATGCCAGACTCGGAAAAACGTTGAAAAAGTGGTAGACCTCGTCAGAGTCATACGCAGCCACCTCGGTCCCACATGCATTACAAAGCACCAGTTTCGAATCGGTGAATTGCTCGTTCACCGACAATGAAGCCATTTCATCCACAGCCAAGCCTTCCTCCCCCGTTCCGTTTCCTTCTATCAATCTGGACCCCCCTCCAGCATTCTCATTCGATGCATCCAGCTTCCTTCGAACAACTCGACCGCCCGCGGTCGGATCCCCTTTTTTCAGTCGCTTTCCCGTGCTGATTGATTCTCGAAAACCTTTCCTGCGATTGACCTCCACCCTGCAGTTCATCACAAACATGGCTCGGAAGCAGCCCACCATGCTGGAATGCTCTTGGCAATCCACGCACAAGGTGGTGAAGCAACCGGGGCAGTTCAGGATGGCGTCTGACGTGCGACCCCTTCGAAGCTTTGCAGTCCATTGAGCATCTTTTTCATCGAGGGTGGGGTCATAGAAAGGGTCCTCCATCAGATCCAAATCGTCCAATTCTCGGCCGTCCAGACTGCTATCGGACCTTTGTACAAAAACAGCTTTGATTTAAGCAAAAAGGGAATCACAGTGGCATTAAGTAGGAGGAGGATTGACCGTCAAGTACTCGTGTGGATTTGAAGCTGGGCCGATCAATAGCCCAACTGAACACTTGCCATTTGGCTGCAAAGTGAACGTTTCGTGATTCACCCAATTTGAAAAAAAAAAAGAAAAAAGGACAAAAAGATATGGAAGCCTCATTTATTCTGCTGCACTGCAAATCTAAAAAAAAGTAAAATATGATGAATTGGAACATTTACAATATTTTTCAATATTTGAATCTCGAATCACAATTTGGGGCAACAGTCTGACAGGTAAAAAAAATATTCTGCCATTCCCTTTCACCCCGAAAAACACCTCAAAAAGCAGTTTTATTTATTTTACTTATTTTTTGGAAATATCCCTCACCCCCCCTCACCCCCCCTCCACCTCGAAATAAAAAAATTGAAAGAAAATGTAAGGGGGAGAAAGAGTGTGTGGGGGAGGAATCGGAACTTGATTCTGCAAAAAGTTTCCTCTTATACCCTGCGCTAGCTTTTTTCTTTTTCTTTTTTTTTCAACTCTTCACGAAATATTTCAATGATTCTACCCATAAAAAGGATGATAAACACCCTTCCTCTCGCCTTCTCTCAGGGTTTTTTCTTTCTTTCTCAATACCACTCACCGCCACCACATTTCTTCATTTTTATCCACCATATTGGCCTGATTGGAGGCAGAGGACGGCTTGCTGTCCATCCTGCTCTTTTTCATTCTTCTCCCTGGAATATTGGAAAAGTAGAAAGGTGCCACGGAATCCTCTTCGAGTCGGGGCTGCCTTTGTCTAGGAGGGGTTTGCTGACGTGGAGTCCAAGGAGCAGCCATCACCCCTTCTGAAACAAGAACAATGCCAAATCAATTGGGTGTTTCCTGCCAAAACTGGCCTCTTTGTCTTGGAAAAGAAGAAGAAGAGATTCCTGTTTTCAAAGAGAATTTGTGGGATGTTTGAAAACAGGACCTCCTTGCACGGGACCCTCCCAAAAAAAGCCACCTCCCTAAGTTTAGTAAGCCCACTTTCGCAACGCGCCTCTTCCCCCCGCCCCCCCGTGAAAATCGTCGACCTCGGGAATGGTGTGTCTTTAGCTCGCCGCATCACGCGGAACGTATCAACCAGACAGACAGAATTCACCCCCGTTTTCGTTTCGTTTTTTTTCTGTTTCTTGAGAAGACTACTGACCTGGCAGCGTTGGTCGATGAAGGGCAAATAAAAAACGCGGGAAAAAAGAATAGAGTCGAAAAGGTTGGCGTTCAGGTGAGTGCGGTAGTCATGTCCCCTGCCAAACAAGAAACGAAAAACCCGTTCCAGAAAGGACCAACTCCACCACTCAAAAACTCCATCGCCCAATTTTAAAAAAGTATAGTACAAAGTAAGAGAGTCACGTGTCGTGGTTTCGTGTTTGATGAATGTGAAATAAAAATGAAAACCAATTGAGAAAAATATCAGTTTGGAGCAGTTTCTGGCAAACCGTCGCACGTCGTTCCACAGCGCCACGGAAGGAAATGCCGAGGGTAAGACGTGAACGCGAAAAGCGCTGACTATTTAAAGGGGGAAGGGATCTGTGTTCTTTGTGTCGTTTCTTGGATCCGTAGTTTTGAGAGTTTTCAACCTTGATCGAAGTGCATCAGGTTTGTAAAATAGCGGAGCGATTTCTTCCCTCCGCATTCCCAAGGGAGCTGGGATCTGCAGCGTACCACAGCTTTCATCGAATTACTTGTATGCAGGGAAGCAAGTCTCAAAATGAGATAATTCTGCGGGCAAAATCTGGGAAACACTGATATTCGGAATGGAAAAACAGAACCCTCTGAATAAAACAGTTCAGAAACAGGGGCACATAATCCTGTGTTTAGCGAATCGAGGCTGGCTTTCTCGGATTCCGACCAGGCCGAGACGTCGTATTTTGGAACAATTAGGCTGCGCGACCTTGATTTCTTGTGGGTTGTTTCGCGCTGGCTTATACTCCATCTTTCTCTTTCCAGGCTGGGCTGAGGAGATCGAGTTCGGGCGTTGGAACCCCTCCACAGAATGAGCCTCTGAGTGAATCCCCACGGACGGACGTCACAATGACTTCTCGAGCTGCAGTTCACACGGGCCGATCGCTAGAAGTAAGTTTTTCCTGGGCAGGAAGCTAGTGTTTTGCGGTAGAAACAATACACCGTTCTGTATATTGTGTATGCGCTTCGCGTCATGTCCGCTACGTCAAGAAAGAAGCCACCACCGTGAATATGTTCTGTCGGCTTCGGACGGCATCGCACTGACTGCTGTTTTGTTCACACAGCCGTCAATGGCGGCCAACGTTTGCATGGTGAGGTAAAAGTTTTACGATGCAATTCACCCTGTAAACCCCCCCAAAACATTTCCTGCATCAATAAAAATTTTGCATCTGGCTGGCATATCCTTCTGTAGACCACTCATCACCACAGAAAGACACAGGTTTTGAGGCCTTTTTCAAGTGGGCTTGGAACGAACCCGCTGAAGAAAATTATTGTGGGGGGTTTTCACCAATATGTTAACATTTTCTGTGCAGGAAAAACTTCTGGACAAGTTGAAACTTCTGAGATATGAAGTGGAATTCTGCAGAAAAAGGTGGGAGAAAGTCCAACATGATCTCCCAAAAACAATTCTCCATACCTGGTGGAAAACAACACAGATGAATAAGAGTTGAAGAAAAAACAATTGTCATGTTGGACCTGGAAGCCGGGGGGGGGGGGGGGGGGGGCTGCAGAACTCGTGTGAAAAGTAGTATCCTTTTTTATTGTCTAGACATGTCAAATAACGATTTGCTGCTTTTTGTGCCCAAGCATTTTTGCTACTAAATGATGTTGAGACAAGAAAAACAAAAACCTACAATCCAATTCACTCATTCTCCTCTATAGGAAACCTTATCGAGAGCCTCTCCATCGGAATTTCTTTGTGCTGCCCCCCAGTCAAGACACCAGTGGTCAATTCACGTATTTTGCCAGCTTGGTAAGACTGGTATTTCAGTGTATGAAATCAATACAGTTACAAGCATCCTTTCAGGAAAAAAACCCAAAACAATTCAAAGCATTTGAGCTGGTATGAATCATGGCAAGAACATGAAAAAAATAGGAGGATAGGAGATACACACAGCAGTTTTATAAAAATAAATGTGAAAAAAAAAATTGTATCTGCCAATCTGGCACCGTTTGTCGGAATACGGTGTATCTTGATTCTGCAGATAAAAAACTGAAAAGAACTGTCAATATTGATTATTGAAGGTTTGAGTAAAAACAGGTGCTTTTTTTGAAATTGAAATTTCGAGCAGGTGACGTGGCTGATGCAATTGTTGGGACAAGAAATACCAATGCCCAAGGAATTCGATGATCCAAATGTTGTTTGTACGAACATGCTGACTCAACTCAGAGCAGTCGGCTTTTCGGCACCATCCTTTCCAGTAACAAAAATCCATAGGTAAGATGTTTTCTTTTTTTTCCTGGTTTTCCATCCATCGATCAATTATTGGTCAATCAACCTGAAAAATTAATAAATAATAATTTAATGATTTTTTTATTATTGAAAATTTTGGAGGAGGAGAAGAAAGTAAAGCTTAACAAAAAGGTCATGGTGGATTTCTGCTCAATTTCTGTTCTGTGGAAATCGTTTAACAGTTTCATCAATTTTTTTAGAGTGGTCAGTTTTTTCAAACTGGCAATGGATAAAACATGGCACATTCTTGTGAGGAATTTATCCGCTCAGTATCATCTTGTAGTTTTTGTTTTTTTTGAGGTCTGTGCTGATTTTGTGTTTTTGTTTTTTTTGGCTGCATCAGAGGCTATGGCGCTGAAGTGTGTGGCATTTTGGACAGTTTGGCTTCTTATGTATTGGAAACCAAAGGGTTTACTTTCAGTGCACCAGTCTTCCCACCAGATGAGTAAGCAAAAAATTCAAATAAATTAATAAAACAATAGTAAATCATCCCGAACCCCAACGCAGAAATCGCTGGAAGGTTTCCGAAACAAAAACAGCAGTTTTTTTTTTCTTCGTGCAGATGTAAATTTTTATTAAACGGTTTTGAAAATGTTATCATTATATAGTTCCCTAAGACAGAATATGCACATATGCATATATATATATTCGTTCAACTTTTTTTTTGGGGGGGGGGGAGGTAGGGTTAAAATGTGCAGCTTGGAATTAGGATGTCAAATCATGATTCTATTTTTAGATATGAAGATGAGGCCGATGTCGACGATGATGCTGAACTTCCAACAGTTGATTTGGCCGATGAGGTCAGTTGGCATCTTCAATTTCGAGAAATGAAAAAATTGTCGACTTCTTTTGATATTTGACATTCTTGACTGGAGGAGGAATCTGGTTTATTTCATTTGTCAGTCATGGAAAAAAAAGCGAAAAGTACAATAAGCTGTTATTACAAATTTCCCCCTCGTGGACTCGTGGAATTTCCGTGTTGCAGCATTCAATTTTTTTTGAAAATCTGACTGAAAAAATAACCTAATTTTTATTTATTTGAACAGAAAATTCAACAAGAACTTAGAAAAAGACACAATTAAACAGAATAGGAAGAGTTGAGAAGCAAAAATAACTCATCTCTGGACATCTTCAGTTGGGTGAGTTTTCTACAGTGGAATTTCAACTTGGAACGGTAAGAAATGAAAATATTGATTTTTTTTTTAAATGAACAGGTAAGAGAAGTGGATGAGGAGGAGGAAGAAGAAGCCTATATGGCCGGGGTCCGTGAAGAAATGCAACTCACACAAAAAACACAAGAAATCGAAGACAGGCAAATGCTGACTTCACAGGTGGTCAAAAAACCGACAGAGAGTGATAGAAATACAAAAGGAGCCCCACTCATTTCCCTAATGGTTTCTTTTTTTCTTTCTGGTGAAATGAAATCAAACAAGCCCTTAACCAATGAGATGCCGTTTCAGATGCAGCCAGGAATCAGTCACCACCATTGTAGTGTTTCAGAACTGCTCGGTTTTGGAATGAGTTTCTGTGACAACAATACTCAGCCATCCATGAGCGAATTCCCCTCATCAATTTTCAACGTTTCAACCTTTCAACAGCTAAGCAAAAAAAAAATAAAAATAAAACAACCTAACAAACAAAGTAAATGTGCAAGGCCTCTCAGCAGTAAAGCAATGTAGCTTATGGATGTACATTTTCTCCTCCACGTCTGACTCAGTTGCATGCTCAAATATTGCTGCAGGTGGATGCTGAGCTTTGGCGGCTGGAAGTCGAGAGGGTGTCGTCGAAACTGAGGATAACAGTTGGTGCCGACTCCAGGGATTGGCGGCACCATTTAGAGCAGGTTTCGTGCATTCAATTCTTGCTGAACCTCCTTCTTTTCTTCTGTTTTTTGGGGGTTTTTTGGCTGCTGGTGTTGGGTTTTTCTCTTGATTATGCAACAACGTAGGGCGGGTGCAATTGGAGGGTTGGGGTTTTTTGCCGGCTGAGCGTGTGTGTGTGTGTGTGTGTTTCGCAGGCGCACAATCATTACAAATCAGTATCAAATATATGGCCCGAAGGACAACAACAATTGAAAAAAGTGGAAAATGATGTGAATGCGTCCCTGGAGAAGCTGGAAACCAGGGAAAAGTTCTTGAACGATTGCTACTCCACACAAGCATCCGAACACAAGACGAAAAGGATGCAATTGCAACAAATCCAGGCAAGCGGGGGGTCCGCCACACAGTTCATTTCAATTTTGTCAGTTAGAATAGAGACAATCTATCGCAACAACCAATCGAGTGGAAATCCACCCATCAATTGAAAGCAGTGGCTCAGCGAAAAAAAACACAGGAGAGAAAAATTGAACGACCTTCCTTGTTTTCAGCATTCCACTGATCGATGGATCTTTTTAGAGCAAGCGTGGTGATAACTTCCCCGTTGGGGCTCCAGCCCAATACAAAACAAACACAAAACATAACCAACATTCTTCTGGTGAGTTTATTCCTAGGTTGAATCTCTGAATGCATTTTTCAAACAGGAGGAATACAACTCAAAATCTGAGAGCGTCTCCAAGCAAAACAACGAACTCCACCGAATTCAGGAGCAACTGGAGGAAATCAAACAGATAATGGACGAAAGAGGAAGCAGCATTTCCGACACTTCCCCTGTGGTTCGCATCCGTGGGGCTATAAAAAAACTTAGTGAAGAGATTAGGGAAATGGAGGTTTTGATGGGCATAGTGTCGCATTCGCTTTTGCAATTGAGTCTTAAAGATAGAGGGAGGATAATGTCAGCCATTTCTGAAGGGAGTGAGTATTATGGCTTGTAGAAGAATGAAATTCCTCCTCCAAAAGGAGAAAAATCAAGAAATTTTGATTTGAATTGATTCTAGACTGACCTTGGCCATTAGCCAAGTATCTTGAAACTGGTCATTTCCCTGGATTAAATTGTGGTGGTTGGCTTTTCCAACAAGCAAAACAATAAAGAGGCTGGAGAAACACACACACACACACAGAATTTGTGTGTCCATAAATTGTGACAAAATCCAACCCGGAATCGAAAAAGAGATCAACCAGTGAATGTTCACCCAAACACTGGCATAGGCTCGAGCGAAAGCAACGTCATTCGAATTCTCTGCGGAAAAACCATCCACTTTCCCCACAAGCTTGGACGCGCGCGTCTATACGTATCCCATAAACATCGTCAAGAAGTATTGACCTCTGGCATGCGTTCAACACCCAACAACGAATTACTGTTTGTATGGAGGAAAGGCCACCCAATTTGGACGAAATTTATTGGGTTGTAGGCCGGGTCTTAAGTCGATAATACGGTTTTGGCCGGAGAAGATATTTTCTTCTACGACTTTGGTGGACATTTCGGAATTTCAGCGTCGTTATAAAGCTACTATGCATGCTGAACATGTTTTCGGTTCATCTGCATCTCGAGTTATATCTTGGTATCGGCATATTAAGTTTTCCCTCAGATTTGAACGGTATTTGACAACTTTAAAACCAACTTCTCTTCGGGTTTTCTTTACTCGTTTTCGTTGTGGTATTCATTTCTTGGAAGTGGAAGTGGGACGATATAATGGTGTACCAAGGGAAAACAGGATTTGTCGGTTGTGTCGGTCCGCGGTGGAAGATGAACGGCATTTTCTTTTTGAATGTCCTTTTTATTCTTCCTTTCGTTCTTTGCATTCAGATGTTTTTCGATGGGCTAATCCCAAGGATCTTTTTAGTAGGGTGCCATCGGGCAAATTAGCTTTAGTTATCAGCAAAATGGCTTCAATACGTTCAGCAGGTTTACAATCCTAAGGTTTTTGTTTTGTTTTTGTTTTTTTTGTTTTTCTCTTTCTTTTCTTTCCTTTTTGTCTCTGTTCCAGCATCATAGAGGGTGATGGCTCTCTTTTGCTGTGGGTTGTAATTATGATTATGATTAAGTCGATAATAATGCAACAAACGACGAGAGACGTGTCGATAAGTGCCAATAGGGACCATGAGGTCGAATGAGGCGTATTCGTTACCACACTATATTCGAATAGAGTCTAAATTGTATATCTCTTCTCACAAAAATTCGTAATCGCAATGGCGCCTGCCAACAATTCTATAAAAGGTCGAGAACACTGATGAGGGAAAAATCCACCTATATTCGCAACAAACATGGCGTTACACTCGGCCTTACTTGGAAGTAAGACGAACTGTAACGGCATGTTTGGAATTCTCTATGAAGCCTCTGAAACAGAAACCAGCAGGGACGGCCATTGTGCTGTTATGGTGATCACAAATGACTTGGTCTCGATTCTTTTTTTAATCAGCCAGTGAATATCAATTGGGACTCAGAGTTTCACATGTCGCACTGTTGACCTGGAAAAATATTGGTGGGGCCTTTGTAATGTGGCTGCAATTCCTTGTTGATTCATGCATGAAGTAGTATGAGCTTTTAAGATTCCAAAAGCTTCCTATGTCACAGTCTTAAGTTGCCTGAAAAGTGGATTTTTTTGATCATTTTGTCTTGAACCCATGAATTCATTCAATCCATAAATTCATGAACAATAGAACCACACAAGAGCAATCACTGAAAAAGAAATCAACCAAACCACAATTCTATCTATTCCATATGTGAGACTGAGAATGAGGCTGGAAACCCCACTCAACGCCGGACACCAGGTAAGAGTTCGGCATTTCTCTTTCCCTTCAATTTTTTTTTCTGAACTGCTCAATACAGCTGAAGTTAGTGTATAAATTTTTGACAAAGAAACAAGATGAAGACTTCACAACCATCGCTGGTATTCTCCCAAGTGGGACCAGTCAGGCCACGAGTGATGACGTTCAAGAAGTCTTGTGGTTTCCCCTTGCCAATCAAACAGGTAAACGCACCCCAGCAGGCCTGATTGCATTGTACAAGAAGAGAGTCAAGGATTGAAAAAGATTATTTAAGTTCACATAATAAACCTCAATTGATCAACTGATCCACAGGTCATGACCTTGAAAGGGGGAAAAAATTACAATCCAAAAGGATCAATAGCAATACTCCATCTCTTGACTGTACTGAAACGAAAACAGTCAGCCATCGTTCCCCTTATCAACAACGCCATGAAAAACTATAGTTGTTCATATTCAGTACTGAATATATCAACTGACAGTCAGTTGATCCATTCAGCTGACTTCCAACAGATCCCAAATTCCCCCTTGATTAGTAATCACTCAAAACAAACAAACAAATCAGCTATTCATCTTGTTTGAATCAGCATCTATTGCACAGGATAGACCAACGTGAAGAAAAAACAAATGAGGAGCGCTAGCGTTGGTTTCACAGCTTTATACGTCCACCGTTTCCGCACAGCCACGCCGCCAACACATGATTAATCGAGCAAAGAAAAAGCTTCACAGACTCCCAGCACAATCGATAACTGCGACAGCACCAAGGTCGATGCCACCACCCCCAAAGGCACATGGTGGGCTCCCACCATGTCGAAGAACTCGGCCAGCGGCAAGTTGAACACGATGCTCTGAAACACTGCTTGGAACGCGGAGGCGGTGAGGCCTTGCAATACGATCCTCCAGTACAGCCATACTCTCAAATCCATTTCGGACGTGATGTAAGGAATCTCTTCTCCTGTGAGCGTGTGGAACAGACCTGCCAATTCCAGCACCAACGGTGCAACGAGTACAATAAGCTTAGTCCTCAAGCAACGCGAGAAACGCCCTCCTTTGAAACGCCAAGAAAACCAAGCTGTGTCTAGCATCCCAGGCTCCCTTGCATCGCTGGGAAAACATGCGTGTGTTTCTGTGTGTTTCATTGATATCCAGAACGACAGCATGAAAGCAACGTAGTGAAGCGCTCCGATTCCAAGCATAACTTTCGCAAAGATAGACGGAAATGTTTCCAGGATCAACCACACACAAGAGCAAATTGCGCCGAGCGACACCACTCCGAATGACCTGTGCACGACGCCCACGACGAGGGATCCACACTCCGACCCAGAACAAACACAACGGCACAGCAACGCAAAAATGGCCAGACCAACAGCGATCCACGTAACCTTAGTGGCAAGGGCAATGTCGGTTCCGCAACCGAACTTTTTTGGTGAGTTGCACAACCGCAGTTGGAAATCCATGCTGCAAAACTGAAGCCGCGTAGGGTCTGGAGGGGTGGTTCGCAAGCATGTTTCCACGTGTTCCAGCCACCTCATTTTGTCAAATACAGGAGTGAGTTGGAGCAGGAGGCGGTCGGACGGGGAGGTTCCTTCGATAACAATCGTCATCATCTGGGTCAGCTTTGCCCAGGCCTTCGGAATTACCCACTCGAGGGTCGGATCAAGCTCGATTCGAAGATGCTCTAGTCCAGCGGGCAGATCTTCCGGCAAACCCGAATCGGTAATGTTCAGTTGATTCAAATGTGGCAAGGCGCTAGTGGATAGTTCCCCTGGGTCAAACCTGATGCCTTGTGTCGTCAGAATCTCCAGGTTGGGTGGGAAGATCATATCAATGCTTTTGGCGCTTGTGGGACCCTTTGGGCAGTCTTCAGTGGACGCCTTCGTCAAGGTGAAATTTCGAAGTTGATGGAGAGTTGCTAAACCTGCCAGCCAGCCTGAGGGCAACGCAACACTCGGACACTGAGCACCAGTATTTGGCAGACAATACATTCTACTTTGAACATGGAATGAATTCGTTACAGTCTTTCTTTAAAACAGTTTTTCACACTGGCATGGCATCCACAGTTCTTCCTGAACGACCACAACATAAAACCAAGCGGTTTATTTTTTCCAGTATGAATTCCGGTTCGTTTGTTTGGCAGGGTGCACCTTACCAGGGCAACCATCTATGTGTAAGGTTTGCAAGCACGGGAGGTCCTTCAACAAATCGAAGAGCTCCTCCACGTATCGTCGACGACTTGGAAACCGCGCCATCCGAACACCAGATATTTGTACAGCTGCCGTGCTCTCGTGTGGGCACCCTGCCTCCTCTCCCTCCTCTCCCTCCTGTCTGTCTGGCATTCGCTCGTCATAACACGGGGAGGCAATGTAATCGGAAACGAATTTGAAAGGCCCGTGGTAGTCAAAATGGTAATCGAACTGCACGTCCAGCTCTGTAAAGTTCGGACTGCGGGTGACGAGCTTTGCGTCGCTCTTCCCCGTCTGCAGTCGAATTGAAAAAAAAACACTCCGTGGAAGATAAAAGATGACAAACAAACAACTTTGCATCGTTTCATACGGCGATTCATATCTCCGAGATATGAATCGAGCGAGTCGCTCGTATTGGTTAATGCGTTCTTATTTCTCCACACCATTTCGCTTTCTTCTTTCTGGAAGAAAGTAAAAGTTATTTCTCTTCCTCAACAAATAGAAAGCGTGGATGTTGCGAAATCTGTTTCTCAATTTTCTTTTGGGGGATTGCTCACTTTTAAGCACTGCAAGGACCTCTCGCAGCCAGAACGACTGCAGCCAAAACCCAAGCACAGGAACTGCTGGGATGTGTTTGAGCTTTTTCTAACGAATTCCTCCCCCGCGTGATCTTTCTTCTTGGGATGGCCGAAGCACACATCGATTTCTTTTATGTCAGGCCACACGTTTCCAGCATCCAAATCAAACGAGTGCCGCAGTCTCTCCTCATGAACCGCGAAAACCTCGAGCTTTGTCGCTTCCTCCCACTCGCTTGGGACGTCCCCCTCGAACAAGTTTCCTCCAAGCTGCACGTGCCGAATGCTCTCAGGCAACGTCTGCGGCAGCTTTCCACCAATCCGCGTGTGCTCTATCACGAGCTTCTGCAGCCCTTTTGGAAGGGGTGGCAAAACTGCTATTCTGCTATCGGCCCACAGACGAGGTGTTTCGGAAGACCCCCATATTTCGAGTTTTTGAAGTGAGGGCGGTAGTGCTAGCTCGATGGGATCGTCACACGAGCTTCCACATCTATACTTCTGACGCAATCTAGACAGCTGAGTGCCTCTGATGTCTGCTACTAGATCTTTGACTGGCAGCCTTCGGAAATCATCGGAGGTCAAAAAAGCTTTGGCATAGGGCACAACAAACAAACAAACATCGAATTGAGGAAGAGTACAAAATTTTGACTGAGATGAACCCGAAACTAGGCAAGTTTGATTTCAATACTCCCAAGATCTGGCAATTGTATTGAAAAGCGTGGGGGACTCTTACTCAGTGCTGCAACGTCATGGGCGTTGATGGTTGCGAGACAAGGAAGGGAGTGCAGCCTCTGCACAAAATCGTCCAAAAGCGATTCGTCCAAAGAAAAAACGTCTAAAATTGGATGGTAGGCTGAGAATGCGTGGAAAGCGAGATCCAGTCCTGTGATGGACCGAGGTTTTCCAGAGCCAACCCATCCCTCAGACTTCCCAAGGAGAGCCTACAGCACACCACACCACAAGGTTTTGTAAAGTCGCTTCCAGTTGACTCAGATTATGTTAATCAGAAGAAAATCCCACCTTAATGGCACAGATACTCCACTTATTCGAGTGAAGGTTCTATTTTCGTTTTCTTGACCCAGATCCAACTTGTCAAAAACAACCAATGAAAACTGGAAACTGTAATCGAAAGCGTATTTCATGCAGGCCAACCTCCGAGATCAAGAACTCTTCCTTAACCACATTCACCAACGTAACCCCTCCCCCCCCCCACAAAAAAAAGAGCAAATTTGCTCGTTTAAACGTTTCGTTGCGTTCCAACGTAACGGTACCGACCGCATCGCAAGCGGGCTCCAAAATCGGTGTCACTGAGAGCATATGTACAAAAGATGTCGTCTCCTCATTGGAATACGAGCTGCAAAATTCCTTTGACAGTTCTGCCTCAATCAGCCACTCCAAAAACGATGCATCCTTTGGAGGGAACGAATCGCCCTGGAAGAGAGAGCAAAACCGTGGGGGTCCATCTCAATTCATTCAGTCGACATACTCCGCTTAGGACGTTGGAAGGTGGGGGGGGAGGCCCCGTTCCTTCATTACATCACCTGACTAGCAAAACGAACACCCTACCCCCCTGAAGAAAAACCCATCGAAGATCGTTACACAGTTTTTCAAGGTTTCGGTTCACCTTGCAAGGGACGAAGTCCGCACACGTTCCATAAGGCAGCAGCGATATGAGAAGGGCCACCACGGCGGCGTGCAATCGCAAGGTCATATTGGGCCCGCCATTTGGAACCCAAAGGGCTCCAGGCTGCCTTTGAATGATTAGCCACAGCGCCTCAGCTTCACCAGGAAGCGACAGCCCAAAAGAACAGGTCCCATCGATGCTCTACACCCAACGTGTAACTGTCCTCAGTTGGTATGAATCTGTGGAGCCGTATACTGGACGGTACCAGGATGCACGTTCTCGATTCAGACGGCACGGCAGCAATGGAGAAGTCGTCGAGAGGCCGTCATGACGCAATGGGAATAGCCTTGATCATTGCAGTAGGAATCTCCTCCACAGTGCAATTTGATGTTTACTTGTTCGTTTGTTTGTTTGAAATTGAAGGAGAGCATCTCTTTCACAATGAGTGGGAAAAAGCGTGAACACTGTGGCATGGCTGTTCGAATCTGCGAATCAGCCAGAGGTGGCCGGTTTCATAAAAAAAGAAGGTCGCACCGAAGAGCAGACAGCTTGTTTTTTCCCGGCCACCCCACCCTCCGGCACTATTTTATTGGAGTGCTGGGACAGAGCAATAAGCACAACGTGTGTTGTAACTCGTTAATTAAGGATCGATCGAAGGAGCCTTGGCTATTTTTCATTTTCCGTTATTGAGAGTGGCTATTCTCCTCCTGTTGAGTTCACATTCTTTTTTTCAGTTTCGTCTTTGTCTGGACTCAGACCCCTGTCTGACACACGGAGACCCACAATTACCGGCGAAGGGGAGCAATTCTTACAACAGCACTGATTTTTTTTATGTTGTGCTGTTGTTGGGGGGATTCCACCAGTCGTCACAAAATTCATCGCCTTCATCCTCCCAATCTTCGACCTCAGTTTCCGACTGTGGATCCCAATAGATCGTCAAAATAACTTAATTAGATCTTCCTAAACATTCCAGAGTCTTTACTCCCATCTAGTGTTTGAAAAGGGCAAATTCAGTTGGGTAGTTGTTGTTCAGTTTGTACAGTTAGAACTCTGGGTTGTGGTATTTGAAAACACTCTGGTTGAAACAGGGGGTCGTACTTTTTAGTGTGAAAATGTGAATTCAACAATTGTGACGAAAGATCCTCCCTTCTCTTCTAAGACCCCAGGTTCGAATCCTCGTTTTCATTATCCTTTAATTGCCTTTTATTTCCTACATCCTACACTGTAAAAAGTACTACCCCTGTTCCAACCAAAGCCTTTAAATACCAAAAACCTAGATAGTCCTAACTACCAACTGTACTGTACAACCTGCCAGCAACTACCCAACTAAATTACCAAAAACTCCACACAACACAACGTTTTGTTTCGAGACCGTGAAACTTTTCCCTAAAATTATGTTCGTAATCATGTTTGTTTATTTTTTTCTGGTAAAGCGGTGATTGCCGTACGTCGCACGCCAGTGGAAAATGACTAAAATAAGAGTGCCTCCTCACGCCATACAACATGTGAGGATGCCACGTGGTTGCTTCTCGGCTTCCCCACACTGCTCAGGCTTTACGAATTTGATAAGTTGTTTACATAACGATCCTTTTTTTTTTGAAGGGGGGGGGGATGTTGTAAAACGGATGTTTTTGTAAAATGAGTCAAAATGGATTAATTTCCTTAAAAACATCCCAGGAACTGTTGACTATCTCCAAAAAGACCACAATATCGAAAGTTTCAAAAGAGAGTCCTTCAATCCATCATAAAACAACAAAATCTCAACGTTGACGTCCATCTCTGTTTCTAAACGTCCCTCTAAACCCTGCTGAGAAACTACCCGTCATCTACCTTCATGTTTGACACAGAAGTGTTGCGGTACAATGCTCGTACGTTCGGAATGATCGTTTTTTGAGACACTCATTTCGTAGTAAGGCTTTCCATGTCAACCAAAGCGTGCGGGTCTGACAGAAATTTAGGATGGTCCCCCCCACAGAAGCACCCCGAGGGTAATTGACCGAAAAGAAGGCATATTTAGCACCCTCACAGGATAAGAAGCCTTAGGCCGCTTTCAAAATTTCAAAAATCGATTACTTCGGCCTATTTTACAAAATTTCATGATTCCCCCCTCCAATTCCAAAAAACGGAGGGGGGGGGGGGGTAACGCGAAACAACTTTTCAAGTTCGTAAAGCCTCACCCCAGCCACATAAATCCACCAGGGAATCAGCCACGTATGCACATAGAAGAAGTGGATTGCATTTGGCGATGTTTTGCGCTGTGGCGTATTTAGCGGCGGTTGAGAAATTTGTCCTGGGGGATTTGGTGAGACCATAGGCTTTTCTTACAGGGACATGTTTACCCACTTCAAGACTCGAGACAAATTTAAGGAAACACCGAGATGTACAACGATTCTTCAACTAAATGGTATCGGCAACAAACGACGTGTTCGAACAAGCAATTGCTTGAACTTGGAAGTTCAAAGGCACATATATATATGCAAGGACTGGGAGATTGAGTGGTCGTATCTGTGGGCCTGAAAGTACCACGATGTTGCACAATAAGACCAAGCTAGCCCCCAAATCCTTCAATTGGGGATACGCAAGCTTGCAGAGCAGCAAGTTGTCAAATCCTCGAGTTTCTATTGCACAGAATGTCTCCTGTTGGTATTTTGTTGGTCATGAGAGACGAATCGCTTTGGTAGCCAACTGTGGGTACTTGTCCGTCATGGTTATCGTTTTAAGATCGCTTGTTGTGGTTTCTCATGCAAGCTCTTTTTGTGTCTCCCGTGCATACTCTTCGCACCAAACCAAACCAATCCAACATAAACTAGTCAACAGAGGGTCAACCCGGAAACCTTTCCCTTGAACTCAGTTGAATTCATTTATCCACACAGTTGCCTGCTTCGGTGACCCAAATGGCAGCGACTCCAGGGCAAGTGTTCAAATCACTTGAATTCGAATCGAATGTGCGTGGATGGTTGAAAAACCGAGCCGCCAGAGACGAGGTGGATCGCGTGGTCGCGGTGTTAGATAAAATCTCGAAAAAGGTATCCGCGAAGTCCAGACCCATCTCCGCCGCTGTGGGTGAGTTCTCTCGGCAGCTGACGGTGTAGATGGTATTAGATTCCCCCACTAGAGCTCCTATTCCCGCCGCCCCTGGGCGCTTCTCTTTTGTCTGGCGCAATCGCTGGTATGTTGCCACTGTGGGTTTCTTTTGCTCATATCTCTTGCACGCAGCAGTGCGCAGCGGCTTTTTTATTGAAAAAAACCTCGTCAGTGAACATTAACCATTAAGTACGCTTCATGAAGATTGATCCGTCGTCGCTCATTGACGTGTGTAGAGCGCGGATGCACTTTTGGGCAGCAAAATCGACAGTGTGGGGCATCAAGACCTTGCAGCGCGCCATCATCTCGAGCAAGGTATCTCGACGAACCAGTTAACTAAATAGAGAACGCTCTTCTTGACTGCAATATTGTGTGCGTTGATTGTTTCGCTTCGAACGCAGTTGATCTTGTGTTTTTCGCCGTCAGTCGGGATGGCGCATCAGGAAACCGATCCACTACGTGTGGGCAAGAGCAAGAGCTTCTGGACATCAGTGGTGCGACATTCACCTCATACCAAAAAGCTTTCGGCATGCGCGACAGCAACCCAGATATCTACAGTATTGCTGTGAACGCTGGCCGAGCTCGACCCATGCCAAATCTGACATACAAGTCGTCTTGGGGAGATACGCTGAAATCTGCGAGTGGTAGACTGTCCGAGAGAAACAATAAAACCACTTATCAGCGTTTTAATGAGGAGGTGTTCAACAAACCAACTGAAACGATGATCACAAAGACAAAGTGGGTAGCTTTGCTGAACGCTCCAACTGGACGGCAAGCGTTTCCAATAAGACACTTCCAGTAAATTCTCGGCTGACCTTGCAGGTTTAATTTTGTTTCAGAGGGTTTTTGAATTGGTTCAAGAGGAACCAGCTGTATTATGGAGATCTGGTCCCACAAAGTGTCGCGACTTGCATCGATAGCCTCCTGGAGAATTCGGATATCAGCGAGCAGCAGGAGGTGATGGAAGTTTTCGAGAAGCTCCACGCCGTCTTAGCGCCCAACAGGTGAGGAGTTTCATTCACGAGCTTTTTTTAAGCAAACAAGTTTTTCTAAGTAATGTACCACGGATAACCTCGAGCAAACATCGCGATAAATTCCTGCAGATTGTGCTGGGGCTATTTCAGTCTGGGAAATTCACTACAGTCGAATGCTGCAGGAACAAATCCACCAGCCACACCTACCACTGTGGCTTCAAGAGCCTTGGGGACGGAAGCAGGAAGCCAGTGAAAAAGGCATGGGATACCTCAAAGAGACCCCCAACAGCAAAAAATACCAAGGACCAGAACTCTACAATCAAAAACACCGAAGCTGCACACCCAAAACAGGAGCCTGTGGAAAGCTCCTGCGGTGATCGAAGTTCTCGCAAGAGTGGGCCCGACTCGAGGAGGTCGCGCACTCACACAACCACCTCCTCGGAAAACACATCAGAAATCGAAACGTTCAAGAGCTCGGTAAGCTTCAAGGAATTGGGTGCATATGTGCGGGATTGGGTAGCAGAGGTTCTCGTCGCCATGGTAAAACGAGTTCCATCTTGACCTGCAGTTTTCATTCCGCCGTCAAGGTGCCGCTCAAGTGGATGGGATACGTCCGGAAGCCCGACACAACCGCCTATCGACAAAGTTTCTGCAGAGACCCATCCGAGCCGATACAAAAGAACACGCAGGAGAACGGGGTCGAAGAGAGGAATGAAATCACTATGGGTTTTGGAAACGTGCTGCCTCATCAAAACCGTTCTGCAAGAAGGGGTTTTCCTGTGCGAGAGGCTTTCGTTCGAAAATCTCAAATGCCCGGCGATCCGAAGTATAACAGAGCGGATACCACCTCTCGATCCCATTTCTTGCCAAGGTGCGAAAATACTTCGAGTTGGAATTGCTGCTCCTCAGATTTCTCGTTCACCATTACCGTTCTTCGAACGAAAAACATAATATCCTTTTTCTCGTTTTACACACATTGATTCTTCCTTCACATTGCAATTGCACGGAATCTCGACGCTGACAATTGAGTGAAAGTCGTCTTTGTTGTTTTCGAAGGTCGCGCAAGGAGACAATGCGATGTACGAAGAGCGTTGGGCAAGCCATGGAGAGGATCAGGGCCGAAAGAGGCGCCAGCGGTGTTCGATTGGGTGTGAATCCTCCAGACTGGCGGACTGTGTACATGTCTGAATTCAAGGAACACGACATAGACACGGAGTCGAACGAGCTCACAAGGAAAGCCATGCGAGCGATGGTGGGAAGACCCACCGGCCCTGTAGGAGCCCTGGCACCCAAGAAAACGGTCGCAGTTTGATGTTCGGGGGCGATTGAATTTTCTTGGCGGGAAAATGTTGAGATTCTTTCGTGTTTTGGGGGAATAACGCAGCGGTATTTTCTTGCACCACGTGCTGAAATAAAGAGGTTGAGGGGGGGTTATTCACCACCGTTGTGGTGGGGGGAGGAGAAAATATCGCTTGTCCTCTTTGTCTTGGGTAGGAGAGAATGTGGTTTTCTACGGCAAAAAAGTTCGAAAATCAATCTCAGCCGTTCAGCCTTTTTTTGGCGGATGAGAGTTTTCTGGGGGAGGCATCCTCCTTGTTGCGGGTTTCGGTCTAATAAAGACCAGAGGATCCTTGAATGTCAATTCAACGAGGTGAAAGTCTTTTTTTTTTGCGACTGTTTCATGAGTTCTTGTGTTCAAACTTCAAGCCGTGCAGTCAAAACAGAAAAAAAATATATAAAAAGTGTTTTTTGAAATAAAAATATCACATCAAAAAAGCAAAAACAAACGAAAAAGGCAAAAATGCGAAAAAGAACAAACATTGATACATGACCACTCCATTTTCTCAAACACCCCATCCCCACCAAACCCATCCCTTTGTTTTCTTCCCTTGATAATTTTTTGTTGTTTTTTTTTTCGTTTTCATAATTTGTCTTCTCATTGATATTCACCCATCCCTAATTCATTTTCTTTTTTTCGCAGACCCCATTTTATATAACCCCTTGTGTATATCTCCTTGACATGGCTGTAGCCATTAACCCACTCTTAGACATTGTTGCCTCCTCTTGAAAGGAATACCACCACACACACGCACGAGAGAGAAAAAAAAGAAAAAAGAAAAAACACAATGAAACCAAACGAAACCGACCAACAGGTGTTCAGCGAAGGCAAAAGCTAATTCTGTTCCTTTATTGTTTCTGTTTCTTTCTGTTTTGAATTTTTTTTTTTCTCCCTCTCTCTCTTTTTTTTCCACTCTTTGATCATTTTTATGACAAGCAAAGAAAAAAAAAACATTCTTTTTTCCCTTTTAATTTAAAGTATTTTCTCCACGATATTACCCTGTGCTGTGTTCATCATCACTATCTAATTCTGGTACCAGATATGCTATCCCAATAAACTTGATACTTAAATTGAACGCAGAATATGTAGAAAACAAAGCAGAACTCCAAAAGGGATGGAAAAAAAATTTGCCACAGCTGAGGGAGAGCACCACAAGCCTCTCGAGTCGAACAGAAAAAAAAAAAGATAGCCAAGATATTTCCGGAAGTACAAAAAAAAAGATAGAAAATCGACCAAAACCCCACATACCGCTCGATCATTGAAACCAGCGAAAAGAAACTACAAGTCTCAGAAATTGTCTTTTCAGGAAAAAGAAAAGATGGCAGACACTGAAATCACCAAAAGCAGGATATATGACAAAGATTCTCGACAAGGCACTCGAAAAACACAAAAAGGAACTTTTTTGAAAAAAGCCCATGAAAAGACAGAAAAAAAACCTCGAAAATCTTAGGGGAGATGTTACAGTGACCCTCCCTTCCCAAACAATGGATCGACTTTTTCGAGAGGGATATTTCTTCCATGGGCCACCCTTTTTGTACTTTTCGTTAAAAAAAAAAAAGAAGCCTCACAAGAACCATGACTTTTCCTTGCACGCGTTTGGCAGTTTTTACATACATGAATGGACAAAATAAAAAAAAAAAAAAAAAACGAGGTAGAGGGAAAGGAAGAAGGGGAGAAAAAGTAAAGCAAAAAAAAAACCAAAGAAGGGCCAAAAAAAAAGAAGAATCAAAAGCAAATTTAACATGGTGATGACCAGGGATGAAAACTTCGAAAATCCATAATAGATCGACAATATATATAGGAAATCTTTTTCCACTGAAATCACACGAATTAGAAAAAGCCCAGATTAAAACTCCTCGAAGCATATTGTCCACGTATTTTTTTTCTTTTTCCTTTTTTCTCTCCTTTTTCAATCCCATCCCCTTGTATTTTTGCACAGTTCTCTTCTTTGTTTTTTTTCCCCCCACCCCCCCCCCCTCAATCATCCACACAATTCTGTTCTTTTTTTCCTCTCACTCTTTTGCAAAAGCGATTCTTAAGAGCATTCTTCAGTAATTTTTTTGTGTTTTTTTTTCCCCCCGCCCCTACCCCCCTCCTCTCCGATCTCTTTTCACAACCAACCTCGACCGATGTTTTTTTTTTCTCTTTCGAAAACCTGATTTGGCTTCTTTTTCATGTCGATGATATAAAAACAGAAAGAAAAAAAAGATCACTAAACCACTCCGGTTTCGAAAAAAATAAAATAAACACAGGTTAATATTTAATATTCCGAAAAAAAGAAAAAGAAAAGGGTAAAAAAACCCAGGCACCGAGTTTTCCTCTCTTTTTTGTTTTCCAATTTCTGCTTTCATTTGTTCAACCCCATTTCAGCTCGCCTCATATAAATCAAAACATGATTTTTAATTCTTGCTGCTCATCGTATTTTTTTTTCCTTTCTTATCATCATGCCCTGTTGCAAGAATATTACTCTTATAACTTTTTCTTTTGTTTTTGTGCTGTTGACCCCTTTTTTTAAAAAACCCATAATTCTTTCTACATGCAGCCTTGATCATCGTTTCGATATACAGCAAGCGTCACTCCAATTCACCTGTAGATTAAAACCCCCAAAAAAACCGGGGGAGAAAATCGACATTAATAATCGATTTTTTTTTCTTCATCATCCCTATTTTTCTAGGGGCTTTCTTTCTTTCTTTTTTTTTCTTTCCGAGGGGGTTGCAAGCAAATAGAGATTTTTTTTTTTGGATAAGCAAAGAAAAATACATATCCTTGCACCAAAAGAAAGGAACAACACTCTAAAATAAAAAAAAAATAAAGCAAGAAAAAAAAAAGAAAATCATCCGTTTCCTGAAAAGATGTCTAATTCCCCAGCCTCCTTGAGGCGATTTTGATCCATCTCTATACCCACTTCTCTTTTTTTTTTTTTTGTCCTTCACTCTTTTTACACTATTCATGGCAATCATTCATTTTGATTTTTTTTGGAGCAACTTTTTTCTTTTCTTCTTTTTTCTTCCCAAGTTTTTTTTTTTCCTTCTCCAAAACGGTGTGTATAAATGAAAGCAAGCTGAAGCAACCAGGAGGATAATAGCACCTCTATCGTAAAAAGAAACCATGCAAAAAAAAAAAAAACACCTGTGGGTGAAGGTTAGATTTTTTTTTTTTGATCAGGCAATGTTTTTTTTTTCCTCTCTCTTATATATTCCCCCCCAAATCCTGCTTACTTTTTATGCTGATTCTTCCTTTTCTTTTTTCCATTTCTTCTAGGAGGCACCTTTATCTTCTCGGAAAAAAGGGAAAGAAAAAGAGCCGACACAAAAAGAAGCGAAAAATAAAACTTGCTCGACACATTCCCTTGGCAGTTCCAAAAAGAAAAAAAAAGAGGGAAAAAGAAAAAAGAAAAACGTGAAAAATACCAAAAAAAAAAAAGATTAAAAAAAAAAAACACCCCCAGCGACCAACCGCGAGAAAAAAACAACAAAAACACCGAACCAATAAATGAAATAATGCCAAGTTTTTTTGTTCATACCTCTTTCTTTTTTTTTTCTTTCCCTTTTTTTACCCTTTTCTTCTTGTGCTTTTTTTTGCTATCGTGCGATGTGTGCTTTCTTTTTTTTTCTTCTTCTTTTTTTTTCCCTTCCCCATTTTCCCCCTTTTCTTTTGTTTTGGTTTCTATTCCAAAGCAATCTTTTTTTTTCCTCTCTTTCTCGAAGTTTTTCTTCTTAAGATTCGTAAATCACTCGGGCCGAGGAAATTTTCCAACCATTTTTTCTCATGACTAATTCGTACTGCACACTGTACGACGTTGAGTACCAATCTGCTTTTCGACCATTATCAATAAGCTCAGCTCTTTCTTGAATTTGAGCTTCAATGGTGGCCCTCTTTCCGTCCCGCGCTACGCTGACTTTATCCACCGATAAATTCAAAAGCTTGTATTGCCAATGCCTGCTTAAAGGAAAAAAAAATGAAAAAAAAAAAAAAAAACGGGGAAGGGGAAACAAAAATAAAGCAGGGTGAGCGATCAAATGAACGTTTCTTATAATCAATTCAGAACACGAGTTTAATTCTTTTTTTACTTTTTTTTTTAAACAAAACAACACAAAACTCAGGGGAAAATTGAAAAATTTTCAAAAAAAAAGTTTAAAAGTAAAATACAGGACGGCACGTTATTGATAATTTTTCTTTCGTCTTGAACAGTGACGAAAAAAAAAGGGAAAAGAAAAAAAAAGCAACTTCAATTTTATCAATCTGTTCTATTTGAAAATTTCTTTTGAGAGTGATAAGAATTTATCGTGTTGGTTGGAGAACTTTTCTCGTTTTCCTACCAGGTTTTCGGACGATAAACTCTGTTAACCCACCATCCATCTTGCTTGACATATTGCGCCCTGTCCTTCCATTGTCTCAGCATTCTGCCCTCCAGAATTTCGGCCAAAAGTTCGGTGTTGTGCGAGGCCCCCAGCGCCTCAGACTTCACACCATGCCACCTTTGGACCAAATTCTCGGCCAAAGGAACATCTAATGTTCCTTGAGTGTCAACGAAAAGGTCCTGAAAAAAATAAAATAAAATAAAAAAACCTGAAAAAAAAAAATTGAGGGGGGTTCGTAGCCACCAGGAACAAAAAAAAAAAGATAACGATAAAGATTTAAGAAAAATAAAAACTTATGTTTTTTTTTATTTTTTTTTTAAGATATAGAAGCAAAAAGACAGGAAAGGAAAAAAAAAGATGAAAAAGAGAGGCAGACAAACTCATTCATGTTTGCAGCTTATGTTTTCCTGATATTTTGCAAAAAAGGTCAAAACCTCCTAGCTCGTTGGGGCAGGGACATTTTTCTTTTTCCCCAAATCTATATGTATTTTTGTAAATGATCGTTCCTTTCTACAACTTTTGACTGGGGACCAAAAACACAGTCAAAACACAAGACTTTGAATAAAGAAAATAAAAACCCTTGAATAAGGCACTTACAGAGACAGCATCAGCCACTCTGGAGATTGGACCTGGTGCACCACTGTCATGTGGATAGGACCTTTGGTTGCTCCAAATCGAACCCATCAATGCTGCACACTGCAAAAAAATTCGAACAGGCATTCCACATTACTTGCTTTATTTTGCATTTCTAACCACAAAAAAAGAACATTTTTTTGCACACAAAGTACGAAAAAAATACCTTTTCATGTAAACAGAGGATGGCGCAAAAAAAAAAACAACGTTTCTCTCCATTTATGCTGTGACGCTCTCAATTAGAGGATTTATTTGTTTTATTTTTTTCCCTTTTTTTGTCAAATGGGATTTATGACTGTACCAAGACTAGGCCTCCGGCTGCGACCGCCTTGAACCACGCCGCCTTCCAGAAGGGAAGTTCTTTCTTGGCCTGCATGATTTTGCTAGGTTCCTGCTCTTCTGCAGGATACAGGTCGTTTCCTGGGGCTTCCCAGTAGTCTTCGGCTCCATTTGAATTAACATGAGACAGGGCAGCAGGTTCCACCAAATCTACCAGCAACAGAAAAACAAAAATAAAATGAAAACAAAACAGCAAACAGACATTCACATCAAAGAGAAAAGCTGCTGTCTAATTTACTGGAACATTTTTTCTTTCCTTTTCCCCCTCTATTCTCTATGGCAAAACAGAAAAGGACTTCTGGTGAAGGCTATTCTGCGACCTGGGTGCGCACCTTTTCCTGTCTCGACGTCCTTGACATGGTTTTCCACTCCATTGGCATTGGCATGGTTTTCTCCATTACTTTCGGAAGCTTCCTCCCCGGTACTTTTTTCCTCCCCTTCTCGTTTGTCTTCCTCGTCCCAGCTGAGGCCCCCCACGCTCATATCTCCCTCCAGCACTCTGGAAACTTGCGACAAAACCTCCTTGCCTTTTCCAGAAACAGGTGGTGCAGCACCTGAGAATAGAAAAAATATATTCCCAACAGTTAGCACATTGCCCCAATCTCAACCCCCCCCCCAAAAAGAACTAAAAAAGCCCCAAAAAACCCCCACGATTCCATCATCCAATAGCCTATGCCTCCACTGAAATATGTGAAAATGCAACATCAACCCACAATTCTTCGATATGCTGGTGTTATTTTTTAGTAATATGGCATATTCCTTCAATATCAGTTTTTGGGGAAAACAAAATGAGCTTCTCACCGTTTGAATTGCTAGTGCTTGGGGGTGCGCTACCGTTTAGGCTGTTCAGCCTCCTGAGTTCCTCCATATCCCCCAGCTCAATGGTGTCTTCAATGGGGGCATCCGGAATGGGAATTTTCTGTAGCTCCGCTTTTGTCGCTGGGTCCTCCTCCCCTGGAGCACCATGCTCTGATCTGCTGGGAATGAAAATCCCCTTGATGCCTGAGACTGACCTGGAGACTGCAGAGGTGATGCCTTTGGCGACCGAACTGGAGAGTTTCATCGTGGCGGAAGTCGCACTCAAAAGATTCAATTCCTTTCCTCGCTCCAGTACCTGTTTTTTGGGGGGGGGGTTAAAAGCAAAAAAATAAGAAAAAAAAGGAAAAGAAAAATTAAAAAAAGGAAAATTGGAGATGAAATGGACAGGAGAGGGCAAAAAGGGGGCGGGCATGATATTCTTTTCGAAATAATTGGAAAAAAAAATAACAGGAATATATCTGCAAGAAAATGCTGGAAGGGAGACCACATCCACCAGATAATCTTTTTGGCGCCTTCCAGAGAAGCTGTGTTTTTTTTTTCAGGGCATTTTTAAACAACCATCTCTCATTTTCTTCAATTTTTTTCATTTTCAAGAAGGAAATGAATTGGATTTCTTTTTCCCTAAATTTTTTTTCCTCGACGTCTCAACGAACAGGAATTTTAGAATTTCCCTTCTGAAAGCAATTGCAAAAATTGTAGCAATGAGGGGGAAAGGAAGATAAAGAAATTGGCAAAAGCAACCTTTACACAAATCCAATCAACCCACCACAACCACACCTCAATCTCAGCAAACTTTTGCCCCGACGTTAATTCAGATCAGCAAGAAATTGAAAACCAGATATTTCACAAGAATTCTGATTTCCTGACTAAAATAAAATAATATGTTGTGCATTCAAAGCATAGAAATTTCCGTGGTCTAGTTTTCTTTCTTTTTTTTTTACCTTCCCCCTTTTTCTTTTTAATCTGTCCATTTGCTAGCCTCGCAAAGCTTCATTCATCCAAAATGGGGGAAAATAAAAACGGAAACAAAAAAGAAAAGGGGGGCAAATGCAATTTTGTTGATTGGAGGCCCTCCCTTCCAGATTTCCAGATTTGACCAATTCTGCATTCAGATTTTATAAGTTTTTTTATGGGGGGGATTTTCCCAGAAACTGGGGGGGGGGGAAATAAAAACTTTTTTTTAATCGCCAGAAAGAAAGGATCTGAGACTAGGGGGAAATACCTGCAAGTAAACAGAAACTTTTTTCGACTGGAACCACTCTCCCAGCGAGCTCTGCATGACTGTCATTTCCTTATAATTTGGAATGATGGTTTCCTTCAGCCAGCGCTCCGCAAGAGCACACACTCCAGGCAGCAAGTCATCCTCAGATGGGGAATTTTCCTGAATTGTCAGTCATCCCCATTCAACCTTTGTTTTTTAAATTAAGTCGAAAGAGTAAAAAGTAAACAAGGCTTTTTTGTTTTTGTCTGTTGGAAGGGGGGGGGGGAGGCCTTCGATGAAATTTCTGTTATGACAAGAAGAAAAAAAAAATACCCCTCTGGTGTGTTGGGAAAAAAAAAGGAAAACAAAAAGGGAGGATTGGCACCCTCAAAAAATTCCCCCCGAAAAACCGAGATGTAATTTCCTCCTCCATCTAGAGAAAAAATAAATATATATTTAAATAAACAAAGGACTGAAAAATGGCAAAAAAAGCGAATTTTTCATGAAATTTTGATCGACAATGGCACCTTGACAAAGAGGAGGACGCTTTCTTCAGGAAGTTTGTTAGCATTATCAGCCAATCCTAAGTAATTCATAGCCCTGTCTGTTTCGCCCATCATCAAAGCGCACAAACCCATTTCGACAGAAACATCCATGGCTTCCATTCCATCGCCAGACATAGCAGCAACCTGCTAAGGGGAAAAAAAAGAAAATAATATTCATATGAAACAGAAAGATGAAAAATAAACACACACACATCCCAAAACCATTCTGCTCAACACTCTCATTACTGTTATCTTTCTTTTATCTTTTGATGTTTCGATATTTCCCCTCCCAAAAAGACGAGCTGGAGAAAGAAAAAGAAAACCACGTTTTCCTTATGACGAGCAAGAAAGGGGTGTTTTTCTTCTGTTTTTTTTTTTCCCACCTGGATTTTTTGGAGAGCTTTGGAAGCTTTGAAAATGTGTTGAGGCCATTTTGCACGGTAGCCCTCCGCAACGTAAGCGAGGGCTGCATCGTAGACCTCGCCCAATGGAATGGCAACTCCTCGGGGAGCACATTCGTACAACTCGATCTGAAAACAATTATCAAAGAATGTCACCACCAGTGCACAAATAAATGGAACCTCCCCCCCCAAAAAAAAAATCCTGTCACCTTTCTCAGAATCCCTCCCCCCCCCTTTTTTTTCTTTTAAGCGTTGCACAGCGCTATCATTTGGAACGAAACAACCGAAGGCTCCGCACCACAACACCACCAAAGAGCACACCACCTAAACATTGTTGTATCTACAACGCATTGGTCCGAGAAGTTGATTTCCCCCCAAATTAAACAAAAAAAGAAAAAAATTGTCTCAATAACCTACAGGCATAAAGAATATGTTCAGACCTGTTGGACTGCCGATAAGTGTGGTCTAGCTTGTTGGAGGAAGCCCTCTCGGTCGTCGAGAAACGGTGACAGACCCACATCAGGGTCCACTTCCCACACCAAAGCTTTCAATTGTGCAAGGGCCCTCGCCTTCTTCTCGGCGTTCGCTGGTTCTGCTGGCAGAGCTAATTGCTCCAAGGTGTACTGAGGCCTGAGTTCCTGGAAAGAGAGAAAAAAAAAGAAAGGGCTTTTCTTATCTGTCATAATGCATACAAGCAACATTCGCCCTCCATTTCTTTTTTTTTTATTTTTCGACCCCACAAAAAACTTCCAGATAGTCTTTCTCAATTAGCAAACAAGACGATCGATGCTCAGGGGGGAGCCGCCGATCGAATAAGCGATTAAGGAAAAAAAAAACACTAAGCGATTAAGGGAAAAAAAATGACACGATGGAATCTTTTTGTGGTAGTGTTTCTGATTGGACGAGGGAAACAGGGCATTTTGCTTTTCTTTCACTCTCTACAAGAAAGGGGGGAGGGGTGGGGGAAATAACTAAGCTACAAGAGGGTTTCTGGTTTCCAGCCCCTCCCCCTCAGACATAAGATCTTTTTTTTTATTGTTCCACTGCTCCCCCATGATTGTGTTTCCTAATATCCATGGATTCCCTTTCGTTTGCGTTCTTGAAAGGGGCCGCTCGTTTTTGCTACTGGATTTCCGAGCTACCCCGCGAAATATCGCACGCTAAGCGAGGAGCATGGAGTCCGCGTGTGTTTGGCCCCACCTTGAGGGTTCCCTGGATGTCGGTCAAAAGATGGTCCGCCACGTCGAAATGCGACAACAACTCCACCGCGGTTTCCAGCTCTTCGCAACATCTCGCGACGCCCTCCCCCTCCGACAGGGTCTCGCTCGCCAAGTCGCAATACGCCAAGGCCATCGTGAGTCCGACATCCCTGGATGCGGGGTTGGATGTGTTCGACGTCAACCACTGGCTACCGTACTCGACAACTTTCGCCATCTCCCCACATTCTTGCAGGAGCGCCAACGCGCCCGGGAAATCGGACACGCGAACTTCGATCGTGTGGGCAACTCCCGACGCGATTCTCTGGTCGTACTCCCGTCGCATTTCGGACTCCAGCAAGCAGTCCGAAGCGAGTTTGAGAATCATGGCACGAGATCGCAACGTCGGCTCCGAATAACCAACTTTGGGCGGGTTCTGCGAGAGATTCTGGTAGTTCCTACGCAAAATTTCCTGGGAGTTGATCCTTCGAGCTTTGAGCACCCGATAGTAGTCCAGCGGCAGGGCGAACACCCGCCTCTCGTTGTCGTTGGCCCCCGTCCTTTGCGCGGTGACCGCCACCGCATTCAAAGTCAGACGTCCACCACGGCTCATGGCCCTGGGCTGGTGGGCACAGGGATCCTCAAAAAACCCGCTGTGCAGCGTCCCCAAGCCCTTGATTCGATGCAGTCCGGGCAACCCCACAGGACGACGCTGACAGGGGTTGGTACCCAGCGCGCGCAGCGCAGTTCGACTCTCCATCATCCCCCCCGAATGTTGCAACACTTGCTGTGGCATTTCCCGACCGCCTCTCTAATCGGCTTCACCTTCTTTTTTCTCCGTTCTTTTTTTTGTTTCTTTCGCGACCCCCCCCGGAAGGCGAAAAACAGCGCCACGCAGGGCGAACCTTTTTTGAAAAAAGTGGAAAGGACAGAAAAAAATAAATCGCTACGCGGGACGACCCGTCAGGTTTTTTGGATGCGCGTTTTTTCTTCTCTCAACCGGTGACCTCTGGCGTCGCTCGGGGACTAGTGTGGGGACGTCCGTGCGGTCGTCGCAGGGTTGCGATCGAGAAAAAGGCGCGGTTGGTTTGAAAAGAGGATACCAACGACGGACTTTAGTCGCGACTTTTCGCCCCAAAAAACGAAACCTTCCAACGAAATCACGCCGTCAGTCGGACTGGGGCGCGCTTACGTTTGATTATGAGCATCAGTAACGCCAGGAAACGTCACAAATGCCCTCCGTCACCTGAAGGGGGGATCGCATGCGGCGGGGGGGTGAACGGACGAGCCACGGAACGGCGGAGTCCCGATTCGAAAAGCGTTTTTCCTTACGAAGATTTCTTACCCAAGCGCCACCGTTCTACGCCTTTTTTTGCGTGTACGAGTGTATGTGTGTTTTATGCACCTTTCATGACAGATGTTGATTTCCCCCTTGACCTCGAACTTCGGTGCAATATCTTTTCTTTTTTTTGATAAGCACAGTAGAGGGATGGACACCACTTTCTTTTTGTACCTCCTTTTTTCCACATCTATGCGAGCTATGTGAAGAAAGACAAGCAACCCCTTCCCACCACTGAATTCAACATTTTGAATGCTGGCCAGACACCCCTGCAAAAACTTTGGTTGGTTTTTCTAATGAGCATTTCACAAGATGTAAGGAAGCCAACAAACGAAACACAAGCACAAAACATGCCGCCACTTTTCCACAGAATCGCTGGGGAAACTGCCGACGCTTCTTTCCTTTCCGCTCCAATAACTCCCACTCCGTGAAGGAATCGCACGCCAATCTCTGTCAGCCAATTTCACCAAAATCGATAAAAGATGCTGTCCGCATGTGCATGCCTCCTCCCCCCGGCTGAGCGTTCGACATGGTAGCTGTTGCGGCCCAGGAAATCGCAGGGGTGTGCAACAACAGATCTTTCGCCACTCCACCCCGTCATGGACTCTCATTGAACAAACGCAGCGGCGGCCGTCGGCAGCTATCGAATTTCCGAATCGATCTTCGAGAGAACCCAAGGTTGGGAAAAAGGATTTTCTCCTTCCTTTTTGGAGTGTGTGAATTTCACTACTGTTTCAGGGAAGTGGGGTTCTTTGGATTAGCTCTTTTCCATGTTTGTTTATGCAGAACCAAAACCTCATCAAATGCAAATGCCACAGTCTTGGATGGCGTAACAACAGATGAACCCCATCCGAAAAGGTGTGAATTTTCCAGCAATTGAAAATGGATTGTCTGCCAATATGATATGCAACGTAAGCATAGAAAAAAAAAAGCCCGTTTAAAGTTTGTGGATGCTTTACTAAACTCGAATGAAGTGTTGAAGAGTGGAAACCTCCCAAATAATGAAATTTGAGGCTTAAATTTCGCATCAACCACTTGTTTGAGCAAATCCGAACCACAGGGATGTTCCGATTTAGAGGGAAAATTTGACCCGTGATGGCCAGTTTCGTTTCAGGCTTTTTTTTCTGCTCGTTTTAAAAGTGGGATATGTGGTGCCTTCATTCTGTCAGTACGACTGGTCAGTACACCGGCAAAAAAGCTGTCGTTATTGGTGCTGGACCGGCAGGGACGGTCGCCGCTGTCTTTTTGGCCAAGAGAGGATTCGATGTGAAGGTCAGCCAGATTGATTTTTTTTTCCATACCCTGGACGGATCGATCGTCTTTTTTGCATCGTCCGTTGTTTATTGAATTTTGCATGCAATACACATGTCGAAAATGACAGAAAGGTTATTTAGAAAAAGCAGTTGGAACCATGTCTTCACCTTTTTCAGAAAAGGATATTTCGGCACGATTTGTAGCACATCCGTGAAAAGCATGCACGTCGTTTTGCACTCGTTTTTTTTTGGGGGGGGGCATTTGCTTCAGTTTTTTTCTCTACTTCAGCTTTACCTTTTTAGTCCTTACATCAGTGTTATATTTTTTTTTCTCAATATTTGAGGTTTTTTCGTGCAGATATTTGAGAAGCGGTCCCATCCCAGCTCCGTTCCGTCAAATGTGCATCGCTCCATTCCTTTGACCCTGAATCCGAAAGCATCGGCCATAGTGAGAAGCATCGGGGCGACAATTCCCAAACAAGGATTCAAAGACGGGATGCACAGGTGCTAAACGGCCCTTGATTAATTCCAGATTTTTTGAGTTTTTGGTAAACTGTTCATATCAATCGACTCTTTTTTTTTGTTCTTTCAATAGAAAAGGTGGTGTTCCACTCTGGCGATATCACCACAACTGCAAGTACAACTACAACTGTTTTTTTTCTTTAGTTTTTTCCCTTTGATGTATCGATGCTTCGATATTACTGAGCCAACATCATAATAGATTTTTCTAATTGCTTATCAGTGAAGGACTTGAGTTTGGTTTGATTCTTATTGCCATTGTGTTTCTTATTGGCAAGACCACCCCTGCAAGGTGCATTAGTTGGGAATTATCATCTATTTTGATTTTTCCCGTTCCAACGAAAGCATCAGGAAATCGAGTTTGCTTTCTGTCGTTTTTTTTTTTAATGGAGTTTACTTTTCTTGTGATATGTCGATGCAGGGCAGCGGGCTCTGTATTTATTTCTGACAAAGGAATCCAAGAGGGTGGGTCCAGACTGAAGGAGGAGTGTATTTTTGGGGAACGGCATTCCATCGCTTCAAACATAATCAAAGCAGCCGAGGGACAAAACTTGCCCAATTTGGGTTTTTTTTACGACATGCCCTGTGAGGTGGGTGATAAAACTAAAAAAATTGAAGGAAAAAACACACACCTTGCCATTACTAAACCGATGTTGCAACCTTGGCTGTGCCGTTTTTCAGACTCTGTCTGGCGTTTTCGACAACCAAATTGAAGCCTCTTTCCTCTGATTTCCTGTTTTTTTTCATTATTTGTGTTGTTTTCCATCCAATTTCGTACCATTTTTTTCTTTTTCTTTCCGCGAATCATTTTCAGGTGTCGTATGGTTTGATATAGGGTGTGGACATCGAGCAGAATGTTGTAAAAGTTGGAGGCCAGCTGGAAGAATATGATTTATTGGTCGGTGCTGATGGGACCAACAGTGTGGTTCGAAAAGGCTTGGAAAAAAATCGCACCGATTTTGAAGCAGTACAATACGCCGTCAGATCGAGGTACAAATCTTTTCGAGACATCCCCGCACCAGCCAAAGCCAAAGGTGCGGTCCTGTATATTTAATAGGCAGTTTTGAAAATAGATCTTTTTTAAAGCCTCATTTCCAGCAGGATATTTAAAAAAGCTTGGAACAGGATTTTATGCCAAGAAAAGTATGCTGCTGAAGACGCAAGCATTTTGTTCGTATGTTTTTGAATGCCCTCGGCAGGGAGGAGGCAAAACCAGAGAGTGATAAACAAAAATCGGTCCAAAATGCTTGCGTTGTTTATATTTCTAGAAAAAGAAAAACAATCAAAATCCTGGCTTGACGGACATCTCTACGGTTTCTCAGGAATGTTGCTGCTTTCTGCTCAGGACCATTTTTCGAGTCAGTGAAACCGGGCACCCTGGCGTTTGTCAACTTGAAGAAAACGCAGTTCCGCGGTCCCCAGGCCATTGTGATTTACACCAACGACAGTGGAATGTTTCAAGGCAGTTTTCTGGGAACCACCGATTCGCTGGATGCGATCGAGGGCCGCGAGCTGCAATGGCTCACGGAAGCCGTCCCTTCCGTTTTCCCAAAGGTGTTTTTCTTTTTTAATTGCAAAATCAAAATTTGTTTTCTCTTCCCCCAACCAACACACTGGACAACGTGGCAAAATGGATCATTTCAAGGGATGTTGCTTGGCAGTGGAGAATTTCGTTGGTGGGGGGTGCTCCAGATTATGTATATATGGGCATAGTTTTTTTATTTTCTTTTTTTTTTTGGGGGGGGGGGGGCGGTAGACATAATTCAGGCTATAAATAGAGAGCACTGGTGCACAGGAATGGCTGGAGCCGATTGCTAACCAATTGAAAACTGCAAGCGAGTCAGTCATCGGCCCAGTCACATGCTGTTCGTCGCTGGTTGGACCCAAAATTGCCCTCTTGGGGGATGCTTGCCATTCCGTAACCCCCACCTTCGGTATCGGAGCAAATTTGGCGATCAGGGATACCCTTGCTTTGGACGAAGCCATGGACTTCGGTGATGGGGACGTTGACTCAGCCCTGAAGAACTACAACAAGGAATGGCACCCCCAGGTGGACAGCATCATGACTCTGGAGAAGGTAGGTTCAGTTTGCGAAGGCTCTTTTTGTGCCAAAGATTACCGACCAGAAACACACCCAAGATTGATTGGAGTCGATCAATCGATCAGTTCGTGGTGTGGTTTTCCTTTTTCCCCCTCACTCTTTGTGGGTGTGTTGATTCCAGATGGGCCCGATTCTCAGCTTCCAAGGCGACAGCACTCCATGGCAAAAACTTGGAGGGATGTTCTTTGCGTTCCACGTAAAATTTCATGGAATCGGGAACAAATTTCTCCCCTGGCTCATACCACAGTCGGTGTATCGAAGAATTTTCAGCTCAGAGCTCAACGGAGTGCAAGCATTGAGAACGTTTCGACGAGAAGGGGTGATGGTGGTAGCTTTTATCATCACAGCGATTTACAAAACGATTGCTGCCCTTGCACGGATTGCAATGGGGGCAGTCTGATAATATTGGGTGGCGGAGGAATTTGAACTTCAGGAAGGACTCGCAAGAAATAGCATTAATAGTCAACGCTGAAAGGGAGGTTTCAGATTCTTGGTGTTGGGGAGTTTGTGGTGCCCCCTGAATTCCGCTATGTGTTGTGAATTCATCAAGCAAGGAATTGTTGGGACGACACCACCCAAAGGTGCTAACTTGATCCTCCATTTACAAGAATTCAGTCAAAGGGGCCAAAAACCAGACGAGAGCCCGTGCAGAGGAGTTGAATAAAAGCGCCCCCATTCCAGACACAGAATTAAAAAGGAGGTATCACAACCTAGTTGGAATTCCTCCTTCTGCCATGTGTTCCTTGACCGCGGAAATTTCAACCTCCTTTCTGTGAAAAATCCCAGCTGCTAAAGCGGCGGCTGCCCCGGTTTTGTTGAGAACTTCTGAGAAATGCTCCGGAACCCCAGCTCCGCTGCTGGCTATTACAGGAATTGTGACGGCCGTCGAAACTGCATTCACCAGCTCCAGATCGAATCCCTGCAAACAGTAACACAACACTCAACATCAACACTCAGCACAAAATCTGGTAAATTTTTTTCCCTTGCTGAAGTCCAGGGGTTGCATATGTTTCTGTGATGCAGAAAAAGTAACAGCCAAGTGAGTGTTTACCTCTCCAGTTCCATCCTTGTCGATACAATTCAGAAGAATTTCCCCAGCACCGAGCTCTTCCACCCCTTTTGCCAATTCGACGGCTCCCAACTCACGAGCCTCTCTACCCCCCTTCACTGTGCACTGCCACCAGCAAAAGGCTTCTCCATTGGGACCTGGACACACAGCAAAAACACTCGACTGGTAAAAGCACTATCCGCAAATCCACACCTTAACAAAATATCCATTTTCAAAACTCCTCATCTCAAATAAAAACAAGACCTTGGTTGAACCCCACCAGGCTCACTCAGAATGTTTCATAACTGAGGAAAACCACGAGTTCTCTGGGGGAGTTCTCTACGCACGTGCATGTATTTTTCCCTCCCCTTCCGGCATTTACCAGTTTTCTCAGTTTTCACGCAGCTGTGTGGGCATTGCTCTGGGTCAGACACATACACTCTCTTCGGATCGATGCTGACAACGACCGCCTGGGCTCCATACACTCTTGAAATTTGCTCGATGCTTGAATCCCCAGGTTTCTTTCCAGTTTTCAGGAACTCCTCAACGATGTAGACAGCATCGCTACCGATAGATACTTTATCGGCGCCAGACCTACCCATTGTTGAAAACAATCATCAAAAAAAAAACTTTCAAAATGTACAACAGCCAATATACCTGAGACAGGCAACAGCCCTCTTTGTTCACAAAATCCCCGAGTAAAATTTCACACACTTTGTTCACAGAGCGTGACTTTCTACTTTCCTGATATTTCTTCCTATTCTTTTGTGTCAAATATGTTTGTTTTTTGTTTTCTTAAATCCTTGCCTGAAGTATTCCGATGCGACTTCCAATGCAGTGTAGCTTTTTCCCTCTCCGTCAGTGAAGCCACGAATGCCACCTCCAACAGTCAACGGAACAAAAACCCCCTCCGAGGTTCGCTCCAAAACATCCAGCATTGGCAAGTCAGACAACGGGAAATCCCGAAATCCTAGCCACAGAAGAAAACAAGAATATCGACTCAATTACCCTCCAATGCGTTTTTAAAATCGTAAGATTCTTTTAAACAGGAAAAACGCTGGGTGCTTTGAGAAGGACAAACCTCACAGCTTTGGCACCATTGGATTCCCACCGGTGATGTTTAAAAAGGTAACTTCGTCTGCACCCTCCTCAAAGTATCGATTAGCTAATTCCACGGGTTTCCCCAGATTTCTGACGGGTCGCTCGCTTCCACCGTTACTGGAAGCTTCCCTCACATCGTACTGGTCACCCTGTCACATCATCACATCAAAATCAGATGCACTGAATCCCTTCCAATCGCTCCCTGAGCTTGCCAAGAATTTCAAGTTGTGAACACCTTGTTTGGGGCTAACACTTCCATTACTAATACATGCTTCCAGCAGGATTCACTCCATCAATTCAAGCAAAAGGAGTGGAAAGAAAACAAATACTAATACGAAATAAACAAACATTAAAAATAAAACAAAAATATAATATCACAAAAAAATATTAAAAATCTCAAATAATCGAATTAAGAAAAACCAAGCATTGAAAGTGAGAATTTACCTTGGTAACGACCAGGTCTCCATTATCATTTGCCCTGACGTCAAGGCAAGCGATCACTCTTTTCGACAATCCATCGACGCTGGAATTTGACATCTTTTCGGAGGGCTCCGTTTCAGCATTCGGCTCGAGGAATGCCTTCAAGATTTTAAGGCCCACTTTCCCAGATTTTTCGGGGTGAAATTGGCTTGCATACATGTTCCCCTTCCCAACTGAAAATAATGAAAACGAAGATTCTTATATTTTTATGGAATTTTCTTTGGAATTTATCGATGTCAAAGAAGAATTTCGTGAGGTCCTCACACCTAAGCTACAAACTTTGAATTTCATTTTTTCACTTTTTTTTGGCCAGAGTGTGTAGAAAAAGAAAAAAAAAACACATTAATGACTTCCTTTCATGGCAAAAAAAAAAAAAAAGACAACATTTTTCCATGCACCACAATTTTTCAGGATTGAGATTTAAAAAAAAAACACAAAAATATCAAGGAAACGAGAACTCGCTCCCACCAGCAATCGATCAAACTACCTACCAGCTGCTACAAATTCACCCCCATAATTTGAAGTGGCCAAAACCCAGTCCTCGTTTTTAGCATCAGGGATCGCACGATACGAATGCACAAAATAGACTCTGTCGTTTTCCACAGGATCCAGCAAATCAGATTTCTTCTTCAAGTGCAAGTTATTCCATCCGATGTGAGGGACTGGCAAGCCTAAGGAAGTGTCGAATTTTGCGACGTAGCCAGGAATGATCCCCAGCCCCTCACAGCCCCCGTTTTCTTCACTGCCGTCGAACAGCAGCTGGAGTCCCAGGCAAATGCCCAAAAACGGACGGGAACTCTGCCACACAGATACAGGTTTTTACATATACATATGCTGTTTTTCTCGTCCTTTTTATCTCTTCACTCTTTCCAGGGAATTCTCAATGAAATTAGGGATTCGGTTTGATCAGCGACTCACTGAGTGAAGGTTACTCATATTTTCCCCACCAAAATGTTGCCACAGTATCAATCCAACGATACCCAAACTCTTTTCCAAAAAGCAATTTTGGGAAAAGTGCGACACAGAAAATATATCCCTGCCAGTTTTTATTATAGCGAGGAAATTTCCCAAGAGATTTTTCCTTTCATTTCCAAGCACATTCATTGGTAAACCTCACTTGAATATAATCCTTCAAGGCGGAGGCGTAACCTCGATCGTTAATTGCATCGATCCCAGTCACAAAACTCCCAACTCCAGGAAACACAAGACGCTCAGCATTGGCAATATCCGCAGCACTTTGGACCTACCAAAAAACAACCAAGCATTCGAAAAAACAAGTAGGATTTTGAAACCCTGAATCCTAGCAATTCAATTTGAGGGAATGAATGGCCCAGTGGTGGGGATTCAGTTTGGAGCTTTTAGTAATATTAAAACTGAGCCAAAGAGTCGAAGGTTGGGCGGGTTTAACAACTCGATATATTCCACAGCATCAAGGTTCAACGCCAGTGACTGTAACGGCTAAGAATCTCACTCACGTCTTTGACGTCGAACCCCAACTTGCGAATCGCGTTTCGCACGCTTCGAACGTTCCCGGCCCCGTAGTCCAACAGCGTGACCTCGCGGCTGGAGCCGCTCATACTGCAAACTGTGACAGGTGATCTGACGCGTGCCGCGCCGCAACGCGCGAAGCGAACCCGAGAAGTGGAAGACGCATGCATGGTGCTTCGACAGTGCAGTGTCTTCTTGTGAAAAGTTTCTGCAATGAATGAGAAACAGAATCGAGTCACGGTGGAGTGTCGTGCGTCCGACTGGACGGCCAAATCCTCCAACTCCGAACTCTGTCATTCCGAACTCCGTCAGTCCGACACCCATTACCAGGCCACTTTATTTGAGGACACGTGAGGACATTGTCCTCATTTAAGGTCTTCGACCTGTCCTCATTTCACAAAGTTAAATCCAGTCAGCCGCAGACAAACACGGCCGTTTTGCGGGAAGGCGACCCTGCCCACTCACACAGTTGTTGTCCCTGAGCACCCACAAGGAAAGGAAAGGTGTTTCGCCTGATTTCGCAACTGTTCCTTTATTCTGTGGGCACTTCTCACGCCATACTGCGTCGAAAAAATGAGACGAACGTCGGGGGCCACCAGCCACCAAAACGACCGTTATATGAAAGTGGAGGAGAATGTTCTGTGCTGTGCATTTTGTGGCTGGGACATAGGTGGAGCTTTTGTGGACGAAAACACCTTTCAAGGCTGTCGACCACATTCGTCCACCACAAATGAAGTGAACGAATGTTGTCGACAGTCTTCAAATAGGGGACTCGCTTCGTTTGTGCTACTCGTTTACCGGTCGAACAATGCCCCCAAGGAAGAAACCCCAGCGTGAGCACCCTTGGAATGAACGGTACTCCTTCCTCTACGGCCTCAAGGTTACGAGTCGGGACGAAAAGAGTGGAAAAGTCGAGTCAGCCATTTGCAAGTTTTGCCAAAGCTTCGGCAGAGAGGAGGAGGAGCACGAAAGAAACAAGGACGTGGAAGGAACGACCAAGGGGTCCCGCAGACGCGCCAGAACAACGAACAACAAGCATTTTAATATGCAGTTCCGTACCGACAATATCACGAGGCACTTAGAAGACCAGCATCCAGCGAAGTATCAAGAGTACAAGGTAGCGCTGCAGAACAGGGATGCAGAACCCGACGTGTTCAAGAAGTTCTTTTCGCAGTCTCATATCGAATCGTTTTTCGAACGGAGCAGTAAGATCAGCGGGGGCCAACGGATTGTGTCAATTCGAAAGGATGTTGTTGAAGTGCTCGTCAAGGAAACGTTATTCGACGAAACTGATGTTCTGTCGGGTGACCGTGCAATGGCTGCGTTCACCCCTGTGTATGAAGAAAGGGACAGAGGGGTCGCAGAGAATTGGGCTCTATTTGAAATAGAGCCCAATGTTCACGAGATTCGGCCCAATATTGTAGGTAATATTCTTGGACTCGAGAATATTTTGGAGTTCACTTTCTTCAACACCTGGTACTGCAAAACTGTTTTCATTGGTATCCACAGGTAACACACCCAGGTGTGATATTTGTGTCTGTTTGCGGCTCTTGGGTCTTCCATCCCACGCGACTGAAGCTTTCTCCTTTTTTTGATCTACGTCATCAGCAATCACACCGAACACCACCTTCTTCTTGTGAAATATTCTTTTTCCCTTCCTGGGAGTAGGCGACACTCCTGCCTGAGGAGGATCCATCGCTCGTTCCAGTCCTCAAGAGCGACCCTCTTTTGTTGGCGGCGTTGGCTGTTCTAAAGCGTTCGCGTCTGTCGGCGAATCACGAGCTTTCCACGAACTTCCTCTGCCACACTGCGTTCCACCTGTGCGAAGGTGTAACTGGCGTCTCGTCGTGGTGTTGAGTGCTGGAGGTAAGGAAAATAATGTTACTCTATCATGGGTCGGACACAGGGTTGCCGACGTGGCTGTCAGTACCACGTCAATCGTGGAGTAGATAGCAACGGGGGTTGTGCTTACGGGCTAAAATGTCCCACGTGTGAATTTCAGATGGTTTTGAGGGAGGTGGGGGCAAGACTCGTATTGTCAAGAACGTGAAGTAAACAGCTGCTTACATCGAATCAAGGTACCTCCGTTCTTTTAACCACAACCATGTTCGATCTATCCCATGTTCTAATTCTATGAAATGACTCCTTCTAATCAATCACGAGCTACCTTCCCATCAATTCTGACACGCTTCCCTAGCGCTTAAAATATCGACGTAACCTATCATGATGAAACACTCCCTTTATCTTAACCCCTTCAATGGTTTCCAATTCAAACAAACGGTTCCCTTTCTTTTTCTGAACTCGATAAGGGCCCTTCCATTTCGGTTCAAACTTCTGACCATGCACACCATCGCCAAAGTTATTTCTAACCAAAACCAAACCCCCAATCACAATTTCCTTTTCCAAAAACTTCTGGGGATCCAATTCTGCAACTTGCTTTTCTCCTATTTGCTTTTCAAGGTCACGAACCTTTCTCCTAATTTCCAAAATATCCACTTTCTTTCCCTGTGCATTTTGACCCAATAAAATTTCTCGGGGCGAAAACCCCAAAACACTTGAACGCGAATCTCTCATCAGCTCAACTGCCTCAGTTACGAATTCCGACCACCTCGATTTATCTTTCCAACACATGCGCTGCAGTCGATGCACGAGCGTCTGATTCGCTCTTTCTACTCTACCATTTGATTTTGGCGAGTACGAACTGATCTCTACCTTTTCAATTTTTTTCTCGGCCAGATATTTGGCGAAATACGAACTGCCAAACGCTCCTCCATTATCGCCCATCAGCGACTCAATACGGCCCCACTTATGTCTCCAAGCTTCCACAAAATGAACGAGCTGATCGCTGGTCGCACTGGACACTGGTTTCGCTTCAACCCAGCGCGAAAAGAAGTTTACACCTACCAAAATGTATTTGTGCACGCCACTAATATCCAGGGGTCCCACAAAATCCACCGCCACCACTTGCATAGGACGATCTGTAGGAATCGACAAGCTGGAGGCAGTCTTCCTCAGTTTTCCAAACCGCTGGCACGTGTCACAAGTACGGCAGTGTGCCTCTGCATCCTTTCGCATATCTGTCCAAAAAAAAGATCGACGCATCCTCTCCAAGGTTTTCTCGACACCAAAGTGCCCAGCTTTATCGTGACACGTCTCCAAAACCGTCTTGACCATACTGCGCGGAATCACCACCTTATAATCTGAATCCATCCATTTCTGCAACATTCCATTTTTCCAAACCAGCTGATGCTTGTAGCACAACTGAGCTGCCTGCAAAAACCCTTTCCATTGCTCTTCCTTTTCCAATTCCTTTTTCAAGCACAACTCCTGATTTCCAGCTTCCACAGGGCAAACCTCCGAACGCTCAACGAGATAACGTTGACGAGATAATAAGTCGGCCAAAAAATTCTCCTGGCCGGCAATATGGTGCACACGCAAAGGGTACACAAAAAGATCTTGCACCTGAGCCAATTGGCGACGTATAAAATCGGTGGAAGACGTAGCCGAAAACATCGCCACCACCGTTCGATTATCAGTATAGATATCGAATTTCTGGTTAATCAAAAAGGCGCGAAGGGCCGTTACCGCTCTGCAAAACCCTCGCAGTTCCGAAAAATTGGAGGAGCGAAAGGGCTGAGTATTATAGGCACTCCACATAGCCACCAGTCGCTGACCTTGCACCAAAAGAGCACCATGAGCCAAAGACGAACTGTCAACGTACAGACGCAAGGGCTCGTCGGAATGTGGCTGCCAATAATGCAATCGCCAAAGGGCAGACGTAAGTCGAGTGACCACGGTATCCCAATCTCGACAAAACTCCGGCGTAGAGAACCGATCTGGAGGGGCCTGACAATAAGCACGCAGGCGAGCAAGAACCGCCGACACATTGGGGTTGAAAGGAATCAGCCCCAAACATAAACCGAAAAAACTCCGCAACTGCAAGCGGGAAACCGGGCGCTGAAATTGAGCGACCTTAGTAATCACCGAAGGATCCAAACAAACACCCTGGGCGGAAAAACGAACCCCCACGAAACAGACCTCATTCTGAAAAAACGAACACTTCGCAAAATTAAGCACCCAACCATCGCGCTGAAGCTCTTCACAAAGAATAAGCAACGCGCGACGGTGGGACTCAATAGAATCCGACCCCAAACAAAGATCATCAACATACCCCGATAATTCCGCATCCGGGACCTCTTTTCGTAACCGAGAACGAACACGGCTGAGAGAATATTGAATTGCCCGCAAAAACCAATGCATTGAATTATGAAACCCAAAGGGCAACCGAGTAAAAACGAAAAATTGGTGGTAGAAACAAATCCCAAAAAACTTATGCAACGACGGATGCAGGCGAATACAAGTGAACGCCGACGACACATCCAGAGTAGAAAAAAATTTCTTTTGCCCTAAGGTACGAACCAAGGCATGGCGATGCAAGCCTGGAGAAAATACTTGACGCACTGAGGCGTTAAGCAAACGAAAATCCACGACCATACGCAACGCAGAGGAATGAGGTTTGGGAACCATAAAAAAAGGGGCCATTACCCGAGGGGTCCAGGAAACCGGCCGCAGAACGCCTTGCTTGGTCCAGGTAGTGATCTGTTGCTGAGCAGCAAGAAACTCCTGACCCACCAGGGGAGGTTGGGGGGGTGCAAGCGTGCTAGGAGTCGAAACAAAAGGCAATTCCTCGATGACCTCAGGTTTGAACGAGCCCACTGTCGACGCAAACAAGGCCGGAAATTGTGAGGGTAAATCCGCAGCACAGGGCCGAACATTAGCAACCATAGTAGCGGGAGTGGTGGGAGGGGAATAAGTGGCGAGAGTACGAACAATCCCATCCGCTTGCTTCAACTCCACTGTCGTTGCCGCCAACAAAACCCCAGCAATCGCTGTCCGACTTCCCAACATAACCGGCGTAGCTGTGGCATTAGTAAGAGTAACTCGCAGAGAGTGGCCGCGCATCCAAATGGCCGAAGATGCCGATACACCCGCTGGCAAACGTCCAGAATCAAAAAATGCCACCGAGGTCGAGGGTACAATAGGGAGTACCACAGTAAGGGTGGATTGGGCAGCAATAACCCGAGAGGACCCCAAGGCACAGAACAACACCCCATCCTTAACCACTGGCTGCACTGGCAAGGGTTCAGCAGCCGTTAAACGCCAAACAACCCCTTGATCATCAACCGAATCAGGAGCGACGGCCAAACATTGAACGGCTGGTTGACGAGGAAGTTCTAAAACCCGATGCGCGGGATTGGGCTTGGCCTTGAGCTCACTAAGAACGTCGTTCCCCAAAATCATGTCGTAAGTTACGACTCGTAACCCAAGTCGGGACAAACAAAAACCCATTGCTGAAGAGATGTTTGTCCAATAGTGAGCGTCACCTGAGCGGTACCCAAACAAGTCAACGCCGACTGATTAGCGCAGCGCAAAACGCGCTCCGTAGGTTGAGGGACAGCACCGGCCAACTTCGCAATCTTCGCCGAAATCAAAGAAACTCCAGCACCTGTATCAATAAGCCCATTGCACGTGACCTGTGCGTTAACCACGGCAGGGCAAAACAATAGCGAACCCGAACTGGTCATTTTTACAGTGTCAACCCCCTGGGCTTGCTCCTCGGTGTCCCCCTGATTCGTCTCAACATCTCCTCCAAACAAAGCATCTTCGAAAACTGGAACATCGATATTAAAAATTTTCTCCCTTTCTGGTTGACCTTGGCGATAATTCTTAGGCCTCTGCCATGGCCGATTCTGAAAACGACCCTGGCGCTGAGTCCCACGAGCTCCGTCACGTAACACATCCTGTAAAAAATTGCGATAGCCCTGATTCCTACGGGCCAAATGGCGTGAAGCCATACGAAAATCCTGCATCGTTTTAATAGCGGAAAACTCGACCCGTTCGCCCTGGATAACACTCTGCACATTAACTGTATCAATTTCCATCGGGTCCGCGGCGGAACCAACAGCTCCTCCTCCAGAATCCCACGCAAGGCTCTCATGCAAACGCTCCAGCATTGCCTTAAGAGTAGTCGAAGACTTAGGCAATGAACGCACGAGTTCCTGTGCTGACTTCGGGAGATGCGAATATAAAATACTGCACTTCACCGTTTCTGCGAGTTTGTCCATTTGATCTGCTGCCTGACAAAAACGAGTCGTGAAATGCTCCAGTTTCTCCTTAGGTCGCATTTTCTCCCTGCGCAGCTTTTGCTCATCTGACGCCAGGTCTGTAGGAAGCGCCGCCCGTAACTCAGCGACCAAAATAATCCATGCTTCAGCGGCTCCAACCGCACTCAAAGGATTAGCGAACACCGTAAACTCCGTGGCATCTTCTCCCGCATATTTCCCGTTAATAAAATTCAATTCCAGTCCTTGCGTTTGGACCCTTTCGATTCTGTTCGCAAACAGCCGACATGCTGGGCTTCCTGGGACCGCTAATCGCAGTAACGCATACGATTTCTCCTCAAAAGAAATCCCTCCACACCCAGCATACGGAATAGCCCATTCAGCTACTTCCCTTGTCCAGGTTGAAAACTTCGTTTTCCCAAGCTCCGAAACCATGTCAAGAACGTGAAGTAAACAGCTGCTTACATCGAATCAAGGTACCTCCGTTCTTTTAACCACAACCATGTTCGATCTATCCCATGTTCTAATTCTATGAAATGACTCCTTCTAATCAATCACGAGCTACCTTCCCATCAATTCTGACAGTATGCTTTCGATCGAAGTGTGTTACTTCGGCCAAACAACGAAGAGCATATCGAACCTTACTGAAAACCCTGGATACAACCGAAAACAGAATTATATCCTTGCGACCAAGAATCGATTTGTACTATAAATAACCTCATCCAACTGGGTCTGACACAACAAGTGCAAGTTTTACAACGATCGCAACGATGTGGGAGGAAATGGGAGGTAGGTGTCGAACAAAATCAGCAACATGGGGATTGGGCAAGGTCCACTGATCCGTTTTCAGCAATCGTTGCAGGGGAAGCAAAACCCACGACCACAGGCCCCAGACCTTACTAAAGTGCAAACCGGTTCCAGATTCCCACCACCACCAAATTTGCTACGAAGTCGGTTTTTTATTGTTTGAGCAGTGGTATCTTGTTGGGGGGCACTCCAGAACAGTCAAGAAAACATCCAAAATGAAAAACTTCCAACGCAAGCCGACTGACCATCACAACGATTCACCATCAACATCACTAGTACGTCCCCAAAGAGAGTTGAAAAAAAAGAAAAAGAAATTGCGAACAATCGGAAAACCTACCCCCCCCCCCCCCTCCCCGGCAGAATCCAGCCCGAAAAAATAGATGGTCAGCAAAGAATTGAGAAGCCCTATCCAGGTTGTTACTCTGCTTCGGGGGTGGGGACTTTTTTGAGGTTTATCGACCCTGAAGAGGCACTTTTCACAAGCTGTGTTAATTTTTCCAGTTTTCCGGATTCGACGGTCGCTTCGAGGGTGACCAGGCCATCCTTCCCGTAGTCTTCTTTGAATCGTCGAGCTCCGACTTTTTCCAAAAGAGGGTAGATTTGGCCAACCAAATTGAAGGTCATTGACATCTCGATGTGGATCTGGTCGAAACGGTGATAAGCCACAGAATTTCCTATTAAATATATATTGTTGAATACAGCGTTTCAACACGCTGTTTGAAAAGACAAGAAATTTACAATCCACAAGAAGGGACACCAACAAAACAATCTCTTGTCCTCTTATACTCCGACCAAGTGTACCTCGTTGTGCTGCAACAACTGTACAGCCAACCACCCTCCTCCGTCTAACCCTATAAATCCGAACTGATCAACTATCCCGGTTCCAACAATATATATATATATATGCACACTGTTGTGGCTGCTGCAGACGCTTTTCCAAACAGAGAACAAAAATCCTCCCTATTTTTTTTTCTTTTATTATTATTGTTACTGTTACTTATTAATTTAATGTATTTTTAAATGAGAGAAATGGCTGGTTGATTGTGGCACCAACAAATTCTGAAAATGCTTTAGGAGACAGAGAGAGAGGGAAAACCCCCCCACAACCATCGCAACATGAAAAGAAAAAAAATGAGTGCAAAAACAGTTTTTAGGAAGGAAAAAAAAAGGCAGCGATTGTTGATATGTTGAACTTAAGTGAAGAGAGGGTAGCTGACCTTTGGCTTTACGAAAATCCTCTTGGCTTCTTTGAGACATGTTCTAGCACAGCCGCCATATGCACGCACCAGGCCCCCAGTTCCTAGCTTGGTGCCGCCGAAATACCTGAGGCCATCATCATGTGACATGATTCATGTCACCAATTTCAATTATGCAGTCCACTCCAAAAAACACCCTCCTCCCCCAAAAACAGCAAATATAGCTTCGAAATATATGCTTTTTCTTTTTGAATTGGAATTGTTTTACACAAGGCCAAAAGGGCGAGTGCAGCCCGGTCACGAAAATGTGTTATAGTCTGACTCAGAAATAAACCATGCGTATCAGCACAATGTCCATACGAGCATCGAAATATCTCTCGATATATATATATGTATGTCGCAAATACTCGATTTCATGCAGCGAACAAATGCGAAGAAGAAACCCTCCCCACAGTTTGTGTGTTTTTGAGACAGTCATTCGGGCAGCAGAGGACCCCCCCCCAATAAAGCAGCAACAAATGGTAAGGCGATGGTGATGTTTCGGTGGCTGGGATTTGAACAAACGAGCGCTTGGGTTACCCAATCGATCAATTTCCATTTCTATAGATTTGTATTAATAGATAATGGATGAGGTCTATACAGTCGAAGGGTCAATCAGCGAACCTCGAACAGCAGACGAAGGCCTCCTCTTTCACCTGGTCACCATAACACAGACGTGATCCAGGCCTTCGCTTTCGATTGCATTCAGCATCGGCTGCCCAGCCGTTCCTAGAAAGAAAAAAAAACACCGGAAATTTTCACGATCGACTTTCTGTATCACTCATTTGGATAGGGGGCTTTCAGCCACACTGCAATAAATTTGAAGAAGAAGAAAAAAAAAATTGAAACAGAATTTGTTGCGATGAGACATTACCCCTTGCAAGCATTCAGTAAAAAATGGCTTTCACCCTCGATACCTATGAAAATAATAAGTGAATAAATAAATAAATACATAATAAATTCTTTGATTAATCGTTTTGAATATCACCTCCGGGCTCCCCATCGTCTGTTGAACGGTAGTTCTGACCTATGCAATGAGCAAAGCAGTTGTGGCTTGCAGAAGGGTCACCCTCAGATTTCACCAACCCCATCGCCTGCACAAATATTCAACCCCCCCTAGATTTGTTTTAGTTTTCTTTATTTCAGTTTTATTTTTCCATAATAAAGAAAAGGAAAAAAAAATCCTGACTATGATAATGTATCCTTGCTGTGGTTGTGCGATGCAAAAAGAACTGGTTGCAGGTCAGGGAAAACTAAACACACCAAATATGACTAACCTTCTTTAATATATTGATTAGAATTTCATTTTTGTGTTTGCACCGCTGCAGGCAAAAGTAGAATCTTGCACATTCGAGAGCAACGAGGCCTCCAAAGCCGGTGGGGGTTTGGTGCTGAGGAACACCATAGTGAATTGGGCGAACTCCCACGTTGTTAATTGCCAGGCTGACGTGGGAGGGGGCATTTTGCTTACTAATAATGCCGATTTGACCGTCAGTGGCCCTTCGGAGCTGGATGGGAGCCTCGTCGGAAACTCAAATTCGGAATTTAGGGACAACAGGGCAGTTGATGGCGGAGGAATCCTACGCGTGTTTTGTGGTAGGATATGATATCAAAAAGGACTTTAAAAAAATAACAATGACAATTTGTTCTTATTTTTATTTTTTTTATTGATCGATATATGTACACAGCCTATGGTTTAGAGCTTCTGATGCTGCTCACTGCTGAACTCCAGGGCTCGCGAGCTGTGGCTGCCAATTTCCCATCCTTGTTAGAGCCCTTGGGCTCGTTTTGCTGCCCTCATGGCCAGACCTGGGCCCGACCGGACCGGCAGCGAAAAACCGGTCCGGTCCGGTCCAACCTGTCCATGGACCGGCTGACCTGTCCGGTCCTGTCCGGTCCAACGAAAAAACGCCGGTCCTTGCAAGACCGGACAGGTTGTGACCTGTCCGGTCCTGTCCACTCCGGTCCAGTCAACCTCGGAAATCTGCAGAAATCTGGACCGGTTTTCTGACAGATTTTCCGTTTTTAGACAGGTCACACCCACATTTCGCCTTTATTAGACCGGCGATGTGACCTGTCTAAAACCGGAACGACCCTGTCTTGACAGGGTTGTTCTCCTGTTTTAGACCGACCTGGCGCCTGTCTAGAACAGGTCACACAATTAAGCACTTTTAGCGTGCCAATTGTGTATCAATTGACTGGGAACTGAGTTAATTAATTAAACAACAAATAATATTGTTACATGTATTTTCATTGCATGAATGACGTGAGCCAAGCTCACCAGCCACCGACTGGAGGGAGTCGGTCGACTCTGGGAGGACTCGAACTCGGGTTGGCTAAGTCCGAGTCGAGAGCACTACAAGGTAGCGGACCCCACCATAGGGACGCTCATAAGGGGTCCGCTACCTTTAAGTACCTACTTTTTGTAATGGAAAATAACGGATACTTAAAGGTAGCGGACCCAATTTGAGCGTCCCTATGGTGGGGTCCGCTACCTTGTAGTGCTCTCGACTCGGACTTAGCCAACCCGAGTTCGAGTCCTCCCAAAGTCGACCGACTCCCTCCAGTCGGTGGCTGGTGAGCTTGGCTCACGTTATTCATCCACTAAAAATATATATAATAGTATTACTTGGTGCTTTAATTAATTCAATCACTTCCCAACTGATTGATTCCCAGTTATGTGCTTAATTGTGCGACCTGTTCTAGACAGGCTCCAGGTCGGTCTGGACAGCAGACGTGGGCGCCGGCAAGTTTTAAAGGACCGGACCGGACCGGAAAACCTGTCTTGGACCGGATTTGACCTTTCTTAGACAGGTCAAACCGGTCTGGAAAGGTCAAATCCGGTCTAAGAAAGGTCAAATCCGGTCTAGTAAAGAACACCTTTCTTAGACCGGATTTGACCTTTCCAGACCGGTCTGACCTGTCCAGACAGGTTGTCGCCTGTCTGGACAGGTCATACTCGTGTGACCTGTTTTAGACCGGTGTGACCCTGTTTTAGACCGGTGTGAGGCCTAGTGTGACCTGTTTTAGACCGGCTCCAGGTCGGTCTGGACAGGTGGGCTGCCTGTCCAGACCGACCTGGAGCCTGTCTAGAACAGGTCGCACAATTAAGCACATAACTGGGAATCAATCAGTTGGGAAGTGATTGAATTAATTAAAGCACCAAGTAATACTATTATATATATTTTTAGTGGATGAATAACGTGAGCCAAGCTCACCAGCCACCGACTGGAGGGAGTCGGTCGACTCTAGGAGGACTCGAACTCGGGTTGGCTAAGTCCGAGTCGAGAGCACTACAAGGTAGCGGACCCCACCATAGGGACGCTCAAATTGGGTCCGCTACCTTTAAGTACCCGTTATTTTCCATTACAAAAAGTAGGTACTTAAAGGTAGCGGACCCCTTATGAGCGTCCCTATGGTGGGGTCCGCTACCTTGTAGTGCTCTCGACTCGGACTTAGCCAACCCGAGTTCGAGTCCTCCCAGAGTCGACCGACTCCCTCCAGTCGGTGGCTGGTGAGCTTGGCTCACGTCATTCATGCAATGAAAATACATGTAACAATATTATTTGTTGTTTAATTAATTAACTCAGTTCCCAGTCAATTGATACACAATTGGCACGCTAAAAGTGCTTAATTGTGTGACCTGTTCTAGACAGGCGCCAGGTCGGTCTGGACAGGCAGCCCACCTGTCCAGACCGACCTGGAGCCGGTCTAAAACAGGAGAACAACCCTGTCAAGACAGGGTCGTTCCGGTTTTAGACAGGTCACATCGCCGGTCTAATAAAGGCGAAATGTGGGTGTGACCTGTCTAAAAACGGAAAATCTGTCAGAAAACCGGTCCAGATTTCTGCAGATTTCCGAGGTTGACTGGACCGGAGTGGACAGGACCGGACAGGTCACAACCTGTCCGGTCTTGCAAGGACCGGCGTTTTTTCGTTGGACCGGACAGGACCGGACAGGTCAGCCGGTCCATGGACAGGTTGGACCGGACCGGACCGGTTTTTCGCTGCCGGTCCGGTCGGGCCCAGGTCTGCTGGACAGGCAGCCCACCTGTCCAGACCGACCTGGAGCCGGTCTAAAACAGGTCACACTAGGCCTCACACCGGTCTAAAACAGGGTCACACCGGTCTAAAACAGGTCACACGAGTATGACCTGTCCAGACAGGCGACAACCTGTCTGGACAGGTCAGACCGGTCTGGAAAGGTCAAATCCGGTCTAAGAAAGGTGTTCTTTACTAGACCGGATTTGACCTTTCTTAGACCGGATTTGACCTTTCCAGACCGGTTTGACCTGTCTAAGAAAGGTCAAATCCGGTCCAAGACAGGTTTTCCGGTCCGGTCCGGTCCTTTAAAACTTGCCGGCGCCCACGTCTGCTCATGGCCCTGGGGGAGGTGGTGAATGTGTCAGGAGACGTCCCAGCCTTGCTAGATTCCTGTGATTGCGTGTGAGGATTTCGATTGGCGGGTTCGTGTGAAGCCCTAGGGAAGGCGGTAAAGACAGTGCCAGAAAAGGTCCCAACCCTACGGAGCCCCTTCTCAGTGCCTGCAAGGATTCATAATCAGACCTGGGCGCCGACCCGTTGGACCGGACCGGACAGGACCGGCAACCACTTTCTGGACCGGATTTGACCTTTCTTAGTGTAAAGACTGCGCTGTAGACTGCGACTCTGAAGCAGTCTGCCAGCCTGAAACAACAGCCTAGAAGGCTACAACAAGTTCTGACACGAGAGAGCGGGAGAGAGAGAGTGTTCAACCCCAAAATCGAGTTACAAGAATACCCTGAGGTGCTGCCCAAATACCCTAGGCTGCACCTCTGATCCAAACTGATCGTTCAAGGTCCTATCCATCAACATGACCTGACAGTCTGCCTCAGTGTCAGGTCCCCTGTCTGAAACCTTCTGAGCTTCCAGCCCTGCAGAAAAGCGTCTGCTGAGCTGTCAGCCCCCATTCACAGATCTAAGGGTTCCGCCCTGCTACAGCAAACCGGCTGCAGCATTGCTGGTTCCCTAGAACTGCAGGCCTGTCAGTTCCCCTGAACTGCAGGTCTGCCAGTTCTCTGAACTGAGGATCTGACAGTTCCCCTGAACTGTAGAATCCTTACATTCCTCCCCATCTAGTTGGCAGTAGTCCCTTACTGCCCCAAGAGATTATAATAACAACCTTTGCCCCTTTTTGGATGTCAACTTTTTTTTTTTTTTACTTTTCTTCCACAGAAAATGGGTTTCAAAAGTGATTATGTTAATATAAGGAAGTCAAAACAGTTCTTCAAAAACACTGTGTCAGGAAATTGTCCTAATGCAATAGAAACCCAAAATACCCTGAAAAATCAATTGGTAACACCCTTGCTGGAAAATTACAACCTGAAGTGTTTGTTTCTGTCACCATCTTGCACTACCCAGAAAATCCAGAAAAACTACCTTATAAAAAGTTCAAAGCAACAAGGAAATCATAGTCAGTTTAATTCTGCCTTCCCTAGAAGATTTTCATACAGCCCACAAGGTCAGCTGAGACACCAAAACTTCTTGGCAAACAAAAACCCCCTTTTCCTGCAGAATACCTGAGTCATCTGATTACCCAATCCATTGCAAACTCTGTATAATAAAAACCCATTTGACTGGACTTCCCTCAAAGGTCACCATGCAATTCCTTACTCTCCCTTTTGCTAATTCAGTAACTCTTATTTCAGATTGCAAATATGGAATTCTCTAGCAATAACATTTTACCCCTGCTGGACTTGCAATGTATCAACAGGTGAACCATTTTCATAACCAAAACAGGTTGCAGAAGAACTTCAGAGTTTTCATCTCAACCTGACCAGAAACTGCAAAAAAGATCCTTGTCCACCTCCAACACATTGATCACCAGAAACTGGACAGCCCTAAGGGTTTAACCCTGCCTGAAAAGTTCCACTTCCAACACACTGATCACCAGAAACTGGACAGCCCTTGAAAAATTCCACTTCCAACACACTGATCACCAGAAACTGGACAGCCCCAAATCACCAACTCTTTCACTGCACCCACTGAGCAAACCACATTCAATCCTCAAGTCCCATGGTCACACCTCCTGTCGATTCCTGCCTCAGGTCGCCGGACGTTTCAAGCCCCTCTTTGGCGCAAGCGCGGGCACACTCCAGCGGACCTCTCGAAGCGGCACGCAGTCACAATTGGTTCGTCCCGGGGAGGCTGGCTGCGTTGGCAGGGGTGGACTGATGACCGCAATCCGCAAGGACGTCAGCACCCTCGGCGCCATGACCGTGTGCTCCCGCAGCTTGCACAGCCCGCACTCTTTCGTCGCATCCACCGAGACCCCCTTTCGCGTTTCGCTGAGTCGTCCAACCACCTCCAAGCTCCCGTCTGGGTTCGTTCTCTCCACCGTTACGTCTGGCGCGTACCAGAGTCTCTGGACACAGAGGTCTCTGCAGCATACCCGGTGCTTCCCACATGGAAGCTCCCGCACTGGTGCCCCAAGAGATCGCGCCGTCTTGAAGCAGAGCGAACAGCCGCGTCCCGTTTCTTTCAGCGCCGTCTCCATCTCACTCTTTTGGCTTGCTGCAGGTTTTTCTGGTTCAGGGAGCCCTGTGTCCAGGAAGCCAAAGGACACCTCCTCTTCGGAATCTGTTAGGTCCCTGTAGGTTTTAGTGAGTCGTTGCTGGAGTTGAGACTGGGGTCACACACTTTCACAAACCAGAGAATTAATTTTACAAGTGTTCTCTCTGAACTTAACCCCCTAGAACCCGTACTAACCCGTACTACACACTCGTACTGCAAAATGAGTGCGATCAACGTATCAACTACTCCCCCCCCCCCCCCCAAAGGGTGTCCACACCCGTAGAAGAACCCAAAAAGAAAGAAAAAGAAAAGAAAAGAAAAGAAAACCCCCAAGGAAAAACTGTCTCTGTCCGGCTCTGACGCTCTGGCTCTGGCTCCGCGCTCTCTCACTCTGTCTCTGAGTCCAAGCCCTCGAGATCCCACATCGTTCGTAGGATGTATGTCAGCCGGGATCCAAGCTCCTTGACACCGGTTTTCGAGGGGAAGGCTGCGGATTTGACCCGACACACCTGACATGGTAAGGTGAGCTGATCAGTGGTGTCCGGGGATGGAAGCGATGGGAGCGGAAGGAAATCCTCCGCACGTTTCCCGAGGCGAAGATGCTCCGCGGTCATATCGAGCGGCCGGATACTTTTATCCGCGAGCCACCGATTGATGACCCGATCCATTACATGATGATGGGGCCAGTGTGTAGGGCAAACGTAGTGTGCCCCACAACTGGTTTTTACCCCGACACCATGTTGCGTTCCCGCGCAGTAATAGCACTTCGTTCCCGCGAGTGCTGGATCGTGCGTGCCTTTGATCTTCTTGAGCGCTGCACGCAACTCTTTCGCGTCCTTCGCGCGTGTGCGTTTCTTCCCCCGCTTGGTGCTTTTCTCCGCGCCCTTTTTGTCCGCTTCCTTCACTTTTTCCGCATCCGCCTGAGTCGACGGCTCCCCTTTCTTGGTTTCAGCGGTTGTCTTTTTCTCCGCGTCCGCCTTCTTTTGTTTTCCCGCGTCCGCATGTGTTTTCTCCGCGTCCGCCTTTTGTTTTTCCGCAGCCGCCTTTTTCTCCGCATGTGTTTTCTCCGCGTCCGCCTGTTGTTTTTCCGCGGCCGCCTTTTTCTCCGCGGCTGCTTTCTTTTTCTCCGCAAGTGCTTTGAGCATTGCTGCTTTGACGAGTGCTTTTGTTTGTGCGTCCTCCGCGCTCAGCGGTGGTTTTGAACCTGTCGGTTCTTCCGCTATGACGTCTTCGTTGTCGTCATCGTCAAGGGAACTCTGGGGTGGTTTCGCCAACTGCTGTGAGATATTTTCCGCTGCCCCGTCTATCCGGCTCAACCAGTCGTTCACTTGGTCCAAATTGTGCGCCTTCGTAAGGTCTACGTTTGTGATGGTTATCTCTTTGACCTTATGCATATCGACCTGATCTTTTATCCGCCATCCCTCACCAACTGCGCCTGTGTTTTCGCGGTGTCCAGACGTACTCCCACGAGTCCGTGTGAGAAACTCGCGAGTGACTGCGGAATGTCCATGAGGCTGGCCCGAAGCCGGCTGACCTCAACCTTGGACGCCACCAACTCGGACATTAACACGCGGGCAGTCGTGCTGCTGCAGAAATTGTCTCCTTTTTCCGCCTTGGCGAGAGCTGCTTTTGTGGCCGCCAGCTCTTTTTGGACCGTGGCGAGGTGCTTGTAGCGTTTCTCCGCCTCGCTGATGAGCTGCTTGTTTTCCTTGTGATACCATTCGGTATCCGCCTGAGCTTTGGTGGCTGTTTTCCGGGAGAGGGCCAGATCGGTGGTCAGCTGGGTGATTTCCTTTGCTTTCGCGGAAATTTCTTGATTCCGCGCGGAAATGGTTTGATCCTTTGCGGAATTTTCTTCCTCTTTCGCGGATAACTCTCTTTTGATGGTCTTGAGTTCCGCTTCCGCACCGCGGGCTTTCACTTGAGCATCACTCAACTGCTGTTGAAGAGCCCGGTATCGATTTGTCCAATCCGCCTCCAGCTTAGTTTTTTCCGCCGCCCTTTCCTCTTTTGTTTCCCGGAGTTCCGCCGCCAGCTCACAGATTTCCGCCTCCTGCTCATCTCTTTTTGTCACACCCTCCTGAAGCTTCTTGTGTAACTTTTCGTAATCCGCCGCCACATTTGCATGTGATTCCACCGCCTCAGTTCCAGATTCTAAGGCTTCCGCGAGCTCCGTTTCCAAGGCCTCTGCCTTTGCTTTCCACTCATCCCTTTGCTGACGGAGTCGCTCCAAATGCTCGGATGTTCCAGACATTTTTATGCAAATGCTTTTTAATGTTTTGCTCTGGTGGCGGTTGCTTCTGAAGGTTCAGTGCGCTCGGCGTAAACTTTTGACGAAATAGGGCTGGAGGGTTGCAGCCTAGCTAGTTTATACAAGTGATAGAGTCACTCACTTGTCACTGATGGAAGACTTCCTCTATTGAGTGTCGTCTCATCCAAGGTTCTAGCTCCGCTTTGATATTACCCTCGCTATCTTGACTCAGCTCTCTGTAGCTCGCTCTTAGATGTATTTGATTATGGGTGAACTGATACCAACACATCAACCATCGTTCCCTTCCCCATATCAACCTGTATCATCTAAAGAGGTTGTTTCCGCCGCCTTGTCCGCCTTCCTTCCCGCTTAGAGCGGATTTCCTCTTTGGTCGGCAAGCGCGTGCGGTTTTTGAGATACTCTGCCAAGATATCGCTGGCATTGGCCAGGTGGGCTTCTGGCTCCCAGGTGGCTTCCATCAAATCATAGCCCTTCCACAGAATCAAGTACTCCCGACGGTTGGGTGTGCCTCGATCCCGCAGAATACGCTCGACCTCATATTCAATGGCGCCATCCACCAACTCCCCTTCGGGAGGTTCCACCTCCCGCTCATCATCTTCTGACAAGCGGTTGTATGCCTTCAGCTTGGAGACATGGAAGGTAGAATGAATAGTCCAATGGGGTGGTAGTTGCAGGCGATAAGCGACTGTGGATATCGCTTTGTCCACTTTGAATGGCCCGACAAACCTCCGGCGGATTTTTGGTGGGATCTTTTGCAAGGATTGCAGCGGAATAAATGTACTCCGCACCAAAACTTCATCCCCTTCTTTGAAGATTACTTCCCGCCGCCGTTTGTTCGCTTGGACACACATCCGCTCTTGTGCGGTTGCATACTGCTGCTTTGCCTGCTGCAGTTGCTCGTCCATTCGTTTCACCATTTCGGTTGCCATTTCGGACTCTTCTTTCGCCGTTAACTTTTTCTGCACGGTAATTTGTCCCATATGCTGCCCATACAACAAGTGTGCTGGGGCATAGCCGGTTGACACATTGCGGGAGTTGTTGGCAGCAAATTCCGCTGTCGCCAAGAAATCAACCCAGCGGTCTGGATACCGCTCCACATAAGGCCGCAAAAAGTCTTCCAACACCCGAATAGTAACCTCTGACTGCCCATCTGTTTGTGGGTGGTAGGCTGTGCTCATTCGGAGTTGGGTTCCCAGAAGTGAAAATAAAGACCGCCAGAAGGAACTTGTGAATCTGGGGTCTCGATCGGAAATTATCACTTTGGGGAGGCCATAGTGTTTGTATATTTTGTCCACAAACAACTTAGCATATTCCGGGGCGGTTATTTCCTTAGTGCAGGGTGCGAAGCGAACGTACTTGGTTAACCGATCAACAAATACCGCGATGGCGGTGAACCCACGTGACTTTGGTAAATCAGTCACGAGGTCAGTGGTGATCTGTTCCCACTTTGTTGTCGGTATTGGGAGTGGATGCAGAAGCCCTTTCTGCTTCGTCGTATCAGCTTTTGTCCGCTGACAGACAGGGCATGTCCGCACGTATGCTTGGACATCCTTTCCAACTCCTTTCCACCAGTAGTATCGCTGTAGCACATCCAATGTCCGGGCGGCACCTGCGTGACCAGCGCTCGGAACATCATGGAACTCCCCCATAACCTTTTTCCGGTATCCATTTGGAACCACTAGTACTTTGTCTGAGGTGGGAGTTGCTTGATAGTACAACCAGCCATCCTCGAACGAAAGTTTCGTGGGTTTACCCGCTTGAATTTTCGTGACTTCCGCCTGCAGTTTTTGATCTGCTGCAATAGCGGTCTTCCATGCATCCGCTTCATCCACCACCCAGGCGGACAAAGCATGAATTTGATCCTGTGAATCAGGAAGGCTTCGGGATAACGCATCCGCCAGTACATTGGCTTTACCAGGCACATAGACGATTTTTGGATCGATGGAATCAAAATACCCTGACGTATACCATCGGGATTGTGTCCGCGACATTTTAGCTTGGGTCATGAAGTGGGTTATCGGCTGATGGTCTGTCATAACCGTAACCTCCCCAGGCGCTCCTTCGAGGTAATGCCGCCATTGGCTGAGCGCATATGCTACAGCCCCCAGCTCCCGCTCATATGCGGAATATCGTGTCTCAGCTGGTTTTAATCGTCTTGAAAGGTAGGCTATTGGCTGTAGCCCCTTTCCATGGTCCTGACACAGAACTGCTCCATATGCAGTTCCTGATGCGTCCGTTATTACGGTGTACCTAAGAAGCGGATCGGGTAGGAGAAGTATGGGGGTGCGGGTGATCTTTTGCTTGAGTTTGCTGAAGGCTTCGCGCTGAATAGGCCCCCATGTCCACACATGATTCTTTTTGATCAGATCATGTAAGGGTCCTGCAATCCGCGCAAACTCTGGTATAAACTTACGATAGTAAGATACCATGCCCAGAAAACTTCGCACATCCCCAACTGAGCTCAACTCCTTCCATTCTTGAATAGCCCGCACTTTATCACTCATTGGTTGCAGGCCTTTCCCTGACAAATGATATCCCAGATAATCGGTCTCGCTGACCCCCACTTCACACTTGCTCGCTTTCGCGTAGAGCTTGTGTTTGTGTAACCGCTCGAATACCTGTTTCAAATGATCGACATGTTCTTCCACTGAATTGGAAAACACCAGAATGTCGTCAATGAACACAACCACAAAGTGGTCCAAAAACTCCCCCAACAAATCCTGCACCATAGTTTGAAACTGGGCCGGACAGTTGGACATTCCGAAGGGACAAACGAGGAACTCGAAATGCCCGTATCGTGTGCGGAATGCAGTTTTTGGGGTATCCTTTGGCCGGACTGGAAATTGCCAGTAGCCCGAGCGGAGGTCGATCTTGGTGTAGATCTTCGCTTTAGCGAGCCGGTCCATTAACTCTTCGGGGAGCGGAAGTGGATAGCGGTTTTTGATGGTGTAGTGGTTGATCCATCTGTAATCAACACACATCCGCAGTCCGCCGTCTTTCTTAGGGACAAAGAGTATGGGGGCTCCCCAGGGACTCTCTGACGGCCTAATCTTCCGTTGCTCGAGGAGATAATCCACTTGTGTCCGAACTTCATCCAATTCAGCCGGAGAAAGTTTGTACAGGGGACGGTGGATTGGGCTCATACTCTCATCCTCAAGGTCGATCTTAAATTCATGACCCTTGCGGACGGGAGGTATGCCAGGTGGGAGATCTTTTGGAAAAATGTGGCTATATTCCTCCACCACAGAGCGGATATCCGGATGCATCTGATCATGCAGCAACTTCGGTACCTCCGTCTCTTGTGGTGTGTTGGTGCCCGCTGAAGTTTGAAGGCTATCAACGGTTACCCCTTCATACGGATATTGCATCAAGTGATTGCTATCCGTGGGGTCAGATTCACGCACCACCACCAAGTCAGCCAAACTATCTGTGGCTTCAGTTTGCTTCTTGATGTAGCGGAATATCTTCTTGTGGGTGATGAGAGGTGTGGTTTCATTCGCAAGTTGAAGATAATCAGTCGGTCTTTCCTTTACCGGTACTGTTATCCAACCTTGACCTTGGCGAATGTTGATAGTTCCCTGTGCAAAGTCTATGGACGGGTTATTGGCGATGAGCCACGGTAACCCTAACACGATGTCATATGTGAGATGAGGAAAAACATCCGCAGAAAACTGGGTTTTGTATCCGCCCAACTGCATGTTGATGTTTCCGCATCGTTTGTCCACATTGCAAACAGACCCGTTGGCTAATGAAACGGTCTTATTACACGAGGAGAACTCTAACCCCAAACGATCCACAAGTTTCTGCGCTACATAATTTTCCGTAGCTCCACAGTCCAAATAAGCGGAGATTGAAACTCCCCCTATCCGCCCCTTAAGCTCATATCCCATGAACTTAAGGTGGTGATTATTTACCAGCGGGTTAAAACTGTCTTGAAGGTAATCCCCACCTTCAACCCCTGGTTGTTTCTTTCTGTCCGATGCCCCCCTTGCATCGGCGTCAGACGGAACCCTTGGGCTGGTCCGGTCTAAACTTTTTACACTTCCTTCCGAAGCCTGTTTCTCTCCACAAGGCGGGATAGATTCCAGGTTGCTATCTCCGGAGGAACTTCCAGAGTCTTCATGTACTGAACCAACACTTTCCGCCAACTCTCTGCCGGAAGTGCTTAGGATGACCGTACTTGAATCATCCATCCGCTCTTTGTCACCAAGTTTTGTACTCATCAGCGGATTTTCAGCCCTCTGGGCGGGATTTCTTTTTGACTCTTTCTCGGTCTTTTTATTCCCCTCTCGTTCTCTTGCTCGTGACTCCCGGAGCTTCTGACGTCTGCGATGTCTATATCTTCGGCGTCTGGCTCTTTTTCTTCTGGCCGCATGGAGTGAAGTCTCCTCTATGCGGCGTGATCTTTTAGCCATTTTTGAAAAGTTGGGCCTTTAGGACATTTTCCAAAGCCATGACCCACTTCACCGCAGATGTAACATGCGCCTCCGCCTCTAGCTCCGCCTTGTTGCTGCCTTCCGCCACCACCTCGATTTCGTCCGCCACCTCGTCTTCCGCCTCTTCCGCGGCCACGGCCGCCGCCACCTCTGTTGCCTCCTCCCATTTGCTGATTTTGATCTTGGGGTGGAGGTGGTGGTTGCGGTTGCTGACCTTGCATTTGCTGGTTCTGATCAGCTTTGGGCTTGTTTTTCCAATTCCAGTTCCATCGCCCTCGTCCGCGACTACGTCCGCGGTTGTTTTGAGATTGGCTACCCAACGAATCGATTCTTTCGGCAGTGACTATCGCCGCTTCCACTCCTTCTGTCACCATTGTAACAACTTGATGTCGGATCTGGGGCCGTAGTCCGTCAACAAACGTCAAGTACTGCTCCTCCTCCGTCATATTCGGAATTCTGAGTATGAGATCCCGAAATGCGTTAATGTAGGAACGAACAGTCCCCGTTTGTTGAAGTTTCCGCAGCTTCCTACGCGAAACATCGGACATTCTTGTAGGTTCAAAAGCAATAGCTAACTCTTCCACAAGTTGTACCCAGTCCTGGAACATCGGACGAACTCCTTCCCGAATCCGCATCTCTTGCATATTCCGCCATGTGGCGGCTGAACCAGAGAGATTTGTGCGGAATACTTTAAGCCAAACAGACTCATCCAAATCATAAACTTTACAGAAGTTGGTGAGTTCTGCCTGCCAATCCCGAATCCAGCGATCTCCAGCGCCAGTATACGGTTTCGGCATCGGGAATTTGACCGCATTGGGAATGTGAAGCAAACGATTTTCTGGACGTGCATAGCCCATAAAATCTGGGACCCCACCTGGGGGACCAGGAGGTTCGCCTCCTCCGCCACCTCCACCACCACCATCTCCAGGACCGCCTCCTGGGTTCCTAGATGGTCCTTCTCTTCCTCCACCAATATGTGGTCCAGGTGCAGACCCACGGCCACTTCTGTCCGATGGGCCTCCGCCACTTCCATCACCGGAACCATCATCATCTCCACCTCCGCCTCCTCCGCCTCCTCCGCCTGCGCGTTGAGGAATACGCGGATAGGATCCCCATCCAACATAGGGGTTTCCGGATGATGGAGCTCCGTATACATTCACGGAGTGACCTAAGATAGAAGGCCGAATGTATGATGCTCCCATGGCATAATAGCCGGGTGGTGAAATCATTGATGGATGTGATAACACTGGCTGAGAAACTGGTGGTGGCATGGGTAATGTTCTAGGTGGCTCGGGTGACGTGGTTGTTGGAGTTGTCAGCGGAACAGTTTGTACCACGGGAGAAGCCTGCGTACGCTGTGGCGGTTGTACTGGCTGTAATACCGCTGGTGGTCTTGTATTTGGTGTTTGTCCAAACACAGCGCTAGGCCTCACGATCGGCCTAGGTACATTTCCCTGTCCGCTGATTGCACTGCCTCGCCCCACTCCAGGAATAATGACTGGGGGTGATGCAGGTCGGGTAATCGGTCTATTTGCCCGCGGGAATACTGGTGGTATTGGCGGGAAACCTACCGAATCCGGGGCAAAGCCGGATGAGGTTTGGGGCGGTTGACCGAATGGAACTTGTACTTCGGCCAAGCTTGGTGGTTGTGCCACCGTTCTGGTTCCCGCTCCCGCCATAGCAGCCACAAGAGGGGTTTGTTGAGCAGCGGATGCCATTTGTGTGGCAACTGCTGCCGCATCTTTCTTCCGCCAAAACTCAAAATTCGACGTGAACTTTGTGTCCGCTACATCCTCAAACACCTTCTTTAGCTCTTGCGCTGTTTCCGGATCTTGTAGCATTTCTTGTAACATTTCCCGCGGTTCTCTGCTCCTTGTTGAGCTTCTCGATCTGCTTCTCCTTGACGACCGACTTTGACTTCTTTTCAACTCCTCCATTTCCGCTTGTAATCTAGCCGCCGCTTCTTTCGCAGCCGCTGCCTCCTTTAACAAATAGGCTACTTCCGCATGATGCTGTATCTGAAAACTTTCCGCTTTTTCTTGCGTCTCTTTGAGATCATACTTAACACGAACGATTTCCTTGAACTGTTTATCTTGACCCGCATCCATTTCTGCCTGGGTCTCTCTCAGTTCTTGTTGAACCGTATCCAACCCCCAAAGGGCGTCGTTATATTGCCGGTCATACTCTTCTTCGAGTTTCTTCCTTTTTTCGTCCGTGTCAGCCACTTGTTCAGCCAATATCCGCTGAGCCTCTTTGGCTTCGTCCACCTCTTTCTGGGCGACATCACGGATATTCGCCAAGCCAGCTTCCATTTGGCTGAGCCTCCCCTTGGCTGCAGCATCCAGATCTTGTATCCGCTCATCCAACCTCTCACTGAGCTGTCCTTCGATCTGGTGATGGCGGGACTGTAGAGTAGAGTCCAACACATCATGTACTTGGGAAGCCATGCTTGAACAAGCTCCCTCCATCCGACTAGCAAGGTGCTCGGCGACCTGGGCTGTCCGCTGGGCAGCCTCCTCGGACAATTGGCTGTATAACCGCTCTTGCGATTCATGGAGGTCGCGCTCCTGCAGGCCATCGTTGTGCACGTGCAGGGTCTGGTTATGCACGTTTACTTGGCTCTGTTGCAGGTGCTGCGTTTGTTGATTGATGAAGACTCCTGGCTCTTCTTCCATCTCCTCATCAAACTCCGGGCCAATGTCCGCTTCCTCATCGCCTGCCTCCTCCACCATGTCCGGGTGCGCGGGGACACCGTATGCCTGTAAAGGCTGGTCCATTTCTGCCTGTATCGGCAGTCCGACAGCAGGTAATTCCTGGGCGACGATCAGCGGATATAGCGGCGGGCCATCTGGGGCGTCGCGCTCTTGCTGATTGTCTTCGATACCGTATTCCAGGTATAGCTGCTCGTCGTGTCCGCTCATGGTGGATGTCTTGATTCGTCGGCGGTAGAATCACGTGTCCGTTTGGTGGATTCCGTTGGCGGGTAATCCACGTGACTAATTGGTCACTCTTTGTCAGCGGTTTCTGGCAGCGGTTTCTGGCACGTAATTTCTGGCGGAAACGTATTCGTCCGCAGAAACGTCCGCTGGCAGACTCGTTTTGTCCGCTCTGCGGTAACCGCGTTCAGTGTCGACAACTCTCCGACAAACGGAAGTACTACTACGCCGTGCTGTGGTCGTAGCGTCCAAGGATCTATAGATCCTGTGATCTTGAGAGGGATGATCGAGCGCAGCAACGTGCGTTCTCTTTCGTCCAGCGTTTGGTTGGTGCGCAGCAACACAAAGTAGGTTCCAGACACGAGGGGAAACCTTCTTCGACCTAGCCGACCCTGATCTTTTGCACCTCGACTGCAAAATCTCCTGTCGATCTCTTCCACTAAGTAGACTCGACTTGCAGGAAGGGTGCTTCGGCTCCGAAACCAGTTTGTTAGGTCCCTGTAGGTTTTAGTGAGTCGTTGCTGGAGTTGAGACTGGGGTCACACACTTTCACAAACCAGAGAATTAATTTTACAAGTGTTCTCTCTGAACTTAACCCCCTAGAACCCGTACTAACCCGTACTACACACTCGTACTGCAAAATGAGTGCGATCAACGTATCAGAATCCAACCGCGTTACCGGCATTTTCTTCGCCCACTCTCGCCACGCTTTCAGCTCACTCTCGGCAGCACTCAGAGACCCTTGCAGCTTCCACTTTTCCTGCTCCACCTTTTGACACTTGCTCCTCAGCCTTTCCAACTCCGCAACGTCGACTGCCCTCTTCCGCAGGACCTGCACAGCCTCCTCAAACGCCACAACCTCATCTGCCCCCTTGATCACGTCGGCTTTCTCCACCGCTGCCGCAGGGATAACCACAGGGGCAGCCTCTGCTGGTTCACTGCTGCTGGCGGGGGTTGAGACGATAAGGGCGGCCTGGTTTGCTGGTTGCTGATCCATGTTGATTCCTTTTTTTTTTTTTTTTCCCTTTCCGAACGATAGGCTCCTCTTTCTCTCTTCTTGCTCTGCGCACGTACCTTGCTAGACAGTTTCCAACTCCAGTATACTGCACACCTATTTCCGTTTCTGTCAGAGGTTGCTTCAGTCTGTCAGAGACATCAACCTGTCACCTCTGCTTGATCTAGTCCTTTCAGCTTCTTATCTCAAACTCACGTAACTTGTCCGGTGCGTTTCGCAAGTTTCTGGCAGGTTCCCAGGTGTCCTCCGATTGATCATAACCCTGCCACCTGACAAGGTACTGCTTCTTGCCCCTGACAGTCCTATCTGCCAGAATCCTGTCAACCAGATACTCCTCTTGGCCTGCCACCATTTCAGGCTCAGGTTGCCACCTGGGTGCCTCCCTGTCAGGAAAGCTGCCCTCCTGATCTTCGAAAGCAGGTTTCAGCTTGGACACATGGAAGGTGTTATGAATTTTCCAATGACCTGGCAGCCTCAGCCTGACTGCAACTGATAGGGGCCTTTCCCCCAGAGGGGGAAGGGTAGATAGGGGCCCTCCTCCAAGTGGAGGAGGGTAGAACGTGGGAACACAACACAATAGCAAACCCAGCCCCAAAGGTTACACAATGTCAAAAATACAACCCTTTAAGTACCGTCCACAACACACTAACCCCTTACTCTACAGTGACACACCCACTCACCGATGGGACATCTAGACACTAACCTCGTCACCTCGTATCAACTACTCCCCCCCCCCCCCCGAGTGGTGTCCTCAGCACTCAAGAAAGTTAATCGCGAAAGAAAAACCCGAAAGAAATAAAGAATAAGTAGTTTGATTGGCCGCTAAAAAGAGAAACAGGGCCATCCACTGAACAAAACACGAAGAAAAATAGAAAAATAGAAAACAAACCTCACAATCATGCAAACAAGATGATTTTCAAACGGCATAACAAATCCCATACTCTGTGAAATCCAAAAACCTTGTGTCTCTTGCTTGGACGGATGCCCGCTTCTTCGTCTGCTTGCTTCATCAGGGCATTTAGTAATAGCCCGCTCAAGCCTCTCCTAACTCGTGGTTCTATGGTGCGGATGTGGATTCCGCCCACGAGTACCGCCAAGGAGAAGGTTAAACATGGCATAAGCATTGCTTGCAATGTCTTCTTGCTCGTGATTCAGCACACGAACATGAAGAAATGCCCGCTATGCTTTATCCGTTCAAGACTCCAAGTCCGCGCAAGCTTAGATTATAACTTCCGCTCGCTACCTCGCTTCGCAGTTTCACTTAGTCGGAAACCATAAGCTTCGCTCTTGTCAGACACTCTCCTGTAGTCCGCTGCTGTTGATATCCGCTGCGGCTTTTCATCCATTGCAGTTTTGGTCAATTCCAATGCCGCTGCAATTCCTTGGTCAGACCCCCACTTCCGTTTTCTTCATTTACAACTGATATTTTTCCTTCCTTCCACGGTACATCTTCGTTCTTCGCTCGGTAAAACGCTTGGTCGGATATCACTTAGGCACAACACACTAACCCCTTACTCTACAGTGACACACCCACTCACCGATGGGACATCTAGACACTAACCTCTATTAGTGAGATTTGTGTAGAGATTTGTCCGAGGCCAAATCCTATGCGGATACCCCCAGGATCTCACTAAGCTGGTTGACTGCTAGAGTCCCCACTTAGCAGCGAGAGCCAGTACACCGATGAGAAGTCCGGCTGATCTCTCAGCTTCTTCTCTCTTCAACGTCCCTACGAATCTCCCATGAGTTTCTCCGCCGCAACACCTCAGAACAATAGCCGCTCGAGCATATCCATAACATGTATGGCCACTGCTATAGAGATTTGTCTGAGGCCTACATTTCCCCCAGGATCTCATCGAATCACAATCCGCTGGTTGGCTACTAGAGTCCCTACGTAGCAGCGAGAGCCAGTATATGCAGCAGAGCGTCCGGCCATTCCCTGACCTCTTCGTCCTTTCTGCTCCAGTGCTATTGTCTTCAGTGGTCCGCTCCAATGTTTTTCCGAGTTTGGGTCTTCAAATAATGTCCGCTCCTTCTTCGGCGGTTTGAATTAATCCGCCCTGGTGGTCCAATTTAATCCACCCTGGCGATTCTTTGTTGTCTTCGGCCAATCCTCTGATGCTTTGGTAAACCCCCATAAGTCTCCAATACATCCTCAGCTTCAGAACATCCATAATCCGCTCGTGACTGAGTCAATCGTTGCATAGCTACCCTCACGCCTCCAAGTCGGTTGTTGATCAGAACTTCCGCTTAGTGTTGTCCGCTAGGTCGCTCCAACGTTCGCTTTGACGCCCTTTCATTCGTTCCTAATTGTACGTGCGACCGTGATCCTCAAATTCCGCCGTGGCTGATATTTTCCGCCTTGACTGATTTTTTCCCGCTTTGGCTCTTTGAGATCATCAATTCCGCCTTCATATTCCGCTCACTGGAATTGTGTCGCTTCTTCAGGCACAATATCCGCTTCCACAGGCACAATTCTGCTTCTGCAGCACAATTTCCGCTTCTGCAGGCACGATATCCGCCTTAAGTACTGGATTTTGTCCGCCCAAATGCTTCTTGTCTTCGTATTCGCTAGCAATGTGATTCCGCCAAGATTAACCCGCCAGTCATATCCCAACAGGCTTAATCCGCTGGTCACAATCCGCCAGTCGAATACCCTTCAAGTTCTCTTCAGAACTTCGCTTCTTCCGCCGTAGTCGAAGTTGCTTTTTTCCTGACAAGTGCATTATCCGCTTCAGTTGCTGTTTCCGCCAACTGATGTACAATTAATCCGCCCGAACGAATTCAGTCACTCAGCTGTATGTGTCTTCCGTCTGCACGGGTCATAGTTCAGGATTTATTTCGGTTTCTTTCTTTGCTCGGCTTCTGTGATAATCCGCCCTTCGGTCAGTTCCACGTCCGCTCGAGGTTCCTTCGTTGGAGAAGAGTAATTTTTGAATGTCCGCACATTCCTTCTTTTGTTTTCCATTGCATGAGCCGCCACCTCCGTCGTCTTTGGATCCTTCTCACGGCATCGCTTTGTATGTAAACTTCCCAAAGTTTCACGGTTGCGTCTATAGGTAGTAAATCACCAACTGAGTATTTCCGCTTACTCCATCCCTATAGAATCGCAATGTGTGCTCATTTTTCGAGCCCGCTATCTCTTCGATACTGTCTAGATCCAAACACGAGTCGATTCTTTTCACCGCAGATAGTCCGCTCTCATCAATGCTCGGTTAGTCCCCAAGTTCCGCCACTTCAAACTTGTTGACTTCCACGCGAAATACACTCCATATACCTTCCGCCACAGAGATTACCTTTTAACCCCCGCCTTCCAAAGAACCTTGGAAATAGTCCGCCAGCAACAAGACGGTCTTGTCCGCACTATCCATTCAGATACCACTAAATAGAAAGTTCCGCAAGAAAGAGTTAAAGGAATGTCAGTCCGTCGACTTCCGCTCCTCAGACAAATAACTCGGGTACCACTTGGCAGTGTTCACCTTCCCCGATAGTTTTTGTCTCTCTTTTACCTTGCACGTCCAAAGTTAAATCGCCTTTGGATAATCCCCTTGGTCCTCCTTCTGCGCGCTTGTGGCTTGGCAAATCCGCTCTTGATCCTATTTTCAGCGAGGTTTAGTTTGCTGGAAGTCAATGCACGCCTTCCCGAGAAGAAAGTATCCAGGTAACCCCCGTTGGGTTACCCCTTGTTCGAACAGCAGTTCCGCCTGAGGGGAACTGTGCATCCCTGCTCGCCCCTTGACAAGCGACTTCCCGACGTAACTAATCCGCTTAGCGGGTTAGCACATCTTGATTTTGGCTCCGGCTTGAGCCTCATCAAGTGTCGGAAGTCCTCCTCCTTTTCCTTCACGCTTGACTTGCCTCTGGAGGAAGACCTTCGTCTTCTCTTTAGTACCCTGAACGATAATCTCCAGCTCAACCGACTAGCGGGCCAGTGTTCGTACCACGGCTGTCCAGAACACTGGTTGAGGAGCTTGCCCCCGTTTTCCTGCTGCAAGACATCCCCGTCAGAGTTCCCGCTTTGTCGCCCAAACAGTCCCCTCTCAACTGTTGGTATTTCGCCCGAAATCTTGAGCTCTTCATATCCTCTTCTGTCCGCTGGTTTCTGCACAATATGTGGCACTTTCGCCCTTGGTCTTGTATTGAACGAAAGCCTGTTAATCCGCATTCCAAATCAGCATAGTCGTCCCTTCTTGTAGTTCCACGCAAGTTCACCTTCAAAATCCGGCTCTAGCGGTCGTATGTAACCCGCTCTGGCTGTCTGATTTCATCCGCCTTTGGAATTTGTTTTGAAGTCCGCCCTTGAGCCTTTCATAGTCCGCCTGATGAAGCTTTAATCCGCCCGAAGGCTAAACTTTTAGTCCGCCCTCCAGGTGTTTAATCCGCTTGAGGGCTTAGTCCTCTTTCGTCCTCTTTAGTCTGCTCTCCAGGTCCGCTTCTCAGGTCCGCCTTCCTCAAGGTTGCGGTCTTGGACTTCCTACTTCAAATTATCGTGTTCCTTCTTGTCCAAGTTGAACTTTGCTTTGCTGATATAAGGAATCCTTCGGAAGTTTAATGTCGAGTAAAGGCACACACCTTAACACAGGCGTTCAAAACAACCAGGAATAGACCGTTCTCCCTATGGACAAGGGTGCCGACGGATTACCCGGTTCTGCACATTTCACTGAATGGGCTGTCAATGCACAATACTCGAATTAAATTCTTCATCCACCCATCTTTGCAGTCCGCTGACAGAGCTTGAAGCATCTTCTTTTTGTCGAACTTATTAACATCTTCAACAATCCGCCACACTCAGATGACTCTAAGGAGTTCTGGTGTGCGTTCCAACGCTTCGTTCTTAGCTCCAAGGTACTTGGTTTCCCTCTTAGTCCGCCTTTTGAAGAGGTTCACCACTTCTCTCTCGACTGGTATATTTCTCCACTTCAACAAATCTGCCCGCTCACTCGCCTTTAAGTGTAGCATCCAAGGAAACTCTGTTTTCCGCCCTGACCACCTGTCAGTGGATGCTCCGCGGTCGCTAGTTTGGACCTCTAGCGCGATTTGTTTGTTTGTCAACCTTCAACCAGATTGCTTCGCCTGGTTCAAGCTCTCCTAGCTTGGGTCTCTCAGTATACACCATAACAGTCTTGCCAGACTGATTGAAACTACCGCACCTCAATAGTCTCCCAAGCCTTTTTGTCCACGTGGTGCTCATTGCTTGGTATGGCGTTTTAGGCTGCTCTGGTTGCTCCACAAAGTTAGGCCTCGGCGTGGATTGCGCCATCCCTGGTCTTTGGGATTTGTCCGGCCTTCTGGCATCCATCCATCGTGCACACCTGGATTTCCGCCTCTTTGTTGATTATGCTCCACGCATAACCGCCGCTTCCACGCTCAATCTTTATCTGCCTCCTCTCCAGCCAATCCGCGTTCAGCTATGCTTTTCGCCATTCCAGGAAGTCCCCATCCCCTGTTTCCGCTTGACAAGTAGCCAGCCAAATCTCTTTTAAAATATCCGCTCAGGAAATCCGCCCCAACTCTCTTTGAGGTGGGCGTTATCAGACCCGCTTCCTTGCGATTGTCCGATTGATTCGCTGCTTCCTTTGTCCGCGTTTTGGGTTTTTCTGGTAATGGTCTCTTATTTCTCAAGCATTTCTTATCTGCCCAGGAAACTATATATCACACAAAGTGTAGTGGCACTTAAATTCCGCCACTTGCCCTCCATTGATCAGGCACTAGCCGCCTGTCTTGTAGTCTAATTCATCCTTCCAGGCTTGTTACCAAGACGTAGTATTTCCGCTCTTGGTGACCACTATTCGCTGGAATCCGCTCTTGAGCAATGCTCAGTCAAGATTTATCCGCTTTAAGCTTCAAATAAGAGCTGTATTCCGCTTCTTTGATCGTGGTTCTTCCACCCTCTCAATGTTGGACAACTTCTTCAGTATACGGAATCAAAGCACTCCTTGTCCCGACCACAAAGCTTCAAAACTTCCATTTACTCGCTTCTCGGTGTCTAGGATAGTTTGGAACCTTATAGTCCGCTTTGGAGTCAGCTTTGGAGTCCATTCTCCCCATCATCATTGCTGGATCCATCCATTCCATGCCTGCTTCAGTATTGTCCGGTTTAGGTCGAATCTGCTGGCGCCATAGGCTGCTCAAGCTAGTAATCCGCCTATACACTTTAGTGTTCCGCCATCTGAAGCAATATCCGCTCATGTCGTGGATATCTGTCGTTAGCTTCTTTCCAATTCCAATTCCAGTCAATCTTTCGCTTGCTGGTCCTTCAAGCTTTGGATTAAGCTCCTGGAAATCTCTATTTAGTGGCGCCCTTCTTAGGTCGGCCTACTTGTTCAAAATTTCCGCTTTAATCCCCAACTGACAGTAGTATTCCGCCTCCAGCAACTCTTGATGTCTTGGTGATGATGCAATTCCGCTCCTTCATCCAAATGTGTCTTCTGTGGTAGGACTCATCTCCCTGGCACTAAATAATCCGCTTCTCTGACAAGTTTCCTCCACTCCGACATGCTCTTATGCATCTTTTTCCGCATGCTTTGTCATTTGCAGGATCTTCCATAATTTTGTCCGCTTGTCAGCAGTAGAATCCATTCTTCAGCGCTCAACTCTCCCAGACACATAGCTTTTTCCGCTGATCCTTGAGTTTGCGCTTTTCCTTTAAATTATTTTGTCAGTAGCACTCCTTATCCGCTTGGTAGCTTTTTCCGCTCTTCAGGTTCGGTTAACTCAATGCCTTACACTGGCTAATACGAGTATAATCCGCCCTTACTTCCAATCCACTTGATAATCCGCTTGTTCTCTTGCTTCTGACAAAAATCCGCTGACTCTTTGCTCACGCTCCATTTGACAGAACACGCTTGTCGGTGATCAATTTGAATGCTCCATATGATATATTGTCTGTCACTTAGTCCGCTTGCACCTTTGCTGCATTGGAATTTCCGCTCAAGACACACCCCCTCATCGCCTTTGCATTCTGCCTCAGCAGTCCGCGCTGACAGTCCGCCTTTGCCTTAGCTTTTAATCCGCTTAGTGCAATAGTCTGACGGCTGTAATTTGGTCGATGAATACTCCTTAGACTTTTGGGTGTTGTTCTTGGCGCTAGACTTCCATGTATGGCTAGTATTGTGAGCCATATCCGCTCAATGGTTTGTGGTAGTGTCCGCCCTGACCAGACGTATGATTCTGCTTAGTCTTTCAGCCAATAGTCCTTGGACCTGATCATCCAGGTTGGCTCTTTTATTTCCGCTCTGGCTCAGGTTCTTGACGGTCTAATTTAATCCGCCTGACGGTATAATTTAGTCCGCCTTGACGACCTCATTTAGTCCGCCTCTGCTATTCCGCTGTTGAAAAGAGAATGAATTTTTCCGCTCGTGATCCTCGGTTGGTTCCATGGAAACTCGGTTAGTTCCAAAGAATACCACCATACACTTCCACGGCAATAACCTCTAATTCTTCTTCTTCACTCAGCCCGGAATATCACAATCCGCTACCACATCCATTAGACCTCAAAGTTTACCCACAAGATATCCGCTCAGAGCTTCAACAATGCTTCACTTGCCCGTTCATAACATTAAGTCACAAACATCCAATGTGGCACTGCTATTGCGTGCTCCTTAATCAGATTCAAGCTCTCGAGAATGCTCGATAGCTCGCGGCAAGCTACATTTAATCCGCTCGTCTTATATCCGCTTGTGTGAGGTCTTGGCCTATTGAAAGTCCATTCCAAACGAACTATACTCTCCAACAGCTCCTTCTGCAACAAATCATTCTGCATACTTAATAGCTTAGCAGATGATTCCTTCTCTTCCGCCCTGCGTACTTAGCAGCTTTGCAGGCGGTTTAATCTCCCTCTTGGGTGCGTTGAACTCCACTATCGCTTGAACTCGGTTTGTAGGTAACTGGCAGGCCGCTCTTCCGCTCTCTATTAGCCTGGCGACTTCTTTTCTCTCTTTGTCTTCTTGCCGCTAGTTGTGCTTACATTCTTCCGCTATGGTCCAACTCTTGGCAGTATAAAGTCTTAAGATCTTCGTCTTCTTCTCTTCGCACTGAAAATCCGCTCTTTTGCGGTTGTTAATCCGCTGGGTGATCAGCCCAGGCGGTTTGTGCGTTGATACAGACTCGTTTCTGCTCCTGCCGTGTAACACAACCTCCAGCTTCTGTTTCATGACCGCCTCCAACTCTTGATGTATTAAAATCCGCCTCCAACGCGATCGTGAAACTACCGTAGTTCTAGCCTCGATAGTCCGCTGATATTCCGTGTTGTGTGTCCGCTGGTGCTCCTCCAAGCTCAACCGCTTCAGCTCACAACAACACCGCCTATTCTTCCTTCTCGTTGGAATATCATTGTCCGCCCAGCAGAGTGTAAGGGCAGCGGGTCACTGGGCCACTTTGCCCGCCTTCTGCCTCTGTCCGCTCTCACTCTCCGCCGTTTCTGTTTAACCGCTTTGGTGGACTTCGTTTTTCCGGCTCTGGCGAACTACCTCGGAGTTCTGTCCGCTCCCTTTTTCCGCCACCTATTTTGTCCGCTGCGCCATTTTGTCCGCTGTCAGACTCTGGCCTTTTCCATTCGCTGTCTGACTTTGGCTCGTCCGCTGCACTTCCGGCTCGCCATTTCCGCTCTGCGGCTTCCGATGTAACACTTCCGCTCCGCGGATTCCGCTCTGCCAAATTCCGCTGTAACATAGTGTGACATGACTGTATGTCCGACAACGGAATTTCTGGCAGCTGTCACAGGCGCAGTCGTCGACTTCTTGCGCAGCAACTATCCGCCACCACGCGTTGGCCGTCCGTGTGTCAAACTTCCCTCACAAACGTTGACTCGAACTTGGTTCGTCCATAGGTGGTTCGTTTATAGGAGATCTTTGCAGATCTGCTGTAGATCTTCTTCCAGAAATTTACAGGTTCTGTCGAAACTCTGTCTTAGGGAAACTTAAGCTCTCAGCTTTCCTTTCCACTGCTTTTCGACCTCTTTCGACCTGTTTCGAACTCTTTTCGACCACTGTGCTGTCCTTTAGGTTAACAGTCACAAGGTCACCTGCAGATTTCTGTAGATCTGACCCTTAGATCTCTTCCTGCGACGGGTTCCTTTTCGTTTCCTTCTCCTCGCCTCTACCCCGACCTTTCCAGTGCTTACGAACTCGTCGCTCGCACTCGCGCTCCTTCGATCCCACCTAGCACCACCCCCTTTGGTGCCATCACTCCTTGCCCATCCCCTCTTGATAGGCACTTAACCTAGCCACTGACTTTTCGTCGTCAGGTGGCTCCTCCTACAGGGTCGTCCGTCCTCGTCGTCTAGGGACGCCCAAGCTCCGAAACCAAAATGATAGGGGCCCTTCCCCCAGAGGGGGAAGGGTAGATAGGGGCCCTCCTCCAAGTGGAGGAGGGTAGAACGTGGGAACACAACACAATAGCAAACCCAGCCCCAAAGGTTACACAATGTCAAAAATACAACCCTTTAAGTACCGTCCACAACACACTAACCCCTTACTCTACAGTGACACACCCACTCACCGATGGGACATCTAGACACTAACCTCGTCACCTCGTATCAGCAACTTCAGATAACCTCTTCAGAACTACAAAAGGTCCACAGTATTTTGCAGTCAATTTCCTGCTCAACACCTGTGGTAGGGGTAAGTCCTTCGTGGCGAGAAAAACTTTGTCGCCCGGCTGAAAGCCCCCTCCCCTTCTGTTTTCGTCCGCCCCCTGGCGTTGACGTGCCTGAGCAGAAGCAATGTTCCTTCTGCAGGTTTGCAATGCAGTCTGCCAAGTAGACCACCAATCATCCACTGCAGGGCAAGCTGTAGCAGCTACAGCACTTGCAGGAGTTCTGGGTTGTTGTCCATTCATCAAATAGAAGGGAGAAAACCCAGTTGTAGCATTTATGCTGGAATTGTATGCAAATTCTGCAGCATCCAAATGCATATCCCAGTCTGTGCCTGCAGGTTCCACATAACTGCGCAGAATTTCCTGCACTGTTCTGTTAGCTCGCTCAGTCTGACCATCTGTCTCAGGATGATAACTGCTAGACATTGCTAACCGAGTGCCTGCCTTCTTCCAAAGAGCCCTCCAAAAATTGCTAGTGAAACGACTATCCCGATCAGAAACAATTTCTTGAGGCAATCCAAAGAAACGAACCACATGTTGGAAAAACAAATCTGCTACCCCTGCAGCAGTAACTGTCTGCTTTGTTGGAATGAGTCTGATCATTTTTGTGAATCGATCCACAACCACCAGCAAATAATCTGACCCTTTCTGAGTCCTTGGCAAAGGTCCAACAAAGTCCAATGAAACACTAGTCCACCTGCCATCTGGAATTGGCAAGGGCTGCAGCTTACCCAAAGGCTTCTGAGTAGAGGCCTTGTTTCGTTGGCAGGGAATGCAATTCCTTACATACTTCTGCACAGATCCTGAAATAAGGGGCCAGAAGTAATACTGCTGAACCCTGTGCAGGGTCTTCCTCCTGCCCAGATGTCCTGCCAATGCAGACTCATGGCAAGCATGCAGTATCTTTTCCCTGAGCCCATCTGCTTCAGGTATCCACCATTTCCAGGAATGACCAACATGTCTCCAAAGTTTCAGACCATCCCATTTCACATGTGGAGGTCTGGAAGGTGCTCCAATCAGCTGCCAACATAATGGATCCTTCTTGTAAGCTGCCAGCACTGCCTGCTGAAATTCCCGATCTGCTGTCAACCTTATCCTTGCATTCAGCTGAGGACCATGTTCCTCTATCTGATGTGTGGCCCTGCTCAACGCATCTGCCACCACATTGTCTCTGCCTGGCCGGTACTTGATCTCGAACTTGAAGGATTGCAGAGTTTCCATCCATCTTGCCTGCCTCTGTGACAGATGAGGCTGGGTGTGCAAAAATTTTAGAGGTGCATGATCGGTGTGCACGGTGAACTCCTGAGCATCCAAGTAGTGCCTCCACACTTTCAGAGCATGCACCACAGCCAACAGCTCCTTTTCATGAGTCGCATAGTTGAGCTCTGCCGGTTGCAGTTTCCTGCTTTCATATGCCACTGGTTGCTGACCCTGCCCCTGGTCCTGTGTTAGGACTGCTCCAATAGCATAGTCTGAGGCATCCGTGATCACCTCGAATCTCAGACTTGGGTCAGGCACCAAAAGCACTGGTGCAGACATTAACGCCTCCTTGACATCCTGCATTGCTGCAGCTTCTGCCTCAGTCCATTTCCACACTGCCTCCTTTTTCAATAGAGCAGTGAGTGGTTTGGCTCTTGCAGAAAAATCCTTGATGAATCTTCTGTAATAGTTTGCCAATCCCAGAAATGACCTGAGATCCTTCACTGAAGTCAAAGGTGGCCAGTCCCTGATGACCTGCACCTTACTCTGCAACACCTGTACTCCTGCAGCACTCAACTCATGCCCCAGAAACTCAACTTGCTCCTTGCAGATTTCACATTTGGAAGCTGAAGCATATAATTTTTGCTCCCTCAATCTCTGCATCACCTTTTTCAAGTGAACCTTGTGTTCTGCCCAACTCTTGCTAAAAATCAAGATGTCATCTAAGTAAACGATGCAGAAGGCATCCAGAAAATCATGTAACACATGATTCATTGTGTTCATGAAGGTGGCAGGAGCATTTGTCAGCCCAAAAGGAAGAACAATGTACTCGTAGAGGCCATACCTGGTGCGGAAGGCCGTTTTCTCACAGTCTGCAGGGTCCAACCGCACCTGATGGTAGCCTGCGCAGAGATCAATTTTGCTGAAGCAGCGAGCTCCCTGAATCTGATCCAGCAATTCCTCTATCCTTGGGATAGGGTACCTGTTCTTCACCGTTAGTTTGTTAAGTGCCCGAAAGTCTACGCACATCCTAAGCTTTCCGTTCTTCTTAGGAACAAACAAAATTGGTGAACCCCAGGGTGACTTGCTAGGTCTGATAAAACCCTGCTTCAGTAACTCTGCCAACTGCTTCTTCAATTCTTCTCTTTCTGCAAAACTGGCTCTATAAAGCCCCTTTTTCACTGGTTCTGCCCCTTCTACCAATTCAATCTTGTGGTTCACACCCCTGTCAGGGGGCAATTCCTGCGGCAGTTCCTCTTTAAACAAATCCTGAAACTCCTTTCTGATTTGTTTTTCTAGCTCGACTGCCTCTTTCTGTTCCTCTGACAAGGTTTCTGGTTCACTGCCTCTCACTGCATCAGTACTTTCCAAACCATTTATTGAACATTCATTATTTACTTCCCGTAAATTCAATAGGTACATCGGCAGGCCCTTGCGAGCTGCCTGAGCTACCTCATGTGCAGACATGAGGTCCAAATCTGCTGTACTGCAATCTTCCAATCTGCCTGTTTGCATTCTAAGTTTAACGACTCTACCCTGAGGCCCCTGCAAAGCCACTATCTTTTCCTGCCAATCTATGGTGGGGTTATGTTTGATCAACCAAGACATACCCAGCACCAGGTCATATCTGCCCAGTGTTACTGCATACATCTTTTCTTCAGACACAAACCTCCCCATCTTGACACTGGCCTGCAGTTCTTTTTCTACCTTTTCCGAAGTCCTGCCATCTGCCAACTGAACTTCAGAAACTGCCTCAGAGTGTTGTGTCTGTATGCTGTTTTCCTGCAACCAATCTTTCGAAACAAAATTGTCGGTTGCACCACTATCTATCAAAATTCTAGCAAAACAATCTGCCACAAACCCTGTGGTCTTCAACATTCCCTGAGTCCCCCCATGGACTCCTCTCAACTTCAAAAGTGGGGGTTCATCCAAGCTATATCCTTTAAAGCAAACTTCATTAGGTCTGCCCAGCCCAGATTCCTCTCTCACTGAAAACAGGTCTGCGGTGTCTGCCCTCAGATCACCAGCAGCACCAACATGCACTGAAAAATCATGCAGGTCAGGTGTGGCCCCGCCTGGCCCTGCACCTACTGCCTCTGAGAATTGAGTAGTTGTGGCTACCGTAGGCACATCAACCCCCTCAATCTCACTCCATGACCCTGCAGGTGTCAGTGCCTCCTGCACTACACCTTCAGAATCCTTCTCTGAAACATCTGCAGATGCTGCGACTCCGCGCCCAGCATCTACCATTGCTCTCTTCAAACAAACTGCAAGCCTCCCCAACTTCGGCAGACCACTTGCAGTACTGCTCACCTTCTCCCTAAGGCCTCCAGAATTCCCTGCACCGGTGTCCCTGCCTGGACCACCACCTGCAGAAATTCCATCCATGAATCTTACACACTTCTCCTCGGTTACGGCTACACACGGCTCATCAACCTTAGAATGGACTCCACGCCCATAGGTGTAGTGAATCGCCTGATTCAGAGCCTGCTGGGCCCTGAATCAGGAGATCTGACTGTAGGTTGGCGAGCTGGCAGCTCAGCAGGTGTCCCTGCTGAACTGGCAGCTCAGAACATTCTGTGATCTGACCTGATACAGTGATGGGTTCACTGTGTCAGCTCAGTAGTTGTCTGATCAGGGGATCAGGTCTTGTCAGAGGTGCTGCAGCAGGGTATTTGGGCAGCGCCTCTAGGGTATTGATACACTTGGTTTTAACCTAGCTTTTAACCTTGTTTGGAGTGCTTTGCACCTTGGTCTTCCTTTGTTTCACCTTCAGCTTGGCTGGCAGACTTGCAGAGTCGCAGCCGTTGCATTGGTTTCGGAGCATTCTTGTGGCAAGATCACAAGTGATCTTGGGAGAGGTAGAGAGTTCTGGTGAAGCAGCAGGCGCAGAGTTTTCAGGCGCAAGGTTTTTGCAGAATCGATCAGGGCGCAGGGTAGCGCTGAGTGCAGGCATAGTTGGCGCAGTTTTCGCACAGTTTTGTGTAGGCGCAGTGCTGCACAGAGGTCGTTTTGTACGCAAGGTTATAGTAGAGTTTGCAGGCGTTGCCTAGCACAGAACGTTGTCAGGCGCAGGTTTTGCGCAGCAGTAAGGGGCACAGTTCAGTGCGGGCACAGACGCAGATTTGCGCAGCCTTGAGTGGTAGAGTTTTGCAGGCGCAGGTTTTGCGCAGCAGCAAGGGGGCACAGACGCAGATTTGCGCGGCCTGAAGTGTTAGAGTTTGCGTAGCGAAACTAGGGTTGGCAGTTGATGAGCAGTGTGGGCTCAGGTTTTACAGTTGTTAGTTCCGACGAAGAGGAAGTGTCGTCTGACGGGTTTCCTAGTGAGAACCAGCCAGATCAGACTCGGACTTTACCTGCCTTTGTTTTCAGAGCAGGACCTATCAGGGAAAACAGGGTGCAGGAACCACTGAGTCAGGTGGAGGGGAGTTCAGTTTTGGCTCCTTCGCACGATCATTATTGGGTGTTTCGGCAGGGTACTTGGATATACTCTGTTACTTGTAGGAATCCGAACTGTCTTCTGTTGTTAGAGTGGCTTGAGAAGGAAAGGATCAGAACTAGCAACCTGTAAAAAGAGATCTTCTGACTCTGGTTGTTGTATGAGTTTTGGTAGACCTGTAGCAGTGAGGAGTAGTGAAAGTGAGGCAGAAACAGACGAGGAAACTGTGATTCAGGGTGAGGCAGAGTTTCAGGGAAACCTGCCACCTGATCTGTTTACTTTCGCAGGGGACTGGGTTCCAGCTCCTTACAGGTTACCCAGACCGGTGGAGGTTCTGGGTCCAGTGAGACACCCGTTGGCAGTGGTGCCACCACCTCCTCTCAGAGCGCCTCCTCACGGCCACAGAAAGGCAGAACGCAGTGGTAACGTCATCAGATACTACGACTGTTCTGATCCTCAGTGTCCTATCTACAGATTGCAGAGGGCAACGCAGGAGAGGCGTGAGCAGAACGAGCAGAGGCGTGAGCAGAACGAGCTGAGACGCAGAAGGAATGTCAGGCGGGGAGGAGCAGATGGGGGTACCAGCCCCAGATCCTTTCGATCTGCAGGCAATGAGGCAGATGATAACAGATCTGCAGAATGAAGTCCTTCACCTGAGGAATGTTGCTGCAAATGTCAACCATCAGATGAATGATGTTGTGCAGCAGGCTGTGGCAGAAAGGTTGCCTCAGCCACAGGCTCCAGCAGCACTGGGCAAGGCCAGAGCAAAGACACCAGATGCTTGGTATGGTGACCCTGGTGATATCCCACTGAATGAGTGGCAGGTGCAGTTACAGACATATTTTGATGTGACAGGCACAAGGGATGTAGAGCAGCAGGTTCTAGTGGCTGCAGGATCACTCAGGGGAGCTGCAGGAACTTGGTGGAGAGGCAGATATGAGGCTGCTCTTGCAGGCCACCAAGAACTGCCTCAGACACTTGTTGTTTTGGTTGAACAGCTGAGACAGGAGTTTGGCAAGGTGAACGAGAACCGTGACTTCAGGAGAGAATGGTCTCGGTTGCGTCAGGGGCGACTTTCGGTTGCTGAGTATGTACACAAGTTTCGCAGGCTCACACTGCAGATTCATGACAGCAATCCTGGGGAAAAGCTCTTCAGGTTCATGGAGGGACTGCATGAGCGTCTGCGGACGAAGGTTGAGATGGAAGATCCCAACACCCTCGAAAGAGCGATTGCGCTGGCGGCTACTTGGGAAGGTCCTCTTGATAACTACCACAGAGATCGCAGTCCCAGCAGCAGACGTGCAAGGTCGCGCAGGGACAGATCGAAGAGTCGTGGCAGGTCGTTCAGCAGAGGCAGATCCCAGAGCAGAGGTCGCAGTAGCAGTCGAGGAAGGTATAACACCGAACGCGACAGGTACCACCCGCAGCGTCAGGCACCACACTTAGGTGATCGCATGGAGGTTGATGGCCTCCAGCGTAACCGCGTGGGGTTTGATGTCAGGGAAGGTCGCAGCGGCAGTAGAGGTCGCAGCGGCAGTCGCGGTGGTGATCGCAGTTTCAGTCGCAGTAAAAGCAGAGGACGCAGTGGCAGTCCTCGCAGACACCAGAGGCAGAGACGAGCAGGAACTGGAGAGGGTTCCTCAGACAGGAGGAGCAGAATGGATATGGGCAGATCAGCAGCACATGTTGATTGTTACAGATGTGGCAAGAAAGGCCACTTCGCTGCTGACTGCTCGGAAAACTAAAGAGGTCAAGGGCTGGAGAGTCCCTTGGCCGGAATGAAAAGGTGAAGGAGGACAGAAGAGGAGTGTGGGAGGGCCGGCGTAGCCACCCACACAAGGAGGCTACCATGGGGAGGGTAGCATCTGTTTCAGGGAAGCAGAACCCGGCAGGTGGTGTGCCTTGTGAAGCCACACCGAAAGGGAAGGTCGGTCGTTTGGAAAACGTTGAATTGGCGGGTACTCTGCTGGAGGCAGAGTCTCCTGCAAGTAGGTCAGTGGATGAATTGGCGGGTACTCTGTTGGAGGCAGAGTCTCCTGCAAGTAGGTCAGTGGATGAATTGGCGGGTACTCTGCTGGAGGCAGAGTCTCCTGCGAGTAGGTCAGTGGATGAATTAGTGGGTGCTGCTGCAGGGGCAGTAGCATCTGCAGGAATTTTGAAGGAGGTTTCCGGGAATGAGGAGGCTGGTCGGTCGAGTGGAACCACCACCTCTCAGGTCCCAGAGGCAGGAGGTGCAGGGCCAGGCGGGGCCACACCTGACCTGCATGAGTTTTCTGTGCATGTGAGTGCTGACAGTGATCTGAGGGCAGACACTGCAGACTCGTTTTCAGTGAGAGAGGAATCTGGGCTGGGCAGACCTAATGAAGTTTGCTTTCAAGGACATAGCTTAGATGAACCCCCACTTTTGAAGTTGAGAGGAGTCCATGGGGGGACTCAGGGAATGTTGAAGACCACAGGTTTTGTGGCAGGTTGTTTTTCTCGAATATTGATAGATAGTGGAGCAACTGACAATTTTGTTTCAAAAGATTGGTTGCTTGAAAATGGCATTCAGACAGAAGCTGCTGAGGTTCTGACTGAGGTGCAGTTAGCAGATGGTAAAACCTCAGAAAAGGTAGAAAAAGAACTGCAGGCCAGTGTCAAAATGGGCAAGTTTGTGTCAGAGGAAAAGATGTATGCCATAACACTAGGGAGGTACGACCTGGTGTTAGGAATGTCTTGGTTAAGCAAACACAACCCTGTCATAGATTGGCAAAAGAAGTTGTTGGTTTTGCAGACACCTCAGGGAGCAGTCAATCTTAGAATGCAGACTGGTAGAGTAGAAGATTGCAGTACAGCAGAATTGGATCTGATGTCTGCAACAGAGTTCGCACAGGTTGCTCGCAAGGGCAGACCTATATATTTACTTCATTTGAAAGAAGTGGATGTTGAGCATGCAATAAATGGGTTAGAAAGTACTGAAGCAGTAAAAGGAAGTTTTGCAGATACAGTCTCAGAGGAAGAAAGAGAAGCTTTGCAGTTGGAAAAAGAAATCAGAAAAGAGTTTCAGGATTTGTTCAAAGAAGAACTGCCTCAGGAGTTACCTCCTGACAGAGGTGTTAACCACAAGATAGAACTTGTGGACGGGGCAGAGCCGGTAAAGAAGGGACTTTACAGGGCTAGTTTTGCAGAAAGAGAAGAACTGAAAAAGCAGTTGGCAGAGTTGCTGAAACAGGGTTTTATCAGACCTAGCAAGTCACCCTGGGGATCACCAGTTTTATTCGTTCCAAAGAAAAATGGGAAGTTGAGAATGTGTGTCGATTTCAGGGCACTGAATAAACTGACAGTGAAAAACAGGTATCCTATTCCAAGGATTGAGGAGTTGCTAGATCAGATTCAGGGAGCTCGTTGTTTCAGTAAAATAGATCTCTGCTCAGGTTATCATCAAGTGCGGTTGGACCCTGCAGATTCAGAAAAGGCGGCCTTCCGCACTAGATATGGGCTTTTTGAATATGTGGTTCTTCCTTTTGGGCTGACAAATGCCCCTGCCACCTTTATGAACACCATGAACCATGTTCTTCATGATTTCTTGGATATTTTCTGCATAGTTTATCTGGATGACATTTTGGTTTACAGCAGGAATTGGGCTGAACACAAGGTTCACTTGCAGAAAGTGCTGCAGAGACTGAGGGAACAGAAACTGTATGCTTCAGCTACTAAATGTGACATCTGCAAGATGCAGGTGGAGTTTTTGGGACATGAAGTGAGTGCTGCAGGTATACAGGTGTTGCAGAACAAAGTGCAGATCATCAGGGACCATACTAGGGATCCGATGCCGACATGTCGGTCATCGATCAAACCGATCTCCGATCAAGATCGGTCCCTGCAGTTTCCGATCAAGCCGATCACCGATAAGATCGGTCCGATCAGACCGATCGCCGATCAAAATCGGACCGATCAAAAAAAAACGGTCCGACTTTTCCGATCAAAATCGGCCGATCACCCAGTTCTGCCTCGGAAACCAGATCGGATCGGGATCGGGATCGGCGGTTTCCGATCAGATCGGAAATTGACCGATCTGATCGGCGCGTCGCCGATCATGATCGGCGACGCATTATCACTCGACAACGATCAAATCGCTGGTCCGGCTACCGATTCCCCTGATCGGCACCACATCAAAGCCCGTGGCGTCGGATTATCCGTGTTTCCGTGAACATGAGAGGCAACAGGAGAAAGACGAAACCGCGAGCGCAACCGCGAGCGCTGCACCGTATCTTACCTCCCGTCGAGCTGTCCGGGGATGACTTGCGAGGCGAACCGAACGCAGTTCAGCCGACGCCACACCGCTGGAGCTCTGATTCTGTGAACCCAAAGGGGGTTGCACGCGGAGGGGGAAGAGGATCTGGAACTGGAACGGAAACAGGAGGAGCAGGAACACGATCTGGAACAGAAACCGGTGAGTGTGGCAAATTTGCTGTGCAGTGAACTCATCAGATGTGATTGTCTTGGTGGGGCACTCTTGGGGTGTTGGTGTTTCCTTGCATCTGCCTCCAGGTAGGGACATGTCACCTGTGGGCTTTGATATGCTTCAGAAGATATGGCCTTGGGCCTCATGCTGGTTGTCTTGTAGTGGATCTCACATTCCAAACATCAGCTCGGACGCAGGCACAGAACCAGAAACGGACCGGAATCCACACTTGGGTGGACTCCATGTATGTACAGAACAGTGCAGGAGAAATGGAGCGATTTGTGGATGAATGGAACAGGAAAGTAGTGACCTGTAGGATATGCAGGAGTCAGTTGGTCTACAGCAAGGGAGGCCGCACCTCGTTGTTGACCCATGCTAAGAGGCATGGTCTCACCACCCCGGAGCAGATGCAGATCGCTGTCCACAACGGATTTGTGGGACATCATCAGGAGCAGGGGGGGGAACGGATCGTTTCGTTCGGAAACCAGAGAACGTTGCCTTTCGTGTCTAGATGGGGCTGCCTGACCAAAGAGTACAAAAACTTCCGGGATCATGTCATGAAATTCGTGGTCAGCACCGGTGCAGCTTTCAGGTGTGTGGAGGACAAACATTTCAGAGCCATGTGCTCCTCCCTTAATGCATCTGCACCTTGTCTGAGTGCAAAGACCATCTCCACCAACGTTGGGCTTTCAGCGAAACGGCTCAGCAAAAGGATCCGAGAAGAGGACCTCGGAAAATTCAGACCCTGCTTCGTTGCAGATGGCTGGTCGCAGGAACCGAAGCACTGGTTTGCCATGGGAGCTGTTTATATCCACCGGGACGCTGAACAGGATCTGTTTGAACTGAAGCGGATCAGCTTGGGAACCTGGGACCTGAAGGGAAATTGTGATGCTGAGGACATCAAAAAAAAAATGGCAGAAATTCGGGATCGGTACAACCTGGGCGATTACCGGGCAAGCATTGTCACAGATCATGAATCAAGAATGGGTGCGGCCTGTGAACGCAAAGGTGAATACGACTGGCACGGATGCTGCACTCACCGGATCAATCTCGGAGTCAGAAAAGCCCTGAACCAGGCACCTGAGCCGTTGGAATTCCTGATCAAGAAGGTCCGTCAGATCTGTGTCCGTGTCATGGGATCTGCCAACCTGTGGGAAAGTTTCAAGACAATCCAAGAAGCGCGCATATACAAGGAAGATTATGACCGGGACCGGGCTGCAGCGGATGCGGATATGCAGAGCCAGGCCAGCCGGAACCAGGTTGGCAGTCAGAACCAGAGTCAGAATCGAAGTCAGGCTGGCACCTCCGACCAGAATCAGGATCAGAACCAGGCTGAGGAGGAGGGGCCCTTCCCCATGTACTCCTCTGATGAGGAGGAATGTCCTGATGATGACTGGTTGATGGAGGAAACAGAAGACTGCCCTGGACCAGTCAGGAGATCGCAGCGGATCCTGAGATTGACCCTGCCCGTTGAAACCAGGTGGAACTCTGTGTTAGTGTCACTCGGGTTTGTAGTACGATGTAGGATGTACGACAGGGTTTATAGGGCAGGGGGCCCTCCTGTCAAAATTATCTTCCTAGTGAACCTGTGCTTCCCCAAAGGGGAAGCGTCTGTGTTTCGACGGCCTAAGGGCCTATAACATTTGGTTTCGGAGCAGGGCGAAACCAGGCGCGACCACAAAGGAGGTCGACCCCCCAGGCGAGGTTAATCCCTAATTAGGGTAACCTACAGAAATCGAAAACGAAAGCGATCGCTAAGGCGACGCTTGGGAGGGGTAACGACAAGGGCGAGCACCCCATAGCAAACGCGAACGACGTTGTCGCGTCGTCGTTCGTCGTCCTGGCGAAAGTGGTGGCGAAGATTCCAAAAATCACTCGGGTTTGTAGTACGATGTAGGATGTACGACAGGGTTTATAGGGCAGGGGGCCCTCCTGTCAAAATTATCTTCCTAGTGAACCTGTGCTTCCCCAAAGGGGAAGCGTCTGTGTTTCGACGGCCTAAGGGCCTATAACACTCTGTGTGGTACATGCTGCATCGGTTCCTGATCCTGAAGGAGGATATGCGTAAAATGCTGCAGACCATGTCTGAAGAGGATCGGTTGACAGAATTGGAATGGATACAACTCCGGCACCTGCATTCGATCTTACAGCCATACAAGGAAGCTACCAAGCGCATGGAGGCTGAAAAAACGGTCACCTGTTCGCTGGTTCTGATGGTCATGGCCCGGGTCAGTGACATCATCGACAAAATGGATTTACCCTGTCAGGACTTGGATCAGTTCAGAAAGCAGCTCAGAAGCAATATGGATGAGGAATTCGATGATCCAAACTGGCTCCTGGCCGTCGGATGCATGCAACAACTGGATCCGTCACGTTTGCGATTGGATGATCCTGTTATCACTCGGTATCTGTGGGGATCGGACCAGTTCCATGAATTCAAATCTCGGTGGTCTCGGTGCGATCTGTGGGTGAATGATGTGCTAGAGGAGTGCAACAAGCTCATAATGTGCATCAAAGAGAGACCGGATCAGGAGGCAGGAGCAGATGCATGCGGCACCTTCAGAGGACCAGAAAAAAGCCCGGTGCATTCCACGTATGACTGGCTCACAGTTGTCCATCCATCAGGGGATCCAACCGATTCAGGAACAGATGAGTGGGAACGGTACTGTGCAGTGAGGGCAACCCCCCTCACATCTGTACTGACTTCAGGTCTGGAGTGGTGGCGGTTAAATCAGGCTCTGTACCCAGCTGTAGCAGTTCTGGCAGCCGAGTATTTGTGCATACCAGCGTCCAGTGCATCTGTGGAACGGATGTTCAGTATTAACGGGCATCAGTTGAATAAGCGCAGGAGGCGGATTCAGGTTTCCAAGGTGCGGGATCTGACACTGATACGGGACAATCTGGATATGATTTAGTGTGGTTCCCTTCTTTTTTTCTGCAACCTGGATCTGAATCTGTTTCTGATGCAAATTGGATCTGTTCCAGATTCCATGGTTTGGCAGGGGTTTTTGTGGAGGGTTCAGTCTTGGTTTTTCCGTTTTTTAACAGGCAGTTTTTTAACATGCAACCTGGATCTGTTCCAGATTCCATGGTTTGGCAGGGGTTTTTGTGGAGGGGTCAGTCTTGGTTTTTCCTTTTTTTAACAAGCAGTTTTTCAACATGCAACCTGGATCTGTTCCAGTTTTCCGTAGTCTCCCTCGGGGTGAACATCATCCACAAACGGTTTTACATTTCACTGAGTCCGGAAACCGTTCATCATCATCCACTGAGTCACTGATCCACTGAGTCCTGATCCTGATCCCAATACTGCTTCCTGAAAACTCGATATCCTCCACCAGAGCAGTGTACCATTTCGTTCTTTCATCCACATCCACTCAGTCATCACAAATCATCACATTCCTACCCAGCAAAGCTGATCCTGATCCTGCTCCTCTACAAAATCGATTTCTCCCACCAGTGCACCATTCCATTGTCAAACTCTGGACAATCATCACATTCCTACCCTTCAAACCCACCCCCATGGTGCTGCTGATCCTGGTCCTGCTCCTGCTCCTCTACAACATCGATTTCTTCCACCAGTGCATCATTCCATTCTCTAACGCTGAACACTGTGCCCGAGTTCCCTGAATGACGCCTGAAACCGTCCAACCCCCCTCTTCCGGTTCTCCTGTAAACTTTAGTGTCTGATATGACAATGCCATGGATATATAATGCTTCCTTTATTCTGTGGAGAATCCACGAGTTTTCCAGGGCCACGTTTTGGAGGAACTGTACCAGGTGGACCATCGACCGGAAGCTGATGGGGAATTGGATTTTATAATCTCCGTTGAAGGTGTACCTGGTCCTGAGCTCCATGTCCTCCAACCGCAGCTGAACCCGCTCCTCATCCGATAATTGGATCTGGTCCTGTTGTACTGGGCACCTTCTGGGCACGGCTCTACCGCGCTGATCCGTTTGACAGGAGAAGCCATCAAAATCTCTCGGGAACGGGGTTTCTACTGGGTACCTCTGGGGCTGCCTCTGGGGCTCACTCTGGTCCTGCCTGTGTGCGTGCATCTGGGCCCGCATCTGTTCAAAGTTAGGTTGGGGACCCCTGCCACCACTTCTGAGAGGTTCGTTTCCGAATCCTGATCCAGGCCTTGATCCTGACCCAAGTCCTGACCCCGATCCAAACCCTGATCCAAACCCCGATCCATATCCTGAATCTGGGTACTCTCCATCTTCATTTTCCGCACAGGATCCACGCCCTGGTTGAGGTCGGAACTCCCCAATCAGCTCCACTTCGCTGTCATCGTCTCCCCAGTGTTCCACAGGCTCCACCTTGATGAATGAGCCAGGTCCTGATGGGGCCGGTTCATACGATGCTGCTGGTGGTGCCATTCCTGACCCTGATCCAACCGGTGGTGCTGCTGCTGGCGCTGAGGATCCTGATCCAGATGGCATGGGTGGTGCTGCTGGTGGTGCTGCTGGTGCTGGTGCTGGTGCTGGTGCTGGTGCTGGTGCTGGTGGTAATGGAATCGAGAAGTCTGCAGCAATCTGATCCGAGATTACTATCATATTCTGGACCTCAACTTCTAGCTGAGCCAGGTTCTGTTCCAGGCAATATCCTGTGAGCACTCCTGCTCCATACACAACAACTTGTTACCCTAACAGGAAAAAAACAATAAAACAACCGCAGCATCAGATATTCAACTGATTTAACTCACCTGTTTTAACCGATATCACCCGATGCGTATCCGAAGCCAGGTTCTGGTAACCCTCTCTCACGATTACGGGTGGGCCTTGCTCCAGGTACACCAGCAAACGGTCCACGAGTCTGGGCAGGTACGGGTCGTTGTTCATCGCAGCTTGCAGATAACCGGATCCGAGAGTACTGCAAACCTTCAGGAACGGAACCTACACAACCAAGCAAACAAGAAATCTGTTTCCGGACAGACACCAACAGCAGCACCAACAGAAACCGCGACAACGATAGTTACCCGTTCCAATCCGAAAAACCGACGCAGGGACCGGACGCAGCCATAGATTCTCTGCCGCGCGTCGGCAGGTTCTTTTCCCACCGCGGGAGGAATCGCGCCACCGAGGCTGTTAAGCTCCCGGGCGTACCGAATAGCAGGGAACGCGTCGACCATTTCAGAAACCGAGAGAAAAAAAACAGGACCTGGGGTAAAGGGACCGAAACCGGGACAAAAACAGGGACCGAAACAGGGACCGCAATATGCAAACAGAGACAAGTCCAAGCATAACACGAGAAAAGAAGGTGGCCCAAACGCCTCGAGGCTCGACATATATTGGAGGCAGTTTTGCGCTGGACGTCACATCTGAGTCATCGGTGTGTCAGTGAACACGGGTAGTCGGATCGCAAGTCGGCATCAGACCCACACAACCGATTTTGAATGATGTGACCGACATTGCGCCTTTCACACCGATCATGATCGGCACACCCCGATCACTGCACCGATCAAAGAAAACACGCCGACTTTGATCGGCCGACTATTCCGATCACAGCTCCACGCCTTGATCGGATCGGGATCGTGATCGGCCGATGACGTTTTGTGATCGGATCGGTCGCCGATCCCGATTAATCGGTCCGATCAAAACACCGATCACCGATGATCGACGCCGATCATGATCGGTTTTGAAAAAAAAAAAAAGAACCGACTTTTTTTGTATCACTCCAAAACACACGTTCGTGAAAACCAGAGTCCGATCCGACCCCGTTTAGACCTGTTTACAGCAGGCCGATTATTACCTATCATATCCCTAGTATGTCAGGGACTGGCCTCCCTTAACGTCAGTGAAGGACCTCAGATCCTTCCTTGGCCTGGCAAATTACTACAGAAGGTTCATCAAGGACTTCTCTGCCAGGGCTAAGCCATTGACTGCCTTGCTGAAGAAGGAAGCAAGCTGGCAATGGACAGAAAGGGAAGCTGCGTCAATGCAGGATATTAAGGAGGCATTGATGTCTGCACCAGTGTTGTTGGTGCCTGACCCAGGATTGAAGTTTGAAGTCACCACTGATGCTTCAGACTATGCTATTTGTTAGTCTTTTAGCGCTATACGAGGTAGTTTGGGATAGAGCCGAGGGTGGCTGACGCATGTGGGTTCGCGAGTAAGACAGATTAGACCCAGAGTTTGGGGCATGCGTCAGCGTACTACACTTAGGGGTACTTAAGAGGCCCACTCGTTGTTTTGACATCTTCTTTACTTTGTAAGAACTCGGGATTCGTGGGATTGGTGTGTTCCCGCTTGTGTGTGTGTTTGTGTGTGTGTGTGTTAAGTGTTTGCCTGACGCAATCACTTCCCAACCTAAGTGCTCTAGTAGCGTTCACAACCGCGCTAGCTAGAGAGTTGTCTAAACCAACAAACCCCACAAGTATACTTGCGTTAGCCAGCAAGTTATCACGAATCCAACCAACACAGCCGACCACTATTGCGTCACCCACAAGCTTCACTATCAATTGGTTTCGGAGCAAGGCAAGAACTTTAAGTTCTTGAGATCGAAACTTGTGAACGTGGCGCAACAAACGTTTTTGTTTGTTTGTTTGGTAGAGAGAAACTCCAACCGTGGTTGTTGAGTACTCCCAAATAGTGGCTGAGAGACCATGGCTGACCGTGAACACGCATTGGCAGTGCGCGAGCCTCAAGTTGAAGAGCCAGGGATTGAACCTGAGTTCGATGAGGAATTGCCTGACGCACCCAATGTGGTGTACCAACAAATAAACGTCCAGAACATCCACAATGTCCAGCAAGCAGCTGTCGACATAGACATGGGAGCTGATGCGGAAGCCTTAAGAGAGGATGTGGATGCGGTCCATGACCGTGTGGACGATTTAGCCCACGGGCTAAGGGGTCACCTGCAGCAAGTTGACCAGACACTGGGGCAGAGGCTAGCCCATACTGAGGCCTCTGTGTCGAACCAACTGGCTGGCGCATCAGAGGTGATCGGGCAGGCGCTGGAAACACAGCACCAGCATGCGCAACAGGTTGAGGCCACACAGCATGCGGTGGTGTCGCAACAGGAGAAGCTGGATTCAGTAGCGGCTCAACATAGTCGATACGAGCAAAGGCTATTACGCCAAGATATCGACCATAGAAAAGAAAGAGCCGAGATCAAAGCTTCTGTGGACGCAATAACGAGGAGAATGGATGCCGCAGACATTCTAGCGGACTCTCGTTTTGCTGACCTAAAAGAAGCAACTGAAGCATCAGCACTTCAGTTAAAACAACTCTCCGAGTTATCCCTTGTTCAAGGGCGGAGAATTGAAGGCTTATTAGGAACTGTTGCGGATTCCAACGAAAAAGTCGAACGGACTCTAGAATTGTTTCGGGAGTCCTTGCACAAACAAGGTGCTGAGGTGAAGCGTTTGCAGAGCTCAAGAGTAGCAATTCAAAAAGATTTGATTGCCTTGGAGAAAAAGGCATCCAAAACCTGGGATCAGCAGCAAGATGCAGCTGATGTGGTTGCCTTAAGATTATCTGGCCTGGAACGAAGCATGGAGGATGTGAGTGGCGGAAGTCAGAGTGCCCAAAGTGGAAGTGATGCTCGAGCAGTATCACCAGAGAGAGAAGAATCAACTTCCCCTGAGCCTGAGGACTCAGCCTTTGGGATGCCACTGCCGAAGAAATCAGTAAAGCAGTTGGCTGCATCATGGCCGCCACTAGACCAGAGCTTCGCGGTAGGAATGGTTGGGGCAGGAACCTCAACAATACCGGCTCCTCCAGCAGTACAGGTCGAGGAAGGTGAAATTGTTGCTGCAGAAGCACCACCATGCACTGCAGTGGACAGCGCACCAGACGCTGATTTCACATTCCCTCAGTTGGTACCTCCAAGTACAAGAGCTCAGCCTGGAGTACGCATCTCAGAACCCGACTCTGCCGATGGATCACGTAGACCCACACGAACTAACCCAAGAGTTCTCTCCTCAGCAGAAGTGTTATATCAAATTGACCTTGAGCGTGCTAAGGCACAGGTCAGAGAAGAGAAAGGAAAAGAACCCATGCAGATCCCCACACGTACTGGAAGATTGGGACTTGGGCTAAGTGCTTTGGGAGCAAGGGTAGAAAATAATCCCTTTGCTGCACTTGGTTCATATGAGTCTACTGGTGGACCCAGTCGAGTTCCTCGCATGCGAGGTAACTTTGGAGACCCTGGTGATGACGACCCAGATGATGATGGCGGTGATGATTACCGCGACAGACGAAACCGCCCACCTTCCCGCATTCCAGGTGCGCCTGATGGCGGAGGAGGTGGTGGCGGCGGTGGAGATGGTGGAGGCGGTGGACCTCCCGGTGGACCTCCTGGTGGAGGTGGAGGTGGAGGTGGCGCTGGACCAGCAGGCCCAGGACCTCCTAGGCAAGGACAGTGGTTGCCTAGCACTGTCAAGTTGCAAATGCCTCGCGCATTTAACGGAAGTGGAGAACCAAAAGCCCGTAAATGGCAAGTGCTCATGACGCGGTACTTGAGAACCTGCGGAGTGCATGAAGCACAGTGGCAATCAATTATGGCCACTAACCTTTATGGGGCTGCCTCGGATTGGTTAACGATGCAAGAGTTGAAAATTCACCGAGGTGAAAGACCACCCTTCCGTGACTGGATGGACTTCATGGATGGCTTAGCTACAGCTTTCGAATTCTCTAGTGATCGAGATGAAGCGTGGCGTGACCTCCACAAACTCAAGCAGACTGGAACAGTGAAACAGTTTGTAAAAGAGTTTCAGCGTTTGGTCTTGAGAATTCCAGACCTCGAAGAGGATCACCAGTATTTGCTCTTCGTGGATGGACTTAAGAGTGAAGTTCAGAAGTTAGTCGCTGCAACGGTACCTCGAGATGTCGAGGCTGCCATCATATCCGCCGAACGATTGGAAGCCCTTGGAGTTGGAACACAAGGCCAAGGAGGGCAGACCAATCAGAAAAAGAAAGGAGTCTGGCGTGGTGGAAGAATGATAGTGAAGCTTGTGGGTGACGCAATAGTGGTCGGCTATGTTGGTTGGATTCGTGATAACTTGCTGGCTAACGCAAGTATACTTGTGGGGTTTGTTGGTTTAGACAACTCTCTAGCTAGCGCGGTTGTGAACGCTACTGGAGCACTTGGGTTGGGAAGTGATTGCGTCAGGCAAACACTTAACACACACACACACAAACACACACACAAGCGGGAACACACCAATCCCACGAATCCCGAGTTCTTACAAAATAAAGTGAACGTCAAAACAACGAGTGGGCCTCTTAAGTACCCCTAAGTGTAGTACGCTGACGCATGCCCCAAACTCTGGGTCTAATCTGTCTTACTCGCGAACCCACATGCGTCAGCCACCCTCGGCTCTATCCCAAACTACCTCGTATAGCGCTAAAAGACTAACATACGCCCCCCCCGCAAAAAGTGGGCGCCCACGCACACCAAAACACAAAGAAAAACAAAAACACAAAAACACAAACACAAAACTCACCCACTCCCATACCCACACCCAACTGTCTTGGACCTGTCTCTTGCTCTGACGTCTCTGACAGCTGCTGCACGCACACACTTGGTCGACGATAACTCCTTTTCCCTCCTCCTTAACGCTGTTCCTGCGCTTGCGCTTGCTGGATAGCACGCTGCTCCTGCGCATGCGCTTGCTGCACTGCACGATACCGGACACAGGGATCAAATGCGGCAGCCACCCTCTTGGACTTTAGGAATGGCAGATCCCTTGTGATGCCGGACACCTTGAGCTGCCGCTTCACACACATGTTGCAGTGTGGCAACTTCTCGTGCTCAGCCGGGAACGGAGGGATTTCTTCGAACGTCGAGCGTGTCAGCTTCAACATATGGGCAGGTAGAGAGAATGGGGAGACGGTGGCGATGGACTTGTTGTCCACTTCCGCGACTTTTTGGACCGCCGTGACGATGCGCCCCAGCATCGAGTATGCCAACCAATGAGCATCACACACGAGGTGATACCCACAAGGAAGGACGGAATACTTCTTCTGCGTCAGCCGCTGAGCAGAGATAGGACTTGGGCCAAATTTTTGGTCCGACTCCGGTCCGGTCCGGTTACGGTCGGGTTACGGTCACCGTACTACGGCCGTAACTCCGTACCGTAACCGGAGTAATATGTTGTTTTTACGGTACGGAACAGGTACGGTATAACTACGGTAGGCCCTAAATCACCGTGAAGTAGCGTGGTTCAGTGCTAAAGCGTTAGGCTGCAGTCAGTAGGGTCGCGGGTTCGAATCCCCCTGGGTTCCTTTGGAATCGCGGGACCCTGCGGGGGTCACTTTCTACGGTTTACGGTTGTTACGGCCGTTACGGTCGTTACGGTCCGGTACGGAGCGGTACGGAGTGGTACGGTGCTACGGTTACGGCCGTAAAAGTACGATTTTCTGACGAAAATTGTACTCCGGTTACGGTCCGGTTACGGTGGTTACGGTCCGGTTACGGTGACCGTAACCGTAAAGTCCTATCTCTGCCGCTGAGCACTTGCTTGCATTGGGCTTCTCCCGCACCAAATGCACATGGGCAACTCGTGAAAGTGCCGGTTGCCGCGGTAATTTTGCAAGGCTCGGTCCCTGGGGTTAGTATATTGGACCTTCGGCCATTTCTCTGACGCAGTGATGGGGTTGCAAGCCTCCTCGATATCCTCCCGTGACAGGTTCACTTCGCTGGGTGCAGCATCCACTTTGTCCTGAGCAGCCGCCCTTAGTCTTCTGAGCTTAACCTTTTCTCGGAAAGCCCGAAGTGCTGCTTCTGTTGGAGCTAACTCCAACGGTGGATGAACCGCACGCTGAACCTCTGTCACCTGGCTTGGCCCTTCATCATTCCTTATTTCCCCGTCCTCCAGTTCAGAACTAGGACCTTCGAGCCTAGGAGGTGGACTGCCGAAGTCAATTTCTTCGTTAAAATCCAAGTCCAAAAGCTCCTCCTCTCTCATGTCGAATAAGTCCTCCCCCGGTGCTATTGCGGTAGCCTCATCTCCGGGAGTCTGAACTGTTGGCGCTGGTTGTGAGGGTGCTGGAGTCTTTAATGCGGCAGCCTTTAACTTGAATAACAAGTTGGCTCTTGCTGCATCTCCAGGCATACGATCCCTCGGTGGCTCACCACCTTCATCGTCACCGTCCTCTCGCCTTCTCTTTCCGTGTGGATCTTCATCCCTACACGGCGAGCTTGGGCGTTTGTTTTTCCCTTTCCCCTTGCCCTTGCTTGAGCCTCCCGCATCATCGTCCTTGGACGGTTCCAGATCAAGTGTTGCGTTTGACAACAGAACTTGGACTTGGCGATCCAGTTCTTCGCGTACCCGTGGTGCTGGTACCGCCGGGTTCAAACGCAGCATCTTGTCCGTTGTTTCGCTCTGCACTTGAAGTTTTTCAGAGCCGTCTCTGAGGGACTCTCCCAGCAAATCGATCTGCAGCTCTTGTTCTGCCAATTCCTTCTTAAGGTTGTTGGCTGCTGCACTCCACGCGGTTGCTACAGCTCGCTGCAGCGTTTCCTCTACCGCGGTAAATCGATCCACTATTCCCCCGAGAGCTTGTTTACGGAGGTCATTCTCACGATGGTTAGCCATCATGTGAGATTGGAACCTTTGCTTTTTCAGCTTCATGGCTTCCAATTTTTCTTCCAAGACCTTGGTCTTGTCCTCCGCTTCTTTCTTTTCCGCCTCCGCCTTATCCTTGGCTTTCTCCGCTGCCTCCTTCGCAGCCTCAGCTGCTTTCGTCCGGTCACTCAACTCTGCGAGCTGCCGGGTTAAGGCCTCATTGTTCTGCAGCACCTCCTCTGCGGTCGTAACAAAGTGCTGCAGCTCCTCTTCTTTTTGAGCTACCTCCGCTTCCAACCTCGCAATAATTGCGGCGGGTGTATCGGCAGCCATTATGTTCGTCGGAAAGAAAGAAATAACAACGGTTTGTGCGTCTTTAGACTTTTTTTTTCACTCAGGAGCTCGCTCCGTTTACACAAACACTAGGGCAAAATGGTTCGAGGGCTGCGCTTATAAGGCTGGGTGACTCGTACACTTTCCTCGTTGGGTTATTGGGGTGAGACACCAACGTTTCGCTCGGTTGGAGTCTCGTCAAGACCACCTCAACACGTCACTTGATAGGGGTTTTCTCGGAACAACCACACTATCTCGAATGTGACATCGTTTGCCCGGTTTCTAAAGTACTACTGAAGCTACACTTACTGCGCCAGCCAAATAACTTAGGCACCTAACACATTAAAGTTAAAGAGTTGGTTTGGAAGTCGACAGAGTTTTTCTAAGGTATCCTTTTTCGCGCCCCCTTGCAATAAGGAGTTCCACCTTAGCCATCAAACACTCTGCTTCCCTATTCTCTTCCTTTCTGCAACTCTTTTCTTTCTTTCTCTTTAAATGCGCGAAGTATATCTGGTGCGTTAACCAGATTAGCTTCAGGTTCCCAAGTAGCGTCAAGTAGATCGTATCCTTTCCACAGCACTAGGTATTCACGATTGCGTTTACCTCTAGCCCTTAGGATATTTTCGACCTCATACTCTACTTCGCTACCAATCAACTCTCCTTCTGGAGGTTGTATCTGCCTGCTGTTATCACTCGAGGCGTGATAACGCTTGAACTTAGAAACATGAAACACTGGGTGAATGAGCCATGTTTCCGGAAGTTGAACTCTGTAAGCCACCTTTGATATTTTCTCCACAATTTCAAAGGGACCCACAAATCGACGGCGCAGTTTGGGACTCACTTTGTTCAAAGCAGCCAACGGAATAAAACGGCTTTTTATCAGGACTTTATCCCCTTTCTCAAAAGCAATATCTTTCCTCTTTTTGTTTGCACTTACACACATTCTGTGTTGTGCTCTAGAGTAATATGCTTTTGCGGTATCTAAGTCCTGTGCCATCCGTGCTACCATAGTCTTAACTGCTTCCACCTGAAATTGCGTTGCCGTCCCACCAATGTTTGGTGTTTCTGGATGGTACCCATACATCAAGTATGCAGGTGCGAACCCTGTACTCGCATTCACTGCATTGTTTGCTGCAAACTCTGCTGTAGGTAAATACTCAACCCACTTATGGGGATACCTCTCAGCATATGGCCTCAGGAAATTTTCCAGAGTACGTATGGTAACCTCACTCTGTGATAGTGAAGCTTGTGGGTGACGCAATAGTGGTCGGCTGTGTTGGTTGGATTCGTGATAACTTGCTGGCTAACGCAAGTATACTTGTGGGGTTTGTTGATTTAGACAACTCTCTAGCTAGCGCGGTTGTGAACGCTACTAGAGCACTTGGGTTGGGAAGTGATTGCGTCAGGCAAACACTTAACACACACACACACAAACACACACACAAGCGGGAACACACCAATCCCACGAATCCCGAGTTCTTACAAAATAAAGTGAACGTCAAAACAACGAGTGGGCCTCTTAAGTACCCCTAAGTGTAGTACGCTGACGCATGCCCCAAACTCTGGGTCTAATCTGTCTTACTCGCGAACCCACATGCGTCAGCCACCCTCGGCTCTATCCCAAACTACCTCGTATAGCGCTAAAAGACTAACACTCTGCCCATCCGTTTGAGGGTGGTAAGCTGTACTCATACGAATTTCTGTACCCAGAGCTTTAAAAAGCGTCTGCCAGAACTTGCTGGTAAAGCGAGGGTCTCTATCAGACACAATCACTTTAGGTAGGCCATGGTTGCGGTAAACATGTTCGATAAAAAGTTGGGCGTATCCTGCAGCGGTAATCTCTTTAGTACATGGGGCGAAATGCACAAACTTGGTAAGTCTATCGACAAAGACAGCTACAGCACTAAACCCATTGGATGCTGGTAGATCTGTCACCAAGTCAGTGGTAATCTGCTCCCACTTCCGCTCAGGTATTAGCAGGGGTTGAAGTAAGCCCATAGGCTTCTGTGTGTCAGCTTTTATTTGTTGGCACACAGGGCATTCGCGCACAAATGCCTTCAACTCATTCATCCACCCCTTCCACCAATATCGCCGCGCTAGGATTTCTCCTGTTCGCGCTGGTCCTGTATGGCCTGCTGAAGGTGTCTCATGGCACTCCTTCATAATCTTATTGCGCTGGCCTTTAGGAACCACCACTTTCTCGACTAATCCTCTCTTTGGGACCGTCCAGAGTATTCCCTCTCTGAGGAAATATCCCTCAACTTCCTCGCCACTCTCAAGCTTCCGCAATATCTTCACCAAGGAGTTATCAGCTTGGAGGGCTTGTTTCCACTCGTCTTGGCTTGCTTGATGCACGTGCCAAGTGGAAATGTTCATCGCAGTTTCCACGGGCTTAGGAACACTGCGGGAGAGAGCATCTGCTAACACATTAGCCTTGCCTTTGATATAGGAGATCTTGGGGTTGATCGAAGTCAGGTACCCCGCCTCAAGCCATCTTGCTTGGGTTCTAGAAAGGTTCCTCTGCGACAGAATATGCGTCAGAGGTTGGTGGTCAGTGAACACTGTTACTCCACCCGCACAACCTTCTAGATAATGTCTCCACTGCACCATCGCATAACATATTGCACACAACTCTTTGTCGTATGGTGCATAGTTAAGCTCGGCAGGCTTGAATCTACGTGAGAGGTAAGCTATTGGCTGTAGCCCCTCTCCGTGATCCTGTGTTAACACGGCACCGATGGCCTCATTCGACGCATCAGTGATCACAGTGTAAGGCAGTGACGCATCTGGAAAAATAAGGACGGGAGCTTGACTTAAACGCTTTTTCAGTTCATTGAATGCGCCACGCTCAACCTGTCCCCATCTCCAGGGATGGTCTTTTTTCACTAAGTCATGGAGTGGTCCAGCAACATGTGCAAACTGGGGAATGAATTTCCTGTAGTATGAAACCATTCCAAGGAAACTACGTACATCACTAACACTCTGTAGTTCCTTCCACTCCTTCACTGCCTTCACTTTTTGTTCCTGTGGTTTTAACCCACTTCCGCTAATGCGGTAGCCAAGATAGTCTACTGTTGCGACAGCCAGCTCACTTTTACTTGCCTTAGCAAAAAGCTGATATTCTGCTAGTCGCGACAGGACTTTCTCTAAGTGTTCGGCATGCTGTTCCATGTTTTCAGAGAAGATGAGTATGTCATCAATAAAGACAACAACAAAATCATCTAAAAACTCTGTGAGTAGGTCTTGCACTAGGGTTTGGAATTGCGCTGGGCAATTGGTTAGCCCAAAAGGCGCTACCAAAAACTCAAAGTGACCGTATCTCGTGCGGAACGCTGTTTTATCTGTATCAGATGGCCTTACTGGAAATTGCCAATAGCCTGATCGCAGATCTAACTTCGAGAACACTTTGGCTTTGAACACTCTATCCATCAATTCTTCTGGCAGGGGTAAAGGATATCGGTTTTTCACCGTCACCTTATTGATCCACCTGTAATCCACACACATCCTTAAGCCTCCATCCTTTTTCGGTACAAACAGGATTGGCGCGCCCCAAGGGGACTCGGATGGTTTGATTTTCTTCTGTTCCAGAAGGTAGTCCACTTGTGCTTTCACTTCATCCAGCTCTGCTGGTGAAAGCTTGTATATTGGACGATGGATAGGTGTTGGATCCTCCAGGTCTATCTTAAACTCATGACCTTTTCTCTTCGGAGGGATCCCTGGGGGTAAATCACGAGGGAACACACCACGGTGTGTTTCTACCACCTTTTTAATTTCGGCAGGGGTGTCTGAACGAATAAGTTTGCCAATCTCATCCTCAGTGTTGAATGGCTGTGTTCGCTCTATTGCGTCAGGCAATTCATGTTGGCCTAAAGCTTTCTCTTCAGACTCTTGCACTACAACCATGAATGCTGTCTCTGTTTTGAGATGACGCATCATTCTCTTAGCTGAACACTCAGTCACTGGCACTTCCTGCAGTATCGACTGTACTTTTCGTTCAGGTTCAATACTCTCTTGGGTTGGATGACGCAACGGGAGATGAAACACTTGGCTGTTTTTGCAAACTGAAATCTCATTTTGCTGAAAGTCTATGCGGGGGTTTTCTTTCTGCAACCAAGGCATGCCCAATATTAGGTCATAACCAAGGTCTGGGAACAGATCCGCTTTCATTTTGCACTTCAGCCCTCCTATCTTTACTCGGAGGTTGTTACAGCTGCCAGCCAGTTCTTTAATATCTCCGTTTGCCAACATTGCTCTCTTTGAGCTTGGTGTAATCGACAACCCGAGATCACGCGCTACCTTATCATTGATATAGTTTGCGGTACTTCCACAATCAATGAATGCATAAAGGTCCGTGGTCTTGATCCGTGCTTTTACTTCGTACCCTCTCACAGGCACTTCTTGAATTTTTAACAGAGGGCATGTGTCACCCTTGGTTGACGAAGTTGATCGAACTTCTGACACATTAACTCGCTCTGTGGTAGACCGCTGGGTTGTTTCTGACCCACTATCGTCTACGTCTGCAGGCAGGGACTCCTGTAGACTACTCTGCGACTCCAATGAGCCCACAGATTCACTAACAGAGGGAAGAGATGCAGATGACGCATGAGGCGCGTCCATCTCATCCGGTGTGCTTTCCTTCTGTTCATTTTTCCAATCGCAGTTGTCATGTGCCGATTGGGTAGATGTGGAGAGTGTCTCTGTTCTCTCTTCACGCGGTGTACTAGTCCGCGCCCCAGGTTTTCCGCTGTGAGTACTTTTAACCTTTTTCGAGGCACCTACTTTTGATCTATGCTTCCTACGCCGCCTACGAACTCTGTTTCGCTTACGACGTTTGCGTCGGCCAGGCTCAGACGAAGCAGTTTCCTGCCTGGCGGTCAGTTTAACATTTTTTTTACATCGGGGAGGTTTTTCACCTCCTCCAATCTAGGACATTGCCTCACAGGATGACCCTTCTTTCCACAAAGATAACAATGATATCCCCCTCCCCCCTGGGGGTTCTGTCTTCCCTGATTGGCTTGTCCTCTTCCACGGTTACCACCACCGCGTCCACGTCCACCACCACCACGTCCTCCTCCTCGTCCTTGTTGCTGTTGCTGCTGCTGTTGCACTCCTGCGGCAGCTTGTGGTGGTGCTTGGGCTGGTGGTGTAGGGTTCTGCTGCTGCTGACCCTGATTCTGGCCTTTCTTCTTTCTTCCACCACGCCAGACTCCTTTCTTTTTCTGATTGGTTTGCCCTCCTTGGCCTTGTGTTCCAACTCCAAGGGCTTCCAATCGTTCGGCGGATATGATGGCAGCCTCGACATCTCGAGGTACCGTTGCAGCGACTAACTTCTGAACTTCACTCTTAAGTCCATCCACGAAGAGCAAATACTGGTGATCCTCTTCGAGGTCTGGAATCCTCAAGACTAACCGCTGAAACTCTTTAACGAACTGTTTCACGGTTCCAGTCTGCTTGAGTTTGTGGAGGTCACGCCACGCTTCATCTCGATCACTAGAGAATTCGAAAGCTGTAGCTAAGCCATCCATGAAGTCCATCCAGTCACGGAAGGGTGGTCTTTCACCTCGGTGAATTTTCAACTCTTGCATCGTTAACCAATCCGAGGCAGCCCCATAAAGGTTAGTGGCCATAATCGATTGCCACTGTGCTTCATGCACTCCGCAGGTTCTCAAGTACCGCGTCATGAGCACTTGCCATTTACGGGCTTTTGGTTCTCCACTTCCGTTAAATGCGCGAGGCATTTGCAACTTGACGGTGCTAGGCAACCACTGTCCTTGCCTAGGAGGTCCTGGCCCTGCTGGTCCAGCGCCACCTCCACCTCCACCTCCACCAGGAGGTCCACCGGGAGGTCCACCGCCTCCACCATCTCCACCGCCGCCACCACCTCCTCCGCCATCAGGCGCACCTGGAATGCGGGAAGGTGGGCGGTTTCGTCTGTCGCGGTAATCATCACCGCCATCATCATCTGGGTCGTCATCACCAGGGTCTCCAAAGTTACCTCGCATGCGAGGAACTCGACTGGGTCCACCAGTAGACTCATATGAACCAAGTGCAGCAAAGGGATTATTTTCTACCCTTGCTCCCAAAGCACTTAACCCAAGTCCCAATCTTCCAGTACGTGTGGGGATCTGCATGGGTTCTTTTCCTTTCTCTTCTCTGACCTGTGCCTTAGCACGCTCAAGGTCAATTTGATATAACACTTCTGCTGAGGAGAGAACTCTTGGGTTAGTTCGTGTGGGTCTACGTGATCCATCGGCAGAGTCGGGTTCTGAGATGCGTACTCCAGGCTGAGCTCTTGTACTTGGAGGTATCAATTGAGGGAATGTGAAATCAGCATCTGGTGCGCTGTCCACTGCAGTGCATGGTGGTGCTTCTGCAGCAACAATTTCACCCTCCTCGACCTGTACTGCTGGAGGAGCCGGTATTGTTGAGGTTCCTGCCCCAACCATTCCTACCGCGAAGCTCTGGTCTAGTGGCGGCCATGATGCAGCCAACTGCTTTACTGATTTCTTCGGCAGTGGCATCCCAAAGGCTGAGTCCTCAGGCTCAGGGGAAGTTGATTCTTCACGCTCTGGTGATACTGCACGAGCATCACTTCCACTTTGGGCACTCTGACTTCCGCCACTCACATCCTCCATGCTTCGTTCCAGGCCAGATAATCTTAAGGCAACCACATCAGCTGCATCTTGCTGCTGATCCCAGGTTTTGGATGCCTTTTTCTCCAAGGCAATCAAATCTTTTTGAATTGCTACTCTTGGGCTCTGCAAACGCTTCACCTCAGCACCTTGTTTGTGCAAGGACTCCCGAAACAATTCTAGAGTCCGTTCGACTTTTTCGTTGGAATCCGCAACAGTTCCTAATAAGCCTTCAATTCTCCGCCCTTGAACAAGGGATAACTCGGAGAGTTGTTTTAACTGAAGTGCTGATGCTTCAGTTGCTTCTTTTAGGTCAGCAAAACGAGAGTCCGCTAGAATGTCTGCGGCATCCATTCTCCTCGTTATTGCATCCACAGAAGCTTTGATCTCGGCTCTTTCTTTCCTATGGTCGATATCTTGGCGTAATAGCCTCTGCTCGTATCGACTATGTTGAGCCGCTACTGAATCCAGCTTCTGCTGTTGCGACACCACCGCATGCTGTGTGGCCTCAACCTGTTGCGCATGCTGGTGTTGTGTTTCCAGCGCCTGCCCGATCACCTCTGATGCGCCAGCCAGTTGGTTCGACACAGAGGCCTCAGTATGGGCTAGCCTCTGCCCCAGTGTCTGGTCAACTTGCTGCAGGTGACCCCTTAGCCCGTGGGCTAAATCGTCCACACGGTCATGGACCGCATCCACATCCTCTCTTAAGGCTTCCGCATCAGCTCCCATGTCTATGTCGACAGCTGCTTGCTGGACATTGTGGATGTTCTGGACGTTTATTTGTTGATACACAACATTGGGTGCGTCAGGCAATTCCTCATCGAACTCAGGTTCAATCCCTGGCTCTTCAACTTGAGGCTCGCGCACTGCCAATGCGTGTTCACGGTCAGCCATGGTCTCTCAGCCACTATTTGGGAGTACTCAACAACCACGGTTGGAGTTTCTCTCTACCAAACAAACAAACAAAAACGTTTGTTGCGCCACGTTCACAAGTTTCGATCTCAAGAACTTAAAGTTCTTGCCTAGCTCCGAAACCAATTGATAGTGAAGCTTGTGGGTGACGCAATAGTGGTCGGCTATGTTGGTTGGATTCGTGATAACTTGCTGGCTAACGCAAGTATACTTGTGGGGTTTGTTGGTTTAGACAACTCTCTAGCTAGCGCGGTTGTGAACGCTACTGGAGCACTTGGGTTGGGAAGTGATTGCGTCAGGCAAACACTTAACACACACACACACAAACACACACACAAGCGGGAACACACCAATCCCACGAATCCCGAGTTCTTACAAAATAAAGTGAACGTCAAAACAACGAGTGGGCCTCTTAAGTACCCCTAAGTGTAGTACGCTGACGCATGCCCCAAACTCTGGGTCTAATCTGTCTTACTCGCGAACCCACATGCGTCAGCCACCCTCGGCTCTATCCCAAACTACCTCGTATAGCGCTAAAAGACTAACAAAGAAAGAAGAAAGGCCAGAATCAGGGTCAGCAGCAGCAGAACCCTACACCACCAGCCCAAGCACCACCACAAGCTGCCGCAGGAGTGCAACAGCAGCAGCAACAGCAACAAGGACGAGGAGGAGGACGTGGTGGTGGTGGACGTGGACGCGGTGGTGGGAACCGTGGAAGAGGACAAGCCAATCAGGGAAGACAGAACCCCCAGGGGGGAGGGGGATATAATTGTTATCTTTGTGGAAAGAAGGGTCACCCTGTGAGGCAATGTCCTAGATTGGAAGAGGTGAAAAACCTCCCCGATGTAAAAAAAATGTTAAACTGACCGCCAGGCAGGAAACTGCTTCGTCTGAGCCTGGCCGACGCAAACGTCGTAAGCGAAACAGAGTTCGTAGGCGGCGTAGGAAGCATAGATCAAAAGTAGGTGCCTCGAAAAAGGTTAAAAGTACTCACAGCGGAAAACCTGAGGAGCGGACTAGTACACCGCGTGAAGAGAGAACAGAGACACTCTCCACATCTACCCAATCGGCACATGACAACTGCGATTGGAAAAATGAACAGAAGGAAAGCACACCGGATGAAATGGACGCGCCTCATGCGTCATCTGCATCTCTTCCCTCTGTTAGTGAATCTGTGGGCTCATTGGAGTCACAGAGTAGTCTACAGGAGTCCCTGCCTGCAGACGTAGACGATAGTGGGTCAGAAACAACCCAGCGGTCTACCACAGAGCGAGTTAATGTGTCAGAAGTTCGATCAACTTCGTCAACCAAGGGTGACACATGCCCTCTGTTAAAAATTCAAGAAGTGCCTGTGAGAGGGTACGAAGTAAAAGCACGGATCAAGACCACGGACCTTTATGCATTCATTGATTGTGGAAGTACCGCAAACTATATCAATGATAAGGTAGCGCGTGATCTCGGGTTGTCGATTACACCAAGCTCAAAGAGAGCAATGTTGGCAAACGGAGATATTAAAGAACTGGCTGGCAGCTGTAACAACCTCCGAGTAAAGATAGGAGGGCTGAAGTGCAAAATGAAAGCGGATCTGTTCCCAGACCTTGGTTATGACCTAATATTGGGCATGCCTTGGTTGCAGAAAGAAAACCCCCGCATAGACTTTCAGCAAAATGAGATTTCAGTTTGCAAAAACAGCCAAGTGTTTCATCTCCCGTTGCGTCATCCAACCCAAGAGAGTATTGAACCTGAACGAAAAGTACAGTCGATACTGCAAGAAGTGCCAGTGACTGAGTGTTCAGCTAAGAGAATGATGCGTCATCTCAAAACAGAGACAGCATTCATGGTTGTAGTGCAAGAGTCTGAAGAGAAAGCTTTAGGCCAACATGAATTGCCTGACGCAATAGAGCGAACACAGCCATTCAACACTGAGGATGAGATTGGCAAACTTATTCGTTCAGACACCCCTGCCGAAATTAAAAAGGTGGTAGAAACACACCGTGGTGTGTTCCCTCGTGATTTACCCCCAGGGATCCCTCCGAAGAGAAAAGGTCATGAGTTTAAGATAGACCTGGAGGATCCAACACCTATCCATCGTCCAATATACAAGCTTTCACCAGCAGAGCTGGATGAAGTGAAAGCACAAGTGGACTACCTTCTGGAACAGAAGAAAATCAAACCATCCGAGTCCCCTTGGGGCGCGCCAATCCTATTTGTACCGAAAAAGGATGGAGGCTTAAGGATGTGTGTGGATTACAGGTGGATCAATAAGGTGACGGTGAAAAACCGATATCCTTTACCCCTGCCAGAAGAATTGATGGATAGAGTGTTCAAAGCCAAAGTGTTCTCAAAGTTAGATCTGCGATCAGGCTACTGGCAATTTCCAGTAAGGCCATCTGATACAGATAAAACAGCGTTCCGCACGAGATACGGTCACTTTGAGTTTTTGGTAGCGCCTTTTGGGCTAACCAATTGCCCAGCGCAATTCCAAACTCTAGTGCAAGACCTACTCACAGAGTTTTTAGATGATTTTGTTGTTGTCTTTATTGATGACATACTCATCTTCTCTGAAAACATGGAACAGCATGCCGAACACTTAGAGAAAGTCCTGTCGCGACTAGCAGAATATCAGCTTTTTGCTAAGGCAAGTAAAAGTGAGCTGGCTGTCGCAACAGTAGACTATCTTGGCTACCGCATTAGCGGAAGTGGGTTAGAACCACAGGAACAAAAAGTGAAGGCAGTGAAGGAGTGGAAGGAACTACAGAGTGTTAGCGATGTACGTAGTTTCCTTGGAATGGTTTCATACTACAGGAAGTTCATTCCCCAGTTTGCACATGTTGCTGGACCACTCCATGACTTAGTGAAAAAAGACCATCCCTGGAGATGGGGACAGGTTGAGCGTGGCGCATTCAATGAACTGAAAAAGCGTCTAAGTCAAGCTCCCGTCCTTATTTTTCCAGATGCGTCACTGCCTTACACTGTGATCACTGATGCGTCGAATGAGGCCATCGGTGCCGTGTTAACACAGGATCACGGAGAGGGGCTACAGCCAATAGCTTACCTCTCACGTAGATTCAAGCCTGCCGAGCTTAACTATGCACCATACGACAAAGAGTTGTGTGCAATATGTTATGCGATGGTGCAGTGGAGACATTATCTAGAAGGTTGTGCGGGTGGAGTAACAGTGTTCACTGACCACCAACCTCTGACGCATATTCTGTCGCAGAGGAACCTTTCTAGAACCCAAGCAAGATGGCTTGAGGCGGGGTACCTGACTTCGATCAACCCCAAGATCTCCTATATCAAAGGCAAGGCTAATGTGTTAGCAGATGCTCTCTCCCGCAGTGTTCCTAAGCCCGTGGAAACTGCGATGAACATTTCCACTTGGCAAGTGCATCAAGCAAGCCAAGACGAGTGGAAACAAGCCCTCCAAGCTGATAACTCCTTGGTGAAGATATTGCGGAAGCTTGAGAGTGGCGAGGAAGTTGAGGGATATTTCCTCAGAGAGGGAATACTCTGGACGGTCCCAAAGAGAGGATTAGTCGAGAAAGTGGTGGTTCCTAAAGGCCAGCGCAATAAGATTATGAAGGAGTGCCATGAGACACCTTCAGCAGGCCATACAGGACCAGCGCGAACAGGAGAAATCCTAGCGCGGCGATATTGGTGGAAGGGGTGGATGAATGAGTTGAAGGCATTTGTGCGCGAATGCCCTGTGTGCCAACAAATAAAGGCTGACACACAGAAGCCTATGGGCTTACTTCAACCCCTGCCAATACCTGAGCGGAAGTGGGAGCAAATTACCACTGACTTGGTGACAGATCTACCAGCATCCAATGGGTTTACTGCTGTAGCTGTCTTTGTCGATAGACTTACCAAGTTTGTGCATTTCGCCCAATGTACTAAAGAGCTTACCGCTGCAGGATACGCCCAACTTTTTATCGAACATGTTTACCGCAACCATGGCCTACCTAAAGTGATTGTGTCTGATAGAGACCCTCGCTTTACCAGCAAGTTCTGGCAGACGCTTTTTAAAGCTCTGGGTACAGAGATTCGTATGAGTACAGCTTACCACCCTCAGACGGATGGGCAGAGTGAGGTTACCATACGTACTCTGGAAAATTTCCTGAGGCCATATGCTGAGAGGTATCCCCATAAGTGGGTTGAGTATTTACCTACAGCAGAGTTTGCAGCAAACAATGCAGTGAATGCGAGTACAGGGTTCGCACCTGCATACTTGATGTATGGGTACCATCCAGAAACACCAAACATTGGTGGGACGGCAACACAATTTCAAGTGGAAGCAGTTAAGACTATGGTAGCACGGATGGCACAGGACTTAGATACCGCAAAAGCATATTACTCGAGAGCACAACACAGAATGTGTGTGAGTGCAAACAAGAAGAGGAAAGATATTGCTTTTGAGAAAGGGGATAAAGTCCTGATAAAAAGCCGTTTTATTCCGTTGGCTGCTTTGAACAAAGTGAGTCCAAAACTGCGCCGTCGATTTGTGGGTCCCTTTGAAATTGTGGAGAAAATATCAAAGGTGGCTTACAGAGTTCAACTTCCGGAAACATGGCTCATTCACCCAGTGTTTCATGTTTCTAAGTTCAAGCGTTATCACGCCTCGAGTGATAACAGCAGGCAAATACAACCTCCAGAAGGAGAGTTGATTGGTAGCGAAGTAGAGTATGAGGTCGAAAATATCCTAAGGGCTAGAGGTAAACGCAATCGTGAATACCTAGTGCTGTGGAAAGGATACGATCTACTTGACGCTACTTGGGAACCTGAAGCTAATCTGGTTAACGCACCAGATATACTTCGCGCATTTAAAGAGAAAGAACGAAAAGAGTTGCAGAAAGGAAGAGAATAGGGAAACAGAGTGTTTGATGGCTAAGGTGGAACTCCTTATTGCAAGGGGGCGCGAAAAAGGATACCTTAGAAAAACTCTGTCGACTTCCAAACCAACTCTTTATCTTTAATGCGTTAGGTGCCTAAATTATTTGGCTGGCGCAGTAAGTGTAGCTTCAGTAGTACTTTAGAAACCGGGCAAACGATGTCACATTCGAGATAGTGTGGTTGTTCCGAGAAAACCCCTATCAAGTGACGTGTTGAGGTGGTCTTGACGAGACTCCAACCGAGCGAAACGTTGGTGTCTCACCCCAATAACCCAACGAGGAAAGTGTACGAGTCACCCAGCCTTATAAGCGCAGTCCTCGAACCATTTTGCCCTAGTGTTTGTGTGAACGGAGCGAGCTCCTGAGTGAAAAAGAGTCTAAAGACGCACAAACCGTTGTTTATATCTTTCTTTCCGACAAACATAATGGCTGCCGATACACCCGCCGCAATTATTGCGAGATTGGAAGCGGAGGTAGCTCAAAAAGAAGAGGAGCTGCAGCACTTTACGTCGACCGCAGAGGAAGTGCTGCAGAACAATGAGGCCTTAACCCGGCAGCTCTCAGAGTTGAGTGACCGGACGAAAGCAGCTGAGGCTGCGAAGGAGGCAGCGGAGAAAGCCAAGGAAAAGGCGAAGGCGGAAAAGAAAGAAGCGGAGGACAAGACCAAGGTCTTGGAAGAAAAATTGGAAGCCATGAAGCTGAAAAAGCAAAGGTTCCAATCTCACATGATGGCTAACCATCGTGAGAACGACCTCCGTAAACAAGCTCTCGGGGGAATGGTGGATCGATTTACCGCGGTAGAGGAAACGCTGCAGCGAGCTGTAGCAACCGCGTGGAGTGCAGCAGCCAACAACCTTAAGAAGGAATTGGCAGAACAAGAGCTGCAGATCGATTTGCTGGGAGAGTCCCTCAGAGACGGCTCTGAAAAACTTCAAGTGCAGAGCGAAACAACGGACAAGATGCTGCGTTTGAACCCGCCGGTACCAGCACCACGGGTACGCGAAGAACTGGATCGCCAAGTCCAAGTTCTGTTGTCAAACGCAACACTTGATCTGGAACCGTCCAAGGACGATGATGCGGGAGGCTCAAGCAAGGGCAAGGGGAAAGGGAAAAACAAACGCCCAAGCTCGCCGTGTAGGGATGAAGATCCACACGGAAAGAGAAGGCGAGAGGACGGTGACGATGAAGGTGGTGAGCCACCGAGGGATCGTATGCCTGGAGATGCAGCAAGAGCCAACTTGTTACTCAAGTTAAAGGCTGCCGCATTAAAGACTCCAGCACCCTCACAACCAGCACCAACAGTTCAGACTCCCGGAGATGAGGCTACCGCAATAGCACCGGGAGAGGACTTATTCGACATGAGAGAGGAGGAGCTTTTGGACTTGGATTTTAACGAAGAAATTGACTTTGGCAGTCCACCTCCTAGGCTCGAAGGTCCTAGTTCTGAACTGGAGGACGGGGAAATAAGGAATGATGAAGGGCCAAGCCAGGTGACAGAGGTTCAGCGTGCGGTCCATCCACCGTTGGAGTTAGCTCCAACAGAAGCAGCACTTCGGGCTTTCCGAGAAAAGGTTAAGCTCAGGAGATTAAGGGCGGCTGCTCAGGACAAAGTGGATGCTGCACCTAGCGAAGTGAACCTGTCACGGGAGGATATCGAGGAGGCTTGCAACCCCATCACTGCGTCAGAGAAATGGCCGAAGGTCCAATATACTAACCCCAGGGACCGAGCCTTGCAAAATTACCGCGGCAACAGGCACTTTCACGAGTTGCCCATGTGCATTTGGTGCGGAAGAAGCCCAATGCAGGCAAGTGCTCAGCGGCTGACGCAGAAGAAGTATTCCGTCCTTCCTTGTGGGTATCACCTCGTGTGTGATGCTCATTGGTTGGCATACTCGATGCTGGGGCGCATCGTCACGGCGGTCCAAAAAGTCGCGGAAGTGGACAACAAGTCCATCGCCACCGTCTCCCCATTCTCTCTACCTGCCCATATGTTGAAGCTGACACGCTCGACGTTCGAAGAAATCCCTCCGTTCCCGGCTGAGCACGAGAAGTTGCCACACTGCAACATGTGTGTGAAGCGGCAGCTCAAGGTGTCCGGCATCACACGGGATCTGCCATTCCTTAAGTCCAAGAGGGTGGCTGCCGCATTTGATCCCTGTGTCCGGTATCGTGCAGTGCAGCAAGCGCATGCGCAGGAGCAGCGTGCTATTCAGCAAGCGCAAGCGCAGGAACAGCGTTAAGGAGGAGGGAAAAGGAGTTATCGTCGACCAAGTGTGTGCGTGCAGCAGCTGTCAGAAACGTCAGAGCAAGAGACAGGTCCAAGACAGTTGGGTGTGGGTATGGGAGTGGGTGAGTTTTGTGTTTGTGTTTTTGTGTTTTTGTTTTTCTTTGTGTTTTGGTGTGCGTGGGCGCCCACTTTTTGCGGGGGGGGCGTATGTTAGTCTTTTAGCGCTATACGAGGTAGTTTGGGATAGAGCCGAGGGTGGCTGACGCATGTGGGTTCGCGAGTAAGACAGATTAGACCCAGAGTTTGGGGCATGCGTCAGCGTACTACACTTAGGGGTACTTAAGAGGCCCACTCGTTGTTTTGACATCTTCTTTACTTTGTAAGAACTCGGGATTCGTGGGATTGGTGTGTTCCCGCTTGTGTGTGTGTTTGTGTGTGTGTGTGTTAAGTGTTTGCCTGACGCAATCACTTCCCAACCTAAGTGCTCTAGTAGCGTTCACAACCGCGCTAGCTAGAGAGTTGTCTAAACCAACAAACCCCACAAGTATACTTGCGTTAGCCAGCAAGTTATCACGAATCCAACCAACACAGCCGACCACTATTGCGTCACCCACAAGCTTCACTATCACTATTGGAGCAGTCCTTACACAGGACCATGGACAGGGTCAGCAACCTGTGGCCTATGAAAGCAGGAAACTGCAACCTGCAGAACTGAATTATGCTACCCATGAGAAGGAGCTCTTGGCCATTGTACATGCACTCAAGGTGTGGAGGCACTATCTGGATGCTCAGGAATTTGTGGTGCACACTGATCATGCACCACTGAAGTATCTACAGACTCAGCCTCAGTTGTCCAAGAGGCAGGCAAGGTGGATGGAAACCTTGCAATCCTTCAAGTTTGAGATCAAGTACAGACCTGGAAGAGACAATGTGGTGGCAGATGCACTGAGCAGGGCCACACATCAGACTGCAAGGGAGCAAGCAGCCTGAGGTCAATGCACAAGCAAGATTGGACCTGACCCAGGGATTTCAGGAGGAGGTCAAGGAGGCCTATCAAAAGGATCCTTTGTGCAAGCAATTGATTGAGGCACACTACAGACCAGCTCATGTGAAATGGGATGGTCAGAGGCTTTGGAGAAGGGTTTGCAATGCCTGGAAATGGTGGATACCTGATGCAGACGGGCTCAGGGAGAAGTTGCTCCATGACTGCCATGAATCAGCATTGGCAGGACATCTGGGCAGACGAAAAACGTTGGTCAGAGTGCAGGCGCATTACTTCTGGCCACACATTTCAGGCACAGTACAGAAGTATGTCAAGAATTGCATCCCCTGTCAGAGAAATAAGGCTTCTAATCAAAGGCCTTTGGGTAAGCTGCAGCCTCTGCCTATTCCTGATGGCAGGTGGTCCAGTGTTTCAATGGATTTTGTAGGCCCTTTGCCTAAAACCAAGAAGGGGTCAGATTATTTGCTTGTAGTAGTGGACAGATTCAGTAAGATGTTGCGATTGATTCCAACCAAACAAACGGTAACTGCAGCAGGTGTTGCAGATTTATTCTTTCAGAATGTAGTTCGTTTCTTTGGGTTGCCTCAAGAGATTGTTTCGGATAGAGACAGTCGGTTCACTAGTAATTTTTGGAGAGCTCTGTGGAAGAGAGCAAATACTAGATTGGCAATGTCTAGTAGTTACCACCCTGAGACAGACGGGCAGACAGAAAGGGCTAACAGAACGGTGCAGGAGATTCTGCGAAGTTATGTTGAGCCTGCAGGTGCAGATTGGGAAGAGCATTTGGCTGCTGCAGAGTTTGCTTACAACTCCAGCATCAATGCCACTACAGGATTCTCTCCCTTTTTCCTCATGTACGGGCAGAATCCCCGAACTCCTGCAAGTGCTGTAGCAACTACAGCCTGCCCTGCGGTGGATGATTGGTGGACTACTTGGCAGCAAGCTCTGCTTGCTGGCAGAGACAACATTGCTCAAGCTCAGGATCGACAACGCCAGGTGGCGGATCAAACCAGGCGGGGAGGGGGCTTTGAGCCAGGCGAAAAAGTTTTTCTGGCAACCAAGGACTTACCCCTACCTGATGTACTGTAGTGAATCGCCTGATTCAGAGCCTGCTGGGCCCTGAATCAGGAGATCTGACTGTAGGTTGGCGAGCTGGCAGCTCAGCAGGTGTCCCTGCTGAACTGGCAGCTCAGAACATTCTGTGATCTGACCTGATACAGTGATGGGTTCACTGTGTCAGCTCAGTAGTTGTCTGATCAGGGGATCAGGTCTTGTCAGAGGTGCTGCAGCAGGGTATTTGAGCAGCGCCTCTAGGGTATTGGTACACTTGGTTTAACCTAGCTTTAACCTTGTTTGGAGTGCTTTGCACCTTGGTCTCCCTTTGTTTCACCTTCAGCTTGGCTGGCAGACTTGCAGAGTCGCAGCCGTTGCATTGGTTTCGGAGCATTCTTGTGGCAAGATCACAAGTGATCTTGGGAGAAGCAGAGAGTTCTGGTGAAGCAGCAGGCGCAGAGTTTTCAGGCGCAAGGTTTTTACAGAACCGATCAGGGCGCAGAGTAGCGCTGAGTGCAGGAATAGTTGGCGCAGTTTTCGCACAGTTTTGTGTAGGCGCAGTGCTGCACAGAGGTCGTTTTGTACGCAAGGTTATAGTAGAGTTTGCAGGCGTTGCCTAGCATAGAACGTTGTCAGGCGCAGGTTTTGCGCAGCAGTAAGGGGCACAGTTCAGTGCGGGCACAGACGCAGATTTGCGCAGCCTTGAGTGGTAGAGTTTTGCAGGCGCAGGTTTTGCGCAGCAGCAAGGGGGCACAGACGCAGATTTGCGCGGCCTGAAGTGTTAGAGTTTGCGTAGCGGAACTAGGGTCGGCAGTTGATGAGCAGTGCGGGCTCAGGTTTTACAGTTGTTAGTTCTGACGAAGAGGAAGTGTCCTCTGACGGGTTTCCTAGTGAGAATCAGCCAGATCAGACTCGGACTTTACCTGCCTTTGTTTTCAGAGCAGGACCTATCAGGGAAAACAGGGTGCAGGAACCACTGAGTCAGGTGGAGGAGAGTTCAGTTTTGGCTCCCTCGCACGATCATTATTGGGTGTTTCGGCAGGGTACTTGGATATATTCTGTTACTTGTAGGAATCCGAACTGCCTTCTTTTGTTAGAGTGGCTTGAGAAGGAAAGGATCAGAACTAGCAACCTGTAAAAGAGATCTTCTGACTCTGGTTGTTGTATGAGTTTTGGTAGACCTGTAGCAGTGAGAAGTAGTGAAAGTGAGGCAGAGTGATTCTGCGAAGTTATGTTGAGCCTGCAGGTGCAGATTGGGAAGAGCATTTGGCTGCTGCAGAGTTTGCTTACAACTCCAGCATCAATGCCACTACAGGATTCTCTCCCTTTTTCCTTATGTACGGGCAGAATCCCCGAACTCCTGCAAGTGCTGTAGCAACTACAGCCTGCCCTGCGGTGGATGATTGGTGGACTACTTGGCAACAAGCTCTGCTTGCTGGCAGAGACAACATTGCTCAAGCTCAGGATCGACATCGCCAGGTGGCGGATCAAACCAGGCGGGGAGGGGGCTTTGAGCCAGGCGAAAAAGTTTTTCTGGCAACCAAGGACTTACCCCTACCTGATGTACTGAGCAGGAAACTAACTGCAAAGTTCTGTGGGCCATTTGAGGTGGTAGAAAGGCTGTCAGATGTGACAGTTAGGTTGAGGCTGCCAGGGCATTGGCGAATCCATGATGTGTTTCATGTGTCCAAGCTGAAGCCTGCCTTTATTGATCAGGAGGGCAGTTTTCCAGCCAGGAGGACACACACCCTGCAGCCTGAACCAGAACTGGTTGAGGGGCAAGAGGAATACCTGGTGGACAGGATTCTTGCAGAAAGGACTGTCAGAGGCAGGAAGCAGTACCTTGTCAGGTGGCAGGGCTATGACCAGTCAGAGGATACATGGGAGCCTGCCAGAAACTTGCGAAACGCACCGGACAAGTTACGTGAGTTTGAGATAAGGAGCTGAAAGGACCCGACCAAACAGAGGTGACAGGTTGATATCTCTGACAGACTGAAGCAACCCCTGACAGAAACAGCGAAAAGAGTGCAGCATACTGGAACAAGAAGCTGTCTAGCAAGTTACGTGCGCAGAGCAGGAAAAGAGAAAGAGGAGCTTATCGTTCGAAAGGAAGGAGTCAATATGGATCAGCAACCAGCAAACCAGACCGCCCTTATCGTCTCAACCCCCGCCAGCAGCAGTGAACCAGCAGAAACTACCCCTGTGGTTATCAGCGGAGAAGCGGTGGAGAAAGCCGACGTGAGCAAGGGGGCAGATGAGGTTGTGGCGTTTGAGGAGGCTGTGCAGGTTCTGCGGAAGAGGGCAGTCGACGTTGCGGAGTTGGAAAGGCTGAGGAGCAAGTGTCAAAAGGTGGAGCAGGAGAAGTGGAAGCTGCAAGGGTCTCTGAGTGCTGCCGAAAGTGAGCTGAAAGCGTGGCGAGAGTGGGCGAAGAAAATGCCGGTAACGCGGTTGGATTCCGAAGAGGAGTTGTCCTTCGGCTTCCTGGACACAGGGCTCCCTGAACCAGAAAAACCTGCAGCAGACCAAAAGAGTGAGATGGAGACGGCGCTGAAAGAAACGGGACGTGGCTGTTCGCTTTGCTTCAAGACGGCGAGGTCTCTTGGGGCACCAGTGCGGGAGCTCCCATGTCGGAAGCACAGGATATGCTGCAGAGACCTCTGTGTCCAGAGACTCTGGTACGCGCCAGACGTAACGGTGGAGAGGACGAACCCAGACGGGAGCTTGGAGGTGGTTGGACGACTCAGTGGAACGCGAAAGGGGGTCTCGGTGGATGCGACGAAAGAGTGCGGGCTGTGCAAGCTGCGGGAGCACACGGTCATGGCGCCGAGGGTGCTGACGTCTTTGCGGATTGCGGTCATCAGTCCACCCCTGCCGACGCAACCAGCCTCCCCGGGACGAACCAATCGTGATTGCGTGCCGCTGCGAGAGGTCCGCTGGAGTGTGCCTGCGCTTGCGCCAAAGAGGGGCTTGAAACGTCCGGCGACCTGAGGCAGGAATCGACAGGAGGTGTGACCATGGGAGTTGTGGCAGGATTGAATGTGGTTTGCTCAGTGGGTGCAGTGAAAGAGTTGGTGATTTAGGGCTGTCCAGTTTCTGGTGATCAGTGTGTTGGAGGTGGACAAGGATTTCTTTTGCAGTTTCTGATCAGGTTGAGATGAAAACTCTGAAGTTTGCAACCTGTTTTTGGTTATGGAAATGGTTCACCTGTTGATACATTGCAAGTCCAGCAGGGTTAAGATGTTATTGCTAGAGAATTCCAATCTGAAATAAGAGTGACTGAATTAACCAAAGGGGGAGTAAAGAATTGCATGGTGACCTTTGAAGGAAGTCCAGTCAAATGGATTTTTATCTTTGTGAGGTTGGTATTTGTTGCCACTGGAGTATGGCTGATTAAAAGGGCAGATACAACAACCTGCATAGGAGTTTTTATTTTAGTTTTGAATGTGGAAATTGGTTTGGCAAATCAGTGGCAGAATTACAACACTTGAGGGGCTGGAAAATGAGAAATTTGGGTTCTATGTTAGACTGCAGATGGAGTGCAGTGTTTGCTTGAAAGAAGGACTCTGATTTCTATATTACAGGTCCATGGATAGTTTGTTGTGCTGAAACATTTGTGTGGGGAATTTGGTCCCTGTGAAAGTTATGGTTGTGTCAGAGTTAGCAATTTCCAGTGGCAGGACTTGGGATGATTACATTCATTTTTGGACTTGATTATCAGTGACTGAAATCTGAAAGATGTTTTATTTTAATTCAATACATTGGGTTTGGTCTGAGTTGCAGATATGAGTTTTCATTGGCAGAAGTGTGGACTGGAAGTTATTCACTGATATGGGTTTTCCTTAGCACTTACAGTCTTGGGGTTTTTCCTTTCTAAGTTGCAGTAGGGGCTACTGCAGTTCAGGTGGGGAGGAATGTAGTGAATCGCCTGATTCAGAGCCTGCTGGGCCCTGAATCAGGAGATCTGACTGTAGGTTGGCGAGCTGGCAGCTCAGCAGGTGTCCCTGCTGAACTGGCAGCTCAGAACATTCTGTGATCTGACCTGATACAGTGATGGGTTCACTGTGTCAGCTCAGTAGTTGTCTGATCAGGGGATCAGGTCTTGTCAGAGGTGCTGCAGCAGGGTATTTGAGCAGCGCCTCTAGGGTATTGGTACACTTGGTTTAACCTAGCTTTAACCTTGTTTGGAGTGCTTTGCACCTTGGTCTCCCTTTGTTTCACCTTCAGCTTGGCTGGCAGACTTGCAGAGTCGCAGCCGTTGCATGTACTGAGCAGGAAACTAACTGCAAAGTTCTGTGGGCCATTTGAGGTGGTAGAAAGGCTGTCAGAGGTGACAGTCAGGTTGAGGCTGCCAGGGCATTGGCGAATCCATGATGTGTTTCATGTGTCCAAGCTGAAGCCTGCCTTTATTGATCAGGAGGGCAGTTTTCCAGCCAGGAGGACACACACACTGCAGCCTGAACCAGAGCTGGTTGAGGGGCAAGAGGAATACCTGGTGGACAGGATTCTTGCAGAAAGGACTGTCAGAGGCAGGAAGCAGTACCTTGTCAGGTGGCAGGGCTATGACCAGTCAGAGGATACATGGGAGCCTGCCAGAAACTTGCGAAACGCACCGGACAAGTTACGTGAGTTTGAGATAAGGAGCTGAAAGGACCCGACCAAACAGAGGTGACAGGTTGATATCTCTGACAGACTGAAGCAACCCCTGACAGAAACAGCGAAAAGAGTGCAGCATACTGGAACAAGAAGCTGTCTAGCAAGTTACGTGCGCAGAGCAGGAAAAGAGAAAGAGGAGCTTATCGTTCGAAAGGAAGGAGTCAATATGGATCAGCAACCAGCAAACCAGACCGCCCTTATCGTCTCAACCCCCGCCAGCAGCAGTGAACCAGCAGAAACTACCCCTGTGGTTATCAGCGGAGAAGCGGTGGAGAAAGCCGACGTGAGCAAGGGGGCAGATGAGGTTGTGGCGTTTGAGGAGGCTGTGCAGGTTCTGCGGAAGAGGGCAGTCGACGTTGCGGAGTTGGAAAGGCTGAGGAGCAAGTGTCAAAAGGTGGAGCAGGAGAAGTGGAAGCTGCAAGGGTCTCTGAGTGCTGCCGAAAGTGAGCTGAAAGCGTGGCGAGAGTGGGCGAAGAAAATGCCGGTAACGCGGTTGGATTCCGAAGAGGAGTTGTCCTTCGGCTTCCTGGACACAGGGCTCCCTGAACCAGAAAAACCTGCAGCAGACCAAAAGAGTGAGATGGAGACGGCGCTGAAAGAAACGGGACGTGGCTGTTCGCTTTGCTTCAAGACGGCGAGGTCTCTTGGGGCACCAGTGCGGGAGCTCCCATGTCGGAAGCACAGGATATGCTGCAGAGACCTCTGTGTCCAGAGACTCTGGTACGCGCCAGACGTAACGGTGGAAAAGACGAACCCAGACGGGAGCTTGGACGTGGTCGGACAACTCAGCGAAACGCGAAAGGGGGTTTCGGTGGATGCAGCGAAAGAGTGTGGGCTGTGCCAGCTTCGGGTGCACACGGCCATGGCGCCGAGGGTGCTGACGTCCCTGCGAATCGCGCTCGTCAGTCCACCCCTGCCGACGCAACCAGCCTCCCCGGGACGAACCAATCGTGATTGCGTGCCGCTGCGAGAGGTCCGCTGGAGTGTGCCCGCGCTTGCGCCAAAGAGGGGCTTGAAACGTCCGGCGGCCTGAGGCAGGAATCGACAGGAGGTGTGACCATGGGAGTTGTGGCAGGATTGTATGTGGTTTGCTCAGTGGGTGCAGTGAAAGAGTTGGAATTTTTCAAGGGCTGTCCAGTTTCTGGTGATCAGTGTGTTGGAAGTGGAATTTTTCAGGCAGGGTTAAACCCTTAGGGCTGTCCAGTTTCTGGTGATCAGTGTGTTGGAGGTGGACAAGGATCTCTTTTGCAGTTTCTGGTCAGGTTGAGATGAAAACTCTGAAGTTTGCAACCTGTTTTGGTTATGAAAATGGTTCACCTGTTGATACATTACAAGTCAAGTCAAATGGGTTTTTATCTTTGTGAGGTTGGTATTTGTTGCCACTTGAGTATGGCTGGTTAAAAGGACAGATACAGCAACCTGCATGGAGTTTTTATTTCAGTTTTGAATATGGAAATTGGTTTGACAAATCAGTGGCAGAATTACAACACTTGAGGGGCTGGAAAAATGAGAGATTTGGGTTCTATTTCAGACTGCAGATGGAGTGCAGTGTTTGCTTGAAAGAAGGGCTCTGATTTCTATATTACAGGTCCATGGATAGTTTGTTGAGCTGAAACATTTCTGTGGGAAATTTGGTCCCTTTGAAAGTTATGGTTGTGTCAGGGTGCATAAGGGATAGCAATTTCCAGTGGTAGGACTTGGTATGGTTACATTTATTTTGGACTTGATTATCAGTGACTGAAATCTGAAAGATGTTTTATTTTAATTCGATACATTGGATCAGGTCTGAATTGCAGATATGAGTTTTTCATTGGCAGAAGTTGGACTAAGAAGTTCTTCACTGATATGGGTTTTGGTTAGCTTGCAGTCTCTTGGGTTTTTCCTTTCTAAGTTGCAGTAGGGGCTACTGCAGTTCAGGTGGGGAGGAATGTAGTGAATCGCCTGATTCAGAGCCTGCTGGGCCCTGAATCAGGAGATCTGACTGTAGGTTGGCGAGCTGGCAGCTCAGCAGGTGTCCCTGCTGAACTGGCAGCTCAGAACATTCTGTGATCTGACCTGATACAGTGATGGGTTCACTGTGTCAGCTCAGTAGTTGTCTGATCAGGGGATCAGGTCTTGTCAGAGGTGCTGCAGCAGGGTATTTGGGCAGCGCCTCTAGGGTATTGATACACTTGGTTTTAACCTAGCTTTAACCTTGTTTGGAGTGCTTTGCACCTTGGTCTCCCTTTGTTTCACCTTCAGCTTGGCTGGCAGACTTGCAGAGTCGCAGCCGTTGCAGCGCACAGGTTGTACAAGGGGTCGAACTCCGGTTTTACACAGTGATTGTATAGCACAGGACAGACGTGGGTCTATGCTGTGGAATTTCGCTGCACAGGACAGACCTGTACAGGGTGCACAGACTTCGCACAGAACCCTGTCCTGTTCAGCCCATGACTGTCGATCACACGCATTTCTTTCGCGCCTGCTTTATTTTCGTGCCCATCTTTGGAAACGAAAATAAGGTAGACGAAAAAAAAGACCAGCGATCCTAAAGCAATGTGAAAGATTAGCGTATTACAGTATACAAAAAAATATTTGGAATTAATATTTGGGAATAATGACCACATTTGTGGCTTGTGTGTTCTCCATTTTATCCACAGATGTGTAAAATTAATGCCCATGTGGATATTCTTGTTGAAATCACTTTTGCTTCTCATTTTTTGGACTTTACTCAATCCCCTTTCATGTTTGTTTTTTCTTCGACTCTTTTATACCATTGTATTCTGTGAGTTCATCCACATCTAGTGATCGCGTTCGGATCAGGTCCGTGGTCACAGAGATCCGCGAGGGCCGACACGCTTGGGTGCGCTTACGCCCCCGACTTTGCACCCGACTTTGTCTTACAAGCCTTGAAACGGATATTGTTCATACAACAATACCCCTTAAGTCCTATTCCAGTTTCTGGCACGACTAACATAATCAATCGAGCCTTTGTACGAAACAATTGGATGTTTAGGTGATTTTTTCTTGCTTTCGTTCAGAAGGAATTTCATGGCTACAGATGAAAGAAACAAACAGAGTAATTACACCATTCCATTTCATGCGCATTCTTTTTTTAAACTTATGATTTTTTTTTGCCTTTTAGAATTGGGTTCTTTTTCTTTCGAGCCAGAAAAAGAGAAGAAAAGAAAAGAACACCCCACACAGAACCAAACATTTTTCTTTTTTTTTTTTAAATTCTCCTTGACAATCACCTAAGCACTTTTTCTTAAATATGAAACCCAATACAACCCTTCTTCCAACTGTGGAAATTTTGCCCACTAACCTATGCCTTCCAGGACAACACCAACACCGAAAAAAAAGACGAGAAAAAAAAGCACACCAGAGGAACAAGAAAAAGCGAAGATAAAAAAAGAAATAAATCCAAAACTCCTCCACGCACACAAGAATAATATATCCTCTCCTTCCCCTTCCCCCAAGAAATTCTAACATTCCCCACAAATGAAATTCTTTTTTTTTTCCTTCTTTGAATCGACTCTTTTTCTAAGAAACTGCGAAACCCTCCCATTCCCTTTTCAATTTTGCATTCACGAATTTTCTCTCTCTCCCCTACTCCATTCCCCCCCCCCTTTTTTTCTCACTCTCTCTCTCTTTTTTTTCCTGTCTTTTTTTTTTTGATTACTTTTCTGAAGTTCAAACAAAACAAACAGGGATTGAACAGAAATTACATACACATGCCAGAAAAACCGCAACAAAACTCATCCTCTCCGTTTTCCCCCCCCCCCCCCCCCCCTATTTTTCCCTTCAAAGTTTTGTCCATTTTTCAGCATCCATTTCCCACCCACCCCACCTCTCTCTCTCACACTCTTTTTTCTCCTCCCAAAACAAGGGTTGGAAAAAAAAGAGGTACCTCAAACCGCAACAATCCAAAACCAAACCAATCCTGAAGACGAAAACACAAAAACCTAACAGAAAAAGGAAAAAAAAAAACACTCTTGACCAACAATTTTTTTTCCTCCCTATTTCTTTTCCTCTTCTTAAAAACACTTTCCTGAAGAATTTGAACCCGGCGCTTTTTCTCTTTCCCAATCGTCGCAAGTCGGAACGACGTGATAGTACGAGGTAATGGTGGAAACAAACCGTCGCATGTAGGAGTCTGGGGAAATCACTGTGGGTTCCTCCCCCACCTCCTTTTTGCCTCCGATAATCCCTGACGATTTGACCAGGGTTTCCAGCTGCTTGTCCCATGTGTACTGCCGAATGAAATCGATGATTGCCACCACCAGGGTGGAATTCTCTTTGTCCAAACCCACCAGGAGAGAGTAATCCATTATCGATTGCTGGCGCAAAAATTCGCTGTCCCTTCTCAGGGACTCTTCCAGCTCTGTAATAAATCACACCATCGATAATGTTGAGAAAAAACGAATAAAGTTGAAAAAAAAAGGTTTTAAGGATAAGAAAAATATAGAAAAAAATAAAGACAATAAGTCGACAATCTGTTTTCTATGGTTTTCTTCAAAAACGAGATTAAAATTTGAAAAGATGAGTTAAAAAAAAAAAAAAAAAAGATAATAACAGAAAGGGATAAAAAAAGATAACAAGTCAACAATCTATTTTTTAAGATTTGAAACACGGGGAGGAAAAAAATTGCAGATAATTATCGACAAGAAGTTGACTCTTTACGAAAGCCAATAACGACTCTTTCCTAGCTATTTTTAGTATCTGGTTTAAAAATTCCTGATCCATTGAAATTTTTGCTTGATTGGAGGTGGTTAATAAGCCTTCACCTTCGAGCGAAGTCTTATCCACCAACAAGGGGGGCGCCGAAAGATTATGCTTCCTCAAATTGGAATCCAAATACACCGCCCCTTTGTCCAACGGATTGTCTTCCGCCTCCGAACTGAATCGAGTTCTCTTGCTGCCCTTCAAATCGTACGTCCTATCCATGTTTCGACTGTAAAAAACGTTCTCCATCACAATGACGTCCAAAACCCAATCCTTCCCCAACGCCCCCTCTGCTGCCACGTCAGCTTTCGATTTCATTGAAACTTGGAAAACGCCCAGGATTTTTGCCAGAGTGACTTTTCGATCTTCGCTGATGGCCTCGTCCATGTAGCGGAAGTAAGCGGGGGCGAAGTTGTCCAGGAAGGAGGTTTTTTCGGATTTTGATATGCCCTTGATGATGTATTGATCGTCCCGAGTTTTGGCAAAATATGCACCTGATTTGCCACCTTGAGCTTTCCACCTGATATTCGAGGGGCAAAATAAATAAAAATAATATACTATTGATTCCATTCATGATTTTTTATTATTATTTGCACCATTTGGGCAAAACTATGAGACTTGAAAAGCCCAACAGTGTTTCCCACCTCAAAAAAAAACAAAAAAGGAGAGACAAATCAACCTTAATTTCGATTTCAATTTATTTTATTTTATTTATTTTTAGCACTCCCGTCGACATATAGCAAGTTCACAAATTTTCCCCATCCAGTTTCCTTGATTCTTGAATAATGGAATTGCCACACTCTTTTGAAATTCTAAAATATGATTGAGAAGACCCACAATTCCCCCCCCCCCCCTTCGAAAAAAGATGCTTACCGACGACATCTCGACAAACTCATTATAAACGACCGCTCGCCACCCTCTATGCACAGATTCCTCAGCTTCCCAAATTGCGGTGCAAAATACGAAACCACTTGAAATTTTGCTTGCGACCAGGGCATCCCTGGGGGGTCATCCTCGAATTTCTGACATATATGCGCCGGAGTTTTCGACCTCAACACCGTGGACCCCTCCCTGAACCTCCACAGATTCCCCTCGCTCCCCTGCCTACTGTGACCCGAATCGCCCACCTCGGAAATCCGGGAGCTCAACTCTTCGAAAAACCCGCTGCCTTTGGACGAGGAATTGACCGAGTTTGCAGTTCTGGACGATGGTACCGCCGTTCCCTGAGCTGCATGGATGTTGATACAACACTGCTTCAATTCCTTTTGATATGCAATCGACGCCAGCACATGGGAAATGATCGAAGCCGGCTCCGCCTCGAATATCGGAATCACCACGTCGTCGCAGCCGGGGGTGACCAAGGACCGTCCGTTCAATTGAAGGAAACCGTTCGTCAGCGGCACCACCCCAGGTTTCAGCCCCTGTTTCATCTGCGGAGTCAGACGGAGAATCGGGCTGGTGCCGAGCACCCCCGGACTGCTCAACTCCGTTGGTTGACCCTCCGGATCGCCACAGGTGGGGTCCCACTCCTCCGTCATGAGCCGGCGATCCAACTGGAGCAGGAGGGAATCCCCTTTCGGCGACAGAGGGTCTGACGCACACCGTCGGTGCCTGGGTTCGTCACTCTCGGTGGTGGCAGGTATGGATTCATCATCTTGCAAGAATTCCCTCGACACGTTTTCCAGGATGTCCAGCACATTCCCGGCGCTCGAATTCCTCCTGAGCAGCCTAGTCGGGGCTCCCTGACCTGGACAGGGACTCTGAATTGCGGGGAAGCGTTCCAAAGACTGCTCCTTCATGGAATCGAATCCGTGGATTTGGTTCGACGAGCGACCTTCGAACAGGCCCTCATCTTCACTCCAGGAACTCCCTGGCGAAAACGGCCTGTGGATCAGTGCTGCAAACGGCGAGACAAATTTCAACCCGGAATCGTCCGTTCCATTGCCATATTCCGACAACAAATCTTCCCCATCCGTCCTGAACCCCTCGTCCGTTCCGTACGATTTCATTGGCAGCATCCATGGACTGGGGGGACCCAGTATAGAATCTGCGGAGGCTAAATTCGGCACCTCCTCCCCCAAATCACCGAAGTATTTCTCTGGCGATTCCAGCAGGGTTTCGGCATGGAGGCTGGAGCTCCTTTCCAAGTTGCTGACTGTGTTCAGTTGAGTGCCGATTTCGGACAAAGGGGTGTCTGGTTCGTCGTCCAGCTGAGGTTTCGGTAGTGTGTACGTCCGGGGGTCTTGCAGAGTTGCAGACCAGGTCAAAACATTCACAGCCAGCTGCCGCCTGGATCTGTTCAGCTCCAGGAGGGAGTCCAGCACCAGATTGGCAGTGACCTGAGGGTTGTCGACCACCCTGCTGACCACTTTTTCCACTCTCTCCAGGAATTGGTTGCGTTCTTGCTGGATTTGGGGCACCAGGCTGGTTTTTACGAACTGTTCATGGGATAACGCTTCCTCGTACGTGGTGACCCCCCTCCTCCACAGCAACGCATCCTCGATGGCCGCATACGCACTCTGATATTCCTATATAGCAGCAATTTTGTTTTCAAAGAAAAAAAACAGGCAACCATTAGCCCAATTGCCTGGTGAATGGAGCTTCCACAAAGGCTCCAAATGCGAAACGAAACAAAACGACAAACCCCACAACCTTCAATATGAATTTCATTCTTTCAAAAAGTGTGGCAGGGAAGCTGGACGTGCACACACAGAGACACAATCCTATCGAGAATTCGTTTTGAAGGAATAAAAAAAGAATACAGACTACAATAAATGCTTTATAGTTACTTTTTTTTAGGTTGCTATCCCCCCCCCCCTTTCCTTTTAATCTACAGTCGACCATCGTCTGTTTTTCTCTTTTTTTGAAACAATCTGATATATCAAACCTTGACCATCTAATTTGATTTTCTTGTGTATTTTTCTTGGTCGGTCCTGACAGGGCCTTTAATGTAGTGATGACAATCATGTACGCATAAAAAAACAAAAAAACTTTTTTTTTGCCACACAAACCTTGAGAAGTTCGTTCCCGGCCTCCTTCAACCACAGCACTTGCATGGGCAACCCACACTCCAATTTGATCTTCGGCCGTGAAACCGTATTCGGCCGAATCCTGTCTTGGTAAACGCACGCCACCGTCCTCCCATATCCAAAATACCTCACGAATTCCAAATGCAATTGTCGTCCAAACACCTCCAAATACGGGGTATTGCACGATAAATCCAAAAATTGGCCGAGCGACAAGCACTTGGCATCGGGGGAAAGCAAAATTCTCCTGATCGAAGCTAGAGGTTTCGGACCCAGGCCTTTTGGCCGGGCCCAAAACCACAGCTCCCCTTCGCCAGGCAGCTCTTTGTCGTGGGGCAACGAGACGACGCTCACAGTCAGACGCATGCCTCCGTGCAGGAAAGTCCTCACATGGGAGGAATTCCCACCACCACATCCCTGTTCGAAAAAACATTGTGAAAAAAACCTTTTAGTGAAATGATTGGTGGAATAATTCCAGCGATGGATTGAACTCTTTCGACACCACTCTGCTTTTTTTTGTTCAAACACAAACAGACACACACACGCGCATCAAAACGATTGCCATTTCCTTAATTTGTATGTTACTCTTGAGGCACTTTTCTTTGCCATATTTTACCAGAAGTGTTTTTTTTTTTTTTTGCATATTGGTTCGAGGCATTTTTACTTTTCCCATATTTACCAGAAGTGAATTCAAAATTTGCATTTTTAATATCAAGGCATTTTTTTATTCTCCATAGTTCCCAGAAAGTGTTTTTTTTTTTTTCTTTCATGCTTTCGAAACGAACGATTTGGGACCACCTCTGAGAAAAAACAATGAAGCGATTTTATTTAATTTCTTTGCAATGTCCGTGGCTTACAAGGGCAATATCCAATGTATGGCTCAATTCAACACTTGAATTCAATGGACTGTGTGTTTGTCCCCTACGTGTGGACATCTCTTTGTAGCATCAGCTGCGATTGACATCAAGAAATTCGCTAATGAGCTGTCGTTGGCTCCGTAAAAATCAATTGATTGTACATGGGCTGGTTCGCAGAGCAGACCTCGCCGATGATTCCTGCCAAATCGAACAATTGAGCATTCTTGTTTTTTTGTTCAAGTCATCTTGATTAATCAACTTTTTTATTTGCTGGAGTGGACAGCATAAAATTTTACAGGATTGCAACGTTGAGTTTCTACCCCTGCCAGATTTCGGCCCAAGTAAAAAAGAAGCCCCACACCCTTTACAAAATTTGATTTTGAACCTGCGAATAATGGATATAAGAATATCAAGTTGCTGTGCAACCCCTTCCTGTTTTTTTTTCCCCCCTTCATTTTTTCGCAACACTTTGGAAAATTCCCTTGAAACTCAGTTTCACCTCCATTTTCAATCCCTGAAATTGCCTTACCTCGGCTAAAACATGGTATCTTTCAATTTATTGATACAAATTCAATTAAATCCGTGAATTCCCCCCCCCCTTCCCTTCCCGATGGCCGAAGTTCATCCAACCAAAACTTACACCTCACGCTCGTTTCCTATTTGTAAAAATTGCCTCACCTGTTTGCAAAATTTGACGTGAATTTTTGTCGGTTGTATATTTCCAACAGACAATGGCACCGCTCGGCGCTGGTCGACGGCGAGCCGGCGGAGCTCGTTTGCTCCTTCGTCCTCCATCCATCGTCGTTTTCACTGGCAATGAAACCCATGGATGAATGGTGGGGATCAAAAGCCGTCCCTCCAGAATACCTAAGAAAAAAACAAAAAAAACAAAAAAGAAAAGCCTCAGGTATTCCCCCGCAAAAACAAAATTGGAAAAATTGGATCAATCTTTCCTCAAATGCATTGATAGTTGCAGGAAAAAGAAATATATCTATGTATATTTTAGGGTAAGATTATTTATTTATTTTGCTATAATGTTTTATTTTATTTTTTTTGGGGGGGGGCTCATTGCCACCCAAAAAATCATCATAAACAAACTCAAAGAAAAAAAAAACCCTTACTCTGCCTCGAGTCTGACCATTGTGTATTCAACCCCTTCCTTTCATTTCACCAAGGTTTCTCCCCCCACCCCTTGGATTTTTGTACCGTAATCCTCGGGGCTCCGCTTATTTTTTAACTAAAACTTTTTTCCCCCCCATGTTCGTTTCATTTGCTATTTTTTCTCTGCTTCCAGACAATAAATAAATATATATATATATAACTGATTTCCCGACCTTCTGAGTAGGGAGGGTGAGCCTTGTCCGTCCTTAGGGGGGGACGAAGAAGGCGAGGTCTGACTGGGGAACGCGAATCCCTCGGGTTCGCCGCCGGGGAAGTTGCTTCCGAAAATAGACACGGGGGGTGGCTCCCTTTCCTTACAGGCTTTCTTGTTCTTGTTGTTTGATTGATCGAGTTTTCTTTCTTGTTCGACTTGGACTTGAGGACACCCCATTACACCCCTCGAGCTCGGTGCCCTTTTCCAAAGAGAAAAAAAAACGGTATAGAGATATGCGTATGTTCCTGTAAAGATTTCTAGAAATGACTCCCTGCAGAGCTTTATGTTCGCATGTCAGACCATGCATATCGAAATTTTTTGTTTCAAAAACTGTGTCCATACAAAGTGAAGGCAAATTCCAGCCCTTCTATCTAAGAAAATATGCTACAGATGTGCATATATATAAATAGTTTTTGATCAACTGGAATTTTCAATTCCCAGTTCGAGGTTTCGGGCTGCTACAGATGTATATCTTCTCGAAAATGAACTGGAAATTTCAATATCCAGTTTCCAGTCTTCGGAGGATTTGGTTACCTCCTGCCAGACTCCGAAATGTTTTCTTGAGCGCTGGCCTCCTCTGTGGTAGAAATCGGAGTTGGGCAATCGGCCATGGTAGAAATCGGAGTCGGGCAATCGGAGAGAGGAAAAGAATGGACAGGGTTTAGACTGATTTCATGCCTCAGCGGAGTGGAATTCCGCGAACACGCAATTTCCAATGCTGCAAAGCCACACACAGACCACCACCAACACCAAACATCACGAAAAGCCAATATGATCTGGTTTGATAATAATATTAATAATAATGATCAAACCAACGTTAGTCAGACATGCGTCCGGAACCAAAGGGAGTGAAAGTGCTGGCAAACACAAGGCTAGGATGGCTCCCTAGACATCATCCTTTTTCTTTTATCTCATTTTTTTCTTTGGTCACCCATGCCTCGATCGATTCCGAACCCCCCCCGGAAATTGGAGATGATTTTTATGTACAGATGGAGTCTAAAAGGAGTGGAAATCTGGTTTTAGGTGTTGCACATACTGGGATCGAACGATGGAACCATGTAGTCTCGTGGTTGGTTGACTGGAGAGCGGGCCTCCTTGGCGGACCATCCAGCTACGTGGGGGGAAATCGAAGTGACGGGTCGACTGCCCCTCCACGCTTCCGCCTTCCTCACAGAATTAAAAAACAATCCTTGGCTGATGCCCTTCCATCTTTCAGAATCGACATCCAGAGGGAACTCTGCGATTGCAAAAATTTGAGTGAAAAATAACAAAAAAGAAAGACCATGTCTAAAAATAGATCAGCAGAATCTCGAAAACCCCCGGAAAACTCCATGAAAATGAAACATTCATTGGTGTTTTTTTTTTTTTTCTTTACATTGTTTTTCCAATCTGCCAACACCACCCTCCACCAGCCCACTGTGCTTTTTTTTTACGATTAATTACACCAAAAGAACTAAAACTAAGAAATAAAACTAAATACCTTTCACGACGGAGGCCATCGATGCAGTCGACACCGCCATCTCGTCCAGCAGGAAAGCAAGCTCCAATTTCAGATGGTATGCTGTGTAGGCTGCGAATTTCACGACATGCGCAATCCGTTCCAACTGCTCTTGATTGTCCCCTTTCAGCGTCACTGAGCAAGCCAAATCTGTGGGGCAGCCCTACACCAGTTCATAGCACAGTAAATTTATGGGGACAAATCACTCCAAAGAAAAAACAGGAATTTTTTTTTTAATCTACTAAGAAATAGGTCCACACCTTCATATGTCGACTACCCAACAAGTGAGATTTGTCCAACGATGATATTTGTTGCTTAGAAATTGCATGGAAGCTGCGTGGAAGCTACCCAGAAGCTACCTAGAAACTACCCAGAATCTTGCCCCACAGCAAGAACAGGAAACCGCCCAAGTGCTCCAGGAAATTCCTAGGGTTGAAAAGGAGAGTCTGACCTTACCTTGAACACCATCAATGGAGGAACCTTCTGCCTGGCAGCCCGACCGGTTTGCTTCGGAGGTCCCTTCAGTGGAATGATTTTAAACTCCCCGCATTCTCCAAGACAGGCCGGAGATATCTCAGATATCGACTCGACAATCTAACGAACCACCCCAGCAGCCCAACCCTCAGAAGCAGAATGCCACGCACAGCAATACGACAAATTCATGATAATCTACTTTGTTGGACAGCCAGTATGTTTTAGAAGGGAAAAAAAACTTCTCGATAAAGAAGAAAAAAAAAAATCTGTATTGAAGATGAGTTTCGGTCAAAAAATTGGTTCACTGCGCATATTATTTTTATTGTTCCCCCCCCCCTCTCTGCTCCACTAAACGTAGCTACAATAGGTATTGACGTCGATTTTTTATCTATTTTTTTTTCCCACCAACCCCGATCGACACGACCAATACCTTGCCCCAACCCCCCCCAAAAAAAAATAAAAATGAAAAAAAATAAAAAAAATAAAAAAACTTCAGAAATCAAATTAATGCCTACACTAAAGAAATACGTACATCCAGCTTCCAAGAGATTTGTTCCGGGTTTTTTTTACCTGTGAATTCATGTTCAGAGCTAATCGTTCGAGGTCGACTAAAGGGACGTTGCATACAACGGTCACATCTCGGTCGTGCAATTCCTGAATGGCCGATCTTGCTATATTTCTTTCCACGACCAAAACGTCTGGCTTGCAGGACACGATGTTCGAAACTGCAGATTCCAGAAAAGCAGTCTCCTGCACACAATCGATCGCGAAAATTTGAGTGAAACTCAATCTCAAAGTTTAGAGAAAAATTTTTAGCCGTTGAAGAAATATCATGTTTGAAAAAGTCTGTGGAAAAAGATATTACCCTTTGAAAAAACAAATTAACGCTTTCTTTCTCTCTATCCAAAATGAAAACGAACTAAAAAATTACCCACATTTGAACAATTTGATTACTAATTTAAAAACAAAAAGGTGGGGTGTGGAATATCATTTGCTCTTTGAAGCATTTTGTACACCTATATTTTTAATTTCTAATTCTCTCTCCCTCTTTTTTTTTTTTTTTTTTTTTTTTTTTTTTGGGGGGGGGAAAGAAACCTATTTGTAGTCTAAAATACACGGTGCTTTTGATTTGCTGGGCTATGCACCTTCTGCACGATCGTATTGAGTTGCAGCAGAGCGCTGGACTCCAGTTCCAAGGCCCCCGCCAAAAGCAACACTTTAGGATTCGAAATTCTGTTTTGCATTCCTTTGTGGGCAATATTTCTTCTGAGCACGACACCCTGAGTGGTGAAACTGTCGGCTGGGCATCCCACATCAGCCAATACTTCCACCTTGGGGGAAAAAAAACAAACAAACAGAAACTAGAAAATAAAACCAAGGATAAAAGACAGAAACATTATCATGGGGTTCTGAAACTCCACTAAAAACATCCCCTTTTTCATTTTGAGAATGGAAAGATTTAAGCTTTGGAAACACGATTTAGCATTTGCATGCGGAATTCTGGAAATGGGAAAAAAATAGCCCCTGCGACCACAAATCACGAGTTCAAATTTTTCAAATTTTGTTTTTTTTTTGGAGGGGGGGGGGGGGGAGAGAGGAAATAGGGAGAGGGGGTTCCCCAAAAATAGCATCAAAAACTTTAGGAATTTTACCATGATGTGACTTTTTGGATCCAGGACCCCTTTTGCTGTTGCATCTGGGGGACAGAGCAGGGATGCCGCTTGTCTGGCCAAGGTCACTACAATGGATTCCCAAACCTCTGCGTTACGGACCCCTTCCCCCTGGACACCAGCAAACACAATTTGCTTTCATTGAATGTATTATTTTTGATCAGAAAGCCCCAAATGCCATTGCAAAGTTCTGAAACCTTAGATTTAATATGGAACCTGGTTAAGGGAAAAGTAAAGGGACCTCCAGATATATATTTATTATAGCGGAATTTCTGTAGTTCCCCCCTGGATTGAGATAGGGAGTTGCGCGTATTCTACCTTATTCCAAATTTTTTAACACCCCTTCCTGGGCCCCCTTTCCAAACCAACATATGTTGGTATTTTCGACAGTAAGCATTTTCCAGCTTTAATTTGCTGAGCACTAACAAAGGGGGAGAAAAAAGGGAAATACTTTTTGCAAATCTCAGAAAAGAAAACACCCTACCTGAATCAGTTGACTAACAACTGAGGACAAGTGGTCCAAATAAATAGACTCCAACGCTGACCTGCAGGATGAAATATATTAGTCACATCATAAGATTCCAGTCAGTCATGCAGTAACCATATTTTTACTCAAAGCTTAAAGAAGAGGAGACTGATGGTTATAATGATCAGTTACATGGACAACGCCCAGCCCAATAAAAAAAAAAAAAGAAAGCCGACTTTCCCCTCCCCCCCCAAAAAAAAATAAATAATAACAATAAAATAGAACAAAGAAAATAAAGAAATCAAATGACAAAAAAGTAATGTGGAATTATATAAAATTGACCACATTTTGTAAGTGTCAAATATACTACTACTTCCAACGAAACGTCACAGACTTGTATTTTTCCCTCTCAATCTTAAAACAAAAAAAAATATCCTTACTCATCAGGAAAAAAAAAGAAAATAAATAAAAATTGGGTCGACTGTACCTGTGTCCTGCCAAGACATCGTCGAAATTAATTGCTGGATTTCCTTCGATTTCCGAGGAAAGCTGCTCGTGGATTCCCAGTCTGGGGGGGACCTGCCATGTGAGCGCCCCATCTTGTGACAATGCTTGCGAAAATACTCGGTTTTTGCATACCCGCTCCCCTGATTGATTTTCCTCGGTGAATCCATCAAAGTTTGAGGTCGACGTTTTGGTGGTGGCATTTTGTGGATCCTTCACAAACCAAATATATTTTTTTTCATTTTGGAAACGGATATCCAATTTTTTTGCTTGTTAGTTTTTTTTTTGAGATGAGCCCAAAAAAGGTCGAAAAAGGAAAAAGTTAATGGATGCATGCATATTAAAAAAAAAACACGAATGAATGTTGAATTCACATATGCGAAAAAAACAAAAAAAACAAAATAGATATTAATTAAACGCCACTAAATTGTTTGCAGAAGATTTTCCTTTCATCGAAAATGATGAAACTTCTTTTCTCTGTTGTGTAAGCTTCCAACCAGATTCAGTGCAGGGACAAAATCACAGTTTCTATTTTTAGTCAAGAAGTGCCCTGGTTTCCCGCCATGACGATATCATATGCGTCACCCCCAGAGCTCGTCCAGGACCTCTTACGAAAGCTTTACTGTCGCTTCAGTAGAAAAATGCCTAAGAATTAGGATAAACAATCCTAATCGTTTCTCGTTGCGTTCCTCCTATAGAGTGACGTTATCCAGTTTGGCGCGCGCTGAGAGCATCTTTCTCGTTGCCCGAATCTTTCTTGGTCGACCTCTAGAGCGCGAGATTTTCCTCACCTGACCCAACATCAGTGACTGCGGGCGGGACACGGGGCTCACCGCAACCCCTTGCCTTCGCTCCGACGCCCCCACCACACCGGCTTCCAACAAAATGGCTAGGCCTAGTCACCCCTTCCCCAAACACCAATCCAATGCTTCCTTCGAACGCAGCGAAGAAGCACGACACCAAGGCCTCCCCGAATGCAAATCTCACCGCAGGAAAATTATTCCCTCCTCGAGTTCAGTTATCTGTTCCCTGCCGTTTTCGGGTTTTTTTTCTTTTTCTGGTGTCTGCCGCGTCACGGCTCCGCGTGTCGTGACCTGTCGATTTTTCCTTCGAGCAATTGCAGAGGAGAAGGACAAACTCAGCGAGTCGTTCTGTTGTCAGGAAAACGAACCAGGCCCGAGCGATTCGGTTTTTCGATATCGACCACTGAAACAACGAAGCGTGGGAGCAAGAAAAAAGAGAGAAAAGATGAACAGCAATCAAGGAAAACCACAATTGGGTCCTCGAAAATGCGAAGGGGGGCGAACACTCCACAGTGAGTTTCGCGCGCTGTCGAAAAACATCAAGCCAGGTCGAATGGGCAGCATAGAAACAGGGTCGAACCAGAGAATCAAACTCAAAACGACGTCACCGAAACCGACCCAATATTTCACACTACAGTTTCTTGGAGAGATGGTCACAAAAACATATCTGAAGGACCGTCAAATCGTCTTCGCGCAATGGGCGCAGATTTCTACCGTCCCTTTTTTCCTTTTCGCGTCTCGATCCTAGACAGGTAAGTGAGACACGACCAAACGGATTTTTGTTTCGCTCGTTCCGCGCGAGGTCGACCGACGCTGGAAGAGAACGCCGGCGCGTACCGCGCGTCTATGAAATGCTCGCTCCTTTTTTTTCTCAATCGCTCGCGTCGTTTCTCTCTGTGTGTATGTGTTTGTTTTTTTTTTCGCCCTTACTTTTAATGCTAAACACCGACGAAACGGGTTTCTTTCCACTGCCCACCTCAACGCCTAGAAGGCATCCCCAGAAGGGAAAAGCTGCTCGACGGAATCCAGGACGAAGGTCGAAATCGATAAGTAAAAAAAATAATATGCTCACCTCTTGTCCGAAGACACGTTTCGACCAGCCCAGATGGTCGTTTTGAGTCGAGGTTTACTCCAAGCAGTCAGGCCCATGTCACTCACGAAACTATTATTTTCGGTGTGCAATACACAATTCTCGAGTTATGATAGTCACGTGATTGCCCTTGAAAAGGGGCATGATTTGGGTTGATGGGGGTGGGGTGTCTCTGCTGGGGGCAACTGTCTTTTGCTGCAGGTCGGAAGTATTGATTGATTGATAGAAACTCTCCAGGCCAGCTGGTGGGCGGGGCGTTTGGGTGTCGGCGCTCATTGATTGCCTTATTCACGTGTGGGTTGATTGGTTTATTGAACGCGCGTATTTCCGACTTCTCACGCCTGCGTTGATTTAATCGATAAAGATAAAGATGAAACAAGGCGCCCCCAGAAAAGGAAGAATGAAGCCCCCACGATCCAGAAAAGGGCGAATCGGAGTTCCAGGTCGTCGGGTGGTTTAGAGTCGCCAGTGGGCGTTGAATTTTCTTTATTGTAGACTTGGAAATGGGGAGTTTCAGGGAGGCTTTCCGTGTCACTTCTGGTAGAACTAATAGGTCTAAAGCAAAAGTATTCTGGGGCAATTGAAGTCAAGTGGTGTCAAAAAACAATCAATCAATCAAACAAAATTAAAAGGTTAAAGCCTTTACAAACCAAACCAAACCAAAAATTACATGCGACAAAAAATAAAAATTGTTCGTTTGTTTGGGCCTCTACAAACTCGATGAGCAGGCCACGTTCATTGTCCATCAATGCTCCTCTTTCCGACCGATTATCCAGTCCCCAATTCATCAACACCCACAACCGAGACAAATACGCAACTTCCAAATGATTCTGTCCAGTAACCACCATGGAACAAAAACACTCCTTTCCACTGTGGAATTGACTTTCACCATCTTGGGTCCAGGGTGAACTAGAATTCTAGTTGGAGGAAGCCTACAGAGCATTTCAGCCTTTCTTCTACGATTCAATACTATGTTTGTTCTGCTGTTTGAAAGTCGACCAAGCCCCAGGGCCTGCGAAATTGTTCATGCTCACATAAACTTCAATAGAGTCCCTAGTTTTTATTGAGAAACCCCAGTTTTTTGTTATGGACTAAATCCAAAGTCCTTTTGAAAAAGGAATGGAGCCAAAATCTAGCCCCCAACAAACACGCGCGCGTGATGTAGGAAAGTATTGGTATATTTTTTTTGCTTCAACATGCTATGTCTGGGGGAAGACAGGGGGGCCCGTTTTAAAACCTGAGAAACTTTTCTGACGTCTGGTGGTCGCTTGCTTCCACAACGCACACAGTGCGAACCATCTGCGATTCTGAATGCCCACTTGGAGTCCTCCATGACACCCAGTAGTTCACACCGACAGAAGCTGGCATATTTCTTGGCTTGTCCACAAAAACCATCCACAGCTGCACAACTAAAACCTATGAGAAATTCACTGCTCCGCCGTCCCACGTTTTCCCAAGAAAGGTGCAAGAAAGTAATAGCACAACCTCGACAGCCTGTTTTTCTTTGAGTGCTGGTGAGTTTCAAGGATGAAAAAAGAAATGCGTCACCCAGCGTACTGCTCGTTAGAATTTCCAGGACTGCTCAGTCGTTTGGCTAATGTCTATTGCATCCCCTTTTGCGCCACATGTCCCCAAGACAAAACCACGTTGTCAGCGCAATCGAATGCGCATGCGCGATATTGCGCGCGCCAGGACGCTTACCCCCTTGGTCGCCTGGTGCGACCGTATTTGGGCGAAATTCTGAATGTCCCGCGCTCGCTAGTCCACATCCCTTAAAGCCAAGGAGTTGCTCTTTCTTCCCAACGCCAATTGTTCCATCCGTTGTAATGTTTCGTATGTTTCAGTCTCCGACCGCTGTAAACTCATGACATACTCGCGAAGGTTTTTCGGAGTCCCAGTTGACGGTCATAGAATCCATTGACCCCCCAACAAACAAGCAGTTACGCGAGATGCATGTCTCCCCGAAAGTTTTTGAGTACTAGTTTCTTTACGGAGAGTGAAGCGGTGAGGCAAAATAGGAAGCTAACTTTACCCGTGGTGTGTTGATCTGTTTGGAGTCGTAGACATGCTTTTGATGAAGTCCAAGCATGTTTCGTTAAGTTTTTTCCGTCTTGCTACCCCAGGTGCTTCCTGGGCCCTCGTGAGGATGGCGTACAATTTGTATCAAGTCCAGATGGCTAATGCCTGGGTTCAAGTAAGTGGAATACTCACACGCTTCTTATTCCAGCAAGAGAAATGAAGCTGTATTCAAACGACAATCGTCGATTGCAATCTGTGAGACATCTGTAGAAAGGTGTTTATTGATAATGAAACTGATCATCAGTTTCGCTATGATAATTGAATGTTTTCTCTAACACTTTGGTGATTAAATAGAGGGTTGAAAAGGAGAGCGCTATCGCCGAGAAGTTTTGGACACAGCAGACGGGAACGCAGCCCAACAGGCGAGATGACGACAATCGCTCCATGGTCTCATCGATTCCTTCCGGGTCATCAAGATTTACTTCGACAACGCAGGTGAGTTTTTTAGTGTCCCCCAGAAGTGAAAACAAAATAACAAGTTTTCAAAATGGCGCCACTTTGAAACCGACAATTGCCAGCGATTGGAAGCAAGATTGCTGGCTTCTTGGGAAACTAGTGCAAATGAGTGGGGGTTCTTATTGTCCGACTTGGATCATAGATGTTGAAAACGCGCCTGGAGGTGCTGGAGAAAGAGCTCCGAATGGAAAAGGAGCATCGTCAGACGGTTGAGGATGATCTCAAGCAGTTGAAGAGCGAATGGAAAAGCCAAACTCCAAAAGCAAAGAGTGTCGCGGGGGGGTGCCCAAAATGAAGGGGGCTGTTCAGTATGGGTGGGCTTGGGCTTCGTTCGTTGATCCTTGACAGAGATGTAGGAGAGCGGGCTGTGGATTTCGAAAGGAAAGGAGCACGATGTGGTAGTAGTTGTAAAGCACCCGGGCAGGTGGAACTTAGAGCTGCGATTAGAAACGCTTTCGTTGTTTCACTAGTGGAGCAGGGCACTGTACAAGACAGCATGGGGCATTCATTGTTCTTCGTTTCAGAACTGAAAGCGGCGTTTTTCTAGTTGTCGTAACTCTTTGGTCTTCGCCCAAACAATACGACCTTATTTGATAGCTATCTATTTTGGATCCGTTTCCTCCCATGTTACAATTAAAATATGTCCTTTACAAAGGATAATAATACGAGATTCCTTCGACTGCTACGTTTTCTTCCACACCCAGAGATCGAAAAAACCTTTACAGAAATGTAACCCTCGTTTAACCCTTCAAACAAATAGTGCCAATTTCTGCCAAATTGTGCATCCCAAGCACCACAAAAGTAAATCAAAAATGTCCCTATTAGCTCTATAAAAACTCCCAAATCCCACCAAAAAATAATCTCCAAAAAAGGGAGGGAAGAACACAGTTCCGGGATGGGTGAAAAACCGAGTAAAGAAAGACCAACTGAGTGAGCTTAAGAACCCAAACTACTGAGATCCAAAACTCCAAAAGATACCCCTACAGGCCACCTCAGCAATCAGTCCTTTCAATCGTCCCACCCTAAAACTCCGCAAAAGGAACCGCGCTTCCTGCGGAACCGTAAATTTCCTTCGACTGCTACGTTTTCTTCCACACCCAGAGATCGAAAAAACCTTTACAGAAATGTAACCCTCGTTTAACCCTTCAAACAAATAGTGCCAAAAAAACAAAGCACCTAAAAATAGAACGTTCGTTCGTTAAACTGGCGAAAACACCGCCCCCAACTCACGCCGAAGCTGTTCCGCAGGAAGCACCATCCATCCAAAAACACGAAAATCCCAGGGGGAAGGCTGGCGCTGCCGATTGATATACTGAAAGATCGCCTGAGAAGAAGGCGACCAACCCCCCCAATCACAGAGCTTCGGTAACGGCACAAGTAGATTGAAGGCGCTGGAAACCCCAGTGCGACGAACCGAGTGATGAGTATGGTCAGAACCATGATCCTTCATCACCCGTGTAAACCAACGCGCTACGCTCCCCGCTGTTGGAACACTCGGATCACCAGGTAAAAACCAAAACTGCTCCGATTTGTCGTCATGGCCGTCCCAGTCACGCACTCGAAATCCTTCATAGCGATCCAACACTGCGACCAGTTCGACAAAACCACGACAGTCGAATCTCCGAACCCTCAAAGTGGCCGAGGTCTGACCCTTCGCCTTGAAACGCCGTTCTGTAAAAGTTACTGACGAAGAATCCCACTGATAGTCGCCGACCCGAGTATCAAAACTTGAATCAGCGCGCGAAAAGAATATCACATCCAAAATACAAATCAAATAGGGACGAATGCTTTCTGCATCGCTCCCAACCAAACCCTTCTTGGCCCACGACCACAACCAGTCCATGGGAAAGTCCCTGGGCTGTGGTTCCTTAGCTTCCGAAGGGACCTTAATAAGCCAAGCTTGCTTGAGCCGAGCCGTCAAGGAGTCATGTGCAGAGAATGCGGATCCGAGCCAACGGTGAACCGTACTAATTGCAGAAAGGTAGTTGCTCATGGACCTCGGCGCCACTCTCCCTTCATTTCGAAGAAAAAGGATATAGGCGTAAATGCGAACAGAGCGAGCCGGCACACAGCACCAACCCCTCGACCTAGCGAAACCGAGCCATTTACGAAAACGCATCCAAATAGATCTCCGACCTCCTGGGCTATTCGATAATGCTAAGTCGCCAAACAGCTCTCTTCGTTCGACGTTCGACAATTCACCAAATTGAGGTAGCGTCTCGTCGGTCCAATCGACGCATCCCTCCAATTCACCCCATAGCTCCTGAAGCCAGACTTCGTCTTGTGAATCACGCCCACCATGACATTCCAACGGCCTTGGGGAAATGGTTCGCCCTCTCTGCCCAATGGAGGCAACAGCGGATTCGCCCACGCTGGAACCACCACATACTCCTGAAAGCACTCGAACATCGGACGAAACCAAGGTGCCGACGGCCACAGGGGCATCAAAACGGTGGCAGTTGCTTGAGGTAAGGAGCGCAGCAGGTCCCCCAACTGCGAAAGCAGACGAATCGGTGGATGGCACCACGCATGTCCCTGACTCCAATCCACGGCACTGAACGCCTCGCTCTCCGCCATCGGATCGCCCCATTCCGCATTGTAACGGAACACCACTCTGCTCCATTGAGACGCAAACCTGTCGAGATCGAACGGTCCCCACCATCGGCTGAACTGATCCAACCACTTCCGATTTACCAAATAATCCTCCTCCGAAAGATTCGCTCTCGACAGTTTGTCCGCCCACACATTCTCCTTCGAGGGGATCCACTCTGGCTGCAACGCAATCTTTCGCGACTCCAGAATGCGGTACAACAACCGTAATGGACCCATCAACCTCGGGCTCCTCGTCGTCATCTTCAACAAGATCGATAACACCACCTGAGAATCGGTTACCAAGCGCACAGTCCGGTTCTCCAAGGTCCCATGGAATGCGCGAATCGCTGCCTCCACAGCCCTCAACTCGAGCATATTTATATGCTCGCTTTTCTCGTCGCTTGACCAAATGCCCCTGGCCAGGACAGGAACGCTTTCCTTTGCCAATGGATCCACCAGGTGGGACCCCCAACCACTCATCGACGCATCTGTAAAGAGACTGATCGTCGCTGGGACCTTCCAATAAACCGACGATGTGTGACGCTCGTTCATCACACTCCACACCGCCAGATCCTCCTTCGTCTCCGACGATAGCTCGATCAACGACGCCCAAGTAGCCCCCAGGGTCATATCCCAGAATAGACTCCTGAGATGGTATCTCGCCAACGGAATAGCCAGGCCCAGGCTCTGACACCAACCCGCAAACCTCGCCAACCTGCGCTTGGGAACCTTCCTCATTTCCTTTAGTAATCGCGCCTCCCTGTGGATCCGAGCAACCTTCTCCGGCGGCGCAATCACCAGGCCCTGCGCCGTATCGATTAGCATGCCCAAATGCCGAAATTGTTGCACCGCCTTCCATTGGCACTTTTTCTCCTTCCAGCGCAACTGTAAATCCATCAGTAGGCCTCGAATCAACACCCCCAACTCGTTCGCTGCCCGCTCGCTGCTCATTGCTCCCGCAAAGTCGTCCAAATAGGGAGATATCGTTGGCGCTGGGTTGCTCATCCAATACCTCCTCAATCCTGGGGAGGTCGGACATCTCCACCTCGACATCCTTGGCGCTCTGAGAAAGGAAACCACTGCCCTCATCACCTTCGTGAAAATCGCTGGGGCATTCACGAACCCGAACATCAGAGCTGGGAACTCGTAAGTCACTCCCTCGATGGTCGCACAAAAGAAGCGGACCTCCGACTCCCGAAACCTGATGTTGAAGTAAGCGTCCTCCAAATCCCAGGCCACGATCCAATCCTGCGGTTGCAGACGAGGGAGAAAAGAACGGAGGGTCTCGTATTTTACCGATAATTTGCGGCAAAAGGAGTTCACAAACCGAAGATCGACGCACAACCTGTGGCCGGCCACGACGTCGTCTACCTTCTTTTCGACCAAGAAAGCGCGGGACACGTAATCCTTGCAACGCGCTTCCCTCATCGCCCCGCACCGTAAATACCGCTCCTTCAACTCGTTCCAAGCGCCTTTCAAGGCTACTGGAATACGCGAGTTGCCATGATGGAACTTCGGCGGCTCGGACGAAATCCAATTGGGAACCACTCCCTGATTGAGCCACGATAGTACCGTCGGATTGGCTCCTATCTCGCGCCACGCCTTGAGAGCTCCCCGAATCCGGTTGAACTGAAAATTCCGAGAGTGCACTTTCCGAGTGGGTGTCCCCTGCACCATCATCTCCTGGCTTATCCTCCTGCACGCGCAACTTTCTCAATTCCTGAGCAATCTCCAGCGCTGCCTTAGAAGCCTTGGTTCTGCCCATGAGCTCCACCTCTATTACCCAAAGGCTGAAGGTTGGGGTTCGCTCGACCTCTGCCTCGCTGCGAAAACTGACGACCACCAAAACGACCGCCAGAAAAACCTCCTGAGGAATCTCCTCTGAACCCGCCGCTCCGCGACGAGCCCTCTGCTTGCCTTTTAAAAACTGCCTTCTGCTGTTGGTCCCTCAGGGACTTCAACGTAGCCTGCGCAGTGTCTCCGACAAAACGCCCTGACGACGCTGCTAATTTTACCGACGTGGACACCGCCCGAAAGGCCTCCGACAAAGGCGTGTTCACGTGTGCTGCGTGCAAACGGTGTACTTCCAACGTATTGGCTGCCAACTCCAAAATTGGCGCAAACGAAGAAACAAAAGGTTCCAAAGCCTTCTTCACTGCAGTCCCTTGATCCGAGTGCGCCGCAAATTGAGCAAAAAGGACAAACCAATCAAAAGCAAACGCCACGACAGGCGCCCACGAACTAAACTCAGCAAAGAACCCAGAACGCACACCAAGAGCAGCACCCACGCGAGCACCCGCTGCTGTGTCCAACACGTCGAAATAATGGCCAAAGATGGCCGCTGCTGGTACCTCTACTGGATTTAGCGCCGCCCGTGGCGGGTCACTGCCTGGAGCAAGACACAGCTCCTCCAAACTCTCAGCGATCTCCGCCGACCCAGCAAATTTCTTCAGAATCCCGTCCAAACGAGACTGTGGGGAACTCTGCTCTCCTGACGCTCTCAACAAATCCAGCTGTGCTTGTAACGCAGCAATCTTTTCCTCGACAGTCGGCATCAAACAAAGGACTTAACAATACAGGGACAAGCCCCACGCTGGCTGAGCCAGGGATGGTTCGAAACGGTGCACTTCAGGTGCCCGTGAGGGTAAAGATAAAGCAGAAAAACCGAGTAAAGAAAGACCAACTGAGTGAGCTTAAGAACCCAAACTACTGAGATCCAAAACTCCAAAAGATACCCCTACAGGCCACCTCAGCAATCAGTCCTTTCAATCGTCCCACCCTAAAACTCCGCAAAAGGAACCGCGCTTCCTGCGGAACCGTAAATTACTCTCCTCAGTAGACATTTATTAAAGTCAATCCTTATAAGAAATTCAAGAATTTTTTTCCACCACAAAACTGACAGACACGAGCGATTTTTTGTGCGGAGGCTGAGAGAATTGTTTGTACAACATATTGGATCATTCTATCTCTTTCTCTTCGGTTCAAGTTTTCGGCCAGCAACGAAGTGATGAATTCAGCGGTCGAAGCATGTGCATGTTGGTATTTGACATGTTAGATGTCAATTTCATCTGCCCCTCCTGCGCTGGCTCCCAAAACTCATCCTCGAGCAATGAAACAAGTGGCAAAAACTCACATTTTATAAGATTCGTTCGGACACAATGACCAATAATCACCAAACACTGGAAGAAGAGAAGGCGGTCAATTGACCGCCTTCTCAACGTCCTTCCACGCCATTTCCTATTACATGATACTTGACCTTTTAAGTTTTGTTGATAAAGCTCTTGTTGCTTGATGCAGGCGTTAGTTCAAAAGTTGTGCAAAAGGGAAAGGGGTTGGAAGAATTTTTAGTGTTCACTAGCTATCTTCCCTTGTTTTAAGGAGATAAATCAGTGTTGTGTTTAAAACCTTGCAATGTAAATCATTGAAGGTGGGGCCACATTCTCATTTCTTCAAAAGGATTGGGCCACAACAGGGCCACACAATTCAGTTCAACTTCTCTGGACCATGAAATTGAAAAAACGGTCACACAAGTAAGAGGATCCGTCTTTTGAGAGGTTTAAGTGTGTCATTCCCCTCAAGTCCTCCAAGAGACTTATCACTCTGAAGAATCACAAGTTGACAGGCCTGTCATACCTAGGCATACCTCTAGCACAGGTGCGTGTGTCAAAATTGGGGGACTAAAGACATTGACAAAGGTCGACACTTGTGGGGGAAGGCGTGATTGTATGTCGGAGAGGGAGGGGAAATTTTGTCAAATATGGACGGGGGTGCGCCGACGCAGAAGAGAGGCTGGAACAAGTCCCGCAAGTTTGAGCTTTTTCGCGACTCTGTGACTCTGTGTGCGTCAACCGGGAAGAAAGAACACCTCGGGACGATAAGAGTTGATAAAATCAGGCCAAGAACAAGAGCACCAGCTGGAGCAGCCAGGAACAAAACACCTGGGACAGCAAACCACACAAACTGAAAGAACCTTTCTTTTTTTTCCTTACGCGAAACGATGTGTATTCCCGACCACAAGCAGAGATGATTGCAGCGCAACGGACTCGCATCCTCTGCGACCATCGAACAGTGTTGGACGAGCACCCCGCTCCAGCTCGAGGGAGGCCAAGAAAAAACTCCTGTATCTTGTCTCTACGCGATGACCCTTCTACGCGCGACTTACTTGTAGTTCCATCGAAACCTCCGGACTCGCTCCGCCGTTTTTGCACTCCACTAAAACCAAAGTGGCCCGGGAGCTTCCGCCGTCATAAGTGTTTGTGGACTGCCACTCGCCGCCAACAGAACGTAATCGGCCTTGCAAGCATTTCATCGCCACAACTCTTTCCCATCACGCATGACTGACTAGAAGACTTACGAGCAAACCGAGGCGACGTATCAAAGTGTGGGGGTTGATGGGAGGGAGAGTGAGTCTTTCAACCAGTAATGAACTCCACTATATAGCGGGGGGCTGACTCGAGTTATGGATTGCGCCAAAACCTGGTCCAAATGAACACCCCGAAAAATACCACTTCCTGGTCATTGTACACTTCACATGAACCCTTCGCGTGAGACCTGCACGCATCGTCCCCATGTCGCACCGTCCTCCCCACGACCGACGACGAGACCCCGAGCTCGGGACGCATGCTCGCCGAGCTCGAAACTCGTGACACCAGAAACGGGCGTATTATTTTGTCTTCCAAACCAGCGTTTTCGCTTGCACCAATGGCGGAGACTTCGAAAAGGTGAGATATGTGTGCGCTCTTTTGGATAGTCAATATTCAGGATCTTTCTTCGCTCCTGACCGCGTGCGTCTCGTCAAAATTTCGTGCGCTTCATTTCCGTTCTATCACCCGCAAGACGTCCAGAGCAGCCCAGTAACTCGTCGACAAGTGACCTTGACGATAAAGAAAGACAGTTGGTTCGAATTCCACGTATCTGGCGCTTGGCGCTGCGCCTCGCGATCTTTTCGTTTTCCCTGGCTGGCGATTCGTCGTCGTCGTCGTCGTCGTCGCCGCTCGTCTTTTCTATCGGTGCGCACGCGCCATTAGCGTGGGTCAGGGGTGTTGGGGGCCCAACATCTGGATACATTTGAGTATCAGGGAAGTCAGAATAGTGCTGTGAATTTGTTGTGTATAGACTATGGGGAAGAAGAGATGGGAGAAGACATTCACAATATTGCAAGAGTTCGATGAGTTCAGATCTTCGTTTATCGAGTGGAGTGTCTTTTTGTTTTCAAGGATGGATTAACGCCATCACATTTGGCTGCTGTAACCATATAGCTTTCACTGAACTTTTTTTGAAAGATTCAGAACAAACGGATACATATTGACCCAATCGGGGTGAGTGCTATTGTTTTGAAAACAAGTGATTTGTTTGCTGAGTCCCTCGATTTCTGCTTTGATTCCGGCACACACCATGTCTCTGTTTTTTCCCCCTAAATTATTTTTCGTTTTGATCTTACCCCGGTCTGAAGGGTGGTAGGATACCCAGATTCGTTCCATTCAGTACCATGGACCTGGAGCAAGTTCACTATACAGCTGGTGAGACGGTGTCTGACAAATCAGAGCAGATCATTGTTTCAGTGAATGGCATGGTAACAAGGATGTCCATCAACACCGTGCCAATCTACGCCCCCGGTTGCCAAAGGCGTGAAAAGATTCCTAAGATTCCAAAGGCGTGAAAGTGATGAATTTGTAAAAGACTCGTTGGCATTGGAGTGTCTCAGAAAGTTTCTGCTTGAGCCTTGAAACTTGACGATCAGGTTCAAGGGGATCCAGGAGTTCAATGAATAAACGAGCGTCAGTCGGTTTCAGGAGCTTGGTTTCAGAGTTTGTTTTCTTTCTCCCAACTGCCATGTGCTTTGGTTACTGGGCTAAGTGATTCCATTTCTGAAAGACATGGGGTTCATCGATGGTGTTGCATAAGTGATTCCATTTCTGAAAGACATGGGGTTCATCGACGGTGCTGCAAAGTCAGGAAATATAGACTGGTAGACTATGTGTAAAAACTCAAATTGGTCTGTTCAAGACAATGAAGTTGGGAATCAACACCATCGATCAAAACCCATTTTTCTCCCATCAGGCACCACTCATTCGCTGGACTGAAGCATGAGTCCCGAAATGTCATTTTCGTTTGGGGCTGAACTCTTTTCAAAAGAGTCTTTTGTGCCCCACCCTCTCCGTGAGCCACCATCCCAAGTGGGGATTCCACCCTGAAGAAACTCGACAATAATTCAAAAACAGTTCATTCTAAATGGAACCTTTCAACACAATAGAACACATGTCACATCATTCAATAGAGACGCACAACGTTCACCCAGCGAGCACTCGACTAAATTAGGAAGACTCGTAAGATATGTACCTAAATGATTTCGGATGGACATAAAAATTTGCAGACATAAACTCACACATTATTAAATAATTCTCACAAAATTTCAGCTCCATCTGAAACATTAACACTGTGAGGTAAGGTTCGTTCATCTTAGAAAATCAAGTTTTTCTCTTTAGCGAGTCTTTAGGTCCTTTGGCCCAATCGTACCTTACCTCACAGTGTTAATGTTTTCAGATGGAGCTGAAATTTTGTGAGAATTATTTAATAATGTGTGAGTTTATGTATGCAAATTTTTATGTCCATCCGAAATCATTTAGGTACATATCTTACGAGTCTTCCTAATTTAGTCGAGTGCTCGCTGGGTGAACGTTGTGCGTCTCTATTGAATGATGTGACATGTGTTCTATTGTGCTGAAAGGCTCCATTCAGAATGAATTGTTTTTGAATTATTGTCGAGTTTCTTCAAGTGGGGTGGTGGTTAAGGAAGAAAAGAACCAGGGATGAGTTCAACCTAAATTTGTTTTAAAACCAAAACGTTATGTCTGGACTCGTGCTGCAATCCAACGAATGAGCGGTGCCTGATGGAAGAAAAATGGGAATGAACAACATCGATATATCAAGACTCTTGAACACACCAATTTGAGTTTTTACACACAGTCTACCAGTCTATGTTTTTGTAGAGCCAAACATATTTTTTCCCCTTGTCTTTATGTAAGCAAGAATCAAGATTTCAAGCAGAGAAAATACAACTGAAAGACCACTGCAGCTCTCACTCTGATGAATACCCGCGAAATGCGGGAAAATGTCTATTTTAGTTTATATTTTATTTTGTATCTACAAAACTGCAAATCACGGATGCACCCCCCTCCCTCCCTCTTCCTTATCTTTTTTGTTTAACCACCTTTTTCAAAATGTCAAAACCTCCCTGCAACTCTTGTTCACATTGAACCCCATTGAATTTCTCCATAGCCCCCCAAAAAGCTTTTCTCAGTCCCTTTTCCAGTTCCACACATCCCCATCCCATCCCGCCCCCCCCTCGTGCAAAAAACAAAAGGAGACCAATAGGAACAACAAAAAAAAGACTTTTCTTATAATCTTCTCTTCAAAAACTCCTCCACACTCCTGGCTTCAGTACTCTTCAAGCTCCTGTTTAAGATGATACGATGTCACAGACCTTAACACTTCAAGAAACGCATATCACAATCAACAACTGAAAACATTGCAACCTAAACACAAGGATGTGTTTCGATATATCCAATACAATGTCAAACATTGACATTCACTTCCCATGTATTCTAGAAAAATAAAGAAGGAAGGAACTATTCCCCTGAGCGTACAAAGGCAAAATTTCCAGCAATGCTGATATGGTCTGTAAATTCTGCTCCTTGCTTCGACCTAGAGATAAAAAACATCATACTACATTCAACCATTTAGTTTATTGCAGCACCAATTGAGCGGCTCTGGTGGTGCTCCACGAATGAAACTTCTTGGAGGTATTTTAGGCAACCCTGTTCCAGTTCAGCCACCTCCTCCTGCAATGCAGGCTGCTCCAGGTTTGTGTTGCAGCTGAGATGATACTACCAAATAAAAGTCCCACATGTGCATCAGTGGATGCCTGTTTTTAGCTTTCCACTGAAATCCGATGCAACATTGTTCCTTGTGGTTTATCAATGCATACATAAGTTAGAGAGTCACAATTTAAGAAGTCTCAAAGTCTGGGAATACCAAAGCAAACAATATCCAAAACCCCCCAGGAAAAAAAAAAGAACAGAAGCACAATCGCCAAGCGAATCGATTTGCAATCTTGTTTCTCGCTGAAATAACTGTTGCGTGCTTGCAGACATCTGACAAGTTGTATTCAATCCACAAAGACAATAAAAATGATCCATACCACTGTTGGAAGGCCTTGTGAAGGGATTGTTGGAAGGCCACCAGGGCGGGGCCACCTTGTTTTTGAATGGGAAGCAGGACTTCCCTTCCCATGTTTGCCAAAGAATACTAAACAGTTTTCTTGCTCCGATAAATGACAGATCTCCACTCAACACTCCCTACCAAATGGAAATTCTCATATTGTCATTCCAACTTACAAGCTATTGGAATAGGGTTTTTTTAATGCTTGGTTGCAAAAACATACTCACCGTTCGAAGCTTCCTCGCCTGCGTGCCCTCTGAGAAAGGCCTCTAGAACTTCTAAGCCTGTTGCTTGAAGGCCTTCTTGATGGAGGCGAGCTTCAACCTCTACGAGCCTGGAGACGAAATTTCGTCCTTCCAACGAACTTCTCAGCGCAGGGTTGCAACCTGCGTGGAAAGACGTCCCCAGGTTGTAGTGCATCCACATAAATGCTCCACAACCTGTCGAAGCTTCGACTAGAGCCTTGTTCGCCTTTTTTAATCGTCGTCGAGTTCGCCTTTTTGCACCGCTGTCGAGGGGAAACGCACGCGGTCAGGAGCGAAGAAAGATCCTGAATATTGACTATCCAAAAGAGCGCACACATATCTCACCTTTTCGAAGTCTCCGCCATTGGTGCAAGCGAAAACGCTGGTTTGGAAGACAAAATAATACGCCCGTTTCTGGTGTCACGAGTTTCGAGCTCGGCGAGCATGCGTCCCGAGCTCGGGGTCTCGTCGTCGGTCGTGGGGAGGACGGTGCGACATGGGGACGATGCGTGCAGGTCTGACGCGAAGGGTTCATGTGAAGTGTACAATGACCAGGAAGTGGTATTTTTCGGGGTGTTCATTTGGACCAGGTTTTGGCGCAATCCATAACTCGCTGATCACGCTTGGGGGAGGGATGAGGCGTGATTAATCACGCCTGACGTGTGTGGCAAGTCCCATCGTCCCCTCGCCATCCACCCGAAAAGCGTGATCAGTCGCCGTCCCATCGCCTGCAGTCGAAGTCCCTTCGGGCGCGCGAGAGGACCCGTAACGCCCGATCGTCATCGTTTCCCCCATTTCCCCCCGCCGAGGTCGCGCACCGCGCGGGAGGGCGGTGGGGCGTGCGGGAACGACGGAGCGCGAACAGCGGACGGCGGAGCGCGCTGGGGTTGCGGACGTTCGAAATGCAGCCGCGGGTCCGCGGTTGCTTGCTACTGGAGGGAAGGGTGAGGGGGGACTATGTTGTGCTTGGTCTTTATCTCGGATACTTCTCTTGTCTCCCCTTGTTATTGTAATGCACTCGCGCGATGGTAGTCTGGAAGGGGGAAATCCTTCCATAGAAAAAGTTACTTGCAACTGGTGCCAGCATGAAGGGAAGGGTGAGGGGGGATGGGGGGACTGTTTTGGGCTTGTTTTGAGCTTTGTTTGGGATACTTCTCTTCTCTTCCCTTGTTCTTGCATGCATTTGCATGATGGTAGTCTGGAAGGGGGAAGCTCCCAATAGTTTTCTGATATCCTGATTCGTGGTGAAATTTCAATTCCAATTTCTGATTGAACTTTCAACAATGTGGACAGTTTGGACGCTGCATTGAGACGGCCTGGTTGATTCGATCGAGAATTCAAGTTTCCAGGGGGTGATGGCAAGGTTGTGCAGGACAGCCCGGTTATGCTTTGTCGGAGTAGTAACAATGGAGTGAAGCTGCTGGCACGTGCTGTATTGGACAGAATGGATGATATTCCTGTGCACTGTGTTGATCTTTCACCAGTGCTTCTGCTTGCGACATCCGGAGTTGACAGGTATGGTTTTTCTTCTCACCTTTTTTCAGTTTGGCTTTTGTGGCTGATTATCATGTACAATGTGTAGCACTTTCTTCTCAAATTTTGTCCATTTACATGCAAAAAAAAGCTTCTTCCTTTCGTAGAGGAAATAAACAACAATACAAGGTGAACAAAACAGAGAGTTGGCGACATGCCAAACTCGATAAGAATCTCAACCCCGCTACCCAGTCCCCATCGATCATAATTCGTCATGTCTAAATTTGCCCCCTTCTGATTTCTCATTCTCGTGACCCCCCGACCTCTGTTCTTGGTTGTTCAATGCCCACACAGTCTCGACCTGTGATATCTTTGCACACTGCAATCCTCGTGCCCCAAACTGCAACGATGTGAAGCAGAACGCTCTCCTAAGGTCTGTTCTGTGCGAATTCCAGATTCCATGCATTGTGGTAATGGGGGTAGAATTTGCCAGGCTGTGTCAGCGCCAAGAACCATCACAGAGGGTATATGCAAACTTGTGTTTGGAGGCTTTCTTTGGTTTGTGTAGGACTTGAAGGCTGATTGTTTGTGGTTGCGTTCAAATGCACCATACTTCCGCATGTCGTTTTATTGCTGGTTGCAACTTTTCTGTGCGCTAATCAGGTTTGGTACTTAGGATGAGGACGAAGTGTTCGATCAGATCAGGGCATGGCCGGGGGTGAATCTGAGCAGGAACGATGTCGCAGTTCCGCATGGAGTTTTCTGCCCGCCAGAAACCAGCTTGCCATGTGTTGAACAAGTGAGTTCCACCCCTCCCCCTCCCTGTAGGGATCCCCGGATCCGAGTAGCACCAGAAGCCACCGGATCGACAGCCGAAACCCCTCGCGATTCTAACAAACACAAGCAAAGTGATTTGGGGTTGAAGAGGTACTGGTCCAAGACTCTGGCGCAGTGTTTGCCTGGAAATGAAGAAGTTGGGGCGAAGGAAAGTGTGCATTCGACTGGCAGCCAGGCGATTGCTTGCTCCCATGACACTCTGTGCTTTGTCTACTTGAGGCAAGAGGCTCTGTACCGAATAATGAGGTTGGAGAAAATCATCAAGTCTTTCGGTGAGAGCACCTTGCAAGCAGTGTGAAAAAAAGTGGCAATCTCTCTCTCTCTCTCTTTTTGCATATAGACATATATTTGTATATATCTATATTGTTTAAATTTTGCTGGGGTTTGTTGTTTTGGACCCCCTTTTGTGTTTTTTAATTCCCTGGTTTGTTTTTCTTGTGCAACATAGGTTGGGACTTGAAGCTTGCTGGCCTTATTCTCAACGGAGCTGTCGTAGTGGCGTCGCGCACGGATGGATAGAAAATGAGGCGAATATCTCCATGTAAGTATGTTTTCACAACCAGTGTTTTGAGAACTTTTTTCCTTAGTTAATGGCGCCCCATTTTAGACAATGATTCGCTTTTGTTTCAGACAATCATTCCACTAGTGGGTGGATACTGCTTCAGAAAAAAATAACCCCAGTGGGTGGATTTTGATTTTTTCCACATCAAAAACTTGAAAGAGTGTTTCAGAGGGTGTACACGACATTTCAGGGATATCCCTTAAAATTTCCCCAAAATGTTTTTGAAATAGAGTGCCAAGATACCATGAACGTGAATCTGGAAGGTGGCACCTCAGTTTCGTCATTCGAAAAAAGGCAAACAAAAATTGAGTTATTATTTCTGTTGATTCTGATCACTTCGTCACGTAATGCACATCTTCATTTCCCTCCCCAGTTCTTCACAAGGAAATAAAAAATACTAAAAAATAGTTTCGTATTGATGTGGTGTTGTCCCAATGGCTGTTTTCGTTTTCTCCAGGAACCTTGCCAGTGCTGGGAGCCGTTTACTTGTGGAGGATTGGTTGGCCTTGTTGTATTCTTCCCACAAGCTCGACATTGCGTCTGCATCCCTGCAAGTGGGCAAAAGGCAAGGTAAGCTGAAAAAAAACACACACATTCAGTTTCCGTTGAAAAAAAACACCCTCCAAAAAAACCCATACCCATTAGACTCCAATGCATGCAGTGCATGAAATATGTATTTCATTTCCTTGATTCTTGTTCGCATAGTAGTTCCTCTCCTCCAGGAAGGCTTAGTCTTTTCCATAGTCAAGATGGGTATTGTTCTCTTGATCACCAACCCATTGTCACCCCTTTCAAAGATAATCCCCTCAAATTCTTCCCTTACTGCCTCTAGTTGCAGCAACTCTCCGTTCTTGGTTAGGATAATTGGACGGAAAAATTTGTTGTGCAGCTGGATAGGATAACCGATTTTGCTGTCTCCCGGCCAAAATTGGAACCCCGGATATATATTTTTCGCAACTGATTTTTTCTGCCCCTTTTCTGTCTTTATCGACACATTGAAATGTCCTGGAAACGAGGGAGAAACTGTTATTGTCCCATTTTCCAAGACGCCGATGTTCCTTCCAACGACGCACGCCCATTTCCTGAGTGCTTCCCCCGTGGACAAGTTCTTCACAAGGTTGTTTGCTGTCACTATTTGTTTGTTTTCAATCATTTCATCTTGAGATGAAAGAAGTGTTTCACCCAAGCTTGAAGATGTGCCTTTCTTCCCTTGCAGGTTCGCCAAGAGAAAATCGCTGTAAGAAAAGGAGTCCGCATGAAGTGTGGCGCGAAGGTAGTCGATCACAGAGCTGAATTCTGTTTTAAGATATATCATTTTGCTCAGAATAAGCTCATCAATCTTCCCTCCTCAAATCCAACCCCCTTTTCCCTCCCTTTCGCACAAGGCATGTAGAGAAATGGCAAGAGTAGAAGCGTTTGACATGTCGAAACCCTGTTTCAGAACAGAAAAGGTGAGGGTGAGGGGTGAATGCGATGGAAAAAAAGAAAGTTCTTGGACAGGGGATGCGATTCCTGCACTAGATTCGGCTGAGTGGGGTTGGACAAGAATGACCATGGACATTTTCTGGATTTTTCTGTGGGTAAGCAGTCTTGGATGAATTCTTGCTGGTTCGATTCCAGCACTGCTTCTACTAGATTCTGGATTTTTCTGTGGATTTTTCTATGGATGTTTCTGTATTCAACAGAAGAATTGAGATTAAAAAAACAAACAAACGATAAGCAAACAAACAATAAACAAACAATAAATAAATAAATAAACAATAAAGAGCTTAAATCATTAAAAAAAAAACAGAAAGTGAATTATCCAAAAAGACTCACTTTCCGCAATTTCAACTTGACTTCGGATTCTACCCCTCCTTTCCATTCCCTCACACATGTCCTCTTTCTTTTTCCAAGACGTCACAATACGTAATACTGTTTAATAGGGTGATGGTAAAAATACGCAAAAACGCGAGTATTAAAAAAATAGTGAAATCTGTCATAACTTTCTTATGACTTGATTAATTTACATATTTGAGATGTCTAATCGCAAGGAAAAAACATTTCCTATCATTTGAAAGTTGTTTGAGATCCATCCGAGGTCTGTGTGAGAAGTTATGAACATTATATTTTCATTTTCGTTAGAAAATGAATGACACCCAGGCCGCTTTGTAAGGTCGAAGAAAGCGGCTCCCCTTTTATCCCCACAGTTACCACGACCTCCAGGTTCACTCTCAGTCAACGTTCGGTCGTAATCTCCTAACCATAACTCCCAAAACACACACTTGATCATATCTTGATCACTTTTGCCCGCTTCCACTTCCAAACCCTCGAAGAATGATATCCCCAAAAAGATTCCTGCAATATAGCGTGCAGTAAAATTGGTCTCAATCCTCCCAGCAAATGTCTCAGCAATTGCCACAGCAAATGTCAGCTGGAGCATGCATCGGCATGAGCTGCAAAGGAGGGGATCGAAGTTTTCAGAGGCTTTAGCTTATGCCGTCCCCGCTGGTGACACGAAAAAATGACCTCGTCGCGACTTCTGAAAGTATTTTTCATTCCTGAGTCGCATAACTGCGCCGTCCACTGCGCCTCTGATCCTTTTTTCTTCCCCCCAAAAATAATGAGGTGGAGAATACAAAGCTTTGGACTGAAAACGAAGAGGCCCCATCGAGATCCACCAAAGAGGCTCCCAAAAACATTGCCCCGAAAACTTATCAGCTGACGATCGTGGCAGGTGGAGAGGTGATTACCAGAGGCGCCGCAGGTGGCACCGCAAGACAGGGGCGACTGTGTAGACTTGGGGGAATTGTACGTAGCTCAGGGAAGCTCAAGCAACGACCGCGAGGAAGAAAAGATATGTCACAGCGCTCGATCGCCCTTGTTGATGCTCGGTGCTCTGGGCCTTCCTAGTGGTGAGGCCTTGTCCCGCCGCCGCAGTCTATGCAGTCTCTGGTGGTGGAATTCTATCCAATATATATGTTGAGGAGTGGATAACTGGGAGCTACGCGATTGATTGACACATTGCAGGGTGTGGGGTATATGGTTTTATGAGATTAGGGCACGGCATGTTTGCTTACTGAGGTGCAAGAGGTGTCTGGTTTACCCGTGGTTTAAATAAGAACAATATTGTGTTGCATGAACATTTCAGTGTTACGTATGTGTGTGGGATGTCTGACTACATTAATGTAAGGATTCGGCAGAATCAAAGGCGATTCAGGCAGACCTGCAGGCTTGCAGAACTGGCAGTGATTGGGCTGACAGATTAGGCTGCAGGTTGACTGCTATGATTCGGCATAAGCAGGAATGGCTCAGGTCCTTTAGACCTGCAGACTGATAGACTGGTAGTCAGCAGATTGGCAGACTGACGAAGTGGCAGAGTAGTCGGGCTGACAGGGTTGCTGATGGCAGACAGGTGCTGGCAGCGTTGCAGAACGTGGGCTGCAGAGCTGGCAGGCACAAGGTTCTAGAAGGTCTTAGGTGGCAGACTCAGGACCGCAGTACCGTGCAAGGTGTCTGAGGCTGCATGTCATGAAAGGGGACTGAAAGGAACTTGGTAGTTTGATGGTCTGCAACAGTGATGCAGACTGATGTTATGGCTTAGGATCAGTTTGGATCAGGGTTGGAAGAAACGGTATAAGTTGTTGGGGTTTGGACATTCTTGTAACCTTAGTTTGGAACCTGATCTCGCCCTTGAACCTTGCTAGGTTCAAGTGTCTCTCCCATGGTCGTTCAATAGAACGGCAGTTCAGACTGGCAGACCGGCAGGGTCGCAGTCTTCAGTGTATTGAAGCAGAAAAAGCGATCTGCAGGGGCAGATTCGTTACAATTAACTATCCTAAATTTTTATTTTATTTTTATTTCTGGTTTTCAGATTGGGATGTGAATGGGCCCATGGGAATCGAGATTCGAGGTTCTACCTCAGCCGGGGACTCCTCGAAAAAGTTTTTTTCGGTGGAGCTCAGGGATCGGCTCGGGGAAGATGCCAGCATCAATATTTTTGGTATTTGTATGGAAAATAATTTATTTTGGGTGATGTAACGAATCTGCCCTGCAGATTCGCTTTTTCTGCTTCAATACACTGAAGACTGCGACCCTGCCGGTCTGCCAGTCTGAACTGCCGTTCTATTGAACGACCATGGGAGAGACACTTGAACCTAGCAAGGTTCAAGGAGAGATCAGGTTCCAAACTAAGGTTAGGTTAAGTTACAAGAATGTCCAAACCCCAACAACTTATACCGTTTCTTCCAACCCTGATCCAAACTGATCCTAAGCCATAACATCAGTCTGCATCAGTGTTGCAGACCATCAAACTACCAAGTTCCTTTCAGTCCCCTTTCATGACATGCAGCCTCAGACACCTTGCACGGTACTGCGGTCCTGAGTCTGCCACCTAAGACCTTCTAGAACCTTGTGCCTGCCAGCTCTGCAGCCCACGTTCTGCAACGCTGCCAGCACCTGTCTGCCATCAGCAACCCTGTCAGCCCGACTACTCTGCCACTTCGTCAGTCTGCCAATCTGCTGACTACCAGTCCTTTAGTCTGCAGGTCTGAAGGACCTGAACCATTCCTGCTTCTGCAGAATCATAGCAGTCAACCTGCAGCCTAATCTGTCAGCCCAATCACCGCCAGTTCTGCAAGCCTGCAGGTCTGCCTGAATCGCCTTTGATTCTGCCGAATCACTACATTCCTCCCCATCTAGTTGGCAGTAGTCCCTTACTGCCCTAAGAGACTTATAACAACCTTGTCCCTTGGATTTCAAATACCCAAAGGAACTTCTGCCTCAAAGTTCAGTTTGAAAAGTTGCTATCCCATCTTGCCAACTACCAAACACCTTTTGGAAGGACTGACCAACTAAAAATATCCTTTCGAAAAATATATGCTTCTTTCTCAACATTCTGGAGCATACCTCTGAATTGCCTAGAAAACTACTCAGAAAAATCCCAATAACACAAATAAGAAAACCGAAGAACTTCCCTTTCGGAATTGTAATGTGCTACTGAACAAAATTCAATTCCTTTCTGCAGCCTATAAACTCCATAGATTTTAATATTGACTATTTGAGAAGCCAACAGAAAAATAGCAAAAATCTGCTGCAGCTTTTAGAGTCTCAGCAATTCACCTTTCTGCTCAAATATCGTTTTTCAATGATAAAAGAAAGACACCAAATATTTTGCAACTACCAAAACTTCTGAAACTTCATAGTGTCCCATAATTTCCAACTCAACAATTGCATATTGAAAACCTGCAAACTGCCACCACTGTCTGCAAATTATCTCTGCAACTATTGCCACAGTCTGCAACCCTGCAAACTGGTACTACCACAATCCAGAACTCTACAAACTGTTGCTGCCAAAATTTGCAACTCAGCAAAATACCACTTTCACAATATGCAAACTGTCTTGGAGTAAAGAAGAAGGTTGAATGACTGAAGTTCTGTCTCCCAAAAGAAGTTTCCAACCTTTTGAAAACCAAGAGATCACCAGTCACTTCAGCAGCTCCTCAGAGTTGAAGCTCCTTGCTGCATACTGAGCTGCCACATGTCTCCACCAAGTTAGCCTTCCGCATAGCAATGAAAAGCGAGCGATAGGATCTTGCAACAACAAGTCTCCAGATGTTCTTCAATGAAGAAGTGAGCTTGCTCCTCAATTTTTCCCTGAAGCATGCTCCCTTCTGTTCCTGCTTCCTCTCTCCTGAGTCAAGAATGTGCAGAGTACCTACAGATTGATTGCATTAATTGTTCCCGAGTTCTTCTTTGCCTTCTCCGGTTTTCCCATATATGAATCTATACAAACCAGAGTATATGAAAACCCAGAAATTCCACTTGGCCTATCCTGACTTAATGAAATCAACCCTTTCTTTCAACCGACAAGACTTCACTCAGTGACATTTCCTTTTTCTTTTGAACTCTGCTGCTCAAATAAATATCCTACAACTAAGTGCTGAAAGAATCCATACCAATGTACTCTCTGAAATTCAGTAACCTCAAGTAAGCATCAATCTAACTGATTCAATCAATGGTCATGCAAACTTCTGTAAATTCCAAACCAAATGAATCCACATCAAAATATGTGTCGTGAACCAGAATATTTCAGTCCACCAAAAACATCCTTGCTAAGACTACAAATGTTCCATTATGCATCGTCCCAAAGTAGTGAACTATGCATAGTTCCTTAATCCACTCTGCAAGAATAGTGGAACTGAAAACACATATTTACTGACCACCGAGATATTGCAAACACTATCCATGAATTCCCGTCAGCTCTGAAAGAGTATCACTAACAACCTCTTCCTTTCCTTAGAAACCTTGATGAAAACATGTGTCTCTTTGCAACACCTACTGAAATAAATGCAATTTTGGAAAAACAAAAACGAAACGCATCGGTTCAACCGAGGCCCCCTCCCCATCTGAAATGGAGCTTGTCCTCAAGCAAAACCATGCAACCATGCAAAACCATATCACTGTCCCAGCTACAGAAAGTTGAGCTGTTCGGAGCAGCCAAATAACCCCAAACAACTGGACAAACTACTTCAGAAAAACAAGCCTGAAAAACTGAAGGCCTGAATTTGCTCTGCCAAAGTCAGAAAAATCTGTGGCCCCAGATTGTAACCAAATGTTCAGTTCTCAACCTTTCTGATATATTTTGTCCACACAAATATACACCAACTATGCCACCAAAGATCAGGAATATTTCTGATTCATTGACCAGAAAAGAAATAGAAAACAAAGAAAACATAGAAAATTTTGCAGCCCTGTAAAGTGTCCCTGCAGCTAACAGGTTCTGCACCTGTAATGTACCAACTGCCCATGACAAATTTCCAGATCTGCCTGCAAAAAATTTCACAGTCCTTAGTGTTTCTTTGTATGTAAAGCTGAACCTGACCACCAAATATCATAACTTTCAGCTCCTGATCTTTGACACCATGCTGTTCATGCATCAAGTTCAAACACTAGCCCATTGTGTTTACTAGTACATCGTCATGAAATAAAAGAGCTGCCAACTCATGATACTTCATGTCTAACCACTGCAAACAAACTAAAGAAGAAATCCACCTGAAAATCTGAATCCTGAATGAAAATCTGAGAGATCTATTCTTTTCTTTTCTTTAACTCTGTTGATTTCCACTGATTCAAACACAAAATCAGAGATAGATCTTCAGAAATTGAAAATCCTTTTGCTTTTCCTTCTAAGCTTTATATTTCTCACAATAATATTTGAACTACCGCTGGTCCATGTATATTTAGACTTCTCAAAGAAATCAGAAATATAGACTTCACCCCTGATTTTCTTTCTTGATCTCCTGAAAATCTGCAACTCAAACCAGATCTAATGTATCTAATCAAAATAAAGCATTTTCCAGATTTCAGTCACTGCCAATTAAGTCCAAAAGTGACTGCAACAATACCAACTTCTGTCACTGAAAATTGCTATCTCTGATGCAGTTTGACACAACCATATCTTTCACAGGGAACCCTGAATTTCCCTCAGAAATTTTTCAGCTCAACAACCAGTCTATGGACCTGTAAAATAGAAATCAGAGTCCTCCTTTCAAGCAAAAACTGCAACTCCATCTGCAGTCTGAAATAGAGCCCAAATCTCTCATTTTCAAGCCTTTCAAATGTTGTAATTCTGCCACTGATTTGCCAAACTAATTTCCATAAACAAAACCGAAATGAAAACTCTTCTGTAGGTTTCTGTATCTGCCCTTTTTTTTTTTTTTTTTTAATCAGCCATACTCAAGTGGCGACAAATACTAACACCACGAAGATAAATCTCACAATGCATCAGATATTTTTCTCTAAACCAATACTCTGATCCTCTTTCCTCTAGAGCTGAGGTCTCTTCACACTCTGCAACTCCTAGAAAAGATCATTGTATTTTCCTTCAACTCAACTACATTCCTTCATCAATCTGAAAAGGTGATATCAGATGCAGTTCACATGTTACTGCATCCACTGAAAATTTCTCTAGCCAATTTCAGAACCCCAGCTAGCTTCCAGTTTATAGGCAAGATGTAGATATTCCAATTCTACATCCCTACCTATCGATATACGATTTTCTCCACGTCACGAAATCACCGACAATAAAAATTCAGTTCCTTCTCAAAACATCAATCGCACGCCGTACACAATCTGCCTGGCATGTATTCTCATTTCAGCCGCACGCCGCACACGGCCTGCCTGGCATGTACACTTCACTTCCATAGAACGAAGTTTGGACTATGTCCTTGAAAGTAGACTTCATTAGGTCTACCCAGCCCATAACTTCTCGCTCACCAAATCAAGTCTGATGTGCCTGCAGAACACCATCAGAATCGACATACACTGAAAAATCATGCAGGTCAGGTGCGACCCCACATGGCCCTACACCCCCTGCCTCCGAGACCTGAGAGGTGGTGGCTCCACTCGGCCGACCAGCCTCCTCATTCCCTGAAACCTCCTTCAAAATTCCAGCAGATGCTGCTGCCCCTGCGTCAGCACCTACTAATTCATCCACTGACCTACTTGCGAGAGACTCTGCCCCCGGCAGAGTACCCGCCAATTCATCCACTGACCTACTTGCGAGAGACTCTCCAACAGAGTACCCGCCAATTCATCCACTGACCTACTTGCGAGAGACTCTCCAACAGAGTACCCGCCAATTCATCCACTGACCTACTTGCGAGAGACTCTGCCTCCATCAGAGTGCCCGCCAATTCGTTAACTGCGCAGTCTGCAAGTCCCCTGGGGGACCGTCCCCCTCGTCGCCTAGCGGGCCACCTGCAGCACTGCTCACCTTCTCCTCAAGGCCTCCAGAATTTCCTGCACCAGTGTCCCTGCCTGGACCACCACCTGCAGAAATTCCATCCACCAGACTTACTTCTCCGTGTTGCGGCTGCACCGGCACTCCAACTACGGAATGGACTTCGCGCCCATAGGCTACCCTCCCCTGAGGTAACACCCTGTGTGAGTGGCTACGCCGGCCTTCTCACACTCCACTTCTATCCACCTTCGCCTCTTTTGTCACTCCTGTAAGTCCTCCCCGGACTTCCTCTCCCTTCAAAACTTGGGGCAACCTCTGCTGCCCTACATGAGTGTGACTCCACACATGCACTACCCCTTCAGATGTAGCTACACATGGCTTCCATCTGCAAGAAATACCTGCAAGTCTTGCTCTCCTTTTCTCACTTCACAACCCATAAGCACCACCTGGTGCTTATCACCTTAAACTCTTTCCTTTGTTTTCTCTTTTCAACTTGTACTCTTCTCGTAAAAAACACCTAACTATAATGTGGCTGCAAAAAGAATATAAAACCTGCCACATTTAACTTCCTTTCTTTTCTTCCTGTTTTTACTTTAACAAATCAGCAAAATACTGAGTGCACCTCTTTCCTTTATCACAACAAACCACTAAGTATATTATGGCAGTCCAAACACAAAAATCTGCCACAGTTTCTTTGTGTAAAGAATGCCTGAAAACTTCAGGTGACTCCAGCATATCACTAATATTCTTTCTGCTTCCAACAGGATAGAAACTCTACCAAATTAACTGTCAGAAATATACTCCCTTTGAAAAATCAGCAACCACTCTTCATCCAAATGAAAAAGGAAGAACAGAACTATACCAAACAAGCAAAGAAACTTCTCTTCTGTTAAGCCATCTGCCCTATAGTCTGCTGCACTTCTTCTATGCCTCAAGAGTACCACTGCTAATTCAATAACTGTCCTGCAATTTTCTGGAAACCTGAATAAACTTTCAGAATGAGATATAACCTGAAAACTTATTTTCCAACACCTCAAAGACACGTAACCAAGAGTGTAACCAGAAATTTCTTTTCTCTAAGACCAAGCTTCTTCAACCAACTCTGCTACCACCAAAGTCTTGTTGAAATAAAACCTAGTACCGAGAAAATGCTGCCATCAACCAATGAAAATACCCTCTTAATCAATGGGTAGGATGTGGCTGCTTTATCACTTCATCCTCCCCATCTGATTTCTTTTCTCTTTGAAAGATAATCAGTATTTTCAAACAGCTTAATTTCCAGAATTCTCTAGACTATCTTTGAAAATTCAGTCTCTAACAATACTACCACAATTGAGTATTGTTCCCTTCCAGAAAATTCTCTAATCACTAGCAACTGTTTTCTGCTCAATAAGGGACATCTTTCAACAAAAATAACCTGCCCTCATATCAATGTATCTGACTGAAAATTTTCTGCTAGCGGAAAATAGAAGATGTCCTATTTCAGAACACCCATAATAGAAGAAAAGATCAGCTACTGCTGTACCAAACATTTCTTCAATTCACCACTATCACTCAGCCTACTAAAGAAGAGTTCCATGGACCTATTGGTCCCTTCAAAAATCTACATCTTTTTCTGACCTGCCAAGCAAGGCTGCCACAGAAAAATACCTTGCCAACACATCTAATATTTGCCCTGCCAACAACAGAAAATGATCTGCCACTGATCTATAAAAAGACTGATATTCTGTCACTTGTCCCACCAAACAACAGAAAATAATCTGCCACTAGTCTATTATAGAACGAAAACTTCATGTCATTGACATTCTTCTGAGAATAACCTGTCACTGGTCTATTCAGAAATCAGAGCAATATACCATAGGGTTCATCAAGAAAAAGACAAGACAACCCTTCAACAGAAACACAAACACTATACCTCAACTGACCAATAGAGTAGAACTGAAAAGTGCCTTAGCTTTCTGCAAGCAACTCTAAAATAAGTTCTGACCTTCAGTTCTCCTCAATTCAAGTTCAGAAACGACTCTGAAAAATTCCCTCAAGCTATTGTGCATTCACTGAAACACCTGAAAATGTTCCCACAATCAACACAAATGTAGCAAGTGTTCCTGATGTACAAACATCCAAAATATGTATGCACAATCACATCAAAGCTGATGTGACACATGTTCTGACCTGCCACTAAAGCCAAGAATTTTTCCACTGCAACCTTCCACACTCTGAAATGATAAGTCACCACTATTGCTCAAATCCACTGAGCCAAGGATAAATCTCCACTAACGAATGCACAAATCCAAGCAAACAAGGAGAGACTTCTTTTGCAAAACGACCTTTATCTCATATTAGCAAGGAAAAGCCTCTGATCAGAGAATCCCAACTTCTGACCAATAAAGCTGTCAAATATCACCACCAGACTTTTGAAAGAATATATCAAAACTTCCCGAAAAATCTGCCTGGTCTCAAAGACTCTTTCCAGAATTTTGTCCACTGACTTGTAATCAATCAAAGCCTTTCAGAACATCTCCCTCACTTCAGCCTGAAAATTTGACTGCAACTCTGAAATCCTTTATAAAGTGATCAAACATCTTTTCCAGAATGTGTACTGCAATCAGAAGATCATAGATCACCTGATCCTGCAATCAATCTGCAGCTCACTACTTCTAAAGTCACTTCAATCAACCAACGAAATGATCAGATCACTCAAATGTAACCCTGCAAGCACGTAACACTCTTGCATCTCGCGTCTGCGCTCAACTTACGCTCAACCTGCGCTCAACCTGAGTCAGTTAAGCGATGCCTGCATCAGTCGCACTCACTGCGTACACTGCAACTCTTCCTGGTCGCAGCAACTTAATGTGTGCTGCGCAATTCTCACTCTCGCATACAACCTGCCACGTTCTGTGCAAGTCCATCCGATCCTGCACCTTGTGCCGACCTTGCACAGAGCTGCGCGTTCCTGCGTCAGCTGCGCGATCCCTGCATCAGCTGTTCCTTCAATCGACACGCAGTCCCAACATCGTCTGCGAACTTCCATCAAGAGCTGCACAGTTCCATAAACACTGCGCAGTCCCTGCATCCTGCATAGGCTGCCCAGCCTGCATCTGCGCGAAATGTCCCATCGACATTGCAATCCGCTGCACGCAGCGTAACTCTGTCGTCTGCAGTGCAATTTCGCATGTGCAGCGCTTTCCTGTGGCTGCTGCGCGTCACATCATCCACTTACGCAGTGCCAACATTCGCTGCGCACTTCCAGCAAAACCTGCGCACGTTCTGTCTGCGACGCAATCCTGCACGCGGTACATTTCCATATTCGCTGCGCAACCTTGTATCAACAGCGTAATTCCACATCTGCGGTACAACTCTGCATCTGCGGCGCAATCCCGGATCTGCTGTGCAGTTCTACCCCTGCGACGCAATCCTCCAACTGCTGCGCCACCCAACGTTTCCTGCGACGCTGCACATAGTCGTGCTGCGCTTGACAATGCTGCGCGCCTGTGTGTGTGCTGCGCTTCTTCATACTCCAATGTATTGCCCTGCGCTCTACACATCACTTCTGCGAAATCTGTCTGCCGCACTGTTCTTACACACACTGCGCCCATTCTACTCCTGTCGCTGATTCAGCGACTTTCCTCCACACAGCACACTCAAACACCCCAATGGATAACTGCAACTCTGCAAAGCACTGGCGTTTGTCTGCCTTGCAAACCTCTGCTTTGCACTATGCTGTGTGTCTGCTAGTGTCCTGCGCCTCTGCGCCTTCTTACTGCGCGACTGCCGCGCACACTGCTGCCTCTGCAGCCTGCCAGGCTCGTTTGTGATCTTGTCACAAGCCTGCTCCGAAACCAATGTAACGAATCTGCCCTGCAGATTCGCTTTTTCTGCTTCAATACACTGAAGACTGCGACCCTGCCGGTCTGCCAGTCTGAACTGCCGTTCTATTGAACGACCATGGGAGAGACACTTGAACCTAGCAAGGTTCAAGGAGAGATCAGGTTCCAAACTAAGGTTAGGTTAAGTTACAAGAATGTCCAAACCCCAACAACTTATACCATTTCTTCCAACCCTGATCCAAACTGATCCTAAGCCATAACATCAGTCTGCATCAGTGTTGCAGACCATCAAACTACCAAGTTCCTTTCAGTCCCCTTTCATGACATGCAGCCTCAGACACCTTGCACGGTACTGCGGTCCTGAGTCTGCCACCTAAGACCTTCTAGAACCTTGTGCCTGCCAGCTCTGCAGCCCACGTTCTGCAACGCTGCCAGCACCTGTCTGCCATCAGCAACCCTGTCAGCCCGACTACTCTGCCACTTCGTCAGTCTGCCAATCTGCTGACTACCAGTCCTTTAGTCTGCAGGTCTGAAGGACCTGAACCATTCCTGCTTCTGCAGAATCATAGCAGTCAACCTGCAGCCTAATCTGTCAGCCCAATCACCGCCAGTTCTGCAAGCCTGCAGGTCTGCCTGAATCGCCTTTGATTCTGCCGAATCACTACAGGTGAACCCCCAGAGAATTTGGCCTTACTCTTGCAATTCAATTATTGGGAAGGACGTTTTTGTTGCGGTAATCATTGTGCTATCACATGTTTTTTTGGGCCTATTATTGGAATGTATCCTTTGTTGTAAGTCTCTTTTCGTAGATTGCTTTTCTTTTCTCGGACGCAGTTCAACAAGCACTCTGAAACACCTTTTCAGAAAGTTTGCCTGTTACGAACTTAGGTTCACCAGTTCCCCTTAAAAGACTACCCACACCATCTTACTGTTCCTCTCACGATTCCATTCGCATCCACAAGTCAACACAACTGCATCCCACTTCATCTCACTTAGCCTTACTCACACTCTTTCAGTTCACTAGACTCCCAATCTAATGTCATCTCAGTTGCGATTCACAACACCTTGGTCAAAAGCAAATTCATGAAGTTCGTTTTGTGGGGTGGAAAAGAATTCACCAGCTGCCGATGAAAAGCAAACCAAGGCATGAAAATGCATCTTTATTCATGCAAGTCTAAGACTAGAGTGACTCTTGAACACCAAATGATTAATGTCAATGGAATTCTCACCTTTCCGTCATAATATCGTCACTTTTGCTATGTCGCAACGGCTCTTGTTCCTCTCCACCTGCCACTGTAAGTCCACTTTCTAGGAGGCGAAGCTGACGCGCGCAAAATGGATACTGTGCCCAGCCGCAGTTTTGCCTCGAAAAATCTGGGCCATCTCAGTGAAGTTGGTTGGTTTTCCCCCCGCGATATAGTGGTTCCTGTTGTTATCATGAAGTCATAGTTCCGCGTCTGTGAGGAGAGGAAAGAAGAAAAAAAAGCGCATATAGTTCCAGTGGAGAGTTCGCGAAAATCTGTGGCTTGAAAAGTTGTGGCATGAACTTGTCGCGAAGTTGTTTGGTCCCAACCAAAAGCTTGATCTGCGAGGGTTTGCTTGCTGCTTGCACTGGTTTGTTCATCTCCAAGAGGGTTTGCTTGCTGCTTGCACTGGTTTGTTCATCTCCAAGGAAAGTAATGAGGGGCAGAATATAAACCTGCTTGAGTTAGTTTAGGTAAAAAGAAGGGGGGAGTCTTTAAACGGCGGGGTACAAAGTCGGACAAGTCGTCGAAAACATGCCAGGGCCAGAGATACAAGCGACTGCGCACGGAAGAAAGTAGGGAAGCGTCCAGTTGCGAATAAATCCTTTTGCCCAGAAATTCGAAATTCGTCAAACGAATTCCACCGAGAAGCGCCACTTGACTGCACTGATCTCCGACGTCAGTTTTAAGTTTTTCGGGTTTCCGTTTCGGCAGGCAGTCCCTTTTTGCTGACTTCCACGAACGCAAACCCGAGACATACAACACCCCCAGCGCAAAGCACGGACTGTAAACGACAAGCAGAAAAACAAAATTCACGGAATCGGGTTCTCCCCGGTGCGTGCTTCGAGTATGTCTCGATTATCCAAACCGGCTTTGCACGAAGTCGTCGAGTGGCCGCGCGGGGATCCTCGCGACGAGGCATAATACCCCACGAGTCGCCAGAATCTCGTTGGGTGCGTCAGCACCGATGTTGGGCGTGAACGGCTGAATTACGTGATTGATGGATCGTGATCACAGCGTGAATGTCCCCCGTGAAGGCGTGATCGGGGCGACGAAACCCTGCAGATATCACAAGGGGTGTTTCCCCGTCAGGAGCTGAACTTCAACTTTCGAGCTCCGAAACCCGTCGTGTTGTTGTCGGCGCACGAACGCAGGACGTGGGAGCAAAGTGAATATTTCTGAAGCTCATTCTGTTGACAGGGGTAGGCCGAAAACAACCGCAACGTCCTCCCTGTCCTCCTTGCTCATTACGACATGGATACAAGGATATATTTTTGTTGTTCCTCGCTGATTAAGAGTTGGCTGGGTGCGTCGATAACCCTGTTGCAAATTAGGATCACAGCTTGGGAAAGGGGACGAAAGTTGGAACAACGCATACAACCTGTCAGTGTTCGAGGTTTCCCGTGCAGCCGTCGCAGGAGCCGTTTCTGCGACTGCGCTTGTGTTGCTTCGATTGTATTTCTAGTGGTGGTCTGTGATGCTTGACAAGTGGTAACTTCTGTTTGGCGACAGTGAGTTCGAGATGTCGTGCTGCGAGGCTGTTGACGACGAGTTGCTTCCCGGCCACCGCCAGCAGTCGAACCTTGCTGGATCCAAAGCCCCCAGACCTCAATCTGATACGCCGATCTGGCGACAAGATCGTCATTTACGACAGGCACACCATTGGGTAGATGCTCCCCAGTCAGATACAAGGCTGGCTCCTGTCCAGGTGTGGAAGAGACAAATCATACTCATCAAACCTAGTGTGTCGTCCAGCCACGACCTAAACAGCCATCTGCACCTTCATTACATCTCAATCATTGATCCACATATTTTCGAAGTAATGCTGAGATGCTGTCTGACTCAGTCCATCATCTGGATGTACTGATAGACCAAAATGACTGGGACCCGGAGCAGCGTGGAGCAGAGTGCAGGGAGTAGACAAGTTTCCCAGAAGGGCTCTATCAGATTTGGTTCTGTGGATGCCAGTGACACAGCTTTCCGGGTAAGAATTTAGGCAGCATCAGACCATTGCTGGGGGTCCAATGCCCACATTTATCAGAGCACTACTAATCAGCAAAGTAGGAATCAGGGAAATTTGGAATGGTGGTGCAGGTGGTCGATGAATCGGCAAATGCTGCTATTGATCCACCCGTCCAGCAGGGTAAAAAGTTCTTGGACACTATTTCCTCCACCCCCGGGAAAGATCCTACCATCCCACCGCCCCACGATGCAGGGAAATTTCCACACAGTGCCAGCAATAGATGGAAAAGTGATAGAAAACGAGGGGCGGTGGGGACATATGACAGCGCCCGCAGCGTAACTCAGCAACAGTCGGCTCTGAATAGCAGAACTGCCCGTTGGGTGCACGAAACCAACAGTCAGTCAAGGCAGCAGGATGGAGATGCCAATGCTATTCCACCAGCCAGACATGCAAAGATCACACCCAATATCGTACAGAAGTCCCAGGCCTCCAGTGCCAACATTGGATGCAACAAGGTTTCGAAACTCCTGCAAATGAGCAGCCTCTTGAAGCGGATGTCATGCGGTGGTGCCATCGAACAAGGCCTTGCGGAGTGTTTGCATCAAGGGATGGACAAGAGAAGCAATGATAGATACAATCACAAAAAGAAATGCCACGAGTTAGCCCCGATTTCCATTCCGCAGCCTCGAATGCACCGGGCGAATGTTGTCGACCTGGCATATGGTGATAGAATCCCCCCACGGAGCCCTCATGGAACGGCTCTGTCAGACATGTGGTCAAGCAGTGATGCCACCGATTGGACAGCGTTTGGGAAAGGGTAAGGATGCTCCCACGATGTTCAATGATTCAGAAACAAACTACATTGGAGTCCCTCGTGAAGTCCAAGTCACAGTCTTGAAAGCTACCAACAAAAGTTATTGAATTTTATAGGGATGCCCCAAGCATATCTTCAGGGAGTTCAATCAGACATCAAGATGGAGTTGACCACCATCACTCAGAAGCTTCGTGGAGAAGCACCAACCTGACGAGCATCCGAACCAAGACTGACCATGATAAGTCCATCGATGGTGGAGGCGGGCTCAGCCCATCCAGCAGCATTTCCCTGTTCCGGCCTAGATTGGTGTTCGATGTGAGAGCAATGGAACAATTGAAAGCTGCCGAAGCCCAGAACAAAAAACGATTCCCTCTTGTTGAGGAGGATAGTGTGCTTTCTTGGACAGACTCTTTTGACAGCCACTTGCGGCCATCTGTCGGTTTGGTGTCAAGAGATCTTGATGGAATGCATGCGGATAAGAAAAAGGCTTCCCGACATCCGAATGTCAAGAAATCTGTCGTCTCGGAACGTGGTGGGGGAAGAGTGAGTGGCGGGAGAACGATGCCTGAATGGCTGCCCAAGATGGAGGGGGGCTGGAAACGTGTGAAGCCAGAATCAGATGTGATCGAGGCCTTGCATATCCACCAACAGACATCAAATATCCGTCAGCGTCTTCAGGTTAGGGTTGCCTCGGCAGTGCTGAATGTCACTGTTCAAATTGGCTCGATTTCAATGCATCTGTGAATAGTTGGTTTACATCAGAGAATTTAACCACCCCCCCTAGTAGAAAAACCTGGGCACAATCTATGATTTTTGGGATGGTGGATATTGAAACATGTGTCCTTGTGGTCGAACCAATCAAGCACCACCCCTGAAAAGATTCACAGCGTCGAGAAAAAACAAAAAGTAGAGCGTTGACTGTAAAGAGCTAGTTTTTCTCAAGGGAATTTTTGTCTTGAATTTTTCTTTTCCTTATCACAGGTGAAGGTCTCGGATAAATCCTTCCATTATGAAGTGAAGGCTCCTGGATCGCAGGGGGTCGAATTCGAGGTTCCTCTGTCGGGGGAAATCAATGCACAGCTAGTGTCCGATGGAAAGGGTGGTGGCACGGTCGTTCGATCACACCTGAGTATGGTCAATTCTGGACTGACGATAATGTAAGACTCTTTTACAAAAACTGCTTCAAAAAAAAAAAAAAGAAAAAAAAAAAACAGAAAATGAGCTGGAGTTCATTTTGGGCAGAGTTTGCACATGTCCAAATTCCTTCTCCAAATGCATTGAGATCGGTGTGAATGCCTCCCCATCCCTATCCTCATTTTTTTTTCTTTTATTACTTTTTAGGGGTGGTGGGGGGTAGTTTGTGTTGGCACTGTTTTTTTTTATCAGGTTCGTTTAAGTTGGTGCAGTAATTGATTGACCGCTTTCTTAGAAGAATTGTTTGACGCTCTAGGTCAGACTCCAGCGATAATCACAGTTAATCTATTATTATTGATGGGGTTCAGTGGAGGGTTGTGGATGGTCTATGCGGGGGCATATTTGATGTTCACTGGAGCTTTTTCGATGAAAATTATGAACATGGAAAGAACAAGCTGGCTGTATTTGACTGCAGGTCAGAATGGGGGCATCGTCCCCGTGTCGTGTGTGAAGATTCTTTCAAAATTTCGGACAATGGCAATACCCTATCTTGGCAAACTTGCATCACAAAGGATGGGCAGGCATCGTACTGTATCAGGTGTGGAAAAAGGCTGAAAAATGCTTGTATTTTTGTTCACCTTTTTTTTTTTTTTTGAATTCCTAGATTTAACCCCTGCTCTAAAGCAAGCTGCTAAAACATTGTCCATGAATGCATCGCTTCGATGGGCTTTTTTTTCTTTTCCGGATCCGATATCTAAGATTGAATAAGAGTTACTCATTGAAAAAGAATTGCTAAGATATCATTTGCGCAGTGGGGGGGGGGGAAGATAAGAATTTTTTATTTTTTTTTCATGTTTCTTGATGCTGTCTTCACACGAATTGGGAAAAAAGGAGTTGATAAATTTATTGTTTTGGATTGCAGACGAGTCTACCGAAAGGCATGACAGGGGCACCCTGTTTCGCTGTGTTATGCATCGCAAGAACATCTTAAGGGGGAAAGCAAAAGGGTCAAAAGGGGAAATGGAAAAAGGGGAAAGGGAGGGAAAAAAGGGGAAAGGGAAAAAGGGGAAAGGGAGGGAAAAAAGGGGAAGGGAAAAAGGGGAGGGGCAAGGGAAAGGGAAAAAGGGGGAAAAGGGACAAAAAAAAGGGGATTTCGGGATTTGAGGATTTGGGATTTTGGGATTTGGGATTTGCGATTTGTCTGACTAGGGAACACAAGTGTCGACATGCATATGAAAGAAAAAAAATCATAGCGGGATGTATTGGGCATTCACGAAAAATCCACCTTCATTGCCAGTTTTGGTGTTCTCCAATGTAGAGATGGCTGTGAAAAGAATCGATAGGAAAACGAAAAGAAAAAGGAAAAAACCTGAAAAAAAAGAAAAAAAAAAAAGAAGCCTTGAACAAGCATGGAGAGTTAGTTATGTTCCTCTGTTGTACATAGAAACTGTTCTTTGAAGCGGCAAGATTTCATCATGAATTGAAAGACTGAGGGCAAGCTAGGGAATAAGGATGGAGGTAAAGAAAAAAAAAGAGAGAAAAAAAAGAACCGTTTTTGAGTGAAAATCCAGCGACTGTTTTTGACTTAGGTGGCATCTTGGAAAGCATAGCACCTGAAAACGCTAAAAAAACAAACACATATATATAATATATGCACTTTTTAGATTGTATTTCTGGCACAATAGGATATTTCCTAGCAATTTTTTTTTTTCTTGCAATGCTCCTGGAAGGGGAAATCGTGTCGTGAACTTGACACAGACTTTTTTTTTTTAACTTTTTTTTTCTTGTTTTTTAGTGAGTGAATATGTTCATGGACATTGAAATGATATATCTCAGTCGCAACATTTACAGAAAGAAATTATGTCGTTAGGATAAGGGGATGTGCACCAGTAGAAAAAAAAGGAGGAAAAAATTTTCCTCCTTTTTTTTTTTCTTTTTAAATGCTAGGTGTAAAAACATCCACAAAAAAAGGAGACTAAAAATTTCAAATAAGTAGATTTTCGTCAATGAGAAAAAAAATGATTTTTTTTTTTAAACCTTCCAACTTTTTTATTCAGTTTTTTTTTTTTTCGTTTGCACATGTGCATATCATATTCCTTTTTTTTCTTGTTTGTCCGTGTTTTTTTGTTTTTTTTTCTTCCTTTTTTCTTGATATTTTTTCTCTTTTTAATTGGAAAATTCTTAAAATCAAGAGGGAAAAAAAAAGCTATAATCATGCATGGGATGGTAAAAAAGAAAAAAAAGAGAGACACAAAGGAAGAGAAAAGAAAAGAAAAAAGAACTTTGGAAAAAAAAATTGAAATATTTAGAATATTTGGAAAACGATGAAAAAAGGTTCGTCCAATGAACTACTTTTTGCTTTGGGATATTTAAGGAGAAAACGGCAATTTTTAACTACGGATCCATGGGTTTCAATGCACATTTCTTTTTTTTTTTCTTTCGATTTACTGACCAACTGTGTAAAGATAACATAACGGGTAAAACTACGTGGAAAAAAACAACTGTTCAACAGAAAGGTTTGGCTTCTTAGTTGGGATTTAAAAGAAGTCGGAGTTTGAGGAAGAGTGTACTTTATAAAAAAAAAGAAAAATAATTGCTGGGGTTGGGAAAAGAAAAAGAGAAAGGATGTGTGTGTGTTTTTTTTTTGGTGGAGTGTTGTATGAAGTTATGGCCGTGGATTTTGTAATGCTGTCAAAAGATATCCGAATAAATACGAACCCTCAATGTCTGGTTCATCAGCCGTCGATGTGGAAACTGATGATCCTTTTGTTACATGCAATCCAGACCCTTGATCAATTATTTATAAATTATAACCCACAGCAAAAGAGAGCTTGACAGCTTTCACCCTTGATATTTCAGTTTCTCTGGCAGTTTCACTGATGGATCGATCCTGTGCTGTCCGCTCCCTCTGTCTGCCAGAACTCTGTGCCAAAAGGGCTGATTGTTCGACAAAATACAGGAAAAAAATTCACGAGAAGAATCCCAGGAATCTATTTTCACAAGCAGAAACAAAATAAGTGGAAATGAGTAATTCAGTTGGGTAGTTGCTGTGCAGTTCGTCCACGTAGGACTCTGGCTTGTTGTATTTGAAGAGACTTTGATTGGAAGAGGTGTCATGATCTTTACTTGGTACTGTAAGAATGTGTATTTAACACTGCAGTTTTCAGATCTGAAAGTAAGCAAACATTCTTTTTCCAAAATTGATGGAAATGAACAATCCCGGGATGTGGCAGAATTTGAAGTTCTTCCTTTTTCATGGGCTGCTTGCATCATGCAGTAGATACTTTCAGAAAATGGCAGTATTTGTCGAACAAATATATTTTACCTTTCCACAGTATTCAGGAAATCAGATATCACAGTTCGACTAATAACCATCCACAGTCTGAAACAGAAAAGCTGTTACATGGACTTGGAACCCCTTTCAAAAGTTACATCCAAGGATGCAGGCCACAGCTCTTTTTTAATAATAATAGCTCCACTGAACATGACTGATAAAAAAACCCTCCAATCTCGCAAAGTCTGGATTAGTAATCACCATCCCTGAACTAACTCTCCCGAAATAGGGCGTATAAAGTGCCTGCGAACTACACAGTTGAAACGGCTCCCTCCACCACTAAAACACCTAAAAATCATAGTGGTTTGCCGCTCCTCCCCCCAAATATCTTTGGTCAAGGACTACAACTTCACACAGGAGGGTTTTCCCGAGGATTTCCCCGCTTTGGCACACACTTTCTTAACTTTTTTTTTCCTCACCTCCTCTAGCACCCGATAGGATTGTCGGACAGCCACTTCCCTCTTTCCTTCCACAAGCCTATGGCAGGGATGCACTCTGATCTAAATCTACCACCTTTTGTCATGCATGCCCCTCCCCTATTCAATTGAAATATGAACACGGAGCAGTTTCTCCCCCTTTTACTCTTCTTCTTCTTTCTTTCTTTTTAAAAAAAAATCCCCCCCCCCCCAAGCATGGATTATTCTGCCTCCACTTGATTTAGCTGGACGAGGATCCAACCCCTGGCCCGTACATGAGTAGGGTTGAACAGGGGATGTGGCAGAGGTGCCGGAAAATATTACAATTTATAACTAGGTCGGTTATTCCCCTTCTTGATAGCTCACTCTTTGATAACGAGATTTTCTCAAGCTTTGAACAATAAATTAAAAAACAAAAAGTAAAAAAGAAGTAGAAAAAAAAATGGTTGTATCAGGATTTTTCCCGTTAATTCAACTCTAGTAATCCTTGTCACATACCAAATTCGATTCAGAAAGAAAAAACGTTTTATCTTGAAAAAAGAAAAAAAAGATGTATTTCTTGTGGTCGTAAGAAAAATCCCCCCTTTATAAAGATATATCTTGGGTGCGTAAAAAAAAATCCCCCCATTTTTTTGGTATTTCTTTTAATATGCGGATGTACGTTGGGGAGCTGAAGTCTGCTCGACCCTAGTGGGACATGTATACGCATTTTTCTCTTTCTTTTCCACCCAGAAATATTATTTCAAATTTCCCCTTCTCTCTCTCTCTCTTTTTTTTTCCCCCCGTTAAGAAGGGTTGAGAGAGACAGAGTCAGAACTCTCTTTACATGCTTTTCTCTTCCAAAAAACACCCCCTCCCTCAGCCCAACCCCCCCACCCAACAGATCCCCTGTCATGGGGAAATGGTCCAATACACAGAAGCCAACAGCTTCAACTCTCAAAGAAACAAAGAATCCAAAAAAAAAAAAATCCAACGGGAGCCGTTTATAGAAAAAATACAGATCATCGTCCGCCCCCCCCACTTCATAGTACATAAAATTTTTTCACCCTTTTTTTTTCACCTTCTGTGTAAAGGTTCTTGCACTTTTTTTTTGCTTTTAATTTTTTTTTTTTGGAAAAAAATGATCTCAATATCAAATATTTTTGTGTTCCGGCTTGGTTTTCTTCTTTCTTTTTCAGTTGTTTTTTTTCCCCTTTGAATCCCCAATGTTGATTTGTCCGCCAATACAACTCTTCCATATCAAATCAAATTCAACAAAACATAAAAATCTCTTCCTGCAGGTCAATGTATTTCAATTGACCGTAAGAATCGGCAGAATTATCTCTCTCTCTCTCTTACTGTTCCCTACACGTCTGACACATAGATCCTCTCTTTTTTTCTTGCTTGCAAAAATAAAATCACAGAAAAACGGAAGCTACGAGACCGACGGCTGTCGCCCCAATCATTCCCAATTGCCTCCAGGCAAATCTGGCCCCTCCGTTTTGAGCTTGTCGACCTTCGACTTGCTCCTCTTGGTCAGGATCGGCCACATTGTCATGTTCTCTGGAAGGCCCTTGGGCTCCCTGAAATCAAACACAGCAGATTTTTATTATAACTATTTTTATTTGCATATCGACAGCAACAGATCCCAATTCCACCTCATATTCAAACATTTCGACTACTTGGGGCATATTCTGCACGACCAGTATGAAAATAGCAGAGAAAAAAACAAGGGAAGAAAAAAAACACATAAAGAAAGAAAAACCATTAGGACAGAAAGGCATCACTGGCAAGACTCTCACACATATTGGGCTTATTTTCCTCCACCCAAATAAAACACAACAGCAGCCAAGAAAGACTAAGATCGAACTGAATTTGTGTTTTAGGACAGAAAGGCATCACTGGCAAGACTCTCACACATATTGGGCTTATTTTCCTCCACCCAAATAAAACACAACAGCAGCCAAGAAAGACTAAGATCGAACTGAATTTGTGTTTTTCCTACTGAAATTAGGAAATTCGATTGAAAAGAAAAACAAAAGCAATCGATTATCCACAGCCAGCACCCCTTCGCTCACCATATTTTGATCGTAACCGTCTCCGCGGCCCAAGTCCAGTGCTCGCCTCCTGTTGGGCAGTAGCCCCTATCAGCAAAAGAACACAGCAACACATCTCAGCGCCTATTTCCGTTACGTACATAACGGAAGGGAACTGTAGGTTTTCGGGAGGGTTCTGAGCATCGGTTACGACAAAGTCGAGTAAACAACACACTGAAGTGAGAAAAACACAAGCACTGATCAAGCTCTGTCTAATTGCACAACGAGAAACCAAGCACAACGAGAAACCAAAGGTGGAAAACAGCCAGCTCCGTTTCAGCCACGTGGTCGAGAGGTAACCGAGAGTCGGGCTACGAACACAAGCGCAATCCCCACAGACGTTTCGTGAACCCCCAGCACTCAGGCTTTTTCCTTCCTTTTTGTCATAAGTGCGAGCTGGGATGGGATCTACGTACCACGACTTCGTCGAGGACACCCAGCAACAACGTGTCGACGTCCATGTCTTGATAGGTAATATCGTCTTGCTCGTCCCAGTCGCTTGGCCCTCGGGTGGGATCAGCGCCACGGTCGTAAGCGTTTTCGAAGTGATCCCAGGCTTGATCGCCCGCGGCTTCGCCCAACGCATCCTGGTCGTTGAGAACGTAAAGCCCTCGACCGTCGAGGCCCACTTTCACGGTGGCATCACGCTCGGCGGCTCTGATCAGGGCACGGAAAGGCATGTTTTGTCGCTTTTCACGTTTTCGCTAGAAGCGTGTTGGTAGGGAAGAGAATTGGCGTAGACGAGAAGTGGTAAAACGACGAACCAGTACGCTCTGAATTGCGAGCTCGCTGGGTACATGTACCAGTGAGCAACATTGTAGATACTACAATGTCCCCCTCCCCCTCCCTCGAACGTCTCGTCTCGTTGACGTCTGGCGGTTCGGGTGAGTGATGAGCGGGGGTGGTTGCATGGGGTGGGCTGTCAGAAACGCTTCTCCTGGCGCTTCTCGACCTCCGAATTGGGTCGAGAAACGACCTTCCATCGCACCAACCCAGGGGGCTGAGCCGTCAATCCCCAGCTTGGTGGCGACTGGGATAGATAGCGCACAGACAGACAGTTCGTGAGAAGTTGACCTGGATTGGCTTCGGGTATACACTTCACAGAAACATATCGGGTGTGTTTCGCTGATGGATGGAGGGGGTTGGCTGTTTCTTTTGGGCAGGAGATAAAACGGCACACTGCAGCGGTGGGCGCCATTTTGGTTACATCCATTTCCATGCAAGTTATTCAATACTAATGATGCCGTGAAAAATGAGTTGGTTGACAACTCAAAACTGAAGATGGCGAAAGAAAAAGTAGACTGGTTGTGTTCCAGTGGCGGTTGGCTTCTTCACCAGAGCCTGTGTTGTGTGGTGGGCCAGTCGGGTACTGTTGATATTGATATATTCATTGATTGATATTATCCTCACTCTTTTCCCAGTGGGCAAAATAAACATGAACAATAAGCATAAGTCTTCTCAACCCTAAACCCCACAGCACCAACCAGGATGGAACAATAGCTAGAAACACAAGCCCCCCCCCCTCTCGCTCGACTCTGGGGGAAAACAAGTCAGACATACAGAATCAACATTTTAGTTAAAAAGCATTTTCAACTGTGTGCATTTCTTCAAAACACACGACCCCTGTCCTTATCACCTTTTCTCAAGGCTCCATTTACATTCTCTTTTTATCTGTTTTTGCTTCATGTTTTCTTTTTTTCTTCTTCTCGGTAATTTCGGAAGACCCCTCCAAATATTTCATTCACCCCCACCCACCCGCCCACACATCAAGAAGCACATTACACATACATAAAAATTTGAAAGCAAAAAAAGCGCAAAAAAAGCAAAAAAAGAAGCCAACAGCATAGGTCACCCATCCCTGAATATATATTACAAAAAGCCCTTCACTTTCGCTAGCCTCACATTTCTTTTTCTTTTCTTTTTTTTTTCCCTCACGATTTCCAAACACAAAGACACCGCTGCGAATAATACCACATTGAAAGATTTCAGACATTCAATTGTGTATTTTCTTCGTTTTTTTCTTTTCCAAAGTAACCTGCCCAGTGTTAATAAAGAATACAACCAATCAATTTTTTTGTTCTTTTTTTTTGGTTAATAATAGGAACAATATATATATTTTTTTTGGGGGGGGAGTTTTCGAGGTTTTCGAAAGGATGGGGATTTCAAGCGAAGGCTGCATCTCGGAGTGAATCATCATTCGTTGAATTCGATGCAGACGGTAGGATTCGAAGTCGCATGCTGTTTCCGGAGCCCACCGTTTCGCAATCCAGATCATAGCCCTTCACAATTTCCATCTGCATGAACCGAACCAAACCAAGTTAGTTCATTTACCCACATAAAACGGCAAAAGCACTGTTTTCAAAAAGAGAAACAGCTAGAAGAAAAAAAACAAAAACAACAGCTGTACTCAGTCTTAACCCCAAAAAAAGCAAAAAGCGAAAAAACATTCTGTGTTTGTCGCCAGTGTTTACAGAACACAATGACTAAGTTCGATTAAAAACCCACAGCCTTGAAAAAGAAACAACACATTTTTGAAAAAAAATGATGAGTAAAGAGGAATTTGATTACAAATATCGAAGCCAGTTTTTTTTTTCTGCCAAAAGGAATAGATCCTGCCCCTTTTCCAAGTCCAACTCAGAGAGCGTCGAAGCTTCAGGAAAAGTGTGAAAAAAGAATGACATGACAAAAAAAAAGAGTGACTGGACCATACCTGCATTTTGATGACAGTTGGAAGTCTGGGCAGTAATTCTATTGGCTGGCCTCTCGGCAGCACGATCTCCTCTATGGCGATTTGAACTTCTGCCAATGCTTCTTCTTCGTCGCTGCTCAGGGTGGCCGGTGCTGAATTCAAACAGAACAAAAAAAAAGCATCGCCCAATCGAAATTCAACCCACACTCACGTTTTGATGCCAAGCATTCGCTTTACTTCTCCCAACATCAAGTGATATAAAAATATAACACCACGAAAAAAAAAAAAACCACAAAAAAATCGATTTCTAACACAGCCTGATGATCTCCCTAGTGCATGTCTTGTTTTTTTTCTGCTTTTTCTCTTTTTCTTTTTTGGGGGGGGGGAAGGGGGGGCTTTGCTTTTGGGTTTGTTCTATTGTCTGCTTACTTGCTCCTCCATCATTGGCTGGTGACAGCTTTAGATCCGATGGCACGTTATCAGCACTGGAGGCCAAATTTGAGCTGGAAGGATAGAGTCCCAGCAAGCTCTGGAGACCTTTGACCAATTGTGAAGCACTGGAAGTCTTTATAGGGAACAATGGTATTCCAGATGCTCTGGATGCTTGCCTAACCTGTTTGTGTTTTGGCGCCATAAAAAAACACAACACAAAACAGTTTCACTATTTTATCAATAAAAAGAATGTATATATCTATGCATAATTATTTTCTATTTTATCATTTTGAGCAGTTTCCTGATTTTTGAAAAATTCACCGCTGCCTATTTACGTCTTCGAGTTGTGTTAAAGCCAGATTTGCTTGGCGACTGCATCTCCAAATAAATAAATAAATAAATAAATAAAATTGGGTGGGTTCCACCAAAACACTCTAAAACTATCAAAACGCAACGAAATCATTTCAGCAAAGTAAAAACAAACTGCGAAAAAGAGTAAAAAAACATCGACACAAGAAATGGCACAAAGGACAACGAACCGGGTCCCACCCATCCAGTGAGCTTCAATTTGGTTTTTGTTCCGAGAATTGCATCCGCTTCCTTCAGGTAGGGGGTGATGGCCACTTTTTCTCGAAGCTCCATCGCCCCCACCACTTCCCACAGCAGCTTGACGTCCACACCCAGAAGATACAGCGTCAAAACAATTTGCTTGCCTTCCCTCTGGCCACCCATGTCGAACCACCGCCTGGAAAGAAATTCACAGGGGAAAAAAGCATCAACAAAACTACATATTGGACCAAGGAAGGATGCTGCGATGGATCGGAATGCCTTTCGGGTTGAATATATATATATATTTGGATACTCTAAAAGAAGAAAATTTCGGTTGGAATTTAATTCAACGAAATTTTCTTCCAACGAAAATTTCTTCTTTTAGAGTATTTGAATTGCATTTACTTATGCTTTTAGATAGGGTAGGTGGATGTATTAGGAAAATCGTCTTCTCGGGTTTTTTTTCCCCCTCTAGAAACACTCTTAAAACAACAAAAACTGGAATTCCCAGGGTGGATGTGGGTTTTCACTTGGCACTGCCAGAATGAACTCGATGTGCAGACAATAAGAAACCACCACTAAAACAATGAGAGCGTTTGATCTCCACTCTAAACATTGATTCAGGAAAAAGGCACCCACACAGGAATCTTCAGTCTGACAAATTCAGTACCTGGCCACTTCCTCACCCTCGGCCGCCCCCATCGCAACCCCTGCCGAGTTTGGACTACTAGCAGCCTCCCATCCCAACGATTCATCCTCAGAAATGGAAAGTCTCTTCACATTACTACCCATGCTCTCCAAAGGGGTGGTTTCAGCTGACAGACTAGACCCTGTCGATTTCGGGCGCCCAGAAAAGGAAGGGGACAGGGGCACTGCTGATGATGAGGTTTCTGGCTGAAGGGGGAGGGTAGGCGGTGCTGGACGGCCTGTTTGCTTGCTGGTGATTTCACCATTGCTGTCTTTAGAGCGAATTTCCCCATGTTCCACAGCTCCTGGAGGCAGAATTCGGCCGAAAACTCAGCCATACCGACCTACTCACAAGTGTAAACAGATTCCAGATTCCGAAACCTCACCATGCACTCCCTTAAGAAACAGGAACCCCGCCAATACTCGACATAAACCACAAATCAGCCCTAGGACCGACCTCGTCGTCTGACTCACCAGCCAACGCTGCATCCACAGCGGCCGCCAAATCGTGGTGGATCCTCCATGTGTCTCTGTCCAACATTTCGATTGCTACGTCGAAAGCAGGGGGGCCTGCTCTCTCCAGAATAGTTTTCTGAACTCGCCTCCTTCGGGCCTCTTCGTCACCCAACGTTACGCTGGTGATTCCCCCCACCAAATCCTGGAGCGATGGGTTCTTGATCACGTTTTCCAATTCGCATCCTGAAAAAGACCACCATTATTATGACATCGTACGCTTTCCTTCCCAATGCAAAGAAACATGACCTCACCAGGCTATTCGTTTCGGACAATCGTCCTATTTTCTTTTTTTCAAAATGTACGTTTTTACAGCCTGGATATATGGAATGCGGATGCCGTACGACCATAACCTCTGACGCTTTGACGACGAGAATATGTACCCATTATGCAATCGATCGTAGAGACACGTACGATTTCGGACGTGTTGCACTAAGACGGGGAAGAAAGAAAAAAGTGAAACAAGAAAAACAGGGGGCCAAAACGGATTACTGTACCGTACTGTACCATACCGTACCGAATCATACCGTACCGTACCGTGGGCGGTTGCTACCAATTGAACGCCTCTCTGGGATATCGTTCTGGCTGCTTGGCATTCCATTTCTGTCCCGATTTCATCAATTACAATAACTTCTGGCATGTGGTTTTCGACAGCCTCAATCATTACGTGGTGTTGCTCTTCTGGACGAGGAACCTACCAACCCCCAATGAAAAAAAACACACACAAGTTTATGTAAACTTCTTTTTCTCTGTCATAGGTATATATATTTACTTTTCTTACAAGACAATCTGAAACTGGAGCAATTTTTGACAAAAAGGAGCAGAAGAAAAGAACGCTGAAAATCGATGCCATATTTTCTGGTATGAAAGTCATTCCTGAGGGGGCGGGGAAATGCTTCCACAAAAAGTTATTCTCTTCTGAAAGAGACCTCACCCCTCCCCCCCCCCCAAAAAAAAAAAAAAAAAAAAAAAATCTTTTATTCGATTAATAAAGTAATGATATAAAAAATAACATTAAAACTTGCACAAGCCATGGTTTCCTGCTACACCACACCTGCATTCTCCTGGCCCTTCCAATTCCTGGATGAGCAACATCCCCATCCCCCCCGATTTCGTTCGAAGTGTCCACGATAACAACCCTCTTCTGACAGACATCCGCCAGCGTCTGACATATGCCTCGAATCACCGTGGTCTTTCCCACCCCAGGCCTTCCCATAAATAGAATCGATTTCCCAGAGAGTATCAGGTCGTTCGCCAGCGATGCACTGTTCTGGACGTCCCGACCGACTCTGCATGTCAGACCCACGATCTTTCCGTCACGATTTCGTATGCAACTTATGCGGTGCAAGGTGCCCTCGATTCCGGCTCGGTTATCACCACCAAATTCACCGACCTGAAAAGCACAATCAGGGGCAAAAAAACAGAGTAAGGGGATGAGGTCCTTATGTATTTGGTGGCTTTGATTGGATTTGCAAATTCTGTCATTCACTAGCATGCTGGTTCATGAAAATGTTCAGACTATATGCTTTAAAAAAAAAAAAGAAAAAAAAATGTTGGATTTGTTTGGATTCTGAGAATTCTTGAAGATGAAAAATCCAGAAACTCAATTACCGCATCGATCGCAAAATCCAAATCGTCTGTGGTCACCAGCTCCTCCGAAAGTGGGACATCTCCAGCTTCTGGAAACCTGGCCAAAGGAGCTCGACCTAGATCCATCACCACTTCCACGAGCTGCGCAAAATCAAGCATGTCCCCTCAGGCAATTTGCATTTCCCCCCCCTTCCCCTCCCAAAATAAAAAATAAAAAAAATCCACACATCCATCCTTTCAAAGATAAGGTTCTGGAGTTTTCAGCTGATTTGGCATGTTGGATTCTATGACTGACATGCGGCCATTGGATCGGTTTCGCCCAGGAAATTTTGATTATTGAAGTCTCTATGGCATGGTATGTAGCGTTGAAAGGGGGCACCCACACACACACACACACATATATCTTTTTTTAAAACTAAGTAAGTCATAAGTCGTGGGATGCGCGTGTACCTCCACGAGGTCTGGACGACTTTCCAAAGCCGGTCGGACAGATTCTGGCAGCAACGCGATGATCAGCCGTATTCCCGCCAACACATCGGCCTCGTCTACATCGCTTTTTCGCTCCCCGCTAATGTCCCGTCCGACGTCTTCTTCGCCGACCTGGCATCTCGCCAAGATTCTGTCGTTTCTCCTGTTCCCAGTTCGAACCCCGACGCCTGCTTTCTCGCCAGCGACAGCCCAGCGTTGGGCCGAAGCCGAAACCAAATGCGAACATCGATTCGGAGCTGTCTTGCGGCAGAGCCACACTTTTCCCGTGCTGACGACGGATGCCGTGTTCAGACGCAAGTCGAAAATCGAAAAGGACGTCTGCGTCATGTTTTTTTTTTTTTGGCGTGTCTCTTTCTCGCTTCCGAGTCTCTTCCCCGTCGTTCCCCCCTGCGTTCGCTGAGCACCCCAGGCGATTCGTTGGTCGAAGGCTTGGGGAAAGCTGAAGGGGGGGAAATATTCTGGACCGCTTGCTTCTCGGTTGTTCGACGACGGATTCGATTTTTTTACCTTTAAAGCGAGCCCAAGCGAAGGATATTCCCCCAGCGTTGGGAACAAAAGTCCAAAGCTGGATTCGGTGGGTGATGTCATAAAAGTTTTGGCTATGCACGTGACTTCTCCCATCAAAAATAAAAATAGAAAATAGGGCAGACTCCCAGTTCGAGTCACACCATTGTTGAGTTCTGATTGGAGAGTTTAAGTCTGACGGAAAAGCGTTTGTTTCAGTAATGAATGGAAATAATTAGGTATGCGGAGCGGTTGGTGCCATTTTTTTGGACTTGGTTTGTCTGTGAACTGTCTCTTGGGTATTGTGGTGAAAAAGGAGAGTCGATAGTTAGATGAGAAGGGGAATTGGGACGAAATGAGACGCGTGGGTGTTTGCGGCTGAATGGCCGAGTTGTGATGACGGGAGGAACTTGTGGTTGTGGTGTGTTGAACGTTTGTGGTCGGAAAGTGAAAGGGGCGATACTTATAGGGGCTGTTGTTGTTGTAAGAGATGCCTTATTTGTTTTGAGTTTACGGAGTAACTTCGTCTGCGAACGTTTGGTTCTATTATCGTGTACAGTTCAAACTTTACACAACATGGTTTCGGAGCGCAACCCCCTGGGGTTTTTACTCGTGCTATATGGACTTCTCTGGCTTACCATGACAAGTCCTTTTGCACCACACATTTTGGTCGAAAGGTCGACCCTGTTACGTCGCAAGGAGCGGCGAAAAATATGGAGCGCGTCCCTTGCTCCTCGTCCGGTAACACTTGTCGAGTTTTTGCGTTGGGTTTCGAGGGCGTTGCTGTTAACTCTTCTTCAGATAGGAGGGGTTGAACAGCATCCTGGACCTTCGTCTGGGGAACGACGCTACTCAGCCTGGACGCAAGAACTGGACCAATGGCTGTGGGCGGTGGTGACTGCGGCCAACACATCGTTTGGCTCGCGAATTAAAGCATTGCTCAAATACTTTGATCTGAATACCTCGGGCGGCCAAGTTATCGCCAGAATTACCGCAGAAATGGCGGAAAAGGATGCTACTGAGTTGGTGAACGAGTTTCACGGAGGAGTGGTTCCCGCGGGAGGATTCACGACGACACATCGGTGGGACTGTTTACGAAAACGCTTGGGGGAAACTCTGCCACATCCGACGACACTGGATGTTGAGAGGTTGCTCACTAATATGAAGAAGGGACCTCACGAATCTTTACGAGGTTTTGTCAAACGATTCGTTTTGAGAGCACAATCGTATCCTGCCTCTCAGTTGGATGTGCAACGTGCAGCACACATTTTGTACAGAAAATTGCCCCTGTCCCTTCAACAAGGTTTGGCGGTCACTCCCTTGACTAATTGTTCTCTCGACAAGTTGGAAGAAACGGTCGTTACTTATGTCAATTGGAACACAGTGTCGACTTCTCCAGGAAAACTCCCAGCGCCTGATTATATGGATTTGGATCAGTTACAGTTGGGGGCGCATGGTTTGGTGGAAGAGGAAGGATCGGGCATGGATCAGCGAACGGAGGGCTTAAAGTACCAGCGAGGGAAAACGCGACCTCCAGTTGTGGAAGGCGATAAAATCCACTTTGATCGCATTGACGGTCCTATGTCTTTGGTGGCGGCGTGGAAGGCGTTGGTAACGACAGGTCGATATTATCGACAGCTTTCTCAGGAACATCTACAGCGCTTGGGAAGTAAAGACATGCATCGTCATATGCAAGACATGGGAATTCAGCAATTACGTTTTCGCGATCATGCTGAGGTACTTGGTGATTACTCTGACGAACGATCTGGCCAAGGATCTGATGATGCAGACCGGGTGGGGCGTGTGACTGAGTTAAACGACGATGAAGCTGATGCACTGTTTCCTATGACGACTGTACCATGTTCCCAACCGCCACAGTCGTCGATCGTGATCCAGGCGGAGACTCCTTCTATCACGGAATATCATGATGCACGGGAAGACTTCTCGCAAAACAATTGTTCGGTTGCAGTGTCTTGCGAGAACGAGGGTGAAGTGGTGGACAGTGGGCCTACGTTAACGAATGCACGATTTTTGGGACTGCAGCTTCGGGATGTGGATCTTTCTAGATTGCCGATTCCGGATCGTGTGCTACAGCAGCCGTCGCCTCCTTCCTCTCCTCCAAATCGACCTGTTGTTCGAACTGTCGAGGTTCCTCCTGCATCCCCGTTTTTGTGGACTGCGCCCATCGCTGGTGGATCAGAAGCAAGGACACATTCGCCTGTGAATTTGAATGATGGGGCGCCCTCGCGTCAGGTGGCTTTCGCTGATTTGGCTATTGCGTCGTCTTCTTCTCGCGATGTATCCATGTTGGACGCTCCAGTGGTGGAAACGATTTTGGGATCGTCGACGACGACCTCTGATGCAGGCGAACAGGTGGAATTACTCAGCTATCGACTTTCAGATCCTGTGCCTCCCTTGAAGTGCAACCATGTCCAAGGCAAACCAAAAAAATCACTCCATGTCCCTCTTTGGGCACATGACACACGGCTGTCCGCCTTAGTGGATACAGGCGCGACTCACAGCTTTGTGCAGTTGGCTCTCGTCAAATCATTGCATCAGGAGGGCAGCATGCGCCCCTGTGATCGGAGTGTGATGTTTGGTAACGGCGAATCCGCTCCTATTCTTGGGCAATTGGAGATGGAGGTTCGAGTCTCGCCTACGGCGAACGAAACATTTGCTCTGTCATTATATGTGCTTTCAGGAAAAGGGCCGTCATTAATTTTGGGCTTCCCATTCCTGGAACAACATGGATTTTTGGTGGACTGCTCCCGCCGGTTGTTATCACGCGCCCATTCTCCTGTCGTCCACTGCGATAGGGTGTCCTCCACCTCTCCTCCTGTGCGCCTCCTCTCCACTCTCTCACCTCTCTCGATTCCTGCCGGCTCCACCCTTGCTGTTCCTACTGACGCCTCCCTCACCAATGCTGACCTGTGCCATGTTCAAATCCACCCCCAGCTGGCCCAAAAGTACCACCTCCACGTGCTTTCCTCGGGCGTCGATCGAGCTGGCACCTTCAAGGTGGTGCTCCACAACCTGTCCTCCTCCTCCTGTTCCCTCCCCACTGACCTGCCCTTCTGTCAGTTGTGGCTTCGGTCAAAAAACTGAACCCTGTCCCGGTGGCCCCCCCGGCCACCGGGACCCCCCCCCTCCCCCCTCCCCTTCCCCCTCCCCTTCCCCCTTCCCCTCCCCCCTCCCCCCCTCTCACCTACACTGAGACCCCTCCCTTTTCCCCCTTTTACCATCACCTCCGTCTCCACTTCCCCTTCGGGCGCAGTTGGGTCCTCCCTCCTCATTCCAGCCGTAGCCTCACCCTCCCCCTCCGCCTTCCTCCTGGTTCCCTCTCCGACCTCGTCGACTCCCTCCCCCTCTGTGGCGTCCATTTTCGTGTCAAGTCCGATGGCCGCCGCATCTGGGGCACTCTGACCAACACCACCTCCCGCCCCCTCCACCTCACTCCCCGGATGACCCTCTGCTCCGCCCGTTCCTCCCTGTCCACCTTCGTCGTCCCCGACTCCCCCTCCTCGTTCCCGATTCCCTCTCGTCCCTCCACCTGTCCTTTCCGCCTCCCTCCGGAGTTGGCAGGGAAGATTTCCTCTCTCCCAGCAGCCCCAGCACCTACCACCTGTCCTACTCGTGTCTCTCTCGTGCCTCCCCTTCCAGAGCCAGCTCCAGAACCGAGATTTACTCCAGACCCTGAGGTGGCGGACTTGATTCGCGAATTCCCCGAGGTGTTTTCCAATACCTTGGGCTGCTGCAAGTCTCACACTGTGGGACCGCTGCCCTTCGAGTTTTTACCCCCTCCTCAAGAACATGCCAAGTCTTTGCTCAGTGGCCCAGCGGAAGAGGAAAAACTATGGTCCCAAATTCAGGAGTGGGAAAGCCAGGGTATCGTTCGAGAGGTACAGGAGGAACCATTCTTGATTCCGATTTTTGGTATACCGAAAAAAGATAATACTCTGACTCGGTGGGTTTCCGATTTTCGAAGGCTGAATGCGTGTATCGGGAAAAGGCCTTGTCAGTTGCCGACTGTTGAACATTCAATTGCTGGAGTTAAGCCGTTTTCGATTGGCAGTTCCCTTGATCTCAAGGATGCTTATTTTCAAGTAAAGATGCATGCTGAAGCATCTCGCTTTATGGGTTTGCAGTGTAAAAATCGTTGGTTTGTGTGGAATAGACTGCCGCAAGGGTATTCTAATGCCAGTTTTGAGTTTACCCGAGCGATTAGAACCGCTATAGTGCGAGCTCAAAAAAGAATGGATTCTCAGGTGCTATCTTATTTGGATGATGTTATTTTGCTGTCGGAAAATAAAGTGCAACACAAGAGGGATTTACGAATTTTGCTGGAAGAATTACGTAGGGATGGTTGGACGGTCGGATACAAAAAGTGTGCTTTCTTTCGAACTGAATTCGAATTTTTGGGGATAAAACTATCGACGCGAGGGATGACGCCTGGTGCCAAGCTTTGGAATAAATTGGAGGAATTAAAGAAACCGGTCACCAAAACTGAGTGGCGTTCAGTGAGAGGATGGTTCAATCAGCTAGCACGATTTGTTTATCAAGGACAGAAAGCGCTGGAGAGGTTGCAGCGAGCTGAGTTATTGTCGAGTGAGGTGATTTGGAGAGAGTTTTTGACCTTTTTACGAGCACACACAGTGCGTTGCAGTTATGTCAGTAAGGATTCTCAGTCTTTCGTTGTGTCAGTAGACGCTTCGAAGTTTGGGTGGGGATCAGTTTTGTTACACGAACAAAAAATAATAAAATGTGCCAGTGGGTCCTGGAATAAATCATTTAGACATAAAATGTCTAATGAACTGGAATTAGAAGCTCTGTTGCGGGCATTGGAGGTGTTCAGGCCTTGGATTTTTAGTCGGCCAGTGATCGTTATGACTGATAATTCCTCAGTTCAAAGTTTTATGAATCCGGCAAATACCAGTGATTTTATTAAAAGGCGACTGGATAAAATACTAGCAGTGGCTCCGGATGTCAGATTTATTCCAGGGGCAGCTAATGTGGTGCCCGACCTGTTATCGCGGTTCGAAGAGGGAAAAAAGGTACACGCAGCAACAGTTAAACCGACAGAAAAGGATTGGCAAGAAGTGCACCAAGGGCACGTAGGCGTCTACCAATCGTGGGCTCGCGAGCAAAGGTTAAAAAAGGGTTTTTCGCACGAAGAAATAAAACGGAGGGTGTCGGCGTGTGAGGTGTGTCAGCGTTTTCAGAAACGAACACCATGCGCGGAGTTTGGTTACATACAACAGTCGACAGCGCCGAATGCTGTGGTTGCTCTTGATTTTGTGGGTCCAGTACAAAAGTCTGCTGCTGGTAATAAATTCTTTTTAGTTTTGGTTGATACTCTTACACGACAAACACTAGTTCGTGCGTGTAAGCTTAATTCGGCAGCGGCAGCTGTAGCAGCGTTAAAAGAGTGGGAAGTCAAGTTTGGGAAAATAAAAAACGTGTTGACCGATAATGCCAGTTGTTTCTGGTCCTGGGCATATACTGGATATTGTATTTCGCGCGACATCGAAAGGATTTATGTGCCACCATACTCGCACAAATCCAACGGTTTCGTGGAGCGTGCTAATCAGAATGTGATTAGTCGCATTCGTCGGTTGATGTTGGCAGCGAAAACACAGGATTGGGAAAGTGTGTTAGGACAGGCGCAACAAGCTTTAGATACTATGGTGAACAGAGTAACGCAGTTTACTCCGACAGAACTCAGGCAAGCAGGGCCATCTATGTGGAAGGTCGCAGTTCGACGTATGATGGCTCACAGACAAAAGGTGAATGCGAAATATCGCAAGGGCTTGCGAGAACGAGAATGGAAGAACGGGCAGAGAGTTTACGTGTACGATTTCAAAAGGGAAACTCGTAAACAGCATAAATTCGATCCTTATTGGATTGGACCAGGACTTATTGTGGGGAGGGAATCTAGAACTATTTTGAAGGTGTCAATGCCACATCAAGTGATTAGAGTTCACTCTGATTTTGTTTTTCCTGTGAACGGTTAGAGAAAGAAAGCGCAGGGAAGCGTGTGGTGAAAAAGGAGAGTCGATAGTTAGATGAGAAGGGGAATTGGGACGAAATGAGACGCGTGGGTGTTTGCGGCTGAATGGCCGAGTTGTGATGACGGGAGGAACTTGTGGTTGTGGTGTGTTGAACGTTTGTGGTCGGAAAGTGAAAGGGGCGATACTTATAGGGGCTGTTGTTGTTGTAAGAGATGCCTTATTTGTTTTGAGTTTACGGAGTAACTTCGTCTGCGAACGTTTGGTTCTATTATCGTGTACAGTTCAAACTTTACACAACAGTATACACCCAATTCAACACATTTCTTGAAGTGAGGGGTGGAAATGCAAGCCAAACAACGAATGCAATCATCCACAAGAATCGACATTGGCACTAAAAGTCTTTTGGATAATAAAGTCATGGACTCAGTTTTCAACACCAAATTCCCTTCTTTTTACATCTGAGAACACCACGGAGATTGGCATGGGACCCGCAAGCAACCAAAATCAGCCCAAATTTACACAAAAAAGAACCACTTTTTTAGCCTCAGATATCATCGTACAAAAAACACACAAAACGTGCAAACATCCCATTCATTGCTTCTTTTTTTTTCTTTTTTTCTTTTTCTCTTTTTCTCCCTTCGTTCCCCCATCCCCAACCCCATCTTTTTTTTTTTGCACAACTAGGATTCACAACGTTGAAAAATTTCTTTCTTTTTTTTCCTTAGTAATGCTCAGTCATACAGTCATGCCTTTCCTATCTTTTTTATCTTTTTTTTTTTTCTGTCTCTCTCTCTCTCTCTTTTTCGAACATTTTTTTCTTCTGATAGTATTTTCCTTTCCCCCCCTGAAAAACCAAGCTTATGAGCATTGAATTTTTTTTTTCTTTTCCTTTTTTCAACTTCTTTTTTTTAAAACCTCTGCCATTAAAATTGCGAAAAGATATTCCTTACGTCTATTTTTATCCCACCCAAATCTTTAGAGCATATTTTTTTTCTTTTTTGTTTGTTGCTTTTTTGCTTTCTTTTTTTTTCCTCCACAGAAAACTAAATTCGCCATTCATGCTAAAAATCGAATGAGCGAAAATAAAAAAAAAACGGAAAAACAAATTGAAGGTTTGATACAACAGCTTACTATGATAGACCTTTTTTTCACAATGGTCCAAAAAAAAAAAAAGAAAAGACCCAGCAGAAAAAAAAAAGTGTGCCTAAGCTATCGATTTTTACCAGAATTCAAAACCATTGATTCTCATTGCATAGTCTATAGTTTTGATTTTCAGCTTCTCTTTTTCACCCTACCTTCTCTTCGTGATTTTTTTTCTCCCTTCAAAGAAACGGGGCATCCCTTGAATTCTTTACTTTTTCTCCCCCCATTTCCTTTCTTTTTTTTTTTTTTCACTCTTTTCTTCTGGAACATTACAAGCAGAGAGAAAAAAAAAGAACACCATGAAAATCGATAGGCTTCCACAAAAAACTGGAACGATTCTTTTTCTTCTTTTTTTTTTTCTTTTTTCCCTCCTCGCCTCTTTCTCACCACATTTTGCCCACCAATGTAGTAGGCTATGAAAAAGAACAAAAATATAGCACTACGAGAAGTAAAAAAAAAAAAAAGATATTTTATCATCCATGTTTTTTTTTTTTTTTTTCCCCTTCTTGCTGCTGTGTCTTGATATATATTTTTTCTCTTCTTTTGAACCATTGCTCAAAAAGGCACTTCGTGACGTTTTTTTGGGCCAAGGAAAATTAAGGGGAGGGGGAAGGAAGATATAAAAATAACACAGCCACGTTTTGGCAAAACCCACCGACCCCCACCCCATTCCTTGTCAACAAAAAAAAAAAACAAAAAAAACCCGAAAAAAACCATATTCGCAATCGGCGATATATTTTCTCTCGTCTTTCTACCTGTTGGCCCTACCCCATCGGGAATTCGAAAAAACAAAAAATTCCCAAGCAGGAAAAAGCACATATTTCGCCTTCATATACACTCAAAAAAGAGCGGGAAAAAAACCAAAAAAAAAAAAAGATAACAAAAACCCTGCTCATACTGCAAATCTCACCAAAAAAAACACATACATAACTATTGCTTTTCTCTTTTTTTTTGTGTTTTTTGTTTCAAAAAAGCTTCCACAGAGGTATATGTTTAAATGTGGATACTGTTCAGCTTTGCCATGATTTTTTTATTTTTTTTTGGTGATTTCTATTTTTTTTTCCCTTTTTTTTCCAACTGTTGCGTGCGATATGGTTTCATCTTATCCTCAAAATGGTGGGCGTTTTTACCAAGGCTTTTAAACAGCCAATTCACAGCCGGATCGGTTCGCCTCCACGGAGAGCAAATTTTCTTCGTGGGGTTTCACTTGAACCATACTCCAGGTTTTCACAAAAAATTGGTCGAACTCCTCTCGATTCCCCTGTTACATTTATAAAATTTATTCATACGTTTACTATCTGATCCTATTCTCAAAAAAAAATAGTTTTTTTATTTTCATTTTCAATGTAAATTCATATCATTTGAAAGAATCGAAGGTTTTTTCTCCAAAAAAACAGAAACATGTGTTTGGGAGGCAGGGCTAGCATTGCTTTTTTTCTTTTTTTTCTAAATATGTGTTTCAGTTATTATTATTGTTTTCTATTTTGTGAAAGAAAAGAAACAAAACTGAGCACAAGATGAACCTCAGAAAAAAAAAATAAAACAAGAAAAGGACCCCCCCCCCCACCAAAATTACAAAAAAAAAGCAACGTACGAGAAACCATATTAAACCATTTGAACAGTGCACCAAAAAAAAAAAACAAAAAAAAAACAGTGAAACGAAAAAAAAGGCATTTTCGTCGGTGAATGCAAAAAGAAAACTAAAAGATCGTACCGTTTTCATGATTGATTTCAACCACACTTTGCCTCTCATAAACGCGTTCTTTATATTGCCAGCATCTGCTATGTTACTACACAAGTTTTCGCTGGGGTTGAGGGGTTCCATCACATTCATTGCGGTGTGGAAAGGTTTTTTGGTTTCGGTCAGGCAATTGTAGTTCGAAATACTGTGGAGCGGCAAAAGCATGTTCTCGTCAAAATCAGGCATCTCTACACCCAGGAAAAGAAAAAGCCAAAACAGAAACAGAAACACACAAAAAGAATAATTTCTCTTTTCTTTTTTTTTTCTTTTTTCAATGTGTAAATTTTGAGAAGAAACGAACAGCAAAGGGAACAAAAAAAATATACTTTTAATTTGCCTTGATTTTTGAGTAAAAATCAGAATCACAGAAACTTTGAAAAACCAGAATAAAAGTGGTATGTTGAGGCAGCAACACAAGTACAAAGACTTGAAAAAAAAAACACAAAAAAACCAATATAGTATTGTCACTGGTGTTTGTATTCGGGGCCTATTGGCGTATTCATGTGATAAGTTTGATTGATAAACTGAAAACAAATAAACAGAAAAACTAAAACTAAAAATGCGAGTACCTGGGCAGTAGCCTGGAATTAAGTGAACCCGGCCAGTCAGAGTCAGACAACAGCGATGCAAATCAAATCTGCTGAACAGGGAAAGAAACTTGTGTAGCACCTGGACACAAAAAAAAACAGAGATTTGTGTTTCTTATATTCTGACAGTAAATACATATATATGAAATATATATATATATATATATTCTGTCATTAAACACACTAATCCATATCCATGGGCATCGTTTTTTTCTGTTTTTCAATTTCCTGTCAACATTGCAGATAAAGCCTCTCCGCCCTCCCCCAAGAAAACACAAAAGAAAAAGTTGTGTGAATTAAAAAAAAAAAACCATTGAAAGCGAAACAAAAGATGAACCATGTGGAACATGATGATCAGTCAACATTTTGTTTACATCTGGAAGTTTTCTTTTTCCTACCAGCTCCTTCAAGAACAGTTTTTTTGGGGGGGGGGCTTTCTTAACAATTTCATCTTTTCCATTTTCTCAGCATCACTCATTCAAGTTCCAAAAGTCTAAAAATCAAATTTTCGAGTTTTCCCCCGTAGAAAAAAAGGAAGAAAAAAAAAAAGAAAAAATGGCAAAATAAAAAGCCGAGCTCACCTCAAGCGGGGTCATGTGAGTAAGATCTCTGTGATGGACGTTGAAAACGTACAGCACCATGACATCCAGGGCATGACTCGACAGACCTATTTCAGCATCCAGAATCGAGGCTTCGTATCGACACCAAGCCTTGATCTGAAAATTACAAAAAAAAACACATATATACTTCTAAAAACTCGAGACTTCGAAGAAAAAAAAAAGGTCGAATAATTGGATTCGAAGATGGAAAACTACACTGGAATTAGCAAGGAAGAAAGAAAGCAGCCGAGAAAAACCCAAAGCTGCCAAAGCACACATCATGAACGGAATTTTTTTCACAATATATAAACCATGATCACTAATACATGCCATGGCGTTGCTCACCAGGAGAAGGCTTTTCTTCAACACGCTGTCTTTCTTGATGAACCTGTCCATTTCTTCCAGAAATCGAAGTTTTCGCAAGCCGCTGATGTGGTTGAAGCAAAGACACACTCGCATCCCCCTCACCTGGCACTTCACCACTTTCGCCTGCTGTACAAAAGAAACAGACCAAAAAAACCAAAAAAATAACAACCAAAATCCAAGATTCTTCTCAGATTTCCACTTTCTTCCGATTCTTTTTTCCCTGAATATTTAGAAAACGACTGAAGAAAAAAAATCTTCTGAATCTGCTGAGAAAGATATAATGGAATCTGTTACTACGAAACGACATCAAATAAAACGACTTCTATTTTGTAATGGGAGATCCACCCCACTAACAATTCTCGTTCACAATATAAAGGTGCAATTGGCAGGCAAAAAAAAAAAAAGGAAAGTGAAAAAAACTCCCGAACAAAAAAAAACATATCCCATCACGTGAGCACATCTGGGCAGCACCGGATTTTGGCTGACCTGTATTTCAACGATTCGGACATTTCGGGCCTCTGGGGCCTGCTCGAGGGCTTCTTGAACGACTTTATAACAATCCTTTTCAAATACTTCATCTCCACAGAGAATCGTCAGGTCCAATTCGCTGTCAGGCAAGTTCGTTCGAAGAGGGACCGATCCAAACTCAGCAATATGACACTGCAAAAAAAAAAGAAATTCGGAACCATTAGCATCAACTTTCCCCAGCAAACTGAAATAAATAAAAAATAATAAATAAATAAATAAATAAATAATACGAAAAAAAAAAAAAGTGAAATGCCTAACGGGTCTTTTTGTACTCTCTCAAAGAGCCCGAATGTGTCGTGCAGCCCTGGGGGAAAAAAACCGAAAAATCAACAGGTGACTCTGAACAGTTTCTTTTTCTTGGAAAAAGAAAATATGAAGAAATCACATTCAACATGCTTTCAGTGCCCTAATATTCTGAAGCAGAAATGCAAAAAAAGAAAAAGAAAAAACATAATGCAAATCGATATTTCACCCTGATCAGTCATTTATCCAGCCGTTTCCAAAAGACCAGCGCGCCTATTACTCCTCCGATGTTTTTCTTGAACTTTTTAAACTCTTTTCCGGTTTTCGGTCCCGCGAACAAAGCGTCCGAGGTCGAACTTCAAGAAACATTTTCCAAAAATATGTGGCGAACAGCGAAAAACCTCAGCGGAAAAATCTTTTCTACCTGGGAAGGCAGCTTTTCTCCAACTATTTTCTTGACCAAGGCCATGACCTCCAGGTAAAAAGCCCATGACGATCTCGTCGGCCTGAGCGCGTTTATCAACTCGGCCACGCCGCTCTTGTCACTCGTTTCTTCACTCGACCCCTGCGATCTTCTCATTACGACAAACCGACGATGATAAGAACCCAAACGCAAAACAATGCGTCAGCTTCGACGGGGTAACCCCCAAAAAACTTGCATGTTTTGAACACAGACGAACCCCAACGCGCGAACTAACAAAGCTAACATCCCCGCCAGACAGTTGGGGGGCGGGAGGGCAACTGTCTGTGCTGCTTTTCTGCTTCTTCCAACGGAAACGCACCTCATTTTCTCGCAATGGCTCCCTCGTTCATGGACTTGTGGGTCGTTCTTGACGACTTTTTTTCCTTCCCCGACCGATCAGGACAACCGTCAGGGAATAAGGTTAGTTCTCCGCGGTCGTTTGCTCTGAAGCTCGGCCTCTCTAAGGGAAGATCGATGTGACTCGCTCTCACGTGCTAGCCCCGGGGCTACGACGCCGTGAATTAGTTCTCCCGATTTATCGCGGAAAAACATCACCTGGGAGGGGGGGATTTTGGGTGCAGTTGCTGGCAGTTCCACAGTGTTTCTCGCATGCTGGACTTTGATCGAGGTCGGAAAACGCGCGGGTATCGGCCTCCGCTCATGGGGTGTGCAGTTTTCTAGTTAAAACATATTTTTCACATGGGAAAAGGCGATGAGACAGTCGCTGCCGCTGGGGGAAAAGCGTTAAAGAAATGGCAATTGGAGCCGCTCTGATGTGTGTTGTTTTGGGTGACCATTTTTTGATCCGGCAGATGTTGAGGATGGACTGGGAAGCGTTCAGTGAAGGGAGGGGGTGGCTTTCCAAAAAAACACTGTTGTTGTCCCCATTCCCAACGAACAAAAAAAAAGTTTCAAACACTCAGTTTCTGTTGTGTTTTTGAATGGCCCCTTCTTGAATTCGCTTAAAAAGTGCGACCCCTATTCCAACCAAAGTCCCTTCAAATACCCGACCAAGAAGAGCTCTAACTGTACAAACTGTCAGCAACTGCCCAACTGAATTACTCCTTTCCACACCCAAGTTCATAAGCACTGGATAGAGCATATAATCTCTAGCATAGAATCTCTGTTGGCATGGCATTTTTGCTTTTTTTTTCTTTGCTTTATTGCTGGATGCTCGGTTGGTGTGGGAATAGCAGAAACTGCCCCCCCCCCAAAAAAAAAACACACACAAAGGCAGCAATGACAATCATGTGAGGCTGATTTCTGCAACAAAACGCCCTCCTTTTCCTCAGTGGCAATCAGTGTTAAAAAAAAAAATCCAAACCCCAACAATCCCCCCAAACCGAAAAAGAATTCGTGAAAACATATATCATTGCGGCCAGCAACCCGTCTAATCCCAACAACAAACCTGGCAGAAAGAATAATATTTCCACCCCCAATACAAAATTGACCAATACAGCTCCTTCCACCCCAGATCCCAATATCAAGCTTTTGTGCTGCAAACAAATTTACACCCCTACCGACCGAGGTGTGAACATCCCTCCAATCGATCGACCATATTCAAACCCACCGCTTTCTTTTTTTCCCAGATGGGTTGATTCTTTTTCCTGTGTATATATATATATATATTTTCCCCCCAGCCTTTAGAAACTGCAGTGGCCTGGATATCGAGGGAAAGGGATAACATCCCTGATGTTTTCCATTCCGCAAACAAATTGCACCAGTCGCTCGAAGCCCAAGCCGAAGCCTGCATGGGGGACTGACCCATATCTGCGCAAATCTAAGTACCACCAGTAATCTTCCTTGTTCAGCCCGTTTGCTGCCATTCGCTCCTCCAGCACCTCCAGTCGATCTTCACGCTGGCTTCCACCGATCAATTCTCCGACTCTGCCCCCAAGTTTAAAAAAAAAAAATGAACGAGAAAAAGAAGAATAAGAATAAGAAAAAAACGTCACATGGAGGATTTTCTTTTTAAAAAAAAACAAGTTTTTTGTTGGACAAAATCGAGCAATCTGTGTTATAATCGTTTTCAATTTGAATATGCAGCTCCTAAACTTCAAAACCTTTTTCTGGGGTCGTCTTGGAAACCAGACAAACAGTAACTGAAAAATAAAAAAATACATATATAGATCTATTTTTTTTAATTTATTTTTCAAAAGATATTTTCCAATTTTTTCTTACCCAGGCACCAGCAGATCCATAGCAGCGACAGTTTTTCCATCGTCATTCAGCCTCATGTAGAAAGCTTTTATGTCTTTCGGATAATCCATCACAGCGATGGGAATTCCATCGAAAACTTTTTCAGTCAAATACCGCTCGTGTTCGCTTTGCAAGTCTGAACCCCATTCCACAGGGAATTCGAACTTTTGACCGGATTTCAACAGCAAATCCACGGCTTCTGTGTAGGTCACTCTTTTCACCGGCGAATCCACTATTTTCTGATGGGAAAGAAAAGAAAAAGAAGAAATTAACCTTTTTTTCTGTTAGGAATCCCACAAAGGCAATTCGAAATGCGAACAAGCATTTTTTTTAAAAGAAACGGAACAAATAAGGAGTCGCTTTCCGATGTTTTCCGATGTTAATTAACTTGTGACTTTTCGAACGCCACAGCTCATCTTAAAATCTGTGAATGATTGCTCAAAACGAGATGATATCGCACACTTCCGGGCCAATCTGCATTCTAATGCCCAAAAGACTGCTGAATATCAGAATTAAGTAAATGCCATCAAAACTTTTCTCGTCTTTGCAAAAAAATCCCAACATAAGTGCAAACAATGAATATATACTTTCACATGCTCCAGATTGAGGGGTACCTTTTCAGAAACAAATACTGGAAGATCCCACGTTTGTCCTATAAAAAAAAAAAGGCAACCCCCTAGAATGTTATTCTACATGAGATGATATACCCTCCCCCCCAAAAAAAAGAACAAACAAAAGGTTCAAATATATATACCTCACTTTTTTCTAAAAAACAACAACAATAAAACAAGCCACATACCTGTAGCCTGTCGATGAGGCCCTTCTCATAAAAGTTATTGAACAACCCCAAATCCTCCTGGCAATTCTCCAAAACTTGCGAAATGCAATGTTTCAGGTAAGCTTCGGCACAGTCCACGTCTTCCTCCAAATCAGCAAACGCTATTTCCGGCTCCACCATCCAGAACTCGGCCAGATGTCTGGAGGTGTTGGAATTTTCTGCCCTGAAGGTTGGTCCGAAAGTGTAGACCCTCCCCATTGCGCTAGCATACATTTCCCCGTTCAATTGACCAGACACCGTTAAGTAGGTTGGTTTTGAAAAGAAATCCTCTGAATAGTCGATGGAGCCGTCCTCTTTGTTGATCGGCAAGCTTGGGGCCTGTGTGAAATATAAAAATGTATATATATGACTAAGTAGCTTGATGACTAAACAACTTGATGACTAAGTAGCACAATGACTAAGCAGTTTCTTGTAGAGCGGACAATTTTCGAGATTGTAAAGTATTGGAGAGAAATGTTTTTGTTTCGATACATTTTTGTGGGGGTTTCCAATCCAGTTCCCCCCCCCCCCAAAAAAAAAAAAAAAGTTTGCAGAATATCAAATTTGTTAAGAAGATTGTACCTTTGATGCTCCATTGTCAGACTCGCCGCCATTCAAAAGCGTCGTCACCTATCAACGATAAAAAACTTCAACAGCTGAAGAAAAAAAAGTCAAAAAATATCGACTCCACTGCAGTTTTTACTGAAGAAAGTTAACATAGAAATTTTAAAAAATAAGAGGACAGCCCCAACTCCCCCCCACCTTTGAGAAAATTGGTTTAAAAGAAGTACAAGCAAATTCGAGAAATATGGTCCAAAAAAAAACAAAAACCGCTGCACCTGGAACATTTCCCCAGCACCTTCACAATCGGCGGCCGAAATCAAGGGCGAGTTCAGGTAATAGAAGCCATGTTTTTGGAAAAAGGAGTGGGTGGCGGCTGCCAGGGTGTTTCTGACTCTCATCACTGCAGCCATGGTGTTGGTTCGAGGCCGCAGGTGTGCAATTCCTCTCAAAAACTCTAAACTGTGCCTTTTCTTTTGAAGAGGGTACGTGCTGGGGTCGCAGCTTCCAAGCACACGTAGTGATTCTGCCTTCAATTCCACCTGATTGCAAAATATATCAAATTTCAGAAAAAGAAAGGCACACCCCCCCCCCAAAAAAAGGAGAAAAAAATGAGAGAAATAGACTGAATAGTTGGATTTCGAGACGAAAAACTGATTTCTGGCAATGGTACGTCCCCACCAAAAAGAAAAAAAAAATGAGAAAAATAAACAAAGCAAAGTTTGCTTGAATGCTTTTCCTATTCCCCTCATTCTTCAATGGTTAAATTTTTATATATTTATTCATTTTGTTTTTGAAAACTACTTTTTCTAGTGTTTTTTTTACTGTGGCTGTTTGTCGCACCTTTGCTCAATTTCGCACCTTTTGTTTTCCCCCAGGAGAGGTTGCCAAAACACCGACAGCACATACTGCAGTTCCGGTGTGGATTTTCCCCTCCTCCACAATTTCATACCCCTTACAATCTGACCCCAAAATCACTTGCAACCCAGCCAGCATCGACCCATCATTCACCTAGGTAAAACAACATCCCCCACAAGCTATCAACATTTAAAAAAAAATCGCTTACAGATATTTTCCCAGCCACAATGGGTGGACACAATTACTATTTTTAGCTTGTCGATTTTCGCCGAGAAAGAACAAAAAAACGCCTCAGCAAAATAATAGTAATTGGGGGATCTTGTGCTAAGATCTCTATTTTCTAAAAGATTTACCCCCCCCCCCTTCCTTTTCCACAGCAAAAAAAAAGTGTGAGAGAGAGAGGACAAAGTGAGAAAGAAAGGGATTTTTCTTGTGAGATCAAAACTGGAAAGAGACTGTACCTCCATGAATGCAAACGTCTTTTGGGCTCGTAAAGTTCGCACCCATCCCGACACTTCAAATACTTTCCCGACATTCGAAACGCCTTCACATTCACCACCCTAAAAAAGGACCAAAACCCTTTTGACATTCAACAAGTAGAGAAAAAAAAAAGTGGCATCTTCTGAATTGCAAGGATCGCTTGGAATGTATTTAGTTTTTCCCCTTTCCATTAATTTCAGAAACCTTTCACTGCCTTGATGGTATGTTTTTGCTTTTTTTTGTTGCCAGGAGCCGAAAAAAAAAAATCAATAAATGTCATGAAGATACACAATTTCTCCTCAATTTTTTTGAAAAGAATTTCGTTTCATTTTCTTTTTTTTTTTCAAAAAATTGAAAAAATTCTGACCTTGATTTCCTTGATCCTGGGTTTCGGACTGTATTCTCTCGCCTTGGTGGCCACCTCCGAAGAAGCCGCGCTCATACAACGCACCCCCTGTCGCGGCCGTAATCTATTGTTATTCAAGCAAGAGTGATTCCCGACATGACTCATTGGCGAGTTCGACGCCAAACACTCCGAAAATCCGCTGGAAGCAGAACCCGTGCATTTTTGCGCGCACGAAAAGTGGCGAATCTTAGATACTGTGGCGGCGGCACGCAAGGAGGGACACCGCACGAAACTACCCAAAACGCTCATCGAACGAATCTTTGCCCCACCGCGCGGGAGGGTCGTTGGGTTTTCAGAACTTCGGTTTCTGGGCAACCCATGCCAAACGTGAAAATTTATTTGGACTTTTTTGCACGTGATTCTTCAGTCATGCTCGCATGTCAGACTGGCGGCGGAAAAAAAGCTGTGACGTTTATGTTGGTGGTGGACGTCGAATTGGCGAGGCGTCAAGGTTGATGAGATTTCGAACGGAGGTCACAAGAGCATGACTTTCTGCGACTACCAGTGTTGTCGCCGCTAGCCGCGTTTCACGTTGCTTGAGCGGTCCTTTTCCATCAATTCGTCGTTCGGGGGGGGGCTCAGACTCACTACCATCTTGCTCGGGTGCGGCGTACCCATGTTGGCGTCTGTGTTGTTTCGAGGGAGCGCGAAAACGCGGTCGCTGTCGCGACTGGGCTTGATTTCCTCCAGCGAACTCGACAACCTGTTTTCGGGAGCCTGCCCCCATCGGAGAGGAATCCATGACGACGAAACCATGGACGAGGTCACGGCGCCGTGGGTTCGCCAAGTCATCAGCGGCTCGCACCTGATGCGGAATCCCAAGTACAACAAGGGGCTGGCGTTTTCCGACGAGGAGCGAGATCGACTGCACTTGCGTGGGCTGGTTCCCCCGGCGGTGCTTGCCCAATCGGTGCAGCTGGAGCGCTGCATGCTGAACATACGGCGGAGTGACGACCCTTTGGACAAATACACGTATTTACTGTCGCTGTTCGAGCGTAATCAGACGCTGTTTTTCCGCGTTTTGGTGGAGAACTTCGAGGAGCTGCTGCCAATCATACACAACCCCACGGTGCGGATGGCGTGTCGAAAATACAGCTTGATGTTCAGGAGCATTCCTATGGGGATGTTCATAACGTTGCAAGACAGGGGCAGGGTGTACAGCATTTTGAAGAATTGGCCAGAAAAGAGAGTGAAACTGATGGTCATCACAGATGGTAGGTCCATGCAGGGGAAAATTTTACAAATTGTTTTCTATTTATTTTTTTTCCTAACAAAAGAAAATGCATGAAAGAAATGGATGGAATTTATTTTCAGTTTTTTTTGGTCTGATATGGTTTCTTAATCGCCTGCAAAAGCGAATGAACTTTGAATGAATTGTAGATATTTTGGTCAAAATATATATTGGATGTATATTGATATCCTTGAAATCAATTATTATTATTTTTTTGTTTTTTTTGGGGGGGGGAGAACGAGTAAAGTTGTGGGAAAAGGCAGTTCTATTCCTGAAAAAAAGCCCAGTGAAGGTTGGATTGCAATTTTGGTTAAAGCGAATCTTTCATTTGGTTTTCAGTGTTTAATTTTCTTTTTTAAAGGTACAACACTCCGTAGGTTAGCATTAGTGCCAACACACCATCGGAATCTTCAAATTTTTTCGATTCCTAAATCAAGAATATTTATTCAATATTTAATTTACTAAATATTTGTTGGTGGATGATAGGTGCAAGAGTGGGGCCATTGCTGGACCCCGATGAGGATTGCGATTTGGGGGTCCAGGCCATGGGGGTCCCCGTTTCGAAATTAATGATGTACACAACATGTGGTGGAATTCATCCGGACGCATGCGTGCCAGTCTGCATAGATGTTGGAACCGATAATCAGGTGACCATTGAATTGAAGTTTTACTCAAGGCCTAACAGCCCAGTGCGGCCCGTTCTCGGAAATGTGTTATAGGCTAGATGACCATGTAATTCAATAATTTTTCTTGCCCCAACCAAGGCACACTTGAAAAGGATTACTCACACTTTCAGATTAATGGGGGTGAGTAATTGTTTTTCCAAAATTGTAAACTATTTTATAATGTTTTTTTTCAAGAATTTTTTATGCGAGTGTGTGTTTAAGATCCTGAGTTCGCGATTTTCAAATTTGTCTAGGTGTCACATGTGCGAAATTTGTAGTTTTTCCACCCAATGACTGTAATTCCATTCATTTATGGATAAGATTAGTAATCAGGAGCTTTTTTTGGTTGGTTGTAGGATCTTTTGCAGAGTCCGTTCTATGTGGGCTCGAAACATCGACGAGTTCGAGGTGAGGCCTACGCAGCCCTGCTTGACGAATTCCTCATGGCAGTGAAAAGGTACTGTAAAACAATAATAGGAAAAGGTTTCTCAGGTTTTTTTCTTGCTTTTTTCCCTCTAGAAAACACACACGAAACGAAAAATCCAATTATCGATACAGTACGCAACAGCCACAGTCCCCACTCTGGTCTGAAAGTTTCGTTTTCTGCCCCACTCAGCACCGCATCTCGATTTTCAACAGAAAAAATGTAATATATATTGAAACGGGCTGCACTCGGCAATCTCTTTTGCCGTGTGTAACAAATTTCAATATCAAAAATATGTATACTTATATGTAGATAGATGTTGCATTCACAATGAAGATACATGTGTGTATGAATCTAGTGTGGGGTGCCCAGGCGATTTGGAAACTCGGTATTCCTTCAGTTCGTGGACATGCAGCACGAAACGGCCACCGAGCTGGTGAATGTGTATCGGAGCGATTTCCCTTGCTTGCATGATGGCACTCATGGAAGGGCTGCCGCCATCCTAGCAGGTGAAAACCGAAAACTAATTGCATTTGAAAAAAAAACAGATTTAAAAAAATGCTGGTCTTTGTGGGATTAGCATTTTTGCTGTGGAAGATGGAAACAGAAAAAGGAGTGAGGCTGTATTAAAGCTGAAATCATGGAAAAAGAAATGAAAAATTAATTAATTTACTGATGTTTTGGACTGTGGAAAGATTACATAAGGCCTTCAGCCTGAAATTTTTTTCAATTTAATTCTTTAAGAGAGAGAATAATGGCTGGAAAAACATTCAGCATTTTTTTAAGTAAGAATAGAGCAAAATCGTGAATATAATTTTAAACAAACTTAATATATCCCCCCCCCCCTTTTCAATTTTCCCTATAAATGAAAAAGAAAAATTGAATTGAGATTGGCACTGATTGAAATCCTGATAATTTTTATTTATTATTTTTTTTTTTTCAGGTGTGTTGGCATCTCTACCATTGATGGAGAAAAAACTGGAGGAGGCTGTTATTATGTTGGTTGGAATGGGGGAGCTCGCATCGAACACTGCGGAATTTTTCGCGATGGATATCGCTGGGCGGACCGGAAAGACAGTCATGGAAGCGAGGCAAAACATTTGGTAAGATTCAATCCATTACCCTCTCCCTTTAAAAAAAAAAAAAGGAAAAAACACCTTGCACCACGCGAGCAATCGCTGGAAATTGATATTTTTGTGTGCCCAGCGTTTTTTGTTTTGTTTTTATTCGGTCTAATAAGGTAAGTTTTTCTTATTTCTCATTTTGAGAGGAGCATGATTTTTTAAATGTTTTTTTCCCCTGAAACCCAGCAGCCTGCATGAATCAAATGAATGAATGGATATGCTTTTTCTTTGGATACTATTCTCAAAAAACCACAAGATTTCAGAACGGGGCTGTTTTTGGTGTTACTCCAGGCTGGTTGATGACAAGGGATTAGTCACGAGGGAAAGGCCAGATAGGGCTACGGTCGAAGAATACAAAATTCCTTACATGCATCCAGGCGCTCCATGCGTGGATTTGCTTTCTTCGGTCAATAAAGTGAAACCAGATGTATTGATTGGGTACGTTCAGTCAATCTGCTTTGTTCTCTTTTGCTATTTTATTCGGAATTTATTTCTTATTTATTCCTTTTTTGAAGGCGTATTCTCGTTATCCAACAATGACTGTTTTATTTTTTTTCCGCTGTATATTCAGTACCTTGAAGAAGTTTGCATGGTGATCTCAGTTGTTGGTGTTTTTTTTTTCTGAAGTTCAATTTTTTTTCATATCAGATGCATCAAAGTTATGGGATATATATATACATATATATTTTTTTTTTCACTTCTTTTTTTTTTTTTTAAACATCGCAATTCAATTCCCTGAAGCTGCGATAGAAATATGCATGAGTGTGCGTGTGTGCGTTATTTTTTTCTAATTTTGAATTTGTATTTTACATCAGGTGTAGTTTTACATCAGTTCCCCCCTTTGATTTCGATAAAGCCGTTTGTCAAGCTATGGCAAAGAACTGTAAAAGGCCACTCATATTTCCACTGAGTCCATCCAGAGCTGAAGTTTCAGCATACGATGCATATTCATGGACCGACGGTCGGTAAGTTGCTGCTTCTCTTTTATTTTAGTTTAGTCCCTTTTATTGTAGTTTATTCACTTTTTTTTTTAACAAAAAAATTAATATATGTATGGTTTTGGAAGAACACCTCAACTTTTATGTGCTGAACCATTTCCTTTCAGATTTTGGATTTTTCTACTTTTTTTCAAGCCCATTGGGCTTTAATGCTTCATTTTAATGTTAAAAGTGGAAGTGTGTTTTTTTTTTGTTTTTTTTCCAGATGTCTTTTTGCCGATCAAGAAGGTGCAACAAGCATTGTTACGTTGGCGGATGGAAGAAAATTCTTTCCTGCTCAATGTCACACCACATACATTTTTCCAGGCATTGCTTTGGGGACATTGATATCGAGGTATTCTCAACTTAACATTTTTCTTAAATGGAAAAATCTACAGCTGAACTTGCAGCAGTGACAACTTCCTCCAAGCTCCCCAGTACCATAATGTTTTCAAGATAATTTCATATTTTCCTTTTTTTTTTTTTTTTTTTTTGGGGGGGGGGGTCCAGTCGTAGTTTTACATTTTTTATATTTTTTTTTTCAAAAAGGATTTTGCCCTTTTTCTTGAAACACTTCTGTGCGATTTAGGTCGATCAAATTGAGTGTGGAGCAATACATTGATGCTGCGAAAGCAGTGGCTAAACTTGTTACCAAGGAAGATTTGGCACGAGGTGACTCATTATCAGAATAAAAGGAGAAAAAAAAATGTTCCCTGTCTCTCTGCTTTGATTTTTTTTTTATTTTTTAATCGCAAGAAGCCTGTCAGATTACTGAACCTTACTGGAATTGGCTTGCTGGGCGGAAAAAAATGAGCTCTTTTCAGTGGTCGATTACTTGACAGGCTTCGACAGTGCCAACAGAAAAACCATTTTCAGAAAAGAAATGGCTGCAGAAATTCTACATTGGAGAAGAATAATCCCAACCATGATAGTGTCCCCACTCCTCCAAAAAAATCTACTGGTCATGAATTTAATTCTGGTCATATATATATATATAAATATAATTGATCTTTTTGATTTTGTGGTGTTCAAGGGGCTGTTTATCCTCCCTTGAAAGGCATCCGGGAAGTGGCTGCCAGAGTTGGGGTTTCGGTGGCACAAAGGAGCTACGAAGAAAAAACTGCAACAAATCTACCAAAGCCCCATTCGCTGCTGGACCTAGCAAAAGAGTTCATGTATAATCCAGTTTATAGATCGTTTCGCTGAAGAAAACAAAAAAAAGGGGGAAGGGGGCTTAGAAAAGCTGTAAAAAAAAATTTTGGTAGCAAAGGGTGGGAGCAGAAATTTTTGACCGAGGAGAAAAGCAAATGTTTGCTGTGTTTGTTTTTTTAGAATGGGGCATGTGGCAGTTGAAATTTTGGGAAAAGGGGATTTTGCATGTAGACTGTGGAAGAATGGCTTTTGTAATGACTTATTTCTTGATGTCGTTCCTCTGGGAAACACAAAAATGTCAGGAAATACCCCCCTCCCAAAAAAAAAAAAAAAGAAGGAAAATAAAGTTTGATTGGATGTGCTACTGAACTGCTAGTCCCGCCGCCATTCCAGTTGTTTTTTCCATTACACCCAGAGCTCTATTTTCAAAAATTATCCACCCAGTCTCACAACAAAAAGTGGAAAAAAAAACAATTCACCAATGTAAAAAACCCATAATCGGGCCTAAACTGACAAATTGTATTTAATAAACGATTGCATATTACAACCATTTCTGTTAAAGGGGTGGTGTGAAAAGCCACAAAATACAAGGCCGAAAAGATCGCAAACTCCCTCCCTCCACCCCCACGAAATGGAAAAGGGAAACTAAAGGAGAAGAAACTTGTAGCAGAAAACGACAAAACAGATTGTTTTTTGGTCCAGACATTTCATTTCGTCAAAGAAAAATAAAACTTTTGAGACTCTTTCCACCATAGCTTTTTCAATTCACCACTCTCCACCAGATAAAGAACCCCCTCTCAAGAAAAAACAACAAAACAAAAAACGAAAAGAAAAAAAAAAAAAACAGAGTGAGATCCCAGGGTAATTCGAAACTACAACACTTTCTATATTTGGATTTTTTGCACTTTGAAAACTAAAAACTTCAAGGAAAAAAATTCTGGACGCGACAAAAACAAGGCTATTTTATCAATATTCCCACTTAAATTCTTCCCTACCCAAAATAGTTGCTAAATGGTGATTGAATGGTCGATAGAAATCTTGCAGCAATATTTCAGTTTCAGGGAGCATTTTGCCCCTATCCTGCCGGCACCTGCTCAAAAATAACCAAACAGCAATAATAGAACAAGCAATGTCCTTTTTTTTTGAATCAATTCAAAGAAACATGCATATCCAATGTAATGAATGTGTTGTTTGAGAAGACGCTTGAAAAAAAAATGGGACGGCAGCACTTTACTTTTATAGCTGTTTCAGATCTTTTCAGAAATGCATATCGAAACGAAGAGAATAAAAAGCACTTTCGCCAAAAAAAAAAAAAAGAAAAGAAAAAAACACCAACAGCTTTGGAGGTCCAAATGGTGATTCAAAATACACAACTCCAAGACACAGCGCTAATGCGCTAGCTATTTTTCAGTCCATTTTCTTTTTTTCTATTTTTCAATTTCATTTATTTTTCTTTATGAAACAAAAGGGGTTGCTTGCCACGAAGAGGTTCTGCTGTACAAAAATCATATCGTTTGTATCAAAACCTTTTCTTCTTAAAAAATATGTATAAGTATATTAGGAATTGCTTTTTAGGCGTCGACCCACTCTGGAATTTCTTGTGAAGCGATATTGCCCCTGTTTGCTTCCACCTTAATTGCTGCATCTATGTCAGACTCGGATGGCTCTGGGAAATTCAAAAAACGAAGAACCTAAGGGAAAAAAAAGCCCAAAAAATATCACAGCAAGAAAAAGTCGACCCCACTACTCTTTCTTGCCTATTTTATCCTGCGAACACAGTTGGTCAATTTGAAATAAAAAGATGCTCCATTCTGGGTTTATTTACAAGAGGTGTCAACTCTTGCACAGCAGATTTTGTTTCTAGGAAAAAAGAAAAAAAGATGAATTTCCCTTTTTTTTTAAATGATGATTGGATGAAAAGCTCATGAAAAGTTTCTGATGGATTCCAAACCATTTCAAAAAAAAAACACAATGTTCGAAACAAAAATTTGAAAACCTTTCTCATTCAATAGAAGCTTTTTTTTAACTTTATTATTCTTGTTATTCTTGTTATTGTTTGTTTTTCCAATCCCAAAGGTGTTTGCTAAACAGCATTAATGGTTGGTTTTTTTTGGGTTTTTTTTCGAAAGCAAACACAAGTAATAATTAAATAAGTAAAACATGGAAAAAAATGGGGAAAAAAAATGGGGAGACAGATAGATATTGCATATGCATGCGAACTGGACATTGAGACTCGCCTCTCTGAGGTGTTGCTTGGGTCGCTTCGAAAATTCTTCCAGCTTGATTATTTTGATCATGTTTTTGGGATAAACAGCCAGCCAGTCCGGCATTGACATGGAATACATTCCTTTGACTAATTGTTCAGCAGCCGAAAACTTTTTCACAGCACAGTATCGAGCCGAGTAGCCATCCTGATGAGAAAGAAAAAATCCAAATATAAGAAAATAAGTGTAATTTATTAGAAGAATGGACAGGGAGTATATGCAAAACAGTTTTTTTACCTCATGGAATACGCCATTGTATTAGAAAAAAAACAGAATATAACCGTATTTTTCAATATTTTTATTATTTTATTCTTTTTTTTTTTTTTTTGGGGGGGGGGCATCAAAACAAATCACATTCAAAAGAGTGTGGAACATCAGTAATATAAAGAAGAAGAAAAAAAACGATAAAGTTTTTTTGCATTGAAAAAAACTTTAGCTTATCGAGTGGCACAGACTGCATGAAAATTTCCAGCTCCGGCCAAATATCTTGTAGAGTTATTTCAAGAATTCACAATTTATGCAAGATTGAATATCGACAAAAAATGGGCAACCCCCCCCCCCCCCCCCTCTCTCTCTCTCAGAAAAAAGTATACCCACCTCAACCATGCACTTTTTCATTGTGTCGATTTTCTCGGAAACAAATTTATGGAAACTTTGGCTGGACATTTTTCCGTAATGTTTGTAAATGCCATAAAGGCAGCCGTAATACCAATAGGCCGAGAAAATTCGTTTCACAGGATCTCGAAGCATCAATATCAATTTCATGTCTGGTTGAATTGACTTCAGAACCTCGGGCAGGAGCACCTACAAAAAATATATAATTACAAAAAAAAAAAAACACTCCATAAAATCTTCGAGAAAAAAAATCTGGGTGTCTGTAATAAAACAAATAAACAAACTGGAAAACAAACAAAACCTTTCAACATAAAAAGATAAATCATAGATCCATTTCCCCCCCCCCAAAAAAAAAACTCGACAAATTCTTTCTATTATGTATACAAGTTTTCACTGCAGCATCAAAGTTTTTTTGGGGGGGGGTTGTTTTTCCTGGCACTGTACCTGCTGATTTTTGGATCCCCGCACCCCCACTCCAGAATAACTGAACGTGTTGGAGCTAGCATCACATGTGATGGTTTCGTTGGAGGTTTTGGAATCATGCAAAACTTGGGCGAAATCATCGTAAATATCCAAATACCAATCCCAAGGGTGATTCTCGTCCCAAAAATGCGGACCTTTGTTTTTCGAAGTCATGAAATTACTGTAGGAAAAAAACAAATAAAAAAAATTAAATGTGCATTAGAATGAATCATTAGTATTTTTGCCATATACTCCCTCCAAATAAAATGACATAAATAAATTACCAATAAATTGTAATCATTTTAAAAAAATGCAGGTGCGAGAATCGTGATTATTTATCATGGAGCAGTGGGCAAGCTAGTACATGGGAGTTTCAGCCTCGATTTAATATATTTGAATAAAAATAATTAATACTAAAAGCAAAAAGATAATGCCACTCTCATTTCCCTCACGTGATTTTCTCCAGTTTCGCATACAGATCCGTCGTCCCACATTTCGAAACACCGATTATGCTGAAATAAGGCAGACATCGAAACCGGCCATCCTGAGCAAAATAGCAAGGATTCTTGTAGGCAGCTTCCAAACCCGTCACATCAGCAAGGGCATCCCTTATCGTTTCAGCGACAGACTCAGGGGAGGGCTCCATATAGTCGCCAGTAAATGCTGAATGGATCCTGGGGACCGCCTCTTCTTCCCCGAAGTGGTGTGGTTGGTTTCGGAGGATTGCGTTTTGGTAGTCTCTAAAGGGTGCCGTCTGAGTTTTGTCCTCTTGGGTTTTTGATTGGGTTTCGTTTGATTTTCTTCGGGGAGCCTTGGTCTGTATGTCAGACTACACAGCAATATTAAGAACGTGGCCAAAATGGAGGATCATGGTCTGTCAGACATGATGCCTTGGAGTTGAGGAAGCAGAGATCGGATGGCCACTTACCTGCGTTGATTAACACGCAAGCACAATAAAGAAAGGGGGAAAAGAGGGAATTTCGACCAGTCAGGAGAAAAAATAAAAGTAAACACATGAACTTTTTAGAGTTTATGGTTGTCGATAAAATCAGAGTTGTTGGGGAAAAAAAAAAAGAAAAAAAAGAAATGATTTGAAACAAAAACATGGACAAATTGAAGGAGGTGGTCTCAAAGGCAAGAAAAAAAAAAACTAGGTACGGAAAAAAGCAACACAATTGTTTACTCAACATACTTATTCAGAAAGGAATTTTTAAAATGAGCTTTCATCAAACAGGTGTTGATTAATACTCCACCAATTTCGCTTTTAATTTTTCACCTGGTCATTTTTCGCGCTCCGTTGTTGAATTGGGGCAATTTTTGTCAGAAAGAAGGAATGCTGATTTCCACATTCGGCATTCGTTACAAAAAAGTTTTCGGAGCCTTTCACAATCACAGGCGTTTCATTGGTCGATCCTGAATTTCCGTTTCGCCCCATCAGCAACACCTGTGGGAATAGCGTATGAAATATTAGTAATAAATAAACTAAAATAAACATTTTTTGAATTGAATTCAATTGAATTGGCCCCGAGGATGACCGTCAATTTGCTAAAAACAGTCGAGGAATGTTTTGAAATTTTTGACGAATCGTTCAGGGGCCTTTGCAGAATTTTGGGTGAGGTAGTATGAAGATTCCAGTCTGCAATGAAACACCCATAAACAAAAATAATAATAATAATTTTATATATATATATATTCACGAATCAAAAATTTTATGTAGGATTTTTTCTTCCTTTCTTTTTTTAAATGCCTCGGAATAAAAACCTAATGCTGCCCCTCCAACGTGGAAAGCACCCATAACATGCACCCTCCAACAGCACATCTGCTTCCTTTTTCGAGAAAAGCTCCTTAGGAAAGGTAATTCCGTTTTTGTTATGCCCTTCCTTGTCTACGCTGAGAAATCATAGAAAATTTGCCAATTTTTTTTTCAAGCTGCAGACTGTGAGAAGAAAAAACATAAAAGGAAAATTTGTTGGGAGAAAAAAGCCTCACCTTTCCATCTTTGAGCACAACATGGGCATGATATTCTCCAGCGGCCAATCCAACAGCAGGCCCATGCTTTGTTCCTTTTCCCACCGACTGCATTTTCTTAACGAACGGCTCATCGCTGCAACAGTAGAAAATGGAAAAATAAAAATAGAGACAAAAATAAACACCTCCCCATGCAATCTTGTGAAGGGAAAAAGTTCAAAAATGAAACAAAGGTAAAACAAAATTAATAAAATGAACGAAAAAATGTAACAATTGAAGAGTCATCGTTACGGAAACACACACACACACACACACACTCATGGTCACAATTCCTCAAGGGTGATTTGAAGGTTTTTTCAAAAACAATGTTCAACGTTGCTTTTTTCTTCTTGAAAAAGGTAGAGTTTTATAATTTCGTTCATTGATATTCCTTACCCTCCGAACATAGAACACCCCCAATAGTACACAGCTCCTTCCTTTCCCAATGCCAACCCGAAACATCGTCCGGCGGCTATTTTTGTTATTTTGGATGGCAAGCCTTCCACGATCGAGGGGGTCAATCCATCCTCAGAGTTTGCAATGACCCTGCCCAGCTCACCCTCCTATCTCGACAGCAAAACAGAAGGGGCCACTACGACACTGATGTAATGAGGTCATTTTCAGGGTATATGGGACCCTGGTGATTTTTGAGGTTTTTGCCCTGTTGGGTTTCACACCCAGATGGTGACTATGTACTGGGCAAGGATAATCGTAATGCTTGTAACGCTGAACGTGTAACGCCCAGGCAACGCCCAGATAACGCCCGGTCATAACCGAAAGTGTCGTACGATTGGAGTACGAGCGTGACGACTTGCGCCAGCCAGAAACAAGAAAGACTCGAATGATCATCTCGTTGCGTGGGGCGTTCTCTTGGCCTGCCCGTTTTCGCTCGAGAATCGATCGAAAATGCTCCGGTCGGGGCTTCGATTGGCGGAAAAGATCCTGTTGCACAGTCGACTGAACGTCCCCAAGCAGAGGGATTTCCAGAGGGCGTTCTGTGCGGTGGATCCCAACGCGGAAGACGAGACGTATAAGTTCTGTATCGTAGGAACGGGCCCCGCCGGTTTCTACGCCGCCGATCGAATCCTCAGGAGATTCCAAAAATTTCCTAAGGAAATCGATTTCATCGAGAAGCTGCCATTTCCCTTTGGGCTGGTCGCCACTGGGGTGGCCCCAGATCACCACCCAACCAAAAACGTCATAAATCAATTCGAAAAAATCCTGGAAAAACCGGAGTGCAGGTACTTCGGGAACGTGGAATTCGGCAAGCAAATCAAATTGGCGGAGCTGAGGGATCTGTATCATGGAGTGATTCTGGCTTATGGTGCAGAGGGGGACGTCGACATGGAAATCAGGGGGGAGGACCAGAAAGGGGTTTTCTCAGCCAGGGAATTCGTGTGGTGGTATAATGGCCACCCTGACTACAAAAACCTGGATATCGATCTGAGGGGTGTCCGAAACGTTGCGATTTTTGGTATGGGGAATGTAGCGCTGGATTGTGCCAGGATCTTGCTGAAGGACCCCAAAGAACTGGAGAAAACTGACATTGCTGACCATGCTCTGGAGGCGCTGAGAAAGAGTGACGTCACACAAGTGCATATTTTAGGCAGGAGGGGACCTGCCCAAGCCAAATTCACGTCGAAGGAGCTGAGGGAGCTCTTGCTGATGGATGAAATGGACGTGGAAATCAAATTAGACGATTTGAGGTTGGATAAGGTCGACCGGTTGGCCATAAAAAACGTGAGAATGAAGAAGAGGATCCAGATCATTTTGACTGGGGCCATGCAGAACAGTGACGACAAGCGGAGGATGGGGATTGACAGCTCCAAACGGTTGAGTTTGAGGTTTTACCGGATGCCTAGACGGGTGATTCCTAGATACGAGGGGGAGGAGGGCAAATTCGAGCTTTTGACGGAATATACTCAACTGTGCGATCCTCCAGTTTCAAATCCGAATGGACCGAGGCCATGCCGGAGCACAGGCAGGATAGAGGGCTTCCCAGTGGATCTGATTCTGAAAAGCATCGGCTATAAAGCGACCAGGGCGGAAAAAGACATTCCCTTCGACAAGGAAAAGTGTGTCGTTCCGAACATCGAGGGGAGGGTGGTGGAGGCCCCAGGAAGCGAGAATTTCGAAAAGGGGCTGTATGTGTGCGGCTGGTTGAAACGAGGCCCGTCGGGGATAATCGGAACGAATCTGATCGATGCAGAGGAGACTGTCGACTGTGTGTTTATGGACCGGAAAACGTTGCTGGAGGGGAAAACCTCGGCAGAAAATGGCGAGGGGGTGGAGGGGGGTAAGCAAGGGAGAGAAGGGCTGGAACGAGTGCTGAAATTCAGGGGGGTTCGGGCGGTTAATTATGAGATGTGGAAAAGACTGGATAATTATGAGGTTCGGAAGGGGGAGGCTCTGGAACGGCCCCGAGTCAAGGTGGTGGATAGGGAGGTGATGCTGGACATTTGTTTCGGAAAGTTTCAGGAAATAGACGAGGTTTCGGCGGAGTCTGGCGCTGCAATGGGAGGCTGAATACGTATTGATTGATGTATGTATGTTCCTCAGAGGATGGGTTTTAGGATGCTTATGTGTACAGAGGGGATTTCCTATGTCTTCCCCCCAAACATTCTCTCTCCGAAATTTCAAGAAATTTCTTGCTATTTTTTGACCTTTTTTATAATCAGAGTGTGGTCACTAAGGAATACATCTTTAGTACGCAGGTTTATCCATGTTATTTTTTTTACCCAAAGGGGGGGGGGGGGGGTTATAAAAACCGTAGATGGATGGTGGGGGTCTATCCTTGGAAGAGCTTTTTTTTTATGTTTTCGTTCGATTGTGCTTTCGTTTATGCAGGAAGAATTCGTGAAAAGAGAAACTGGCTTCAACATCAAGAATTCGTTGTAGAACTTGTGTATCCATGGAGTTTTGTGCAAGTTATCTAATGTGTATATGTATGTATAGATATATATCCATGTTCTATGGGGTTTTCCATTAAATTTCATGATCTATTATTTGTACAGATGTATATTCAGTCCTAAGCTATACTCGATTAAATCTAGAATGATTTAATCCTTTCTTTCTTTCTCTTTTTTTTTTTTTTTTGGGGGGGGGGGGGAGTGGAGGGGAGAATTAAATATTGAAAACAAACGAATAGGCCCACCTATTTGCGTAGCAGTACATCTGTTTGAGTCGAGATGAACCTATATTTCCTCTTGAATGATCGATCGGATTGAAACCTATGTCTGACCTGGTTGGATGATCGAACTCCGTTTTTTTTCAAGGTCTCTGGCAATTGACCGGCATAGCCATCCGATCCACTGTCACAAGTCCACACTCTGCCTTCGGAATCCAACAGCATGGAGAACACGTAGCCCACGTCCACGGATCGAATCCTAGCATCTCCAAATCCTGTGATGCGCTTGGGTTTCACATGAGAGTGGGCATTCAAGCCTCCCTTGCCAGTCTGGAGTTTTCGAAGGATTCCTGGCTCTCCGCAGAAATTCAACCCCCATGTGAACACCTGTTATCGACATTTTAAAGGGTTTTTTTGGTTTTTTTTGAGTCGGAAAAACTTGGAAAAGAAAAAGAGTGTGGTGCAAAACCTCTGGCACACTAGGTGTAGGATCTTGTGTTTTACTTGTGTTGCATTTTCCCTCACCACAGAATGGATAAAAGCCCATGCGGATAAGGATATTTCTAAAGCACAATGCAAACAAAAAAACCAAATCGTACAGTTTGTTCAAAGCTATTTTTTTGCAAGGAGTGCAACAAAGACAAGGGCCTTTTTTGTCGTGCAATGAAGAATCTGAAATATGGAATCTTTAAACGCTCGAGTAGGTCGCTATGGCTGTACAACTGGGGCCTGTTTCCATTATCAATTAATGAGCTATTGCTATGAAGGAACAAAGTTAGAACAGTCCTTTCAATCTGTTTTTTTTTTTTGCTCCACAACCAATCATATCGATCATATTCTGAATTCAGATGGCCACCCACCTGGCCTTCGCTTGACAATGCCACCGTAAAGTATCTTCCAGCCCTCACTTGGATAATTTTCGGCGTGGGGCGGATTTCCCCCCAGTCAATTTCGAGCAATTCTGCCGAGCGGCATTCTGCTCCTTTCTCGCATTTCACCTGCAGGACATTTTCCTTTTCTTTCAAAGTTCAAATTTTGCTGCAAAATGTGCAGAACAGGATTCAACCTTTGGTCGAAAAGCTGCAGCCCAGGCAAATACGAATCATAAACCAAACAAAAAACTATGAATACAGAAGTTGCATATTCTGCCAGGTCAAAGCCCTCAGAGTAACAGAAGAAAAACTACGGATTCACAAACAATGAAGGCTGCTCCTTTTGACTTTTTGCAGGTTCGGTATTCCTTTGCTTCGTACCAATTAATTTACTGTTCTCTATATTTATTCATTTTTATCATTTTTTTTTTGCCTCAAGTAGCTCGTCCACGACGCAAATGAGTAATACTGACCGGTGTAATACTTCTTTTCCATTTTATTCATTTTTTCCGTTTTATTTGCTGTTTTATTGTCGATTATTTCTTACGTTTTGCTCATCGATACCTTCTCTACCCAGCTGCCCGAAATCATTCAATCCCCAAGTGTACACCTTGCCCTCATTGCTGGCAGCCACAGAATGGTACCGGCCGGCTGCTACCGACACCATTTTCCTCCCCTCGGGACCTGTATTCAACAGCTGAACAATTTTTTTTCTTCCTTCAATGGCCCTCTTCTTGTTTATTCCTTCCCTTTAATTTCGATTTTTTATATGATTTTCTCCTGTTATTAAAAAGCCCTTGAAAAACTCTTTGTTTTTTGTTTTGCATTCCGGAAAAATGCCCTGTCGATTTTTGTGTAAAACACATGCTGTGACATAGGGCTACACCCCTCTGGCGACAAAATCAGGTCCATGTTTTTTGGGGGGGGGGCAAGAAAAGGAAAAAAAACAGAAATAAGGTGGATGAAGATGCTGGAAATCACCTTGGCTGGTCGATCCATTGGCTTATTTTCTCTGGGGGCACCCAGTTGACCGGAATCTTGCAATGGGGCGCTTCCACCACCCCCACCTCCAGCACTATCATTTCTTCCCCATGTATAAATGCATCCATCCGAGGTCGATGCCATCGAATGACCAGATCCAGCCATCCCAATCACATTTCCCTAACACCCCCCCCCCCAAAAGAGAAAAAAAAAGGAAAAAACAATTCTTTTACTCCTAACGACGTCCTAGAAAGGTGATTCAGAAGGTCGGTTCGTTTATTTTATTTTATTTTATTTTATTTTATTTTATTTTATTCCCTGGTTTAATATCAATATTAATTTGGTATCAGGTGTTTTTCTAACGCATTGAAAAGAAGAGAAAAAAAGAATGGCGAAAAATTCTCAACATTTCTCCTTCCGATGCCTGTGTGCATACTTCCCCCCAAACAAAACACGATCAATTCAATCAAAAAGTGCCCACAACACCTGATCAAAATCACCTGACTAATTGTTTTTTTTTTTCCTTTTCTCTTCAATTCACTGACCTGCAGCCCTTCAACTCGCAGTAGGGAGCCAGCGTCTCCGGCCCTCCCCACCACTCTGCCATTTCCATCAATGCTCATTGAAAGCAAAACTCCGGGAGATCTGAAATCCAGGTCCATCGCCTCTGGAAACTGCTTTTCGATTTTGCTGATCATTTCTATGGGTGGCTCTTGGATGTCAGACTCAGCAGCAGATATTATAAATGTTGCAGTGGTATCGCCTTCATGCTGGGAAAAAAAACAAAGGAGAATCGAATTGGATCAAGTAGGAAAAAAGGACAGCAACTTCCATTTTGAGAGTGTCGATTGTATTTTTGTCGACAGGCCTACTAAATTCCCTAGTCCCAGGTTTTCTTTGGTTATTTTGATTAATTTTGTTTTTGGCTGATGAGGTACATGAGGTGACAGGGATATTTATTTCGTTATCAGTAAAATGAGTGTATCTTTTTGTGTCAGTCAGAAAATCACCTCTTTTGATTAGGGGGAAAGAAATCACCTCAGGGCCCTGGACAAACTGCCCAAAATTTTCTTTCTCATGGTGTATGAACCGGGCATCTTGCCTGCAATTTGCAAGGAAAAAATTGTTCAGCAAAAAAATATCAGTGCGATGAACTCTCTTCCCCTGGATTTGGGAAGGAAAAAGTTAAAGGCGGCTCCAATACGTTTTATCCTCAAATAAAAAATATTGTATCTTGCTTAGTATAATTATTTTGCAAAAGAAAACAGAAAAACGTTGGAAGGTTGGGCCAAAAATTTTAAATGTTGGGCCAGCATCCAAAGAAGGGAAAATAGAAAAAGACCCCAAACTGTTGCACCCAAAACAAACTTTTTTTCGGATTTTGATGGTTTCCTTGCAAGTTTTTTTTTTTTCCTTTCAAGCCACAACGCGCTTTTCCCTGTGATATATTTTAAAAAATAAGAAAGGAAGGGGGGGGGAGGGAAGAAAACAAGGAAAAAGGGCAAAGGTGCTCCTACCTTCCCAACCAGCTCGTCAGCCCAAACACACCGCAAGCGAAGATCACGATTATCCATATCACATACGATTTCATCGGTATCGCCGACAGTGCTCGCAGGGTCCACCGACTCCGCATTTCCACTTCGAAAACGTTGTGTTTCCTGGCCCTTGTTCGTCGAATAGGTTTATGCCTGTTACTCCGACCCTGTTACTCCGACTCCGTCCATGTCTGACATCGAGACAGCTCCCATGTCTGACAGTCGGCGCGCGCCGGTCTACCTCGCGGTCGCTCGACGCGCGCCGGTTCGCGCCGGTCTACCCCGCGCTTGTTTAGCCCACTCGCTTGGCGCGCGCCGGTCGCGCTAACCCTAAACCCTAAACCCTAAACCCAACCCCCCCCTTTTTTTGAGTCGGAGTAACAGGGGTCGGAGTAACAGGGGTCGGAGTAATGGGGGTACACCGTCGAATATCTTTGCAGTGTTGAAGCGTGCATGTCGGACTGTGAACTTTGGGTGTAGAACCGTCAAACTGAGTAATCGTTGAGACGTCAAGCACACGTGCGGGGCGGCGGCGGCGGCCTGTCGCGACAGCAGCGCGCGCCCTCGCTCGCCCACTCATAAATTTTTCAGAGCGGCGTTTTGCCCAGTTTTCGTGGGTGGGTGTTGATCGAAACACCCCACAACACCAATAAACTCGTAATTTTCCAGTCAGTTTTCAAAACGCCCACCACGCGTGCCACGTGTCTCGGCGAAAGTGCTGGCAGAGAGTGACGTCTTGGAAAACGAACGGAGCTTCCCCCAGAATACACAACGAAGACAGTGGAACTCTTCCGTCGAACGACCTGTTTAATACGAGATTCGAACGACCGCTGCGGTTTTTGTTCGATTTTGCGTGAAGGTTTCCGGCCCTGTTGAGAGTTTCGAGTTTCTGGACTATCTGTAGAAAAGACCCAGAAAACGACAGGAAGGGAAATAACAAAAAAACTTGATTTTCGGCGTTGGGAGTTGTAAATATGGGTTCGGAAGGTGCGTTGGAGATGCCCTCCTCCCCCTGTGCGTCTGACTGCAGCGAAATTCGAGCCGAGCAGACGTGGCGCGAAGGTGGAGAGAGCCTGGCTAAATCTAAAATAAGCGAAAAGGTGGGTCGAAAAACAGAAATGGAAAAGAAACGAAAAAGAAGGCAGTGGCTTTCTTTGCCAGTGCTACCATTTTTTATTCTCATTGTAACTCTTTTTGGATTAAAAATTAAAAAAACTTCAAGAAAACACAGGGAGTTTCTTTTCAAGGTTTTTGCTTGTGGCAAAAGTTTTAAAATTCGATGGGAAAGTTTCCCCCATCAAATTTCCCATCAAAAATCAAAAAAATGTTCTTAATTCAAACTCTGAAATTGTCTGGTTTTAAATTTTGAAAAGTGAGGTAGCTTTCAAAGAATCATATGTCAGCTTTCTCCACCATCCCCTTAAAAAAGTAAAAAAAATGAAAATGATCGGACAAAACCAAAATAGTTTTTTTTTTTAAGAGTTTGATGATGCAGTGGGGCCAGTTTTTTGCTTCTGACTATTTTTTTTTTCCATTTTTTTTTCAGACAATCGTTGAAAAAGAACAGCAGCTGCGAGAGTGAGTGCCGTTTCATGGCTGGAATACAGTCATTATCACTATTATTGTGAAAATAATTTGCGAAACAGTGGGAAGGAAAAAAGCTAAGACATAATGGAAACAAACGAGCTAATCTCTACCTATCCCCCTCACCCCCCCCCCCAAAAAAAAACAAACTGCCTAGTGTTCGAGGTTGACGGAAAAATGAAAAGAAACATACTTTTATAGAGAAAAATAATGGCCATCGAGTATGATAAATGGTGGAAATTCCCCCGAAAAAAATTTCTGGGTTACTGTGCGAACCGTCAGTGATTTTTTTTTGTGTGTAAAATAAAATGGTAGATATATTCGTCAGAATTACTCGAGAATCAAGGGTGTCGAAAACGAGTTGAACACCATGCAGCGAGAATTGAGGTTGGCAGACGGGCCAAAACGCTCCGCACTGGAAATGCTGAGAAAGAAAATCGAGGTGCAAAACGAACAAGTCGTTGCAGCCAGGGCGAGGTGAGAAATCAAAAAAAGCGATGGACGGAGGAAAAACAAAATTAATTAAATTAAAAAGAAACTGTTAATTAATTGAAACATACAGAACGGAACAGAAAGGCTTTAGAAAAAAGAAAAGACAGTTGGAACGGAGTCGCAGGGGAGTCGTTTGGTAATTGTCAGACGGGTGGGATTGGACAATTTTCGGGAAAAGAAAGGGCTCCAGTGTTCACTTTTTTGAGTGTGTGTACTTCGGAATCCACTCATAAACCCTGCAAATACCTTAAGGACAGCCTTCATTATTGCTTGATTTCTACTCGAATATATTTCCTTCTCATTTCGGGATGATTTTTGTTTCTTTGCCCACCCACTTTTTTCTTATTGATTTATTTCAATTTCTGCACATCCAGACATAGGGCTGCCCGCCGGTTTCTGGCATCGACCGAAGAAGAGCTCCAAACAGCGGAGGCTGTGAAGGAGCAGCTCTGTTCGGAATTGAATTTGGTGGTGCAGCACAGTGCCAGGGCTCAGCTGGACAAACTGGAGCAACTCACAGACCGGCTGGAAAAACTTGCCCATGCAAATCCGCCCCACAACGGAAATCTGGACAAAGAAGGTATGAAATCAATTAAAGTAATCGACGGTTGAAATCGCAGGCCACGAGTGCTGGGGGAAAAAAAATTTAAAAGAATCCAATTTTAAGAAAATCCAGGATTTTGGCCAGAACTGTGAAGATTTTCTTAAAGATGTCAAAATCGGGGCAAATATTTCAGTTCTCATTTTATATTTTATATTATATTCCCCCTGAATTTTTTATATTCAGGCTGCACTGTGAGAAATGAGTGATATTGGCTCACCATTCTAAAGGGAGGAAAAATCAACAGTTTTTCCCGTGCCTGCGATTTCACACACAAATCCTCCTTTCGTTTTTATGTCATTTGAGGTTTTTGTGTTTTTTTTCTTTCTTTTTCTTTCAAGATTGTATGCATAATGCCAAGGCCTCCAGCAGCAACCGGATTTCTTCGCACAATATGCCCCCAAGACCTAGCAGTGCAACTTTCGAAACCTCCCCCAAATTGGGTGCAGTAAGGGCGAATGGTGGCTTATCCACTCTGCAAGCAAAAGATTCTATGATAAATGGAGGGAAAATGAAAAGATGCTCTTCAAATGTGGAAGTTAGAGGATTCGACCTTTGAAATGATGCGTACACCCACCCACCCACCCATATATATATATATATATATTTGAGGTGTTTCTCGTTTCAGTGAGGGTTGTTTTTTTCCTATGGGAAACGTATGTGTGGATGTGAGGTGCATATTTTTTTTCCGTCATTTTGCGTCTTTGTAAAAAGGGAGGGGGGGGTTAAGGGTGAAGTCGAAAATTAAATTAGGATTGCAGGGATGGATGACTAATTCAAAATCAGAGGGTTACGTTTTCTGGAAAGAAAATTTTCAGGCGAAAATAGGGGGGGGGGGGGGGCAAGGCCGTTCCTTATAACTGCAGCAATGGTTGAGTTTATGGGGTTTACATTCTTTGGGGGGTTTTTTGTCTGACAAACTTCCACAGATGACCAGCTCCTTCTGTTTGGAATGAAAAAAAGAAAAGTAGAAAGGGGGAAGAAAAAAAAAATCTCGAAGGAAAAAGGAAGAAAAAAATAGCACTGATGAAATTGATAAACAGGGAGTTTTTTTTTCTTTTTTTTTTTTGGGGGGGGGGCACCAGTTAAATTTGTGTTTGAAAAACATGTATTGAACGGGTAATCAAGGATATTGACTTTATATCATAGTTTGATTTCGTTCCAGTGGGTGTCGACTGAAAAAATGGGATATTTTTTTCCTAGCGGAAATGCTCCTTTTTACCCACAGAAACTTGAATGGATGCAAGCCTTCAGGGGAAAATGGCCGACCAAACAGCCGTATTAGCAAGATTTCTTTTACTGGATGGGTTTAACATCCTATAAGCAAGGTAGGAGCATGTTTTTGGGAAATGTGCATTTCAGCCCCTGCTAGTTGAACAAAGTCTGTTCAATATTACTAAGAAAAAGATAAATCATTGGATAATTATTGTTAGAGCGGTGGGCGCATATAACTGATTTGGACAGTGAACGGCCTACATGGGGATTTCACCCTCTATGTAATACATTTGAAAAAAAAATGAAATTAAAAAAAAAGAAAAGAAAGGGGCTCACAAGAAACCTTGTTTCTTTCTTTTTGTTGTTATTTAATCAGTAGGTCGAAAGGAAGGATGGTATTTTCGGGGGGGGGGGGGGGGTTGGTTTTTTTTGGAGCATAAACTGATTTTTTTCCTTTGATATTTCGCCCCACTGATTTGTGGGGAAATTTGAGGGAAGGTGAATCTCGCCCTGCTTTTTTTTTATTGGGTAAAAAAAGGAGGCAGCGAAAATGGGGTTTATGAGTGTAGATGCGTTTTAATTTGGTGAATCAAGCATTGGAGCTTTTGAAAAAGAAAAAAAATAGATAAGTTTTTTATGCGGAAAAATGACTGATTGCAGAAGTTGATCTTTTGTTGTTGTTTTCTTTGGGAGGGGGGGGGGGGGGGGGTGCTCCCCATTAACAAGGCGAGATTAGGGAAAGGAAAGTTTGGATGTGGAAGGGGTGTTTGGTTTTAGAGCGTTTCTAGGTCGAGGGTGTTTTTTTTTGTTTTTGTGGCTCCCTGAAGGCTTTTTCCTTTTTTTTCAGATATGTACAAGTGAAAATGTGCTTTATTAGGAAAATCGAAAAGACAGGTCTAAAATTGAGAGGGGCCACGTGAAATGGTGTGTGAATTTTGGCGGTGTTCTTGATCCGAGGTTTGTGTAGCTAAATGTAAATGTGAGTTTTCTCTTTATGAGGTGTTTCAATACTCGAAATTTCGAGGGGAAATGCAAAGAAAAGAGATGTATAATTGGCGTCCCACTCAGTGATTTTGTTTGCTTCAATGTGTGGGGGATTCCAGTGTCAATGATTTCGAATCGAAAGGGTTTATGGGTGTTCTTTTCTTCTCTTTTTCTTTGGCTCGAATGAAAAAGAACCCAATTTCAAAAAGGCAAGAAAAGGAATCATAGGTTTAAAAAGAAAATGGGTATGAAATGGATTGATGTAATTACTTTGTTCGTTTCTTTCAACGATGATGTGGGCTTGCAATTCCCTCCGAACAAAAGCAAAGAAACAAAACACTCAAACATCCATTGGTATGAAAGAGTCGGAGAAAAAAGAAAAAAACATGAAAGGGGATCATGTAGAGTCCCAAAAAGGAAGAAAAATATCCACATGGGTACATATATAGTATATATATTATATACACATCTGTGGATGAAACAGAGAACACACAGCCTGTGTATGATACCAGTATTGATGCACCAACAGCAACAATAAGCTGTGAGTTCACCGCCAAACACTGATACAGTTTAGAAGTCACACAATCCATTGCCATGTTTCCATATTCCAGGGTTTCATGAGGAGTTCAGGTGGAGAACATAATCAGTGATCCAAATTTCTTCACACAAAAACCATTACAAAAAAAATCAAGTTCAAAGAAGAAAGCAAGGTAAAAAAAAAACCGGAAACCCGTACCCGGGAAAAAAAAAACACTTGCTCCTTCAAATCTCAAGTTAAGAAGCAGCTTGTTTTAGCTTCTTACGAAGACGTCTTGCGCGTCTCCGGGAACGTTCTGCACGCACCTCCAATGGATTGAACGTTAATTCAGAATCCAAGGAGGCGGTATCTGTCCGGCCATCGTCATCATTATCATCAGAAGGTTTGGGGCTGGTACCTTGCACAAAATCAGAACAAATGAATTTCTGACAATTTTTTGGCCCACAAGAAGAGCATGCATGAAAAGGGATTCAGTTGGATCCCAAAGATATTGATCCTAGCTCATGTTCCTTAGTGTTTTGTCATTTGTTTCTGTGTGTTATTGAATATCGATAAGAAAATCTCAAAAAAAAATGCGTTTCTGACTCACCGGTATGCAACGCCAGGTTCGCTTCAGTCAGGGCACTGGAAGTCCCTGCTGGCTGTGCAGATGATGAAGGGGGTTGGAGAGGTATGGGCGATGGAACAGGTATGGGCGATGGGACTGGTAGGGACGATGGGACTGGTGGGGGTGATGGGACTGGTGGGGGTGATGGGACTGGTGTCGGCTGGTGGAGTGGTGGTGTCTGTGGACCTGGTTGTGTTTCTGTGAAAAACACACACACATACACACACACACACAATTTAAAGGTAATAGTATTGATTAGAATCATTAAATATGATAATCATGATTTGACATCAATGTTATTTCTGTGTTTCAAAAGCATCGGAGCGAACGACAGCCCCGACAAAAACCGCGACCCAAAATCGCGGCCAGAAAACACAGCACATATCCCACTGACGCAAACGCCAGCGACACCGAGACCCCTTGAGGGACAGAACAACTTGAAAAACTCGTGAGCACGAGTCTTGTAACAACGCCCTTCTCTAACTCGTTCTGTCGCTGTCGTGGCTGTGGCTTCTTTCGCTATCGCGCTGGTGGCTTCTCGAGCGGCGACTCACAACAGTTGCGCATGGAAACGTGTAATGTAGAACTAGTCGGTCATGCCGCTGTGAAAATGGGGTTTGTTTGAATTGGACTTCCATTGAGAAAATTTGATTCACGTAACGCTATTTGCGTTGTCACACCACGACCAGTGTGTTACGCGCTACACAGGGGGTGGCGCATTCCGAAACCTTTCAACACCCGAAACCCCTGGCGAATTCATTCCTTGGAGAATGGTAATGGAACGAACAGTGTAATAATAAGAAGAAGACAAACAAAAAATGTTTTTCACTTACCTGTTTCCACCCACTCCATTTCTGTGTTGTGGACCACTTCTGGCCTGGAGTACCGCAAGCCTTCCATAATGTCGATGCTCTGCCCCAGGTATGTGTCAGCAGGCTCTATTCTGACGGGGGCCACCCTCGATTTTCCATAAATCTTCACACACACAAGCACATAAGAACATAAGAACACAACACAGCACACAAATGCACAGGGCATTATCCTCCCATACAAAATTGTAGGATATACTGTGCCCAAGGTAATAGACGTACACACTCACGGCTTGCCTAAGACCGTCGTGTGTACCTCAAACACACAAAACAGGAAAACTTGAACACACGCGTCTGTGCTTCCCAGCTTTTTTCCGACCCCGTCTTTACTCCTTTTTCCCCCGTCGCAAGAGGGTCTTTGTTTCAGAAGAAAACATCGCAAGAAATATCTCACCTTCGTGTTTTTCCTCTTCGGGCCAAGTTGCTGTTGTCGACATCCACCCCGCTGTCTCCGCGCCCTATGTCGTGCCAGCTTCAAGGCCATTTTCTCTGCGACGGATATCGCTGGTGGAAAGGCCATCGTTGAACTGAATTCAGAAATTTGTAGACTGTAAACTTGCACTGGAACTCTGTAACTTTTGAATGCAAGTGTTGAAGTCGTTCCGAACACCACTTTTGTAGCCACTCTTGTGTTGGTTACAGAAACTGTACAGTTGCTGTAACTAATTCACGCCAATATCAATGCAGCAGCGCATGTGGTATTTCCCAGGTGCGACGCCCTGAGAAAAAAGATAGGCATTGTTTTACCAAGGCAAACAAACAAACATCAATTACCCAAACTTTCTTTGACACATGCTCATTCTTTGCCTTTCTTGCTCTTAAGGAACCTTGTCAAGACAGGAAAGCAACATACAAAATTTGTGATTCGTCGCTTGGCAAAACTTGACAAGCAATGGCTAGGATATTAATCTGGGTAGTGTTTGCACTGGAGATGGTTTGCAAACCAGCAATTGCTGAAAGTGGAGTGAGTGCTATAGGTTTCGAGTGAGATGTGCAGACAATAGTGAACCAGCTGGGAGTGAGGAGGAAACCAAATCATATTCGAATAGAACCTTGATTGTATATTTATTCTACCTATAGGTATAGCTATTCACAGGGTAATCTCAAAAAATTCGTAAGCATAGTGGTGTCTGCTAACAATCCTGTGCAAGGCCGAAAAAAGTAACGAAGGAAAAAATCAACCTGTACTTGGAGCAAACGTGGCGTTGTTATGTTCAGTCTCGCTTTTCCTGTGAAACCAAAAACCGGAAGGCATGATCATTATTGAGTGTTTTCCATGTTGTCCACTCGATATGATTTTCTTAACAACCATTCTGCCATCACAAATGACTTGGTCTCAATTCTTTTTTAATCAGCCAGTGAATATCACTTGTGATTCAGAGTTTCACATATCACACTGTTGACCTGGAATATATTGATGAGGAACTTAAACTGTCGCTGCGATCCCTTGTTGTTTGATACACGAAGTCCAATTGGTGTTTGAGATTCCAAAAAGCTTACAATGTCACAGCCTTATGTTGCCTAGAAGGGTGGGTTTTTTTTATCAGTTTGTGCCGAATCCATGAATTCGTTCAATCTCAATTCATGCACTTTAGAACCACACAAAAACACTCACCGAAATAATCACCAGACCACAATTTCACTCTATAAACTATTCTTACAGGGACATCTCTACCCACTTCAAGGCTCAAGACGGCAATCTGATTTTATTTGATTACTGCCGAACTCCTCTTCCCAGACATTCAAGAAAAATCCATGTCCCCATTCACACCACAGAACTCGTCATCTTCAGTTTTTTCCCAATCGGACCCACAGTAGCCTGTCAATTGTTTCCTATTTTTCCCTTTTTTTAATCCTCCATTCTCAAGACTCCAGTTCAAGTTATTTAAGTTTTTACACCCCCTTTTCGACCTCTGAGCTGCACACTACTGGCACTTGGGCAGCAACAGAGGAATGAGGAACCAATTGAAATAATTGAAGAATGAATTTGATTTGTTAATGGGTTGAGAAAAAAAAAATTGTTCAAGTTCACAACGTTGTTGAATTAGATACTGACCTAGAGTATGAAAGCTTTTAGGTTGACTTTTTAACAAGTCGGCTACAAGTAAATTAAAGAAAAAACACGAAAAAACTTTATCGATTTTTAATCTACTTTTCTAACGATTTTTTATTTTCGTTTGGAGACGTAGCTCTATGTCAGTCTGAAGCGCTTTTGAGTCGGAGTTGCGGGTCGGAGTTGTGTTCGTGCGTTGTGGTGCTCGTTGCCGAGGTGTGAATTGAGAGAACGTGGCCATATTTCCTTATTTTGAATTTGAACTTCGTCTCGAAGGGTTGACAATTGAATTGGAGTACCACCAACAAGCTGAAAAACATCGATATTGCGAGTCAATTTTGTAAAGAAAATCGCGAATGGTATTCTACAAAACAAGGAACCCCCCAAACACTTTCTCAGCGGAAATACGTTGACAAGTACAAAGATTGAACAAAATAGGGCAAGGGGAGAGGAGGGGCGTTGTCGGCCCTTTCCTTAAACAGTGTTTATCCATCAGACGGCATGGTGGTGAGAACTCGATGAAGTCGCGTGTTCTCCATTTCTGCTATCTCGATTTTTCGCCTCCAATCAATGGCTTTGTGTTCGAGTTCGGTCACTTCAGCTTTCACCCTTAAGTAATCCCTTATCTGGGGCTGCTCCCTGAAACCAAACCACCGACACAACGAAATTCAGCGCATTTTGGAAGCGACTGACTGGGTTCTTCGCTCAGTTATATCCGATTCTAGTGAGGGCTGGGTACTCCTACGTTTACCAATCTTCAAAATTGTGGTACAGAAACAAGTTCCGATCGTATAGATTTGCGTAGTGCGAACGTGTGCAGAGAGATTATTAACAAGAGTTGAGCGCAACCTCATTAGGATCACGAGCTGCTTGCTGGGAAAGGAGGGTGCTGCAAAGTTTTTTTTGTGGTGTGCTAGTCGAGTTGGAAGCGAACGCCGCGCTCTCAGGAACTAAAGGTGCAATAGACCAACTCACACATCCTCCTGCTGGAACTTGAGCCTTCCGAAAGTGTTTTCGGCTTTCCTTTGCTGGCCAGAGGACCTGGAATAATCCTCTTCGAATTTGCTGAGCTGCTTTTCTTTCTCTGTGATCTCGCTCCGCAGCGACTCGCCGTGGCTGACGACAGAGATCAGTTGGTGCTTCAAATTGTTCAAAACCTGAGAAACGCCGAACACAAAAATCGTTGTAGAAAACCCATTATTGTAACGCCCACCTGTGAAAACGAAAATGAATCTCGAAAACACAATGCCGAAACGCCCATCTGTGAATAGATACGAAACGTGTCTCTTTGGAAAGGAATTAAGGGGAGTTTTTCAACCAACCTGTACGGTTCTGCTGGTCGTCAATTTCAAGCTCAGAAGGGCTCTATTTTTTTCCTCGATTTTGCTCATATACTGTTGGTTCTCTATTTTGAGCTGGTCGAAGTCGACCACATGCAAGACCTCCCCCATCTCTTCTTTGTGGCTCAGCTGCTGATCCAGCTTGCTTATTTGTTGACGCAAGCTGGCGTTTTTTAGGGAGAGCTTTTCGACCTGGGCGTCCTTCGACTTGAGCCGGTCGTTCCAAAACCTTCACAGAAAAACACACCCCCTGGAGTTTAAATTCAAACTTGTGTTTTTTATGTAAGGAATGCTATCTTCCCATTTTCCAACCGTTGGATGTGGCGGCCTGAAGCTTACCGCAAAAGCTTTTCAGCGACGATTTTCCCGCTCCTTGGGTTGTCAGCACCCATGATGATGTCTCTTTTAAACTCGTAGGTTTCCTTTTTCACTTCAGCGATTCTCATGTTCACCTCCTCTATCAGAGTTTTGATCTCGTCTATCTCTTTTTCTCCCTTTGTTCGAATCTGGTCAGCGGAAGAATGAGAAAAACTTCTTCAAAATTGAGCATTCGTTTCTTAAAGCACTGGTGGTCGAAGGCTCCACGAAAGCAAGTGGTGCTTACCGTCTCTGTCTGACTTTGCAGCAATTCCATCTCGTTGCTCGTGATATCATTCTTCTCTTCCACTGTGAGTGGTCGGATTTGCTTCGGATCGGGTTTAGCCCGCCGAGGGTTCTTCTTTTTCTGTTGCTGGAAGACATCACCAAAACAGAGTTCAGATCGCAGGATGGCTCCCCAACTCACGTTCTTCGAGCCGTCCACATTGTAACACAGAACTTCGAAGGTGTTTCCTATTGCGTTGCGAGTCGCAACGCAACTTGCGACACCCCTCCCACGAAGTTTGAACCTTCGAAAGCTTCCCTCCCCTCCCCCTTTCAGCAAAAAGTGCTTCCTGACACTCTAGTGCGAAAAAACGCGCGCGAGACCTCACGTTTTCTTTTCTTTCGAAGGACGCTCCATGCTGGATGAATTCGTGTTTGTATTCGAATATAACTTCGAGTTCAAGGGAGGGTTCGATGGTGGTTCGATGTTTGGGGGGATATGTACATACCTTAGCCTCGTCATCTTCCTCGGCCTGCTCGGTTGCTGGGCTGACCCGCGCGATGAAAGCTTCAAACAATCGGTTCTCTCTATCCAGGAACTCGTTCGACTTCAACTGTGAAATTCAGCGAGCCGCCCACCGTCAAGAGACTTCAGGCAAGCAACGGGGATGCCAGAAACCATGAAACTGGCATGTTCATTGTGGAAAGTGTTCCCCAGCGACAGGCGAGCTAGATTGTTATGCCACCCAACGACGGGTGGCTTCTTGACCGAGTCGGGATCGAAAACGGGAACGAGCGTCTGGATGGGTCAAGCATAGGTCAGGTCAGTCAACCTTACAAGCTCTTGCAACTGTGCGTCCTCCACAGTCGCTTCCAGCTTCTTCGCGGGGGAGGAGGGCCCCGATCCTTCAACAGACGCCGCCATAGCAGGTCGATGCGTCACAAACTCAACGGGTCGCCGTATCAAGAAGGGTGCTGAAGTTCTGCTGGATGGTCAATCCAGCACACCAAACGAGTGTGGACGGGTAGGCAACTCGTCAGAAGTGTTGTGGAGTCGCTGGTTTGGGAATAGACTTAGGATGTGTCTATTAGATAATAAATTGATGTCTGTGCATACTCTCAATGCAGACCCCTGTTTTGGTTGTGGTTTAACAATGTGATTGTGACATGGAGAAATGAACAGGTCGAATTGCAGAATATTGGTTTGAAATTGGCGTGTGCCAAGTAATGTTCGTCTCCAAACAAATCGTTTTATTTGTTCATTATTTTGACTCGTTGTGGTTTGGGAAATTGGGTGTCCTCCTAGTTGTCCGTTCATGAGGATATTGACTTTGATGAATCGTCAAGATGGCGCCTATTGGGTGTAAAAATTCTTTTCTAGAGGTCATGGATGGATGGAATTCATAGGTTATAACAGTTATTCAGTTTGTATTTAATTAAATACAAACTGAACAAAAATCAACTGTTTAGGGAACATACTATGTTAGTAAGACTGTGCAGTCCCTTGTGACAAAATTGGAAGCTAAAGACTTCGAAATCGAGGGAAGGGCATTTCGGTGGCTTGGATTAAAAGACCAAGGGGGGTCAGTTCATTCCTCACAGAGGTTTCGACGATGCCTTAAATCAAAAATAGGAGAATGCTAGAACAGCAATATTTTGAATTCACATTCTTACACTATGAAAAGTACGACCCCTGTTCCAACCGTAAATACTGCAACCAAACTGTCTAAACTGCCAACCACCACCCGACCGAGTTACTCCTTTCCAGTATTTGTGGAGAGTTCTGACACTTTCTTCGGAATATCTCCGTGTTCGAAATGGTTTGGTGGGGAGAAAACGAAGAGAAGACTTGAATTCCTCGTCTGGTGGTTTCGATGTTTATCTTTTTTTTTAGCAGGGTTTTTCCATTTGGTGGTTGCTCGTTGGTGGGTGGTAGAATTACTTAGAATTGTCATGGAAGTTTCTGTTTGGTTTTTTCTGAGGTGTTTGGACATTATGGCCCGGTAACCGATCGGTCAGAGATCAATGGTTGGGTAATATTGGGAACAGAGGGAACAGAGGAGTAAACAGATTTTATTTTTTGTTTTTCCATCAAAGAGCAGTCCCAAGCCATCGCCTCATGGGACTTTCAATTCTAAAATTTGGCTGAACATAATTACGTAACGGATCATTGGCACAGTGGACTGAGCTGGAAATGCCGAGCATTTCCAAACAGTTCAGTCGAACATTGATTGAAATGTTGAATATTCAACTCAAGCCAGGGCACTGAATCCAATCTGAGATTTCTGTTTAAACTATTAACCAGAAAACAAGCACCTGTTCTCCAGGATCACTCAATCACCCAGACTCCTATCCCCCCAAAAAATATTTTCCCATCAAAACCCAGGAAACCAATAGGACACCAACCCACCCAAAAACAAGACACACACCTATATTGGAGCATGCTTTTTTTTTCCACCTAGCCTGAATGCACTACAGTTTCATTTTTTTGTTCCAAAATCCTAATTTCCCAACCAACAGTGCAAAAAGCAATCACCAGTCTATTTTTTTTCCCAAAAAACTAAATCTGAACCCAGACTTTAAAATCAATGAGCAGAACCCCCCCCCAAAAAAACCAAAACATACAAACAATCCCCACCTATTACTACTGTTACATTTAAACACAAACAAAATTCAAAAAACAGCATATTTGGTCTTCTCAAATCAAATCCGATTGTATCTTCTCCCGACACCCCCACCCCCCCCCCAAAAAAAAAAAAAAAAAAAACACAAGCAGAAATCTAGTTCTTAAGGCAAGTTTTCACTCGCCCGCCAATTGACTCATCATACCCAAAAAATAAAAACTGTAATCATTGTAAAAACAAATTTTCCTTTCCTCCTTTTCTGTGCGCAAAAAAAACACCAAAAAGCCCCAGAAAAAAAATCCACAACCCCATTCAAATCACACAACCGACAGCCAAAAAACAAATCAATCAGCAAGAATATCATCCAACCCTTCCCGTTCAAACATGCTATTTCAGTAAAATTTGAACTTTTTTTTCTCCAGCCCAGTAAACTGTTCTACAATTTGTGTTTTTACTTTCTTTTTTGATCCTGGGCAGGGGGGAGGGGAGGGGGGGGGGGTACCCCCTCCTTCCTGCCCTGTTCCAAGAAATATCAAAAAAGAAAAAAAAAATCAATACAAGAAACACTGGCATCACACTCTACTGATATCCCTTCCAAACAATTTCGTTCTCAACCAATCCAAAGCAACCAGCAATTGATTTCTGCTGGAAATCTGAGAGTAAGTTTCGAAACTCTTCCACACCAGCCCGGCCCCGAATCCCCAGAGCGGCCCTATCACCGGCAAATCCATCACAGCCTTGTCCGTTCCGACGTAAGCCAGCGATCCCTTGTGGGAGTATTGGAAAGTTTCCATATCTTCCGGAATTTCGCAGCCGGGTTCGATTTTCGTTCGACTGAACAGATCAGCAAGGAATTCTCCTTGTTGGCGGGCCACCTGGACAAATTTGATCATAAAATTAACCCACACGTTTCAGTGGCCAATTTCAAAATGAGAAATTATGCTGGCGATGAATGGAACGAAAGAATTCAACGAATGAGCGCCCATAATTTGGGATGCAAGGTTTGCTTTTCTTTCAATGATATTTCTTGATCTCGGCAGAAGCCCCAGAAAATCCCTTTCTTATTCAACCATATTCAAACAGAACTTAAAACAAAATATCCTCTGTTTCTCTCACATATATAAAAAAAGAAGCTGCATAAAAAAGAAGCTGCATAGTAATTGGTTAGTGAACCAATTTTTTTTCAACTGTCCACTGACCTGGGCTGTGGCTGGCAAGGCCCTGAGGCCTTTGTCGATTTTCGCCAGCAAATCAGCAAATTCTGCCTTGGTCAGAACATCTGTTTCTTTCAGGTCCCCCACCACAGCACTGGCTTCATCATTGCTGTTTCCATTTTTCCTGACTTGTTGAAATGCTTCCCTGACCATATTGCCGAAACGGCGGCTGCCCTGACTGAAAACAACCCAACGAATCGGATACTTAGAAGAAGAAAACACACAAAAAAAAAGGGAAAAAAAAGAAAAAAAAAAGGAGAGTTGCTTTTCTTTTCCAACTGCGAAATCCCTGGAATTCTCTGTAAAACAAAAAGCAAAACAACCGAATTGGGTGCCCATCCGCCATGTTTTTTGGTTGTAAATGACCAAAAAACATACTGCTAGGTTTTCCACGATCAGCTATGAGCATCAAAACCCATATCTCAGTTTGAATAAATCCTCAATTTCCCCCCCCCCCCCTGAGAAATATATGCCTACCCATTATTGTTATTGTTCTCTATTGAAGCCATTGGTGGCAATTCTTGTCCAAAATTTAGACCCCGTTTTCGGTGATAAAATTGAATTTTTGGTCCACAAACAGGGCAATCATGAAAACTATCGGCATTGATGTGAGGCCACACAATAGCAAATGCTTGTAAATGCTGGGCAATTTGCCGCCACATTGACCTTTGAAAAAAAAATGAAACTGGCAGCTCAATAATACTTAGGATACAACCCCTGAAACAGCCCCCACCCAGATATTTAGAAAAGAAAAAACCTGTGGAAATGTTTTCCACAGTTGTGGTTTTCTTATGGTTATTGTCGGATTTACAGCTTTCTTGAAAAAAGATGATTATTATTATTATTATATATTATTATTTTTATTATTTTTTATTTTTTTGGGGGGGGATTTTTCTTTGGAATTTTAGGAGGCCCAGTTTGTTTCATAATTTGTATAGTTTTCCCCTTATATGTATTTTGATAAGTAATCCAAATATTATTTTCTCTTCAGCTTTTTTAAATTGTAAAGTTTAAGAAATAATAACTATTATTAGCAAATCCGACAATAAAAATATATACATATAGTAAGATAAACAATAATCATAAGAAACAAGATGAGAGAAACAAGATTATATCTACAAAGAAAAAAAGAGAAAAACAAAAAAAAACAAAAAAAAACGTACGACCGAACCTTCCAAAGAAGAGCTCATATTCTCGGAACTGCGGGAATTCTTTGCTGGCCTCGCTCATGATCCCTCTGAGTTCAGGCAAACTCAATTCTCCGTTTTTGTTTTTGTCTGCCCTTTCGAACAGCTCATCCACATACTCCAGCGCCCTGTTTTGATTGATGGTGGCAGCATCTCCCAAAGCAAACATCGACCCTTCGCTGCCTTTCACACGGAGGTGCCCATCTGTAATGATCGACCTGAAAAGTTGTTCAGAGAGAGAAAAAGCAAAAAAAAACCGAGCAAATTCAGAAGTAATTAAGAAAACTGGAAATTAGTACGGAGGAGGCTTCACAGAATATTACTCATGATCCCCACTCGCACCGACCAAGATGATCAGAAGGGAAAAAACTTATCAAGGTAACCAACTCTGTTCTAGAAATCACTTCTACATATTCATGTTCAATATATATTCGAGTACGGCCAACAGCCAAGTTCCCCCCTCCCCCCCCAAATAAATGTCTGACATAGAGAAACGCAACATTTTCAAAAAACCCTCACCTGAAATGAGACTGACCAGGCACCACCTGTTGCAACTCTTCTATCAGTGGATTTTTAGCAATGCCCGTCGCCCACACGCAGGTTCCAAACTCGATATCCCTGAGCTCGCCACTTTTCCCCTTGATGGTCAGGCAATTGGGACTAACAGATTCCACCTTGCTGTTCAACACCAGCTTGATGCCCACCCTCTGAAACTGAGTTCTGGTGTAGTCCGAGATGCGTCTGTCATAGGCGCTCAAGACGTGGTCCAGTAAATCGATGATCGTGATGTTGGCATATTGCATGAGGTCCGGATAGAGCCTGCTGAGATCGTCATTGATCATATCATACAGCTCGGCCGCCACCTCCACACCGGTAGGACCCCCACCGACCAAAACAAAAGACAGGAGCCTATTTCGTTCCTATTATTCCAAAAAATAGAAAAAAAACATAACTTTCAATAAGACAGGAGCCTATTTCGTTCCTATTATTCCAAAAAATAGAAAAAAACAACAGAACTTTCAATAAAAAAACCAAAAAAACACCCATATAGATATATGTAATATTTTCACCATCATTGCTTGATTCAAAATCGAAACTGGCCTCCTCCCCCCTCTCATTTTCTCTAATAAAATACATTGTCTATTTTTTTTTTATCGAAAATCCCTGGAATCATGGCATCACACTACACCATATTTCTTGATAGAAAAATAAGACGGCGACAGTCCATATTTTTTGAGAATTGAGAAAGAGTTTTTTTTTTTTCCTCTAGCTGCAACTTCACCTCGGACGAGCAGTGTGGCAGGGCCGCCCTCTCGAAACTTTCAGAAATTCTTCGCCTCAACTTGGAGGCATCCCCGATGCTTTTAAAATAAAAACAATTTTCGTCCACTCCTTTGATACCGAATGTGTTGTTCACAGACCCAACCTATGAAGTCCAAAAAAAAAAATCAACAAAAAAAGTTAAAAAACACCCCATTATTCAGGGAGGAAAAAAAAATACACACCGAGAACAACACAAATCCTGGTGCGATAAAAAAATATATTGAAAAAAAACAAGGAACTCAAAAAAATAAATACAAGATAAAAGAAATTTGTAATCGAGAGGTGGAAAAATATTAAGGTATTAATAAATGTAGCCAATGAAGGGGGGAAAAAAACTTGCAAAAGAAATTGTCCCCATCAGGCATACCTCCATTGTAACTATGAATTTTTCACAAGATTCTTTTTCCTTTTTTTGAGATTTCGACTGACCCACCGCAACAACCAATATATCATAAGGCACTTTGAAACAAGCTGCATCCAGACCCGCATCTTTTGGGAAACATGCCACCAGTGTTTTGGTCTCAGGGTCCACAGCTTGACACACAGCCTCGAAGTAGTCCCCCTGAATGTCAGACACCAAAACATACTTCTAGCACCCTCCCTTTCTAACTCCTTTTCTTTTTTTGAAAAAAATTCTGTCCTTCGAGATTAAACCAATTTATGGTCATGCCCTCCCCCCCCCAAAAAAAATATAAAAATACATGATAAGAATAAATAAATAAAAGGAATTTGTTATCGAGAGGAAAAATATCAGTGGAAAAGAGCAAATTCATTGTATTTTTAAAAGATGGGAGGGGAAGCGGGTTTGTACATATTAAAAATTGAGCTATTAACAGATGTAGCTAAATCCTATTGGCATGTCACTCGCCCCAACACACCCTAATTCATTTTTCTTTTTTTTTATGAAATCTGACCTTTCCTTGGACGATGTTCCGGACAGGTTCCACAATAGATCTCTCTTCCATCGTCCCGGTGGCTACAGCCGGAAGCAGCGGAGTGTAAAGAAAATAGTTGCGAGGCGAAACCAATATAAGCTCATAGTTCTTGCTGTTTGACAAACACAAACAAACAGACAAATATTCAATATTTGCTACCATAGATGGATACTCTCAAAAAAAAAATTCCTCCCCCCAGCTGAACCCCCCAACTGAAAAAATCTGATATGAAGATCAATATGCCCCATCCCAGGTTTGAATCCCTGTCGGTGCAATCTTCACCATAACATTTTTTTCTATTTTTTTTTTCTGTTTTTGATTCGAGGGAAGGCTGACTGATGTCGACTGTTGTTTAGTCATGTGCTCCCCAAAATGTATGTGGGTTACGTAATCACAATGCAATCGCGGAAATGTCATGTTTTTTCCTTGCCAACCGACCTGGCCTCTTCCGAGATCGATTTCATGAAACTCGCCGCTCCCCATCCAGATCCCAAAACCACGACGCGTGGCTTCGCGGTTTTCGGTTTATATTGGGGCAAATTGGGGTTAGTCACGTCCTCCGCCTGATAAAAGTTCCCCCAAACAACACACACATACACACACAAACACACGCGATATTAAGCGTCAAACTTCGCTCGTCATTGACGGTTAATGGACCCGAGCAGTGAGACGAAACGAGAATAGACCGACGCTTACCGGGGATGGCTTTTCCGCCAGCGCGGCTCGGATCACATGGTTTCTCCTCCCGATCGTGGGGGGTTGTGTGAATCTGGTGCATTTCAGCTGTTTTCTCGGGTTGGACGCGATACGGTGGGCTCCACCAAGAACGCCCGCTCGAATGTGCTGTCGCGTTTGGATCCTCGACCCAGAGCACCTGGGCATAGTCGCTGCCGAAGTCATGTTCCGAGTGTTTTTGGCACGATTGGAATGATCGCTTATGAATCGTTGGTCGTGGTGGAAATGGGGGAGGGTGGGTCCTTTTGTAGAGCAGGGGTGGTTGAGGTGGATGTTCTGGGGATCATGAGTAAGGGTTATACATCTTTACGAGAAAGGTACGGTACGGCACGGGTGGGGGCGGGCGTATGGAAACTGTACAGAATTCTAATGATGACTAAACACGAAGAGCCGCTTTGGGCTTTCCAGCATGTTCTGGAGTCATGGTTTGGATATTGTGGTCGAAAAGATATGGGGAGAATGATTCGACCGAATAAAGGGTAGGCATCTCTGCGGACCAGGATAAGGCCGAAGCCAACCTGAGCGCTAGGAAGAGGCAATGAACTTTGTGGATGCCTGGTTCAACCGCTGCCATGGATTTGGCTTTATGGAGATGCTTCAGGATGAATTCTTTTTGTTTTCCGTTCCAATGTATTGCATCGAATTCCCACATAGCCCATCCAGTGCTTGGATAAGTGAATGGGGCCATGTTGATGCTGTGATGCATTTTTTTTTGCATTCAAATCCTTCTGGGGGAATCGATATTGACAAAAAAAGGAAGAAAAAATTGAACCCTGCAAATGATGATTTACACAAAAGTTTCTTTTCCCTTTTTTTGAAATAAAAAGACTTCACACTCGCTTTCCTCATTCTTTCCATTTAACCCCAAACTCAAACAACAAAAACTCAGCAACAAGAACTGTGAGCAAGTTTTTATACACACAGTGTAGGATCATTTATCCATCCATCAATCAATTGTCGACAAATTGATTTCTGACAAGGATGGCTGTGGCTATGTACCACCCAGGCCAGCGAATGCCTCTTCCCCAAGCCCATTCTCGACGGTCATCGGCCGACGCCTCTTTAGTCATGCCCAAACGCTTGTAAGCGTCTCGTCGACCGAGGTATGACTTCATGCACAAGGTGTAATCTCTGGGGACCACGGCCGCCACCTTGGAATATTCCTCCACAGCTTTTTTGTATTCACCAGAGTTATACAAGTCCAGGGCCCGATCCAAATACTCCTACATGAAAAAACCAAATACAGACATGAATGCAATACCTTAATTTTTTTGTTTGGATGGTCGTTTTCATGTCAAGGGATGACCTGGAAAATGGGGGGGCTTTCAGGGACATAGTTTCAGAATGCTCCAACACCAACCTCTCAAAACAAAAAGAAACGCTTCGATCATTGTTCACTTGGTTTTATTTTTCTTATTTTTTCTATTTTTAGTTTGTTCAAACTTAGAACACTTACTTTTCCGAGTAAAGTTTGCTGGTCGTCCCTCTGTTCTGTGAAACCTTCTGGCACTGGGGGTCTGGCTTTTATTTCGAAAGCTGCCCCCAGGCCTATTGGGATGCCACCCAGCAGAATCGATCGACGAACGCGACTCCCTATGACAGACATGCCAAACCGTTGCATCAGATGTAAATATTAACTGGACCTACCCACGATATTATTATTTTTAAATATCCATGGGGCTGAAACCAACGTTTAGCCCATCCATTATGCAAAATGAGTGATATGGCCCCAATGATTTGCTTTTTTGTTATTCCTTTTTTTAACTTCGTTTTTTTACAATGCCTTGCATTGACCACTGCCTCACTCTCTACCAACCAAGATCCCTACCCGTGTTTGAATGACACCTGTTTCAGCTTTTCTTTTTAGCATGTTTTGTTAATTTCTTCTGTCCTAAAAGCAATAATTCAGTTCATATTGTCTTTTCAGAAAAGCTGGCCACATAAAAAAATGTCCTGGGTATAGAGTATAAAATAATTCCAAAAGATGCTGGTTTAATTGTTTTTTGGGCTAGAGCAATGAATCTTTTTGTAAATAAGCATGTTTCTTCTTTCCCGTGTGACAATTCCTTTCAGAACAATACCTGAACGATATCACAGTTCAGCACCTATAGTTTTCTCTGGAGCTGTTTCCTCTGACGTCTTTTTTGCGGCGGCCTGAACGGGACGTCGACAAACCCGCCGACCTGGAACTATGCAGTGCGTGTTTCTCCATTGGAGACCTTGCCCCGCGATATTACACTGCATCGTTCGGTTAGAGCCCGGGAAAATCGCGACAGCAAACGGGGAGCTTCGCTTTTGGATTTTACGTCAACGTGGTAGGGAAACTGTGAAAAAATGCAGCAGATTCAGTCTGACCAGGCACTCACCCCACCGTTTCTTGGAGCAGTGTATTTTTTTAGTGTATTTTTTTTTGGCCCATTGTGGCCCTTTTTGCCCATTTTGGCCAAGAAATCAATCGAGTTACCACAAAAATCAAAACCAACAACATTAAGTAGATGCTATATAAACACCAAGCCTTGTAATTTCTGTTTTTGAAGTTGGGGCCACATTCTATTTTTTTCGGACAAATTGGGCCACAAAAGGGCCACAACTGGATGAAATGGCCAAATTTAGGGCCACTTTGGGGCAAGTAAAATTAAAAAAAATACACTGGTGGAGAGTAGTATGAAAGTATGATCACCATTGTTTTCGTCAGGTGTGTTGCTCGTCTATTCGTTCCGCAAGGACTGAGTTCCTCCCTATCCTTTGTTGTGATCAAAACATGGGGAGATTCTCTACAGATTGAACCAAGAAAAACAATAACATCCAGGCTGGAGCGTTCTCAGTGCATGTTTTTTTGAAATGAGAAAGAAAACCTGTTCCGATTGCAGATCATTTCCTGTCGTCTGAAAAACAACAGCAAAATCCATGCCAGGAACCCAAACCCCACACAGGAAAGCACGTATCGTGTCATAACGAAATTTCAAAAGAAACTACAAATCGTTGCGATGAAACCCGCCCCACCAATGTTGGTGCGAACATATCCCCCGTGTTTCGAAAGTTTTTTTTTAAATAAACACCGACCAATCTGATACCCTCTCTCTGTTTTTGTTTTCTGGAAAAAAAAACAGCCAGGAAAACTAGGATCAATTAATGGGGACCTTTCAAAATCAGTCGCATTATTTTGAAGATAAAAGATTTCATGCCAAATCTGACCCACTTTTTTTTTTTTTTTTTCTTTCTTTCCTCTGATTGAAAAAAAAAGAATTCCGTATTCAAAACCCGACTAATTTTTCATTTTCCCCCGTTTTTCCTGACCGCCCAAATTTTCAGATTCTACATCCCCCGATTTTTGTTCTTTTGATTTTTCTCCCTTTTTTTGTTCTTTTTTTTGCCCATAAAATTTTTCACATCGGTTTCCCCAACAGCCAAGCTAAACGATACATACACATGAATATATATTCATCAATAATCGAATGTCTATATAGCCAGCATTTCAGTTTTTTGAAAAGAAAAACGCCCCACCCACGGTCACGAGGGAAAGAGAGAACAAACCCAAGCAGTCCATCTCAGGTTCCAATTTTTTTTTGTTGGAAGTCGAAAACCACCCACAAAGGGGAGAAAAAAAAATCCAACACAAACTCACCAATAAAAAAAAGGAAAGGCCGCCCAACAAGTAAATGTCAGAAAATTCCTGAACTCCATATTACCAAATTTCGAGTTCCGAGTCTCAATTATTACCAACCAAACCTTCCCCCCCACACTTTTTCAAATCCAATTTTCCACCCTGTTTCATATCAAGTTATTTTTCTCCCTCTCTTCCACTTTTCTTTTTGTTCAAGTGGAACCAAAAAAAAAGGAAAAAAAAAAAAACGGAAAAAAAAAGAAGAAAAAACCATGGATTTTTTCAATCGAGCATCGACAAATGATCTCTTTTACCTTTATTTTCCACTTGAAAAATATGATCGAAAAAAAGGATTGAAATTCACCCACAAGCTCTCCCCCCCCTCTCTCCGGTTTTTTGTTCCACCCCCCCCTTTCTTCCAAAAAAAAAATCGCCCCACCAAATTTGGTACACCCTTCATCGTATTTAGTGTAGCCTGCACTATTTCCGTGTACGGCAGAAATTTTAGAAAACAGAAAATAGTGTGGGCCACACTATTTCCGAAATCTACACTTCTAGTTAACGTTTCGGTTTTCCATGAATTAGTGTGGCCTGCACTATTACTGAGGTAACACTATTAAAAGACCCACACTAAATACGATTGAGGGTGTAGTTCTCTCTCCATCCTTTTTCTTTTTTCCCTTTTTTTTTTTTCCCTTCTATTGCTGTGGCTTCTTTTCTTTGAAAAAGCTTCGTTGCGAAACCACTACATATTTTTCCTTTTTCCTCCTTGAAATTGAAATTTTGTATAAACACATACAGTGACATCGTCCGAAAAACCTCGGAACTACCATCAATAAAGAAAGCAACAGATAGAGAATTTCATTCTCCACATACAGAGCATTTACTAGTTTTCAAATCCAGATCCCGACTTTTTCACCTTCCGTTTTCCCTTTGAAAAAAAAAAAATCAAAGGCAGCCAATTCACCATACCACATACAAATGATATTTCAGCATCCATTTTTCCCCGCTCAGCCAACCACATCAGCAAATACAACCCCGAACGCCCTCCATACAAATAGAAACATAATCTTCCCCCCCCCCTTTTCGAAAAGAACGAGGTTCTTATTTTATCAGTCTCCAAATTTTGCTTCCACCAATTTAAAAAAAGTCAAGAAAGAAGAAAAACGCACCCCCCGGCCTCTGAACCCTTGTTGTTGTTGTTTTCCTTTCCTCTCCTCCACGTTTTTTTCCATCCATAAACAATTACACCACAATCCCGTGTCCAAAAACGGACCCCCCCCCCTCACTCCAACACACACACACATTCTCAATGTCAAAATACATGACCACCACCACCATATCCAGCCGGAAAACCAAAGCTTCAAGCAGTCATATAGAGCCCAACCACCAGGAGCAGCAAAATGCTAACTCCGGCAATACTCAAATGAACTGGGTAGCTCTGAGCCAGGTCCATGACATTTTGAGAGGTCGTTTTTGCCTTTGGGGGCCTTCGGCCAAAAGCCTTTTTGGATTTTCCTCCAGCTTTGCGAACGACCGGGTCTGGAATCGAAATTTCCCTCTTGGTGATCGTTACGCTTGGCTCGTTTTCCTTTTCCTGCTTTGCTTCGTTTTGCCTGGCTAGACTCTTGGCCTAGGGAATCACAGCAGAAACAAAACAACTTTTCACTTCTGGTTTTCTCTTTTACTCGGAAAAAACCCCCAAAAAAACATGACCTATTTCGTGAATTAGTCATTGTCAACCCCTCCAAAGTGTTATTGGAGGTAGTCTTCCCAGGAACTTCTGGCAAGAGGAGATAAGGTTGCATAAGTATATATATATTTTCTTGGGTAGAGAGCTAGATTTGGACATTGGCATGAACCGGTGGTTTCGCTTCCGAGTCAGTCTGCAACACATTTCTGTGAACGGGGTGCACGCAGCCTTTGGCCAAAGGTAACGAAAACCCCATGGAATACTAGAAAAAAAACAGAAGAAGAAATGGTGCTGGGTCAGAAATATGACTATTGTGAAAACAGTTTAGTTTCTTTATTTTCCAATGTACTCCTCCGATCCAATATATATATGTATATATCTTCGCCCATCCCCTCCAATCCATTATGTATGTATGTATGTATACATTCGCCCGTCCCACCTGCATTTGCTTGAGCTGGGCCTCTCTGGCGGCTTTCTCAGCCTCCTCCTTGGCCTTCTTTTCCTCGGCTTCCCTCATTTTCATTTCCTCCAGCTTCTTCATCCTACGCTTGCTGGCCTGATCCTTCCTCTGCTCCTTTCGGCTGGTGGTGTCGGTTTTCTTGACAACGGCGTTCATCTTCTCCTTGGCAGTCTTGTTCAAGACCTCCTTGATGACCACCTCGGGCAACTCGAAATCCCCTTGATCGATGACCTTTTTGGTTTTTTTGGGGGCTGCTTTCTTTTCTGCCTTTGCTTGAGAGGTGGTTTCGACGGGTGCATCCTCCACGACAATGACTGGTTTGGCGGGTAAAGAAGTTCTTTTTGGAGCTCTTGCGACAGGGGCTGGAGCGGCTTCCCCATTAGCTTCTCGGAGAACCCTGTGTGAAGGAAAAACAGCAGCAGGGAATTGGGAAAAAATTGGAAAAGAAAAGAAAATGAAATGAACTCATACCCCAGCCATGTCGAATCAAACTCTTCCATTAAGTATAAAAATTGACCATCGGAAATCGTTCAAAAACTGAAAATGAGAGGAGTAACAGAGCACGGAGTCCTCCACCGACAGCACTAAATACATCATCGTGAATTTTTTGCATAGATATATTTATTTTGCAGAAGAACAACTTCCATTCTATTAGTCCATTTTCTAAAATAATTATCTATGGTCATTTCATATTGAGGCAGGCACCAGTAGCTGTGGGACAAAAAGATCATCATATTTTTCCGCCAAATGGACCCTCGATAAAACCCATGTGCTCGTGGTATTGCCCCCATTTTTTGATTTCACTGTGTGTTTCACACACCCATCCACCCACCTTGCAACAACGGCGTCAGCCAGGGACTGGCCAGGCTCCAGCTTGACATTTCCATGAATGGAATCCACCTTCTTGGGTTTCTGAGCTTTCGGTTTCACTTTGTCGGCACCGGCATCATCCACCATGAACGAAATCGGTGGCTTCCTCTGAGTTTCCCAAAGCCTCAAGTATTCTGCCCTATACTCTTTGTCGGTGTTGAGCTTAGTCATCATTCTTTCGACCTGGTCTCTGCAGAGGTCCTGGGCAGCCGGGATTCCACCGCTGGCCACCAATTCACGAACCTACAGGATATCGATTTTACAAAATCAGTTCTTTCTCAGCCAAAAACTGCTTTTGTTTTATTTTCACCGTCCAGCAACTTTTCCTGGGAAAATCCTTGCTCAACTATTTTCAAAATCGGAAAAGCAGCTGGGCATACAATCCATTTCCCTCCGCCAAGCAGCAAAAAAAAATAAAAAATAAAAACGGAAGTGAAACTCACCCTTCTGCTGAACTCTCTGTTTTCGCCAAAGTCGTTTCCTTTAGCCCTGCGGGCATCTCTAGCACCCTTCAGTTTCTCGTAAATTCTATTTTTAGCTTGCACGGCGACCTCACACTCTTCATTGATTTCGGTCAGCTCCTTGCCCAGCTCCTGTTCGATCGCCTTCAACTCTTTGAACACCCGCTCATACTCGGCTTGCTCTTCCTTGTAAATCTATATTCACCGACCACCACATTTCTTTAATCAAGCCTCGTAACCACACACACACAAACACTTTTCCCAGCAGTGAAAAAACGCTCCGTTCTGCATAAAAGGATGGGTTCATATCTAAAGCTCAATTGTAATATTATATTACATAATAAATATATCTACATATATGGATATAGATATATATATATCCATATATATATATATGGACATATTTAGTAGCCCTTTTTTTTTGCGTTCAAACCAACCTTGAGCTGAGCTTCCAGCTGTTTTTGATCCCCCTTGACAACTTCGGACTGCTCTTTCCTGACCAGGAAATCCTGGTTTTGAGCTTCGAAAGCTTTGACCTGTTTCCTTTGAGCACGGAGCCTCTTCAGCTGAGCGATGTGGTCCTTCTCTGTTTTCAAGCTCAAAGTTTCATGCTCCAGCTCGTACTCCAGGGTAGCTATTATTTTGTCCAAATCCTTTTCAGACGTAGCCTGTCAGAAGGAAAAAAATCGTTTTTTGAGCAACCCAATAGGGGTCGGTAGACTTTTTCCACTTTCGCTGGGTGAAGGGGGGAAAATGAAAAACAAATATATATATATAAAAACGATGGTTGGTTGGGGCGGGATGTTCAAGCTGTTTACCTCCAAGGATCTCTTGGAATCCATAAGGGCGCTGCGCGCGTTGTTTCTCTGTCGGCTCTCCTTCCTGAAAGGAGCCAGCTCGTTGATTTGCTGCTTGACCAAATCATTGGCTGCCTTCAGACTGTCAAGAGCCTTCATGGTGTTGTTTCGGGCGTCGGTCTTTTCCAGCTGCAAGCAGGAAAAAAAGAAAAATAAGGTTTGAAATGCAACCACACTCTTCGTTTCTTTTGGCCCCAAAGGATTTGGAGGTGGAGGAGGTTCTGATGTTTTGAGCCAGAGATGAGAACCTGTCGAAACCTCTTACGTCTCATCTGTGGACCCCCTCCTCCAAAAGAAAAGAGAAACGCCCCAATTCCCACACAAAAAGATTAAGCGAAGCGAGAATTCAACGCGGGGCCGTGTACGAACAGAAACGAAACGAACCATTGATAAGAGGCGCGTGAAAAAAAGAAATGGTGTGGAAAAAAAGCGGGGCTACGTGAACCCATTTCGTCGACCCATACAGCGAGGAGAGGGAGTCTCGCTGGAAGGAAAAGCGGTCGAAAACCGCACCAACCCGGTTTTGCTCGGTCAAGAGGGTTTTGAGCGACTGACATCAGTCTGCCGCTGACCCGCAAGACCGACGGAGCAAGGATCAGAGTCCGGACAACTGCAGAGAACAGAAACGAAGGAAGAGATTAAACACCGAACTCACCCTCTTCATTCGCCGACTCTCGTCCAACAACTTGACCGTGGTCAGGTGCATCTCGAACTCCTGCTGGATGAGCTGCACGCTGTGGTCGTCGTTGTCCGGGCGGGGGATTCGGACGAAGTACAGGGCCCGGAGCGGCTCGATTGGCTCCCCGTACTCGTCCACCTTCGGCTCGTCGCTCTTGGCCGCATCCTCCCCGTCTTCTTCGCCAGCGACCCGGGGCTCCCTTCGAGCGGGCTGCTCCCGCTGGTCGAGCCCGGAGGTGGGCATCGGCTCGGATTGCTCGTACCAATCCTGCGCGGCCTCGAAGTCCGGAACGTCCGCCGGAGGCACTGGCACCGCTTCCACAACGGCATCCATCCCACCTTGCATCTTCAACCCGGGACTGTGGTTTTTGGCTGGAGCGTTCGAGTCGTCCGTGGGAGAGATGGGCGAGGGTTCGAGGTCAAACCGAGGAGGATTCACGTGAGCAGGGTTTGGCGCTGGGGGCTCTGGAAAAGGTCAGCGAGGCTGCTTGCAGACAAGGTTTTGATATCCTTGAGCGACGGAGTTCCACACTGGAGAGCGAGAAACGAGGGTGGGGCAATTTATAGGTGTCCAGATTCATGGATTGGCAAAGTGCTGTGGTACGAAGTTCAGCACTACAGCAGCTCCAGCCTTTTTCGGACCTGGTCTCGGTTCAGTGGATGATCTTGGTGCTTTCGGGAAAATTTTTTGTTAATCAATCAATCCATTGATCAATCGATGATTACACGTTCCCTGAAAAATGTTGGTAAATGCTGCTGACTCGATTCGGCGGCGGCGGCTGATTCTATGGTTTGTGTCGCTTCTTCCCCTGGTCTTTTTCTTGTCCATGTTTCATGCGATGTGGGAAGAGGGGGGGGGGGCTGCAGATTCACCTCAGATTTCAAGGAGAACATCGCGTAATAGGTGCCGCCACAACACCTGCTTGTTCCGAGAGCCCTGGAAATCGTTATTATCGCGAATCGAACGGGGAACATGCCACCCCCTTCGGGTTTCCTTGGACTCAGAAAAAAAAGGCTGGATTACTGGGTGGTTGTGTCAGACCCAATTGAATGAGATTGTTCACAGTACAGATCGGATCTTGGTAGCAAGGATATAGTCTTCTTCTTGGTTGTATCTGGGTCTTTCTGTAAGCTTCGATATGCTGTTTGTTGTATGGCCGAAGTGATAGGATGTTTTTTTCATAATTAAATCCTGTTTTTGTACAGCCAAAATTCACTGTTGGGTGATTACTGATCGTCCAATGATTAATGAATTGGTGAACTGTTCGGGCCAGTGAAAGGGAAGCCAATTTCCATGCAACCACAATTTTTAGATTTTAACAGCACCTGGTCCTCCATGAACACGCAAATCAACAACGCGAAAACAAAACCCTAAAAGAGAAAATTCAAAACCCTTCCACTTGTCGGAAACTCAACCCCCTACTAGACAATAATATTATCCTACTAAGAGAACCACCTCTATTGGAATCGCACAATCATAGAGAATTCAGCTTTTTTTTTCTTTTTTTTTTTTCTTTTTTTCTTTTAAGCTTTTGACAAAGCTCCATGAGAATCAAATCAACACTGTACATTTGCTGAGAAATACTAAGTGCCCACCCAAAATAAATCTAACTGATTTTATACAGGATGCCGAATCCAAAACACTCGAAGGAGCCCTCACAAAGGGAAAATAAAATAAAATAAACCGATAAACTGTATTTTGGGCTTTTTTTTTGTTTTGATGCACATCAACCACTTTCGAATTTGACCAAAAGCCAAATCAGCATGCCAGACTACCACCCATCAAAGAAAGAAAAAAAAGAAACTAATACTAGAAGAGCTAGAAACTTTTTAAAAAAAAAAAAAAAACTCACAAGGGGCTTGGCCATAGGCATAGTAATCAGGGGGCTTGGAGGGGGTACCAAAAGAATTAGTTTGGAAAGGAGAAAAAAGAAAACGTTGACGTCGAATAACAAGAAAATTGGCCCCCCAAAAGAGATTTTTGCCCCCCTAGGTTGAACGCTGTGGTTACGCTCGTTGGCTCGTGTGAAGCGATGTCCCCTGCTCGTTTGCAATCATAAAGTGTGTCGACGAACAATCATTTTGAAGTGTTCTGTTCGTTGTTGGACAACGATGAGCATATCGGTCGCCTTAACGTTGCACCACCCCACTGCCTTGAACGCATTCACGTGGAATCGTTGGGATGGGTCGATTTCCCACTTCACCAAGGTAAGCTTCAACCAAATATGCAGCCCAATATACATGCGGTGCACCAGCGCAGTCAGGAGAAGGAAAGTCAGGATGAAGATAAACACAGTTATGAAGATTTTCGCACCGTCGCTCGTGCGTGGGTCGTTGAAAATGACGCCCGCGACGAACACGAATATGGAAATTATCAGCGAACAGGCCTCCAACACGTTGAGCGCTGGCAGGTTGTCGCTGTACGGCTTCGCGTAAAGGTGGGCGGCCATGGCGGCCATGAGGACGACCACCGCAAGGATACCCTGCAAGTTTCCGCCCAACTCGAACGAGAAAACCACCACCACCGCCAACAGAGCTTTCCGTGTCATGATGACCACTTCCCAGTACCTCCACGCCTCGTTGTATGACTTGTACAGGAACCCGTATCGTTCCAAAAACTCCCTCTTGTTGAGCCTGTCTCTGTTTCTGGTGAGGACGATGAGAAGGCCCACCGGTGCCCCCGCCGAAACAGCCAGCAGCATAGGGATCCCCAAGATCAACAAGAGGGAAAGATGGTGACCCTCCCAACACACAACGTCCGTGTCTTCCGCCCAGTACGTGCGGTAGTTGATCGAAACCCCTTCGAAACCCTCCACGTTCTTGCTGTCCGCGGACACGCAGTTGAGGATCTGGGACAACGTTCTCGTCAGATAAGTGTAGAAGACGTAAACCATCGATAGAGCCGCCGCGAAGACGTTACGAGCGAACCACCTGTCCAATTTTCAAAACGATTCTCAGAGCTTTTCCTTGTTAGCCGCAACGCACGCTTAATTCTGTAAAACTCATATAAAACTCCTTTATTTCCGTTTCTAAGTGACGCTGGCGCGTTTCGGATATGGGTTACCTCTTCGATTTTCTGGTCAAGGCGGCACGGAGGCCAACGAGCAAGCACAGAGCTAGTCCAAGAGTGAAGGGCAGAAACGTGAAATAAATTATCCTTCGAATCGATTTCGGCAGGGTGTGTTCTCCCAAGGCACAGTCCAGCGAGAAATACTCAGCAGAGACGTTGACGGCCGCCCCTACAGGAGCTCAAACTTTTTAAGCACTGTATTCCTTGCAAGCACAATGTCTGACTGGAGCCCCTTACATAGGAGGAGACGATGTGAACACAGAAAAGAAATTTAGCCTGGTCCAGCAGTGTTCTTTGGGGAACTTTTAACACAACGCACGCTCAGATTATGATGGTGTGTGTTTCAGGAGAACATCTGGTCGATTCAATTTTTATTTTTTACTTTTTGTATTTCAAAGCTTTAACCATCCCTGTTGGTTACCTTCCCAAATCAGGAGCTGCCTCAGGGCTGACGTCCACTCGACATTGAGCAGCAAGGCAATCGACGTTACTTGAAGAAAATTCAGGAGAATCTGGGCTACACAAAAGCAATCTGCGTCATGTGCTCGGTCTAAATGGTATCAGAAGGGAAATATAAAAGTAAAAAAATTCTGGTATGTATCAGAATACTGCCACTGCAACATTTGCCTTAATCACCATCAAATTTGACCTGCGGTCGAGGGGAATCATCAAAGAACCCACCCTTGTGACCAGGATTTCAGGAAAAGGGGTGCAATTTTTTTTTTTGCATTTGGTAAAAAATAATTCCGCTGAGGCACGATGTCCTAGATTCCTCGGGGATGTTTTTTTGGCAGGGGGACCCAGAAATTTTTTAGAGGGGGCCTGCCCAACCCCCCTCCCCCCCTGAGTTGCGCTATGTTTGTGATCCAGAGTGTGAACAAAACAAAAATGAAAATGAGATTTAAAATAATATGGATCACCTTGAGAACTTCAATTGCAGGGTTAGCAATCACCACTTCGTCGAGAGGGGCCAGCTCAGAGCTCCCGTTGACGTTTCGCATTTCTGCTCTGTATTCCTGGTTGGTGACCGCTATTTCGATTTCCTCCACAGTACCAGAATTGGCCGGCTGGACCCTCTGGGAGCTCTCCCCGAAAATCTGGGCCATTCTGGAGGGGGTCAATCTGCTGAGGAACTCCAACCTGGCAACCAGGGCGGTGTTGCTGTTGACGATGATCGCCAGAATGATGAGTGCCCACAGCCAGACCAACGTGACTAAACTGACAGATTGGTCCCTGGGTTGGCATTTCCGACACTCTTGAGAGCCAGAGGCTCGGCCATAATCCGGATCGCAGGCACCGCACAGCACTCCATGGAAACCCTGCCAGAAAGGGGTCGAAAAGAACAGAGAGTCACGTCGGTTGTGTTTGAAACATCAAGGAAATGGAGGAAGAGTGGGTGAGCTGACATTGGTATGACCTGTACAGTCACTGCACTAGGAAATTTCAACTGAAGCTTGCGCTCATATGTCTGACAGTCCATGTTCGATTTGGTTGAGTGCTCAGTAGTGTCAGCTATCACACATTTCATTTTTTTGATCCTGCTGATCATATTCAAGAAGAAAACTGGGTTACGTCTTTATGACCTAATATTGGTGGGTGCAATATTAACTCGGGAGGCAGGTCCGACCTAAACACACCCAAAAACATGATTTGATATGTTCTGTCTTTTTGTCAGACGGGAGGGGTCGGGGTTGAGAAATGTAAGACCATTCTTTTGATTAAATATGGCTGGATGCTGTTAACACCACGCCTTGTCATTTTCTCCATCAAATAACCCCAGAAAAGTGGTGAATTTTTGACACTCTTTACCTTTGCACACTGTGGATACATATTTTGACCATACAGAGGCCCCACGTTGCCCTGCTGGATAGCATCATTAATCATGTTCGCTAGCTTGTCCACGTTGCCTTTCTCGCACCCATTCACACTCAAGCAGCGATGAATCTGTGGGGACTGTGAGGTTGAATGCCAGAAGCCATCGTTTGGAATCAAGGTGGTCCCATCGCAGGTGGCCCCGCTGGGACACCCCGAGCAGTTGTTCGCTGTGGGGTCGAAACTGTATTGCCGCGTCGGACACTGTTGACACTCATCCCCCCTCAACACCTCTCCGAGGCTGCACTTCCTCAAGTCCAACTTGATCTGCAAACTGGAGGTGGTCAGAGTTTTGTTGGACACCTCGAACAAGAACGTGAGGTTCAGTGTTACATTGGGCGTCCCGGGGGGGCCTGTCACTCTCAATCCTCCAAACGTAATGTCGGTTTTTGTGGCAACGCTCTCCGTTTGGCCACTGAGGGTGATGTTCGGAGTGGAGCTACGGGCGAGGGCTGTGATCATGAATCCTTTGACTTTTTGATCAAACTGATCCAAGAAACTGATCCTGAGCGGAGGGGTGATGGCCTCCCCGCTGGTGTGATTTGATATTTCCCGGCGGCTGGGGACGACTTCTGTTGGGATGGTCGCCACCCCGCTTCCGAAGGCGGTCCTACTTTCCCGCTTGTTTTTTCTTTCCAGTTCATCCAGACAATCTCCATCTTCACAGAAAAAAAGGGGGAAAAAAAATAATGACCCCCAAAATGGTCAGCCTCTTCTCCATCAATTCAAGTCTGAAAAAAAAGAGAATCTTTTTTGATCACCATTGGGTGTGTTTTTTTTCTGGCTTTTTTTTGTTTTCACGATCAGGTGGAAACCTTCATCACCTGCTGGCAAGCGGTATCGCCCTGGCATTGCCATTCGCATTTTACTGGGTTTTATTTTACATGTGTATAGATATTGAATTGAAAGTATTTTACACAATACCAAACCACCGAATACAGCCCATATATATATATACAATTTTTATTTTTTTGGGGGGGGGAACCATATTTCTTTCTTTTTTATTCTTACCCACATTCACGAGGCCACCCTTGAAGTCATTCATTTTTTGGAATTCTTCCACAGGGTTACAGGTCCAGTAAACAGAACTGGGGTCATCCGTGAATATCCCCCCTCCAGCAACGGCAGCCCGATTGCCCTCGATGGTGGAATTATGCAGCAACACTTCCGGCGGACGCTTCACCTCAATTCCACGACTGTTTTCGACATGAATTCCACCTATCGTTCGCACGCATTCCAGCGGTCCATCAATTTTCCGATATTTCAGTCCCTCTTTTTCTCCCTTTTCTCAAAAAAACACAAAACAAAAACTGCACCGTATCGTTCTCCATCGATTTCTGTTGGTTTCCAGTCTTACCTCCAAAATCTGCCTTATTGTTTGTGAAATTCCCAGTGATATTCGTCTTGGACCCTTTCCTGGTGAACTTGACATATAACCCTCCCCCCTTGGCAGCAGAAGAACCCTCGAAATTCGCCCCAGTCAGGTCAATCTCAGAATCCACCGACAGGACCCCTCCACCAGTACCATTTCTAGCATCGTTGTTTATGATATCGATACCCCTGCCGTCCAGCCTGGCTCCATCACGCAGTAGAATCCCACCTCCGCCTGAAGTGTCACTATTGGGTCCACCAGAACAGAAAAGCAACCAAAAAACGTATAAGAAGTATTGAATTTTTTGGTGGTGAATATGGCTGACCGCAAATTTGCCCTCCTCCCTTCCCCTTAGTAATCGTTAACCCCCCCATCCAACTCCCAGATTTGAAAACCAAGTGGACCTGCATCTGAACATGATATGAATGGCGTTTCCGGTTGCTTGCCAAGGGAGGCCGATCGACCCATCCCTACTCCGGACAGGCTTGCCCACCCCCACCCCCCCCACAGGAACACCCATTGAAATTATTAACAGTAATCATTATTGAAATTGTTTTACACAAGGCCAAAAGCTTGAGTGCAGCCCGCTCACGGAAATGTGTTACAGGAACCAGAAACCCCCCATATCTCCAAAGTTGTTACATCGAGGCTAACCCGCCCCATGTAGCCCGTCCACTATGCAAATGAGTGATATGGGCCCTCCACTCTAGTAATAATTGTCCTCCCTACCCCTGTCCATTATTCCCCCACATATATATATATATATATATATATAATTATTGGTGACGAACCTTCCTAGGGCGGGATGGCCATTGGAGACGACGTTCCCTACAAAGCCTACGCCTTGGACGTACATCCTCACACCGGACAAATACACCGCCCCGCCTTCCTCCATCGCCGTATTGTTGACCATTCCGAAGTATATAGCACGTATGGTGGGCATTTTCGAAAGGGGAGGTCTGGTGTCCACCGCTGCTGGTGCGAGGGTTTTGGCGTACAGTGCACCCCCCAATTTTGCCTCGTTGTTGGAGATTGCCCCGTCTCTCAGGAAAAGGCTGGCATCGAGGAGGCCAAAATTGGGCTCCAGCACGGCATAAATGGCCCCACCCAGGATAGCTTTGTTGCCACTGAACCTGCAAACATTTTGTCGGTTAGGACAGCTGAAAACTCAACATGATGGACAAAAACGCTGGGGTGGGGTGTGTGAATGCAACTACATATCTAATTGAAGTTGAAACGATGCTGGCAAAACCCCTTCCCCGCCTCCCTCCCCCCCCCCCCCCCCCCCAAAAAAAAAAAAAAAATGAAGAATGAAAACAACAATAGTAGGCTGTGGCAAAACTCCACCAATGTCCCCCAAGAAGTCAGACATACATACATCACTCTTTTTCTACATGCATCATCTTGAAACAGGTATACGAATGAAAAAAACACGGGGACACCAAGCCTCTCTCCTTCTCCCCTCCCCCCCCCAAGATTAAAGCAAAAGGTAAAAATTCTGAAAAACAGTGCCAGCTATTGAAACCAAATTTTGACCGTCCCCACCCCTCACCCCTCACCCCCCAGTTTAATGTCACTCTTCCGGGGGGGGGAGGAGTGAGTGTTGGAAACAATGCAAGACACGCTCTTACCGAAATACATAACTATATCGATAAGAATGAACCTACTCCTTGCCGTTTTGCTTGATATCCACGTTTCGGGGGATGTTGATCGAGAAGACCCCACCGAAACTGGCGGTGTTGTTTTGGAAGCTGTTCCCCTCAAGTATCACGTTCAGCAGGCCGGCGCCCCTTAAGAAAAAAACTCCTCCCAACCCTGTTCCCTTTTTGATGGACCCTGCGGAGTTTCTCGAAAAACTGCCGTCATTGATGAAGGCTTCGCTGTCTTGACCTCCAAAAGTGTTTTGATTCTTGAAAGAAAAAAAAAAAGAAAAAATGGAAAAGAAGATAAACAATGAATTATAAATGAATGAAAGAAAGAATAAACCAAAAATTATAGCATTTTACTAATTATAGTTTATTTGTTTATTTTTAAGGGGGGGGGGGGGGGGAACACGGCGGAAGGGCTGCATAAGGTTTGCAGCCTCTGTCTAGGTGGTTTTTTTTTGTTTTTCTTGTTTTTTTTTCGATTCAATACTTTTTACCCCTATTAAATTTTCAATAAATGATAGAAATTGAAAAAAAAAAATTAAAGCAGTGGGCGGAAACAAAGATGCCCAAAATAATTTCCAAGGAAAAAAAAAAAAAAAGAGTTCCAAATCTGAATGATTTTGAAAAAAATTGGGAGGGGGGTGGGGGATTGGGAACAGTCATTGCATTTTTCCAGGGAAATTAACTGGAATGAGTAATGCATAGATTTTCCTTCCAAGGGTTTCTTTCTTCTTCTTTTTTTTTTCCCCACCATCATCCAGAAAGCCCCTCCTTCTTCGGTAGCCCTATTCTCCTCGAAAATCGGCTCATCTAAAAAAGCATCGACGTTTCCACGATTGCAGATGGCCCCTCCTTGTATTGCCTTGTTCTTTCTGAATATCCCCCCCGTGACGAAGTAAACGATATCTTTCTGAAAAACACATCGATAAGTTCAAAAGAAACAAAAATGGAGGGGGCCGAAGAGGGGGGGGGGGACACCCCCCCCCCCCCCCCCTCTTCCGGAAAAATCGAATTCTTAATCTAATTCTCATTTTTTTTACGGTGTTTGAAGTGACTCAGTAAAGACTAAAATATAATGCTGATGCTCGTAGACGTCCAGTACATGTGTTTTTAATCGATTTTTTTTTTCGATTTATTTATTTTTGTTCATTTCGCTTTTTCGTGAGGGGTTTTGCAAGGGTCCCCCACCCCCCCTTGTTTTCTGCTATCTCACCTGCCCCATCAGCGCCCCACCACAGGTTGCCGAATTTTTGATGAATTGAGGTCCATCCAATGCTTTCAATCGAACACCGTCACTCAGTCGAAGCCCCCCTCCTCCTGCAAACTGGTTCCTGGCATGGTTTCGCTCGAATCTGACGTTTTCTTTCAATTTCACGTCGTTCCCCATTCCTCCGATGAACAGCCCCCCTCCCCCCCGAACCGAATTGGACGTGTTTTCTATGAAAATGGTGTCGGTGATTGTGATTTTCGACTCTTGCAGGAAGTCGCTGTTCAACTGACCAATCGAAAGCATCCACACACACACAAAAAAGTTGAAAGGAAAAGGATGCATGCATCATAAAAAAACAGATTAAAATTCTCAACATAAAAGTCGTATTCGTGTTTTATTTTTATATATTGCAAGGTTTTTTGGGGGCTATTTTTCCCGGAGCGGTCGAGATGATTCGAAGATCCACCTCGAATTCAAAATTCAAAATTCGACCAGGTGTGTGTGTTTTTTTTATGTCGGTTTTGAAACCAGGTTAGGCAGATTTTCTTCGTTTGGTGGCAAAAATGTGTCCGGAAAATCATGGGCTGTGGAGTGCCCTATTACTGAACAAATTCTCGAAGGTCCCCCCCCAAACATCCCAACTGACCAGAGACATGGCTCCACCTGCCCCATCGTAGTCATTCTCCCCAGCCTGGTTGTCTCGAAATTCCACCCCTTGGACGGAAAGCGTAGCCAGGCGGAGTCCGTAAATGGCCCCCCCGTCAAATCTGCTCCAATTCGATTTGAACTTGCATTGCGTGAGGTGGAACGCAAGCCCCAAGCCTCGCAACAGTAGAGCCCCTCCCCCTCCCAACGACTTCTTATTGATTCTCTTGTATGCGTTTCCGAAAAATGTGGAGCGAGTCATTGTGATCGTCACGAAACCTCTCTCTGTTTTTGACTCTGAAGTATCGCCCGCCTGGAAAAAAAAAAGAAGAAAAAGAATTCGATAAATGGAAGAAAAAATATATATGGGATGTCAGACGATTGTTACATGAGAGGCGGGTCCATTTTTTGACTCATAAAAAAAAATTGTTAATTATTATTAAAAATAGAAAAATTGGATGGGTTACATGGGTCTTTCACCTTTCAAATGCAAGGCATTTCAAGTTGGAAAAAAGTTATCATTTTGAAAAAAAAATTGTTATTATTATTTTTTGGTGGAGGAATGGAACAGGATTTTTTGGAGAAATAACGAGAAAATATTGCAAAAAAAATGCAGCCTATTTGCAGGGGCCCTATTTACATATGCCCTTTAAAAAAAAAATAGTGTGAATTTAAACGCCAGAATCCGGACAACATTCCTTGAGAAATGGAAAAGAATGGAAGAAAATATCCAGACGAATATCAGCGATTCGATATGTAGCTCCCCCTTTTTTTTTTTTTTTAAAGCGAAACGGGGCACGAAGAATTTCTCTCAAGACTTCGATAAAAAACCTAACCTAAAAAAACGTCTCAAAAAATCACAATCACAAATCGTTTATGTGATGGCTTTGCCTAACCTCAGCATAGAAAGCCCCCCCTCCCCCACCCGCCGTATTAGCCATGAAATTCGACCCCTCCACTGTGGTGTTGGATGCATCCTTCATGAATATGCCCCCCCCCTCCAGGGTGGCCGTGTTGCTCAAAAACAAAGTGTTTTCCAGCACCGACAGCAAAACCCCCTCCCCGATAGCACAAATGCCACCTCCCTCCCCCTTCAAAGCCACGTTTCCTTGGAAAAGGGTATCCTCCACTGTGATTGATAAGGTCTCCGACTCCGACTGCACAGAACAATAATGACTGGGGTAAAAAAAAATAAAAACTTGAAGTTTGGTTTTGGTGACCTTAGAAAAGAGTCAATCAATCGCTGTATTGAAGAAAGAAGTCACACTTTGGTGGGACTCTACCTCACTCTTTTTTTTTTCTGTTTGCATTTCCATGCTTCAATCAAGAAGATCTGACATACCAGCCGGAAAATCGTTGCAACTCTTTTTAAAATCACAGCGTTATTTTGTAAATATTGGGATGAGACGCACGGTGGGGTGGTGTCAGCTTTTTTAGAAATACATATACATATATACTTTTTTCGGCTGGAGTTAGGGATACGGTGATATCTAAATCAGGGGATTTTTCCTATTTCTCCCTGGGACTGGCAACTGGTTCAATCAAAAGTACATTTTGGCAGTAGTGGTGTTTTTGTTTTTTTTTTCTCGAGAAGGCAGTATCAGATATGGTTTGGAGCTTTTGATTAGGCTTGGCTAAATCACCTTTGTTGGGCCAGTGCCTAGTGTAAATCAAATAAAATATTCATTCATTCATACACACATATAAATATATATTTTTTCAACACTGCCCTTTCGATGTTTTGTTCTTTCCCGGTTTCGACCCCTCACCTCCGCATCGATCGACCCTCCCCGCCGTTTCGCAGAGTTTTCCAGAAAACTGGACCTTTTGATGCTCAATTTCGATTTACCACTCACAGCAATAGCTCCCCCCTGAACACCCTTATTTCCACGAAACTCGCAACCTTCAAGAACAACGTCCGAATCCGAAACGGAGAGCACCCCCGGACCATTGCCGTTGGAATTTCCTTCAAACTGGACCTCGTTCAGAATCAAAGTGGAGCCCAGCTCAACATGGATGGGGCCCCTGTTGTCTGCTAAATCGCATCCAGATATTTTCAAATTTGACAATGTCACCTCAGCACCTGACCTGGATGGGAAACAATGCAAAGTTGTTTCAAGTGTCGTATATTGCTTTCCATGTTTTATTTTTTTTTCTTTTTTGAAATGATACAATTTACTGTTTCTAAAAATGTATATATAGTTTTTATTTATTTCTTTTCCGCATATATATATATATATATATATATATATTATTTTCATTATGTTTTAACATATTATTATCCATACTTCTTTTCAAACAAGAAAAGAAACCCACATCCTTCCTGAAGCCAGCCACTGTCAGTCAACCCGCCTCGAAATTTTGCTCATTACCTGATTTCCAAGATCCGCTCCCCTTTTGTACACTGCAGCTCGGCTGCCTCATCCAAATCGGATGAAATTTTGACCTTTTTCTTTCCTGAAATTACTATTCCTCTTTCTAACACAACCTTTGGAACAGCAATTGTCAGCCCCCCATCCTCCTCCGATTGGCAAGCCACCAACGAAGCCAGGTCTTCCCCTGATGTTGTGTTCAAAACACTGGAACAGGTGCCTCCATCTGTTTGAATCAACACAAACAAAAAGGGTGAGAAAAAGACTCAAATTTTTTGCTCGTTGAATGACGGCTGTCGATGTGGAATATCGAAGGATTGGCCATCGGAATTTCTTAAATCAGAAATTGAGCTGAAAAAGGGTCATCATGGCAATCTACGATTGAATCAACAGAGTTTTGTCAGGAAAAAATCAGAAGTGTTTTTTTTTGTGATGGCGCTTCGATTTATTTCTCCGCTGTTTTAACTTGGACTAAACTTGCACATGTAAAAAGCGTATTGTTGTTTTTTTTTGGCAGAGCTAGTGATATTGTCAGTTGCTCGGCGGTTTCCATTGGACTTTTCTGAAGCCACTATGGATCCGTTCATTTCCCTGTAATCGTTTCTTAGTGCTGTCGAAAAAATTACAAAAAGAAACTGACATCAGATGACATCATTCACAAGAATATCTTGACATTTTTTTCTTGAAATTAAAAGCTGCAGCAGAAAGATTCGGTGGCGCGCGATGAATGACTGTGGTAGGATCGAAGAAGTCAACAGCATCCTCACACGCAACTCCGCAACTTTCTCAACCGCTAATCGCGACTTTCACTGGTTTGATATCCCCCTGTCAGCGAACGTATCGATACGTCCCCCCCTCCCCCACCATCCACCCCCGAAAGGCACCAAGGTGTGAAACCTTCTGCGAGCCGCGTCGCGACAGCAAAACAGTTCCACGGAACAAAAGCACGTAAATTTATTGAACCCCACCTTGACAGGCTACTGTTCGCAGAAGCAGCAGCACCAGGCACCAGACATAGATACGACGCTGGTCGCGAGCGCTGCCGATCAAGTACCCGCTTCTGCGCCGTCCCCCGTCCGACCGCTCGGCCTGGCTCCACTCGAAAGGCGAACTTGTAATCTCGACCATGAACGGTAGAGTCTTCAGCCGACTCGCGAAAGCGAACACGAGCAGGCCGGAATTATGGACCGGGTATGTAGCGTGTGGAGGTTGGAAAGAAGGATAAACAAAAACCTCGCAGCGAAGAGAACGCCCTCCTTTTGATCTGCGAGGGAATTTCACGGAAAAAGCACGAAAAATAATGCGTTCAGCTAAGGTGCGCGTTTTCTCACACTCCCGCGTGCCCCTGCCTTCTCTCCATCGAAAAAACCGAAAAAAAAAGCTTGAGGGATTCGTCATCCAAATTAATTACTCGCAATCTCAGTCATCGCTAGAAACACGGGCAAAAGTAACTCAACCCGCCCTGACTTGCGCACAGGGTCCCCCACACCCAGTGCACGAAATCCAAAAATCTTTTAATTTCTTGTTTGCGAAGGCCAGGTCCTATGCAGGTCAGTTTCAAGAGATGAGCTCCTTTGTGTGAATAAATTTTGAGTTTTTTTGCGCGATCGGCCTGGGCCAATCACGAAGGAGAGGGTGGTGGATGGGGTGTGGTTTTTCTTGACTTTATTGATTGTGATTACAGAAGTCTTTGTGCAACTTCACTGGGAAGGTCCTGCCTGGGGTGGTTCAGTTGCTTTTGGAGAATAAAAATGCAACTCCTGGGGCTACGGTTGCTACCACCTTGTCAGACATAGAGTGAGATGTTTCTGATTGTCAATCCAGTGAACGATAGACCTTTTCTTTTCTGTTGTAGGTGCCAGGGCTTTGAAACATGATATTTTGAAGGTCTTCGGTGGAACGGTTGTTTTCCACAGCAGAGGCTTTTTCCACGAGCCCTTAGCGATTAATTGTCAAAAAATATGAGCATGTTCAACCCTTTCAAAAAGAAATCGAAAGAGATGAACTCGCAAGCATGCATCCCGCCGCCATTGCACACAGAACTGACTGGCCATCAGAACATATCCGTGGACGCATCACTCAAAGCGACAAATAGCGCCAGCGTCTGTCCTCCCGAATGCTGGTACCCAAACGGCACGGAGCCAAGAGGGCAGTACTAATATGATGACTCGCTGCCGCCGCTCTGGTAGCTTCTGCGAGAGTCAGCGGCGAGAGCTGCTGTGCTGCCGCATAGCTTCCCCAGCACACCAGCTTTGAAGACAGGCACAAAAATGCTTTCCACCCTCTCTGAACGAATTTTCTGCTCCCAGACGAATCCCAAGCAAAGCAGTGGGGAAATAATAGAAGTGTCCTTTCATCAAAAAAACGTGAGACAATACCCATTTAGTTTTTCTCTTCTACGAGAAACGGCTGTACCTTTTTGGACCCCTAAACCCCGTCGAATATTCGGGCTCTTCAATAGGGCAAATTTGTGTCAATTTCGTCCCATTGTAATTTTTTTCTTCTTTGGAAGCTTCCAAAGCTTAAGCTATTTCACACCAGAGAGATATTCAACTGGCGGGGTGTTCTGTTTGCTGAAGGGGTGCGTTTTTCAGAGAACTTCTCTTTGAAACCACCAAAAAAAAATGGCCCACGAAAATTATGATCCAAATAATTTAAGTAATATTTTTGGGTCCTTGTCTTTATAGGCAATGTTTTTTAATCGATTAAAATAAAGATTCTTTTTGAAAATGTTTACTTAAGCAAAAAGATTGATTAATAGCACGAGAATCAAGAAAAAAACAACCCCTCTTGGACCTTTAGAGAAGGGAGCCACCAAATCAGCATCTCCCAATACCCTGATTTGAAAGAATGTGTCAGTCATCCCCCTCTCCAAAAAGAAATTGTGATTGAGAAAGGGGAAAAAAAATGCCACAGTCCCCAAACCGATCAAGGGTCTTCCAGTCTGGGGGGCAGCTCTGAACCAAAACAATTAATGCATTAACATTGCGTCATTTCTGGCATCAAGGGGCAGAAGGCGTCGTACGACAAGTGCAAAGAGGTCGTAACTCTTTGTCAGCCACACCCACTTTTCTTAGTTCCTTGAGACGAAACGTGCACACCAGCTTTCGTTCGGAGAAAAAAAAGGAGCCCAGGCGAAAACCGATCGACGCTTTCACGCCACCCCGTTGGAAATCTATCTTTTCCGCTAACCACCCAGCCAGATGTTCCGAAATCAGGTAAGCACAGGGAATCCTGCACCCCCAATGACGCTTCGATAGCGAACCGTGTCCCCTGCGAGGGCACGTTGGGAGGATTTTTCGCACACGAATCTATGGAATCCTTTCTTTTTCTGCGACACTGTTAAAGATCGGTTGAATTTCGGTCACGCGCAGGTGTTTTGGATTGATCTGCGCGGGTACTGGATCTCTTTTTTCCTTTTTGGCTTCACCTGACGCTCCTCTTAATCTTTACTTGATGTAAACATGCCACTAATTTTGGAAAGGGGGGGGGGGAAGTAAAGAAAGGGTGGTTTGAAAATAGCTGGCTCAAAGTTAGGAATAAATAAATAAGAAAAATTCAAAGAAAACAACTATTATATAGTTTTTTTCCCTTAATGTTCCTCTCAATGTTCAAGATCTGGGTGGAATGCCGATGGATTTTTTCAAAGATTGTTTTTTTGGTGCAAATGGGTGTGCAAATGGGGCCCATGTTAAAAAGACAAATACCGAAGGTGCACCCCCCCCCCCCAAAAAAAAAACAAACAAACAAAAAAACAGGATACGTCTTCTTTTTTTGTTTCTTCAGTTCAGTTCATTGAAATGTTGAAAATAAGTTTTGGCTGTGGGATGGGGTTTATTGCAGTATGACACCGATATTTTGTGGAGCCCCCAAGGGCGGATCCATCAAGTGGAATATGCTATGGAGGCTGTGAAGCAAGGAAGCTGTGCGGTCGGGTTAACGGTGAGTGAAACTTGTAACAATAATATATAATTCAAGATATATATTCAAGATATTCTCCCCCTCAGAAAGGAACCTTGTAAAAATGTTGTCAGAAAGTTTTGCTTGGCAGTGTTTTTTTCCCAACCGAAACTTCTGGATCAGTTTGAAATGCCAGGGTCCGAGATTTTCTCGGATCCATGAAGGTTGAGGAGCCCCTTAGTAACTTATCCTCTGTGTAGAAATTAATGGCCATTGCAAAAAAAATAATTTAAAAAATCAACACACTGAAGTTCTTGTGATCAGGTGCGCCGTATCACATGCCGCCAGTGTTCCAGATATTCATTTTTGAGAAATGGCTTTACTATTTATTATTGTTTTTTATTTATTATTTATTTTTTTTTCTTGGAACCTTGTATGTACAGAGTGAGGATCATGTAGTGTTGGCTACCTTGAAGAGGTCCCAATCTGAGCTCTCTTCCTATCAACGCAAAGTTTTCAAAATAGATGATCACTTGGGTATTGCGATTTCGGGGTTGACTGCGGACGGCCGGATTCTGTGCAAGTACATGAGAAATGAATGCATAAACTACAGGTGTGTGCGGGGGACTTTTTTGGTTTTTTTTTTGGGGGGGGGGGTTGTGTTTCTTTCCTTAGTCATGGGTATGTGTGTGTGTTTTTCCCCTTTAATTGTAGTGGAATGAGAAAAATATCGATTTGAAAAATGATGTTCCAGTCTACATTGCTGAATTCCTTGTCTTTCAGTTGAAATAATTTGGATCATCAGGAGCGAGATCGAAAATAGGGTTTTTCGAAAATGACATTCCAGTAATTTTTCAAATTTTTTCGAAATTTCAAACTTTGTTTTCATGGATTTTTTTTTTCTTTTGGAGTGAAGGTATGTTTACGAATCTGCAATGCCGGTGGGTCGGCTAGTGAGGCAAGTTGCAGACAAATCCCAAAAGTGCACCCAGTATTCTTGGAAGCGGCCTTATGGGGTCGGCCTATTGGTGGCTGGATTCGACAAAGCGGGGCCTCATCTTTTCCACACCTGCCCTTCAGGAAATTTCTACGAGTATAGAGCTTTCGCCATTGGGTTAAGATCACAGGTGATTTTTTTTTTTTAAGCATTTAAATTAAAATAATAAAAATTGTGGAGAAAAAAGTTTGAACGTCTGAGATCCGAATTTGAAACCTCTGTTCCGCCGAATAAGCAGAATATGGTGGATGTGCGTTTTTGACGTGGGAAGTTTTTTCGATCTTTTACTTTTTGTTTGGGAAAATGTGCCAGGTCACTTCCTATCCTTTCCGTAATCTGCCGCCTGGTCTTTTTTTTTTGGACATAAAATTACGAGAAGTAAGAATATTATTTCACTGGAAATAGTAACATCAGTGGCCATCTCTCTATTTTTTTTTTCTTGGAGAGGAGAAAAAGCAGAAAAACGGAAAAATTACTTGGGGAAGGGGGGCTTTTCCATAAACGGTTGCATTGAGAGTAGTCTGACTCATGCATCCAGGCTTCCCGTACATACCTTGAAAAGAAATACGAAGAGTTTAAAGGTTCGTCGGTGGAGGAACTCATTCAACACGGCCTGAAGTCGCTGGAATCCTCCATCCAAGACGGGGAACTTGACACGAACAATTGCTCGATCGCTGTGGTCGGAAAAGACATGCCTTTGACCGTCATCGAGGGTGATGACCTACTGCCCCACATAGAACTACTCAAGAATGCAGATGCTGGCGTCGAAGCAGGCGGACAAGAGGCCGACGCCCCTGGGGAAGCTGCTGCTGGTGGTGGTGGTGGCGGAGGAGAACAAGGGGATGTAGAAATGGCAGAGGGTTGATGATCTGCTTAGATACATATGGGACTTGGACAGGGATTCTGTGTTGTGTGCGTGTTTCTTTTTCAATGGGTTTTGGAGGGGGGGGGGGGATATGGTATGTATTTTGTGGTGTAAGCGGGTTGAGGTATGGGAAGACAACCCCTGCTGTTCTGATCGAATGATCAAGGCAGCTGTGCAGGAGCTTGGCATGTTCATTTGACACTCTTGTTTGATTTCTACCCCTCCTCAGGAGAAAAACTCCCCAATCCCCCCCCCCCAGGAATATCTTGTGTTCACATGTCAGGCGGAGGCAACTTTTGCTTCTAACAAGTGCCGATTTTTTCGCTTAATCGATAAACTAGAGTCTGGATTTCGGTTGCATCCTTCGACCACCAGCAATCCCACCAATTCAATTCAATTGCATTGTAGCAATCCTACCACACGCCCCAGTCTCAGACCAGGCCTGCCTGTGCCTGTTCCTCGATCTGGGATGAATTGGAGTGTACTCCAACTATTACATAAGAACCTTTCGTGTGATCAGTGATTGATTTCTTTCTTTGAATTGTTAATCATGGATTCGTCTATTGATTAGTCGACAACCTTCTAGTGTGAGTAACAGCTGCTTTCCCATCAGGCGTCAGCTTTTTGCAGTATAAGAAGCAAAGTCTTGAGAGGAATGGTGAACCAAACCAACTCGCTTCTTTCTTTTACAGTTTCGTATCGGTTTTTGGAAAGCTTCCGCACACCATGATGAAATCGGCTCTTTGTATCGCTCTGGTGGCCCTCCTGTGTGGTGCGCAGCCAATGATGGATCAACTTTGTAAGAAGGTCTGGGCCGTTTGAATGCGATGATCAACTTCCCCAAAACTTGTGCAGGAAGCGCGATTGCGGTGGACTGCCCCGGTGCCGCCGATCCCAGCTGCAATGCTTTCGCTACGCTGCAAATTTTCGTGACGGCTGGTAACTGCAATGGCCAAGCCGGCGCCGATTGCGAGGTGATGCTCCTTGTGACGCTATGTACTTTAGTCGATGTTCATCCTAAGTGGGCGATTGACTTCACTTAATTTTTTCCCTCAAAGGCGGTGTCCAGCTCTCAGAGCAAGTTCAAGGAGGCGTTCGACGAGTGGTGGGGCGAGGGGAAGGACGCCGCTTGCAAGGGTGGAAAGGCCGAGGCAGCCGCCACCGCAGTCGCAACCGCGATCGCCGAAGTTTGGTCGAACGCCGCCGCCAAGGTTTCGTGCGACGGCAGGGGCTTCGCATGCGGCTGGTCCGCCTCTGGTGGTAACACCTTCGCACTGAGTTTCGCCGAAGCACTCGCTCAGGCCGCGGCCGAAGCTTTGGATGGGGATGCCGCCAGTGCCTTCTGCTACGCCGATGTCCGCGCCGTGTCCGTTGCGCTTGCCGAGGCGGCGGCGTCTGCACAGTCGGACGTGTGCGTGAACAACTCGGGGACGAAGGAAGACTTCGAGAGCTCCTACGTGAAGGCCGTCAGCCAAGCCATCGCCAGTGCATTCGCAACGGCATCTGCTAGAGCGTGCAACAGTGAGTCCCCACCCTGGAAGAACTCAGCGACTTGATTTGTTCGACACACTGTTTTCCAGATACTGAAACGTCTTTTTTGAAACCTTCAAAACAGAGGGGGACGCCGTGGTCGCGGAGAGTCTGTGCACGGGTGACGCCACCTCCGAAACCAAAGACAAAGTCATCAAAAGCGGGGACGCCTGTGGCGGCGCCAGTCAGCTCATCGCTTGCTCAGGACCTGGCAAAGCCCTGTGCTGCGCTTCCGATTTCAACAGGAGTTTCTGCCGGTGCGAAAACTGCGTCGGTCCCTGGGTGAAGAAGGAACCGACAGAGGACGGCAAGAAAGTCTTCGAGAACAAAAGCAACCAGAAATGCTTCTGTAACTAAAAAAAGATATCTTCTCAACTTTTCAACCATAAGAGTCGCTCACAGTTTTCCCCATGTATGGAGTGGCTTTCATTTGATTTTTTGTGAACTGCATTTGGTAAACTTTTAGACACTTGCTTTTTTCCTTCGATTTTATTTGTTCTGGAGGTGTTTTTGTGCAATGGTGAGGCAATTTTAAGCAGTTGTAACGTTATGATAGTATCACTTCGTGCAATATCCATGTACTCTTTCAAAATAGGGTAACCTACTGGAAGGAAACCAATTAACACCATGAAAGTATTGGTAGAGGGTTCATTTTTTACCCACAACAAAAGTGGCGATCATCCAATGCGATCATTCATTCTTTGCACGTTTGTTTGATTGTTTGATCATTCAATGCGAAAAAAAAATGTTGTACTGCATGAAAGACAGGGGCGGCTAACGTGTTGGTTCCCCTTGTATTTAGTTTCCCCCACACCACTCTCAGTTCTAAGCCGAACAGTAAGCTTCACAGGGAAAAAAAAAAGTGAACTCAGCACTTCCCCCCACCCCCTTTTCTTCTTGACTGAACAAATGGACTCCAGGTTGTACAGGTTCGGAACCTGTACATTGTGAGCTCGGCTGCTGGCAGTTGTGGTGAACTGGATGGGTCGATGGTGCGACTTTGTTGCGAGTGCTCACGTCCACGAGACGGGCGAGCACCAGCGGCTGCTCTGGATTTGGGTTGCCGTGGCTTGTGTTGGGGTCTGTATTTGCGCTGATGGGCAACCGTGTGATGCTTCCTGACTGTTTCGTTGTTTTTCGAGCCAGCAAGAACGCGCTCGAAACGACCCGATCACGACGAGTTCAGTGTTCGCGAACATCAATAACAACGATCGTTGTTATTTTCACGGTTCAACAAATTCGTTCGAACGTCAAGCATGCGAAACATGGTGATGTGACATTGACTTGGAGAAAGTCCCACGGTTTAACAAAATGTAAAGCACAACAAACGTTTTACTCAAGAAAGGATTACACGAAATTCTTAAAATCATAATTCTCTCACCGACAAGGGTTCATCCCCAAGTCGTGAGTTCCGACGTCCGGGTAGCCTAGTGCCCCGGATTAGCGCCCACCTATGCTAGGGGGAGGTGTTGGGCTCGCGGTCTTGGACGAAACCCGAGTCGGGCCAATCCTCGAGTTGGCATCCACTCGAGCTCTCTTGGGCTCGGGAAACCCTCGGCGCGTTGCCGTCGAGGGATTGGATAGCCTTTTCTGGAGAGGCGGAGAGTTCCGAGAGTTTTCCCTTCGGGGTTCTCTCGTTAAAAAAAAAGGCACTTTGTTATCGGAACAAATTTAGAGGTTCGAATCCTCTAATTGCCTTATTTTTTTTATTTTTTTATTTTTTTCAATGTAATCTCTTTTAAGTTTAATTAAAATAAAAATACAATTAAAGCCTAAAAAAAACACTATAAGAATAATGTTAATTTAAGATAAAATATAAGATACATGCAAAAAAGAAAATGTGATATAGAAAAAACTAAAAAAAGTAAGAAAAAATGGCTTTGCGAAATGATCCTCTTTTATCGACAAAAGAGGTAGGCTAAAATAATTTCGAATGGACAAATCGCTACACCCATTATTCGAGGTGAATGGACTTCGTGATCGAATGCAACTCTATTTCTTTCCGTGTCCAGCGTGATTGGTTCATCGCGCTCGTTCGTTTCGTCAGTCACACATTGTACTAACGAGAACGTCCCTTGCTGCACCTCGTTCAAAGGTTAAAAAAAAAACAAGGAACCTCGTTCGTTTTTGTTAAAAGAAAAAAAATAGGCTGCTCAAGGATGCCACCACCACAGTCGCATTTTTTTCTTCTTGTTTTGATGAGTGTGTTTCTTGCCAGATCCAAATGCAACTGCTGAACCTGAAAAAGAAACTTTTTTTCTTCTCGTTGATCGGAATGCCTTTTTTTGCTACCTATGATAGCTTGGTCGCAGAAATATTTTGAAGCGAAAGGTGCCCCTTGGTACTGGCGATGCTGTTGTTGAGAAAACGTGGAGGCCAAGTGGCATGCAGGGCAATTGCTCTTGTCAATTTGCGTGTTCGAGTTTTCGTGCCTGTTTTGTTTGCTGTTGATTCGAACTGTTATCGATTTCTCTGCTCCTTGTTGAGCACCCCGTTTTTCAGCCAAGCAGGCTTCTGGTCATTGATCTCAAAATGAGCGAAAACTGGCAAAAAAAAATCCATCGAGAAGGTTATGACAGAAACAGTGGCTACATAAAGACGTCGAGCCAAATGTCGAACTACGCTTGCCTTGCGTTCCTCATATACTCGAACGGAGAAAAGGAAGTCTCGGAGCTCTTCAACCCGGCGAAATAAGTTCTGTGCACAGAGGATGGAACTTCGCGTTCGCAGAAATAGGAGAAGACCATCCATGGCGGCGATGCGGGGTAAGATTAAGTCCTCCAACGATATGTAACCGTAAGCACTCAGCGACGGGGGTGGGGGGGCATTTTTTTCCCGTCCCGTCGCAGTGAGAGTCCTTTGTTGATAAGGGAATGTGTGATCGGAATGCACGTTGGCCATTGCTCGACAACGAGAGAACCGCCACCTTGACGTCCAAGTTGTGACGCGTTTGACGTCCCACTGTGATCAAATTCATCTTTGATCGCCCAGCCAACACTCTTTCCAGGGAACTCTCTGTGATACACTGAACAAACAATACATGAATTGACTCACTCAAGAGAAATTTGGCTGAAAGAAGGGTTGCTTGGTTGGCTAAAGGACGCTGTGAAACTGCCTTTTTTTGTGCATTCAGACTGGTTCGAGTCCTACGACGCACGGGAAAGGACCTTCATCTTCACCAACGATATCACTGGGGCCGTCAGGCGCTCCCCCCCAACGCAATCGACCCACCGTGTCATCAGATACGGCACGGGTTCGGAGGGGTTGATGCCCTACTGGCTCCCTGCCCAGCTCACCAGCAGAAGATACCCCATCGCACGACAAAATCCCGAACATCAAGAAGAAATCGACGATTGCGTCTTGCTGGGAGATATCCAGAGCAGATGTGGTTGTGTCCTCGGTGGCTTGTTCGTTAGTAGGCATGGAGGGGGCCATCGTGTTGAATCGTTGTTCAAGCAGGGAGGAGATCGAGTGTCGTTGAATTTTCGATTGTTGTTGAAGCAGGGCCGACAGCGTCGTATCCATCGAGGACAACGCGGTGCCTGACCTCCAACACCTCTGCCCGGAGAGACTTGTGGTGCAGAACTTTCTTCAGCACCTGAAGGGGCAGGTCTTGGAGGATGGGCCGGTGTTGCCTAGCTGGGGCACGAGCCAGTGGAAGACGAGCCAGTGGGAGAAACCTGCTTGTCCCGCGCGTCCAGTCTGGCCACCATAGGCGATCGGGTCGAGGTGGCTCCACATGACGTCTGCACGAGCGTCGTGGATCTGGCACCTCGTCGACCGAGGAAGGGGAGACGTGTGGCTCGGTTGCTGGGAGCAGGAGCTGTGGCGGCTTGCTGTGTGTGGGTTGTGCGAAGGCTTAGGAGATAGAGTTTCCCAACCATCGTCACTGGGTTTTTTTCCTGTTTTTTTCCCAGTATGCTGTGAACGATATGGAGGTTGTTAGGAAGACAAATAGGTTTGATTCAGTGCTGAACCACTGAATTGTTTGCGCGAACTAGCAAACAACCAACAAAGGAACTGTCGAAATAACAGGAAAATAAATCAATGTATAGATCTTCACTATTATGGTCGAACCGAATGCTACCATTTAGTTTTTTCTTACGTGCTGCTTTCTTTCTGGTGGTACGTCTCTTAATTTTCACCATCGGCACACATACCCCAGTGTTGCTTAAATATTAATATGAGAAACCCAAAGTTTCATAGCCAAATTTCTCTCCTTAGTAGGTAGAAAATTGTTTTGGATCATGGTTGCAACCACGGTCCAATTGAAGCACAGTGGAGTGAGTTTCAGAGTGCAAAAGTTATGTTGGAATTTGCTCCTTAGTTGTAACAATGTGTACCAGGCAATTACTACAGATAGGACTTCAATTTCTTCCAGCCAGTCGATTTTTTTCACAAATCTTAGCAAGGAGAATACACAATCCAAAACTCAAATGGATGCTTTCCAGACATACCACTCGAATTCTTTAAATTCCACTTCAGCACTATGAAAGTCCCAATACAAAGTAGCCCAGGACGCAAAAAAACGTAACACTTCAATGTAGGATATTTCGTATGCAGCTAATAGCATTGTACAATATCAGATGTGATATAGAGACAATGATCAGAGTGCTGCTCCACTCTAAGAGAAATAAGGCAAGTGCAAACTAATTTGTGAATAAAACGAAGTTTTATTAATTATCTCCAGAATTTTTAATCTTAAGTTAGGAAGCCTGAAGGGACATGGTGATCTTGCAGAGAGGATAGAGCATGTTCCTACAGATCAATCGAGAAAAAATTGAGAGACAATACATTACATGAAGTGGAAAAATAAAATCAATTGATTTTCAATATCAAACAAAATTTTGAAGTATTTCAGGAAGATACTGATCTGCTTGTTTATTATTCGATTTTGGAGCTTTTCTGTTCACATCTTTAAACAAAAGGCAGGAAAAAAGTAACTGGGAATAGAACTGGATAGGATATCAATCAATCAATGATTCATGATTACTGGATAGGATATATATGTTCCTTCTGCTGGGGACAAACACTCACTCTGCTGCATTGTAGAATATGTTCGATTCCTCCTCAGCGTCGAGCCTACAAAACACCAACAATGCTTGTTCCATCCACGATGTAACAAAACACGATATATATATATATATATAGTTTTCTATTTTTCACTGAAAAAAATATATATATTTTTTTATATGGCAAAAATAAAACAACACCAATTCTTCTTCTATCGACGATACTACGAACACGACAAGATAAAAATCAACCAGAAACTACGAACGAGGTCAAATCGCGCCTGTCAACGCAACTTACACAATGATCGGTGCACGTTCCTCCAAAGGAGCGTTGGCGGACAGGAAAGTTTCCCCTTCGTCCGTTCCAGCATCGAGAGGCAAAAGATACTTTTCGTATTCCGCCACCCAAACTCCATCCTCATCTGAAAAAACCAACCCCGATAAAATGATGATAAAGTAGCGTCACTGATTCTTTCACGGGGTGTCAGCGTCACTTTATGGGCGGTATTTGACGCTTGTGTAGCGCTTGCGTCAAACAACACCAAGTTATCGCCAAATCACGGACGCGAACTTGACGCAAAAACACGCTGAAAGCTCGCGCGTCTGTTTGACGCAAAAATATCGATCATGTGACGTGCATTAAATTGACGGTGGAATCACGTGCGTGAAATCGACACACAAATACCGCGAAAACCACACTCAGTACACCCCACACTCACTTCTCCTTGTTTCCGTGAACTTTTTGTTCAAGTTTTCACGGACCCACAAACACGTGACAAAGACGATGTGACTTCCCATGGGTTTGGAGACATTTTCGCTTGTCCTGTTCGCGTTCGACTTCTTGGGCCTGTTGATATTTTTTCGATCTCCGATAGGTTTCCGCCAATCGATAAGCGACTCTGACTTGCACAAGACAGGAAGTCCGCTTTCTGAGGTCGTGTTGAGGTCGTGGATGCTGTTCGCTGCCAATAATGGGTTTGGGTTGGGTAAGGGTTGGGTAAGGGTCTGTTTTTTCTCTTTTTGGACGTGAAACGACTCGGCGCTTCGACGCTTGGGGGTAAAAAAAGCGGGGTTTTCCGTGAACTGAGGGGACCCTTTCTGTGGCGATCGCGACTACTACCCTCCTGGGTTTGGAGTCAGCTCGACGAGGGGTCTGTAAGCCAACAGAGTTTGGTTTTTTTTTAATTTTTTTCCTGGGCGGGCTATGTGGAGAGGCTTGCAGTTCTGCTCCGCGATAATCGGATATACTCCTATGGACGTTGACAGTGGAGTTCAGCGATCGTGTTACGAGGGTCTCTAGCTTAGATGGAATGGCGAGGGGGTGGAGTTGGTCGATCGCGTTGCGAGCGCCACTAGCTGGGATGGACGGGCGAGAGAGCCTGGGTGGCTGTGAGCTTAACCACCCTGCTTGCGTGCCGACGTTTTTCTGGTGGTGCTCGGCGTCAGGATCGGATTCCTCGCTACTCCCAGGTTTTCCTGTGACTTTTTTCCCTTATACACATCACACCAAACCACATCTCCCCTGTTTTGGAGGATACATCCTGTTGCTTCCTATTCCCATCCCCAGGGCATGTACTTCAGGATCACCCACTGCTGCAAAAAAACTCTGTGGAGTCGAAAATAAAACTCTAAATCACTGTGTTCTTGAAATGTTATTTGCAGTTCTTTATCTTCACTCCCTGACAGCACTCCTGGGTGCATTGGCAATTGGAGGAAGAGAAATATATTCCATTGTTGATTCTGAATCTTGTAGGTTTGAGCCTTTCGTGCATTCGCATCAGTCCCTCGCTTGATGAATGTGTCTATTGTAGAAGGTTGCAGGCTGGAATGAGCACAGAAGATATCCACAAAAAGAAGCTAGAGAATCTTCATGCCAAAAACATTTTAAAGCTGTCTCGACCTTGAAATCACCCTGATGATGAAAACATAAGTTGTTGAACGTATCTCTGTGGCTGTATTCATGGATAACTCAATCCCAACGGATCAGCAATGGTGGTGGCGATCGACTATAAGAGGAAAAGCAAACGAGAAGTAAGTTTGCAGTAGGTTTGATGTGTCCTCCATCACAAATTTGTGATAGGATTTGAGTGCGGTGCTGATTTTGCAGTGCATGGGTGTGTGTGTTAGATGGCTCGAAGGCTGATGCGTTGCAAAGCGAAAAAAAATGCAACTAATAGAGGGTTCAAGGCCGACTTCTTAGCTGCCCGAGCGAAGAGTGGTGATGGAAGTCGAATGAGGGTAGAATTCCTTGTGTATGGAGCACAGATTACAAGAATTGGGTGACCTCAGTGAACATCAAGCATGATGCTAGATTTCTCACTTCAGGGTTGACACACGTCCTTAAACTTAAGTTTTAAGAAATTGAGTGGAATCCCTGGTGGCCCCCTCCAGGGGATTGGGTTCTATTCCCAAAAGGTTCCTACTATTAGATCTATTGCATCATTCACCGATAATTCACCCCTCTTTGGATGTCGTACAACAGCGTGAAACAACGTCAAAATATCGCTGACGCTCTCTGAGCGTGAAAGCAACATACCCACAACAAGCGACGTGAAACAACGTCAAAATATCGCTGACGCTCTCTGAGCGTGAAATTAACGCAACCGCAAAAAGCAACGTGAAACAACGTCAAATTACTGGTGGCGCTGTTTCACGCTGGATTGGCACAGTCGCAACAAGCACGCAATTTTATGGGCGTTATTTTTGCGCTAATCATCGTCAGCGGTATCCGAATTCGATAAAGAGGCGTAAGCGATAAAACAACGGCCAGTTCTCGTCATTTTATCGCGGTTGGTTTTTTCAGATGCTTGCACAGCCCAAAAGAGTCCACACCAACGATCCTACAAACCAAACGTCGAGCTCCCCTCAGCAGCAGAAAAAACGACACAATGGGGTGGGGATTTTATTGCGCGTACAGAAAAAAAACGCCTTACCAGTCGGGTGAAGGTGCAACCATCGATAGGACGGACAAGTAGGGCATCGCTTCAGTAACATTGACAACTCCTTCGGACTTGCAGGTTCCCGAAAAGGGGTCGCATGGGAATTTCAAAAAAGCCCCACAGTTGCCATCATCTGAGCAGCTTGTTACTTCATCCTGCACAAGGAATCTCTGTCAGACGATACGAGCTGCTTCACGGACGACTGCGAGCTGCGGGCTCTGGGCTATTCACCCCTATGGTTTGAAGCGGGATATCCAAATCACCCCCACTCATCTTTTTAGTTCTCCGGCGGCGTAGCGCAACAAAAACTAGGAATTTTCCTTGAGATCGTATAAATTCTTGTTTTGGTGAGCAACTCACCTCAAGGATGGAGCATGAACCCGTTTCCGCAACGAGCTTGACTCCGTCAGTTGCGGATTCGCCAATCGAAAACAAGGATGCCCTTCAAACATGCGCAAGGGGAACTCAAAAACACAGCAACACAGCATAAAACGCTATACTCGCAACCCGAATATCTGCGTATTTATGGCGAAACAAAGAGACCAGTGCATCAAAGCTGGTGGCTATTGTGGGCTAGCCTGGAATTCTCACTCGCTGTTGTGGGTCGTTCCACACAGCGGGCTCCAGTGCGCATTCTCGGGATAGTCGGTTGGATGCCTCTTCGAGTTCCACTGGCAATCGTTCACCACTTTGTAGCGCACCCCTTGCGAACAAGGGACGTCACCCTGAGTTCACCCAAAAACACGACAACAGGTGGTCAAGAATCAACTCGGCAAAGGAACAGTAAGTTGGAAGCAGAAAAACCTGCACAAATTTCTTGAAGAATCTCTGAACCATGGTTTACGTAAAGGAAGATCGAACCTCAGCCTGCAGGCTCCTGATTGCGCCTCCTGCACGAAACGAGCACATGGATCGGGGTCCGTAGAGTGAAATCAGTGTCGGGTGTTGGCAAAGGACAGCGGCCCCCTCATCACTGGCATGTGGAGGAGGGCGGGAAAGGGTTCACTGCACTCATACCACGCATGGTCGCAGCATCGCTGCAGGCCGCGATCAGTCCGAAAAGAACGAGCATGGCGAATCGAGAAGAAGACATCGTAAGTGCTTACGGGTTAACACGCGAAAAAGTTTGTTGGTTAGAAGTCGGCCAACCCGGCACAGTACTGCAGTTTTATGCAGAAGGGGGCCGCCCCAGGGTCTTTACGTTGTGCATTGACGCGCGCGAGAAACGAGGGGTGGTCATATCATAATGCCTCGGGAAGGGGTGCGAAGGTCATCCTGCTGGTGTGTGGCACAACCTCTCACTGAAAAACTCGATTAATGATTGATCATTATAATGTTGCCTGAGAAGCAAACTCGATTTCAAACCATTGGGTATGGGGGGCAAAAAAAATTCAACCCTCAATAGAGATCCCCTCTCATGCATACATGTAGATGAGGCTGAGAAATTTGCTTTTTCCCAACACACAAAAGACGAGAAAAATTTGGGGAATGTTTACTAGTTTTTTGCACTATATAAACAAGTGAACCTTGATGTTCATCAGGAGCTCAGATGCCCGAGTGGTTAAGGGGATGGACTTGAAATCCATTGTGCTTAGCACGCGCAGGTTCGAACCCTGCTCTGAGCGTTTTCTATTCGTAACGCTTACATGTTTCGTGAGATTCGTCAGCGATGCGACTCAACACAAAAAGTGTCGAAAACGATGGGAGCATGTTTGGTGGGGTTCCTTTCCACTCTTTCTTTCTTTCTTTCTTTCTTTCGACTTGTGCCAGCACCCCTTGGAAATTGGCTAAGTCTAATAAATCACCAAGCGTCATGCCAAGAAGATGGAGAGATGGTACCAATCCGTACGTTATCCAGTAGCCACGTCATCCGACGTGTCGTTGTTTGAAAAGATACAGATTTTTGTTGGTTTTTTTACTCCAGTATATTTTTTGTTGTCCTTTGTTTCAACACACCCGGTTCAGGTACCAAGTGTAACAAAAGTGTGACTGGTAATATGGATCATTGGCATTCTGTTGTTTGTTTGAATGAAGAGAAGAAACACACATCTCAATCCCGATTGCGCCTCTTCCTACCAGCAGTAGGAACAAAAAATGGTTTTCCGATTCCGCCTCTTCCTACTAACAGTACAAACCAAAAAATGGTTTTCCGTTCTCTCCAAAAATCTTACATGTTTGTCTTCTCAATGGCCCTGCCTTCAGTCTCCAATAACAACAATCCCAAAATACATCATCGACAACCAACGATCCCTGATGCTCAAAATTCTCAATTATCCCTAACAAGACAGCACTAAATTTGCCATCCTTAATAAAAGCTACTATAAAATTGGTCTATGGATCCTCTCCAGAAAGCAACAACTTCCCACAAAAAACCAATAGCATGCCAAGAATGTAGAATTACAAGGTGACAGCCCTCGAGAGCGAGCCGAAAATGCCCTCACCAGTGGCCAAGGCTTGGGCGCTGAAGCCTGTCCAGAAAAATGAATAAAAATTATCATTGGGCACTGAGTCTGACTCAGACATCATCAGGGACATGTTCAAAATTTGGTTCGGGAAACGATTATCCAACCTTGCATATCACCATGCAACGGATCACGTACCCAGGAAAGCAATCATAGCCAAGCGACCATGCTTGACCTCTGCCTCCTTGAGCCTTTCGACCTTGGCGGGGTCACCAGAGCCGAAGTTGAGGGGATCGAACAAGCCACCAGGGTAGCAACGTTTGGTGGTGTCCAATTCCGAGTTTCTGTAGAGCTCGGCGCCGCCGACCAACAGCACCTCGATCCACACCAACTGGGTGACAGAAAATGGGAGACCGAGTCCAAAGTAGCTGCCGCCATCCTGGAGAATGACCTCTCCTGCCTTTTGCCTGCGTTACGTAACGCCCCCAAAAAATATCAAAAAGTTTCCTCAACCAGAATTCAGACTTGTTGGGGGATTGCTGTGCAAAACATCCAATGGGATGTTTGGAGCCAGTTGTTGGGCTTTTGTAGCAGTACAAGAATTGCCGGTAGTCGGCCGTGTCACATTTCGTTGTTGAAGATCTCAAGGACGCCCTCGTAACGTAAGATTTCTCGAATTGGGCTCACCATGGGACTCCAGTGACGAGCTCTTGCACCAAGCAGCCAGCAGTCGCCAACATGCACCACCTGCCGTGGATGAGCTCGCACTCACGGAACCTCTGGATGCCGAAAACCTCCGAGTACGGCTGGAGTCTCTCGGTGGAAACTTGATCCGCAGTCGTGGAGAAAGCCCCAGCGATGCCCCCCTTCTTGTTCACGGCCTCGTTCTGGTCGTTCTCGTCAAGATCGAACTGGAGGAATTCAACGGGCCTGGAGAGACCGAGGGGATCGAAACCCCTGTCGCCGACCATGGAGCCGTCCAGCCAGGATGGGCGGGTGAGACCAGGCATCCACAAGGTGTCAGAAGATTTCGCGCCGCCAGAAGGCTTGCTGGTTCCGCTCGGCTTCTTGGCGACTTTGCTAGTGCTCTTTTTTGCCATGAACACCCGGGAGCCATTGGTAATGCCGAACTGGAGGGTGGAGGACATGCTTGTTGATGTAAACCACGGGGTGGGGAGGAACACGCGCGATTTCAAGATGAAGGCGGTAAAACGAGAAAGAGAAGGAATGCAACGAGGAGAGAGGGTTCGGCTCTTTTGATTGAGCTGGTGACACTTCTATACCCAAGAGGCTTCAGATCTTACGAGTAAAAAAAATGAGATCTGTGGTCGAGCCAAATCAAGCGTTTGAGAGGCAGCGCCCAGGAAATTTTTTGGCCAATTGTGAGAGCGAAAACTTACTCTCAATGTACGAGCGTGGGCAATCCCTTTGCCACGATTTTGTTTTTTTGCTTCTTTTGTTTTCTTGTGGTCAAGTTGCTTTTGGTGGTGTTCATTTTTCGTTGGAATTCAAACAAAAAAACAAAATTCAGGAAAGCTTTTTGGGTGGGTTCTTTACATGGTGATTACATTTGTATTTCTGCTGGATTATTTGGGGTGATGGGCAGTGTGTTTCTTTGTAGCTCATTGTGGCCCTCAGAAAATTTGCCCAGCATTTTTCGGGGCCACAAAAGGGCCAAAACGTTTTCTCATTTGATACTTTTTGGGCCACGAAAGGGTCATATCCACCTGCAGGTCTTGGGCCACCTCCAAGAAAACTCACAACCAACAGAGATAAATCAACAAGATAAAATACCCAAATTTTGGGCCACTTGTGGACCGTCGAAATTGAAGAAGAATACAGCGGCCGATGGTGGGCTCTTTTTGCCTTGGTGCAATTATTGGAGTTGAACTTCTATCATCACAGACGATTCGTCAGGCAGACCTCACAGTTCTTTACTCCAAGTGGCTGAAGATCACCAAAAACACGTTGTCAGGAACCAGGCGAATTTGCCAATGTCTTGACTGAACGTGAAAAAAATCTACTTGGCAGTGCATTGAAACCCCTTCTCTCCAATTCCTGTGGTCTCAAATTTCACATGAAGTCAATCAGGTGAAACGTTTTGGAAACTGTTACTTCGGCCATACAACAAACAGCACACCGAAGCTTACAGAAAGACCTGGATACAACCGAGAAGAAGAAGATTATATAGGACATGTATAGGATATATATCCTTGCTACCAAGAACATGAAGGCAATCAGGTGAAACTTTCTGGAAACAAAAATAGGTGGATGCCACGCACACCACCTTTCCACGGTCAGTCAGCCGCCAATAATTAGGAGTTTCCCAAGAGAATCGAGAAGGAAAAAAGACGAAAGTGTTTTGGCCCAATAGTTGACACCTCGGGAAAACTGGTACAAACACACAAAATCATTCTGCTAGTAAAATCGCTGGGTGATACCTCCCAATATATATCCTTTCGAGTCAACGAAAACCGTGGCTGGGCACGTACTGTTTTTACTACACAGAACGCCTATATTCCTGGTCGGTCGTACATCTGTCCCAAGCCCATCACTCAATCGGGTTGAGATCGTTCAATTCTAACTCGGAACACCGGCTCGAAATTTTGACCTTTGGACGGAAAAATCTTTTTCCTGATTGGGTTTGTGTACATTTCAAAGGGAAACCAGCTCGAAAGTACATTTTTCGTAAAAAGATTTTTGTTTCTTTCACTCTGGCCATCCCTGGGCGATTGATTTGAAAGCGTGAAGGCACAACATTGTACATTGTACATCGTTCTCGGCGGCATCGGATTTCGTCAACAGCGATTGAGTTTTTTCTTGCCGTCTTACGCAATATTTCCCAAGGGGATGATACGACCAACGTGTTGGGAGCAATAACATTCAACCAAAGCGCGAAAACGCGAAAAAGAAAGCACGCCTACGGGGGGGCAGGGGCTTCGGGAGAATTTTGTTTTCAGTCGGGGACCAATTCACTCCGACAGCAAATTTCTTAGGCGCGAAAAAAGACATCAACAAGATGGAGTCGCCTGTGCTTCGCGCGCTGTTCCTATTGATTGTTATCGACGTCGGGTTCTCCGCAGCGCTGTCGGAGAAGGATGTCGACCAGGGCCGAGTTTTGTTGGGCAGAAATGCAGTCTTCGACGAGAAGCAGCTATCGTACTTCAACGCTCCTAAAAACTCCGAGATCTTGATTCAGGCGGGGACTGACTGTCCAGAGCCCCTGCCTGTGGGGGAGCAAGCCAACAATGGCTTGCTGTGTGGGTTCGTATTGCGCGCCAGGGGTTGTCTGAATTACACCGACACCGAGCCCTTTTGGGTTGCCAGGTCAGTGCTGCGGAAAAATGCAGCTTTTCTGTCGGAATGCTGACGTCATTTTTCGACCTATTTTTATTTTAGCATTATTTTGAGCCATCATCATCATCAACACTATAAAGAAATTTATTATTGTAAGATATCTATCCTGAACCTCCTTACATTATTGTTTTCAATTTTTCTGGAAATGGATATCGATGATTGTCTCCTGTTTCCTATCAATTTTTTTTTCCCCTTTTCATTCTATATTTCATGTTTTTTGTTTTTGTTTTTCCTATTACTTAATTTTAATTTCATTTTTTTTTTAACTTTAATTTCCTTGATTCTCTAGGGATTGTAAAGGTCAGACCTGCACAGCAGAAAACTCTCCATGGGAAACCGAATGCATACTGGGCAACTACGGCGTTCACATCGATACCAAGAATCGGAGCCGGGAAGCCACCTGTGGGTTGGATCCTTCGGATGAAAGCTGGCTGTCACCAGCCATCAACCCAGCCTCAAACACTTGCTCAGTGGTCACCCCGCCAGGAGTCAGGTCAGACACATGGGCTAAATGTGTCGATGGCAGACCCAGGTTGCAATACAAGCTCACGTTCGATAAAAAATCGAGGTCGATGCCGAAGAATGAACGGTACGCTTGCAAGGTCATTCCGATGTGTTTGCATGGGAAGCCCCGGAGGTTTCACTCGACGATGCTGTGTTATGTGGAGGGGGTGGGGACTCCCGCTGAGGAGGAGCGTGATATGGAGGAATTGCTGGAAAAGAATGTGGATGGTACGATCAACGAAGGGGGAGATGACGGGAAAAGGAGCTATGGGGTTGATGGGGGATTTGGGCTCTGGCGGCTGCTGGTCGTGCATGCTGTGGTGTGTTTGTTTTGGGTGGTTTGGTGATGGGGTGTTGTGAAAAAAGAAACGAAGGGGGTGGAATCAGACAGGGGGAAAAAAGACAGGGAGGATATATATGATGTATGTATATGTATCAATGTACATTGCAATTAAGGAGGGATCCTTCCTAGTTTTCCCCTGTTCAGAAATATTTTGCCTGGGAAAATCAAAGCATCCCATGGACATCAGCTTCTTTTTTTACCCCCCCCCCCCCCTTTCCATTTTTTGAAAATCGAAATGGGAAAAGAATATTATAAATGAAGTGGGTAAAGGGAAAAGGGAAAGAAAAGCAAAAATGTCGAGGAGAAAAAGAAAAAACAAAGGAGATTGAGTAATTATGAACTTTTTGTTATGTACCGTTTTGGGTACGATGTCAGTTTTCTAGGATGGGCATCAAAAAAAAAAAGAAAAAAAAGTGAGAAAGAGGAGGAAAAAAAAAAATGAAAACGAGGGTTGTATAAAAAAAAATACGAAAGACGTGTCTGACATATCATCAGTGGGCTTTTTTTTTTCATCATTATCGCGAGTGTCATGTCCAGAATGGATGGTTCAAAATTCAGGGGGGAAAGGGGAAATGAAAAAATTATATATAAAAATATGTCGTAAAAATGACACACACACACATATATATATAACACACCTACACAATTTCAAATGAAAAGAGGGAAGGGGAGTTATTTGGAAAATGTCACGGTCGTTTTTTTGTTTTTGTTTTGGATTGGAGGGGGAAATCGGAAAACGAAAAAAAAACCAAAAACATGTTTTCACATTAGTCATATTTCTGACCCATCATCCATTTTTTTTTTCAACCCCTTTTTTTCTTGGTTTTTCTTTCACTACTCCATTGGGGTTTTTTTTACCTTCGTTTTGCTTCTGTGTTTTCCTACATCATTTTCTTGTTGTCTTTTTCTTATATTATTCGCTTCAACTTTTTTTTATTTTTTAGTTTCTTTTTTTTTAGCAAGCAGGGTTTTTTTCTCTTCCTCTTTTTTTTTTTTTTTTTGGCCTTCGGAGCGTTGTGTTGGGAATTCCTTCGAAGGAAATCATTATCAATAAAGAAAAAAATTGAATAAAGAAACAAACAAACAAAGGGCCATGGGAGAATTAAGAGGTTGGGTGCAAGACATATTCCTAAAAACAGGGGAAAAAAAAACGAAAAAAATATTTTTTTTTCATAGGTCATCAACACTTTTGAGTTGGGGCTGCAAAAACAAAGAGGGGAACGCTATTGGCGAGAATGATGGATTTATATGTGCAAGCGAAAAAATGGAGAGAGAAACAAAAAAAAATGAAGACAAAAAAATGAAGAAAGAAATTGAAGTATTTCTTTACCGATGTTGGTTTGGTTTTTGCGTGTAACGGACATCATGCACATGGGCATTTGTTGCTTTTTTCGTTTGATTCTATTCTCAAATATACAATACCTTCATCTATTGCATTGTGTTTTCCTTTTTATTCATTTTCTCACTCTAAAATGTCAGACATCGAAGCACTGCCTGAGCACATTTCTTCTTTTCTCTTTGAACACCCTCCCCACCCCCTCAAAAAAAGGAAATCCAGAAAAAAAAACCCCAAACTCTGGAGATTTTACCGAATAGTTGTCAAATGATGCAGTGTTTGTTCGAGTCCCATCAACTAAAATTTTGAAACAAGACAGCACGCCACAAAAACTGAGAGCACCCTTTTTGTTTACCCCGACGTTCCTCATCACTCCAGGGACAGACATGCGCCGTTCCGCACCACAGGGTAAATCCTGCGGGAACATCTGTAGATATTTACCCACCTTTCTTGGACACCTGTTTTCCAAAAGACTTCACTAAAATTTCCCCCCTGAGTTTACCCATCACGTTGGACCGCTGCCGGCGGCGGTATGATGATGGTTGCCTGTCTGGCTAAGGCAACAATTTCTCAGGGAAAGGGCCCCCAAAAAGCGTATTGATGTCTTTTTACAGCACCCCTCCCAGCAGATCTATCGGTTTAAACCATTGATGGAGCTTTTCCTGTTTTTGCAGGTCTGCTGTTATTCTCATTGATTCTTTTTCAAACCCCCCAATGGGCAGAACCCATCCCATTATCCATCCGAGTTGATTTCGAGCCTCGCCGAAATTTGCTGGGGAAAACTGAAACCCAGGATGAGTTCTCCGATTTTGTGCTGCCTGAGGGAGCTCAGCTCATTTTGAAAAGGAAATCGCAATGCTCCGATGGGATTCCAATGACCATGAGGCCGCTGGCTGCCCTGTGGTGCGAGGGGACGAAACGAATGTCTCAATGCATGGGGGTTGACCTGCACACCCCGTTCTTCATAGGAAGGTAACTTTTTTTTGCCTCACAATTCAAACCGTATTTTTTCAAAACGATCCTACATCCAATCGCGGTTCAGGCCATCCAGTCATTACGCACACCACATATAATAATATTAGCCATTTTCTATTAAAAAAAAGGATCCTCAGATCACATCACTGCATCGGTGCAATTTTATCGCCAATCAAAAATACGAGATTTGTATGATTGAATATTCAAAAGAAAGTTTTTCTTTTTTTTTTTTGAATCTGTAGGGGCTGCAGAGGTTCGGAGTGTGTTACTGATTTGGTCCCTGGACCCAGCAACTGTTTGCTTGAGACTCTCGGAGTCAATATAGCTGATGCAAACCCAACCCTGGAAGCTTCTTGTGGTATTCCCCCTGAGGATGCACTGTGGCTGGAACCATCACCCAAGATTGCATCCGGTCAGTTTTCAACATCAAATGAAAATAGGGTTTCAACAGAAGAGAAAATCATAGAGCTCATTTGAGTATTGTTTATGCTGAAGTGAACGAAAGGCGTTTCTGGCTTGGAGCAAATATCTGCTTGTCTCAGTTTTACGTCTGAGATTTGTTAAAGAAGAAGAAAAAACATTCCTCCTTTTGAAAACCAGAGAGAGAAAACAAAAATATCCCTCCTGAAAAGTTCCAGCATAAGACGACTGTTTGAGAAAGCTAGGTCAATGCTAGGCCTCTGTGCGTTTACCAATGCCAATACGAAAGGGGCAAAAGAGGAAAATATTCGTAAAAACTGGTACAAACTGTAGTTCATTCGTTGAGGGATTTTTTTGTGTGTGCGACAGTGTGTTTCGTCACGATCCCTGAAGTGGTGCAACAAAATATGTGGGTGGAATGCTCAGAGGGTGAACTGGGAAAATTTCACGTTTCTCTGAATTTCACTGGAAACCAGGTCAACCTCCCGACAAATCAAACCTACACTTGCCAATTCAACATCTGCTGTTCGCCATTCCCCGAAACCAAACTGCTATGTTTCACGGAGAACGTCCCCATATCAGACACACCACTTCGTCTAGAAGAACAAAATGCTTTTCAGAGAGACAACCATGGGTGCAGAATTAGCCTGGCATGGGCTGCTAGTTTTGCATCCTTCGTTTTTGGATTAGGTGCTGTTTTTCTGTTGTTTTGAATATTTCTGTGTGTTTTTGCGGGGAAGCACTGGGCGTCTTTTTTTCTTTTTTTTTCGTTTTTTTGGTTATTGGATATATGAATCGAATTTTGATGACTAACAAAAAACAGGTGAAGGAAGAAACACATACCTATATTATTAGATTAAAAATATATATATTTATTAGGTTTTGTGCCATTTTCGGCATTGGGGTGGGGAATTCAAGGGGTTCGTAACACCACATCATATGATTTTTCACAGCTAGAGTTTTTTGTGCAATAAAACAGAAGCAAAAGAAGAAAAAAAATCGTTACAATATGCATCTCATGAAGTGTTTTGAATCTCTCGATATTTGATCTATTGGTTTTGCAGAAAAAAAAAGAAAAATGATCTTCCTGCAGTTGAAAAGGAATACTTTTTTTGTTTTAAAAAAAGGCGATATATATATTTCTGGGAAGGATTGACCTCTCTTCAGAAAACCAAGCCCCTATTTTTCCAGCAGTAGGCTTAAATAAAAAAAAACATGAAAAACATGAAATCAATATTGGATACGCCGAGAAATTTCGAAAAGAATTTCACTTATATTTATACACTTTTGAACTTTTTCATTGTGTGGATTAGTAAAAACCTTCACCAGGGTGGGGTGGGGGAGGGGAACTACATAATTAAAAATTAAAAATACATTAAAACTATCTATTGTTTTTTTTTAAATAGAAATTGCTAGTGCAAGGATGCAAGGGGTCGACGATGTACCGAGTGCTTTTCTTTTTTTCTTTTTTTTTGGGGGGGGGGCGAGGGGGGGTAAGTAAATTTGTTATTAAGAACGTGCAAGGGTTAAAAGGTAAAAAAAGCAGATTTAACACACAGAGAGTTGGGAAGGGCTGCACTTGGGCTGCACCTGTTTTTACCCAGTGTGTAAAATCTTTCAATTTTCGGGACTACCAAGAAAATAAAAAATCCATTTGATTAGAGGGAAAATGGGTGAGTCACTTTCGAGGCCAGGAAAGCTTGGTTTGTTGAATATTTGATTTTCTATGTGGGATATATGTTGCATATTTGTTTTCTATTCACATCAATCAGCTATTTCATTAGCTTGGTTTTTTTAATGTTTTTGTATATTCTTCTTCTTAACTTTGTTTGTGTTTTTTTTTCATATGATTTTTGTTCGATTAAAACTCATATGGACCATTTTTTGATATTTTGGGGCCTTTTAAAAGCCACTCAATAATTTTTTGCCCAGGAGAAGAACTTCATGTTTGACGGATTTGATTCCAACCAACCTGGGAACCCTTTTTGTAAAAATCAATTGGACTTTCACAGTGCACTGCTGTGTTCTTTTTTCACTGACTGTAAAAAGTTATATATATATATATGCTTTTTATTGGCAGTGGATCCAATTTCCTTCTTGCATGAGTCAATGTTTAATTCGCTTCTGCAAAAGCAAATGCCCCTAAAATAAAAAAAAGGCCATATGTCTGTCTGCTGGGTCGAAGAACTAAAAAGGGTCTCAGTGCAGAGTAAGATAGTGCAGAGTAAGATGTAGGGGGAAATCAAAATTAAAACTATCAAAATTTCCAAAATATCTAAAAGTAATATGAGTACTATCTTTGAAAACCAAGCCACCTTTGGAGTGTCTGACTATGAATATCTACTCTGCGGGTAGTGTCTTTTTATGGTTTTTTGTGTAGCTAAAAATATAAAGGAAGTGCCCAAGATCTCCCTCATCAGTCAAAACAACCTTTTTTGAAACGGCGAGAATAAAAACTCGTAGGGAAAAGTTTCCATAAAGGAAGAAAATGAGAAAGGAAGTGGTTTTGTAAAATTTTGGACTTGGACTGTACTTTTTTTCTCAATTTAAACATTCATTCTCCTTCTAACATAACATAGCTGGGTGGCTTCTTCGCGTGTAATTTTGTTATGTTATTCTCCTTCTGTGACGTTGGGTAAAGAAACAGAGAAAAAAAAAAAGTCTTAGATGTCACCTGAATTCTGATAAAAATGGCAATTGTTTCCATGGAACTGTTCAAACGAAGATTCGAACATTAAGGGAACGTTAACACTTAATCAAAATCAAATCAGTCTGCTTACATTGGGAAGGAGAAAAACCGATCCTAAGGGAGTAAGAGCCACTCAGTTTCAGGAAAAAACCGAAAAGTAGACGGTAGCATTCGGTTCGACCATAATAGTGAAGATCTGTACATTGATTTTATTTTCCTGGCCACATACTTGTTATTTCGAGACGTTGGTTGTTTGTTAGTTCGCGTCAGGAAGCAAAGCGTTCAGCACTGAATAAAACCTATTTGTCTTCCTAAAAACCTCCATATCGTTCACAGCATACTGGGAAAAAAGCAGGAAAAAAAACCCAGTGACGATGGTGGGGAACTCTATCTCCTGAGCCTTCGCACAACCCACACGCAGCAAGCCGCCACAGCTCCAGCTCCCAGCAACCGAGCCACACGTCTCCCCTTCCCCGGTCGGCGGGGTGCCAGATCCACGACGCTCGTGCAGACGTCATGTGGAGCCACCTCGACCCGATCGCCTATGGTGGCCAGACTGGACGCGCGGGACAAGCAGGTTTCTCCCACTGGCTCGTCGCCATGGTGCGATGTGCCCCAGCTAGGCAACACCGGCCCATCCTCCAAGACCTGCCCCTTCAGGTGCTGAAGAAAGTTCTGCACCACGAGTCTCTCCGGGCAGAGGTGTTGGAGGTCAGGCACCGCGTTGTCCTTGATGGATACGATGCTGTCGGCCCTGCTTCAACAACAATCGAAAATTCGACGACACTCGATCTCCTGCCTCTCCCTCCTCCCTGTTTCAACAACGATTGAACACGATGGCCCCTTCCATGCCTACTAACGAACAAGCCACCGAGGACACAACCACATAAGCTCTGGATATCTCCCAGCAAGACGCAATCGTCGATTTCTTCTTGATGTTCGGGATTTTGTCATGCGATGGGGTATCTTCTGCTGGTGAGCTGGGCAGGGAGCCAGTAGGGCATCAACCCCTCCGAACCCGTGCCGTATCTGATGACACGGTGGGTCGATTGCGTTGGGGGGGAGCGCCTGACGGCCCCAGTGATATCGTTGGTGAAGATGAAGGTCCTTTCCCGTGCGTCGTAGGACTCGAACCAGTCTGAATGCACAAAAAAAGGCAGTTTCACACCGTCCTTTCGCCAACCAAGCAACCCTTCTTTCAGCCAAATTTCTCTTGAGTCAGTCAATTCATGTATTGTTTGTTCAGTGTATCACAGAGAGTTCCCTGGAAAGAGTGTTGGCTGGGCGATCAAAGATGAATTTCATCACAGTGGGACGTCAAACGCGTCACAACTTGGACGTCAAGGTGGCGGTTCTCTCGTTGTCGAGCAATGGCCAACGTGCATTCCGATCACACATTCCCTTATCAACAAAGGACTCTCACTGCGACGGGACGGGAAAAAAATGCCCCCCCACCCCCGTCGCTGAGTGCTTACGGTTACATATCGTTGGAGGACTTAATCTTACCCCGCATCGCCGCCATGGATGGTCTTCTCCTATTTCTGCGAACGCGAAGTTCCATCCTCTGTGCACAGAACTTATTTCGCCGGGTTGAAGAGCTCCGAGACTTCCTTTTCTCCGTTCGCGTATATGAGGAACGCAAGGCAAGCGTAGTTCGACATTTGGCTCGACGTCTTTATGTAGCCACTGTTTCTGTCATAACCTTCTCGATGGATTTTTTTTTGCCAGTTTTCGCTCATTTTGAGATCAATGACCAGAAGCCTGCTTGGCTGAAAAACGGGGTGCTCAACAAGGAGCAGAGAAATCGATAACAGTTCGAATCAACAGCAAACAAAACAGGCACGAAAACTCGAACACGCAAATTGACAAGAGCAATTGCCCTGCATGCCACTTGGCCTCCACGTTTTCTCAACAACAGCATCGCCAGTACCAAGGGGCACCTTTCGCTTCAAAATATTTCTGCGACCAAGCTATCATAGGTAGCAAAAAAAGGCATTCCGATCAACGAGAAGAAAAAAAGTTTCTTTTTCAGGTTCAGCAGTTGCATTTGGATCTGGCAAGAAACACACTCATCAAAACAAGAAGAAAAAAATGCGACTGTGGTGGTGGCATCCTTGAGCAGCCTATTTTTTTTCTTTTAACAAAAACGAACGAGGTTCCTTGTTTTTTTTTTAACCTTTGAACGAGGTGCAGCAAGGGACGTTCTCGTTAGTACAATGTGTGACTGACGAAACGAACGAGCGCGATGAACCAATCACGCTGGACACGGAAAGAAATAGAGTTGCATTCGATCACGAAGTCCATTCACCTCGAATAATGGGTGTAGCGATTTGTCCATTCGAAATTATTTTAGCCTACCTCTTTTGTCGATAAAAGAGGATCATTTCGCAAAGCCATTTTTTCTTACTTTTTTTAGTTTTTTCTATATCACATTTTCTTTTTTGCATGTATCTTATATTTTATCTTAAATTAACATTATTCTTATAGTGTTTTTTTTAGGCTTTAATTGTATTTTTATTTTAATTAAACTTAAAAGAGATTACATTGAAAAAAATAAAAAAATAAAAAAAATAAGGCAATTAGAGGATTCGAACCTCTAAATTTGTTCCGATAACAAAGTGCCTTTTTTTTTAACGAGAGAACCCCGAAGGGAAAACTCTCGGAACTCTCCGCCTCTCCAGAAAAGGCTATCCAATCCCTCGACGGCAACGCGCCGAGGGTTTCCCGAGCCCAAGAGAGCTCGAGTGGATGCCAACTCGAGGATTGGCCCGACTCGGGTTTCGTCCAAGACCGCGAGCCCAACACCTCCCCCTAGCATAGGTGGGCGCTAATCCGGGGCACTAGGCTACCCGGACGTCGGAACTCACGACTTGGGGATGAACCCTTGTCGGTGAGAGAATTGTGATTTTAAGAATTTCGTGTAATCCTTTCTTGAGTAAAACGTTTGTTGTGCTTTACATTTTGTTAAACCGTGGGACTTTCTCCAAGTCAATGTCACATCACCATGTTTCGCATGCTTGACGTTCGAACGAATTTGTTGAACCGTGAAAATAACAACGATCGTTGTTATTGATGTTCGCGAACACTGAACTCGTCGTGATCGGGTCGTTTCGAGCGCGTTCTTGCTGGCTCGAAAAACAACGAAACAGTCAGGAAGCATCACACGGTTGCCCATCAGCGCAAATACAGACCCCAACACAAGCCACGGCAACCCAAATCCAGAGCAGCCGCTGGTGCTCGCCCGTCTCGTGGACGTGAGCACTCGCAACAAAGTCGCACCATCGACCCATCCAGTTCACCACAACTGCCAGCAGCCGAGCTCACAATGTACAGGTTCCGAACCTGTACAACCTGGAGTCCATTTGTTCAGTCAAGAAGAAAAGGGGGTGGGGGGAAGTGCTGAGTTCACTTTTTTTTTTCCCTGTGAAGCTTACTGTTCGGCTTAGAACTGAGAGTGGTGTGGGGGAAACTAAATACAAGGGGAACCAACACGTTAGCCGCCCCTGTCTTTCATGCAGTACAACATTTTTTTTTCGCATTGAATGATCAAACAATCAAACAAACGTGCAAAGAATGAATGATCGCATTGGATGATCGCCACTTTTGTTGTGGGTAAAAAATGAACCCTCTACCAATACTTTCATGGTGTTAATTGGTTTCCTTCCAGTAGGTTACCCTATTTTGAAAGAGTACATGGATATTGCACGAAGTGATACTATCATAACGTTACAACTGCTTAAAATTGCCTCACCATTGCACAAAAACACCTCCAGAACAAATAAAATCGAAGGAAAAAAGCAAGTGTCTAAAAGTTTACCAAATGCAGTTCACAAAAAATCAAATGAAAGCCACTCCATACATGGGGAAAACTGTGAGCGACTCTTATGGTTGAAAAGTTGAGAAGATATCTTTTTTTAGTTACAGAAGCATTTCTGGTTGCTTTTGTTCTCGAAGACTTTCTTGCCGTCCTCTGTCGGTTCCTTCTTCACCCAGGGACCGACGCAGTTTTCGCACCGGCAGAAACTCCTGTTGAAATCGGAAGCGCAGCACAGGGCTTTGCCAGGTCCTGAGCAAGCGATGAGCTGACTGGCGCCGCCACAGGCGTCCCCGCTTTTGATGACTTTGTCTTTGGTTTCGGAGGTGGCGTCACCCGTGCACAGACTCTCCGCGACCACGGCGTCCCCCTCTGTTTTGAAGGTTTCAAAAAAGACGTTTCAGTATCTGGAAAACAGTGTGTCGAACAAATCAAGTCGCTGAGTTCTTCCAGGGTGGGGACTCACTGTTGCACGCTCTAGCAGATGCCGTTGCGAATGCACTGGCGATGGCTTGGCTGACGGCCTTCACGTAGGAGCTCTCGAAGTCTTCCTTCGTCCCCGAGTTGTTCACGCACACGTCCGACTGTGCAGACGCCGCCGCCTCGGCAAGCGCAACGGACACGGCGCGGACATCGGCGTAGCAGAAGGCACTGGCGGCATCCCCATCCAAAGCTTCGGCCGCGGCCTGAGCGAGTGCTTCGGCGAAACTCAGTGCGAAGGTGTTACCACCAGAGGCGGACCAGCCGCATGCGAAGCCCCTGCCGTCGCACGAAACCTTGGCGGCGGCGTTCGACCAAACTTCGGCGATCGCGGTTGCGACTGCGGTGGCGGCTGCCTCGGCCTTTCCACCCTTGCAAGCGGCGTCCTTCCCCTCGCCCCACCACTCGTCGAACGCCTCCTTGAACTTGCTCTGAGAGCTGGACACCGCCTTTGAGGGAAAAAATTAAGTGAAGTCAATCGCCCACTTAGGATGAACATCGACTAAAGTACATAGCGTCACAAGGAGCATCACCTCGCAATCGGCGCCGGCTTGGCCATTGCAGTTACCAGCCGTCACGAAAATTTGCAGCGTAGCGAAAGCATTGCAGCTGGGATCGGCGGCACCGGGGCAGTCCACCGCAATCGCGCTTCCTGCACAAGTTTTGGGGAAGTTGATCATCGCATTCAAACAGCCCAGACCTTCTTACAGAGTTGATCCATCATTGGCTACGCACCACACAGGAGGGCCACCAGAGCGATACAAAGAGCCGATTTCATCATGGTCTGCGGAAGCTTTCCAAAAACCGATACGAAACTGTAAAAGAAAGAAGCGAGTTGGTTTGGTTCACCATTCCTCTCGAGACTATGCTTCTTATACTGCAAACACTCCAAACGCCACGCACACGCATGATGGGAAAGCAACTGTTGCTCACTACGAATAGTTTTCTCAGGCAACAGTGTAATCATTATGGTTATCAATAGTCAATCACTTTACACCTTGTGAGTCTAACAAATTAGTTACTAGTAATTTTGTAAGTACACTTGGATGAGTCTACTGATCTTCGCTCACACCTGTAGTCTAGCCAGACTGTGCCCAAGTTCGTGAGATTTCCGTCCATGGTGTTATTTTGGAGTTTGGTTTGTTTGCGGGGGTGCTTCACAAAGTACTACGTCGTTCTTTCTTACCCAAAAACGATTGTCGTCTTTGTGAGGTCTTTGTCAGGAAACCTCTTGCTTTGCAAAGCAAGATATTTGTCTGGGGTCATCATTGCAGACGATAATGGAACGTGGGGCACCTCTGATTCTTCAGTTGGGTTGCAACTTGCAACCCAATTGGGTGCAGTGGAGAGAAGCAAGAAATCCATGACACAGCAGCATTGCCATACCCAATTGGATTGCAACCCACACATAGATTTCAGAAACTCTCTAGCCTCCAGAAACTGAGACGGGTAGATATGCTTGTCTCCCCTTATTGGTTCAACTTTACACGCAGCACCAGTTCAAGCTTTAAATACAAGAATCTAACCTTGTTCATAATGCCACCAAATAGCACAAATCTAAAAGGAGAAACAAAGAAACAGAGCAAAAAAAAAACTAAGCCAAAACAATTGCAATTTCTTTTTCAAAATCACATCCTATTTCTTCGAGGGGTCTCCGACAACTGTAGTTTTTTCAAAAAGATGAAAAGATGACATTACTAAGCAACAAATTTACAAATCAAAATGAATGCCAGAAGAAGGAGGCTTTGTGCCAGCTTCAAGGGGAAGCTTCCATTCATCCCCTTGACATGCACAGGGGGACCCTCGATGTCAGTCATGGGGACAATATCCTCCTGGAGGTAGCATGCCAGCCTCCAAATCGGTTTACCATCGGTGGTGCACATGGGTGAATATTTGCAAGTGTACAAATCCTTTTCTGGCATAATCATGGCTGAAGATGAAAAATTCATGATTTTGTGAAGCACCCCAAGCTTTCCGTTTTTGCAGTCTACCCAAAGGTGTGTGCTGATCAAATCGGGGTCCTCTGGCGAAAAGCATTCTGGGCACACAGAAAAAAAAAATTATCTATTTTAAAGAAATTGTATTTATATTTTCTGGAAAGATCTACATTCAATGTATTCATTCTTGTGATATTTACGTGAGGTTCCCTGAAAAACATTCTGGATATTAAAAATAGAAATGTACATTTGCTTTCGTGCATGCATTTAGTTCATTTAAATTCTTCAAATGTTTTTTCTATTAGGATCAAGATTCGACCCGGAATTGGGGTTGAGACCAGAAACTCAATTTCAAAAAATCTTCCGATTGAGGAACAAAAAAATATTTCAGGGGAAATTGGTGTGTTCCTGCATCGTTTTTCCATCCTGTGAAGGGTTCTTACTTTTTCCAGTCAATCCATAGCCTGGCTTTGGCACTGGATCTATCCAGTGGCTGTCCTCCTTGAAAATTCCACATGTGGAATTCAAGGCTGGATCATGGGGGTTCACATTCACCCCTAGGTTGGTCAAGAAACACGTTCCGGGGCCAGGGACGAAATCCATAATGCAACTTTGACCTCTGCATCCTCTATCACCACACACAAGCAACCATTTCAAAATCCAAATTAAATCAAATTCAATGGGGAGGAAATCACCCATCGCAATATTCCGATACGAAAAAGCTTCTTTTGTACATGTACATAGTCCTGTAGCTTTTTTTGACAGGAATTTTCAAACAGGAACTGAAACTCAATACAAAGTTCGGTCGGGGGAAAGATGCTGCAATTTCTAGTGCAAGAAAAAAAATAAATTGTGGATTGAAATTCTGGGTTTCAGCATCCATCGCGAAATTCACCTTCCGACAAACGTCGGGGCTTTCGGACCGACCCCCATGCACCTCCTGAAATTGTTGATATTGGAGCAGGACAGAGCGATCTTCGTTTCGATTCCGAGCGGTGCCGGATCTGGGCAATGTGACTGAAACTGCGCGAGAAGTTTAGCCCCTTGAGGAACTCCCAGATCGGAGAGCGCATCTTGGGAAAGTTTTACTCTTTCCCCCAACAATCCGCGACTTGGCCAGCGATCGACGGCCCCCGAACGAACCCACGCTGATGAATTCATAAGAATTGCCGCCAACAGCCATGGCAGCGCCGCCATCATACTCTCGAGGTCTGTTGCAAAAAACCCAGAAAAACATGCATGGTGCGAAACCAATTCTAACCCCCTTTTTGAGTTTTTGCTTTTTATTTTATTTCAGCTTTTGTAAATCTCTTCAAAAAAAACCCAGAAAAAATCAAAACGGGATTTTGTGAGGAACACTAGCAAAAGCATCGAGTCGCGAAAATGGATCATGGATTGGACGAAATCTCAACTTGGAAACACGGCGCCGCTCCCTCCACAAGCACCACCACGCAGACAGTGGCCTAAAAAAACGCCTACTCATGACAATATGAATCTCGCTCTGGGTTTTTGCTGGGTTTCCCTTGGGTCTTTTCTTGGAGTTGATAAGATGTAGTGGTGAACGAGGTGTACTGCGGACCACTGTCTACCCCAGACGAAGGAAAAGGAAGAAAAGTGCTGGTGCAAAAAGAGCTAAACTAAAGAAACAGCAACACGATGCATACATATGTACATATGTATTTTGCATCACAGCAGTCATCTCATATCGCTCGTATGCACTGAAATCCACCCCATCGACAAGGTAGGGGGCGCCGCCGCCTCAACACAACGTCGTTGGCGACAAGGTCTCTTGACGTTTTCGGAGGACTATTTATGGAAGGAGCTTCGGAGGGCTTTTTGTGCATCACAGAAAACTAGCGATAGAAGTGATATTGTCGAATCGCCTCAAGGTGTATCGGCCGCCGCCGCAGTCTTGCGCTTAAAAACCATTTAGAACGTTCGTGGCTTCGCTTCTGGTTTATTCTCGACCTCTTGACCAAAAGTATACACGGTTGTCAAGCAAACACCCGTATCACTCGTAGTGAACCAGCTACATCTCTGCACCAATGTTTCCTTCAGTACCACACAGCAGCTTGTCTTTTTTTTTTCTTTTTCTCCTGATGTTGGGTGGGAAAGGGAGTGGACTCTTCGTCAATTCAGTAATTCAGTTTGAGGAAGGTTCAGTGGTAGTGGTGGCATTCAGTAACTTCAAAGTCAGTTTATATGACTAGGGATCATCATATCTGGATACACCCTACAGCATACTCCACAGCAGACAACAACACAACAAAAAGAGAACCTGAGATCCAAAATATGCTCGATTTCCCCTCAAAGGTTCCCAAATTTGAATTTCTTTCATTTTACTGATGTTTCACATTAATTCTCACACTTTCTCCTCATAGCTACCCAGCACCTTCCAGCTAGATGCGACCCAACAGATATTCTTGAGCAGCAGGTGTCGTCCCCTCCTCTGTACCTTTTCTGCGCTGAGCGCCAGTATCGTAAATAGCTTTCCACGCCGCTGCGTGTATCGCCCTGGCGGAATCATGAGCGAAATCCTGGAAGAAAGCTTGTCTTTTCCACTCACCGATTACTCGGCTTTCTCCAGTCAGTACCAGACTTATCCTTCTTTGGAGGCATCCCTCTCGCAAGAGCAACCCAAGGTGAACAGGGAGGATAAATCCTGTTTTATCGAAGCCCAGCGAAATTCTTGAAAACGCGCGCTATAGGCGCGGAGCCGAACAACTAAACGAGCGTTCTCGCCCTTTGAATGGAATTAACTTTGCAGAGAGCATTTCTCAGCCCCTAACTGCCAGGCTTGTTGCTTTTTGTCTTCTTTTGGAAAGAGGAGGGGTCGAAGAATAAAACTACAGGAGTTTTGTTTTCGGCAGCAGGTTCCAGGCCAATTAGTCGTTCAATTATTACTCTTTTTCGAATAATAATCTTTTGTGGGTGGTGGGTTGTTTTTTTTGCAGTCTTTCTATTTGTTGCTGGACAGAGGCGATGTTGAGCGCACAAGATTGAAAACCATCGACGATGTGACCTCTCTGCTTGGGGTAAATTTTCGCTCCAAAATAATGTTTCGTTTTCTAATTTCTTCCTGTATCTAACTTGTTACTTCAAATTGGACCAGGCCCAGCCCTTCTTTTTTCTTCTTTTTTTTTCAGTGTTAAATAATGCTGGACTTGGCCGTCTGAGGGGGGGAGAAAATATAGTGACATGCTGGGTATGGTTGCAGATCGATACAGATGTTGCGCTGAGACTTTTGCGAAAATATAATTGGTAAGGTGACGTATACAATTGTCCAGTTAATGATAAATTCCCTTTACTGTATTTTTTGTTTGCAATCCCACTTCATTTTTAATTTTCCTCACAGAGCTGCCAAAGGCACCCGATGCCAATGCTGTCATGGTTGCCTAAACCAAAGCAATATACAAAAGAATAAAGAACGCTTGTATTATTGTTTGATTATTACCAGTTCTTTTTTGTACCTGCCAGTGCTTTTTGGGGGCGCGCTTTTTTTAATTAAAAATAGACAAAAAAAATGCAAATGGCCAAAATTGTCATCGGCATTGAAAATTTCTATCAAAGTTCAGGATAAAAATTTTCCATTAGGTTATTTTCCGACCTTTGCCTTTTTCTTTTTTTTTCCACTGAACTTAAAAAAAAATAAAATCTGGTACTGTAAACAGGCACAAGGACAGAGCGATGGAGCTGTGGTTTGGGGACTTGGAAAGAGTTCGAAAAGATTTGGGCTTGTGCGATGAAGGCCCCTCTCCTTCCTCACAGGTGCTGATCAAAAATTATTTTCATTATTTTCATTATTTTTCCTTTTTTTTTTCCGTACAGCTGTTTTATTTTGCTTCAATCGTACATCAGTCTAACCAGCAACGTGACTCACCATCCTGTCAAAAAAATTAAGCAAATGCTCCCCATCTTTCTTTCAAAATTCTACTTGCACGCTCGCTCGGTGGCTTGACGATTGCTGTTGGATAATGCGATCGAGCCTTTGTATTGTTTTTTCCCCACCACTATTGTAGGAGGATTGTCCCGTCTGTTTCTCAAGCAAAGACGTTCGCTATTCTGCTTGCAATCATGGCATGTGCCCGGCCTGCTGGGAAAAATACATCGAGGTCGCTGTCGAAAAGGGCCCCTCGTGTTTGGACATACGATGTCCGATGCCAGATTGCTCTCATTATGTAAGGAAACATTGTGGTGTTGTTTTTTCGGACACCAAGGCATTAACTTTGAACGTGTGGATATATAGCACTCTTATTGACCTCCAGAAATCAATACATGCATCTCATGTGCATCTCATTTGCATCCCATCTGCATCTCATTTGGATCTCATCTGCATCTCGTTTGCATCTCATTTGCATCCCATCTGCATCCCATGCATCCATGATCTGTAGGCAGAGCCACACACATGCATTTTACTTTACCCCATCTTCTTTTTTGGGGAGGGGTGGGTGCTGTTTTCAGCAAGCATCTCGAAAAAGAATCGATCACATCCCCACGTTTCCGCTGTGTTTTTTTATCTAGATTCCAAAATCGATGCTGGACAAGCATGGGAAGAAACAGGATTTGGATCGATTGGAAGAGTTTGCAGTGCGATCGTATGTGGATGACAATCCTCGGGTGGCTTGGTGCCCCAATGCAAAATGTGGAAAAGTTGCGGAATGCATCGATAATCTTGCTCAGATGGAAGCCGTCGAAGTGCATTGCTCCTGTGGAGAGGTTTTCTGTTTCCGATGCCACGAAGAAGCGCATCGCCCCGTGAGAAATGCAAAATTTGTTTTCGGCTTTTTCTTTCTGGGATTTGGAAATATGTTGAGACATGAACAATAGCGTTTGTGCAGCTATTTATTTATTTATCTATTGAATTGAAAGGATTTCACACAAGGCCAAAAGGCCAAGTGCAGCCTGTTCACGGAAATGTGTTATAGGCTTCATTTATTTATATATATATATATTTTTTAAAGTTAATTAATTTGTTTTTTTTGCTTATTTGTATCTTTACTTATTTATTTTTTCTTTGCTTATTGATTTATTTGTAATTTTTTGTTTTGTGGAGGTTGATTGCGATACCATCCGTACGTGGAACATGAAACTGTCTGATGAATCGGAGAATCAAAATTACGTCTTGGCGTTCACGAAGCCTTGTCCAAAATGCAGAGTAGCCATCGAAAAGAATCAGGTCGGATATTCATGCTTCACGATCGTGTGGAATCAAATTTATATATATGTGCATATTTTTTATATTTTTTATATATAGTAACATTTTTAAAAGTTGTTCCAAAAAAAATCGACAAAAAAATCGTTTGTTTTGCTGTTGAGTTTCGCATTCCATGTCGCAGAATTTGATGCAGTTTTCCAGTCGTAGCCGTATCTTTTCATTAAAAAAAAAATGTCAGAAATATTTGACTTCAAAAATATTAAACGTATTAAAATTTTCTGGTTCAAAGTGTCGGAGAAAATGTCGATGAGTCTCCGTTGGAGGCTTTCTTGTGCTTTCTATATATCGTTTTATTGCTCCTTTGTTGTTTTTCTTCTGTTTCATTTTAAAAAAATTTCATTTAAGGGGGGAGGGGTTGGTTATTCAAACCCCCCCATGAAAACTGAACCAAAACCCTGGTCGATCTCTGCACGTTGTGTGAAGCTTCTTGCACTTTATTTGATTTCTGGATTGTTTTTCTTTTTTCTTTTTTTTTCCAGGGATGCATGCACATGACTTGCTCTCGGTGTAGCTATGAATTTTGCTGGCTGTGCTTGGCAGATTGGAACAATCATGGAGATGAAACGGGGGGCTACTATCAATGCAATGGGTAAAGGCTATTTCCCCTTGATTTTTTTTTATCTTGAAAGACACTCTTTTTAGGTTCTTCTGTGAAAACACGAATTCTATGAATTCCGAGTATTTTTCTGTCTGCCCAACAGTAAAAATTCCACCACAGGAAAAAATAACACTTGGGTGGATAGGTGCCATCTCAAAAATGAAAAATGAGAGCGAGCATTCTTTATCAACGAAGTGAAGATTTTTTTTTTTTGTCAAATTGATTTTGGATCAAATTCTGTTTAGAAAAAACTGATTGAATTCAAAAAGCAGCCCACGATTTGACTGGAATTTTTGGCATCGATTGGATTAGATATGAAGCTCGTCGGAGGGAGGAGGGTCTGACAGACGATGAGCAAAGAAGGGAAAATGCCAGATTGACTATTGAGCGATACACACATTACTTTGAAAGATGGACTTCACATCACAGCGCTCATAAGCAGGCAAGGATCCAACCTTTATTCCAATCTGCACAGTCGACCCAAAAAAAGAATAAAAAAATGAAAGAGTGAATCGCGCTTTGATATTTTTTTCTTCTTGGCGGGGAAAAAATAATAATTTAATTTTTTTGTTAAATGGTTAATTTTTCTGGTCCAAAAATAACCATCACCGTTGAATGCAGAAGTATTAGTTTCTCTGGCGAATGGACAAAAATTATTGCAAAAACAATTTGTGCAATGTAACAGCACAGCAAAGACCTGATCACTTTTTTAAAAAAGTCAAAATATCACTAAGAAAAAATAGTCCTGATAAGATAGCTTCGTATCTTACAAAATTGTCAAATGATCAAAATTTTCAACATTTAAAAAAAATATATTTTTTCTGCAATTTTTATGCAATTTTTTTGTGCAAATCTTAGTTTTCGTAATAAGTCTAGAAGATTTTTCATGAAAAACGAAATGTTTGGTCAAATTAACTGTTATTGCATTTTTTTTTCAGAAAAAAAAAACAAAAACAATCGAATAAATATGTATATATATCTGCAGGCCATCGAAGATAGAAGCAGAGTCGTGACTTCTGGGGAAGCTTTGCCTGGGCTGGAAGTCGGCACCACCACGAAACTCGTATCGATGGATGTTGATTTGACACATATCAAGGAAGCTTGGGATCAAGTGGTGGAATGCCGGAGGATTCTCAAGTACTCCTATGCATACGGTTATCACACTTTCTTGGACGAAACCTCCAAAAACAAAAAACAGTTTTTCGAGTTCCTGCAAGTGAGTTGCGATTATGCTTCGTTGCTGAGTCATCGGTTATTGTGCTTTTTGTTTGTGTGGGGGTGGAAAGTGAAGTGAACCAGACTAAGACTAGGAAAAATAAAATAAAATAAATAATTTAATTAATTAATTAATTTAGGGGTAGGTGATTTCTTGAGCGTCGAAGGTTTTTTTCCTCCAATGTTGCAGTGGTTGACCGAAGAAACTGCCGGAAAATGGAAAGGGGGGGGGGGGGGAGGTTGATTTTGCTGTTCTGGGGGAGGGAGGTCCATAGCTTCAAAATGATGTTAAAAAAAAAATGAATTCGAAGCAGGGTTGCCACTAAAAATGTAAAATGTAAGCGAAAAGAAAAATACAGGAGGTATTTTTTTATTTTTTCCTGGGCACCTCTGCAATTAGATGTATGGAAGAAAAAGCAACCAGATTTTTTTTTTTCGGAATCACTGTTCGATGTGCTTTTTCGATGGATATCGTTTGTGAATTTTGAATTTTTGCTGCTGAAACAGGGGGATGCTGAAAACAGCCTTGAAAGACTGCATGACTTGGTGGAGGGAAAACTGCGAGCATTGATTGATGACGGCTTGTTGAGAAACAGGTGGTGAAAGAAAGAAAAAAAAAAAAAATATTTTGTTGTACTGTGAAAATAATGAATAGTAATCATGAAAAAAAAATATAAAAAAAATATCTTGTTTTTTCATAAAATGGAATTTAAATGAAGGATTAAAAAATCATTACATCTTTCCTGATTCGTTTATTATTTTATTTTTTACGAAAAATAATGATTTATGAAAATAATCTGAAAGGGTAGATTTATTTATTCTTTTTTAAAGACTTGTCCTGATGTGTGACAAGAAAAAAACACTTCTCTTACTTTGTTTATTTCTTGTCCAATTTCTGGAGATTTCTATTAATTTTAGTTTCTTTTTAAATTCACCCGTACAGGAATATCTGTCTTAGGGAAATATTGAATAAGGAAAGTCTTGACGGGGTCAGTCGATTTCCATAAGGCTTTCAGAATCTGGAGAAATTAATTTTTTTTTGTGCATCCATCAAGTGATACCAGATCACCAGTTGATCAGCTTTGGAATGAATTTTGATTTATCATTTTTAATGTTCTTTTTTTTTCTTTTTCTGCAGGGCTCCGGAGGAAAAATCGTTCAAGGAAGACTTTAACGAACATCGAGCGAAACTGATATCCCTCACCACAATCACAGAAGGATTTTTTTCGAAATTGGTCGATCAACTCGAGAAAGGCATCGGGAAATTCGGTGTGTTTTTCTTTTCAGCACACATATATATTTCACTATCAGTCATCATCTTTTACTTCAAGTTGTCATTCATTTTTTTTTTCTGTTCCGAGCCTTTTTTTTCTTCCTTTCAGGATACTGTACATTCGCCTCGGCAAGTGATTTTTTAATCTTTTTATTTGTTTGTTTAATAGTATTGTTATTTTTCTTTTGGGGGGGGGAGTGCTAAGAACATCGATCAACACAGAGGTTTAGTAATCGTTGTTAAGCAATTTTTGAATTGGTGCACTCTTTGTAGGCTCACTGGAGATCAGCATGACAAATTCTCTGGAGATGCCACCAGATGGTGGTGCCTCACTTCAGGAAACCACTGAGGCAATCCGCCAAAGAGAAGCTGAACAAGGATTTTGGATCTGCAATGTGGTCAGTCATACGCACAAAGAGGCAAAAATACATTATCTCTAAGGAAGTACTGAAAAAAAAAATCAGACGGACCTCTCCACATGGCATTTTCTCCGTGGAAATAATTCAAAATGGCAGATTCATTTCTCTTAAAGAAGATTTTTTGACCTGATTTAAGACACTAGATAAACACGTTTTTTTCTTTTTCTTCTGTGTTGACTTTTTGTCTGACCTCTGGAGATTTTATTACGAACATCGCTTTTTGTTTTTCCGTGCAGTGTACTTTTGGAAACACAAACGTGGAGTCGGAAGAGTGTGAAGCTTGTGGGAGTGCTAGGGGAGCACCCCCTCCCGAACAAGATCAAGAAATGGATGAAAACCCAGAACAGCAAAATCAGCCCCCGGAAGAGGAAAACAATGCCCCAGAACAGCAAAATCAACCTCCAGAAGAGCAAAATCAGCCTCCAGAAGAGGAAAACAATCCCCCAGAACAGCAAAATCAACCTCCAGAAGAGCAAAATCAGCCCCAACAGCAGGAAAATCAACAAAATCAACAAAATGATGATTGGGAACAGATGGAGGAGGTTGTAGAAGGGGAGGAAATGCAAGGGGTAGAGAATCCACCTGGGGATGAGGCTGGAATTGAAGGGGAGGAAGTGGAACGTGGCGGGCAAAGGGAAGGGGAAAATGAACCCCAAGCTGGTGGGGAACAGCATTGAAACGCATATGGAAGTCGAGTGATAACTCGACCGAAGAAGAGAATAAGAAATATTCGATTGTTGTGTACAATACTTCAGTTTTTTTGTGTGTTTTTTTGGGAGTGTGAGTTATGTGTCGAGGGGCTGGCAAGTCTTAATGCAGTGAGTTTTGTCATATTTTGTTTATCGTGTGGTGATAGATATCGTTGTGTTTTCGAGGGAAATGCCATGATCCCTCCCGAATTTTGTTTAGTGTTTTTTAAAGGCTTATGTCTGTGTTGTGTAAATGCATTTGAAAATACTCACGGCCTTTCACTGAATACGCTGAAATGTAATGTAATGGGCGGCAAGCTATATCCTACCATACTGTTCTGAAAAAGATCACCAGACCCTCTTGCAGTCCTGCAACTCAAGCCTCAAGAAATAAATTTCAAAAAACATGAACCGAGGGAAAAAGAAAACAAGCATGCAGGAAAAACTTGTGCTCAAAGATGCTCGACGAAACTCTCTCTCTCTTTCTTGCTTAGTTTTCTCGCACCAGTGTGTCAGTTGACTGATTTGATTCCCCAAAGCCGAGACAAACAAACAAACATATTTACATGCAGCCGAGACAGCTGCGATCTCTTGATCGAAAATCGGGTTATTCCGAAAAGCGTTTTGGCGGCTAACTTCAAGTTGGGTCATATGTCTGTAGTTCTTTCTGGAGGGCGTTCCACTGGAAAGCTTCCAGAGTGCCCCCGCCGCTCTGAAACACCAGTTAGAACTCCAAATCTGGAATAGTTTGGCCCCCCCTCTCTCGATGTCCGAATTTAACCGTCGAGAATAAATATCTCCCTTTCACTCACGCTCTTACTAGGCCTGGGAGGCACTTATTGTTTGTTTCCTCAAAATCCATCCCGTCAGACTCCGTAACCAACACTGGCGAGACGTCTTGTGCACCCAACAGGGATAGAATGTTCTAACCGTACGTTGACCCAGTCAAAACTCGCAAGGTTTGGTGTAATATTGGTTTAGACGGCGCAGTAACGCTCGCAAAAGATCTTTTCCTGGCGTCTAGACTAGGAAGGCTGTTCGCTGCCCTTCCAACCTTTTTCCTTTTATCACCAATATTGCACACGACCAAAAAAAATCAACACTTCAATGCCTACGTCTGTGTCCAGGGAATAATTTGATGTTGATCAATTTCAATGACGACGAAACTGCGGTTTCCTGATCTTGTAAAGGACATCTTAGAAGCGACCGACGACCAATGGGATCTGAAGCAGGCAAGAAAACAAGCAAAAACAATTGTTGCAGAAAGTAAGGTTGGCTGGCGCTGAGGCTATCCTGTCGCCACAGAAACAAGACGAGGAAAGGAAGCGTGCGTATGCAACGGAACTGCTTGAACAAATCGAGGAAAAGGAGACCCGCAGACGAAAGCAGCGCAACCGCCATGTCGGACGAAAGGATGCCACCAACAGACGCGAATCGCATGCGAGCGCAGAGAAAACGTCAGGACCCCTCCGCGACCCATCTTTTTCCAAGCCTCCAGTTGTGGTTGATCATGGACACACTGGGCGATCGGCAACGCAACCAGGTGGACCTGTTCCGATGCCCGGATACTGGATGCCAGTAATGGGTGGAACGATGCCTCCACCCCAACCTGTCAATGCGCACGGTTTCCATCCATCGGCCATGCCCTATATGCCTATGGATTGGGCGCCGCCGCTGGCGGCGCATCCAGGACTGAACGACCCCTACAGCAGCATGCGAGCGCCGCCACAATATCTCCCCCCGGGTGACAAATGCAACGGTGCGCAGAGTCAGAACAAATATGTAGATAAGGCACGTGCCCAGTGTTTGCACTCGCAATCTGAGCAAACGCCGTCTTCAGACCGTTGATACGTTTTTGCTTTTTCGCACAGCTTGCATGGACCTGAGGGTCCTGCTGCTGATTTAACAGACATGCAACCAAGGGAAGCGCTGCAACATTTGCCTTACCACACGAGATCAAGCGGTCCACCGAATAACCCCTATCCAGAATGGCTGAGAAAAGAAGACGAAAACGCTTCTGAGGGAACCCACGAATCAGAAGGTGGAGCACAAACGATTTTGAGAAACGAGGGATATTATTGAGACTTCTCTCAGTTTTGTCAGGTTCGAACCTTCTTCACTGAAAGTTTAAATTGTGCGTTCAGGTCAGGGAACTCTAGCGAAACTTGGTTTCGAGTATTCAGATCCAGAGCTACAGAAACAGAAAACCGAAAGGAAAAAAGCTGAGTACAGAGCCGAGCTGGAAGCCCAGATAAATGCCAAGAGGAGGGAAAGAATTGACGCAAAGGCGGCTGAGATGGAAGCCGATCTCAAGAAGGAAGCAGAAATCACAGAATACAGGCGAACATTGGCGACAGAAGATGCTACATTTTCACCTAGAGTTGGATCAATGAATCCTGATTTCCAGGTGCATGGACAAGCTTGTAAAAACTCGATCTTTATGAAGAGTACATTGTCTCCGCTCAGCAGTTCGTAGATTTTAAAGCCAACGTTTTCCCAATTTTTTCTGTCGACTCAATTCCTGTAGATGTGAAAATTAGGTGAATTATTGTGAATTATTGTTTTGGTGCAGGTTGACCCTAGGCCTCCTAAAGGGGATATGGAAGTGGCCGATAGCATCAACTTTCCCTCCGAGCTGAGGAAACCCCACCGTGACAGTGTCATCGTAAAGTTCCGTTCAGACAACGCTTTCATGACCTCGGATGAATTGGAGAAAAAACAAAGAGTTGCGAAGGAGCTTCAGGATGCTCTCAGACAGCAAATCGAAGAAAAAAAGAATCGAGAGGTGAGAACAAACTTGAAATAGATTTGCCGCCCAAATTTTGGATGCATTGAAATGAAGCATGTTTTGAAGGGTCTTTGGCAACCTGGTGGTATCCACAGATAGCCAAGAAGTCAGCGCTTCGAGATGCAGAGCGTCAGGAAGAAGCTAGGGTCCAAAAGGAGCTGGAATCCATCACTCAAAGACACGAAGAGCAACTGCGAAAGGAGAAAGAGAAGGAGTCGTTGAAAGACTCCAAGGCTGATGTTGTGGCGGAGGCTTGGAGCAAAGCCCTTCAAGAGTCCAGAACGTCGAGACATTCCTTTAAAATGGCGCCTGTGGTCGAAACTCCTGTTGATAGAACGATGGGGCAGCCCAGCAACGACAACAAGAAGGAGGATCCTGTTCCAGCTACTCACAGAAATGCAGAAGATCTGGTACCCATTTGTGAAGATGCAGTGAAGCGCGCAACAGAAGAGCAGATGGAGAGGTATTTTTCCTGCTTTAGAAAACTATCCTTGTTTCTCCCTCTCTTTCTTTCTTTTTTTGGGTGCTTTTTCTCCCCTCGAGCAATATTTTGGGTGGGAGGGTGTGCGACTACGGGAGTAAGAACTCAAACTCACACGAGCTATCTTTTATTAACTCAATGTGGTGCTCTGCTTTTCATGAAGGCTCCGAAAAGAAATCGAGTCTCAGAAGAAGGAGACAAAGCATGATATGGAAAAGCTTGCATCGCAATTGGAGCGTCAATATCAGGCGGAGGTTATTTCGCTTCGAGAAAAGGCACTGCATCTAGAAAGAGAGAACGCTTCGGCAAAAGCCGAGCTCCAGAAGCTACGCCTGGACATGATTCGCACAAACAACGACGTTCGAGAAGAGGTGGTCAAAACGGCGCACTCCATAAAGCCTCCATCGATATCCTGGGAAGTTCTGGGAAACCCAGCCCCAGGACCTCTGGAGAGGGAACTCTGGGGGTGGGGGAGGAATCCAGGGGCAGTGAGGGAAATGTTCATTAATGCAACTCAAACCGAGACGGGAGGAAAGAGAGCATCCCAAAGCGACGGCGGGACAAGAGGAGCTACACCAATGGCCAATTCTGAGAGTGTCTGGCTCTTTCCCGATGGGCAGGTCGTACCAGCTGGGAAGATGCAAGAGGAGGCTGGAATCAGAAAAGAGCACGCCGTCAAGTTTACTCCAAGAACGGTAAGTCCAAAAACAACGTCTCGCCACTATCGCTGCTGCAAGCAACGGGACAATACTCTGATTCCTGCATATGTGTATATTCAATTCGACTGCAAACACCCAGTACGTTTTTGTAGATAGTCAACCCCCCTCCCTTGAAAAAAAATAATAGAAACAAACAACAAAAGAAAAACAAAAACAAAAAGAAAGCACGAAACAAACTGAAACGAAAAGAAAACCAGGAACTCGTTTGCTGAGGGGGTGAAACTGGGATTTGATCTGCAGGATATTCATCTGGAACGGACCTCAACAGGCCAGTCCAGGGCAACGGACGTCGAAAATATTCTAAAAAGGAATGATTCCAAACTGCGAGCTCTGGAGGGCATGCGCACGCATTCTGGAAGTCTCGACCCTGAAGCTTTGGAGGCGTTTCTGAAGAAATACGTTGTTGGCATTCCTCCGCAAAAAGATGGCCAATCAGCTCGAAGGATGGAGAGCATGTCCCTGGTCTCCGAGCCAATTCAAGAGGAAGCAGCTGAGCAGGACCTTGTCGGCACTAAAACGCTCACGGATGAGGAAGCATCGTTGCCTTCAGAAAAGGCGGCCAGACCAGAGAAAGACACCTTAGACGCGGAGATGGAGCGCATATCTGCTCCAACAGGAACATTCGATTTACCAAACGCCGACGAAAAAGAAGTGGATTCAACAGCTCAAGACATGATCGACGCTCTGGACAAAGAAATGCAGGACTTAAAAACGAGAACTGACGTCCCTGCAACACCTTCAGTAGACGATTCTTCTGTTCAGCGAATGGAAAGCAACATGAGCCTCGTTACTGATACTCAATGGATGCCGGCCTTGTGAAGAACAGTTGTCATTCTGCCTTTTGGAGTTCCTCAGTCAAGGCCTTCTTCACAGCTTAACAGCTTCGAATCATCCTCCAACATTGAAAGGAGAAGGATTAAAAAACATTCGTTAAAATATGCCATTGTCCCATGCAAGTCTACCATTCCAGTATCAAAACTTTCAAAGGAAGGGCCCGGGAGGGGCGGGAAAACAGAGTAGTGTCTGATGATTTCCTTGATTTCCTTAAATAGTTACTGCAACTGTACTGGTTGACTTTGGAACATTTTCGCCTTCCCAAAGGTGCCTCTTCCAGCGTGGAACTTCCCAGAAATTCTGTGTGCCCCAGTCCCAGTTCGTCGAAACTGTTCAAAAGCCCAAACTGCATCATTCAACCACTTTCTGGAAATGTTTCCCACCCTTCGTCGGTCATCCTTTTCGTAACCCCTTGTACTTCGTACATGGAAACAATCCACATAGGCGTTTGATGTTTGTGTAAGACTCCCCAGTCAGATTTCGCTTCTTATTTGCGTTGCTTTGTTCGCTTTGCAGTGACAGACCCTATATAGGGATGGCACTCATATGAAATCTGAGAACGCCTGCAGGTCCGAGACCATTCACTGTCCTAAAATTGAAATTTGAACGCATCAACTCTGTGGCCGCCATCGTTGCTTTCGTCGTTCATGATTTTTTTTTTTTTTCTCTCCTACACAATGTAATTGATGTTTGTTTGTTTGTTGTTTTTTTTTTTGCGAACATCTGAACTGCCGATTGACCCGCCGTGCGTTGCCTGCCCGGACGACTTTACTTGTTGAGGACCGTCTAGTCCCGTTCCTCGGCCCCAATGGAACCCGACGTCACGGCCGCTGGGGAGTCGAACCCCATGCACGACCACCACCAGTTTATCACTGAGGTCGACCGTTTTATCACGTCACTCTCTTCCACTCAGTGTTGTGACATCATCAACGCGTTCCCTGGCGCCCTCAAGGTCCTCGGCACTGCGCGACAGACCCTGCGCTTCGCCCTCGTCTCCAGCCGCATCTCCCTGGCCGAGGTTCGGGACATCACGATCTCCAAGGATTTTCCCCAGCCACGTGAAGATGTTGCCATGGCAGACCAGGCCATGCTGGATGCGGATGCGTACTCTGAGATCTCGGTGGAATCCCACGGCGCTCCTGCTTGGAACTCAGCTGACTGGGTTCGCCCCAACCCCTACACCCACACTCACGGCACTCCTCCTACCCAGCCCACCTCCACCTCTCCCCCTCCTCTTACCTCTTCTGCTGCCCCACCTCTCCCTCCTCCCACCACCACTACCTCACCTCCCTCTCCCCACCCACCCTCACCACCCTCACCACCCTCCCTCACCACCATCTGCCACCACCAACGTTCCCTCCTCTCCAAAGCTTCAGCTGCCCTCACCCACCTGCTCACAGCCCCCTCCTCTCCCCAATCCCACACCCAGGCCACCTCCACCCTTGCCCTCCTTGATGCCTTCCTCCTCGGCAATGCCTCTGCCCAGGCTGTCGCTCCATCTCCCCCCGGACCCCCCACCACCAACCCCGCCACCACCTCCCCACCCTCTCTCTTGAACAAGCAAGATTTTCCCTCCCTCACCTCTGCCCAGCGCACCCGCACCTACTCCGCTGCCGTTTCCCGGTTGGCGTCTACTGTTGTTGGTTCCCCCTCTCCTCTCTCTCCCACTCAGGTCAAACACCGTTTGACGGAGGCCGTCTCCTCTCTCCCTCCCTCCCCTCCCCCATTCCGATGGGACCCTGCGTGCACCCTCCACCTCACTCCTACCACCTGGCCCACCTGGAAGCATGTCCCTCCCCTCCCATTTGGCACCCAGCTGGCCACCGCCCTCCGCCAGGCTCTCCCCACCCTCTCCTTCCAGATTAAGTGCATTGCTCGCACTCAGACTGGGGGTTTCCGGGTTCTTTTCTCCCAGCCTGACCCTCTGACCCACCTCCCACCTGACCTCTCCCTCCCCCTCCCTGATTTTGGCACCTGGCGCAAGCCCCTCCCCCGTACTTACTCCGGCTCCTTCGTGCTCCACCGTGTCGACCCTATCCTTGAGGAAGCTGATCTCCTCGCTGCCCTCCAGGAATCCCCCCTCTTCACCTCCACCACCCCCATTCGTCTCTTTCGTATCCCTAAGGCCGGGATCAAAGCCTCGGACTGCACCCTCCCTTCCCACCGCTCCGGCTCTGTTGTGGTGCAGACCACGGCTGAGGTGGCCCTCAAGGCCCTTCTGACCGGCCGTTTCACTATTGGCTTCTCCCTCTGTCCGGTGGCTCCTGACCGTCGTGCCCGCCGTGTTTGCTCCCTGTGCACCCGTCCTGGCCACTCCATTACCTCCTGCCGTTCCCAAGCTGCCCTTGCTCTCCGGTCCTCCCTTCAACTCCGGGATGATCAGCCCCTTACCCATTCTCTCCTTCCCTCCTCCACCTAGATGTCGGCCCCGCGCCCCCCGCCCTCCTCTGCCCCCACCTCCCTCCGGCCCCAATACACCTGCCCAGTCCCCACCTGTACTACTAAACCCTCCCGTCCCTGGGTTACCCTTCCCTCGCTCCACAAGCATCTCAATGTCCATCATCTCCATGAAGTCGCCGCCATCCCTCCTTCCTATTTCCAGCGCTACAACCGGCACCTCTGTCCCCAATGTCGCACTATCCATACCATTGGTCGCACCTGCTCTTCCCGGCCCACTGTTGCTCCTGGCCCCACGCCTGTTGCTTCCTCCCCCTCTCAGTTGGGCCCCGGCCCACCTGCAGCTGCTGGTGGTGGTCCTTCCCCCTCCGATTCCCCTCCTCCCATGGCCTTCCCCCCGGATGTTTCCACCATTCCCTGGTCTGCTCTCCTCTCCAGTCCTAAACGCACGTTAAAACGTGTGCCCAGGAAATCTCGCCGCATCTGGTCCCAAGCCCTCCACACCACGGTCTCCCACTTCTGTTCCTCCCCGTCCGACAATTCCCTGAAGCTCCTGTTCCTCCTGAGTCGTTGTGTCCTATCGGTTCCCACCCAACGGGCTCCCTCCCTCCACCGGTTTAGGTCCAATGCTGCTGCTGTTACCCAATCGTGCCAGTCCTGGCTGGCTGGTGACATTCTGCCCCTGTGGCACCGTTTTCTGGCCTCTTCCCCCACTTCCCCTCCCACTCAGACCCCATCCTCCCGGGCCTTATCCCTCATCCGTGATGGCCGGCTCTCCAAAGCCTGCCAGGCCCTCACTTCTCCTGGATTGCACCCCCTCTCCCCTGAAGTTCTGGCTGAACTTCGTTCCAAACACCCCTCTGCCCCCCTTCCTACGCAGTCTACCATTTCTGGCCCTACCTCCTTCCCCACCATTTCCTCTGCTCCTCTCCCTCCTGGCCCCTCCACTGCCCCCTCTGCTGTGGCCCCAGTTCTGGCTGCTGCTCCCCCCGGTGTTTCCCATGCCCCTCTCCCTCCCGGCCCCCCACCCGCCCCCTCTGCTGTGGCCCCAGTTCTGGCTGCTGCTCCCTATGGTGTTTCCACCGTCCCTCTCCCTCCCGGCCCCCCACCCGCCCCCTCTGCTGTGGCCCCAGTTCTGGCTGCTGCTCCCCCCGGTGTTTCCCATGCCCCTCTCCCTCCCGGCCCCCCACCAACCCCCTCTGCTGTGGCCCCCGTTCTGGCTGCTGCCCCCTCCGATGTTCCCCCCTCCGGTCCTGACCCTGCTCCTGTGGTTTTTCCCCCGGCGTTGGTCTTTGCTTGCCTCTCCAGTTTTCCCCGGGGTTCTGCTCCTGGTCCTTCTGCTCTCCGCCCTGAGCATCTCCAGGATGCCCTCCACCACTCGGCCTCACACCTTGCGGCCCAAGTCTCCTCTTCACTCCTCCGGCTCGTTCACTTGCTGGCGGCTGGCTCCCTCCCTCCCTCCTTGATGGCTCGCTTCACCTGTGCCTCCCTTATTCCCCTGAAGAAAAAAGGCCCGGGGGTGCGTCCCATCGCGGTGGGGGATGTGTTCCGGCGCTGGGTCTCGAAGTGTTTCGCTGCTCATTTCAAAGAAGATATCGTTAATTCGCTGGGGACACACCAAATGGGTGTTTCTACCTCTAATGGCTCGGGCCTGATTCTTCACGGTGCACGCCACTACATTTCGGAATTCGGGGGGGACTCGGGGTATGTGGCAGTTCAAATCGACATGACGAACGCTTTTAATCTGGTGGCTCGCCAGAGTTTTCTCGATGGTGTGGCAGGCCAGATACCTTCTCTCTACCCGTGGATTTGGGCTACCTATGGGGGCCCTTCGGACCTTGTGTGTGGCGATCACCTCGTCTCGAGCCAGGCTGGGGCGCAGCAGGGGGACCCACTCGCCCCCTTCCTTTTCTCTCTCTCCCTTTCCCTCCTCCTCCACTCCATTCGCTCCCCTACCTCCTCCCTCCTCGACCTCTGGTACCTTGATGATGGCTTGCTCCTGGGCCGTGTGGACGACGTGGCCGCTTTTTTGGACCTCCTCCTCCTCAAGGGCCCAGCCTTCGGTATCCATGTGAATCTGGCGAAATGTAGGGCCTTCTGGCCTACCCCTTCCACTTCCTCTTCCCTTCCCCTCCCTCCTGGCATTCCAACTGCCTATGGCGCCTCTTATGGGGCTGATCTCCTGGGCTGTCCTGTGGGCACCCCCACCTATATTGCTGACTTTTTTGTTTCTCACCAGGCCAAACTTACCTCCCTTTATGAAGCCCTCCCTTTGCTGGAGCACTCTCAGTCCGCCTATGCCCTGCTTCGGGCGTCCCTTGGCGCGTGCCGCTGGGTCCATCTCCTTCGCGGCACTCCTACTCATGACGTCCCTGGTCTGGGGGCCATTCTGGAGGACATCGACAGTACTATCCGGCGGGCTTTCGAAAGCCTCATAGGCCTTCCCACCCCGGACCTGGCGTGGAGACAAGCCACGCTACCTATTTCCCAAGGCGGTTGCGGCATGCTGGAGCCCTCCTCTCTCGGCCCTGTAGCCTTTTTCGCCTCCCTCCATTCTGTACGACATTCCATTGCTCCACTGACGGGGCTTTCGTTTGATGCTGCGACCCCGAGCTGGGTTTCAGCCTGTGGGCAAACCGACGCTTTATTGCCGCCCCAGGTTGTTACTCCCCTCGACTGGTTTGCTGCTGACGACAACCAAGCTTCTCAGAAGACCCTTTCTCACGCGGCCCATACTATCTCCCACGCCCGCCTCCTGGACGACCTTTCGGCCACCTCCCTGCGCGACGCTGCGCGTTTACGCAGTGCAGCGCAACCTCACGCAGGAGCGTGTTTGCTTGCCCTTCCTAATTCCACTTTCGGCACGGAATTAACGAACCTCGAATTCCAGGTGATTATGGGATGGCGACTTGGCTTACCGCTGTTACGGGATCACCCCATTTGTCCGACCTGTGGAGCTCCGAGTGACCCTGACGGGGATCATGCTGTCACGTGTTCTCATGGGCCCTCGCGGAACCGACGCCACAATGCTACCCGTGACGCTCTCTTCAGCCTGATCCAGAGCGCCGCTCTTGATCCTCGCCGTGAAGTACATGTCGACGCCTCCATGGCCCGTCCAGCGGACATCTACATCCCCCATGGCCCTCGGGGTCGTCCTCTGGCCATTGATATTACGGTTGTTCATCCCATGGTGAGCAACAACCTTCCCCGAGCTTCTCGCCGTGGAGGCATTGGTTTTGAGGTGGCTTTGAGCCGGAAAAAACGAGCTATGGAACTCTGTCACCGAGCGGGTTGTGATTTCTTAGTTTGTGGGGTTGAGTCTTTTGGTGGCTTCTCGCCAGAGATGGCTGATTTTTTGTCTTTCTTGGCTGACTTTGTTCAGATTCGGGAAGGGGTTCCCCGTGGCAGGTTGATTGAACGTTTCTGGATGCATCTGTCTGTTTTTTTTCACCGAGCACAAGCTCACATGGTGCTCGAACGCCGACCGGGTGGCCATGCTTTGTGATACGGGCGAGAAACAATAGACAAAAAAGACATTTGATTACATCGGGTAGCCTCTTAAATAGGCTCTAGATTCACAACAGAGTTCCACCCAGTCACCGGAATTCCAAGGGAATTCCGTCCGACACTATCCCACACCGTTCCACCTCAACCTAGTCAGCTCCTCCCCACTCCCACTCACCCAAACTACGCTCTCGCCCAAAGCAGGGCTTGAACCCGTGACCTCCCCGACTGGATACACTATCCAGTGCACTAAGCCAGCTCACTGGCCTGGGGGTTCACGGTCTAATACGAGTTCTTTCGTATTAACTACTCCCCCCCTTAGTTTCTATCGACCCTGATAGAAGGAAGTAGTGATTGAGTTCAGAAGTGGTTTGATTTTGAGAAGTGGATGAATGGAAACAATTAACTGAAAATCTGTTTGAAATCATAACAGTCCCAAACAGTCCCATAACAGTCCCAAAACTGACCCAATAATCAAACACAATAAAACACAAACAGCAAATCAACCCCAAAACAGAAACAGCAAATCAACCCCAAAACAGAAACAGCAAATCAACCCAAAAACAGAAGTCCAACAACAAAAACCCATCAAAACACCCAACTGCATAATCAACCCAGATTCTCCCAAATCAGTCTCAGATCATCCCAAATCAGTCTCACATCATTCCACAGATTACTTCACATCAAGTCGTCAATCTCCCAGTCTGCGTCGTCGATGACGAACCCGTCCGACGACGACGTCTTCGTCTTGGGCCGCTTCGCTCCAGTGTCCTTCGCTTCCGCTTCCTCGTTACTCCCTGTAACGCTGACGACACGCTTGCGCGCGTTTGGTACTGCGCGCACCATGACGCTTTCCGCTGAGGGGACTTCGCCGAGCGGGATCAACGCTGGAGGGGGATCACGAGTGAGCAGGAACCTCGTGAAGTGCGTCACGAGCTCGTGGTGCATCACTGGACGTCCGTGCGCATCACGTGGGATCTTGTGGTAAGGTAATTTCTCGAAATAGCAGTAGGGGCAGCCAGGAAAAGGAGTGCCGAACCTTGGAACTCCGTCGCGCAGCAGCGTCAGACTCGGCCACACCCCTGTGCGAGTAAAGTGGTTGACTGCGCGGTTCAGGATCACCGCTCCTCCAAAATGCGCGCGACACGTTCCGTGAAACGAGCACAGAGATTGGAACTCCCAGGTACGGTCGTCAGCCCCACAAGGCAAGCATAAACACCGACGCTTCCCGTCGAATAAGTCAGGTGCGTCCTGGGTGGTCGGAATCCATCCCGGCGGAACCGCATTATGGTTCGCAGCCTCCAGCAGGGCGCGATTCTTTTCACGTTCGGCGAGGAGGAGGTTAAAACACTCCTGCGTTTCGGCGCGAGCCTTCTCGAGCTCAGACTTTTCGATCTGTGTGTTTCTGTGCATGTTTTTTCCTTACTGACTTCTGGTGTAGAACCTCTAATATACTGTCCTTTACTCATATGTGTTACTGACGAGGTCGCCACTTACTACCTCGTGGATTCGAGTAGACCCGACGTCTCTCCGACGTTGACGCGGATATTTTCGCGTAGGACTACGTCGATAGTATCTATTTTAAGGTTTATTAATGACACTGCCACTTCTACGATCGTGAATCGTAGCTCTGGTACGGTGGCTTAGTTCACTAGAGCGTGACTCTAGTCTGAGAGGTTGCGGGTTCGAATCCCGGTCTCTGCAAGTGGGTTCTCTTGGGTTCATGGTATTCCATGAATATCCTTTCGTCAATAATACATAAGAGTAATTATTATTTGTAGTAATAATTTACTACCTCGTACTACTAGTTTTACTATGCTTGTAAAGTATATTCGTAGATTTAATTACGAGATAACACCACGGATCTCGCAGCCGCTACGGATAGTGTGACTAAGGCTCGACGGTGCCGTTATGTTATAAAGGTCGTGCACTGCCTTTATAACACCTTCCCTTAATCCTCCGTCGCCATCACCATTAGTACATCGGTTCTAACCGTTTCCGCGGGGCCTACGTCTAAGCGTAGCGCCGGGCTGTGTATTTCGTAAGTAACTAGCTAGAATATCTTTAGCGTTAGATAAGTGTTTCTCAGGTTCCCACGTACTCTCCGTTAACGGATAGCCTTTCCAGGCGACGAGATATCGTCGTTTAGAACCTTTCCCCTTATGGTTTATAATAGCCTGTACTTCGTACTCGACGTTTCCTTCCTCATCTAACTCTCCTTCCGGAGGTTGGACATCCCGTAAGAATTCCGTATCACGTACAAACAGTTTGAGACGTGAGATGTGGAAGACTGGGTGTGCTCTCCATGAGGTAGGTAAAGCTATTCGGTACGCTACGGGGGATATAACCTGTGTAATCGTAAATGGTCCAACAAAACGTCTACGTAACTTGGTTGGGATATGCTTTAAAGCAGCGGGGAGTAACACTTTCGTGCTTACGACCACCTCGTCCCCCACCGAGAAACGAACGTCCCGTCGTTTAGTATTGGCACTCTGAACCATACGATGCTGAGACGCTGTATAATTACGCTTAGCATCCCGTAAGATTACATGCATCCGTTCCAACATTTCACTTACAGCTTCTGCCTTAGAAGAGATAGACCGGTTAGTAATATCAAAGGAGGTAGGATGTTGTCCGTACAAGAGATATGCGGGAGAATAACCCGTGGAGGCGTTCACCACGTTGTTTGCCGCAAATTCGAGTAAAGGTAACATACTAGACCATTGATCCGGGTTGTCTTCGATGTAAGGCCTGATAAAGTTTTCGAGAGTTCTAATCGTAACTTCGGACTGGCCATCGGACTGTGGGTGATAAGCCGAGGACATCCGTAAGTCCGTTTTGAGAATTCGAAATAACTCTGACCAGAAATTACTGGTAAATCGCGGATCCCTATCCGAGATAATAGCCTTAGGTACCCCATAATACCTATAGATATTGTCAACAAATAGTTGAGCGTATTGGGCAGATGTAATCGTCTTCGTGCATGGAACAAACCGTACGTATTTAGTCAACCTATCTACGAAAACCGCCACCGAATCGTACTCGTTCGATAAAGGTAAATCCGTAACAAGGTCCGTAGTAATTTGTTCGAACTTAGCCGTAGGAATCGGAAGAGGTTGTAACAACCCTTTTTGCTTTTGGTTGTCACTCTTGATTCCCTGGCAAGTAGGACACGAACGTATATATCTCCCAATATCCGTAAACATCCCTTTCCACCAGTATTTTCGTTGTATCAGTTCCGCTGCCCTAGTAATTCCTACATGACCCACAGAGGGGATATCATGGTGTTCACGAAGGATGTTTTGCCTAAGTGAATCGGGAACTACGAGCTTAGGGTGTGAAGATGTACTAGCCTTATACCATAAGAACTTATCCTCAACATAGTACTTCTTTCCCATCCGAGTCGGTTGCGTTAGCAACTCCTGTAACTTGGGATCGGCATCTAAGGCCTTGATCCAAGTCTCGGTTTCTACAGGATCCACCATACATGTAGATACAGCGTTAACCTCTTCTGTGGTGGACACATGGAGTGATCGAGATAGAGCGTCTGCAAGAACGTTGGCCTTGCCCGCGATATACTTGATAGTAGGCTTGATAGAGAGGAAAAACCCACTCCTCAACCACTTGGTTTGTGTACGAGAGAGTGTTTGTTGGTCCATAAATGAAGTAAGTGGTTTATGGTCCGTAAGTACTGTAACTCCTCCATCACAACCCTCCAAGTAGTGTCTCCATGTACTTAGCGCATAAGCAATAGCCCCGAGCTCTCTTTCGTAGGCCGAATAGTTTCTTTCCGCCGGACGAAGCCTTCTCGAGAGGTATGCGATAGGTTGTAGTCCACTTCCGTTGTCTTGCGTCAGCACAGCCCCATATGCCGTGGCCGAAGCATCGGTAATAACCGTGTATGGTTTCTTTGCATCTGGTAGTATTAGAATAGGGTAATTAGACATCTGTCGCTTGAGTTCCGTAAAGGCATTTTCTTCCGCAGGACCCCATTGCCACTGCACATCTTTACGAACCAAGTCGTTAAGTGGTACAGCTATCTTAGCAAAGCCCGGAATGAATTTTCGGTAGTATGAAACCATTCCAATAAAGCTTCGAACATCCGCTACGTTGGCGGGTGTTTTCCAATCGTTAATAGCTTTAACCTTTGCTTCCAAAGGTTTAACCCCACTTGGTGTTATCTGATGTCCCAAATACTCCACCGATTGAACAGCTATATCAGATTTTAGCCCCTTCGCAAATAACTTGTGCTTAGCTAGTCTGGTAAGCACTTGATCGAGATGTACGAGGTGTTCTTCGATGGTGTCCGAGAATACAAGTAAGTCATCCAAAAATACAAGTAAGAAGTCATCGAGCATATCGGAAAATAGATCTTGTATCATGTGAGAAAATTGTGGTGGTGCATTTGTGAGTCCAAATGGAACCACTAACATTTCGAAGTGACCATAGCGTGTTCGAAATGCCGTTTTCTCTGTATCTTCCGGTCGTATTGGCATTTGCCAGTATCCGGACCGTAGGTCTATTTTGCTGTAGTATTTAGCCTTAGCTAACCGATCGATGAGTTCTTCCGGAAGAGGTAATGGATATCTATTCTTTTTCGTAGCCTTATTCAACCATCTGTAGTCCACGCACATGCGCAAACCACCGTCCTTCTTAGGTACGAATAGTATAGGTGCTCCCCAAGGAGACTTTGATGGTTTAATATACCCGTTACGAAGTAAATAATCCACTTGTCGTTTGACCTCATCCAATTCCAACTGTGAGAGTTTATAGAGTGGGCGGAAGATAGGTTTTACGTCATCCTCCAACTCTATCTGAAACTCATGACCGTTCCTTACCGGTGGAACACCGGGTGGAATATCTTTAGCAAACACCTTCCGATGTTTCCGTAGTAATGCTTGAAACTCCAACGATAACCTTCCTCGCTCTACCATAGCAGCAACATCATCATCCAAATGACCTTCTCGGGTACTATAAGAATCGATAGACATCTCTTCTTCCGTAGGTCTAATCACCGCGAAGCATAATTGTGTCTCCGGGTTACGTCGAACCTCATTGATAAGTTCTTCCATCGAGCATAACGTGGAAGGTATAGGTAACTTCTCTTCACTTTTTGGTGGAAGTATCTTGAGTGGAAGATGTATTTCCGATTTCCCCTTGACGACTGTGATTCTACCACTCTGGAAATCAATGAGAGGGTTGGTAGCAATCAACCATGGTACGCCAAGCAAGAAATCATGTCCTAATCCAGGAAATACCTCTAGGTTTACGATAAACTTAGCTTGTCCACTCCGAATAGGAACCTTCGTACATATACCCTTTGTATACCTTATAGTGCCATCAGCCATTTTCAAAGGTTTTCTTTCTCCCTCGATTCGAAGGTCTAACTCACGAGCCATCGTTTCCGATATGTAGTTAGCCGTAGAACCGCTATCAATGTAAAGTACTACCGGATGTTCATGTACTTTCCCCAAGATTTCATACCCTTTGAAATCTTTGCATGCCATAATTGGACATACACTGTGTTGATCATCTATATCAGCACCTCCCTCTTGAACTCTTTCGGAATAAGGCCTCTCCATATGATCCGAACCCCGTTCAAGACTTGAATCTCTACTCTCAAGCATTCGAGATCCGCTAGATGAATGCTCTTCAATGGGAGTCATTTCATCTTTCCGCAACTCTTCCTTCTCCGCTCTAACAGATGCATCAGGAGTAGGTACATTGTTCGTCTCCTCTCCCGAACTATTACTATCATCCGTCCCCACATCCCTCCTAGGAACCCCTGTGTTCCCGTTTGATTGTCCCTTGCTTTCCCCAAAGCTATCGATCACCGTTCCCGCTTTCTGATCGAGGTGCGCATTGCTTGAGCGAGAACTCATATGCACCTTGGGACCATCGCTAGATGTGTACGTCTTATCATCTACCCTTGTCTCATTTCTCTTGCCCTTGATCTTTTCCCTTTTTCTCCTATATCTACGATTACCGCCTCGTTTCTTCTCTTCTGACCGGGAGGACGGCTCCCTCGGCCAGCGCATTAGTTTAATGCCTTTTTAGCCTTGGACATTTGTGGGCAAGCCCCCACAAAATGACCTTTCTGATTACACAAGTAGCAAGTTCCCTTGAACTGTCCTTTGTACTTGTTCGTAGGCTTTCCTGGCCGAGTCCTTCCTTCCTTCTTCGGTCCTGACCTTTGGTGCAAAGCATTAGCTTCTTGGTGTACCGCATTCGCTTGATTCATTCGCGTACCATTGCCCCTGAATCCACCTCTCCATGGTCTTCGCCTTTGGGGGTTTTGCGGGTGGGTGATCTTAAGACTATCTAACCTCTCGGCCAATATGATAGCTTGATCAATACTCCTATTCGATGAAGTTACCACTTGCATACGAATATTCTCCTTCAATCCATCCGTGAACAACAAGTATTGTTCTTCCTCGGGAAGATTCGGTACCTTGAGAACCAATCTTCGGAATCGGTGTACGTATTCCTTTACGGTATGTGTTTGTTTGAGTCTTCGAAGAGCACGTCTTGCTTCATCCGAGACTACGGATGTCTCGAAGGATGCACGAAGCTCCTCTAAGAAACTAGCCCATGTAGTAAAGGGTATTCTTTGGAGATTCGCTATGCGAAGCTCTTGTACTCCTAACCACTGTGCGGCTGACCCCTTGAGGTTAACCATCATCACATTGAGCCATTGATTCTCTTGAACTCCAAGATTTCTGAGGTAACGAGTCATCAACAATTGCCAATCCGTTACCGTAAGAGAACCATCACCAGAATACGCATCGGGTATAGGTACTTTAATATTCCTCGGAAAATTATCTCCTCCCAATCCCAAACCATGTCCTTGTCCACCGTTGGGACCTCCGGGACCACCGGGACCACCGGGACCACCGGGACCACCGGGACCACCGGGACCACCGGGAGGGTTAGGACCCGGAAAATTTGGGCCTCCCCCATCACCGTTGTCACCGTCTCCACCACCACCACCACCTCCACCTCCACCACCAGAGGTCATCCTTCTCCTAGGATTTGACTGACCCAAAGAGGCATAGGAGCCAATAGCGGCAAAGGGGTTGTGAGGTTGCAGTGGGTAGAATATACTCACCTGCGGTCCGGTTCCATTTCCAAGAATACCAGGACTGTAAGTATTTGGGTGTACAGTAGTAGTAGGCTGGATATTCGAACCAAGGGTACTGAGGTAACTTCCCACGCCTGGAAGCATGAGATTCTGAGGTAATCCACCAACCGAGCTAACACCCAGCGTCGGCGGCTGTATACTACCCGCTACTCCAACCTGACTAGTAATAGTCGATGTGACTGGAGGTGCAGTCGTGGGACGAGCACTTGGTGCTCCTGGAGAATTTTCTCCGACTCCCCTCGCGTGTGATGATGTTCTCACACCTTCTGCAGCACTGGTAATAGTCTGAGTAGTAGTAACTGGATACGCTTGAAGATGTCTGGGAATACCCTGTTCCATCTTCTTCCAGAATTCCCTGGTAACCTTAGGTTTTGTAAGAGCATCGATAACCGTTTTCTCATCCAGTTTCACTGGATCGCTCTTTTTCAGCATGGACGACTTAGTAGAGTCCAATTCCTGCTGAATTTCACCAACATACTGATCCGTTTTTTGTACCAAGAGCCCTAACTCTTGTTTAGTACTTTCTGCTTCCTGATTTACTCTGCGTAATTCAGATACTGCCTGACCATGCTTATCTTCGACAAGCACTTTCATTTCTTCTCCAGCGACAATAGTATTCCTGTTTATCTCCTCAGTGCGTCGACGAAGTGCATCGACACTCGATTCCGCTTCGTTACAGCGTTCCTCGATAACCTGTAAAGGTTCTTCGACCAAAGTAAGTCGTTCAAAAACTTCGCCAAACGTCTGGCGCAACTCTTCCAGATTCGCGTTTCGAATTTCCTCTCCTTCATCTTGCCTTCCTCGAAGTTCTGCAAGACTTCCTTGAAGACTTTCGAAACCAGCGTTCATATTCGAACTGAACTGTTCCAGCACATTCTGGATAGTTACTTCCATGTGATGTTGACGATTCTCCACTACTTCAACATTAACATCGTGGTTCTGTACGTACACATTGTTCTGCACATTGTTCTGTATGTTTACTTCTACATCTTCTTGCTGTTCCTGCTCGGTGTCCATGGAACTATCCGAGTAGAACTGTTCCTCTACTTGGTAGGGAACTACTTGTTCTTCGACCTGGTAGGGAACCACTGCGCGATCCTCTTCCATGTGGTCGTTTCCACGAGGATTAGCCATCGTGCTTGTCTACCGACGAGTTTAGAACAAGTGTGACTGTAGTAATAAACCAGATTTGAAGTAGAAGAATGTTTTTGACTTGTCCCTGGCTGTTTGGCCTTGCTGTACGTAAGTCGTTTTAGAGATAGCCAAAAATAGAGTGGCCGACACGTCGTGCCAGTTCCTGTCGCTAGCAGGAATAAAATAGGTCGCACAGATAGCTTCTGTCGACACAGTTAAACTTAACTTCGGCCTTACGCCTGGGTAAACGTCGTCGACTCAGTAGACTACGTCTGGTCGCGACTTAGGGAGGTAAACAGTGTGATTCCGACGAACACGCTGATGTATGACGTGTGTCGTCGTCTGCACTGCGCGTCTGGAACTTCCAGTCGCTGTCTGCTTGATAGAGAACTGTTTATAGACCTCCTACTGGGTCGTGAACCAGAACGATTACGTTCTTGCGTTCCTGCACGTTAGCTGTAGGCCTGTCGAACTTAGTCGACTGCGAATTTCTGATTACAGATTTCGCTAGGGTCGTCTGGGGGTAGCCTACACGTTTCTATACGTGAGGGAAACACGTTTATCGTGTTTGTAGAGTCGCTTCGCCTTTCCTGCGTGAAACAGAAATTGAGATTAGAGTAACTGCAGCGAGCCTTTCACTTATAACCTCGGCTCTGGCGCTTTCCTCTTTCGCTTCCACCTTTAGGATCACTTTTACTCTCGCTAAGAAAACTTCGGCGTCGTCGTCGTTGACTTAGGAGCTCTAGCTCCGAAACCAGTTGATACGGGCGAGAAACAATAGACAAAAAAGACATTTGATTACATCGGGTAGCCTCTTAAATAGGCTCTAGATTCACAACAGAGTTCCACCCAGTCACCGGAATTCCAAGGGAATTCCGTCCGACACTATCCCACACCGTTCCACCTCAACCTAGTCAGCTCCTCCCCACTCCCACTCACCCAAACTACGCTCTCGCCCAAAGCAGGGCTTGAACCCGTGACCTCCCCGACTGGATACACTATCCAGTGCACTAAGCCAGCTCACTGGCCTGGGGGTTCACGGTCTAATACGAGTTCTTTCGTATTACTTTGTCGGATTTCTTAGAGACTGGTTGATCTTTTTTGGGGGTGGGGTGGGACACTGATTGTGGGACATTAACCATGGAACATCGGACCATGTAACTTCAATGTTTGTTTGTTATGTTTTTTTCGTAACGTGGTACTATTCGCGCATTGAGTACAATACGTTTGCTGGAAAGAAACACGAGTTTCATACGTACGTACGCGTGCGTATTTAGCAACCCTGATCTTTCCCATCCTGACTGGGAAGTGCTCGTCGTTGAATCGTCCACCTCTCGTAAGGGAGGAGCCAATACCAACACCAAAATCCCCGAGTCTCTATAAAATTTCAGCAAGAAAATAGAAGCCTCACACACACGACATACCAAGAATTATCCAAACTCACTATGCCAACCAACTAAAATATTCCAAGGTGGGAGGGGCTTGATGAATGAAGCACTTTGGTTTCTGTTTGAGGCCGATCGGGTCTTTCAAACAAGAAAGTTATGGGGATTGAAGTGTTTTTTTTCATCTGGAGGAGCCGCCTCCCTCCTGCGTAAAAAAAAGGAAAGGGTTGGAAACGAAATTCCGATTTTCCTGGCTTCGATGCGTCAAATGACGATGCCTCTTCAAATCGTCGTTTTTTCCACGAGTCTTGGGACATCGAGTCAGACATGACGAAGGCACCCCTCGATTTGTTTCCACCAAGCTTGTCCCTGTGCTCCTAGGTGTTACGCCACGAAAATTATCCCTCCGGAGGGACCGCAAAAAGCCTCGACGAGTCTTTGTCGCCAAGGCACCGCCTCAAGTTTTTCTTACTCTCCCCTCGCGGCAGCAGCGGGGTCGCGTCTTATATCGATCCGGCCGAGATTAGACTCAGCTGTCTTCGCGGGGCCTTTCCCCTCCCCTTGTTGCTCTCGGTGTTCGGTCTCTCCATTTTTTTGGTTTCGCGTGAGCGCGGCCGGGGAGTAACGGAGTGAATCCGGTTTTTTTGGGACGTGTATCGGAGGCTTGCGGAAGTGTGCACGATGGGGAAAGAATCAGCGCTTTCGAGGGTCCAGAGCTTCGGGGCTCGACCCGCGACGGCGATTTCTAGGCGTTGCGCGTCTCCTTGGATGCTCCCAAGGGTCCGTGTCAGTGGCGCATGCGTGCCGACCAGGAGGAACATGCCCGGAGGAGTGGGATTGTCGCTGACACGGTTCCGAACTCGTGCGGCAACCATTGAAGACGGTGTCGATACAGCGGAGGACGTCGGTCAAGACATGAACGTGGAGATTACGTTCGACGGGGACGCGGATCCCGAGGCGACGCTGTTGTACTTCAAAGGAAAGGACTGTTCGAATCTGTTGGAACCGCTGTCAGGAGCTCTGCGCGACCAAGGCCTGGTCATTCTGTCTGCCACCGTGAACCCCGACGATGGCGTTTTCCGGATAACCGACGATACCGGAGGGAAGCTGGATCCAGGCGCGTGGGACGAGTGCAAGGAAAAGATGATGAAGTATCTGGCAGTGACCCAGATTTTCAGTACTCAGCCCTTGGTGTATGGAAAGCTTGACCCCTCTGGCACCAAGCCAGTGCAGCCCATTAACAACCAATTCCTTCTGGACAACGTCACCTCCCTGAGAAAAACCGCTTCAGAAGTGATGGAAGCTGCCCGGAAATTGTCTGACATAGAGCAAGAAATCGTGGAGTTGATGGGCAAGGGAGGCACTCCGGACTCCCCAGATATAGCTGGAAAAGAGGCCAAGCGGTCCGAGGCTGCTGCCCTGCTGGACAGGCCTTTGCTGGCACTGGAAGCCATGTTGGTGATGAGGAGGAAGCCGACAATTGCTCCTGAGCCGGAGGCCGTTCAAGATTTCCTCACCCAGGTCGGCCCAGCAATCAGCACCGGCCCTGCAGCCGGAACCGGCAGCGAAATCCTGCTCCAAGGTTTCAACTGGGACTCCCACCATCAAGACTGGTACAAGGTTCTCGGCAACCAAGCTTCCGAAATCGCTAAGGCCGGCTTCACCTCCATTTGGCTGCCCCCCCCCAGCGATTCGGTCAGCTCCCAGGGCTACCTCCCCCGTGATTTGTACAACTTGAACTCTCGATACGGCTCCGAGGCTGACCTTCGGGAGTGCATCCAGAAGCTCCGCCAAAACGGACTGAAGGTGCTGGCCGACATCGTGATTAATCACCGATGTGCTCAGTACCAAGGCCACGATGGCAAATGGAACAAATTTGGGGGTCGATTGCCTTGGGATGCTTCGGCGATTTGCAATGGCAACCCTGAATTCGGAGGTCGAGGAAACAGGAAGAAAGGAGAGGAGTACATGGCCGCCCCCAACATTGATCACTCTCAGGTAACAGGAGCTCATCAATGTATGTAGAATGTAATAATAACATATCCAATGTATATATATTGAATGGAGGCCTTGGTGCCGACCAACCTCATTCTTATGTCAGACATAGATCACTTATCTGAAATCGACGTCTATCACAGCAAAACTGAGCAATTCCAGTGGCCCCAACAGCAGTCCGAGTTTCCTGCAGGTCGCTTGAATCGATTTCCTGGCACCACCACCGCCCCCATTCCTCTCGTTTCTGTTTATTTCGCCTTAATTTTTTTTTTGGTGGCGTTTTGCCTCTGCAGAAAAATATCCGAAACGACATTACGAACTGGATGAATTTCTTGAGGAAGAGCATCGGGTTCGACGGCTGGAGGTTTGATTTCGTCAAGGGCTACTCCGGCGAATTTTTGAAACAGTATATTGATGCCACAGTTCCTCAGATGGCCATTGGGGAGTACTGGGACACCTGTGAATACACCAATGGAGTTTTGAACTACAATCAGAACAACCATCGACAACGAACCATCAACTGGTGAGCCCCCCTCCCTTTTGCTGTATCTATCTATTGCTTTCCATGCACCCACGAGGCACCCATAACACACAAGTATAAAAATATATACGTATTCTAGTGTATAAGAAGCGAAGTTAAAAACAGTTTTAGTGAAGTTGCGACAGTTTTCCACACCTGTTCAGTGTCGTGTGTGGCTCATTTGTATGGGTGTTGTATTTAACAACCCCCCTCCCCTCAACTGCTTGGAACCTCAGGTGTGACAGCACCGGAGGAACGTCTGCAGCTTTCGATTTCACCACCAAGGGAATCCTGCAGGAGGCCGTCGCCCGTCGAGAGTACTGGCGGCTGGTGGATGAGAAGGGATGTCCCCCTGGACTCCTCGGAGTCTGGCCATCCAGGGCAGTTTTGTTCGTCGACAATCATGACACTGGTTCCTCCCTCCAGCATTGGCCGTTCCCTTCCAACAATCTGTGCGAGGGGTATGCGTACATCCTGACTCACCCAGGGACACCCTGCGTTTTCTACGATCACTTGTGGGATGGCCACAAGGAGCTGGGGGAGAAGATTCGGCAGCTGCTGGCCGTCAGGAGGAGGAACGGAATCAACTGCCGGTCGAAAATCAAAATTCCGAAAGCGGTGAACGATTTCTATGCGAGTGTGATCGACGAGTGCGTTGCTATGAAGATCGGACCTGGCGACTGGTCGCCCAATCATGACGATACAGCTAAGAACTTGGCGAAAGGCCGTCGCTGGAGTGTGTCATGCTCTGGCCACAATTTTGCTGTTTGGGAAATCGAAAAATGAGCGGAAAAATCTGTTTGATGGGGCTGAAAACCTCTGGAAAGGGTTTTTTTTGAAAGGAAGGGGGGGGGGGTGTCAAGCTGGAAGTTGAGCTGATTAAAAGAAAAGAAAACAGCACTGGGGGAGGAAAATTGTGTAAAGGGGAAGAAGAGGAGGCAATCGACCGAAGTAGATAGACATGGGGAGGGGGAAAGGAGGCAAAGAAAAAGAAATTGGATTGGGAAGTTGCAGAAAAAGAAAATATATACAAGAGGAAAAAAAAAAATATGGCCTTGTGAAGTGATTGTGTATCTATGTAGATTGTTGAGGTGTGTTCGTCTGTTCCCTTTGAGGATGGATTTGCGACATTTTGAGTCAAAAATATCCCTTTCATCTCTTTTTTTTTTGAAGAAAAAAAGAAAATACAACAGGGGTGTTTGGGGAAAAAAAAAGAAGGGGCTGTCGCCAGAAAATGGTTGAGGAGTTTTGTTTTTGAGGGTTGGGGAAATTTCGGAGCGAAAAAAAAAGAAAAAAAAAAGGAAATGGTGTGTACATTTTTGGGTCAGTCGGTAGGTTTTTTTTTGGTGTTTTTTTTTTTTTTTTCAGTGTCTGATTTTGCTGCGATGCTTTTTTGATGTGGAAAATTGAAAACCCCCCCAAGAGAGAGAGAAAAACGAAAAAGAACACTGAAAGAAAAAGGGGGGTTGGGGATGTTGCAATTTCAGGGGAAGAGGGATTTGGGGGATTTGTGGTTGGTAAAAAAAAAGAAGAAAAAGAAACAATGATGTAAAAACTTTTTTGACGAATTTCAACAGCCAGAATTTCGTACAAAGAAAGAAAGAGGGGTTGCATCGTTTCATTTTCTTTTGGCAGAACAAAAAGAAAGAAACATACGAGACGAGCAAGGATTCATCCATAAGATTTTTCTTTTGCTTTCTTGGGGAGGAAAAGGGGGGGGGGGAGCCGTCTTTTTTTCCCCCTTTCTTTGTGCCATGGAATTGAAGAAAATGATGTGTGCCTGCACAACAGTCTTTTTTTTTTGCTACGATGTTGGTTCATATACTGTTTTGGAGGGGGATTTGAGGGTATGTCAAGGTGTCGATATTTTTCCCCTTGTTTTTTTTTTGTCGGTGTCTTGATTGGGTTGGTAAAAGAGAGGAAGAATATATCCCAAAAGAAAGAAAAAGATAGGCAGAATGGAGCAGAAAAAGATTCATTCGCCAAAAAAGAAAGAAAAGGAAAGATCCTTGCTACTGACATGTGATGCAATTTTTCTTGTTGGATTATAAACACATTGAAATTTTGATTGCTCGGTGAAAAAAAAAAAAAGAAGAGGAAAAGGAATTAACAGGGTTTTTTTTTAGGCAACCAAATGGGATTCAGGTTTTTTTTTTTGGTTTTTTTTTTTGTGCTGCTGGGGCAATTTTTATTGCGAATATGTGTGTGTGTGCGTATGTCTCGGGCAATCCATGAAACATGACATATAAAAAAAAGTGACAATTTTGGGTAAAAAAAAGAAGAAAAAAAGTAAAGAAAAAAAGAAAGAAGCAAGGGATGTGGTGTTTCACATTTGGAAGAGCACTGGTGTGTGTAATGCACAGAATTAAGTCGGCGGAATTTTCAACGAAAATATATTTACTCTGCCAATTTCAAATTTAGGGGGGGTTGCCGGGTTTTTTGGGGATCAGGGAAAGAGAGAGAGAGAAAAAAAAAGAAAAAACGAAAAAGATCAACAGTGGGGAAAGAAACAGTGGAGGAGGAAGAAAAAAAAAATTGGTTGATAGGGGTTCATGAATTGCAAAAAAAAGAAGAAAAGGGAGAATAGGGTGGATTATGAAAAAGTAAGAAAAAGAAAAAGACACAAAAAAAGAGAAGTTGATGATTCAGGGTTGGTGCTGCTGTTTGTTTTTTTTTGGGTTTTTTTCTCCCTTTTTATTTTCCCTCTTTATCAAGGTTTTTGGAAAAATAGATCATGTGCCGATAGGGAAAAAGGAAGGGGTCTTGAAAAAAAGAGAAAAGCAAACGAAAAGGTGGAAAGAAAAGAGGCAAGCAAAATCCAGAAAAAAAAGAGGAAAAAAAAAGCACTGCTGACAAAAAACTGGTAAAAGACGAAAAGAAATGAGAGAGAAAAGAAGAAAAATCACTGTTGGCTGTTTTTGAAAAAACCACACCATAATTTCAAAGAAAAAAGGAAGAGAATAGAATTTCTTGTATGGCGTTGAGGGGGTTCCTTTTTTATTTTAATTTTTTTCTTTCTTTTTAAGGATTTTCAAGGGCAAAAAAAAAAGGGGGGAAAAAGAAATGCGGCTGTAGCGGTTCATTGATTGATTTTTTCGACTCGGAGGGGAAATTTAAAACCAATAGGGGGACAAGAGAGAATGGGGCTGTTGATCGGGAACGATATTTTTTTTCCTTCTAACATTCGCTGGTTTCTTTCTTGGGGAAATCCTCTCTGTATCAAGGAGTTATCCACCTTTTTTTTTTTGGCCGATCATGGCTAATTGTAGAAGAATTCCATTTTTATTGCTTCCTTTTTTCGGGTTTTTTTTTTTTCCTCCCTTGCATTGGCGGGTGTCCCAAATGTGTCAGTCATATGACCGGTATTTTCTGGAGCTGCAGTATACAGATAGCAACATAAACCATATGAAACTCCAGAGGATTTTGTGCCAATAACCAATAATTCCAAATAAGGCAAAAGAAGCCATCATGGCTCCTAATGCAGGAGAAACACAACTGTAAACACCTAAAAAGCTTTTTTTAAGCATGCAATCCATGTACCATAAAGCCCAAGTTGGTTTATTTGTTTCTACATTTGTTTATCGTTGATGGTTATTGTTCCGCCACAAATAATCTCCACTTTCAGTTTCGTGCCCTTTCCTGTCGAACAAATAGATTCACTGTTTCACAATTTGAGAGAGGGCAGTCATTTCCTACCCCCAAAAATACCAGACTCACTTTTGGTAGCAACACAGCTGTGTGCCATCCAAGGATCTTCTGTTCGCACTTTTTTTTTCCCAAAGCACAGCAAAAGATTTCCACTTCTTATTCTGAGTTTCCTTTTTGGTTGAATGCGTCTGTTGATGGATTGGAAAGAATATCACCCTTACACACACCAGCTCTGCGATCCATTGATTGACGAGTGGGAAAAAAACAGGGTACACGCCAGAAGCAAAATGCTTCAATTTCTCTCAGAGATGCCTGTATATGTATTCTTCAATTAATTTCACTCCGACCAAACCTCCAAAAAAACAACCCACCATCGATTGCACCACAGAATCGACCCGCTAATCACAACCCCACGAGCGCCTTCCCCCCCTCCCCCCCCCCAAAAAAAACCGAAATGAAACAAAAATACCCTACTCCTAGGAGTGCATTTCAACAAGTCTCCATTATTGATGCCTTTTTATGCATATCCTTTGCCAAGCATCCCATGTCAAACCCCTCCACCTAATCCAGTTTTGCCTTTCCCACCCCCCCCCCTAAATAAACAAGAATGTGTGCGTATGTGCATTTCAATTACATCCCCCCCCTCCCTCCTCCTCACTGCTTTGCATAAGAGATTTTGATGGAATGCTGTGGATTGATTTTGTGCCCCTGTAAGCCTTTGATGGCCACCCCCCCTTGCTCCGCATGTTCGAATTCCACGAAAGCTATCCCTGGCCGACTCTCCACCATCCTGACCTCCTTGAACCCATCGAAATTTTTCATCAAAATGCCCAGCATCATTTCGTTGGTATCCTCCGGCAAATTCTCCACAAACAGAATTTTGTTGGGTGGGTTTTTCCCTTCGACGTTCGCGTCGCCACCACCACCTCCACCGCTTTCCAGCAACGGGATTGGCTGGTCAGAACTTCCCCCTTGGGGTCGATTCGCCGCAGAAGGAGCAGGTTTTTTGCCGCTCTCCGGGGCGTTGGCCGCCCCAGGAGCATCCTTCCGTTTCTTCCGATCTTCTTTCTTGTATGAGAACGTCCCATCACGTTTCGCCACAGCATCCGACTTTCCTTTGGCGTACTTGATGTTGATCGGTTTGTCGAAAAACGGAAACGCTTGCAGCGTGGACATCGCGTTCGTCGCCGACGAGACGTCGCTGAAAACTATCCAGGCCTGGCCTCGGAGCTTGGGCGTCCTCATGCACACGACGTCCAGAATCCGCCCGAACTGGGAAAACAGCGCGTGCATGCATCGCTTCAGTTCCTCCTTGTTGATCTTTTCGAACAGGTTGCTCACGTAGATCGTCTGACTCGGGGCGGTATCCATTTTCTTCCGCCAATGGTTGTCGAGGGAAAAGAAACGCGCGACGGGAAGCTTGGAGACCGAAGACTTTCGCGATCATGTTTCTGTGTGGATGTCCCTGAGTCTGACACGGATGTGTCCCAGTCTGACACGGCGAATCGTTTTCGCGGAGATGAAAAACGCGGCTGGTTGATTGAGTTACTCTTTTCCTTCGTGCCTAAGTACAGCAGCAGGGGCGAATGCTTGCTGGCGTCCTAGCGGAATCTCTTGCAAGTTTACCCGTTCAGCGCCCGCAGCGAGACGAGATCGTCGCTTCTCAGGATAGCGCTTGGAGTCACTCCGCCCCTGGGATCGGGCGACACACACCTTTGAAGCTGATCACTTTCTCGGTGCACAGTCTCGAAGGCGGGTGGGTTTCGAGGTAGATGTATTGTTGCGCTGGCGGCGCCACCTCTGGACGAAGGAGCGTCTTCAACGAAACAAGGTGGGGGAAAGCCCTGTCTCTATTTATAGATCACGCTGGACGGAACCATTTGAAAATGTTGGAAAGAATGGCTGCGGACTTCCCCACGTCGACGCCGGAAACTGTTCGCAACTTCTCGCCCAAAACTTTAACGAAAAACGCTCCTAGAGGTCGTTTCGGTCGGAAAAAACGCGCGGAAAGAATGGGGGGAGCGTTTTATACTTTAAAGAAAAAAAAGGGGCAAAGTCGTCATTTGTGGAATTGTTTTTCTTTTAATCGAGATGATTCACGATTTCCGTTTCAGGAGAGGGCATCGCTGATGGACAGCCAAACGTTTTTACCTCCCGAATTGGGCAAGGCCGACCAAGACGACTCGCGGCGGGGGCAGCAACGCAAAGGGAGGAAAACCCTCATAAGAAAACTCCACAAGCTAGCGGAAAATGTGGCCGACCCCGACTGCCAAATCACTTTGCTTTTGGTCCTGGGGGGCGTCACATTATTCGTGGCGCTCGTCGTCCTCCCATCTTTGGCATTGGGCGGGTTCGACCGCGGTTGGGCCACCGCCCGAGGGGAGGGGTTTAATCTGCACATAGGCTGGCAACGTGGGTGCGTGAAAGGGTTCCGGGAGATCTCGTACAACTCGACTCTCGGGCTGTCCTGGATCCTGTGCGAGGAGGGGGCATGCCACGATGAGTGCTCCAAAGAGCTGGTGCACGAGATTCTGGTCGATTCGGGGAGTGAGTGGATTGGGCTGCTGTTCCCGGCGGTGTACGTAGTAGCGATAGTTTTCCCGCTGCTCTTCTGCGTGCTCTTGCCCAGGCTGTGCAGATGGGGCTGCGAGCAGGCGTTCGGTAGATCGAAACGCTGCGACGGAGTGTGCATTGGGCATTTCTGCGGGCTGTGTTTGGTTCTTTTCGTGCAAGCGGTGTGGATCCTGTTGGGCGTGGCGGTGATCGTGATGTCGGTGTTTTTCGTGCGCGATTCCAGTCTTGACATCTCGCGGAGGAGTCGGGCCGCGCTGAACGTGGTGTGCGACGAATCTGGCACGGTTTGCGAAAACGTCAAAACGCTGGAGGAATGCGCGGGCGGGTGCATCCTCACCGCTCGAGGCGTCGTTGACTGCTTTGACGTCCACAGCAGCGACGACTGCCACATGGAACTTGTGCACAGGGACTGCGAGGATCCGGGGGCGATCTGCCACTTGACGCATTCCTGGGCGTTTTATTGCGCCATGGTTTCCGGGAGCGTCCTAATCTTCGCCTCGATAGTTATCTCTCGAGTCTTGTGGGCGACGTTTTAGCTTCGAACCCTTCCGCCCCATCCCCCCTCCTCCTCCCGTTTCTTTTGCTTAAATGGGTTTTGACGTGTTTTTGTTCGCTTCACGGTTGCACTGCTCCATCCTCCCCTCCCCCCCCCTCCCAAAAAAAAAAAAGAAAAAAACGTGAAGGAAAAATAACCCCAAAAAAGAACCTCTGTAGATAGAGGAAGTCAGTCTGGATAGATTTAATTCAAAAAAGAATATATCTGGAGGGTCCATTTCCTTTTTTTGTTGTGTATGGTTGATTCCATCCTCGGGAGTGTTTCTTTGCTTTTTGTTTTTTTGTTTGTTTTTGGCTGGTGCTTTTCTTTGTTCGAATGTGTTTTTTTTCTTTTCTGTTTTTGCTTCTTTGGGTTGACTACGAACCCGCAAAGGTTTCAAGACAAATTGGGGGGACAACGGCGTTTTCCTCTTCTCTTTCTTTTCTTTTTTTCTTACTTCTTATGGTTTTTGTCATGGGCTCGCCTCAGTATGAAGGCGGCAGCAAGTTGGTTAGAAAGAGAGTGGGTGGTGTACCTACTGCTTTTTTTTTGGGGGGGGGGGTAGGTGCAGGGGGCCTCTTTTTTTTTAAATCGTATTTGGCCCCCCCTGGAATAGGAATCCATGAGCATGCACTGGAATAGATGTGTTTGCAGTCGGGAGGGTTGGATTTGGGTGTGGGGTTTTGGCTTGTGTAACTGCATTGAGAATTCATCATTTAGTTTGGTTTGGTTTCGTTTCATTTTTTTTTTTTTTGGGGGGGGGGGATTGTGTCCCCTTTAAAGTTTTTATTTTGAGTTCGATTCCTCTGTCCACATGCCAGAAAAGAGTTTCTTGCGTTTGATTTCTGGTCCACCTTGATTTATGTGGACTGTTGTGCAATCCTTTTACAAGTTTTTCCTTTCAAGAGAAAAAAATTCCCTTTCAGTTGGTTGGTGTCGGCCACTCGCCAGAATCTTCTGTCTGCGCGCACCAATTGTGAAACCCCCACACACAGCGCATCTGAGTCAGACTGCTGGCTTCAGTGCGTCATAGCGACGATGTCCCTCTCAGTCACATGGTTGAAAACCGTGCGTGTTGCACACTGGGAATTTCGTTTGCTGTCATTCGTAAAAAAAAGGAGTTTTTTTTTGTTGAAAAGCGATCGATTTTTACTGCGACAATACTTGCACGCGACAGAAAAAGGCGCGGATAGGATTATATTACCAAAAAAGTGAAAAGGAAAAGAGAGGTGTAAGTGTCAGACGAGCGGTAGGAGGCTGGAGAGAAAGACGACGATTTTGGGGCAGCTGTGTCTTTCTGCGCGGAACGGCGATGTTCGAGTCATGGAGGAAACGAGGGAAAGAAAACATACCAGACGACGGAGGGGGGTGCAAGAATGGCGAGGTGATTTTCCCCCAGAAATGCGTAAAATCCGTGGGATTCGGAAGCTTTTACGAGACTTCGGAATCAGTTTGCCACGGTGCTTTTTCCCAGTCTTCGACAGGGTCGAAAAGAGTTTGTCGCGGTGTCCCAGTTCCCTGAAGCGCGATCGTTGGCTCAGGGGACGGATTCGCAGGAGGGGTTAGTCACCCACTGCGGAAGCTTCTGCTTGAAATCCAATTCTGTTGAGTAATGCTTTGCGAAAAAGATGGAATAGGATGAGAACAAAAAGCACTATTCAAATATTTTCTTCCAATATCCTTTTTTCTTAGTCTGGTCCTTTTTTCCTGCTGCAAAAAAATCTGCAGGAGATTTTTGAAAAGGATAGACCAATTAACGAAGATGCTACTGAATGTGGGTGTATCTCTAAATTTCTTTGATATTCTTTGTTTTAATTTTATGATTTTCTTTGCTTGGCTTTTGTGTTGGATTCAGCCCATGGTCCCCCCTTTGCCAAAACGTCGAAAGAAAAAATCTGCAAGCAAGAAGAAGCCGGATCGGGTCGACGCCCTGTATCCATTTTCCTTCTTCGCCCGGGAAAAAGTGTTCAGAAAAAGCCACACAGTAAAAAAACGAGACACGGGGTTTTGTAGGTAAGAGAAAGATTTTCTTTCTTTTTTTTTGAGTCGATTTTTTTTTTCCTTCTAAAAAACTTATTGTGGAAAGACAGTGGGATTAGTAAAGAAAAATATATCCTGATCAATATTATGTTCCGATGTTACACATACGCAGATATGATCGAATTTTTTTTGGAGACTTCAGCTCATTGAAAAAAAAAGAAAGTCAATTCAAGATTTGTTTTGCCTACATGCCCAGCAAAACAGTCCCCTCCCCCCCCAAAAAAAAAAGAAAAAGAAATGTTTTTTGTAAATAACAATCAAGATAAGGTTGGGGATATTTCTGACTAGGTTTTATATTATAAGTAAAAAGCATTTTTTCATTTCAGAAATGCCTTTTTATCTGCCGTACACAAAAAAAGACACATACGCACCCTCTGTTCTTTCCTGATCCATCAACCCATATGTGATTTCGCTTTCTTGTTTGATTCTTTTTTCCAACCAGAGTGAAAAGGGGGATACTGGGAGCTTGGCACGAAATGTTCGTCACCATCGAGGGCAGCAGATTGTTTTGTCGAAAACCAAATGCAAGACTGGGCGCCAAGAAAGTGTCGACCCCCCCCATAATGACCATAGATTTGATCGCCACCAAAGTGACTGCCACCGGCCCGGACCGTTTCACACTCAAACCCGAAAAGGCGAAAAGAATTTCGTTCATCACCCCGTCGCCGGAGGATTGTAAGGAATGGCTGTACAAATTCCAAAACACCCCCGGGATGTACAGGTATGGACCAAATCGGAATCAACCTAAGCAATACGTCGAGTCGAAAAGCAGGTTACCATCATGGTTCCAACATAAATGCGGGAAATAAAATCTCCAAAAAATATGAATAATTAAAAAAAAAAAAAATGGAACAAATGCGTGGTGTGTTTCTGGGGTCGACCCAGCTAGATTTCCGCTGGCTTTGACGGAAAATGGATGAAGGAGGGTTGGGTTGTGTGGAATTTGGTTTAGGCGGGTGGAGGATTTCTACGAGGTGGGTCCGATTTGGGGCGAAGGGGCGACGTGTCGGGTGCGGGAATGCAAAAGCGTGATTACTGGGGAAATCGTCGCTCTGAAAATGAGGGCGGACCCGACCGACGTTATCGGCCGCCAAGGAATGTACAACGAACTCAGGATCCTTCAGCTGATGGCCAAGAAACCGTAAGTGAGCTGCTGGCGGCCTCCGAGCGGAATCGTGGAAAGATCGTATATATCTGTTTTTGAGTGGTATTTTCAGGGGGGGATTGAATATGAAACAAAATCAGAAAGATAAAGCATGCCAAAAAGAAACGATATCAGCAAAGAAAAACCCCATTTTATTTTCCCCCCCTTTTATTTAGGATATTTTCTTATTTTTATAATATATGATTTTTTGATGAGTGTGTGGTTTTGTTGCAGGCATCCTTCTATACCTAGGCTGGTGGATTATTTTTTTGACGAGCAAGGGGACATCAAACTGGTACTGGAATTGATGTCCGGAGGGGAATTGCTGAACAGAGTCGTCCGGAAAAAGCACTTCACCGAAAAGGCAGCCCAGAACGTCTTCCGGCAAATTGCAGGTCCGCCCCACCTTTCACAAAAGAAAAATATACCTTTTTCCAAGAAATGTCTGCTTTTCAGTTAATATTTCCCGTTTACGCACTCCATGTTCTGCAAATCGCTAATAGAAAAAACGAATACCTTGGCAGTGAAAATCGTTAAAGTACAAAATATTATTCATTGGGTCCGAAAAAAATGCTCTTTTCTTTCATGTTTGTGGGTTGCTTTGTTCTATTCATTCTATTTTTGGAATGATTTTTTTTTCCCTTTCAAATTCAGAGGGTGTGCAGCATTTGCACCTGGAGGGAATCGCACATCGTGATTTGAAGCCTTCCAATATAATGTTTTCCGACGAGACAGACGATTCTGTCAAAATCATCGACTATGATTTGTCCAAGGAAAACTACGCCAGGCAGTGGTATGGAGGAACCCCCGTCGGAACCACAGACTTCATGGCACCCGAAATCGTACAAAAACAAAGGTCAGATAATTTTCCACAGGTTTTTATTTTTATCAACAAAGATGTATATTCTTACATATATACATGTGTGTTTTCTTTAATTTTTATTTATTCAGATGTGTTATATTGAGGGTGAAAATGTCAGGTTAGCCTGTCCATTATGCAAATGAGGGATGTGGAGCCAGAAAAAAACAAAAAACACACAAAAAAACACACACACACATTTGTTTTGGATGTGAAATACAAGTGTTCTGTTTGAATAAAACATAGGGATGTATGGATCTATTTATTTTCCTAATTATTCTTACAACTATTTTTTTTTTTTCGATGAACGGTGGGCCAATCATTCAGTGGCTTTTTAAGCCAGCATGCAATAGATGTTATATTTGAAAAGAAGGGAAAACTTTGTGGTGGTTGTTTTTGCAGATATACGTTGGCGATCGATATGTGGTCATTGGGGTGCGTGCTGTACATCCTGTTGTGTGGCGATATTCCATTCACAGGTAATTTTTAATAAAAAAAAAATGCTAACCTAATAGACCAGGTGATATTCAAACACCAATTCAACAGGGAACTCTGTTAATTTAAAAGAAAAGTTGGAGCTCCTGGGGAAAACATTTGAACTGAAAACAAAAAGGCAAATGAAAAATCATATCGGAAGGGTTAGCACGGCCACCGGTCTTGGTGTAATCGCATTCAATGCTGAAGATGTTTTTTTGATTTTTTGTTTTAATCCTTCTTTTGCTGTGTTTTGTAATTATGGAAGGCACCTGGGGTGTGGAGGGTTGGCTGAAAAACTGTTACTTTTTATTGACTACATGCTGTAATCAAAAAAAGTGGTTTAAAAAAGAAAATGGGGTTATTTTGTGGTGCAAATTCCAGGTGCAAATTCTGAGGAAACCAGACAAAGCATTTTGCAAGGGATCGTGAGGTTTGAGGGGCCGGTGTGGGAAAAGGTGTCGGAGAGTGCAAAGGACCTCGTCAGGGGGCTCCTAGAAATGGATGCCACTCAAAGATTGACCGTCGAACAAGTGAGCCAATCAACATATATATATATATATATACAGTAGACGCCGCTTTAATAACCATCGGATAATTAACCCCGCCGCTTTCTTAGCCCAAATCGCCAGGAACGGAATTTTCAGGGGGTGGGAACCATCGTTTAATCAGCCCAGCCGTCGGCTAATTAACCACGCCACTCGCAAACTTCATACGCGAATGGTCGAACGAAGAACGCGCAGTGCAAAGGGAATTCGAAAACAGTCGAACAAAATGAACTGAATGCATAGAGAATATGAAACGGCTGAAAAAATGAACGCACTGCAATATGAATATGTAACTGTCGAACTTCTGTATCTGTTTCTGAACGTCATAACCTGCGACTTGTGCTCGACAAGACCTTTCCGTCACCGAGAACGACCCAAGACGGGATCATGGAGTTCCTTCGACGGCATTTCACTATTAACGAGTTCTTTAGAGTTTGATTTGAATGCGTGCGCGTCTGGGAGAGGGGAAATGTCGGACATCGGATTGTTAACCAATCGCTTTATTAGCCCGAAAAGGCGTGGCCCGAATGGGGTTAATAAAGCGGCGTCTACTGTATATATATATTTTTTTTTTTTTTATTATATTTTTTAAACTATGTTTGGTTGGATAAGTGATTCGGAAAGTGATTTTTTTCTGGGATTGCCCATGCAATTCTGGTCAGCGTTTTTTCTGGAGGTTCTCAACCCAGTTTCTTTTTTATTCTCCTTTTGGGGTAGAGAGCTAGCTAGATCTGGGCATCGTGACGATACGGTGCTTTTCTTGTTTCTTTCTGAGTCAGACTATGACACGGGCTGCACCCGGCCTTTTGGCCTTTGTGTCAAATAATTTCAAAATTTATGTTTAGTACGATTGCCACATTCAGAAAAATCTGGTCAAAAATTATGTACATCGCTGGGGAAATTACTATTATTATTGATGATTGGTTTTTTGCCATGCTAACGGCGCAGGTTTTGAAACATCCTTGGATGGTGGGCACCAGCGTCCCCTCCACCACTCTCAGCATCCAAAAAACGCTGTCAGCCTCCATGTCTTCCGACAATTTACACAAACTGGAGCTGTTGCACAAAGAGGTGGCTCTGGCTGACGTCCCAGAGATGACTGACCAGGATCGATTAGTCATCCACAACATGCACGAGAAGCGAGCCAAGGCGAAATGGAAACGAAACCTGGATTTGCTGAAGGCGAGGTTGACGGCTCATCGGGGGTTCACCAGTTTCGATGGGGCAGTCGGGGGCCCTTCGACGCCTAATTATAGCGAAGGGGATTTGTCGACGAACGGAGGGGTGTGTCAGAAGAGTATTTTCATAAAGGCGTTTGGATCGGCCCCCGATTTGTGTGGGTTGAACGACGAGGAAATTTTGAGTGCCAACGATGCTGAATTGTCTTCTTCGACGATGCCCCAAACGACATGAGTGTGTCATGCGGGGCTGGCTTTGTTTTTTCTTTTTGAAATATGACGTTTCTTTTTTATTTTTGTACAAAAAAAAACAGTAGGGCGGTGAGATCGCCGCTATTTTTATAGACAGTGGGGAAGTGTGAACTAGGAAGCGGGAAAAAAAAAGAGTGAGAAAAAGTGTGACGGTTTTGTGTGATACGCATTTTTTTTGGGGGGGGGTGTGGGTGGTTCAACCTCCTTTTATGAAAATTGTCCCGACTGCCAACGAAAAATATCATAGGGAAAGAAAATTAATTTGACGGGTTTGCAGAAACAAAAAAAAACAAAAAAAACATCCACGATTCACAAGTGAAAATATCGATAAAAAGAGGGTTGGAATTTGAGCGATAGAATTGATCCAATTGTAAGAATACCTCAGGGCACTAGCTGTGAATGTTTTTTTTTTCAAAAAAGATGAAAATTGGAAAGTGGGGGAGGAACCAGGAGGGTGACTTGTTTCGTTTTTTCCATGAAACGCTTCTGAATATATTTTTCAGAGGGGCTTTGCAGTAAGGGAAAAAAAAAAGAAAGTGAGTTGATCAAAAGACATTGGTGGGGGGGGGGGAATCAGGGCTAGAAAGAATGCCTCGATGAAAGAGTGCCGAATTTGTTATGAAACATGCTAAAAGAATTTAGGGTTGAGGTTTTTTGTCCAAACGAATGCGCCATACTTTGCTTTTTCTTTTTTAAAATTTTCTGGCATTAGATAGGGAGAGGGAGGGGTACTTCAAGCTTTTTGATTTGACATGCTTTGTTTTCATCCTTTTCAGCAATTTTCGATGGAGGGTGTCGAAACATACTTTACAGCAAACCATTACAAGATAAAAAAGTTCCAAAAAAAAAAAAAAATCGGCATCAAAAAAAACAAACTCTTTTCCTTTTTGTTTCTGGAATTATCCAAGCTTCTCAAATATAATAAGAAGGGTTTTTTATTAGGAGTTCGTATGGGTGGCAGTCCCCAGAGGAAACGAAAAAAAAATAAGGGGCTATTCTGGAAAAGAGTCGGAAAAAAGATGCCCGCCACCTTTCTGTGGTTGAATGTTTTTGAAGTATCTAAAAATGCGTATGACTAAAGGTGCCAGGGGTATGATGGTGAGTGTTCCCACTCCACTGTGTGCATTTTTTCTTAAACATTTATTATATTTTCAAACAAAATATATATATATATATACATATATATGTGTGAGTCTGGGCAAGTGCCTAGAACACCGCTGCAAGCTTAGGAAAGTAAACAATGAAACAATTGTTTTATTTTTGCAAGGAATAGGAAAAAAAAAGAGTGAGAGAGAGTGAGTGTTACTCTTAGGGTTCTCCTCAGAGTGACCATGAAATTAGACCCCATTTGATTTCGAGTAAGGTGTTGTTTTGTTTTGTTTTTTTTTGGGGGGGAAGGTTCTCCTCGGTGGATGCCATTTTCTGTTTTTGGGTTGGAAAATGGCTTCGAATGTTAGGAATTGGCATTGGGGGGTTAAGGGGGGGGGGGGGGGTTGAGAAGTGCGTTTAAGCATCCATCCCTGAGCAAGGTAGCTTTGCTGTTTCAGTTAAATGAAGAAAAAGATATAGCTTTCTTTTTCGTATCATGAGTTGGGGAAAAAACAAGATTGGGCTTGAATTCCTGGGCGGTTTGTTAAATGAACGGAGCGGGTGCTTCTGGGGGGAAGGAGGGATGAGCGTTAGATTCTGGACAAGAAGTTATTGTAAGAAAACGAACAAAAACGTGTCTCAGAAAGTATTTAGATATTTCTTTAGTACTCCTTGCCTTACGAAAAAACAGCTAAAAAAAAATGAGTTTTTCGCTTGATTTCAATGTGACTCTTTGGACAGGGGTTGAATTCACATTCTTACAGTAAAAAGTACAACCCCTGTTTCAACCAAAGTCCCTTCCAGTACCACAACCCAGAGTCCTAACTGTACAAAATGCACAGCAACTACCCAACTGATTCACTCCTTTCCACACAAGATTTACAACAACACATTTCTGAAAGGGGTCGATACCTCACGATCTGACGCTTTTTAAACAAAGGATAAAGTAAAGGCCTTGTCCCATTTCCTAGAACACTGGGAGGATGGGAGGGTCAAACACATCCAAGCGACTCGAAAGGAAAAGAACCTGATGCTCTTGTAGGGACAGGTTCATGCTGAGGGGTATGCTTTCCTGGAAACCACCGGTTCAATGAAGGTTGAACACCCAAGGAGTAGAAACGGGGCAATTTTTTTCAGAAGGAAATTTGAGGATGGAGATTTGCTGTTGTGCCTTGCAATGGGTTTTCCAATTTAGTCTGCAAGATCTGCACAGATGTAGTTTGGCTTTTGAAATGGCAAAAAAAACAAAAAAACATAACAATCACAATCACAATCAATATGGTTGGTCATAGCTTTGTGTTTTCTTTTTCTAATGTGTTGGGATTTCCTTTAGACAGAAAGAAATAAGGTCTGAATTGATTTCAGTTTCAAATCGTCCTTTTTGTTTGTTCGGTCTTTCTGTAGGATTTTTTTATTAGGGCATTGATTTTTCTTGAAGCTTTGCATGTTATGCTTTCAAAAAATTTAAATGTGTCTTTTTGAAGGTTGGTGGGAAAAACCCTGCTGTTCTTGGTTGCTGTTTTTTTCATTCTCATGATCCTTTTTTTCAAATGGAGTTTCATCGACAAAATGTTCCAACGGAAATTAAAAAAAAAAGGGTTGCTGGAAGAAAAAAAAACAGAAAAAGAATCGTTAGGAAATAACTCGAAACAGAGAGAAGAAGAAAAAGATACAGAAAAAGGAATGACCGGGGGGATGTTTCATTTTCGCACAGATTTTGCCGCCATTGCATACTTGCGTCACTCTCAGATCTACTTAATGGCTGTAATTCAGAATTTGAAAAAGCTAAACTGGGGAAAGAGAGACAGGAAATAGACAAAACCATCCAGTCAGCAAGTCTATGGGGAAAAACTAAAGAAACACTCAGAGTTGAACAGAATATCGGGAATCAAAAATAGTACTCGTCAACCTTCAAGCAACCCCCTTCCTGTTTCGCCCCAAAAAACACAGCAAAACATTATGGATCGGGAAATAATCAATGAAATGTGTCAACATGCCAGCAAAGACAATCCAACTGTAACCACAAATGACGTCGTCTCTCCCTATTGGGTCACCCCTGCGGAGGGACTGATCGTGGGGAGAACGGAAAAGAGCCTAAGGGCTCGTGGTTGAACGTGGTAGTGTGCAAAGGTCGGATAGGAGAAGACAAACACTCGAACAAAAAGAGAGCTTACATCGAATATGTTCAGAGGTGCTTTATAAATACAAAAACTGTAGCTTCAGCCCCAATGGACTTCAGCTACAACCTAGCTACCTCTTTGACCTATAATAACCCTTACTAACCCTTATTGAACCTAACAAATGGACGGTCTAACTACTACCCAACTGCCCTTAGAAACCTTGACAAATTATTATAAAAAACCCTGCTGTGGCAGGACTGCTCCTTCACCACAATCATTACTGCACTGCTGCCACAGTCTCAGTTCTGTGGCAGCACTCCTCCCGTGGAGGTGACCAAATCGGTTAAGGCGACGTGGTTTGGGGTTACAGCTGTAACCCACTTCGTTTCCACTGTGAAGTACTCCGAATTTCATACCATCTACTCAAATGATCAGCCACAAAATTGGCTTTCCCATCTATGTGTTGTACGGAGATACTCGAACAACCGCTGAACTGCAAAATTTCTTTGATTCCCGTTACCGCTCTCAAAGTTCTCAAATCCTTAATAGGTGCTGCTTCTTTCCCCTCTTGGGTGAGGTGAGCCCATAGACTTTTCACTGCCGCCCAATTATCGGAAAAAATCTGAACGGCAGTTCCCCTCCACAAATCTGTGGGTATTTCCTTAACGGCGCTCATAGCTGCCAATACTTCCCCCAAGAAACTTGAATGTTGTCCACTTATTTTTCCGTGTCCGAGGTATAAAATCCTCCCCGATCCATCTGTCAAAATATATCCAAAATACTCTGATGTATCAATAGAAGCCCAATCAACAAACAACTTCCGTTGAGTATCGCCGGCAGAAAATGCACGGCAATAGCAACGACTCAGCCATTGCGATACCTTACTTTGTAGTTCCGCCTTTATCTCCTGTGGCGGTACTTGATTGGCTTCCATCCTGGATAGCAAATGTTGCATGTCCCATTCCAGAGTCGAGTTCTTGAAGGCGTTCAGCAGACCGCGGAGCTGCTGAATTTCCCTCATTTCCGCCGTTCCAACCAGTTTAGCAATAGTTTCATTCACTTTTTCCCAAGGTATATCCGGATGAAACTTTCCTTGTTGAATGTGGAATCCGAGAAACTTCACCTCAGTTCCACTGACGATTTTCCTTTGGTTGATTTGAAGTCCGTATTCCTTGCATCGAGAAACTATTCTACCGAAGTTCTGGAAGCACTCCTCCACAGTAGCGCCGCCAATGAGCAGATCATCCATGTAGCGGCGGAACTCCTCCAAACCTTCGAATACCCGGCACATCTTGTCGTTGAATACCCTCACGGACCACGAAGTGCCGTGGGGAATGGTGCTGTTGACAAACTCTTTGCTCCCCACTTTGAACGCCGTCAATGCCTTGACCTCCTTCTTGATCGGCACTTTATTGTATGCCTTGGCTATGTCCACGACGATGAAGTACTTCCACTTGCCCGGGATAGATCGCACCAGTCTTCTTGCGTCTTGAATGCCCGGTTGGTGCTCATCGCTGCCGTAGGTGTTGAGCTTCCTGAAGTCTATTATCGGCCTCGGTCCCTTTCTCCTTTCGCAGTAGCTTATCTGGGATGGATTCCAGTATACGCCGCGAGGATAGTCCTTCCGTTGCAAAGGTTCTATGAACCCGAGTTCCACCTGTTCCTTTAACCACTCCTTCACTTGTTCCTCGGACAATCTCTGGTCTTGGATGCTCCTTTGGGGGACGTTCGACTTTGGCGGCTCTCTCCTATAGCCGCACTCCTCCATCGATACCGCTAGTTCCTCCATTTTCGTTTGCTGCGGAGGTATGATCGGGCCGAATACCTCCGGGTGTTTCCTCACCATATCCTTTAGTGCTTCTGCCATGGCTTCTTTGTCTTGTTCGGATCTAGTTAGGCCCGTCCGAAGTCCCCTTTCGACGGGCCTTTCTAGTTTGATACCTCCCGGTCATTGAACTTGACGGGTCCCTCGTGCACGAAAGTCGCAACCTTGTAATTGCTCGGCAATTGGACGGGCAGGTCATTCCAATTGCTGATTTGGACGCGGAGGTACTGACCCTTATAATTCAATCCTGCATGAATGGCGATACTGCCATTCGGAACGACTGGACTGAGCTCGATCTCCTTGGATGTCTTGATCGGTATCCAAATCGTGGAGAGTGAATGCGGCTTGAGCACCAAGTTTCTCCCCAGAGGTACAGAATAGCGATCCTTTGCAACGTTGACAATCTTGAGATGTCGTTTGGCAGAAGTCAGCTCCACACTCTCTTCGTCCGTTTTCTCCCTTTCTGGAAGCACTACTTCCTCAGGCAATCTTGTGACCATGCATTGGAGAGTTTTTCCAGATCCTATGTGGATCTTCTTCCTTCGAACATCGATCACGGCGTTCAACGAGTTGAGAATAGGCATGCCGACCAACAGCTCGTATCCGGGCTCCTTCATCACGTAAAAATCCGCGGAAACCTTCTTCCCCTCGGTTCCTATCTTGATGGAAGAAATGCTGCCTTCAGTGTCCACAGTCCTGCCATCAGCCGTTCGAATTTTACTGGGTGCTCCTTCTTGCTTTGGCGACACCCCCAATCTTTTTGCCAGATCCGTGGAAATCACATTGACGGCTGCTCCCGTGTCGATAATAGCGAATTCTTCCACACTTTCTGCGGCTGTAGACACGAGAGACATCTTGGTTGTCAGGAGTCCTGCTGATTTTCCCACAGTCAAAACTTCCTTGTAAGTTTTGGTCTTCAAAATCCCTCCGGTTTCAGGACTCTTGGAACTCCTTGTTTGCTTTGGTCCACTGGTTGGGTTCCCACGGCGGTACTGGGTTCTCTCGGACTTCTTCCATTTCCTCGTCGGCACTTTTGCCACAGGCACGGCAGAAATGGTCCCGACATAGTTTGTCTCGGGCTGATAGAGATCTTCTTCTTCCAATCCTTCAAACTCGTTGTTGTCTTCGAATTGGGGTTCATCGAATTGAACGGTTCTCGTAGGCATTCCACGATACGGCGTTCCTCCTCTTCTGAATCCACCTCCGTTGTTCCTGAATCCGCCGTTGCCTCCGCTTCCGCCGCCGCCGCTCTTTGCCAACCAGCTCAAAAACCCTTTGAATCTTCGATCTCTCTTACTCAATTGAGTGATGAAAAACTTGAGAGAGCCAAACGGTACCTCTTTCAGCTTTTGTTGCCAATCGGTCTGCGGAAGTTCTCCTTGTCTCACCGGCGATTCCTTTTCTGCAGGTGCTGTAGTCTCGCCTACCGCTCCAATGTCCATTGCGTCCCCTTGGAGTTTCGCTGTTGTATCTTCGAGGCGAAACACGTTGATGATCCATTCCTTTGCGTTTGCGATAGCGTCTACGTATGTGGCGGTCACCATTGCTGCCGTTCCGACTCTGCAATCCTTTGGAAGTAGTTTGAAGAAAATTTCTTTTATTTTCGCATCATCCACATCCTGTTCCACTGCCATTGCTTCTTGGCGAAACTGCTCGATCCACTGCAGCCACGTTTGCCCCTTTTTCTTGACACATTTGCGAAGGACTGCTTCCTTTTCTGAAGGACTCTCCAAGATAGCTCTTTCCGTTACGAGAAATCCTGCCACGTTCATCTTTAACGCATCAATATTTCCAGCCACTGCTGCTGGAGAAGCTGCGGGCCTCCCGTGTGATCCTGGAGGATACGCTGCGTCGAAGTCGGCCATCAGAACATTGTTAACTTCGTACAGTATTGCCAAAATATTCTCTCCGGGTCCTTCTGGGACATAGTGGTCCACCACTGATGCGCAGAACTGCTGATATGTCGCGTAGATCCTTGAGCGCTGAAACGCATACCGAAAATTTCTGGAAGTGATAGTCTCATATCGACATATCTTATCCAGAGATGGTGATGGTATCCCCGCCATTCTTCCTTGTAGTCTTTGGAGTAGTCTCCCACGAAAACTTAAGTTCTCCAGAACGCTGTAACCTGGCTCCGAAACCAACAAATGACGTCGTCTCTCCCTATTGGGTCACCCCTGCGGAGGGACTGATCGTGGGGAGAACGGAAAAGAGCCTAAGGGCTCGTGGTTGAACGTGGTAGTGTGCAAAGGTCGGATAGGAGAAGACAAACACTCGAACAAAAAGAGAGCTTACATCGAATATGTTCAGAGGTGCTTTATAAATACAAAAACTGTAGCTTCAGCCCCAATGGACTTCAGCTACAACCTAGCTACCTCTTTGACCTATAATAACCCTTACTAACCCTTATTGAACCTAACAAATGGACGGTCTAACTACTACCCAACTGCCCTTAGAAACCTTGACAAATTATTATAAAAAACCCTGCTGTGGCAGGACTGCTCCTTCACCACAATCATTACTGCACTGCTGCCACAGTCTCAGTTCTGTGGCAGCACTCCTCCCGTGGAGGTGACCAAATCGGTTAAGGCGACGTGGTTTGGGGTTACATCCAACAACGAGAAGCTGTCCATCATTGAAATATGGTCTCTTTCTATTTCTTCTCATGAAAAAGAAATATATACAATAAAACACAGTTCTTCAATATGAAAACACATTTTAAAAATGTGTGTTTGTTTTCTAAGAGACGTTTTTTTACTAGTGTCAGTCAACATGTAATTGATGTTTGTTTGTTTGTTTGTTTGTTTGTTTGTATTCATTGGTTGATTGATTGATTGATTGATTTTCATGGTGGGTTGAAATTGGGATCCACACAGCAATCAATACAGTTTTGGTAAGCGACACGGTTTCAAGCCTGTGCTCCCCCAGGAAATGTCTTTTCCCATGTTGGGTAAATCGGAAGCTATAAGAAGCGCCCAGTGGAAGGTAGAAGCGAACTGGGTACGTTTGCTCACTTTTTTCTTTGATATTTCAAAACAAAAATGATTAAGAAGTCGGGTTTTTGTATCGCTTTGGTGGCGCTCCTGTGTGGTGGGTAGCTAGCGGACTATGGCCGATCTCCCTCTGGAGGGAGCAACTTCGCACTGATTGAACGTAATGATCGGATCTTCTCGGCTGCTCGATTTCTCACAGAAAGCGGCGTCGCTGTGGATTGCCCTGGACCTCCCGATCCCAGCTGTAATGGTTTCGCTGCGCTGCAAATTTCAATGACTGCTGATAACTGCAATGGCGAAGCCGGCGCCGATTGCGAGGTGATCTTTGTTGCGAAATCTCCGTTGCGTTTCACTTGGGCGTTTTTGTTAGAAAATCGAATCGACTTTGGTGTTATTCCTTTGGTCGGAAGGTGGTGACTAGCTCTCAGAACAAGTTCAAGGAGGCATACGCCGACTGGTGGGGCGACAGAAAGAATGCTTGCGAGGATGGCAAGATCGAGGCCGCCGCCACCGCAGTGGCCACCGCGATCGCCAAAGTTTGGTCGAACGCGGCCGCCAAGGTGACGTGCGACGGCCAGGGGTTCGCATGCGGCTGGTCTATCTCCAGTGGTGACACCTTCGCATTCAACTTGGCCGAATCCCTCGCTCAAGCCGAAGCTTTGGAGGGTGATATCAACAACATCGATGTCGCCAGTGACTTCTGCTACGCCGATGTCCGCTCCGTTTCTGTCGCGCTGGCCGAGGGGGTAGCGTCGGCGCAGTCAGACATCTGCGTGAATGACTCGGGGACGAAAGAAGACTTCGAGAGCTCCTACGTAAAGGCCGTCAGCGAAACCATCGCCAATGCGTTCGCCGCAGCATCCACCAATGCGTGCGACAGTGAGTCCCCACTCTCTCGTCAAAGTCTTCCCCCTGTGCAGGGATCTGATGAATTGTCTGACGAGTTCGTATGTCGGACTTCAGATGGAGACACAGCGGTCGCCGAGAGTCTTTGCAGGAGCGGCTCCATTTCTCAAACAAAAAGCAAAATTCTCAAGAGCGGGGACGACTGCGGCGGCGCCGGTCAGCTCATCGCTTGCTCGGGAAAAGGCAAAGAACAGTGTTGCGCTTCTGATTTCAAGAGGACTTTGTGCCGTTGTAAGGGCTGCGATGATGGTCCCTGGGTGAAGAAGGAGGAGCTGACCGAGGACGGCAAGATGATCTTCGAGAACAAAAGAAATCAGGAGTGCTTCTGCAACTAGGAAAAAATATCTTCTCAACGTGAAGTTCCCGCAGTTGTGGGTTTGTTTGTTTTGTTAGATGAGATTTGCTTTCTTCTTCGATTTTATTAAACCTCGGCATAGTCGAGGCAATTTCAATGAGCAAACCAGAGACTTGTACTTTTAGATTCTGTATGCTAATTATGTGAGTATTTTTTTCAACGGGTTCTATTGTCTGTCATAACTACTCATGAAGAGAAGAGAAGATGACGGAGACAGCCAAAGAAGTGAAACCAAAATAATCTGTATAAAAAAATACAGATTACAGGTTTTTGTTAAGTCTGTAATTTTTCTGGTTTGATTGACAGGGTTCGTTGATGATTTACACTGGACGATCCTGCCAGCAAAACAGTATAAAAAATGACTGTTCTGTTGTTGCACCCATACCGAACCCCCCCCCCGTTGTTTCTCCTCTTAAGAGAAGCTTCTTTCACTCGGTCAAGGCCTTTTACATATATACATTTATACATTTAAAAATTTGACAGCATCTTTTTATGATGCCCCGCTTCATGGATTTTAATCTTAAGCAAAGAAAAAAAAAAGCATAAAACAAAATTTAAAGAAGCTGATCATTTGTATCAGCTCGCCTCATCGTATGTATCCTCTCCAAAGTATTTCCCCAAAAAAGACGAACTCAAAATTTCAAAACATATCTATTTCATGAGAAAAAAAAACCCCCAAGATTCTGATACCCAGTGAGCTGCTCATAAGGGCCTCAGAAAGCAAAGGCGATCAAAAAATCCAGAATCCAAAATCTGCACAAGAATCATTGCTTCCCACAAGCAGCCAGAGGCACTACGCCGCCGCCGCCGCCGCCGCCGCCATCCCCCCCCCAAAAAAAGCACCGCTGCTGTCGATCCAAACTCAGTAGAGCATAAAAGCGCTCTCACCAGTGTGGTACACATCAGGAATCGACACCCACGACGCTCGAGCCCAGTACACGAAGGTATTGCACCAGACGCCCGCTCTCAGCGTAAACCCTTCTACCGTAACGTCCTCCGCCTCGAGCCGGACCCTCAAATTCCGTTTCTTATTGGCGTCGATTCCGGAAAGAAAGACGGCCACCAGAGGCGGCGTGGTGTAGGAGAAGCCAAACTTGATCGAAATCGTCTTCTCTCGAACAGCAGTTTGCTTTTTGCTCCAAGGCCTCACTGGGCAAGAGCTCGTGTCGCCCAGGGCTTTCACTTCGACCACCCCGGACCTGGCGTATGCACCGGCGGTGAGGATCGCCAACACCAGCGCAACAAGGAGCTTGACAGCACTCATCGTGATCGAACACTGGCAAGCGTGCAAAGATACGAATCGAGCAGGCCACAGCACTGGGTGTGGGGAACTGCAAAGGTGTTGATATTTATTCTCTCTCTCGTCACTGGCCATGCTGTCAACTGCTCGACACCCTGGACCCTTGGCGTCTGGCAACCAATCAGTACGTACTTGTATACAAGATGGCAATCAATCAAATATCAACCGGCAGACGGACACGAATATAGCGTACAGAACCCCCTCAAACAGCTTCCTGAATTCCAAGAAAAGGGGAAATCTAAAAAGGACGCTCGCCACAAATCAAAATATGCTTTCGCGCCGTTCGTGAGTACTGCACAAATTTCCTGCACCAGCCGTTGAACCATGGTGAGAAAAAAGAGTGCTGCTGCGAGTGCTGGTCCGTTGAAAGTGCTTGTCCGCCAATTGTTTGATTGTGCGTTCAACGACAGGTGTTGGTGGAGAACTACGCAGCCCATCACCAAAACTGGGCCAAATGCTTCGACGACCCGAAACGGAGCGATGTAGTTTTCGAAGCCAAAGATGGCCAGACGTTTCATTGCGAGAAATTCGTATTGGAAGTCGCCAGTCCATATTTCAAAAATCTCTTCTCTCGCGGCGGAGATTCGAAAAAATTCGTGGCGGCGAAAGACGTGGATCCTGCTGCGTTGAAGTGGATTTTAAGGTCGTGTTACACCGCGGATGGCGATTTGAACGACGATAATGTTGTGAGCGTTCTGCTGGCCGCGAAATTGTTCGAAATGGATTGGGTGGAAAAGGCTTGCATGAAGTACTTGAAAGAAGACAAAGCTGGCCCGGTTGCGACCTTTGAGTACTCCAAGGAGAACGAAAAATGGCAGGAATGGAAGGTCCCTGACTCGGGCTGGTATCACATCGTTGCCATGGGGGCAAAAGCTGCTGATGCACGCCCTGATTCTCGGCTGTACAAGTCGAAAGGTGGGGAGGGGGCGATCATAGCCGGATCATTTGAATTCAACGCTGGTGATGTTGTCCAAATATTGACGGGGGGAAAGTCAAGGTTGTGGGTTAGTACGAAGTATCCCAATGACCATACCGGTGGTGGGGGAGGGACCTTTGTGGCTCTCAGAAAAAAGGAGCTGACCTTGCTGTTGGCGGCAGGGGGTGGAGGCAGCATCAATAGCAGATCCTCTGGTACTGATGCCAGCTTGAGTGAAGATGGAATCGGTGCAGATGCAAAATGTATCGGTGGAAAAAACGGAGGGAATGGAGGAAACAATGGACCTCATAAGGGTGGTCTTGGATGGAAGGCAGGACCCGTAGCACTGGCTCGGCCAAAAGGTTCTGCCTTGGACAATACTGGAGGTTTTGGTGGAGGAGGAGATATTTGTGGTGGAGGTGCTGGCTATTCTGGTGGGAGTGCTGGTTATCAGTACAGTGGGGGTGGGGGTGGCGGCAGCTATGCTGCACCTGAGGCTGAAAACAGCTGGAAAAAGTTAGGGAACTATAGTCACGGCAAGGTTTTTATTTGGAAGGGCAAAAAGGTTCCTTCTGAAGAAAGCTTCTTCAAGAATCATGTTGGGGATACTGGTGAGGAAAGCCAAAACGATGAGGAGCTCATTCACTGTTGGGAAGTTTTGGACTGAACACCTTGTGTTGAATAAAGCAAACCTTGGTGATGAATCAATTGCAAGGGGGGAAATCCAGGATGGGGTAGTTTCCTTCCATTGTGGGAAAATATTTGATCAAACACAAGGAGGGAAATTTTTTTTGGCTCTCTTTTTGGCTTTTTTTTGGCTTTTTTTTTTGGACATCCTGCTGGTGTTTTTTTTTTCAATACCGATACACTGGCATCTCCTAGCTGGGAGATTCAAACTGTAGTAATGTAATGTAATGAAGGTAAATGTGAGATGAAAATGTCAGACGTTGAAGACTCTGCTGTACATATAGACAGATCCGCAGAATGTGCAGGGTCTCGACAATGCAAAAAATAAATAAAAAGAGAAAAACAAGAAAACGGGAAAAAAAAAAAAACATTGTAAGTTCTGGTTGGAAGTGGCAGACATTGCTACTAGTTTGGAGCCTCAAAAAAATTATTTTTTTTTTCTTGAAGAAAGTTCACTTCCAGAAGTTTGACATCAGTCGATACAAGTTGAAAAAAAAATCCTTGGAAGCAGGTGTCTAGAGGGACCATACCGAACGTGCCATCTCTTAAATTTTATGAGAAAAAAAGAAAGGTAAAAAAAAAAATGTAAAGAAGTGGTCTCCCTTCCCTTACTTGACTTGGTCTGCTATGATTTGTGTTGAAATAAATACCCTGGGTGCACAACGCACAACGGGGAGAAATTTCTCGATATTGGTGGCGAAGCAATAATTCAGCAAAAGCATATTTTACATCAACATGGGCTCCAAAACTCTTCCCCCCTCTCAACAATTAGCAAAGCATTTCCTTTTTTCTTTTTTTTGTTTTTGATTTGATACGGATAAGATCGCACAGCATCCTTTCCCAGGACGTTCTTTCTTTCTTTTTATCCCACTTTCCCTTTTAAAGGGAAATTTCTCTCGAAAAACAAGTTTCCAATTATTCCATCTCAGGTTCAATCAACAATAAATTTTCAAGGCAAAAAACAAAAAAAAATCAGCAACAGGGACAATGAATGTACGAAGTTTGATCCAAACCTCATAGAGCCCATGCCAGGGTTCGATTAAGTTTTATGTTTCTTATGAAGTTCAATTTTTCTTTTGTCTCTCTCTTTTCACACAATCTTTTTTTTTTTTCTTTTCCTCCCAAGTCGACCTCCACAGCGAGACTCGGAGTGTTTTTTGAAGTAAGTTTTTAGTTCAACCATTATTTCACTAATTCAATTATTCCCTTTCCCCCCTCCCCCCCTTTTTTCCCCCTCCCCTTCAAAAAAAACCGCTCCAGGAAATCAGCACCTTTTTCACTGTTCTTTTCCCCATATAAAATTTTCTCACAGAAAATAACTCCAACTGGGTCAAATCACAACATTTTGAACAATAGGACTCCAGAAAAAAAAAGTAGTTTTATCCACTAAGCTGCGAGCAAAAAAAAGAAAAAGGATATATTTCCTGAAACTGTACCCCCCCCCCCCCCCTTTCCCCACACCAAAAATAAAAAAAGGAAAGAAAAAAGTTAAGCGAGCTTGAGCTCCAACTAAGTATTTCAACATTTCCCACCCCAAAACTGAAAGATAAGACAATATTGGGTTCGTTTATTCTAACGTGCCAAAACTCGACCTCTTTAAGATTTCAAATTCTGATCACGTAGATCCATATCAGAGAAGAAAAGATACAACCCTGATACGTAATTTAGGAATCTGCCATCAATGCAGCAAGTTGAGAAAATCCCCCCTCGAAAAGAAAAAAAAAACAGAAAAAAAACGCAAAATGGGCAAAAAAAACCCCACGGGACTTATTCTGGACATTTCAAGATAATAATTTCACCACCAGGAATATTTTCGAAAATATAATAGACTTGATCTTGCAGGGAATTTAAGATCTTATCGGCTGATCAAAACCACACCAGAAAAAAACCGGTGCTCCCCCCTCCCCGAAAAAAAAAGGTGAAAAACAACATAGTTGCTCCCCGAAAAGTTGAAAAGGAAAAAAACAACAACAAATTATTCTCACCGCAGTATCGATTTATGCCTTGATCAAAACTTCACTGCTACCTGTTGCAAGACGATTAGTTCATCAAACAACAGGAACTTTATCTTGGATATCCCCCCCCCCTGCTCACCCAGTTAGTGCAGCCCAGCCACACTGGGCATCATTAACCCATGCACAGCCAAAATCCAGCAAAATCGCCTCAGATCGCGCTACGCTTTCCTCTTTCAAGCGAAATTCCGAGGATTTTTACCTGGATGCATCATCCAGTAGTCGAGTTCGCAGGGAAATGAATGATTGGGGGGGTGCTCGTCTTGTACCTGGAAGTAGATTTCGGCTTTGGTGGGGGATTCGAGCGGGTAGTAGAATTATTATTCCGTATCGGAGCAACAGAAATCGTGCTGGGGTTGGTGGCCTGGGTGAATTCGGTGCCCATCAATGTGACTGCCTGGCCTGTGGGTTGGCCGGTAGATCCAGATTCGGATTCCGATAAAGGCGCTGCATTTCGGGGAAAAAAAAAAAAAAAAACACATCTGGTAAAGCTTTGAAACAAGAAATGCTCCACCATTGTGGTTGACAAAAGCATCGTTTACTCAAAAAATCCCATATATGTCTTTTTGCGATTTCGTGAATTCACCCTGTCTTAAAACAAGAAAAGAAAGAAAAAAATATATAATATTATTTTATTTCATGAAGCACTTGCCTGTTTCTGCCGATTTGGGTTGATTGGCGGCACCATCATGGTGATCATTCTGGCCATCATGGATGTGGTAAGAATGATCATCGAAAAAATTAACACTGAAATCCCGAGCTGTGCCATAGCCGTCAGCTTTAAGCCCTGCAAGAATCCAACACACAGCCGATAAAAAGCAACCCCTCGCGTAACCCGCGAAACATCCCGACGGATAATCATGGTGGATCGCGCCGCCGCTTCGGCCTAGCCCAGACTTGAGCTCTGTGCTGGCCGACAGCCAGTGTTGCGATACGAAACTCACCATCAAGTTTGTCAGGCGGCGTGCCAGATGCTTTTCGCGCCGCGCATAATAACGCCACGAAGGAAATAAACAGTGCCCTCGCCAAACTCGACCGAACCATAAACGGCGGTGCTTCAAGAATCAACAAAAGTGGAACGGATTCCGTTCGAATTATTTGGGCTGCTGTGGAGGATCGATCGATCGAGTCGGTGAAGGGGCACGTTTTCCGATTTGGCGAAGCTTTGGGCTTCCGTGCCACCCTCCTCGCGTTTTCATACAAAAATAAACATGCGACAGGCTTTTTTGGGGGTGGGGGGAATGTCTGGTCCCCACACGGTGAGGATGTTATGACAGCGACGTAGCAATACGGCTGAGAATCTGGAGTCTTGCTGTTGCTGGTTTGTTCGACTGGAGCCTTCGGGCTGCCATCACTGCAGCACTGAGCTGAGCTGACTCAACCTCGACAACCCTCATATGCAAAGATGAATTGACGATGGCATGACGGCTGAAGGCCAAGAGGTGCACTCCACGCAGCACGTGCTGTGATCCCTGTTGGCGCCGTGCCCAAGGTCGTACCGATGTTGGACACGCTCGAAAGAAGACACCAAGCTTGTGTCGTTTTCAGCCGAATGTCTTCTGTATGGGAGCGAGTTGACCCATGTTTTGTGTGTCGCAGAGAGGTCCCTGCAGGGGGTGTTGGTTCAGGGATCGATCCGGGACTTCGCTCACAACAGTGGGTCGCCAAAAACGTCACATATTGGACGTCATGACGTCTTTATCAAAACGGCGGCTCTCCTGGTGTTCAGCGATCGCCTATGTGCGTCTGGATTAGCTGACCTGTTTGTGTATTCAAGGAGTTATCACAATGCGGCGAGGGGGGTGGGGGGGGGTGGACATTTCCCTGTCGACTGTTGGTTATCATATCGTGGAGCAGTGTGTCCATCCCAGTTGGATCTTCGAGTTTTCTCACCTTCCCAAACTGGTTCCATCAAGACTCTAAAAATCCCTGAGAAACAGTCGCACAACCATAAATATTTCTCTGGGCTTCAAATGATGTGCCGTGCGGCATAGCGGCGGAGGGATAGTGATGATTAAAATTTAATCAGCTTTAAATTTACAAATGTGGTCAGGAAATCGGTAAAATACAAATATGGCTCAGAATTGAATTAAATTTACCTAAACAAGCAAATAGAATGTATTTACAGGCCAAAATACACCATAAGGTTTAAAAAAAAATTTGAAAGATAGTGAATTTTGTTCCAATGACTGATAAACACAATTTTTTTGCAAGTGAATAGACGGTAAAGCTTTGTTAAGTGTTTGATGTTGCTTCACACTGTTTGACCAGTTTCAAGAGAAATGTTAAATCGCTTGTGCTGTTTTGTGAAGATTCTTCCATCAATGGGATTGAAATATCAAACAGTTTCAGACGGAACACTGAACGATAAATCGACACATACAAACATCCAACGCAACTGAGGCATTTTAAATTAAATGCAATTACTCTTCATCTACAATGCTTTCCATATATATATATCATCCATTCAAAATTTGACACTTTCCCAGCGTCACTTCCATCAACAACAAAAAAAAACTTGTCAAATTGATTGCTGCTTAGTCCGTATGGTGTTAACCACCACTCCACGAATCTACGACACAAACACAGAAGAGGATGAATGAACGCCTCCATTGTAAGACATAGAAACATACCAGATCCACCTGTAGCACCATGGGATGAGGGTCAGCCTCACTCAAAGAAATTGTTCCCCAATGGACATATCTTTGCCACAAATCAACATATCCACTGTAGGGTGTTTTCTGACCAATCCTCATGTCCCATTTCATACTACGCTTACCTTTAGAGCACCTCCTTGCTGCCTGTATCCACACTTGACTCCAGCTCGTCTGGCGAGGTGCCCTCATCAGAGTCCTCCACTGAATCAACCTCATCAGAGCTTTCTACTGAGCCGACCTCATCAGGGGAAGCCAGCATCTTTGGCTCTTGGCGAAGGCCATCGTTTCCAACCCGCACATTAGCGAAAACTTGCACCTCGCAGAGGGTGAGGTACTGAGTGCCTGGGAGGGTGACTCTTACATATCTTCCCTTCAATGGGCAATTCCACGACTTGGTCTCTCCGCGTCCCTGGATACCCTTCTGCACGCACACGTCGTTCTCCCCTCCGTCCGGGGCTTCCCCCACTTGAACCTTGAACCAGTTCAATCGGTCCCAGCAGCAATCACCCCTGTTGGTGATCACCACCCTGGTCACATGGAGTGACTTCAGCAGATCCACCTGCCACCAAGGTTTAGCCATGAATGTGGTATGGGTGCATGAACCAGCCCCGTAGACGCTGTTCCTGTTACCATCCACAGCCCTCGCTGGAACTCCTCCCCACCCAACAGATGATTGCTTGGTGGGCTTCTTGAATGACACCAACTGTTCGCGAATGGGAGCGGGTGGTGGTCCAGTACCCGCACCAGAGGCAAACACTTGCACCTCACAGAGGGTCAGGTATTCCGCTCGTTGAATGCTGATTGTCACATATCTTCCGCTCAGCTTGCATGGCCACTCCTTCGTCTCACCCCTACCCTGTCTGCCACTGCTGACACATCGTGGGCTCCCCGCATATGCTGGAGTGTCACCCACAGATATGCTGAAATCCCTCAAGCGGTCCCAGCAGCAATCCCCACGGTTGGTGATCTTCACCCTGGTCAGCTTGAATGCTTTGCCCAAATCGACCTGCCACCAGACTGGTTTGGGCGCAAGCCCTGTGTGTGTACATGTTTTCGCAGCCCATATGCTGTTCGCATTCCCATCCACGGCCCGCTGTGCGATGCCTCCATAAGCGGTGGAGGATTGTCTCACAGTCTTTCTGAGGGAAACAAGGAAATCCTTTGGGGGTGGAACTGGCCCTGGCACATTAGCATACACCTGGACCTCGCAAAGGGTCAAGTAGTTGCTACCCTGGAGGCTCACAGTCACATATCGTCCCTTCAGGGGGCACTTCCATGCCTTGGTTTCTCCCATACCCTGTGCACCGTTGATGACGCACGCGGGGTTGAGGCCATATGGCTGCTTGTCACCCACTGAGATCTTGAAGTTCTTCAGTCGATCCCAGCAGCAGTCTCCACGGTTAGTGATGACCACCTTCACCACGTTGAATGATTTGCCCAGATCGACCTCCCACCATGGTTTTGCGACGAAATTGGTGTGTGTGCATGACTTTCCTGCCCAGATCACATTCTTGTTCCCGTCAACAGCCCTGGCAGCCACTCCTCCAAAGGCAGTGGAGATTTGTCTGCATGGCTTGCCCTTCGACACCAGCTGAAGCTTGCCTGGAGTGGGTGGGGGTGGGGATGGTTGGGTGCCCTTTGCCAATCCAAACACCTGAACCTCGCACAATGTGAGGAAGTTTGTGCTGTCGAGACTGACGGTCACGTATCTTCCGCTCAATGTACACTTCCAGCTGCGAGTTTCTCCCTTGCCTTGTTTTCCACCAGTCACACAGGAGGGGTTCAGTCCATAAGGCTGTTTATCTCCCACACTGATTCTCATGCCGTTCAGGCGATCCCAGCAACAATCTCCTCGGTTGGTAATCACCACCTTGGTCAATTTGTAAGACCGCCCCAAGTCCACTTCCCACCATGGTTTTACCATCAAAGAGGTGTGAGTGCAAGAGCCAGCCCCATAGACACTGTTTCTGTTCCCATCAACAGCCCTGCCACACACACCACCATATCCTGTGGAGGACTGGCGGCAGTGCTTCTTGTTCGACAACAATGTCTCCACGAGCAGACCACCGGGTGGAGGAGGAGTCGGAGGCTGGACTTGTGTGCGCAACGCAAAGACCTGCACCTCGCAAAGCGTCAAGTAGTCTGTCTTCTCCAAACTGATGGTCACATATCGTCCCTTCATTTGACATTCCCAGTCCTTGGTCTCTCCTCGCACTTGAGCACCATTCACAACACAGGCGGGATTCAGGGAGTAGGGTTGCTTGTTTCCAACACTGATCTTCATCTTGGACAGACGATCCCAGCAGCAGTCCCCACGATTCGTGATCTTGACTCTGGTGACTTGGAAGATTTTGCCCAAGTCAACCTGCCAGTATGGATGGCTCATCAAAGTGGTGTGGGTACAGCTACCCTCAGTCCATTGGCTGTTGATTTTGCCATCTATTCCGCGCTGTGCCACTCCACCGAATGCAGTGGAAGACTGGATCACATTCTTGCCAGGGGACACCAGCATGTCGGCGGGAGGAGGAGTGTTCACCAAGGCATAAACCTGGACCTCGCAAAGAGTCAGGTAGTTGGTGGCATGGAGGCTCACAGTGACATACCTTCCCGTCAGGGCGCATTTCCATGATTTTGCCTCTCCCCTGCCCTCTTCACCTCCAGTTACACATGAGGGGTTGAAGGTGTAGGGTTGCTTGTCCCCCACAGAAATCTCCATAAACTTCAATCTGTCCCAGCAGCAGTCGCCCCTGTTGGTGACCACCACCTTGGTAACCTTATAGGTCCTTCCCAAATCAACCTCCCACCAGGGGTTCTTCATGAAGGAAGTGTGAGTGCAGGAGTTCATACCCCACACACTGTTCTGATTGCCATCATTTCCCCTCTGTGCAACTCCTCCGAAGGCAGTGGTGGATTGCCTGACATTCTTGCCAAATGACACAATATCCTCACGGGTCCCACCGATAGCAGGATGTGGGACTGGCGGAGACACGGCCACTGGTTCAGGTTCTGGTGAAGGCACAGCAACTGGTTCAGATTCTGGTGATGGCACGGCAAATGGTTCAGGTTCTGGCGAAGCCTCAGACACTGGCTGGGTGGGCTCGGTAGTAGTTTCATTCACGGCTGCTGGTCCACCACCAGATCCAATAGAAGCAGGGATTGATGCAGATGCAGGAGACTCTCCTGATTTCTTCAATGCATATACTTGCACCTCGCAAAGGGTAAGTATATTGGTCTGGTCAAGACTGATGGTCAGGTATCTCCCGATCAATGGGCAGTTCCATTCCATGGTAGCACCTTCTGGCACTTGAGCATTGGTCACGCACGCAGAATTGAGGGTGTAGGGTTGGTTGTCACCCACACTGATTTTCATTTTGGACAGGCGGCTGAAAAAAACGTCCCCACGGTTAGTGACCTTCACTTTAGTCAATTCGTAGGTTTCACCCAAGTCAATCTCCCACCATGGAGTATTCTCCGAGTTTGTGGCGGTACAACTGCCTCCAGACCATTGGCTGTTGATATTGCCATCATTTCCCCTCTGTGCAACTCCTCCGTAGGAAGTGGAGGATTGCCTCACATTTTTGCCGGGGGATACCAGAAAGTCTGCAGGAGGGTCAGTGGTGACAACCCCATAAACTTGGACCTCACAAAGGGTCAGGATAGTTGTGGTCTGGAGACTCACAGTGACATACTGCCCCACAAGGGCACAATCCCACGCCACTGTCTCTCCTTGGCCCTGTGACGCCCCAGTCACGCATGAGGGATTCATGGAGTAGGGCTGTTGGTCTCCCACGGATATCTCCATCGAATCCAATCTGTCCCAACAGCAGTCACCCCTGTTGGTGATCACCACCTTGGTAACCTGATAACTTTGTCCCAAATCAACCTCCCACCAAGGGGTCTTCTCATTAGTGGTTGCAGTACAGGAGTTCATACCCCACACACTGTTCTGATCGCCATCATTTCCTCTCGAAGCGACTCCATCGTAGGAAGTAGAGGATTGTCTAGCATTCTTGCCAAAGGAGATGATATCCTCTCGCTCGTCTTCCGCAAGAGGCTCTGTGAAAGGGATTCCAGACAGTGTCGGCTCAGCATGCACTGGTGGCTCAACAGCCACTGGAATCTCAACTGAACTGGGGCTTGGGGTCGTGACAGGGAGTGGGGACCCACCACCAGGGTATGGCACCTCAACACCACCGGATCCACCGATCGAGGTAGGGCTTCCAGATCCGCCAGGTGTGAATGAGGGGCCTGCTGACCCTCCGTCAGTTACAGATGCAAATACCTGGACCTCGCAGAGTGTGAGGTATCCAGAGCCCTTCAGACTAATGGTAACAAATCTTCCAGTGAGAGGACAATGCCATTCCCTTGCCTCGCCCTTTCCTTGCTTCCCATTGGTGACACAGGTAGGATTTGAGGTGAATGGCTGCTTGTCACCGACGTACAGGTTGAAGCCCGTCAGTCGCTTCCAGCAACAATCTCCCCGGTTGGTGATGACTATCCTCGTGATCTTGAAGGACTTGCCCAAATCCACCTGCCACCAAGGACTCTTCGTGCTCTTGGTGTGTGTGCACGACCTGGAGCCAAAATTGGTATTAACGTTCCCGTCCACTGCCCTCCCGGCATCACCGCCGTAAGCTGTAGATGACTGTTTAGCCGGCTTGTGGAGAGATACCAACGCCTCCTGCCGGGGTTTGCACTGACCGGGCTCGAAATGATCTCCGCTGCAGCAACCCATAGTCGTCTTGTGGAAACCAGAGAACCTCTTCGAGCGCTTAAAACCACCATCCCTGTTCTTCTTCAGGCATCCTCCGGTTCCTTTGCCCCATCGACCCCACGACATACCATCGCACTCACGGTTCGTCCAGCATTCCTGTTTCGCTGCTTCGAAGGATGGCCACTGTCCACATCTCAGGTTACCAGAAGCACCGCCGCTGGCTCGAAGGAATCCTCCAGACGTCTTAAAGAAGTCGCACCTTACCTCGGGCGCACCTGCGCAATATACACTATGTCAGACGGAACAGTCGAAGGGCGGTGTGAGTTTCCATATATCACGTGACAGAGCGAAAAGCTAAGTGGATTCAAAAGCAAGAACACAAATATTCATGATTCAAAGCTAAAGCAGTCACAGTCAAAAAGCGGCAAGAAACAAGCGACACTTTCTGTCAGCAGTGGCAAGAATGGTTCGCGCACTACGATTGAAAAAGCACTGCGCAAGTAAAGGAAAGAGAAAGTGCACGGCTAAGCTCAGCGCGCGTCACAGGCCGCCCCTGCTCAAGGGTGGAGGTTCGTTCAACCTAGAGTTTCAGTTTGGTACCACCGATCTAACCGCGATCAGTCTATTGGACCGGGGACACTAAACCGAAGCTTTTCCTGATCTGGAGAAAAGTGCCGTTCGAACGGAGCCACGCCCACAAGACCCTGCTCAAAGTAACGCATCCAGAAAGGTGCGCCAACCTTTCGCGCGTGGACACCGTACGCGAATCGCCCTTCGCGCGGAGGTGCGCGGCCATATGCCCACATATTAGTGCGTCATAGACCCTTGCTTGCCGCTCCTGTATCCGTGAAATTCGCAGCGTCTGGTAGATTGTTGTGTTATTCCAGTTCTACCTGAGGTGGCGCACACCAGGAGCAGGCCGAACGCAACGCCCAATGCAATACCCAGATCTCGAATACCCATCGTCACAACGAAAGGCTGCCAACACCGGCGCAAGAACCACCCTGGAGCTGCTGTTTTACTGGGGCGGAGAGGGGCGATCTGGCACCTATCTGGCGATCAATCATCCCAAATGCATCCGCAGGTGGCAGGGTTGGCGTGCCCTTTGATTTCTATCTGTATCAGTAAGGGTATTAGGAGGTTGTGTGGGGTGAAGAAGAGTTGCAATCCTTGCATTTTGATTCTAATTTCATGACCTTTTTCGTGTGGAGTCATTATTTAATGTCATGAGCAACATTGGCAGCGCGCTGCGCTTGGTGACTGTTGCCTTTGTTTTTTCACTGGCGGCACAGATCAGCTGACGAGACAACTTGTGCGAAAGATATGGGGCCGGGCTTCTGCGCATGTAATTTTTGGTTTGGTTTATGGGGCCGCAGCCAGCTGACTTCTGGTCTTGGAGGCAAAAAAGTGGAGCAAAGGGGCGTATCACAAATTTATTTAAATCTCATGCAATTCCACGAGAATCCCCACGCATCCAGTCATTCAGTGACAGACTCCTCCTCCTCCCCCGATGCCAGAAAAGCACAAATGAAGTGCAAGAATATTCTCCATCTCGTGATCGCGTGCCAAAACAACCCAAGCCACAAATTGCTCCCAAAAGACAAAACAAACATCAATTACAAAAGAAACACTCCAACAGCCGTATTTACGCAGCTGATGACTAATCAGTAATTTGGTTACTGGTGCCAGGGCTACCAGTGCTTTTGCAGCGTCAAGCTGAGTCGCCACGATCTACTCGACCTTGCACCACCCCAATTCAACTGGCACCCCCCCCTCTTGAAACCATGAACCGATAAAATAATTGGGGCGGTTGGCAACTTTTTGATTGGAGTAATCGTTTGGAACATTGGTTGCGGTAGGGGCGAGTGGCCTCTCAGGCAATATGTAATTGTTGTTGTTGTTGTTGTTGTTGCCACTGGCAACTTTTCACTGATAGCTCCCTTTGCCCGGCGTGGATCCTCTAGCGGGTAAGAGCGTTTACGGTCGGTCGGCGCCCGCCTAACAGTTGTAATGCCAGTACATTCGGGGCATGTTTTTTTCGAGCAGGAGGTGCCGGTAATATATTAAGCTCTTTTATTAGTATAAAAGGAACGGGGAAGTCGGTCTTGATGGCTATGGGTTTGGAGTGATGGATTTCGTAACAGGAGGAAAGCTTCATTTTCACATAAAATCAAATCAGCCTGCTGGCATTGTGAAGTAGAAAATCAACTTTTTTTGTTCCGAGAATACAATAGATTCCAGGCGGCATGTGCACATTTAATTATGTTTGATTGTGAAGGAGAAAAGCCAAAACCTTCATTTGTATGTAGTTTTTGTTTGTTTGTTAATTTGTATTCAACAGTTTGTACTTAAAAAAAAACACACTTAGCACAATATTGCTGAAATCTGGTTTTAACCCGAACAAGCCAAAGCACAATATTGCTGAAATCTGGTTTTAACCCGAACAAGCCAAATTTATTCTCCTGGGTTGGTACTCCTATCCCCCGTTCCTCCTCGATATCCCCACCTTTTCTTTTAAAAAAAAAAGAATCAAATTTGTGCCTCAGGATGGAAAAAACTATCGACTGTTACTACTTTCAGTAAATATCTCACATGCTACGTATTTCTCTTTTCCCCATTCTCCAAAAAGAAATATTTGCCTCTTTTTCCCATTTCTTTAAAAAAAAGATTTGCTTCTTTTTCCCATTGTTTAAAAAGAAACATCTCTCTGCCTCCTTTTTCCCTTTTTTTTTCTAGAAGAAATTCTTTTTGCGCAATTCCCATAGAATAATACATACCCAAAACTCCACCATAGAAATACCTGAAATCCAAGCCTTACGAGCAAACGACTCACTTGCCCCCCAAAACCCTCCATTTTCTTTGAATAGAATTAACTACTTGATATTTTCACTATCCCTATGTGCAGGTCTATGTGTTGCACGAATTGGGTTCCTGCCGAAAAAAAATGTTTGCACACGCCTCGGAAAATCTTTTCGTGTGCTCTATATTTTCCCTTTTTCTTTCTTTTGTTAAAAGGAAGAAATGAATTCAGTTGTTTTTTCCCAAAAAAATAATTATAGATACTTTGTGTTTTTTCCCCTTTATAAAACTTCTTTTTAAATGGAAATCCCATTATGACTCCGAACACCCGTCTTTGAAAGCCGCGTTTTTGGAACAGCACTTCTGCTCCGTCGCATATGTTCCCCATCCTGCATGTGGAATTCAACTTGAATTTTTAACTTTATTTATTTATTTATTTTTCTTGTGTCATATCAATTTCATATTTAGAATTTGCCCCCCCCCCCCCTTCTCAAAAATCTGAAAATCAAACAGGAATGAAGAAAAAAAATGGGTTGTTGACACCACCAGTCATGATGTATGTTTTTATATTTTTTTTATATTTCTTTTTTTTTTGGGAACATGCATTACATCGAGGCTGAAAACTGAAAACTGAAAACTGCAGCCCTTGGACAATGCATCTGAGTGATATGGCCCCACAGTATTTCAATGGACTTCACAACTGATTGCAATAATCATATATCTGCTATTTTTACCTCTATAACATGCTGCTTTGGATTCTTCTTTCCTGCACAGTCTGACTGGCCTGTGGACACCCCTCACCCAGCAAGGTGTGGGCAAAGGCTTCCCACATCCTCCACCGAATGCATTCCCTTTCTCGCAGCATTTTTCTTTTGATTTCCACACACCCCACCCTACATCCAAAATAACCATTAACAAAAACGAACTCCTGCATTTTTTGAATTTTTTTTTTGTTTTTTCGGTGCACTTCGAGGAAAGAAATTTTTCAAAAATAAATGCTTCTTGAAACCATGCAGATTGCCAAAGGAGTTTTGTTACAAAGTTGTGAAAATACGACTTTCTGAAACATCTTAAATTTATTTGCTTATTTTTTTTTTATTGTTTTTTTTGAAAAAGAGTACTAATGAAAAAAATAATTACCTCTCTTACAAACATTTCCATTGGTTTCGATGCATTCTTTGACTGGGTGGAAAATCCCTGGAATCCAACATTTTTCTTCTGTTCCATCCAGTTTCTTACAACCTGAATAAAAATTAATAACAAAAAAAATCATGCAAAAGAAAAATAAATAAATAAAACATTACGTGAACTAACAGGGGCTAGGAAAAATCACCAGCAAACGAAATTTGCATATAAAATTGATGCTATGAACAAAAGACGAAAGTACATATAATGTCAACATGAAAAAAAAAAACAGGATGAGAAATATGATCATATAACAAAATAGATCACGAGAAATTTATTTTCAAAATAAAGAAATAAGAACTGAATTGCAGGTCTTACCTTTGCCGAATCCATTCCCTGGGCGGCAGCATTCTTCCATTGAACCCCACATGTTGGACCCTGATCAAATTTATATGGAAAACAGCAAAACCAATTAACTCCCCCAAAAAAAGAAATGGAAAATGATATCAAGCTGAAACACACCCACCGCCTCGGAGATGCAAAAGCATTAAATCGGTCCAGATATTATCCGAATCAATCCTGAATTTAAATTGAGGCTTCATCTAAACCGTATTTTTTTGTTCAGATATTTCTTTGAATTATTCCAACCGTATTTTTTTGTTCAGATATTTCTTTGAATTATTCCTCAATATAAATTGAACATTAGTTTCAACCGTGTTTTTTTGTTCAAAATGGTCAGTCTTACCCTGTAGACACTTGGTTTGATCTTCCCTGCATACATGCCCATGCTTTTCCACAACATAGCATTTTTCTGGAGGCGGTCTGCACCCGTTTCTGAACGCTCCACCTTTCTTACAGCAAGCATCCATCGAAGAGTAGACTGCATAACCTGGAGAAACAGAGGCACCACCATGTCAGACATGCATGAAATCCTCGATTCGATCGGGATCACATTTTCTTTGTTTATGAAAAATCAAAGAAAAAAAAATTTAACAATGGTGACAATTTGGTACAAAATTGTTTAATTGAAAACTCCTAAAATTACGTAATTAAAAACTAAAAACTGACGTACAATAATGTTTCAATGATGATTAACACATTCAAAACCAATCGGAGCAAAAATCAAGCACCAACTGATCTGCTAACTAGGCGTGGTCACCATTAATAAACGTCCAGATATACAGCTTCCAAGTAAGTGGGATTCCCAGCAACTGAACTAATATTTCTCCTGTTCTTCCTGAAGGTCAAAAGCTGCTTGTATGTTTCAGAAAAATAACAGCAGTAAAAACAGACCAGCCAGCCAGAGCATATTACCTCTGTTGCAAACTCTAGGATCGCAGTGCTGCCCACAAACCGGAAAGGGGCTGCTCCTCACAGCGTAATAACAACAATTCTTGCTGCCCTCGGAAGACATCCTTTTATCATTTTCCCCACCAGATAAAGAGGCTCCTCCTGTGTTTGGTTGTGCAACCCCACCAGTGGGGCTGGAAGCTTTCTCATCGGATCCATGCCTTTCCCTGTTTTCATTTCCAGTAGTGCTTTCGGTTGAATTCTGAGAGTCACACCCAATAGATGCAGCTTCTTCACCAGTGGTGGGAGGACTGACGGCTAACTGCTCCCCAGCTTCTTCAACTCCAGTGCCTCCAATTCTTGGTGGCGCTGAGCTGTCAGACTGTTCCGTGGGGGAAGTCCTCATAACAGCTTCTTGCTCCCAGCCGTCAGAGACATTTTCAACCTCTCCCCTGATGCTTGCATCAGCTGGCTCAGCACCGATGTCAATTTGTTCACCCACAGCACTTGATTTTGCGGCTGCTGTGTTTTCTGCCTCAGTTTGAATGGCAGCCTCCCCTTCAGCATCTGGACTTCCAGAGCTGGGGATTCGATCCTGATCCCCAATGCCAAGGTTTGGAGCAAAATCTTGATTTACGCTTCTGTTCCCAGAAAACCCTTCTGCAATGGTTGGACCTGCAATCACGACAATGCCTGGAGTGCCCACGCTCTCCTCCACATTGGCTTCCTCTTGTTCAACACTTGGCACGATGTCCTGAGTTGAGTCATCGATTCTGGTGCTTTCCTCTTGTTCAAGACTTGGCACCGCATTCCCATTTGAATCCTCACTCTCACTCTTCTGATTCGCCCCCTCATTCTCACTCTTTTGATTCGACCCTTCTGTTGGGAGTTTCTCAGGATCGCTACCAATGTCAGTTGGAGCTTCTTCCTGTGGTGCATCGTTTCGATTTTCATCATCGTAGTTTTCTGCAATGATTGCATCTGAAGAGGCAGCCCTGTGGTCCTTTTCTTCTCTGTCAGTTGGAGAGCTCTGTGGCGGGGACTCCGATGATCCGGACCCACCGGCTGACGTTCTTGAGCGAGCAACACCTGAGGCGATATATACACAGCTTTTCTCAAACCATGCATTTCACTCTTCCCCCTTTCCCCCAAAAAAAACAAGGAAAGAACACAGCAGCCGGGAGCCATGCAAAATCTGGTATGCTAGCTAGGGTGAATTCTGTGGGCAATCATCATCATCTTCTGGTGGAGTGGAAATCAAGTGCATGCATCCACCCAAGAGATTGCTCCCTGCAGTTCACTGCTATTCATCCAAGAGGACATCCCAGCAGTTCGATATAGACTGTATATATTGTGTTGCCAAGAAATGATCGTGTTGCATGCATTTGCATGTCTTATGCTAAATGACAGCATTACCATTTTCAACAGCCGACACCACATTTGCCACAACTTGCGCGACGGGCTCCACGGATGCTTCAGCTTCTGTTTCTTGCTGAGCACTGGTGTGATTTGCAGAGTCACCCATTACCGTTACCTTCACCTAGAAACCCCCCACATCAACGTCCAATTCAACCTCGGATGCTGTTTATTTGCGTTACAACTAAACTACGGGGGTCGCTGTCCATACACGAGCGTTACGATCAAAACGATCAGGGATCGCACCTCTGCCACCGATCCAGTGTCGTTGTTCGCGACGCCAGCTAACGCCAGCGCGATTGCCTTGGCAGTGATGTTCGCGATCTCTTGGGCCTTGCCAAATCCAGAGCTGGAAGCATACCCCTCACCCGAAACGGTAACGCCAACACCTGCAAAAGCGAACGCGAAGGCGAAAGCTTTCCCAGATTCGGTGGAATTGGACTCCCCGTCTTGCCTCGTTTTGTTGAGCGCATCCCCGATCGCTTCCGTAACTGCAGCCTCGATTTTTTGACCTACCTGTAGCAAAACATATGTCGGTCTCAGGGATTGCACCTGGGTCCATTGCTTTTCTAAGTCCAAGAAAAAACACACACAGACGCACACGGTTTTGGACGGGTTGCATGAGGAATTCATCCTGGAAAAGCCCCCAAAAAGTCAAGATTTGGGGCTTAGGTGGGAAAATACCTCTTCCGGGTCTTCGATTTTGAAAACGACGATTGCAGGATCGTCACGAATCGACGTCTCTGCGACCGGGACGTCGCCTTTATGGCTCTGCACTTCGAATTCATTCCTGATTTGAGCAGTACCTGAGAAACAGCCACACTTCACCGATCCAACGAAGGCTTTATCATACAGGAAAAAGAAATAAAAAGAGAAAAATGGAGACAAAGAAAAAAGTAAATCTTTCATTCAGAAAGACACCTAATGGGGGAATAAGAATCCTCCCGCTCACCATTGTTGATCGCCACCAGGACGTCGGTGATAATCTCTGCGATGGGTTTCGCTGCAGCGATGGCGACCCTTCGTTTGAAGTCCTTTTTCGGGCCACCAGTCGAATTCACGCTCAGAGAAACGTCCACGACGGCTTTCGCAATCTCTTCGGAAAGCGCGGTCATGTTCACCTGGAAACCACACCCCCCCCCCTCATTTTCAGCAGTTCAAAACGGCGGCTGTCTGCGCTCCCCAATGCACGAAACCGAATGCTTTATTCCCCTCACCAGAGATACGGCCAGTCCATCGTCGTTCGACGCTTCGGTCACCCCCAGCAAAATCGATTTCGCGGTTGTGAAAGCGATAGCTTGGGCCCCTCCAGACGATTCAGCCTTGGCGGACCCATCTCCAGTAACGTTGACGAAAACTTCCGACTCGGTTATCGCTGTGGCCACGGCGTCGCCGATCGCGCTGGCGGCTAGCTCAGATTCGGCAGTCACGTTTCCCCCAGCTTTCGCTCGGGAAACAGCTTCGATCACCCTGTTCACGATCCCAGTTTCTTCCAGCGCAAAGCCCTGTTATAAACGGACGCAAGTCAATACGGCGGCTGGTTGGCTCGATCGATGCTGTGTCGTGAAATTGGTCGAATTCGGAGTTACAGCGTGGTTACCTGGGAAGAGGATTTCGCGGCGGCCGAAGCGGACCCTTCCTCCACCACGACCGAGATGGACGTTTGCGATTTGGCGGTGTTTTTAGACTCGTGGAGACTGCGTCGAAATAAGCCTCCCCTTATGCTCGAATCAGACAAACCTATACAAAAAAACAGACGCCCGTCACGATCTCCACTCCATTTCGACCAAGTAAGCTTTTCGCGGCGACCCACGGTGGCTGGTTAAAGAATCAACTTTACGGCCAGCGGGAGAGAATTTCGATGGTGGCTGATTAAAGAATCAACTATACGTCCAGCGGGAGAGAATTTCTATACGCCGGAGTTTTGAAATCGGGCTGGAAACGCACCCGCCGATCGAGCGTCACACGCTCCCGCCAGCATAAACGTTGCCCATATCAGCCCCCCAAAAAATCGAGACATTTTCTGCCCTCGAATGTTTTATTTCCCTTCGTGGGCTGGAGTGGGAAAACCGGCCGTAGTCACGAAATAAACACTTTGCGGGGGCAGCACTGAGTTAATCGAAGGCTGAGCAATCTTTGAAGAGAAAAAACAGCTGAGCGTCTTTCAGGGGGCCCCCTGTCCCCTTTCCAAACGCGGAAATTTCAAAGAACGTACCAACCCGAAATATTTTCTGACCGAATTTGCAATCGGAATTCTGACAGTTTTATTGGGCAGGGGCCGCGTTGTCAGGCGGCGTTCTCAGACAGACGTGGAGCCCACCATGAACGGCCGTTGAAACGCTAACATCAAATCCCAACCACAAGGGTTTTTTCCTTTTTCCAGAGAGCCAATGAATCTGTTTTCTGACAGTCCAGTGTGTAATCATTGTTTTTGTTTTTCTGGCAGTCCAGCCCTCCTTCAATCAATCAATCAATCAATAATTATTGTTTTTGATATTCAATTATAATTGAAACCTGCAGCAAATAATAACGATAATGATTACCCACAGCAAGCAAGCAAACAAACAAACAAACCAACACAGCAAAAGAGAGCCACCACCTCTTGTTCACCGATCCACATGGATTGTGTGTTTCTTTGCAGCAGTTGTATTAGGAATCTGGTTAATACACAACATCAATGAAACACTCACCCCCCGTCCTTCAGGTTCTATTGTCATTCTTGTATTGTTTGCAATGTTTGTCCCTGGAAGGGCAGTGTTATGGGGGCTCGAAGTTTCCTATTTCCATGCAGATATTGACCTGCTGCTGGCCTCTCACCTGTGGGAAAGTGAAAGCACAAGTCAGACAACATTGAGAACAGGTGTTGGAATATTCATTAATGAGTTTTTTTTAGCGGAGTTGAGCGACTCACGCGGTGGCTGCCACGCGATGTATAGTATTGGCTGTTGTCTGTTCTGCTCCCGGTTGGTATGTCTGTCTCCAAGGAACTGCGCCAGCCTCTTGACGCCCGACACGGAAAGCAGTGTGACTCCAGTTATCAGGAGCGAGCGAAACATGATTTCGGCACACTCCCGATGATCTCAGCGACGTGTTGGCGAGTCAAAAACAGTCGCGACCCCACGTCGAAGATTTATTGGCGAGACTCGCCGTTAAGTGGGGGATGACAGAAACTGAGGTCGACAGAAACAACAGAGTTGGAGAGCGCCGCCAATTTAGACTGATTGATAAATGTGCTTGTGGAAACGGCTTGAAGAAAACAGCGCCACGTCCATTATGCATAATGAATCGTGGGATTCGAACCCAAACAAACAAACAAACATCATTTTGGATTCGAACCCACCAGCCACAGTGTGTGCACCATGGATTCATTCAGATCGATTTTTAAACAATTGTTGTGTCAGACCCAATTGAATGAGATTATTTATAGTACAGATCGAATCTTGGTTGCAAGGATATAGTCTTCTTCTTGGTTGTATCCAGGTCTTTCTGTAAGCTTCGATATGCTATTTGTTGCACGACCGAAGTAACACGAGGGTTCTATCCAATATCGACATTGTCGACTGAGCCACAATCGACAAAAAAAAAAACAAACAAACAAACAAACAAACAAACAAACAAACAAACAAACAAACAAACAAACAAACAAAATCTGACCACTTCCATCACCACCACAATTTGCAAGCTGATTGGAATTCCCATTTCCTGAGGCTGGATTGCTTCGAATTCTTCCTTTTTCTCCATTTTAATTTTTGTGATTTTTTTTTAATCACTCTGGAGGCTGATCAGCCACTGTTGTTATGAAAATTAAGTTGAGCGAAGGTGTTGATTGGGGTGGAGCTAGTTGGGCATTGTGAACGACCAAGAGAGATTCTGGCATTTTCTTCGTCTTGCAAGGATGAGTTAATTGAAGTCAGAACAAACAAACAATAATTACACTGTGTAGGAGAGACATTCTCAAGTCAGAACACCACACACCTTCAGGGAATTTTTCTTTTGACCGAGATCCAATCGAAGGGGGATTCGAAAGTGGAACCCAAAATCGAAACAAAAAAAATCGAATGCCAAATTTACCTATCAAGTCCTCATGACGGACGGATTGCGACGGGGCACCTTTTTTTCTCCCTGCTCGCACGGTCGACACTTCGTACGCTTGCTTCCGACTCCCAACGCGCTCGTTTCGTGTAGTTTTCTCGTTGAAGCCAACCGCGGTCGGCGCACTCGACCTGGAAAATCATTCCGTGCTTTTTTTCTCTCCATCTTCGATCGCGTTTGGGCTTTTCTGGTGGTGAAAAAAGGAATTCTCGCGAGGTTTGCGCGAGGGATTTTGGGTAGCGAGAAAGTGGAGCGAACCGCAACGCCACCGCCCTCATCGGCTTCCGTCCAATTTTTCTCGAAGCGTTTTGTTCGCTGGGGAGTTTTCTTCTTCAACGAGCGGCAGAGGGAAAAAAAACAGCAAGGGGGACGGAGACAAGACGCACGAAATCTTTTTGGTCGGGCGAGAGTAAAAACAGAAAGGGACGGGGAAAAAAGACACACGAACCCAGAAGATTTTCCGAAGCGTTGGCAGAATGCCTGTTTCTGGTCGACCAAACAGAACACCGTCGTCCTCGGAGCCGCTGGTAACTGAGTGGCTCTTGGCTGAGATTTCAGACGTGTCGAGGTCATCCTCTGCGTCCGGATTCGTTCACGAGCACCTGCGATTACTGGTGGGGGAATCCGTCAAGGCTTGGTTGTTTTTTCCCCCGTAGCTTTTTTTTATTTTTAAATATGCTTCCGGATGCGCTTCTTTCCGCGCAAGTGGTTAGGTGGGAGTGGGGGGGGGAAGAGGAATCCTCTAATATCGCAGGATTATAATAAGGGCACGGGCGCTGAATCAGATTCCCGGGCAGGGCAGCGTTCGTTTCGTGAAGTACTAGCTTTTTTGCTCTTTTTCCCCTTTTCTTCCCCCAAGCGACGAGTTGGGATTTCGTTTTCCGTCCGAAGGTCAGCTATTTTCTTTGGTCGGGACTTTATTTTTTTATTTATTTTTCCCCAGAACAAAAGCAAGAAATTTCTGGGTTGAAACACTAGAGTATATAGCTAAACTTTGTTTTTCAATGGAGAATAGGCCACCCTATTTTTATCATAAAAGACGTCTCAGTGTAACTCCTGTATGGTGGTACCCATAATAAAAAAACACACTTATTTAATTTCAAAACAGAAAGAAATATTTTGAATGGTGGAACTGGCACTGGCACTGGCGACAGCCTTTGGAGACTTCCATCCATGTTGATCAATTCTCATGCATTGCATTGCATGTTTGTTTGTTTTTAGTCTATATTAGTTTTAACTCGACATTTAATTTCCAACTCAAATAGGGACTCCAGGGGATCTCCGGATTTATATTTGTTAGGGAAGCATGCCGACGCAACCCGTTTTTCAAAAATTTAAAGCCAACTCGATTTATTAGTTGGAAAATTTGGCTCCCACATTTTTTTTCGATGGGTGCATAATCGAAACTTGAAAGGAAAAAAAAAGTGGAAAAAAGAAAAACTGACACACACACCAGCGTTTCCCCACAATGACCCATTTTCTGTTTTTTTTTTTAATTGTTCACCCCCAACCAAGCTATCCCCTTATACTAAAAACAGCATTGCTGACCTAATGCTTGGAATCTGACTCTTTTTTTTTTGTATTTTTTTCTTGCAGCAACGTGAATTGTCTTCTCGCCACAGAGACTGGTCGTTGGGGCCTTTGCATGGATTGATTCCGCCGCTGTTGGACCCTGGTCAACCAGATTCCATCCAGAATCAATCCCCGCCTCCTCTCCTTGCAGGGAGTGCCCCTGGGCCCACCTTTCTGGGAACTGGGCCCTGCCCCTATGGCCCCTATTCTTACAGCATGGAGCGAGAAACCACCCCAGGGACGACGTCTGATGGGGAAGCAGCCATTAGAGACATCGAAATGGAGGTACGGTGATTTTTGCTGTTATTTTTACTATTAAATGCTGTGGTGGTGTTTATTATTCTTATTCTTATTGTCAATTTATTTATTGTTTGGTGGTGGTGGTGTGTGTGTTGATTTCTCCAAGCCGAAATAGTGGAGTTTTCTTGTCAGGATTTTTTTTTTCCGCCTCACAGTGTTTGATTGATGGCTGTTGAGTTTAACGAAATAGAGGAGGAAGCAGTGGTAGATTTTGAAACTCCGGATGTGTCCCCTCATTAACTAAGCAAAAACACGGAGGTTACTGTGGCAGAACATTTTTTGCAATTTTTACTTCGATCCCTTTTTGTATTTGTATTTTTTTAATCGAACAAAATAGATTGGGTGAGCAAAAAAATTCCTTTTTTCTTATCAAGTTAACCCAGGGGTTTCAATGTCGATGGGAATACAAAACACATATATTTTTTTTTACCGCGTGCATGTCTGCCTTTTGAATTTCAGGATTATGCCGCACCCCACTCGTGTAGTTTTTTGACGGCTGGCCGAGAATTCCGTGGAGTGCAGAGGTGCACCAAAGACAGCCGAGTGCATGCTGTTGCTAATGATGCAGGGGATTGGAAAGTCAGCGTTCAAATCCAGGTGAGCATTTTGTGGTGAATGTTTTCAAGTAGTTTTGTGTGAGTTCAGAAACATGTTGGTGGCAGTATTGACAAGGACATTATATGATTTTTCAGTTGACTATCTTTTTTTCCATTTTTTTTCATTTTACTTCTTTTTTTTTTGGGGGGGGGGATTGAGGGGAGCAGGAAAAGAAATAATTCATGAATTTTGAAAATGATCATTGAATTGTGCTTTTTTTTCCACGAAAATAAAAATAAACAGTAGGAAATAAAGTATTCGACTCTCTGGGGTGCTCCAACTGGCATGGCGCCCCTTGATACAATCTGTCTTTCCTCCTTTTGTTTTTCCACATATATTCCAACAAAAAAACTGAAAAAACCCTACCAAAATGAAACAATTAAATCCACACAAATGCAAGTATCCCCCCTGCTGCTCTTTGATATATGTTTTTTTTCTCTTTTTTTTCTCTTTTTTTTCTCTTTTTTTTCTCATTTTTTTCTCATTTTTTTCGTATTGCAGTGTTACGAGCCCGAAGCTGGATACATTTGTGGAATAATGGAGGCAAACGTTTCGCCCGACTCTCCGGTGGTGACCTTTTGGGAGGGGGAGATCGTGGATAACGAAAATTTCACATTCATGACTAACAAGTGGCAAGCCAATCAAGCGACAGATTTGGACAACTGGTCGAAATTCCGACCCTTCCAGCAATTGAAAAACGCCGTCTTGAAAAAAGGGGGGCAGTGCGGCCAATTGACGGAGTACCCATACGTGTTCATGAGATGGAAGGTCAGTTCATGTAATAATCAATTAAAAAACATTGAGAAATTGTACCTTTTCTTGTAAAAATAAAAATAAAAAAGGGAAATGTTGCTGGGTTGTTGCTGATTGTCGTCGTTGGAGAGTTCGTTTTGATCTTTTTTTTTTTGTTGGGGTGTTTGGAATGATTATTTTGATTTTATTTCTTTTTGCAGGAGAAATTTTTCGTCAGCCAGCAAGAGAACAGCCAACTCACCATCCAAGGATTCTACTATGTTTGCATGTCTCGCCAAGATGGTGAGTTACTCTCTTTTTCAAAACACAAAATGAAACTAAAAAACTTGCTGCTTTCAGAACTAAAATATCCCTCTTTGGGATATTTGATATTGGATCATCCCTTTTTGTATTAATTTATTTGTAGAAAATATTTTTTTTCCAAACGCCAGGGAGTTGTGGTTTCCATCGTGTTCCCAGTATTTTTTTTTTCTTCCGGTCGGTGTCTCATTACTTTTTTTTTTTCAAAATCTTCAAAAAGTGGACTTTGAAAAAAAAAAGTATGATGGAAGTAGCTCATGATTTAAAAAAAAAGAAACAAGAAAACTTTTTTTTTCCTTATGGTTCGAATTAGGGCATATGGTGGGTCTTATGATTTAAGAATAAAAAATATTTTTTCTTGTGTTTAAATTAGGGCATATCTGGGGCTTGTGATTTTGAAAATAAAATATCTTTGTTTTTTATTTAGGGCATATCTGGGGCTACTACTACGATCCAGACAGCCAACCACATCAAGAATTAGAACTGAACGCACGGAGCCGATGTCATCATGGATTCGGCTTCGCCGAATATGAGTTAAGGTAGTTCTTTTTCTCTTTTCTCTTTTTTGTTCTCTCTCTCTTTTTCATTTTTTTCAATTTGCCCCTCCCACTTTATCTCTCCTTTTCTTTTTTTTCTTTTCTGTTTTACCCTTTCCTGAACACATTGGCTACAATTTTAAACAGAAAAAAAAAATTGTGGGGGGGAGGGGTCGGGGGCATTTCGAGAGGGAGAATTGTTTTGGAATATATCCGAACGAAAAAAGAGGAAAAAAAGAAAAAACGGAGGGAAGGGATGGGTTTTTTTGTTTTGTTTAAAGAAGGGGAGCGAGAAAAGAGATGAATCGGGGATTGTAAAATTAACATAGATCAGATTTTCTACTCATCGGAGCATTTTGGAAAGAAAAAATTTACAAAACCTGGAGTAAATACAATCGAGAGTGGGTGGGTGATATATCGATGCATGTGTTCATATGAATATATATGAAAAGGGGCGACCCCAACAGCTTTTTTTGGGTAGAATTGAAAAGCAGGAGGGAAAGGATGGGCTGGATACAAGTGGTGGTGGTGGGGTATTGAGGATATTGATTAAAACCCCCCCCCCCCCCCTGTTTCCTTTCCCTCTATCATCCCAACAACACAGAAAAAAAAAGAAGGGTCAGGAAGAAAAAATGGAGAGGTAAAATTGTATCATCTTCACATATGTACTTGTGAAAAAGTTTCGAGAAAAGGAAAATCAATACTGGAGTGTGTGTTTTTTTGGCGGCTTTTTTTTTCTCTCTCTCTTGCTTTTTTTTTGCTTTTTCTTGGCTTTGTTTTCTGGTGGGAAGTGTTTCTTTTTTTTTTTTTTTCCTTTTTTTTTTGGGTCCCTTTTGAGATGATGAGAGAAATTTGACCCTGAAGGTCAATTTAAAAAAATATAGATTCTTGTTTTTTTCATTTTGGTTTTCTCCCCCCCCCCCTTTTTGGCATTGTACAAAAGGATGGGCTAGTTGAAAAGAAGAGAGGGAAGATGATGTGGATTTTCTTTTGTTCTTTTTTTTAAGAAAATTATTTCCCCTTTTTTTATTATTAGGAAGAGAAAGTGAAAGAAAACGAGTGTCCAAAGGAAAAAAAAAGAGTGAGAAAGAAAAGGGACCGATGCGAAGAGAGTGACTTCATCAACAGTTTCCTTATTATTATTTTTCTTTTAAAGAAAACCCTCTTCCTTTTTTTTTCTCCCTTAGTTCTCCTGCTTCTGATATTTCTTAAAAAGAAAACCTAGGAAAAGTTATCTTCTTTTTTCTTTCTTCTTTTGAGAACGAACTCCCTTCTTTTCCTTGTTTGTGTGGATCCTCTGATGTGTTCTTTGTTTCCCTCTATTTTTCTTTTTTTTTGGGTGGTCTGACATGGAATTCCTCTTGCTGAGAATATTATCTTCTTTCTTTTTTCTTCGAAATGAACTGGTCCCTCTAGGAGGGGGCGAAAAAAGTTTTTGGGAAAAGAAAAAGGTGGAGAAGAGAAGGAAAACAAAACGAAAGCAAGGAAAAAAAAAAAAAAAAAACAAGGAAAAGAGAAAAGAGAAAAATGGTGAACAAATGGAAAGATACAAAACGCTAGGGGATTTGTGTAAATTTTATTCTCGTTTTTTTTTTGTTTTTTTTTTTTTTCTCCTTTTACCCGCAGAAAAGAAAAAAAAGAAATGCCTAGGCGTCAGCAATAAGGAAAAAATCGATTCAAAAAAAATGAAAAGAAGAGGAGCAAAAATCGAGATGATTCAATTTCGACATGGGTAGATGTAGTCGTTCAAAAGGGATGCTTTTTATCTTTTTTTTCATTTTCTGTCTTTTTTTCTCTCTCGCTCTCTTTTTTTTTTTTTTTGCCTCATCAGGGGATGGTCGGAAGAAAAAAAATATATTAAACACAAAAAAAACAAAGAAGTGATTGTTTACCAGGGGAAAAAAAAGATGCACTATGGAAAAGAAGAAAAAAAAAGGAAGCAAAGAATGGGGAAGAGAGGGGGTGGGTTGGAAATGATAGGGAGATGAGTCATCCACAACATCGCTTCTTTTTTTTTTTTAATTAGTTGGTAGCTATGGACTGAAGGACCAACTGCAGCAAGAGAGAATGTCTGTATTTCCCAAATATCAATCAAGGTGTCGTTTTTGGTGGAGGATGGGGGAGGAGGGGGTCATCCCACCTAGACGTGTCGATACATCAGGTTTTTTTATTGGTTTGATTTTCATTCTCACCGTGTCCATTAAATAAACAAACCAAAGGGAAAAAGAAAAAAAAAACAGGTCCAAACACCAGTTTCTTTTCCATCCGAAAGAAAGACATTAGATTTTTTCTTTTTTTTTGACTAAATGAGTTTATTTAGAGTGCGTTTGTGTGAGAGAGAGGGGGGTGGGGGTAGGGGAAAAAAAAGAACCTGGTGGGAAGGCTGAGAGGAAGTGTGAGATAGAATTAGTCACCCTTTGAGAAGCTTTTCTTCTGCCCCCATGTTTTTTTTTTCAGTGCTGTGGAAAGGGGGGATGGGTTTTATCCAAAAAGGAGGAGAGAGAAAAAATTTGCTTTGCTCGAGAAGCTCCTCAATCTTGCTTTGTTGTATGGTTTTATTCTCATTAGCATTTTTGGGTTCTTTTGCCCTCCATGGAAAATCGAAAAATCAACAATAATAAATCAATGGAATCCCTTCCTTTTTTTTCCTTGTCTCTTTTTTTTTTGAGGTTTGTAGGAGGGGGGGGTGGATTGTATGTGTCATGATTTCTTTTTTTTTTTTTGATGGAGGAATATGAATAGCAAAAGAAAGATTCAAATGAAGGAAAAGCGAGAAGGATAGAAAAAAGAGAGAGTGAAAGGAGAAGGGGGGGGGGAGAGGGGGTGCCTAAGAAACCTAAGAAATTTTGGGAATATCGTGTTTTGTTCTCTTTGTTTTTTCTTTTTTCTTGTTTCTTTTTTTTTTTTTTTTTTTTTTGGGGGGGGGGGGAAGAGGGGAATTCTGCAGAATGCTTTTTTTTGTATGTGGGCGTCTTCCTTTCGTGCGGGGGGACGATAAGTGAGAAAGCCAATCAGAAAGTCCAATGTTGTAATCAGTAGAGCGGATGCTTTTTTGCCGCACTTATTGCGTGATTAAAAAACACACATATGAGGGAGGAAGGAAGCGATAAAGCGTCGTTTCGCCTGCCCTTTCCTGTGCTGTGAAAGCCGACCTAAATTCATCGTCAACCGACTTCCGAATTCCCCCACCCCATATCCTATACACGGTTTTCCTCCCCGTTTCTCCGCTCCTCCCAAATTCGTAAGAGATCTCCCTATTTTTATTTTTTTTTTTCTGTAAGACGTCTGGGGATGACGGGAGGGCGTGGCACAACCGTCGCAATCGCAATCTTTTGATTTAGTGAATTGGTAAACATGAACACCGTCGAGCACGAGGCTTTTCTAAGACGACGCAGAGACTTCACCGCAGTTCGCCAACGGTACAATCCACCCTCCGCAACTCACACTCTCTCTCCCCTGATTCAAACGGGTTTCAATCGTCGCCTACGGGATATCCATCAATTGCTCAGCTTCTGACGTCTATTGTGATCGATGGACGTGGGTTGGTTGTCAGGGGCTGGATGAGATATGGCCGCACCACTGGCGCTGGCAGCCAATGACTTGGATCCCGTGTGGCTTGCCCACAGCCGACTGAGGCGTCGTCGATTTGATGAGAGTATAGAACTGTGCGGACAAGTTCTCGCCAAAACTCCATACGATCAGGTGTGGAGGGGTGACAGCTTCCTGCATACTTTCAACACAATGCATGAATGTTTGTACGTACAGTTTGAGCCAGAAGGATTCTTGGAAACCTAGACCATCCATATTTTGGCTAGAAACCAGCTTCAGGAGGCTCAGCATCAACTTCACTTTTGTGATCAATGCTTGTATGTCATTCATGGTTGATAGGCAGTTTGGTACCTGAAATGCCGCGCCCTGACGCTCAAGAACTGGATTGAAGATACTGAAATCGAAGAGGAGGTGGCATCTCTTGTTCTTATTTGCTACACTCCACCGAAACTGTTTGAATGAGTTGGTCATTTTTTTTTTTCAAATGTGTTACATCGAGGCAAACCGCCCCATGAGTTGGTCATTTGTTGGGTGTGTTATTCGTTGCTGGCAAGGTTCACTGCAGTTTTCTTTCAGCAAAACTCTTGCTGTGAATATATGTTCAGGGTGCTGCAGACATTTTGTTGGATGAGAATGCAATAGCTCAGGTTGCTCGACCAGGCACGTCGTTAGCAAGGCCGCTAACCTCAGCAAATGGATCGGTGAGAATCACTCGACGCAAACAATAGGAGGAAGTGGGCAGGACATCTCAGTTATGACGTCGAACGTTGCTTTCTTGCCGAATCGAGTTCTGAAAGTGCATTATGAGGTCCTGGTGAATGAATTTGAGATGGAGGCCAGAAGGATTCTGTGATTCTGGCGTGGCTCAGAGAAGCACTTCTGAAATGGTTTTAATTTCAGGGTGCCCCGAGTCAAGCCGTGAGGCCGATGACGAACAGTGGGCGACCCCTTACGGGGTTCGTCCGTCCTGGGACGGGCAATCGCCCAGGCACATCGAATCGCCCAGGCTCCAGGACTGGCACTGCTTCAGTAGAGGCCGTTCTCAAGGGTGGAAGACCTGGGACAACCAGACCAGTAACATCTTCAGGAAGGCAAGCTTCTGAACGACACAGTGCTCCTGTCTAGTCTTTGCTTTTGGTATGGTCTCGGGGAGAGGTCTTTGATTATCAAGTTGGTGTTTGGACAGGTTCGTCAGGCTGGGGACTGCATCGCTGTTGAGCCAACCCGGTGGGCCGTTTATAAACGTGGATCGATTGGACTTGAGAAAGTACTCTGCCAGGCCAAACCTAGCTCGGGTGCTGTGCGACTACATTCTTTACCACGATCATAACCCGAAGAAAGCCCTCGAGTTGTGCGCTCTAGCAACCAAAAGCACAGGCAAGGTTGAATAAATCGTGGTGATCTGAACGCACTCTGGAGATTCGTGTTTTCATTTCGACTGCCAGAGGTTCATCCAGCAGCAGTTATTTTCGGTGCCTAGTTTGGTGAGAAATGAGGTGTATTCACTCGTTTCTTCGTTTCTGAACAGAGTTTGGCGACTGGTGGTGGAAGTCGAGACTCGGGAAGTGCTACTACCAGCTTGGTTTGTTTCGAGACGCCGAAAAGCAATTCCAGAGCTCCCTCAACAATCAGGAAATGGTGGTGGCGCTTCTGGAGCTTTGCAAGGTGTACATCAGGCTTGATCAGCCCAACACCGCCCTGGAAACCTTGAAGAAATACCGTGCCAAATATCCAGCCAACATCAGTATCCTTCTCGCACAAGCCAGGCTGCACGACGCCTTGAATGATATGGAGACCGCAATACCTATCTACAAAGAAGTGCTGAGCTATGATGGGTCCAACGTCGAGGCGATATCTTGCTTGGGAGCCCACCATTTCTACACTGATCAGCCAGAAGTAGCTCTGCGATTCTACCGGCGGCTGCTGCAGATGGGGGTGAACAATGCCGAGATTTGGAACAACCTGGGCCTCTGTTGCTTTTACTCTTCGCAGTACGACCTCACGTTGAACTGTTTCGATCGGGCTCTGCTGCTTGGCGGCGACGATATATTGGCGGACATCTGGTACAACATAGGCCAGGTTGCTACTGGAATCGGAGACCTGGGGCTGGCGTATCAAGCATACAAGGTTGCGATATCCATTGACAACACCCACGCGGAGTCGTTCAATAATCTGGGGGTCCTGGAAGGGAAAAAGGGAGACGACGCCGCCGCCAAAGCCTCATTTGCCATGGCCCAGAAACTGGCTGGTCATCTCTTCGAACCGTGTTACAATGGAGCCCTGTTGTGCTTCAGAAAAGGCGAATTTCAGGGAAGTTTTGAACAAGTGAACAGCGCGCTGGAGGTTTACCCAGAGCATATTGACTCGAAGGATCTGCTGAAGCAGCTACAGAACCATTTCACGTTGATATGATCAATTTAGGGGGGGGGGGGGGGGAATACGGGTCCACCTGTTGGTGTGAAACTCTTGGGTAGAAGCTAGCTTGTAAAGATAGATTTTCGTAGCGCTTGTCAGGAGAGCTTTTCTCGAAATACATTGTTATTATTATTATTAGTATTTATTTCTTTTTAAGCCATTAGAAATATAAAATAAAACAGTTGTATATTTCCAGGATCTGGAAACTCGAAAGCAGGATACCGTCAGGAGGAGATATTCCAGACCTTGATGATCATGTGCTCCTTTTCGGGGGTCAAAAAAAGGGTTTCTTATACATGGTTGTCCCCATGAACATGTGTATAGCATCAAAATAAATAAAGAAAAAAAGGTCAGCTAATCTTTGCCGGATAACCTCTCCACTCCAAACCCAGGGACCCCTTAATTCCAAAATAATTTCATTCACTGAACGATATATGCAATGTGGTACCTTTGAGGTAGGTATTTGGAACGATTTCCATGTTCAATATAAAGTGTAATGCCCATAGTCAGACTGAAGAAATCCTAGATTTGATTATCTATCTTGATGTTTTGCGATTTATTTTAACCCTCCGAACCCCCAGTCAGCAAAGGGGCCAAGCTGTGCAATTGTTTTGTCTCTGAAATATCCAACATGCAGGGGATAAAAAAAAACTCAGATGGCCGCCATGAAGGCGATTGAATGTTGTTTGAGGTGAAAGGGAATCTGACGGTCCAGCCATAAGAAACTGAACCCACTGTCTGAAAGTCAGTAAGGAAAAGGTTTTCGTAGCAAAGCTTTTGGGCAAATCCAGCAAGTACTGAACAGAAAAAAAGCTAGCACTACGATAGTAACTGAGTTAGTGCATATGCATGGATGAATCAAAATTGGATAATCAGAGAAAACCAGAAAGGGGGGAGCATGGCCGTTGCTTTGTGGTTCAGATCTTTTTGTTTTTGACCTTCTAGCATGATTCTGAAAGAACCCGAAGCCACTCCCCCCCCAAAAAAAGAAAAAAAAATGGCACATGAAGAATTCGTTGGTGCTGGTGGTGGTGTTCATGCTGTCAGTTTGGTTCGAACTGTGAATGACTGGTGGGCATGCTATTCTTTTGCACCACAAGGTGGGGCAGTCAAATTTTTTCCGAACCTCGAGGTCGGCAAAAAAAGAAAAAAGACTCGAATTCGGGAAGGGTTCCAATTTCCTCTGAGACTGGACTATGGAAGCACCCGCTTCTTCAAATTTGCCACAGTCAGAAGTTTGCACACAAGCTTCATCAAATTCTTTTTGGGAAAATATTCCCGGCTCAGAGCAACAGGAAAACAAAAGCACCAAGAGAGCAGCTTCCATCACATTTTCACAAAAATCGATTTATTCTGCACTTATTGTAAATTTTGGAGATTCGATTATCTACATTTATTCCATACTCACAAAAAAAAGGGGATCTGCGACCCTGCCCTTCAGCCCCTTACCTCACCCATAACATGTGGGGAGCCCAAGTATTCGATGCTCTGGGGCAAAAAAAAGGAAAACAGAACGAAAAAACAAGCCCAAAAAAAAAAGACCATTCCGAGTTTTATTTGTCTAGTTGTTACCCCTTTGGAGATGCTACCGGTAATCACCGATCTATGGATCTAATGAGTTTACCCCTTGAACTAAAAAAAAAAGCAATAAAATCAAGGTATAAGAAAAGCCCTCCACGTGAGCAAATTTTTTTTGCTGAGACAAATACCCATCATGGAATCTCCAAGGTGTTGTTTTCAACCACACTGACACAGCACGCCATTTCAAAAAAAAAAAAAAAAACTGAAAAAAAAAAGGATAAAAAGATACCCAAAAATAAATACCAAACGAATCCTGTTCACTTACTAGTGAACCATATATTTAACCGTGTTTTTGTGTTTTTTTTCTCTCACCCATTTAACAAAATTTCTCTGGAACATATGATTGAAATTCCACAATCTGGTGTGTGTGTGTGTGTGCAGAGGCGAGACGCCATCTGGTCAGTGGCTAGGTACGTAAACGGCTGGTGACCTCGTCCAAATCATCACCCAGTTCGAAAATAGACGCTGAGCTGTGCTGTGAATCAGCAGCATCAGGAAGCGTCCTGGGCTCTCTACCATTCCACACACAAACTCTAGCTTCCGGCCCGTTGTTTTTCATCTGGAAGGCATTTTCTGATGAAGGATCAATGAAGCTGGTGCCTCCTGAACCCCCTTTCGATCGAGACCCTCCGGCTCCTCCATAGAACCCCCCACCCCCACTGCCGCCTTTTTTGCTGGTAACCTTACCACCGTCACACCATCCACAAGGCCCGTTCAAGAATTCCTCCCTCGCAGATGCTTTCAGCCCAAAAAACACACCGCATCCCCTCCCATCATGTGCGCGACCTTTGATGGGGTGCGTCGGCAGAGGCTTGCAGTTGTCCAGATCATCGCACAGCTCGGCATCCTGGCCATTGTGCTCCTGGTGGGACTCCCCACCCCCGCCAGCTGCAAGCAACAGTGCACCATCACTCATCCCTGCTGTGATTTTCGCCACGCAGCAGCCGCCACCCCCTCTGACCAATTTCGATTTCTTCCGTCCGACCAAGACTTTCAGTCGATCGCCGTGTCCCAGCCAAAACGAGCCTCCGATCGTCACACCGCGGCCGCCATTGTCTCTGGAGGAGTCGTCACCTCCCTTTCCCCCTTCCCCAGCGATCACGTACCAGCCACTGTTTGGGACGCTCCATTCGTGCCAGACCCCACCTTCGAGCACCAGGAGAGCCGGGCCAGAGTCGTCATCGTCGCGCCCTCGTTTCTTAGACCCCGCTGGCTTGGGATCCACATTGCGAACAACACAGGATGCAATCGCGGAATTTGCTTGCACCTCTTTCATACTTCGTAACGATTCGAGTTCATCCACTGTGAGCAGCCCCACGTCCAACAAACCGAACAGCTCCTCGATGCTCTCTTTGGACGCCTCCGTATCGTTCAACCACACGATCAAACTCCTCACGACGTCGCAGTAGGCCGTTTCAGCATTGTGACGTCCACGGATGGCCAGGGATTTCACGACCGCGAAAGTCATGTACAAGAAAACGCGCGACCCCCTGACTTCTTCGATGTTTTTCGCGAAGTATGCACACTTGGCGTCCAGCTCCAGGGTTTTCTCTTCCAGACCGCATTCCAGCGAATCCTGGAAAACCTCGTTCGAGCGCCATAACGCTGGTTTGGGTTGGCGCACCCCATCCCACAGCGACACACTGTCGTCACTGAAACTGGGGGCGTAGAACGATTGCGAAAGCCGATGATGACCAACCTTGGATGTGTGGAAGAATTTGCCCTTGACACAGAGACACCCTGATCATCAGAAAAATCAATGGCTACACACACGAAAAGCGTGCCACACGGATCAAAATCGACTTGTCAACGCACCGACCGCAATCTTCTGAGACACTGGGCGCGTATCGCTTGCTGCTGCGTTCTTTCCCACACTTTTTCACGATGAAAAACAAGGAAAAAGTGCTTGACTCACCACCACGGGTGCGCACAGCCTCTTGGCGGAGTCTTCCATCGTGGACGACATGTTCGTTGTTCTCTTGGTTTGCCGTTTTCGCGACGGTGGGGGCCAGGGTTGTTATCGTGTCCTCACCGCGGCCACGTGAGCGTTCTCTGTTGCTGATCCCAGGTGCACATTCCTCGTGAACACGAAATTCCGCCTTTCGAAAGAGAACGATGACGGGGCAGCCCAGTCATCTCGATCCACACCAGACCTTCACGGATATTTTTAGTTGACGCACTGATTCGAAATTGGGCCACAGAAAACGAAACCCCTCCCCCCATCACACATTTCACATTGGTTGATCAATCTTTGGTTGTCTGGAAGTGGAGTTGCTCCATCAACACCAGGGCAGCCAACGGTGGGGCCAGATTGGGTTGGGGGAGTGGGTTATGTGTTGATAGGGTCAGAATTCAGCCGGGTGGAGTGAAGTCTACTGAGACACCCCTCCGGAAGGCAGATCCATTATGTAATCAAGGTTCGGACGATAATGTTTTCTCTCCCCAAATCCAGGAGGGGTTCCAGGTCAGACGCTTGTTTCTCACTCTGTTTAGATATTTTTAACATTTCAACCCCCCCCCTCCCCACCTCTACCTCCATTTCACCCATTGACAATCCTGGCATAGAAACGTCTCTTTTCCCCCCCACCTCTTCGTTTCTCCATGAATTGATCCCACCAAATAATATCACTTCGCTTTCACCCCACAGCCAAAACAAAAAAAAAGGAAAAAAAAAATACAGAGAAAACAAAAAAAACACACACATCGACAAACCAACACTCCACCACCACCTTCTCTGAATCCTACACGACACACGCAAACAAATCACCACCACGTCGGCACATTTTTTTTTTTCTTTTTTTTCTTCTTCCGACTTTCATTTTTTTGTTTCTCTCTCTGTCTGTCGCTTTCTCAACGGTGTTGTTGTTGTAGCAGTTGCTCCTCCCTTTCTCTTTCTTTCTTTCCACATATGTTTCTTCTTTGACCCGACGTCAAAACCGCCTCGGGGGCCCCCTCCTCGTTCAATCTTCCGCTAAACCAAGTTCCGTCTCTCAGCTGGCAATGCACCCTAATGTCAAATCGGATCAATTCTCGCTGGCACATTACGCAGGGAGAGGCGCACGCAACTTTCCCCCCATCCACCAACCTCCAAACCACCATGTCAGACCCCAGCTTCCTCCTAACCCAGCACACCACCTTATGACTCTTAACACCGTGCCGACGGGCATCCTCCACTTTGGATTGCAGAAGTCGCCTCTCTGGAGGGGCAAGAAAACAATGCAACTGAGTGAAGTTTTGCTTTTGTTCAAAAAACCAACAGGTGAATATATATATATAAACATAAATATTTATATATTTTTGAAGAAATAAACCAAGAATACGTTTGAGGAGCACCAAACAAATGATATTCTCAGACAGACAGACACACACACACATATATATATGTATATAACATATATTAATACATTGAAAAAGGATGAAAAAGGAACGCTGCTGGCTTGGAGAAAATGCATACGAGTGAATAACTACCTAGATAAAAGTATAATGCTCAAGAAATATATCCTTCGTTCTTTTTTGGGGGGTTGGTAGGAGGGGGAAATGGGGAAGATGCCCCTGGCCTCAGAACTAATCCTCCAACTCTCTTGATAAATCAGTTCTGAGTTAGAGTATCAGAAACTAGCTGCACTGGGAGGTGTGCCAAGAAAAGCCTGGATCTTGTTTCTAAACAAGAAACATTCACAGACCCGCAAGAGTTGCTGCATGCGGTCGGTAAACGAGTTTGACTACCAACCCCTGCTGAGAAATACTTTTCTGGGAGTGTTCTAGAAAAGTTTGGAAAGGTTGGGTGCGCGATCCCTGACCCATTCGTTAAAGCGGCGGGGCACCAAAATTCGGAAAGAAACATAAACCAAGGGTTCTGTGTGGATGGCGAACGGTGATTCGTTTTTTACCTGCGCAGCAACGGTGATTACTGACGGTAGCATCAGCAGACGCCTTTTTCGCATTGTTGTAGTTCTACCATCCCCTCGCCCTGGCACGCCTGCTGGATGGCCTCCCTCTCCACTCGATTCAGCCTTCGAGGGGCAGCGTACACGGTCTTGTTCGATCGGTTAAAAGTCGACATCTTTTTTTTTTTTTAAGAAAACGCACCCCGTCAAAGAAAGAGAAAGGTCACCAGCCCTCAAAAGAATTTAAAATTGCAGAAAACTTGACCGCAACGAACAAGCTGGTGCGTTTTTTTGAGGGATATATGCGTTGCTCGGCTGACAGCGACTCAAAGTTGGCTTGTCTGGTAGGTCGTTTCTGGCGCTCGCTGGCTAGAAATAAAGTTTCTGTTGTGGGGGGGCGCTGTTTAAAAAGAAGGCGTTTGCGGAGGAGGGAAAATGGAGGGGTAGCCGAGTGGAAGCTGCCATCAATCGGAAAAAAAAAAGAAAAAATCGGCGGTCGTCAATCCTTCAATTTTTTGAAGTGGAATCCAGTGATTTTTTGCTTTGGCTTCGATGACGGACTGATGAGTCAACGAACAAAAGTTGAGAAATATTTCTGAGCGATTTTCTTGAGCTTGAGAATCGAGGGTGGTGGACCGATTCCACAAATTTCTGTTGATTTGTGAGTAGGCTGATTTATTTGGTTTGATTTTTGCATGGATGAAGATGCATTTGGGATTACTGTAATACGCAAATCTTTCGCGCTGCTTTAGGATCGCTCGTCTTTTTTTTCGCCTACCTTATTTTCGTCTCCACAGATGGGCACGAAAATAAAGCAGTGCGAAAATAAAGCAAACGCGTGATTGGGTATAATCTGTAGTTACAAACTTGCGTACCTGAATAGCCTTGGTTTTTCCGCCTGCTTTATTTTCGTTCCTGCTCTTTTTTCGCCTACCTTATTTTTCGTGCTTTGGTCCGCGCGCGAAAATAAAGCAGCGCGAAAAGATTTGCGTATTACAGTATGTTCCATAAGATTGAACGATTTGTTATTTCACTGCTGAACATACTCAGGTCCAGAAATCGCAAAAACAAACTATGCCCAAGAGTGTTTTTTCTCCATTCTTTCATTGAAATTCAAAGCAACCCCAAAATCACTCCAGCCAGTGAAGACTAAGTTTTTTTTCGTTTTTTTTCTTTTTTTCGTTTTTTTAATCAATGGAGGAACCCCACATCGCCACAGACAGAACCATATATCACCATGTTGACTCTTGGATTACAATCCACCATCCCCCTCCTCCAAATCAAATTTTCATTAAAAAACCTCAGCAAGAGACTTTTTGGCTGTCCTGGTCTACCCTTGATGCCTACATTCATTCTGAGCTTTATCACAGGTCACAGCCCCACCCCTATACTAAAGGGATTAGTCATCCTCCTCTTTCCCTATCAAAAATCAAAATCAAACTGAAGCAGGACTTGACGACGTCAACAACCAGTATCTTGTCCTTTCAACACAACAGATTTTTAATTTATTTTTTTTAAATAAATAAAAAAAACAGCCCCCAAGATTTTTTTCAACACTAACGAAAAAAAAAAAAACACTAAAAGAATTGAAACAAATCTTTTTTTTTATTGGATCGCAGGAGATACATGAATTCTAAAAATAGATCCAAGCCATTCGCACAATTCAAAACGAAATTGGCTTGGCAAAACGAAATTGTCAATTTTTTTAAAGTAAGATCCTACGCCGGTGGAAGGTGTGTGTTTTCCTCTAGATATCTATTTTTTTTTATTTACAATTTTTTTTTCCTTTGGCAGAGCTCTTTCTTTGAGAAAGAAGGGGGTGAGGTGTTTTATTGCGAAGAAGCACTCAATCCATGTTTTTCCCTTTTTTTTTCAAAACTAGAATATATCACACATATTCTATTCATTAGATATCACTATAAATAACAAATTCAAACTACTGACACCTATTGATAATCCCATTTGGTGTGTGTACATTTTTTTTTTTTTCAAGAACTCCATTTGGATTTTTTTGGTTTTTGTTTTCTAGGGTAAATGTGCTATTCCCTGCTACTGCTAGGACTGCATCTCTCTCTTTCTCTCTTTTTGATTTTTTTTTTTTTTTAACCACACTAAACTTTTGCTCTAAAAAATCTTTGCTCTCTTGCTTCTACCGAAAATTGGACAACCTGCATTGGCGGGGCACCTATCGTTTCCTCCAGTGCTAAATTCTGTTAAAACTTAAATCATCCGTCTTTCGGTGAGTTTTTTTTTTCCACCATGACTGGCACACTGATGGCATATGGCATTCGTTTCACAGCCAGGTCTCCAGTTCATCCTCGAAAAAGATGTGCATCCGCATGCAACGCATCCCATGTTCATCGATGAACTGCTCGATCTGGGGAAAAACATAAATGCCAAAAAAAACTGAGAATTCGTGGTTCAACGAATGCACCGATCAAAGGAGAGCAACAGGGGAAAAATCACCCCAGGTCTGGATTATCACTTTTAGCTGAGTTGTTTTCACTTTTCAAACTCAGTGGTGCCACTCATTCACAGTTGGCTGCGATGTCAGATGAGGAAGAAAGGAAAAAAAAGATCGTGATGTATTTGCTTCCATCTAGAGACAATTATGTTTCCCCTCCTTCCCAAGAAAGCTGGGTTCAATCAGAAGTTCTGTGACAATGATGCACGAGGGAGGGGGGGGTACAGGGTATTATTTACTGGGAACATTCAGTGAAACCTGTCGATGCAATCAACACCTCCAAGAATCAGTGGCGGAGCGCGGCTGACCCTGGTGACAAAAGAACAACAAATTGTCTCGTGTGAAAGACGTGACACCATGTAATGCTGGAGCTACAACGACAGAGGCGCCAACCGACTCACCCCCCGCCAAATCCAGGAGCAAGGATCCTTCTTGTCCCGTCCCCGCACTCGTACGCACTGTAGACTGTGATTCCTTTATTTGCCTGGCTTAATCCGCCCGTCCACCCTCTCGTGGGCGATCGCGGAGGTCCCAACGCCGCCCAACCTGCGATTGCAAAAAATATGATTGAAAACGGCAGTTGTTTCACATCGATCCCCACCCCAAATATCGAACAAGGAACAGCGGAAGAAACAGAAAATCGAGGGGGTAGAAACGCAGCCAACATGATTGCGGAGTTCGAATCACATGAAGTGAAAACACACACATACATATACACACCGGTTTCTTGCACGCCAGCGCCGCCGCCGGCGGCCCGGTTTCCCCCCGCAGGGGGAGAGTGGTTGCCTGGGAGAGTTTCACCCTTTTGGCTGCGGAAAAAAGCCTCGATTGTTTGGTTGAGCCGGCCCGATTTTAACGGAACCTTCGATTGTGTATTGTCTGTACTGCGGCGGGGCGATACACAAAATAACATCAACAGAAGGCTTCACGAGAATAACTGAAGCGGTGCATCGCGATCAAAGTATTCTATCGACTGTGTCGTTGTTTCGACCCCTTCCCTTCGGAAAAAGCCATCACTGAGAAACATAGCAAAAGAAAACAAAACGTACTGAAAACCCCAACCAAACAGTTTCCTGCTCATAAGCATCTTTGTATCCGTGCAAACAGATTCAAAACACTTGTCTCGCGAGCGTTATTCGTTGTCTTATACTGTAAAACTGTTGAAAAAAACGAATGGTGGGGGTTTTGCAACGCTCAATTGGGCGAGCATAAGGAACAAGAGAAGGGTGGTGGAGCGATGTCGTAAAGGGCTTGTAAAGAAGTTCAGTGGAAAAGAACGAAAGATACGAGAGGTGGTATTGTATAGAAGGGCAGTACGGAAGGCTGTAAAGCATCGGACCATTGGGTTTGTTGTTGTGTGCTATTTTTGACTCATTGTATCGTCAAGAATGGAGCAACATTTACCTCGCTGTCTTGTTTTACTCTTTTTCTCTGTTTTCCTCATACGTATTCCCCGAATATAATACCCGGATTGAGTTCTGGCGAAAAGTAGCACCACCAGAAGCAAAAATCATTTTGCACTTGCGTTTTTTAAATCAATTTTCGGAAGGAAAGATTTGATTTTATTTTCGATGTTTGTTTGTCCAAAGCGGCAGCCTGGTGGGTTATTTGGTGATGGTCCATCCGGGATATGTCTTGGTTTTCACTGTTGATGTTTATTCTGTTGGTTTTCACAGTTGTTTTTTATCAGCTTCCCCAGTAGTCGTGCCACTCAAACGCCGAATAGGATGTGGGTTAGGCTTACCAGCATCTCCACAACAAACTGTGCGAATGGGTTGGCTGGTGCTTCGTTTTCTCAGAATTCAATTCAAGTTGATGGTTAAGTTAGGAGGTTTTTATACAGGGCCAAATCATCTTTTTCTCGTCACATCACCATTGAAATCAAGAACAGAAGAGCACTGGGAAAACACAAACCCAGTGAAAAAAAACACATCAGCTTTTAAGTGTCACCCCAGCCACTTGCTTTGACAATCAATATGAAATATTCATGATTTTGACAGACGGCAAGGGGAACTCTCCTGCTCATTCTAGCGATTAGAATTGCCTCTAAGCAATTATAAATAATTATTTGTGGAACGAAAGCCCTTTGTATGGGAGCTCGGGACAAAAGCACTTTGCTCCTATGCCTATACGTCCCTTGATTTCGACTCAATCGTGGAATCTTTTCAGCTTTCAATTATTTCCTTCAAGTTTCGAAGCCTACTTTTCCGCAAGCTCAACTTGACAAGAGAAAATGGTGGAGGCTCAGGCAGCACACAACCCAATCACGCCCAAGACTGTCCCCAACACCGAAAATATCCATCAAACTTCCATGGCACGTTACATTACAATATTATGGGGAGAGCATTAAACATAAAATTCATTCTTCAATCACAAGCTCCCTGACCTCCACTGTAACTCCCAGTCAGACTATGCTTGTGTCGATTTGCATGATCTCTGGATCATTTTGCCTTGTTGCTTAAGTTTACCTCAACTAAACGTTTAGTTTGGAAATTTTGAATTTAAATTGGATGAGTGAGATGCCCAAAAAAGATCCAGTAAAGTACTGCATACAAAAATATTGCTCAGTTTCATAAAAATGCAAATCTGAATATATATTCGAATATGTGCATTTATTGAATCAACAGGGAAATCCAGAAGGAAAAAAAATGAATGGAGACAGCCCGTCAAGGTCACCGGATTTGAACAAACTCCTCCACCCTCCACAAAAAAAAAGAAAACAAAACAAAACTGAACACCTACAGTTACAACCTAATGAATCTAAACCAGGCATTTCCAATTGGACTGGTCCAACAGGTACCTGTTCCGACACCACCACACCACCCAGTATATCGGGGGCGGGGCTCCGTATGAGGGAGAACTTTCGAAGAGAGAATTTCAGGTGCAGGGGCGTCCATAACCATGCGCTCCGGCCCTCTCCACCACCTCTCCATCAAAACTCAAGGATGCCATGGAAAATTCCCTTGGCAGTGAATCCAGCACAGGTTCAGGAATCAAATCCTCAACCAGATGCCTTCGCAGCACTTTCCAATGCGCGCTCTTACGGAAGCTCCTGACCTGACTCTTGTCACCTCCACAGTTTCCAAAAACCACAGCCAGAAATCCCCGCCACCCCGCATCGTCGACTGGTTCAGCACCGTTCAGCTTCCAGCCCTGAGCAAACTTGATGACCTCTTCCCAGATGGCACCCCTCGTCACATCCCTCACCACTGTTTCTGTGATGTAGTCATAGATTGCTTGAAGGGTTTCTCTAGCTGGAATGGCTGTCCCAACGACCTGCAACAACCACAGCAGGGCTCCATACCATTCTAAAGCTCCGGTCTGCTCGATGGTTGTGACAGTCAATCTAGAGATGGATTCAATATCTCTGGGGGGGAAATAACGCAACGTATAGTGCAATCAAACTCATTGTTGTGGATAGAGATTGTCCGGACCGAATGATTTGCAGCAACAAGGATTTCACCACACATCCTTCGAAAAACACAACCAGCTGACAACTGTAATGGATATGTCTGGTGTGTTCATAGGCAATCTTACCCCAAGGGAAGCCTTTGAAACATTGCCAACACCAGCGTTCCTGCCAGAGGCTCGTGTGGAAGACCTCTCCCTATCATATACGTCAGCAATTACATCCTCTGGTCTCCTGAATTTGAAACGCCCATGTGGAGTGTCGACTGTTGTTCCGCCGCCGCCAGGTCTCGTCCCGGTTGGTTCATCGCCATCCTTCGGCACTGGAAGAGTAAAAAGCGTGTCAACGCAAGATTGTGGTAGGTCGATTTCCTCCTCTCCAGATTCCCCCAACTCATCGGCAAGGGATGCACTCCCCTTGGGCGTGTTCTCTACGGCATCGCCTGAGTTTCCATCCTGGGGTGTGGATGTTGGTTGTACGCCTTTATGTGCGACAGTCGCAACTGTGCTCTCTTCCTCCTTTTTACAGGTCGATGCAGTGCCGATGGATCCCTTAAGGGCGCCCCATCGGCGCTCAAGCTTGACCGATGATTGAGTACTCTCGGTGGTACTGGGGCGGCGGCTCTGGTCTGGTGGCGCCATTTGGTACACAGTCCCAGTGCTCTGATGACCCACTTTCGATATTTCTGTCACGGCTTGAGAACGCCCAAACTGCGAAAGAGCGAGCTCCTGGAGGCTAGCTTGTAGCGATGACTGTGAGTGCTCACGCTGCGGAGTGTCGAGCTCCCCAAGGCTGGATGCAGCCCACGTTACAGCTGTAAAAGGATCACTTTTGCAAGGAGGCGTACTAGGGAAACAACAAAAGCAACAAGGTTCATGTATGCAAGCGCAGCATAAATCGCAAGGGAAGGAAGCCACGCAAGTTGTGAAAGACAAGCAATCGATCATCACCCTCCGCAATAAGCTGTCTGGTGGAACTTCCTAATAAACACACGAGGAAACCATAGAATTCATGTGGGATATATGATGAATCATATAAAAAAAAAGACATGCAGGGAGATGCAAGGAAATTGGGGTATAAAAATGAAACGGAATGGATCCTATCCAATGGCTGCTCCCATGAGGCAAGCACGAGCCGGAAAAAAAAATTCTCAAATGACGAAAAGCACTGAACTGTATGAATCGTTTTCATTCATCAGTTGATTTCATTTATGACCAAACATAGCTATATAGTTATCTATATATAGCTTGGGGGGAAAAAACACTGTTTCAAGAACATGGTTATACAGTGGAGTCGTTGAGCGGCGGCGAGGAATTCCATGACAGACATGGAGAAGCGGGACGGATGTGTTCTTGATTTCCATGAGGTGAGCAAGGTCCCTGAAAGAAAATCATGAGATAAACCGATCATTCGAAAATCCACACAGCAAGCTTACACACAATAGGGAATCTATGCATAAATGTTATAATTCCCTTCCAGCAGCCAAAAAAACAACATAGGTAAAAAACACACCCACACACCCACACACAATATAGAAGAGTCCCATTTGCACACCGTTAATCTTGACAAGGGCATCAGAGGGGATTGTGCATTCATGGCCAAATTCGGATTCAACTCCTGGTAGATATGCTGGAGCTGCTGCACGATTTCATAAAAATCTGGCCTATCTTGCCTCTCCTGAGCCCAGCATTGCTCCATCAGCTCAACATAGGCCCGGGCAGCATCAGAATTCACCGTTTCTTGTGGAATTTCCGGCCTCTTCATTCGAATCAACACAGCGTAAAGAATCTGTTCGTGTCGTCGACCATCCCATGGATAATTCCCAGTCAGGAGCTCCCACATGATTATTGCAAAAGAAAACACGTCACTCTTTTTACAAGGCTCCTCATTGTTCATCATCTCGGGGGACAGCCATATGGGGTTCACTGCAAAGTCTAACCTCGTGGGTTTGTACCTTTTCACAATAATGGGAAACACACACACCAGAATTTCACAAAAAGTTCAAGACAGTGTTAAATAGAAGGAAAGTTTTTTTTTTTTGAATCAGATTCGTTCCTGTAGGTTGAAGAATACCCCTCCATGGCCAGACTGTCAAAAGCAATGTTGCCCTCCTTTTTCCAAGGAAAAAAAAAGTTCTCAATGCCTCAGTTGAATCAACAACTCTATTTGAAGAAAAAAATCAAAAAAATAATAAATTAATCAAGGACTTGAAAAAGGAATCTCCTGCTGCTGATGCATTACCTGGCCATCCCAAAATCAGTCACAACAGCGGTCCAATCCTCTCTCAAAACCACATTGGGCGATTTCAAGTCACGATGCAGCACCGGCTTGTATCGCTTATGCAAAAAGTACATCCCCTTTGCGATCCCCAGTGCGATTTTCAGTTTCTGGTCAAACTTCATTTTTTTCTTCTTATGTCGGGGAGCTTGTGGTGACTGCGATTGGCCCAAGGAATCATCATCCCACACCGGCCCCCTGAAAATTTTCAGCACATCGTACAGGGAACCCCTGGGGCAATACTCCGTCAAAATGCAGGGAGGATCCAAGCAAACCCCCCTGAAGGAAATCACGTTGGCATGATGCAATTCTGCCAGCATGGTGACTTCATCGCAGAGAGATTTCATGAACCTGGTGGAGTTCTCGGGGGATGCAAAGTTGTCAGGCTTTTCGAACAGGAGTTTGACGGCCACATCCTCCATGTAAGCAATCCCTCGAAAAACCACCCCGAAACTGCCCGTCCCCAGTGGGTTTTCGTAATCAACGAGTGTGATGTCACTGCTGGGGATGATGGGGGTTCCAGCTTTGGACAGGGACCTGGCTACGCTGGCACTAGCTGCCGATGAGTCATTGGATCGATACCCCAAGGAAAAATCTCGAAGAGACCGCATGTCTTACTTTTTTTTCATTCTCCCCTTTTTGTTGTGGGTTCCTTCAAGAGAGACGAATCCCTCCCAGATCTGCAGCAAAAAATGCAAATTATTTGCCCTGGTGTGTCCACACAGATCGACATGACGTTTAATTTGACCGAGAGTAAGTGCAGGAAATCCAGTAGGTCTCCTCGATTTCCTGTCGAATGTTCAAGCGGAATCTGCAGATTCTCTTGTCCAGGACAGTCCGCGATTCGTTCTAATGGGCACGTGATCGTCCCGACGCGCGCGTAGAAACCCATCGACCGCCGCCGAGAATCCAAAACACTTTCGTTGAAGTACTGCACTCACCTGGAACGACCCAAGCCCTTCAGAAATATGAAAGCGTCCGTCAAACAAAACTCTCCAATCCCCCAGAGGCGTTTGGATGTGTTTTTTTTTTTCTGAAAGAAAGAGGACACCGTCCTTACGGTTAGTCCATCCGATTACAAGAATGAAATGGACAGAGTGGGACGAGGTTCTCGTTCTCACAACGCGCGTCTTACCCTGGATCGCCGTCATTCGATATGGTATGAAGAAAACCGTCCCCCTATTTCCGTACAATACTTCAAAGGAACATGGTGGGGCAAACGCAGCTGCGCTAATGTCACCACAGGCATCACAGATCGGCTTAGTCGCATTCAACAAGTCCCGCGACCATCGTGACCAGCCGCAAGAAAGAGCTGGGAGCTCCCCATTATGGTCGTTTCGACCTCACGCAGAAAGGAAGACGGGCGCGACTCGCGACAGCTGCGCGCGGAACGCTGCGATGTGTCGTGTAGAACTGGTCCGTCATGCTACTATGAAAATAGCGTCAATCACCTGGAACATGTTGATGTGACATTGAATGGGAAGAAAGTCCCCAAAACTTAAAGGAGGTAAGACATTTTATTATAGAAAGGATTTTAAGAAATTCTAAAAATCATCTCTAAACGACAAGGGTTCATCCCAAGTCGTGTGTCCGACGTCCGGGAGCCTAGTGCACCGGATTAGCGCCCACCTATGTTCGGGGGAGGTGTCGGATCACACGGCTTAGGGACCCCTAGTCGGGCCAATCCTAGATTTGGCATCCACTCGAGCTCTCTTGGGCGAGGGGAACCTTCGGCGCGTTGCCGTCGAGGGGTTGGATGACCATCTCCGGGGGAGGCCTTGGTGTCGACCGGCTAGGACGGTTGCTACCTAGAGTTCCGAGAGTTTTTTCCTTCGGGTTCTCTCGTAAAAAAAGGCAATTTGTTTTCGGAACAAATTTAGAGGTTCGAATCCTCTAATTGCCTTCTCTTTTTTTCACTTATCTCTTTTTATAAATATATATATATATAAAGGTAAAAAATAATAATAAGGAAGATGAATAAAAAAATAATAGGTTTAAATTTAAAAAATTAATTAAATAAAATAAAATAAAGAAAAGTAAAGTAAAATAAAAAATAGCAAATGAAAAACATGATCCTCTCGAATCGAGAAATTTGTTTTGATTTCCAACGGACGGATCACAAAATTCATCATCATTAGAGGTAAATGGACTTGGTGATCAAGTGCAGTTTGTTTCTTTCCGTGCCAAGCGTGCGATTGGTCCAGCACGCTCGTTTTTTTTCGCCCGTCACACTTTTCTTTTGACGAAAAGTTCCTTGGGAAGGACCTCGTTCGTTTTTATTTAAAATAAAATAACAGGCTCGCAGAGGTGTGACCGCCACGGTCGTAATGAGACTGCTTTTGCAAATTTTGGTTTCTTTATTTTGCATGTATCCTGTATCCAAGAGTTGGGATTTGATTGTGATTTCGAGGAAGCTCAAAACACTCATTTGCATTTCCATGAGGCTGGCTACTTTCTTGAATCCCCACAATATTATCTGTACATATATGGGATGACCAGCCATCACCAAAACCGGAAAAAAACAAACAAACCTTTTTCCCTACACACATCAGAGAAATCTAAAAGGAATATTATGCAAACTATTATGCACCTAATATTACTTGTGATGCAATCCAAGTAACAATGTCCCCAAGATACTGAATTTATTTATTTTTTCTTGGAACGATAGAGACACTCTCCTGAACTTCAAATTAAGAAAAAAAACACACCCAGAGAGGCAATGATTGTGTCCATCACAACCACGAGCTTAATCAACATGTTTCTTAACCAACAGGGAAAAAAATCAAAATGCGAATGGAGATGCTTTCAGGAACACCTCCAGCCAAAGGAACCTTTTTTCAATCGCAGCTGTAAAAAATACATAAATTTCATGTTGTAATGAAAATTGGTATGCATATTTCATATTAAACACAAGAAAGAAAACGAGAAAATGGAGAAAAGGAAAACGATGGAGGCTCAAAATTCAATCCTTTTGGCCATCAGCGGCCAAACGAATTTCGAAACCAGGGACAAAGTTATTATTGACGTACGATAATCCCCTGGCCACCACGATTCAAACACTGGTGAAATACGAAAACAAAATTGATATTGCTGGTGTGTACCTGAAATCGCATGATGCTTCCAGCCCTAGTGGATTCAATCCACTAGGGCAAGTTGCCCTTTCAGATCGGCTGGTGTTACCACCCTACTCACCATACTTTCACTGACTCCACTTCCCTTAGAATACTGGAACAAACTGAATTTTTCAAGCACAACATTTGATATGTAAACTGCAGTCAGCATTGACCAATAATAACATTTCATCCGTTTTTTCTTTGCTTACTTGATGTTGGAATAGATTTCTGTTGGGAGCACGGCATCACTTATCAAAACTTTCAAAAAAAAAAACCTCTGATGAGCACGGAGCTCTGGACATCCAATGGGCTGATAAATAAACATATGGAGATCTATCTACGCGAGATCCTACCTGGATTACTTATATGCCCTCCACATGCTCTCTGAAAAAAAATTTTCCTGTTGCAACGACACAAGAGGAGATCGCTCCACTTCATCCAGTCGTGAAAAAGGATTGAACTAGCACGCTCGCCATTTTTTGCGTTCCTTGATTTTTTTTTTTTGAAAGTACATTTTGATTCGAATTTTTTTGCCCCTTTTTTTCTTTGCCTGACTTTTTTTCCAACAATCAAAATACAGGAAGCCACGCGTTTCATTGAGATGACTAGAGCCTGGCTTGAAAGGTGGGAATTCTGTGCTGGGGAATTGAGGTTGTGTGGGAAACGAGAAAATGCTGCGAGTGTGTTCCTGGTACCTTTAGCCAAACGCGAGCCTTTAGTTTTGTTCTGAGGAAATTTGAGAAACAGAAAAATTAGGTGTCACTGAACATACCAGGATCAGGATTGATTTTTTTGGACGCTGATGCCCTCACGTTTTTGTTTGTTGGTTTCTTTGGTGGTTGGATTTCTTTTCGACTTGGGAAAGAAGTCTTGGAGGAATCAGGAAAATCAAAAATGAGGTTTTTGCCGGTGTTTTGGTTTTGGAGCATAAGTGTGGCATGATGCAATTGAGTTTCAGCCACAAACACAGATGTATTTTTGATTACTGCCCCAGTGGGCTGCAAGTGGTGATGGCGGTCGGTCGAAAAGCATTTGCTCAGCCTTCAGAGTTGTGGCTTATTACCACACCATGCTGCTCAAAAAATACCAATCAGTACGATTTGTTTCAATACACCAAAAGGGGGCCATCACTCCAAAAAAACACATATAGAAAGTGCAAAAAAGCATAATTTCTCACGAAAGAAAAATTGACAAGAAAGCGAAACACCCATGTTGAACACCCAACAGTCCGACATGATGAATCATCATTGACAAAACCACAAGATTCTCTGCACACCTTGCTTAAAGAGCCAAAATCAACTCTTGGAATCCTGTTAAAGAACTGCCGCCAGAAGCAATATCTAAACAGGGGGCAAAAGACCTTATATCTTCGATTCGAAAGCAATTTACAACCTCATGTTGTTTCATGGTGTGTTTTCTATCAGCTCCACCATCAGTGCGACACCTGCACACGTGTAATGCAATGAATGTTTCATTAAGAGATCTTAACTTTTTCTCTTTTCTGACGCACACCACACAGGAGCTTTCAGACGACCAACCAATCACAAGTATAGTTCCGAGATCGCTCCAAGGTCTAGTCGCATCCCGTTCCACACTTGCCATGCTACAAAACCGAATCACCAGCGTCTAGCAGAATGCAAGTGCAGGTTAGATCTTCCGTTGTAGAGCAGCTGAGTACCATGTCGTCCACCTCTGTTTTCCGTCTCGCTCTCGTAGCCACCCTTCTCGCTGCTGCGTTCGCAGCCGAGTTCGTTGAGGTGAAGTACCCCCCAGTTCACTACATCTTTATCAGCAAAAGGGCAGGTATCCGGCCTTTTTCTCGTGCCACACTCAGGGATGTCCTTCCTCTAACCATTTCCCGATGCTCTTGCCTCCCGCCGTCGATACGGTCTCGAAGATTGTCGGCATTTCCTTCCAGAGAATCACAGCTTCGATCATCCACAGTTCGCGGACCATGCGCTCCGTTTCGCTTGCAATTTTCGGCGGCCCATTGTTGACGTGCTGGGATTTAGACGGCGTTTTCTTTTGGTCGTTGTTAAGATTTTGTTCGCGGGACAGGATGCGTCTGGGTTCAACTACGACAGGAATGGAGACGACTGGGAAGGTCTCTGCCAAACCGGCGAGGAACAATCTCCAATCAATATCGACACTTCAGGTAATATCGATCACAGTGCTGGTGTCCCGCACCCCGGCGGCGCTTCCAGTCTAAGTGGCAGTGAAGGCGTTGTAACGCGCGTTATACGATATGAACAGTGTGGATTGAGAGTTGCATTGGATTTTCTTGCTTGGAAACAGAGGAGGTTGAGTTGGACGAACCTGAGCTGAAGGTTAGTGTGGAGGATGTTGGAGAGGTTGAGGGACTGAGCATTTTCAGTACTGGCGCCGCTTTGGAGGTTATTTGGACGGACTTCGCCAGAATGCCAAACATCACCGTTGCTGCCCAGGGTGAGAATACCCCTTCTCTGTTGCTGCCCGTTTTAGGAAGACCTCAGAGGTTGCTGATTTTGACCCATGGCTGCTGTGTTCAGATGGCGATATCTACACCATCTTCTCCAAGAACGGAACCAAAGCTTTGGAGGCAGGAGATGTGGAAAGGCTGACTGCTGAGCCAATCCAGTTCCATTTCCACTCCCCCAGCGAAAACGCTTTCAACGGTGTGTGTCCGTTACCTAGGTATTCACCAGTTCCTTGCCAGCATAAAATGCTGCTGGTGCTGTGTTGCTGACAGTGTGTGGATTTGTTTTTCTGTCCAGGCCGCTTGGCTCCTCTGTGCGTGCACATTGTGTGCAAGATCTCTGAGGGCCAATCCGATATTTGCGATGAGGAGACTTGCCTGGTTGTACTTGGAGTTCACTATGAGTACGATGACCCAGAGGAGGACAACGAGGTTCTGGCCCCTCTCTGGGAGGAGCTCCCAACAGAGGTTGGAAAGGAGGTAGGGCCTCGTCAGTGCATGCAGTCACTATGGGAAAACCCGCTCTGTGCGGGGTAGTAAAATCACCGTCGACTTCCGCCGAAAATCGAAGTCGCGAAAACCGACGCGGCAGTGAAAGGGAATGGTTGGAAATACCTGGGTTCGACTCCCAGGCATTCCTGTGACGATCTGGGGCCGGAAAACGCCGTCGCTGACGAAGTCGTCAGCGACGGATGAAACCGCTGAAATCAACCCCGCACAGTCAGCCCCGCACAGAGTTGTGTGCGAGGATATGTCCTGTGCGGGGTAGGGTTGACGTCACCGAATCGCGAAATGCGGTGGATGGTGTGATCTGTCACACTCGTTTCGAATGTCAGTTCGCAGATCTCTATCGTGTGGGGTGGAACGAAAATGGCCAAGGGGAGGCAGCACTCGATCGAGTGCCTCGCGAGGGACTCGCGGACCTCCCATAGGCTGAGAGCCATGCGGTCGACGGGGGATCGCTGCCATGCGTGGTCCAAGCGTGGGAACGAGATCTTTGGAGGTCGTTGGTGAAAAGGGGTCATGGACGACGCCTGCGTACTCGGCAATCCTCCAGTGAAAGAATCCCCTTCAGAAGAAGAAGACGATCCCAAACCTTAAGAGGAAGAGGGCTCGGAGCCGGACTGGGTGGTGCTCGTTGCAATCACAGATGGGGCCGTAGTGGGTAGGACTGCACTGGATTTTTTCTCATTGTGTGAACCTTTTGAAATGTATCAACAGACATCTCTCAGAAATGAAAAAAATCAGCCACAGAACGAAAAATAAAAGGTGGTTTGTGACACACCAATTCAAACGTGAATTCCTGGGGCATGCAGTCATAACCTTTTCCACGTACCCATTTTTTATTTTTTTTTAAACCCTTCGGAATCTGTGCAGCCATTGACCAGCAAGGGTCACAGGTAAATGAGGTGGAAAATCAAAGAACCAGCACTTCAGGAAAACTTTTCTTGTTTCAATTTTACATGCAGGACGTGGCTGGTCAGCACAATGCATCAAGCAACAGATAGTGACTATTCCTGAAGTGAGGAAATCTGTGCTTGTGTTTTTTGGCAAACACAGGTTGAAGCCCACATTGCCCCATACTTTGTAGAAGACAGGCAGACTGCGTCCCACAGCTACTTCGATTTCATGTTGCACTTGCACAGAAACATCAGGACCAAGCAGTGACTGGAGCGTTGGTCGGGGGAAACGGGGAAAGCAGAGTAATTTTGGTTGTTTGATCCCGCTGATTTAGTGTGCTGTACTCTGTTCGCTGTTTATGAAGTCACTGATAAGTTCTCAGCAACTCCGGTTTGATTACTCCGGTTCTTCACAGGTTGCACCTTCTCAAAACAAGGCTGCACACCCCCTGGAATCTTGGAGCGTTTTGACGCCTGGGGTTGTGGCCGATGCCCAGGTACTTGCTGGAGCTGTCTCAACGGAGGCTGGAAAACTTCTTTGTCTTACGAAAGTCCTTCATAAAACAAGAAGAACGAGGAAAGGAGGTGGGAGTGATGCCAGGGGCTCAGATTTTTTTCTTAGTCTTTTTAGTGAAGTGAAGGTTCTAGAAGGTATCCATCCAAATCTTTCGACCAAACAAATCTAGGCATCGGTGTTTGAAAGAAAACAAAACGAAACCCCAGTGTACCCATGCACACACTCGTGATACCAGGCAATTTCCCCCTTCCCCCAAAAGAGTGACCTTCGAAACAATGGTGGTTTGAGGACCCAATGGTACATAATGTGCTGAAATCCTGTATCGTGAATTGTTTTGTTTACTTTTTTGGAAAGATTTATCAAAGGCCTCGGTTCAGTCAACATTGAGTCGCCCGTTCGGGGCGAACGCAGTCAGACACAAGCAGCACGTCCCTAGATACACCCAGCCATCCAGCTCCAGCGACGATGGCAGTGACTGTGGCACCGAAATTTATGGAGAAATCGATGCAGATGGTGGCGATGGATTGAATATCTCTTTGGAGCGAAACGGGTTCTGTTCAGCTTCTCATGCCGTTCGTGGCGGTGAGTTGTGCACTGAGGTGTAATCAATCGGTGCGAATGGCCCGGTCAGTGAAGGAGTACATATCGTGACAATTGTGGATCCATGGGAAACAAATTATAATTATGCTATGGCTGTCATTATTATTGTGCTGGAACACATATTCTAGTAGGGTTTTTTACATCATATCTGGAGGGGCAGTTCCAGGTCGTCACAAGAATGTATCTGTTGTGGGCTTTCAGGTGCAGTTGATGGTGTTTAGGCCATTTCTGGATTCCACGTCTGGCCCACATTGCTTCCTGGAGAGATCGCATCCAGAACTGGTCGGTAACAGCATGGACCAATTTCTTTAATGTGAAGGTAGGTCATTGGGGTGGGTGGGAATGCAAAACGACAACAAGAAAAGAAAAAAGAACAAACACATGAGTATTTGATGGAGGTACCAAGAATAACTTCTGTCAGTTTATTCCAGGTGCAGAGTTCTGTTTGTGTGTGGCTGCTGTTGTTAGCCCAACAGGATGGGGATGAGTTCCAAGACGTGACCATCCATGGCAACATAGAGTCTGTGTGCAAAGCTCACGAGATGGTGAGGGTCTGGACTTTGTTTTTTGTTTGTTTTTTGTTCCCCGGCATGCTTCTTTTGCAATGGCCTCAGCATTGTTATCAATGTACGACAGCTTTTAGTGTCGGGTCCCCATCACATTCTACACCATGGGTTGCATCCGTTCCATTTTTCTCTTGTGGTTTGATTCAGGTCCAGGAGGCCCTTCGGAGCTTCGACCCAACTCGTGCCAAAACGACGAGGAGAACCCACACCCCCCAAAGCGGAGGGAACAACCCCCAATCTATAAATAGGGGGCAATGTTGGCAAGAACATGGTGGCCCCCATGCTTGCTCAGCATCAGCCAGCATCGATACTCATCCAGTCATTTTCGGTTTTTCATTCTTGGGTTCCAGTTTTACGGGAGTACCTTCGGGTTCGTATGGGTTTGAATGGGACACTTTGGACTATGTTGTCTTGTTGATAATAAGTTTGGGAGATGTAGATGTTCTTGGGATTTTGTAACATGAAAATACATGGTTAAAAGAGAGCATTGGGCACGTGTTATCTTACGTGGTATTTTTGAACCCCGCATATAGACAGACCTGTAACGCACAGAATTGAAATAACCCCGCACAAGGATTCATTAACCAATTCTGTACCTCTCACAGAACCTGTTACCCCGCGCAGACACGCTCAACCACCGCACACGTACACCATTCAACCCCGCACAGAGACCCCGCACAACTGTGCGAGGTCCTGGCCCCCTTGTGCGGGGTGTTTCTAGATACGCACATGACCCTCAGACCCAGGCACAGACACAAAAGGACCCCGCACTGCTCTGTGCCCCGGTTTGGGCCGAAATACTGCGGGGTCCCGATTTAACCCCGCACAGACTGGAACCCTGCACACGGAATCCGACGTCTTTCATACTCACCCCGCACAGCACCCCCGTACAGGGAAAAGGATACCCCGCACACTGTACGGGGCTACGTTCCATCTGTGCGGGGTCCCACAACGGGAAAGACGTCAGGTTCTGTGTGCGGGGTTCCAGTTTGTGCGGGGTTAAATCGGGACCCCGCAGTATTTCGGCCCAAACCGGGGCACAGAGCAGTGCGGGGTTATTCTGGCTCTGTGCGTGGCAAAACACGGGTTTTAGGCTTCTGTGCGGGGTTTGCAAAACACCCCGCACAGACCGCGATTTCCCATAGTTTAATTTTTTATTGGAGTAATTGTCTGGAACATTGGTTGCGGCAGGGGCGAGTGGTCCCTCGGGCAGTATGTCATTATTGTTGTTGGGGCGAGTGGTCCCTCGGGCAGTATGTCATTATTGTTGTTGTTGCATGCAGGTCTGAGTATGAAATGCTTTTATGACTGACCTGTGCATTTTGTTGACACCAGAATGGCGTTATGATCAATGGGACTTTCGATTTGAACGATCTCCTGCCCAAGAACAGGGAGCACTTCACCTGGAAGGGAAGCTTGACCACTCCTCCCTGCACTGAGGGAGTCCTCTGGGTGATGTACTCTGACCCTGTCCTCGTGTCGACCGCCCAGGTCAGTTCAGATAGTATCGCATGTTTTCTTCTTTCAGCATTGAACTTCAATTGTTGATGAAAAATTTTCGGTCAGTTCAGATGGCATGGCATGTTTTCAGCACTAAAGTTTAATTGCTGATTAAATCTTCTTTCTCTGTGCAGGTGAATGCCCACCAGCAGACAGCAGCTTTTGCTGTTGGACCTGATTGTGCCAATGTCACTAAAGGTGTGGACTCGTTCAATTGGCGATCTTTCTTTTTTGTAGCACCACACATTAAATCATGCAGAATGGCATATTTCAGCATGCACATGCATGCTTTGGTATACACATGTACATGTACAAACATGTATGTTTACATTATCATCGACTTGTTATGTATACATTGATGTTTCAGCTGGTGAGTGCGACCCCCCTCGTCAGTCTGGCAACCATCGCCCTATTCAGCCCCACAATGGAAGGGTCATCAGGATGTCGGAGACTTAAGTGACTCTTTAACCCTGAACCTGCACTGTCCGAATCGCCCCATGCAAGATTTGGAATTCCACCATGCCACCTTGCCATGCCAAATTTGGCATATATTGGTGTTGAATCATTCACAAGTGAGATGCACCTCTCTTTGATTTTTTTTTATTTATTTGATAGATCGTTGGTATTAATTTCTGAGTTGATTCATTGTTTTTATTATAGTTGGATTCTTTTGGTTTTCCTCTCGAGGAGGAAAAGCAGTGGGTTTTTTTTTTTCTTTCTGTTTATGCATCTGACTACTGTTTGCATATTCTTGGTTGGGTTCCAAGAATGCAGATTCCTAATGGCCTTTGTTTGTCACTGTCCAAATCTTGTAAGAGTGATTCTGATTGAACGAGAATGATGGTCTGCGACCTCACAAATCATGGTTAATTTTCTTCTCAAAAAAAATGAAAGAAAATGCTACTTTTTCTATGCTATTCATGTATAAAAATATTATGCAGAATGTTCATGGAAAATATTTTTATAGTTCCTCCAGCAACAATATTGTTGTGTTCCAATAAGTGTCGCCCGTAGTTTTTCTTATGGAGTAGCTTTCGTTTTATTTTTTGTGAGCTGCAGTTAAGACTTTAACAGACTTGCTTTTTTTTTCGATTTGATAAATTTTGGAGGGGGTTTTGTTGCATGATGAGGCGAAATTTTAATGAAACTTTGTGATAGGATCACTTCATGCAGAATCCATCCACTCTTACCTAGTGTGAAATCCTGTAAAAAAAATCAAAAAATCCTGTGGAGTGCAAATCGAGCTAAAGAACACCAATGAAATGTAGTTTGGCTATTTTGGCTCATCTTTTTACAGCTGACTGTAGCTTTTCGAATAATACATAATGTTTTAAAAAATGAACTATTGGAAACCAATTAACAACATGAAAGGACTAGAAAGAGGGGTCAAATTCCCACCCACAACATAAGCTATCATTCCATGCGAAAAAAATATATATTGTACTGCATGGAAAATAGGGGATCGATCCCCTTTTATGCAGTTTCCCAAATACTACTCTCAGGTCTGAGCTGAACAGTAGAAGAAAAGGTGAAGTCAGCACATCCGCCTCATCCCCTTGACTGAATAATTTGTACAGGTGCAAATAGGTCTGTACATTAATTGTGAGTTCGGTTTCTGGCAGTTGTTTTGCGCTGGGTGGGTCGCTGCTGCGACTTTGTTACGAATGCTTACGGTCAACGAGACGAGGCGAAAACGCACTGCGTTGTTTCTGTTTTGTCGCGCAGGTGCGCAAGGAACGGAGCGTTTTCAGAGGGGCGGTGGGATGAGGCATTCTGTCGTGGTGTGTCGACAAAACTCTTCGGCCGTCGCCGGTCCAAAACATTCAGGCGGGTGCAAATACTTCCAGAAGGTTTCGCTGTTGTGTGTTTCTTGCGCGAAACCACCCGATCGACTCGTTTCACGACGCGTCTAGGTCCCGAATAGATCGTTGAGAGAATGGTCTGGGATCGATCCAGGATACGCTTGGCTCTGGACAAGTGGAAAAAAACTGGTGGACGGCTGAGTGAAGGGAGGGGCGTTTTACAAGATAGACGCCCTTACGCCCAAACGATGAAAAAGAACCCCACGGTTGCACAAACGTCAAGCACCTGGAACATGTTGATGTGACATTGAATGGGAAGAAAGTCCGCGCGTTGCACAGAACGTAAAGGAGGTAAAACATTTTATTATAGAAAGGATCTTAAGAAATTCTAAAAATCATCTCTAAACGACAAGGGTTCATCCCTAAGTCGTGTGTCCGACATCCGGGAGCCTAGTGCACCGGATTAGCGCCCACCTATGTTAGGGGGAGGTGTCGGATCACACGGCTTAGGGACCCCTAGTCGGGCCAATCCTAGATTTGGCATCCACTCGAGCTCTCTTGGGCGAGGGGAACCTTCGGCGCGTTGCCGTCGAGGGGTTGGATGACCATCTCCGGGGGAGGCCTTGGTGTCGATCGGCTAGGACGGTTGCTACCTAGAGTTCCGAGAGTTTTTTCCTTCGGGTTCTCTCGTAAAAAAAAGGCAATTTGTTTTCGGAACAAATTTAGAGGTTCGAATCCTCTAATTGCCTTCTCCTTTTTATCACTTATCTTTTTTTTTAAATATAATGATAGTAATTAAAAAACCTTAAGATCTATAAAAAACGTAAGACAAATAATAGGATTTAAATAATATAAGAAAAAAAAATAGGAAATAAAGCATGATCCTCTCGAATCGAGAAATTAATTTTGATTTCGAATGAACGGATTAGAAAATGCGTCATTATTCGAAGTGAATGGACTCCAAGCACTCATTTTCATGAGGCTGGTTCCCTTTTAAAAAATCCCCACAACATTATATGTGCACATATGAGATGATTAGTCATTACATAAGAGGTTTCTGTGAGTTTACTTGATGTTCGTTTCCCTCGAGAAGAAATTATCGATACATGTATTTATATTCAAAAATGTTCTTTTCAAAGTAAAACCAATTCTTTTGTTGTGAGAGTCAGTGTTTTGTGGTGTTGGAAATTGATAGGAGATTTCCACCTGTCGTCTGTCGAAGTGTTATTTGAAGTGGCTGGGGTGACACTTAAAGCTGATGTGTGTTTTTTCCATTGGCTTTCTTTTCTTAATGCTCCTGTCCCTAATTTCAATGGTGATGTGACGAGACAAAGTTTTGCAGCTGTGCAAAACCTCTCGGAGCTCAGCTCAGCTCAGCTCAGCGAGTTGGCTGCACCAAAATTCATTTGAAAACTTCATCCTGGGACATATATTCGTTCAAAAGAATAAATTTCGTCGCAATGAACTGTCCCCCCCCCCCTCTCCTTTTCAGAAAAATAAATAGAAACTCTCAAGTTTTACTCAATGAACCCATGGATTTTTTCGACTCCTTTCTTAGTTTGGACTACCTACACACAGACATTTTGAAAAAGACATGTCTCAACACAGAAGATTAAAGAAACAGTTCGTCTATTTATCAAAAAGGGCTTATTTTGAACCCTTTCCTGGTTCATAGGGCTTGAAAGAAAACCGTGTGATGAAAACCAAAGGAAAAACGAATTCCAGCTTGTTTCTTCTTTTGCTTTTCTTTCACAGCGTGGAATTTACAGACCCCAAGTATTGATGGAAGATGTCAGACACTGAAGCTACTCTAAGTCATGGCAAATCTAGTAGATTCAAAATTCATTTCACCCCTGCCCCCCGTAAAGAAACCAAATTCGTTCCTTTTTTAAGGAAATATATGAAAATGTTTTTTCGTGTTTGGGGCTGGAAGACTGAGAGGGCACTTGTCAAATTGTGATGCACTACACTTGCAGATACAAAATTTTGCATCTCTTTGAAGACATGCATATTGAATGTCAACCAATGATAGGCGACAACAAATAGATCATATGATCATATGCATGCTGTGAATATTTTATGCTTTTTCAGTGAGAAGAGCAGCCCCCCGATACAATAGTCTTCACCAATACATCATTGCTGTATAGGTGCTGTTTTACTCAAACCGCAAAGCCACAACCACGAAAACACAAGGTAAGGAAAAAGAATTCAACATAAAAATCAAGATGAGTGCAGCGATCAGCAGCGGAAAGAACGGTCAAAAGGACGAGTACAGGTCGTCTTCAACAGCCCAGCGTCCGTTATGTCTCCAAAAGGCGTTCTGACAACCTCCAACGCAGGTCGCTGTTCCTGAATCACCCCATAAAACGCCGAATTGACCTTGAGAAAATTCTCACCTTCCCACCCCCCCGGCTTACTATAAGAAACAAAAAAAAACCAAAAACACCTGCCCCAATATGTCCCTTCCTTTTTCTCTTTCTCTGCAGTTCTTTTTTAGTTCGATTGAATTTCGTCGAACGTCGACCATAGCACTTTCCTTTTCCTCTTTCGGTCCGTTCTATCAGTTGTTGGTATTTTCAGTTAGCGCAAAAACTGGGGTGCGTTTTCACTCAAAGCTATCCTGCGTTTTCTTTTTGACTTCTCACGTTCATGCCCTGCCCCTTCCTCCCTCGTTCCACCCTCGACAGCCATTCCAACGGTGCGGTGGGTCTATATTTCCCCCACGGAGCGACGAAACAAAAGAACACACAAGAGGTCCCTTTGTCGATGAACCCCCACTTGTGGGCGTCCCTTCTCAAGCCAAATTCCTTCAGGACGAGGTGATCCATCAGCATACGATTCATGTAGGCAAGCAAGTTACCCTCTCTCGAGCATTTCTCCGCATCGAACACGACCACGACGTTGCCTGATGGGGGATCCAGAAACGCCTGCAAGATAACTCATTAAGAATCAGCCACCCACGCTCCATTCAACAAGCTATAGCCAAGCGGAAATGCAAATTTGGTTTCCGTAGGATGGCGCTGTCTCAGGCCATTTTGACGCAACGGCTCTTGAAAAAAAATCATACCTGCAGGAAGCTCTCCGGCCAGTTCTTCGACAGCTCCTCGGTTAAAGACACCACACATTCGTTTCCTCTCATCTGTGTGCGCGCGTTTTGCAAGACAAATGATTTTTTTTAGTTCCAAGCTGTATTGAGTGAACCACATTCTCTACGACCGTGAGTGGCCCCAACCTGACTGGCCTCCTGGCTATCCACTTTTCCACCAGCCTTCAACGGCCCAAACAGGACCTTCTCCCGCTTTTCTTGGGATTCCAGCCGTTTGAGGGTGTCCTTAATCTGCATCAAATTCAAGATCTCAGTTGCTCCACTGTGCTTTATTTTGCGACCAGCGAATCAGACACAGCCGCCATAGCTCAAAATTTCGCCTTCAGCCAATCGATTAAATTCGACAGGAAGAGTTTTTTGCAGAAACGAAACGTAGCAAAGCTACAAACAGTCCACACCTCGTAGGGGTCCTCACTGTACGTCAATGATCCAAAAGTCGTGGAGGAGCGAAGCGGCGCCGGGACAGATGGCACTATGAAGTCACGAGTGGACATGCAGCCCACTCTGTCGAGCAAGCTTTCCAGCCGACGCAGAGACCTCTGACGATCGTATTCTGATGTTGCGTAGGGGAATGTGGAGAACGACTGCTGTCCACAAACTTTATAAACTGTCTTTCATCCGTACAGTTTGTTACTCAATTTGCGGCCGAAGGCAGCTTACCCCTCTGGAGAAGCTGAATCGACCTGGGTTTGTTATCCCCACCGTGGCCATTGGAATCGCCTTGTTGACATTATTTTCAGCCGACTGTGGCGCAGGTTTTTCACATAAGAGAGCAGACTCTGTCTTTTTACCTATAAAAGACAATTTCCCACGTTTTTCATCCAAAGATTTGCAGAATAAAACCCACGGCCTATTGGTTTCACTCCGTAAGATATGAACTACCTTGTCTGACTAACTCCTCGTAAAGAAATCCTCTGAAGTCTGGATTGAGGGCATCTGGCAGCGATCGAATTCCAACGAAATTGATCGGGGTGAATGCGTTTGACACATGCTCTGAAGCATCTCGAACTGGAGCATGTATACAAAGCAGGTTTCTAGTTCAGAATCTACAGGAAAGCTGTACTTTTTGCAAGCATTGAATTCAGAGTTATTTTCTATTCCTCTTGGCAGACTGTTTGTTTTCTAGCACCTTGTCCTGGTGAAGTCGGAAACGACGCTTCCGATAGGCCAAAGCTTGCATCATAGCTTCTGCTTACGCCACATTCTGGTTGGAGTGAAACTGATGGTGTTCCCTCAACAACGATCTTGGGACATCTATCACGTTGTTCAGCAACGTATCCAACAGCGTAGTCGATCGCTTCTTGCGGTTTGGAAGGGGGTGTTTTGATAGTACTACTAAATGCACATGCTGTAGACCAAGCCAATTCACGATTCTGGCTGTGGACTGTACGTACAACCCTTGTCGGTTCAGGCAACACGTCCAGGAAATTCATTGGTTGTTAAGTGACATGGCTGAACATTTTCGCTGCGATCATATGCTTTCAGCGGTAGCGAAAAGTTGAGCATCTGGATGGCTGATTTTTGTGGAGTATAACGGTCAATCTTGAGCGCAGTGAAACCCTAATCACTGGTGGAGTTTTTCGCTCCTCTGGTGCCGTTTGTTATCATGGATATGTCTTATGAATGGCTTGTTTCGAGAGTTTTTTTTACCATATTCTAGGGTCTTGTGTTTGAATTCGAGTGAATTGATGACATTTAGTTTGCAGAGGATCCTCTGCAAACTAAATGTCATCAATACTCTGGATAAGAAATTTGTTATCAGCTGGAGGACTGTAGTGGTTTTTAGTTTTTTTTTCCAGTTTTGGTAGGGAAGGGGAAGGGCTACTCTTAATTGTAGCGGGAACGAGGACTGGGATTTACCTCCAGGGTATATATATACACAATATGTGTTTTTTAGCATCTGGTGAAGTTCTTAGGGGGGTGAAATGGCGAATTAGTTGGTCATTATTGCATAGGAATTCATTCACCTCCCAACATTCCCCAGCCATGCAAAAATTTGTGACGGATTGAAACTTCTGCCTAGTTGTAACTACACAGTTACAAATTATATAAATATATGAGTTAACTTTTTTTTTTTTCCTCGAAAAAAGCAATGTTTCGATGTTTTATTTTTCTGGCTTTGTTTTTTCGGGCATCAATTGTTTTTGCCAGGTCTAGATGCAATACAAGGGTCACAGTCTTTGAAGCATTCCTTTCTTTTCATGATATTCCACACCAATGTATTGTTCCCTTCAACATTACCCCGAAGAAGCCTTTTCTGTTCCAACCCAATTTCCAGATTCGAACTGTTGAAAACTGGTCCTCTTGCTCTTCAATCCTATTCGTAAATTCGGTATCCAGAACTGGCATGTGATATGAACCTCTGACTCATCAGTCCGTCCAGAAGATACAGCTGGACGGGGACGGTTCGAGATGTGAGATCTCGTACCGTCCCAGAGGCCATATAACGCGGACCAGCGTTCCCCACCGCAGTTCTTTCCTTTTTGCAAGTTAACTCTCGTCTTCGGTCTGTGACCTCAAACGTTCATATCAACTGGTTTCGGAGCCTGACTTTCCCTACCCGTATGAACGCGGCATCCCAAACGGACCAGAAGCCGGAAGAGTTTGGATCAGCTTTGGCAGGGCCGTATTGGAAGACGGCAGTCTACAGACAGTACGCTTTCTGGACCTCTAACAAAGATTTCGACGACGCAGAAAGCACAGCCTCAAACGACCCACAGGACGAACCGGCCAAGGACGACGAACCGGCCGAGAACGACGAATGAACCACGGGGAGTTGCAACCGTACCAGGTCGCTCAGGCCGAGGATGGGTCTTCGGACGCCATGTCTCTCGCCACGGCCGAGGACGCGTTGCCCCACGGCAATATGTACGTCCAGCAGAACGTCCAGCACTTCAACAATATCCACCACAACGTCCAGGTCGACGTGGAGCACCGGGTGGACGAGCGGCTCAACCAGATCCAGGTCGATGCAGGAGCCTGGGCCGAGAATACGCACGAAGGCCTGAAAGAAGCGCTCGACCAGATCAGATACGAGAACGCGGTCCTACAAGAAGAGGCCGAGCAGCGGCATCAAGCTCAGCTCGCGCAGCAACGGGCCGAGTTCAACCAGCGCTTGGAAGATCAGCGCCGCGATCTGGGCCGGCTCACCACCGAGGCCGAACATCGACTCCATCTGTCCCAGCAACGTGCTGTGACCAAAGCCGAAGTCGAGGTACAACGTGCGGCGGCCAAAGCCGAGCAAGATCTACGGGTCCTGGACGCAGTTACCGAGCGATTGGACCGAGAGTTGCTTTCTACCCGCACTGCGGTGGCCGAAGTGGACGAGAAGGTGAAGATGGACGACAAGAACCACGGCCAGAAGTTCGAAGAGCTGGTCGAGTTGTGGTCCAAGCAGGCTGTACCCGTACCGCCTCAAGCGAATGTTCCAGCCATGATGGCAGGGTCACAGACTCAGACTGTGAGCCCTCAAACAGGGACTACGGGGCAGCTGGACCAAGCCGTCCAAATACCACCGTTCACGTCCCAAGGACCACCCGTCGCACCAGTACCACTTATCGCACCACAACCCGCACCACGACCCGTCATACCAGTTCCCGGACCATCGAGACCACCCATCGTACCAGCACCAGGACCACCACGACCACGCGCTCCACCTGTACCGAGGCCAGCCCCAAGACCATTGAACCTCGGAGGAACGCCGTCACAGCCAGTTCCAGTTCCAGTGCCAGTTCCCGTGCCAGTTCCCCAACCGTCACTGCAGCCGGTCCCGTTGAACTCCGCGGCCCAGGATCCATTCGCAGCAATGGGTTCGTATGCGTCCGTAGGCCAACAGGACCCGTCAGCTAGGCGACGAGGGAACCGCGGACAAGGAGCCGGCGCTCCAGGAGGAGGAGGCGGGGGCGGCGATGATCCGAACGATGACTATGGAGGCTTCGGACCACCACACGGTTCAGGAGGTGGCAGTGGACCACCAGGTGGGCCAGGGGGTGGCGGCGGTCCACCAGGGGGACCGGGCGGTGGGGGAATTCCACCTCATCTTCCTGTTCCACATGGAGGACCAGGTGATCCGGACGGCGACGATGGTGATGATGATGGTGATGGTGGACCAAATCGACGCCGTGACCGCGGTGTTGGTCAGGTGTTACGTCAGCTGAAGCTTCAGATGCCGAAGCCGTTCTCAGGCGACCAGGACGTCGGACCAACCGAGTGGCTACTTCTGATGGCGCGTTGGCTTCGCGCACACGACATCGAGGAACACCACTGGCTACGCGTACTCAGTGCGCACACCAGCGGAGCCGCGAGTCGATGGATGAACCTTCAGGAGTTACGACTCGCTGAGGGACGACGTGCGCCATTTCAGAACTGGAACGCGTGGGCCGCTGAGCTCAGGCGTCAGTTCGAACCAACCACGGTCCAGGAGCGCGCTCGCACGGAGTTACGTACCGTACGTCAGTCTGGTACGGTACACGATTATGTGCGGCGTTTCCAGGGCATATGCTTCAGGATACCCGAGATGACGGAGGCCGAGCAATTCTCTGCTTTCGTCAACGGTCTCCGTGAACCAATCCGGACCCAGGTGGCTGGACACGTACGACATTCCGTGGCCGACGCTGTGGAAATGGCCGAACGCCTTGATGGCGTCCGAGCACTTCACCCCCAAGGGCACAATCCTGGTCATGGACGCAGATGGGGCCGACGACCAGGCGCCAATCATCCTCGTGGACACGGTGGCCAAAACCGAGATCGTGTGAATGCTCTCGGTGCAGGACGCGGATTCCAACGAGGACGGGGACGTGGAGGCGGACGATTTGGTGGCGGACGAGGTGGCGGTGGACGATTTGGAGGACGAAACAATGGGCAGCAACAAGGGCGAAATCGTACCATACAGTGTTTTTTGTGCAATCAACGCGGACATGGGATCAGGGAGTGTCCCAAATATGATGCCGCGAAGAAGGCGATAAACTGACCGTCCGGGACGCTGCATCGTCAGTCCCGGACGGACGATACGACGATGCAAGCGGGACGGCAGGAGGGGACCAGGGAATAAGGCAAAGATATGGGAGCAAACAAACAAATATGGACCATGAGGAACGACAAGACGATGACAATGATGAGTTAGACTTCGAGCAGCCAGAATGTCCCACAGGGACGCGGCAGAGGCGAGCATGGACGCCGTCCGACTCCGAAGTACCGCCAATGGCGACAGAAGTTGCTACAGGCGAAGCGGACACGAGTGCACACCTGCAGACGTCTTCAAGTGGCGAGCAGGACGTATCCGATAGCGAAAATGGAATGGAACCCCATGACGATACGTCAACTGGGGACGAGGGACGATCCGTACAGGACGACAATTTTGACTTTATGGGTCGAGCAGCCTGTGACGGACCCCAAGGGCGATTTACTGGGTTTGAGATCAAAATCAAAATAGGAGGGAGTCCACTAATCGCGTATGTGGACTCCGGCAGTTGGGAAAATTATGTAAGTGGACGAGTTCAAGCGAAACTGGACCTCAAGATGGACGGAGCCAATACCAAACGACTCGTGATGGCGGACGGGACGGAGCGACGTACGCTGGGACGCATTACGGGGGCGAAGTTCCGGAGTGGCGAAACGCAGTTTCGCTCGGACTTCGATGTCTTCCCGAACATGGCGTACGACGTCATTCTTGGCCTTCCCTGGCTAGTAGCAGAGAACCCCACACTGGACTTCCGACATCGTACCATCAGCGTCAAGCGCGGACAAGCCACCCTCACACTTCCGCTGAAATTTTCAGTGCGGCCCAAGCCGGCACAGGTGTTGAGTGTGGGAACCGCCATACCCACTTCGTCATCACTCATTCTACGAGATATGCAGCGAGGCGAATGTGAAGCCGTAATGGTGGTAGTCAACGATGTCGACGATGAAGATGATGCTAACCAGCCCGGACCAGAGCCCAAAGCAACCAGTACCAAGAAAGACGTTCATGACAGCGATGATGTGGCCAAAGTTTTACGCCCGGACCAGCCGGATGGGATCCAGCGACTCCTCAACATGTACCGACGAGTCTTCGCGTCCGACTTACCAAAAGGCACGCCGCCGATAAGAAACGGGCACGAATTCGAGATTGAACTCGAACCAGGGACGAAGCCGATATTTCGACCGATGTACAAACTCTCGCCAGCGGAACTGGCGGAAGTGAAGAAGCAGACCGAGTACATGCTCGACCGAGAAATTATCCGGCCGTCGAAGAGCCCCTGGGGAGCCCCCATCTTATTTGCGGCCAAGAAGGACGGGGGGTTGCGGTTCTGCATCGATTACCGATGGCTGAACCAAAAGACCGTGAAGAACCGCTACCCCCTGCCCTTGCCGGACGAGTTGCTTGACAGGTTCCAAGGCGCACGGGTGTTTAGTCGACTCGACCTCCGTTCGGGTTACTGGCAGATGCCAATCCGAACGGAGGACCAACCAAAAACTGCGTTTCGAACGCGGTACGGGCATTACGAATATAAGGTAGTCCCGTTCGGGTTGACAAACGCTCCGCCCCAGTTTATGTCGATGATAAATGACATATTCCGGGACTTCCATGACCAGTTCCTCGTCGTGTTCCTGGACGACCTAGTCGTTTATTCGAAAACGATGGAAGAACACGAGGAGCATCTGAGACTCGTCCTGGAGAAGCTGCGGGAGCATGGACTGTTTGCGAAAGCGTCCAAGTGCGCGTTCGCTGTGTCCGAGTTGGACTTCGTAGGGCACTGGGTCACTGCAAATGGCATTTCGCCGCATCGCAGTAAGACCTCCGCGGTCCGCGACTGGCAGCCGTTACAGAACGTGGCAGAAGTCAGGAGCTTCCTCGGCCTGGTATCCTACTACAGGCGTTTTATTCGGGAATACGCACGCATCGCGGCCCCGATTCAGATGTTGGTCAAGAAGGACGTCGCATGGCAATGGGGTCCTCCTCAGCAGCAGGCGTTCGAGGAACTGAAGATGAAGCTCACCTCGGCCCCAGTTCTGAGGATCCCGGACCCAGCCAAGGCGTACACGGTCGTCACGGACGCGTCGGACATCGCGTTGGGTGCGACATTGATGCAGGAGGGGGACGACGGCCTCCAGCCCGTTGCTTTTCTCAGTCGCGGCCTCAACCCGGCCGAGAAGAAGTACTCGGCTTACGAGCGCGAATTACTCGGGATCTCGTACGCCCTGGCTCAGTGGCGTCACTATCTCGAGGGCGCTCCAGGAGGGGTCACCGTCCTCACGGACCATCAGCCGGCTACCCACTTTCTCCAGCAGAAGGTGTTGTCTCGTACCCAGACACGATGGCTCAAGTATTTCCAGTCCATTATGCCAGTCATCAAGTACATCCCCGGACGAAGTAATGTGGTCGCGGACGCGCTTTCCAGGCGCACCCACATCTCGGCAATTTCGGAGGCCAAAATCTCGCCCGGGGAGGCTCAAGCTTGGCAGGATGCACTGGCGGAAGACCCGATCCTGAGCTCTATTCGTACCAAACTGCAGGCTGGTGGATCCGTTTCTGATTATTCCCTTAGTCAGGACGGGTTGCTTCTCTACACCAGTCCGAACCCAGAAGCACTACCAAAGGTGGTGGTGCCACGAACGAAACGCCAGGTGATTCTACACGATCACCACGACATACCAATGGCCGGTCACCCTGGGGTGGCTCGTACGGCCGACTTGGTGAGCCGAAAGTACTGGTGGCGCGGATGGAGAAGGGCCGTGGACCATTACGTTCGAACATGCAGCACGTGCCAGGTGATGAAGACGGACAACGCCAAGGCGAAGGGGTTGCTGAACCCATTGCCCGTCCCCACCTACAAGTGGGAACAGGTCACCACGGACCTCATGACGGACCTTCCAGAGTCCCAGGGGTTCACGGCCGTGGCTGTATTCGTCGATAGGCTCACGAAGTTCTGCAAGTTCGTCCCGTGTTCCAAGGAAGTGACGGCCCAAGGATACGCGGACATGTTCTTCAAACATGTGTTCCCCACGTTCGGAATACCGAGCGTGATCATCTCGGACCGAGACCCGAGGTTCACCAGCCAGTTCTGGAAGGAGCTGTTCCGGTTGCTTGGGTCCTCGTTGAAGATGTCAACAGCGTTCCATCCTCAGACTGACGGACAGTCCGAGGTTACAATCCGGACCTTGGAGAACTTTCTACGTCCCTACGTGGAAGCAAGGCCGGACGGGTGGGCGAAACTACTGAACACGGCCGAGTTCGCAGCTAACAACGCTACGAACGCTTCGACTGGCTACTCGCCGTTCTACCTCATGTACGGCCAGCACCCTCGTGCCCTCGAAGTGTACCGTCCGAAGTCGATTGTGGAAGCGGCGGACGCAATGGTGGCGCGAATGGATGAGGAGATGAACGAAGCGAAGAAGAACTACAAACTGGCCCAGGACCGCATGGCAGAGAACGCGAACAGGAAGCGCAGACATGTCGAGTTCCAAGTCGGCCAGGAAGTCTGTCTTCGTTCATCACACATCCCACTGGCGATTACAAAGCACCTGCCCTCGAAGATTCGGAGAAAGTATGTGGGGCCATTCAAGATCGAGAAGGTGATCTCTCCGGTGGCTTATCGTTTGACGCTACCGAGTACATGGCGCCTGCATCCCACGTTCCACATCTCAAAGCTGAAGGAGTTCCGTCGTTCGTCCGAGTTCGTGCGTGACGTCGAACCAGGACCAGTACTCACGGACGAGTTGACGGGACAGCTTGAGTACGAGGTGGAGAGCATACTTCGATCAAAGGGAACGGGCAAGCGAAAGAGGTACCTCGTACTGTGGAAGGGGTACCCACTACATGAGGCGACGTGGGAGCCAGAGGAGAACTTCACGAGTGCGGCTGACCTACTGGCCGACTTCATCGTCAAGGAGGCTCGTACGCGACGCACGCGTGGTCGTAACCGTACCTGAAGCAGCGATACCCGTACGAGGAGGGTGGAGACGCATTGAGTGCAAAGTCAGCTCGTCCCAGTGAATGGCCGGTATGGGACGGAACGAGTTCACTGCCACGAGTCTGACGAGGTGTCTCCAGCTCGTACGAACTGTCATGGACGGACGACACGTCAAGACGTACCGTGAGGTGACGTATGCGAAAGTAAGGGAATAAGAGAAGGGTAACCGGGGAGGTTACCTACCAGCACTTTGTTATCAACCAGCACCAGATCGGAGAGAAAAAAGGACAGCAGGAAACCGAAAAAGGAGGCGTGTTCGGACAAGAATCACAGCAGCAATGGCGACCTTCCTGGAAATGGCTCAGAATATGCAGACGGAAAAGGAGGAGTTGGAACGCAAGTTGGCGGAGGAAACTGCGAGGGCGGAATCAGCGGAGAAAAAGATCACGGAATTGGAAGCCGAGTTGGCGAAGGTTAAAGCGGACAAGACGGTCGACGAGCTGAAAACCGAGCTGGAAAAGATTAAAGGAGAAAAAGATGTGGCCGAGACGGAATTGGAAACGGTCAAGCGTCAGCTCGAGGGCGCCAAGAAGGAGGCGGAACTGGCGAGTATGCTGCAACGCGGTGCGCTCGACAGGGAAAACCGAGAGAAGAAATTGAGACAGTCCGACGCGAAGGAAGCCCAGGACAGGCTCAAACTCGTGGTACAAGCCGCAGCCGAGGTGGATAACCAGCGTGTGGCCAGCATTCGCCACACCCTCGAGGAGGCTTGGTGAAACGAACCCGCGAGGCCTTAGGAAAAACCCTCGGTCGACACTTTTGAGGTGACTTGAAAGAGTGATTACAAAAAGAGTTAACGTCCGTTTTATATCGTGGCCTAGAGTGCTCCGTCGACAAGGTGAATAACCTTGGGCGGTGTGGTCGAGGGTTCGATTCCCCCGGAGCACATGTGTGTGTGTTGAGTGTTTGAACCCCTAACGCTAGAGGGGTAAGAGGAAGCGTTTCACTCCTCCCCCCTTACAAGATCTAGACCCATAGATCCTTTCCACTAAGAACGAGTGTGACCCGGTAGGGTAACTAGGTAGAGGACACCATCTCTTCATCTAACCTCTCCATCCCTACTTCCCGATAAACGTGATCAACTTCCGTTCTAGAAAAAGATTTATCTTTCCCAATATTCTTGTACCCTTTCGGGAGCGTTAGCCACGTTTCTTTTTGACTCCCACGTAGCCTCATGGGCCGGATAACCTTTCCATAAAATCAAATATTCAAGTTTCTTTCCTTTTCCACGGTGACGTAAAATTCTTTCCACCTCAAACTCTAATTCTCCTTCTATCTCTATTGCCTCCGGTGGCGTGATGTCCCGAGTAAATTCCATGGAGCGATTAAACGTTTTCAATTTGTCAATATGAAAAACATTATGAATTCTCCAAGTGTCGGGTAGATCGAGTTTATAAGCAACATCGCTCACCACCTTAGCGATTTTGAAGGGCCCAAGAAATCGTCGTCGAAGCTTTGTTGGTAAGGTCTTCTTGAATGCAAAGCTTAGATCCTTGGCGTTAAGACATACTTCATCTCCCACTTGATAGGTCTCATGACGCCTTTGACGATTTGCTACCCGTTGCATCCGCTCTTGCGCCTTTGCATAATTTTCCTTCGCGTCACGTAGCTCCTTGTGCATCCTTTCAAACATCGCTTGGGCATCCTCGTTCTTGGTCTTTTCTTGTGTGGAGACTCCGGTGAGGAGTGCGTCCGGGACAAATCCTTTTTGTCCATATGCTAAGTGGAAAGGTGAGTACCCCGTGGTACTATTCACCGTGTTATTAATCGCAAATTCCGCGATCCCCAAGTAGTCTATCCATTCCTCCGGCTTCACTTCTACATACGGTCGCAAGTAGTTCTCGATTGTTTTATTCACCACTTCCGTTTGTCCATCCGTTTGGGGATGGAAGGAAGTGCTTGCCTTGTGTTCCACGCCCACCTTTGCACACAAATGCTTCCAAAAAGAGCTCATGAAGCGAGGATCACGATCCGAGATTATTACCTCCGGCATTCCGAAAGAACGAAACACCGTATCAAAGAGAATGGTTGCGTATTTCTTCGCATCCACCTCCTTGGAACATGGAGCTAACTTCACCATCTTCGTAAGGCGATCCACGAAGACCGCGATGGCGGAGTAGCCCTTGCTTTCCGGTAGGTCGGTAATCAAGTCGGTTGTCACGTGTTGAAATTTTCTCTCCGGAATAGGTAAAGGATTTAATAATCCTTTCTTCCGTTGAGTGTCCGGCTTGATGGTTTGGCACATAGGACATGTTCTCACATATTCGGCCACCGAACTCCGCATTCCTTTCCACCAATAATGACGTGAAATCATCTCAAGTGTTTTTGCTTGACCCGCATGCCCCGCATGTGGTAAGTCATGATTGTGCTCCAAGACTTGTCTTCTCTTTTCCTTTGGAACCACAATCCGCCACTCGCCGTTCTCTATCCTTTTCTCCAAGAGTCCCTCCGTTGACATCCGGTAGTGTGTCGAATATTGCTCCGCATGATGATGTAAGCCTTGAATAATTCCCTCACACATTGTGTCTCTCTCTTGTGCTTGCTTCCATTCTTCTAATTCCGTTCCTTGGAACGCTAATGTCACTCCAATTGTTCCCAAGGTATTAGTCTCATTCACTTTGGGTGTGGATCTACTCAAAGCATCGGCTACAAGTGTAACCCCAAACCACGTCGCCTCCACCGTTTTCGTCACACTGGTCAAGGCCAGAGTGCTATCGGGTAGAGGAGGGGTAGTTAGGACAGTCCAGCCACAGTCTGGAAGTAGCAGTCCAGCTGCGGAAATGACGAGGTTGGACGGTCCTAGGGGTAGAGACTAAGGGAAGGGATTGAGGGAGGTTAGGAAGATCAGCTAGGCTTGATAGGTTAGGTAGTCCCCATCAGTAGGTGGGATCCTAGGTGATCAGTGGGACTAGGGTGAGTCAGGCGGCAGCCTATTTAATGGCTGATCTTAGGTTATTGGATATTCTGGGTGAGGCTTTTGTGTTTATTCGAGTTTGGACCTTTATTGATTGTTGTAAGAAAGCTTGTGTGAAGAGTCCTGAGTAAGGTGCCTTGCAAAGGCCGTGTGATCAACTTCAAGAGGGGCTGTCCCCACTTCCGCCGTTCCCGTTCTGCAGAAACGCCATCACCACCGTTAAGTACGGCTGCAGGGGTGACCCCAGCGGTCAAGGTTACCCTATTTGTTGGTTTCGGAGCCAGGTTGCGCACACTTTTGAGCTGTGCTGCAGCAGGCGTGCTACACATTCTGGGAAAACGTGCAGGAAGGCAGTCTGGACGATCAGGAGTTAAAGGCGGCTGGCTTTCGCCTGCGCCTATACCATTGGCAGGAACGGGAACAGGTTGCAGAGGAAGTAGCTTATAGACCACCCCTGACAATACACCCTGAGTTTATCGGACCCATACCTGCCATATTTGAGGACGAGTGGGTTGCTGTGTGGTGCCATCGTTTCCGCGCGAAGAGTTTTTGGTGGATATATCAGAGTGTACTCACAGGCCTGTTAACCAAGGAAGAGGGGGACTCACAAACTCGTGAGCTGTTCAGTAACGACTTATCTGGTCTTTTCAAGCTAGCCCGAGACAGAGCGCGTGATCACGAGGTCTCACGGCTGTTCTGGGGAGAGCACGAGGCAGCACGGCTGGGTACAGAGCGAGTGGAAGAACGAGTATCGGAGGAACTGCAAAAAGCCGAGCAGCAGTGGAAAACGAAGTTCCTCAAGGGTCTTGAAGACGAGTATCACCAAAGAACGGAGGGAGACGCCGAGGGATCACGCCCGGCAAGCAGAAATTCCCCAGATCTGAGTGGCGGCGCAGGCGAAGTTGGAGGAGTTGGAGAACCTGAGGAAAAACCGGACAGCGAGATCAGTGAAGAGAGCCTTGGTGGCAGCGCGGAGACAGTGCACGACGAGACTGAGCAAGGCAGCGCGAGCGAGCAGCCCAGGGTTGAGTCGGAGGACGAGGAAAGAGAGAGCCACGAAGACTTTCCCCGTGATTGGGAAGCCGAGGTTGTTGTAGAAGAAGTCGAAGTCGAACCTGTTGAAGAAGGAGCCTCCGAAGGAGATCTTGTTGGAGCCACTGACCAAGAGGAAGCCGAGGTTGTTGTGGAAGAAGTCGGAGTCGAACCTGTTGAAGAAGGAGCCTCTGAAGGAGATCTTGTTGGAGCCACTGACCAAGAGGAAGCCGAGGTTGTTGTGGAAGAAGTCGGAGTCGAACCTGTTGAAGAAGGAGCCTCCGAAGGAGATCTTGTTGGAGCCACTGACCAAGAGGAAGCCGAGGTTGTTGTGGAAGAAGTCGAAGTCGAACCTGTTGAAGAAGGAGCCTCCGAAGGAGATCTTGTTGGAACCACTGACCAAGAGGAAGCCGAGGTTGTTGTGGAAGAAGTCGGAGACGAACCTGTTGAAGAAGGAGCCTCTGAAGGAGATCTTGTTGGAGCCACTGACCAAGAGGAAGCCGAGGTTGTTGTGGAAGAAGTCGAAGTCGAACCTGTTGAAGAAGGAGCCTCCGAAGGAGATCTTGTTGGAGCCACTGACCAAGAGGAAGCCGAGGTTGTTGTGGAAGAAGTCGAAGTCGAACCTGTTGAAGAAGGAGCCTCCGAAGGAGATCTTGTTGGAGCCACTGACCAAGAGGAAGCCGAGGTTGTTGTGGAAGAAGTCGAAGTCGAACCTGTTGAAGAAGGAGCCTCCGAAGGAGATCTTGTTGGAGCCACTGACCAAGAGGAAGCCGAGGTTGTTGTGGAAGAAGTCGAAGTCGAACCTGTTGAAGAAGGAGCCTCCGAAGGAGATCTTGTTGGAGCCACTGACCAAGAGGAAGCCGAGGTTGTTGTGGAAGAAGTCGAAGTCGAACCTGTTGAAGAAGGAGCCTCCGAAGGAGATCTTGTTGGAGCCACTGACCAAGAGGAAGCCGAGGTTGTTGTGGAAGAAGTCGGAGTCGAACCTGTTGAAGAAGGAGCCTCTGAAGGAGATCTTGTTGGAACCACTGACCACGAGGAAGCCGGTGTTGAACCAGTTGAGGAAGGAGGAAGTGCGGCCGTTCCAGGGAGTAGCGGAGAGACCAACGGAGCGGGATCAGGCGGAGGAACTGAGTACCACAGCGCCGCTAGTTGGGCGGAAGGAAGAGCCTATCGTATCGAGCCAGGGTTTCCAGAGGACCCTTCTGAGCCATCGAGTACCACTTCAGACGAGGAAGAGTCCCACGAAGGAGAAGGCGAAAGAGAGTCGACCTCCAGTTCTGGGGAAGGATCGTTACCCCCAGATCAGCCCCCGCTGAACCCATTTTTTGCCTTTGACGAAGAAGAAGGCGAGAGTGGATCATCCTCCAGTGCTGAAGAAGAACCGTTACCGGACCAGCCCCCGCTGAACCCATTTGCCTTTGAGGTTGGACTTCCCTATCTCCAACCACCAGTCCCACCTGTTCCTCCACCCGTTCCACCTGTACCACCTGGTCCACCACCAGTCCCTCCACCACCTCCTCCACCACACCCACCAGGCGGAGTCGGTGCCATGGCCCACCCCAGAGGACCTCCAAACAGGCTGATCAACAGTCAGTTAACCGCCTTCACTGGGGCAGAGAAGGAAGATGTGGCCACCTGGATACGGTCATACGAGATTCTCGCCACAGGCTCAGGGTGGAGTGTACCACCAGCGGTGCCGGACCATGAGGATCAGAGAATTGAGAGACTCGTCCTGTATACGACGGGGAAAGCGCGATCATGGGTGGACAATTGGACGGCCAGACACCCTACACATGTGGGAGGGCTGCCGAACCCAGAAAGGACATGGCAGGAGTTACAAATGGGCATGTTGGCAAGGTTTGGAGTGGCGCCAGCGACGTTGGTGGCCCGTATCTTGGAACGGAAACAAAAGAATGACGAAACTGTGGGGGAATACGCTTCTGCACTCTCCCAGATGCAGCAACAACTCAATGCGAGTCGAGCCCCAGGCAGTCCCGCCGTGGCCGACGAACTTCTACTGCAATTGTTTAAGAACGGAGTGCGGGAGGATCTTGCCCCCATCCTGCTGGGTTTTACAGGAGATACCCTGGATGAAGCAGTGGCAAGAGCCAGACAGATCGAAGAGAGACAAGTGCGGCCGGGGCCAAAGCGAAAGACAACGATCAACACACTGGAGGAACTGCAGGACCAAGCAGTGATGGAGCCAGTCCTGGCGGAAGTAAATATTATGGATCAGCGGGTGAACGAACAAATCGAGAATTTGAGGAAGGAGGTGCGCGAACACCAAACCACCACGGACTCGCGACTCAGAGGAGTGGAGCAGCATGTGAGAACCTCTGGGCAGCAGTTTGGCGAACTCAAAAGTATGATCTCCACTCTATCAGGAATGGTGGCGGATGTGAGACAGCCTAATGTGCCAGAGCCAGGAGGAGGGAACTATGGAAATACTGGGGGTACCGGAGCAAACCAAGTGCCAATCAATGGAGGCAGAGGGCAAGGGGCCTACAGAGGCAATGGCTGGGGAACTGGAGGAGGCAGAGGACGGGGAACTCGGAACAATGGCAATGGAGGAAGAGGCTGGGGAGGAGGGCGTTATGATGTGAACAAAGTCAGATGTTGGCACTGCTCGCGCCTTGGCCATTATGCCAGCCAGTGTCCTGAACATTTAAACTTCTTCCAGGCGGAAATGGGGGACCACCTGGTGATGGACTTTGAGCAAACGGACCCTGGGGCAACCACCACAGAAGGACCCGAGGAGGTTCTGGCACCAATCTGGTACTCTGAAATGGATATTGACCACGGAGGCTTGGACGGGGACCAGGGAGGCAGTGGAGGAACCCCCATGGACACGAGCCCAATACCTTCAGAACCTCGAGCAGATGCTGGGGAGGAAATTGTGATGGAGGAGCCAAAGAAGGAACCAGAACCCCCACGGGAGCCGGAGGAGAAGACAAAGTCTGTACCTGAACCAGAAGATGTGCCGAGGCCACGAGATGAGCCACAAGGATCGAGACCGGTTATGTTACCACCTATGTTATCTCCACCCATGCGGCCACCGTCCCCACGGAATACCATGACCAAGAAAAAGAAAATGGGGAAAAAGACGGCGGGGGAGCCAAAAGAGAAGAGAATGTTTACGGCGGCAGAGGCCAAAAAGTTTGTGGAGGGTCTGATGACGGAGGTTCCAGTGGCGAGTCTGTGCCAGCACCACCCGGAGTTGATCGATGCATGGTTGAAGGCACTGAGGGTGCCCATGGCTAAAGTACCTGCAATCACTACTGTGGAGGGAGTGGGCAAGCCCAGCCCATATGCAGTCACTACCGCCACAGCCAAGATCATGGAGACCAAGGTACCAGGGGCCATCATTGATACGGGGGCGAGTGCTTGTGTGATATCGGCCCAACTCCTAGCACGGACAGGGTTGACCCACCTGATGGAGGCACCGAAGGGGAGGTACAGGGATTGCAATGGCGAGACTAGGCAAGCTCTGGGGTACATCCCTGCCCTGCCCATCGCCCTTGGACAATGCAAACAGATCGTACCGTGCCATGTAGTGGAGAACGAACATCTATCCCTGATCATTGGGACCCCGTGGTTGGTGGATACCGGTACAGAGATCCACTTTGGTTTCAAGCGGCTCACTCCGTGTGTGGCTGGACGGCGAGTAGGTCACGTACCCATCGAGTTCCTTCACACAACGACGCCTGAGAGTGCTGCAGTCGTCGCAGTTTACCAAACCCTCCGATCGATCGAAGAAACGAGCGCCGCCCCAGAACCGCCAGCAGCCCCCACTGGAAAGCAGCCACAGCAGGATTCAATGACGAGCCAGACGCCACCGGGGGAACGCCGACCAGATGGGTTTATCCAGCCCTACCTCTACGTTCCTCAACCCCCTCCTCTGTGGGTCACCAAGCGCCAGAAGGCAGTGCTGCAGGAGTGCTGCGCTATTCGGCGGGGAAAGGGGATGAGTGAGGCGGCGGCCACACATCTGTATCACCAAGAGGCAGAAATACTGGACACCAGGGGGAGGCACCACGGAGGGACAAAGAGGGAGTTCAAAAAGATCCACGACGAAAGGTTGAGATGCGAGGGAGAACCGAGAAAAAGGGATGCTATCACAAGGGAGTATTTCCGAAGGTGCGACGCTGTGACGAGCGCACAGAGGGAGGAGTCGGAGGAGATGTTGGGGCACTTCCGCAGGGAGGCCCAGAGGTGGAGGCCAGTGGAGGGTGGCGAGACTGGAGGGGGGACCTCCACAGCAGCCGCAGCTGGCGGGGAGGGGAGGAGTGAGCCACCAAGGGTGGTGAGCTACGACTCCTCGGATTTTTAAGTGGGCCGGCCACCGACGTCCTTCTTCGGCGACACCTGAAGGGGTGGCGGAGGTGGTTCGGTCCCACAAAAGGGAATAAAGGAAAAAGGGGAAGAGGGCGGCGTGGCAAGCGTGCGGGTAAACGAGAACAGTGGCGTCGAGCAGGCAGGAGGATCAAGGAGCAGGAAGCGAGAATGCAACGCCAAACGGAAGAAGTGGAAAGGGCCAGGAGTCTGTGGCCGGACTCATGGGCCATGCAATGCTTAAACCATAGCAGAACAGTGGAGGCAGAAATCCTTATGAGGGAGGGAATGGGAGAAGAAAAAGAAAAAAAGGGAAAAGAAAATTCAGGGGAAAGGAAAGCCAAAGAAACAGAAAAAGAAAAGGAAAGAAAAGAAAAAGGAGAAAGAAAAGAAAGGTTTGGGTTGAGGGAAATGGGACAGGCAGCAGTTCAGCTGCAGGAAAATCAGATTTGGGCAGGGGTGGTTCCCCTTGGGACTTCTGATGTAGAAAATAAAACGTTTGCCACAGAAAAGGAAAGGGAAGAGAAAAAGGTGTCACTTAGAGAAAAACTGGAAGAACTGAAAATTAGTCCCCATCTTACCCCCCACCAAAGAAAAGAGCTGCTGGAGCTTCTGCAGCAGTACCCCGATGCCTGTGCTTGGTCCTCGGATCAAGTCGGGCAAACCAACATATTATACCACGAGATCCCTACCGGAGATCATCCCCCTATCAGGCAGAATCCCTACCGGTTCAGTTTTGCGGAGAACCAGGTAGTCAAATCGGAGGTGGCGAGGATGCTCCTGGATGGAGTGGTGCGGAAGTCAAAGTCCCCGTGGGCCTCACCGATCGTCTTGGTTCCAAAGCCAGATGGGTCGGTGCGGTTCTGTGTTGATTACCGCAAGCTTAACAAGGTGACCACCCGGGATAGCTTTCCTCTCCCGAGGATCGAGGATGCGATCAACCAGTTCTCGGAGGCCAAGTTCTTCACCGCTCTGGATTTGAGGTCAGGGTATTGGCAGGTCAGGATGAGCACTGCCTCCGCGGAGAAAACGGCCTTCATCACTCAGGAGGGGCTATATGAGTTTGTGGTGATGCCCTTCGGGCTCAGTAACGCCCCAGCGACATTCCAAAGGATGATGAACGAGGTACTGGGACCTATGCTGTGGAAGGGGGTGATCGTGTACTTGGATGATATCATCATCTATGCGGAGACTTGGGAAAAGCATCAGGAGATCTTGGCAGAGGTGCTGCAGCGGCTGAAGGAGGCCAACCTGAGGATCAGCCCGAGGAAATCGGACTTCGGGTTTGAGGAGCTACTCTACTTGGGCCACATCGTGGGAAAAGGGGAAATCAAGATGAATCCGAAGAAGGTAGCCACAGTGGAGCTGCAGGAGCCACCGGTGGATGTGTCTACTCTGAGGTCCTTCCTTGGCCTTACTTCTTACTACAGGAGATTTGTGCGCGACTATGCAAGGATCGCTGCACCTCTGACGGAGTTGTTGAAGAAGGATGTGCCATTTGAATGGAGGGAACGACAACAACAAGCATTTGAGAGGCTGAAGAAAAGCATAACCGATCAACCAGTCCTGGCTCCACCACAGCCACACCTACCATACACTCTGCAGACAGACTGGAGCAGCCAGGCTGTGGGGGCAGTACTCTGCCAGAAGGATGAGCAAGGGAGAGAGCATGTGGTAGCCTATGCCAGCAAAAGACTCAACCCAGCGGAGAAGAACTATTCGGTAGTGGAGGGGGAGTGCCTGGCAGTGGTATGGGCTTGCACCCTATTCAGGCCATACATCTATGGCACGGAATTTGTGCTGCAGACAGACCAGCGGGCATTACAGTGGTTGATGACAGGTACTAAACTGACGGGAAAACTGATGAGGTGGGCACTCCGCCTACAGGAGTTTGATTTCAGGATTGAGTTCCGCGCTGGAAAAAGCAATGCGAATGCGGATGCACTGACCAGGCTTCCAGTTCCACTGGATCATCCGATAGTCAGTGGATCCACAGCACTTCGTCCATAAGGATCTTCCGGGGATCTCAAGATCATGGCTGGAAAAAGAGGAACCATTGTTGGTCCAATGGGGGTACTTCTAGACTGAAGGCAAGGCCACACGAACCCCGAAAAAGTAGCGTGGAACACCGTGACCGTTCGGACTTCGTGATTTGCCACAGTTGCTGCCGTGATCAAAGGAGGAGGTCAAAGGAGAATGGATCCATGGGCGGATGCGGAACTGATGGAATTCTTGAAAACAACGGCATTACCCGCTGAGAAACGAGCAAAAGCGAGGGTGCGAAAAAGGGGTCAGAGATATCGATGGGTGGGAGGAGATCTACACCCACTCAAGTGCTTGAGTAAACAAGGAGAATGGCTAGAGGTGCCAAAAGAGGAGCAAAGGCCAACTGTGGTCCGAAAAGTCCACAGAGAAAATGCGCACATCGGCGGCAGAGGATTGTGCCAGAAAGTGCAGCAGAGATACTGGTGGCCATATATAAGGAAAGAGGTAGAACAAGTGTGGCAGACGTGCCACAGCTGCAGAAGAAGTCAGAAAGCGCCTAAGGAACGACACCCATTAAGGCAGCATATACCGTTAAGAGCCTGGGAGAGACTGGGTATGGACTTGATCACCCTGCCCACCACCGGAACGGGAGAAAAATATGTGATAGTCATGGTAGACTACTTCACCAAGTGGACGATCGCCGGGGCATTAACGAGTAAGAGGAGTTCTGCGGTGGCGGCGTGGCTGAAGGCCTCGGTGTTCCATCCATATGGACCGCCCGCCTCCATCATCACAGACAACGGGAGTGAATTCGAAGGAGAGGTGGCAGAACTTCTACAGCAGTGGGGAGTCCAGTTGAGGAAAGGACGCCCATACCACCCGGAGACCAATGGGCTGGTCGAAAGAATGAACCGGGAGATACAACAACTATTGCGGAGGGAGTGTGGCGGCGGGATCACGCCCCAATGGCCGGAGAAACTGCAGGAGGTGATTTATGCTATCAACACCAGGGAACACACCTCCACCGGACTCAGCCCCGCCAAGGCATTGTTTTTCCGGGAGTTTTCCACCAAAACCAAACGAAATGAACGCTTAGCAGAATTGCGAGGGGAGTTACGCCGGGCAGATGCAGTGGAGCTGCAGCGCCAGGTCACCCTGAGGTTTATGAATGAGGAGAGGAAAGCTCAGGAGGGGAGTATTGATAGTGAAGCTTGTGGGTGACGCAATAGTGGTCGGCTGTGTTGGTTGGATTCGTGATAACTTGCTGGCTAACGCAAGTATACTTGTGGGGTTTGTTGATTTAGACAACTCTCTAGCTAGCGCGGTTGTGAACGCTACTAGAGCACTTGGGTTGGGAAGTGATTGCGTCAGGCAAACACTTAACACACACACACACAAACACACACACAAGCGGGAACACACCAATCCCACGAATCCCGAGTTCTTACAAAATAAAGTGAACGTCAAAACAACGAGTGGGCCTCTTAAGTACCCCTAAGTGTAGTACGCTGACGCATGCCCCAAACTCTGGGTCTAATCTGTCTTACTCGTGAACCCACATGCGTCAGCCACCCTCGGCTCTATCCCAAACTACCTCGTATAGCGCTAAAAGACTAACATACGCCCCCCCCGCAAAAAGTGGGCGCCCACGCACACCAAAACACAAAGAAAAACAAAGACACAAAAACACAAACACAAAACTCACCCACTCCCATACCCACACCCAACTGTCTTGGACCTGTCTCTTGCTCTGACGTCTCTGACAGCTGCTGCACGCACACACTTGGTCGACGATAACTCCGTTTCCCTCCTCCTTAACGCTGTTCCGGCGCTTGCGCTTGCTGATTAGCACGCTGCTCCTGCGCATGCGCTTGCTGCACTGCACGATACCGGACACAGGGATCAAATGCGGCAGCCACCCTCTTGGACTTTAGGAATGGCAGATCCCTTGTGATGCCGGACACCTTGAGCTGCCGCTTCACACACATGTTGCAGTGTGGCAACTTCTCGTGCTCAGCCGGGAACGGAGGGATTTCTTCGAACGTCGAGCGTGTCAGCTTCAACATATGGGCAGGTAGAGAGAATGGGGAGACGGTGGCGATGGACTTGTTGTCCACTTCCGCGACTTTTTGGACCGCCGTGACGATGCGCCCCAGCATCGAGTATGCCAACCAGTGAGCATCACACACGAGGTGATACCCACAAGGAAGGACGGAATACTTCTTCTGCGTCAGCCGCTGAGCACTTGCTTGCATTGGGCTTCTCCCGCACCAAATGCACATGGGCAACTCGTGAAAGTGCCGGTTGCCGCGGTAATTTTGCAAGGCTCGGTCCCTGGGGTTAGTATATTGGACCTTCGGCCATTTCTCTGACGCAGTGATGGGGTTGCAAGCCTCCTCGATATCCTCCCGTGACAGGTTCACTTCGCTGGGTGCAGCATCCACTTTGTCCTGAGCAGCCGCCCTTAGTCTTCTGAGCTTAACCTTTTCTCGGAAAGCCCGAAGTGCTGCTTCTGTTGGAGCTAACTCCAACGGTGGATGGACCGCACGCTGAACCTCTGTCACCTGGCTTGGCCCTTCATCATTCCTTATTTCCCCGTCCTCCAGTTCAGAACTAGGACCTTCGAGCCTAGGAGGTGGACTGCCGAAGTCAATTTCTTCGTTAAAATCCAAGTCCAAAAGCTCCTCCTCTCTCATGTCGAATAAGTCCTCCCCCGGTGCTATTGCAGTAGCCTCATCTCCGGGAGTCTGAACTGTTGGCGCTGGTTGTGAGGGTGCTGGAGTCTTTAATGCGGCAGCCTTTAACTTGAGTAACAAGTTGGCTCTTGCTGCATCTCCAGGCATACGATCCCTCGGTGGCTCACCACCTTCATCGTCACCGTCCTCTCGCCTTCTCTTTCCGTGTGGATCTTCATCCCTACACGGCGAGCTTGGGCGTTTGTTTTTCCCTTTCCCCTTGCCCTTGCTTGAGCCTCCCGCATCATCGTCCTTGGACGGTTCCAGATCAAGTGTTGCGTTTGACAACAGAACTTGGACTTGGCGATCCAGTTCTTCGCGTACCCGTGGTGCTGGTACCGGCGGGTTCAAACGCAGCATCTTGTCCGTTGTTTCGCTCTGCACTTGAAGTCTTTCAGAGCCGTCTCTGAGGGACTCTCCCAGCAAATCGATCTGCAGCTCTTGTTCTGCCAATTCCTTCTTAAGGTTGTTGGCTGCTGCACTCCACGCGGTTGCTACAGCTCGCTGCAGCGTTTCCTCTACCGCGGTAAATCGATCCACCATTCCCCCGAGAGCTTGCTTGCGGAGGTCATTCTCACGATGGTTAGCCATCATGTGAGATTGGAACCGCTGCTTCTTCAGCTTCATGGCTTCCAATTTTTCTTCCAAGACCTTGGTCTTGTCCTCCGCTTCTTTCTTTTCCGCCTCCGCCTTATCCTTGGCTTTCTCCGCTGCCTCCTTCGCAGCCTCAGCTGCTTTCGTCCGGTCACTCAACTCTGAGAGCTGCCGGGTTAAGGCCTCATTGTTCTGCAGCACTTCCTCTGCGGTCGACGTAAAGTGCTGCAGCTCCTCTTCTTTTTGAGCTACCTCCGCTTCCAACCTCGCAATAATTGCGGCGGGTGTGTCGGCAGCCATTATGTTTGTCGGAAAGAAAGAAATAACAACGGTTTGTGCGTCTTTAGACTCTTTTTCACTCAGGAGCTCGCTCCGTTTACACAAACACTAGGGCAAAATGGTTCGAGGGCTGCGCTTATAAGGCTGGGTGACTCGTACACTTTCCTCGTTGAGTTATTGGGGTGAGACACCAACGTTTCGCTCGGTTGGAGTCTCGTCAAGACCACCTCAACACGTCACTTGATAGGGGTTTTCTCGGAACAACCACACTATCTCGAATGTGACATCGTTTGCCCGGTTTCTAAAGTACTACTGAAGCTACACTTACTGCGCCAACCAAATAACTTAGGCACCTAACGCATTAAAGATAAAGAGTTGGTTTGGAAGTCGACAGAGTTTTTCTAAGGTATCCTTTTTCGCGCCCCCTTGCTATAAGGAGTTCCACCTTAGCCATCAAACACTCTGCTTCCCTATTCTCTTCCTTTCTGCAACTCTTTTCTTTCTTTCTCTTTAAATGCGCGAAGTATATCTGGTGCGTTAACCAGATTAGCTTCAGGTTCCCAAGTAGCGTCAAGTAGATCGTATCCTTTCCACAGCACTAGGTATTCGCGATTGCGTTTACCTCTAGCCCTTAGGATATTTTCGACCTCATACTCTACTTCGCTACCAATCAACTCTCCTTCTGGAGGTTGTATCTGCCTGCTGTTATCACTCGAGGCGTGATAACGCTTGAACTTAGAAACATGAAACACTGGGTGAATGAGCCATGTTTCCGGAAGTTGAACTCTGTAAGCCACCTTTGATATTTTCTCCACAATTTCAAAGGGACCCACAAATCGACGGCGCAGTTTGGGACTCACTTTGTTCAAAGCAGCCAACGGAATAAAACGGCTTTTTATCAGGACTTTATCCCCTTTCTCAAAAGCAATATCTTTCCTCTTCTTGTTTGCACTCACACACATTCTGTGTTGTGCTCTAGAGTAATATGCTTTTGCGGTATCCAAGTCCTGTGCCATCCGTGCTACCATAGTCTTAACTGCTTCCACTTGAAATTGCGTTGCCGTCCCACCAATGTTTGGTGTTTCTGGATGGTACCCATACATCAAGTATGCAGGTGCGAACCCTGTACTCGCATTCACTGCATTGTTTGCTGCAAACTCTGCTGTAGGTAAATACTCAACCCACTTATGGGGATACCTCTCAGCATATGGCCTTAGAAAATTTTCCAGAGTACGTATGGTAACCTCACTCTGCCCATCCGTCTGAGGGTGGTAAGCTGTACTCATACGAATCTCTGTACCCAGAGCTTTAAAAAGCGTCTGCCAGAACTTGCTGGTAAAGCGAGGGTCTCTATCAGACACAATCACTTTAGGTAGGCCATGGTTGCGGTAAACATGTTCGATAAAAAGTTGGGCGTATCCTGCAGCGGTAATCTCTTTAGTACATGGGGCGAAATGCACAAACTTGGTAAGTCTATCGACAAAGACAGCTACAGCACTAAACCCATTGGATGCTGGTAGATCTGTCACCAAGTCAGTGGTAATCTGCTCCCACTTCCGCTCAGGTATTGGCAGGGGTTGAAGTAAGCCCATAGGCTTCTGTGTGTCAGCCTTTATTTGTTGGCACACAGGGCATTCGCGCACAAATGCCTTCAACTCATTCATCCACCCTTTCCACCAATATCGCCGCGCTAGGATTTCTCCTGTTCGCGCTGGTCCTGTATGGCCTGCTGAAGGTGTCTCATGGCACTCCTTCATAATCTTATTGCGCTGGCCTTTAGGAACCACCACTTTCTCGACTAATCCTCTCTTTGGGACCGTCCAGAGTATTCCCTCTCTGAGGAAATATCCCGCAACTTCCTCGCCACTCTCAAGCTTCCGCAATATCTTCACCAAGGAGTTATCAGCTTGGAGGGCTTGTTTCCACTCGTCTTGGCTTGCTTGATGCACTTGCCAAGTGGAACTGTTCATCGCAGTTTCCACGGGCTTAGGAACACTGCGGGAGAGAGCATCTGCTAACACATTAGCCTTGCCTTTGATATAGGAGATCTTGGGGTTGATCGAAGTCAGGTACCCCGCCTCAAGCCATCTTGCTTGGGTTCTAGAAAGGTTCCTCTGCGACAGAATATGCGTCAGAGGTTGGTGGTCAGTGAACACTGTTACTCCACCCGCACAACCTTCTAGATAATGTCTCCACTGCACCATCGCATAACATATTGCACACAACTCTTTGTCGTATGGTGCATAGTTAAGCTCGGCAGGCTTGAATCTACGTGAGAGGTAAGCTATTGGCTGTAGCCCCTCTCCGTGATCCTGTGTTAACACGGCACCGATGGCCTCATTCGACGCATCAGTGATCACAGTGTAAGGCAGTGACGCATCTGGAAAAATAAGGACGGGAGCTTGACTTAAACGCTTTTTCAATTCATTGAATGCGCCACGCTCAACCTGTCCCCATCTCCAGGGATGGTCTTTTTTCACTAAGTCATGGAGTGGTCCAGCAACATGTGCAAACTGGGGAATGAATTTCCTGTAGTATGAAACCATTCCAAGGAAACTACGTACATCGCTAACACTCTGTAGTTCCTTCCACTCCTTCACTGCCTTCACTTTTTGTTCCTGTGGTTCTAACCCACTTCCGCTAATGCGGTAGCCAAGATAGTCTACTGTTGCGACAGCCAGCTCACTTTTACTTGCCTTAGCAAAAAGCTGATATTCTGCTAGTCGCGACAGGACTTTCTCTAAGTGTTCGGCATGCTGTTCCATGTTTTCAGAGAAGATGAGTATGTCATCAATAAAGACAACAACAAAATCATCTAAAAACTCTGTGAGTAGGTCTTGCACTAGAGTTTGGAATTGCGCTGGGCAATTGGTTAGCCCAAAAGGCGCTACCAAAAACTCAAAGTGACCGTATCTCGTGCGGAACGCTGTTTTATCTGTATCAGATGGCCTTACTGGAAATTGCCAATAGCCTGATCGCAGATCTAACTTTGAGAACACTTTGGCTTTGAACACTCTATCCATCAATTCTTCTGGCAGGGGTAAAGGATATCGGTTTTTCACCGTCACCTTATTAATCCACCTGTAATCCACACACATCCTTAAGCCTCCATCCTTTTTTGGTACAAACAGGATTGGCGCGCCCCAAGGGGACTCGGATGGTTTGATTTTCTTCTGTTCCAGAAGGTAGTCCACTTGTGCTTTCACTTCATCCAGCTCTGCTGGTGAAAGCTTGTATATTGGACGATGGATAGGTGTTGGATCCTCCAGGTCTATCTTAAATTCATGACCTTTTCTCTTCGGAGGGATCCCTGGGGGTAAATCACGAGGGAACACACCACGGTGTGTTTCTACCACCTTTTTAATTTCGGCAGGGGTGTCTGAACGAATAAGTTTACCAATCTCATCCTCAGTGTTGAATGGCTGTGTTCGCTCTATTGCGTCAGGCAATTCATGTTGGCCTAAAGCTTTCTCTTCAGATTCTTGCACTACAACCATGAATGCTGTCTCTGTTTTGAGATGACGCATCATTCGTTTAGCTGAACACTCAGTCACTGGCACTTCTTGCAGTATCGACTGTACTTTTCGTTCAGGTTCAATACTCTCTTGGGTGGATGTCGCAACGGGAGATGAAACACTTGGCTGTTTTTGCAAACTGAAATCTCATTTTGCTGAAAGTCTATGCGGGGGTTTTCTTTCTGCAACCAAGGCATGCCCAATATTAGGTCATAACCAAGGTCTGGGAACAGATCCGCTTTCATTTTGCACTTCAGCCCTCCTATCTTTACTCGGAGGTTGTTACAGCTGCCAGCCAGTTCTTTAATATCTCCGTTTGCCAACATTGCTCTCTTGGAGCTTGGTGTAATCGACAACCCGAGATCACGCGCTACCTTATCATTGATATAGTTTGCGGTACTTCCACAATCAATGAATGCATAAAGATCCGTGGTCTTGATCCGTGCTTTTACTTCGTACCCTCTCACAGGCACTTCTTGAATTTTTAACAGAGGGCATGTGTCACCCTTGGTTGACGAAGTTGATCGAACTTCTGACACATTAACTCGCTCTGTGGTAGACCGCTGGGTTGTTTCTGACCCACTATCGTCTACGTCTGCAGGCAGGGACTCCTGTAGACTACTCTGCGACTCCAATGAGCCCACAGATTCACTAACAGAGGGAAGAGATGCAGATGACGCATGAGGCGCGTCCATCTCATCCGGTGTGCTTTCCTTCTGTTCATTTTTCCAATCGCAGTTGTCATGTGCCGATTGGGTAGATGTGGAGAGTGTCTCTGTTCTCTCTTCACGCGGTGTACTAGTCCGCTCCTCAGGTTTTCCGCTGTGAGTACAAACCTTTTTCGAGGCACCTACTTTTGATCTATGCTTCCTACGCCGCCTACGAACTCTGTTTCGCTTACGACGTTTGCGTCGGCCAGGCTCAGACGAAGCAGTTTCCTGCCTGGCGGTCAGTTTAACATTTTTTTTACATCGGGGAGGTTTTTCACCTCCTCCAATCTAGGACATTGCCTCACAGGATGACCCTTCTTTCCACAAAGATAACAATGATATCCCCCTCCCCCCTGGGGGTTCTGTCTTCCCTGATTGGCTTGTCCTCTTCCACGGTTACCACCACCGCGTCCACGTCCACCACCACCACGTCCTCCTCCTCGTCCTTGTTGCTGTTGCTGCTGCTGTTGTACTCCTGCGGCAGCTTGTGGTGGTGCTTGGGCTGGTGGTGTAGGGTTCTGCTGCTGCTGACCCTGATTCTGGCCTTTTTTCTTTCTTCCACCACGCCAGACTCCTTTCTTTTTCGGATTGGTCTGCCCTCCTTGGCCTTGTGTTCCAACTCCAAGGGCTTCCAATCGTTCGGCGGATATGATGGCGGCCTCGACATCTCGAGGTACCGTTGCTGCGACTAACTTCTGAACTTCACTTTTAAGTCCATCCACGAAGAGCAAATACTGGTGATCCTCTTCGAGGTCTGGAATCCTCAAGACTAACCGCTGAAACTCTTTGACGAACTGTTTCACGGTTCCAGTCTGCTTGAGTTTATGGAGGTCACGCCACGCTTCATCTCGATCACTAGAGAATTCGAAAGCTGTAGCTAAGCCATCCATGAAGTCCATCCAGTCACGGAAGGGTGGTCTTTCACCTCGGTGAATTTTCAACTCTTGCATCGTTAACCAATCCGAGGCAGCCCCATAAAGGTTAGTGGCCATAATCGATTGCCACTGTGCTTCATGCACTCCGCAGGTTCTCAAGTACCGCGTCATGAGCACTTGCCATTTACGGGCTTTTGGTTCTCCACTTCCGTTAAATGCGCGAGGCATTTGCAACTTGACGGTGCTAGGCAACCACTGTCCTTGCCTAGGAGGTCCTGGGCCTGCTGGTCCAGCGCCACCTCCACCTCCACCTCCACCAGGAGGTCCACCGGGAGGTCCACCGCCTCCACCATCTCCACCGCCGCCACCACCTCCTCCGCCATCAGGCGCACCTGGAATGCGAGAAGGTGGGCGGTTTCGTCTGTCGCGGTAATCATCACCGCCATCATCATCTGGGTCGTCATCACCAGGGTCTCCAAAGTTACCTCGCATGCGAGGAACTCGACTGGGTCCACCAGTAGACTCATATGAACCAAGTGCAGCAAAGGGATTATTTTCTACCCTTGCTCCCAAAGCACTTAACCCAAGTCCCAATCTTCCAGTACGTGTGGGGATCTGCATGGGTTCTTTTCCTTTCTCTTCTCTGACCTGTGCCTTAGCACGCTCAAGGTCAATTTGATATAACACTTCTGCTGAGGAGAGAACTCTTGGGTTAATTCGTGTGGGTCTACGTGATCCATCGGCAGAGTCGGGTTCTGAGATGCGTACTCCAGGCTGAGCTCTTGTACTTGGAGGTATCAACTGAGGGAATGTGAAATCAACGTCTGGTGCGCTGTCCACTGCAGTGCATGGTGGTGCTTCTGCAGCAACAATTTCACCCTCCTCGACCTGTACTGCTGGAGGAGCCGGTATTGTTGAGGTTCCTGCCCCAACCATTCCTACCGCGAAGCTCTGGTCTAGTGGCGGCCATGATGCAGCCAACTGCTTTACTGATTTCTTCGGCAGCGGCATCCCAAAGGCTGAGTCCTCAGGCTCAGGGGAAGTTGATTCTTCACGCTCTGGTGATACTGCTCGAGCATCACTTCCACTTTGGGCACTCTGGCTTCCGCCACTCACATCCTCCATGCTTCGTTCCAGGCCAGATAATCTTAAGGCAACCACATCAGCTGCATCTTGCTGCTGATCCCAGGTTTTGGATGCCTTTTTCTCCAAGGCAATCAAATCTTTTTGAATTGCTACTCTTGAGCTCTGCAAACGCTTCACCTCAGCACCTTGTTTATGCAAGGACTCCCGAAACAATTCTAGAGTCCGTTCGACTTTTTCGTTGGAATCCGCAACAGTTCCTAATAAGCCTTCAATTCTCCGCCCTTGAACAAGGGATAACTCGGAGAGTTGTTTTAACTGAAGTGCTGAGGCTTCAGTTGCTTCTTTTAGGTCAGCAAAACGAGAGTCCGCTAGAATGTCTGCGGCATCCATTCTCCTCGTTATTGCATCCACAGAAGCTTTGATCTCGGCTCTTTCTTTCCTATGGTCGATATCTTGGCGTAATAGCCTCTGCTCGTATCGACTATGTTGAGCCGCTACTGAATCCAGCTTCTGCTGTTGCGACACCACCGCATGCTGTGTGGCCTCAACCTGTTGCGCATGCTGGTGCTGTGTTTCCAGCGCCTGCCCGATCACCTCTGATGCGCCAGCCAGTTGGTTCGACACAGAGGCCTCAGTATGGGCTAGCCTCTGCCCCAGTGTCTGGTCAACTTGCTGCAGGTGACCCCTTAGCCCGTGGGCTAAATCGTCCACACGGTCATGGACCGCATCCACATCCTCTCTTAAGGCTTCCGCATCAGCTCCCATGTCTATGTCGACAGCTGCTTGCTGGACATTGTGGATGTTCTGGACGTTTATTTGTTGATACACAACATTGGGTGCGTCAGGCAATTCCTCATCGAACTCAGGTTCAATCCCTGGCTCTTCAACTTGAGGCTCGCGCACTGCCAATGCGTGTTCACGGTCAGCCATGGTCTCTCAGCCACTATTTGGGAGTACTCAACAACCACGGTTGGAGTTTCTCTCTACCAAACAAACAAACAAAAACGTTTGTTGCGCCACGTTCACAAGTTTCGATCTCAAGAACTTAAAGTTCTTGCCTCGCTCCGAAACCAATTGATAGTGAAGCTTGTGGGTGACGCAATAGTGGTCGGCTGTGTTGGTTGGATTCGTGATAACTTGCTGGCTAACGCAAGTATACTTGTGGGGTTTGTTGATTTAGACAACTCTCTAGCTAGCGCGGTTGTGAACGCTACTAGAGCACTTGGGTTGGGAAGTGATTGCGTCAGGCAAACACTTAACACACACACACACAAACACACACACAAGCGGGAACACACCAATCCCACGAATCCCGAGTTCTTACAAAATAAAGTGAACGTCAAAACAACGAGTGGGCCTCTTAAGTACCCCTAAGTGTAGTACGCTGACGCATGCCCCAAACTCTGGGTCTAATCTGTCTTACTCGTGAACCCACATGCGTCAGCCACCCTCGGCTCTATCCCAAACTACCTCGTATAGCGCTAAAAGACTAACAAGTATTGCCAGAGCCTTGCAGAAAGCAAGGGTCAAACAGCAGCTAGGGCACCTCTGGGAGACGATCAGGCGGGGTAAAGCTCCAGCAGAACTGAAAGTAGGGGACATGGTGATGTTGTGCTCAACTCGGTTCCCCTACCACCCCAAGGAGATGGAATTCAATCAGGGGCCATGGATGGTCCAGGAATTACGTGGGGATTTGGTAAAGGTGGGTCAGACCCCAAGGGATGCATGGACTGTGGACAGGGTACAGTGTCGCCTCATTGAGAGGACGGACGTGGAGGAGTCTCGTGGCGGAAGTGCAGAAAAACCCGACAGCGGCGGCGAATTGTTAGACGAATTTGCACTTTTCGAGAGCCCAGCGACCATGTTCCGATTCGTATGTTTCCTGGCCATCATATGCGGCGTGTTGAGTAGTGGCGGAGGCGGAGTAGGGCCAATCGGTGGCGCACGTGAGGGTGGCGGCGATCAGCCAGAGCGAGGGGGCAGTGGGTCATCGCAAGGGGGTGGCGGAAATCAACCAGGGCAAGGAAATGACGACACACCCATGGCTGAATCCGGCAGCCTCGATACAGCAGATTTGGAGGCGGAATATGGATTGCAGGAGGAGGAGACAGTGGAGGAGTTGGTCAGCGAGCCCATGGTGGAGATCGCCTTACCAGCAGCCGGGCCATCACAACCTCCACCAGTAGAACTCCCGGCCACCTTCCGAAATCTGCCGGTGGAGCTGCAAATTGATGCAGTGGCCGCGTACTTTGCGGCGATCCTTGCGAGCCATATGACCCAGCCGGAAACCCAGAATGTTGCCACCCAAACCGACGAAGAAGAGCAGCGGGATCAGGGGTCGCAGGCTACCTGCGACATGGTGCCGTGGAATCAATGGGAGCAACAACGGAGGCGGATGAAGAAGATGGCGGACCTCTTGGATCGCCAGAAGGATCGAATCGCGGAACTGACGGGGAAGGAAAAAGGATCGCTACACCCCCGAAGCAGCCACCCACGAAAGAAAACGGTGAAAAACCTCAAGGCTGGGGACATTGGGGAAGGAGGAAAGCCACCTCCTCAGTTGGGTCCAGAAGACTTGGAGGAAGCTACAGCAACATTAACAGGAGAACAGCCACTCTATCAGCCTGGACAAGGAGGTCTGGAGGGATCAACAGCAGCAACAGCAGCTACAGCAGCAACAGCAGCCACAGGAGGAGGGCAGCATGAGGAAACCACAGTGGGGGAAGGCTCAGGATTGGTTGGGAGTGAAGCAGGGACTGGGGAGAAAGTGGGGGAGGAGCAGCCAACAACACCAGAAGATGAACTCCCAGCTCCAGCTGATGTGATCCCAGGAAGCCCACCACATCCACAGCCACTGTCGGCTCAGGAATGGGCGGAGTTGCAGAGGGAGGAAAGAGATCGGTCGTTGGCGGGACACCAGCCGCTGCCTGGGATGCATTACCGGAGAGGATGGGAGGAGAGGGTGTCACAGCCTCGTGTGGAGGAACCTGATCCAGTTCCGTTTGCCCACCAAGCGGAGCAAGCAGGACCCCAGGATCCACCAGCTGAACTCCCAACGACGGAGGAAGTGCCTCCAGCCTCCCAACTCGTCTTGCTGCCACCAGGGCCAATCAGACCACCAGCTCCACCCATGGCGGGACCTCGGCCACCACGCCCCTTCCAGATGTTCCAGAATGTCCAAGCCCCATTCGCGTTCGGAGCAGGAACTCCCACAGGAACTACCCCGGGATTAAGCCAAAGCGGGACTCCAGCATCGAAGGGAGGAGCGCCAAGGAAGGGCCCAACCACTAGACTCGCCTCAGGAAAAGGGAAGCTCAAGAAGATCGTCATGGATTTTTCAGGAACGGATACGGAGACTGGCGAGGACGAAGGGCCCCCAGACGGAACAGCACCGGGTGATGGAAAGGGACAGCACGGCCAGAGCAGCGGCGGCGGCACTCCAGGGATGGGTACGCGTTGCAGCCGTTGTTCAAAACCGCCCGGCTCCAACGCGTACATCCCAACCGCCTGTAAGTTTGCTAACACACCCGGGCACCACCGACACTGCTCGCGAGACCGCTTTGGAAAATCCTGGAAAGCGTGTGCCAAGGATGTGTTGGCCATCCTCGTGGCCTTGCGGCGCCCCGACCTCTTCTGCCGCGGACGCGAACTCACGCTGGGGGACATCCCGGCGGCGGACCTTTCATGGATCCCGGAGTATCGCCCTGGCATCACCGCCGACGAGGTCTTCCAAAATCGCTGCTGGCGATGCGAAGCGGAAGCCAGAAACTTCCCAACGACGGCATACTGGCGCACGCTGACGGCGGAGATGTGGGGGCGATACCCCGAGCTCCGTCGGCCGTTCCCTGACGAGATCCCCCTGGAGAGAGGCAGCGCAACCAAGCGGCCCCGAGAAGACGAAGGTCCAGACGATCCAGCAGCAGGAGGAGAGCCGCCGGAGCACTGTCGCGGAGGTCAGGGAGGACCGCCACCACCACCACCACCGCCGCCGCCGACAGCCTAAAAAGGGGGGAAGGTGAAAAAAAAAAAAAAAAAAAAAAAGAAAAAGGAAGGAAAATGGGGGAGGGGTGACTGTTTGTTTTTGTTTTTATTGTTTTTATTTGTTTTTGTTTTATTGGTTTTCATGAGAATGGCTATAGAGACAGCCTTCTCAAAGAAAAGTAGTAGCTGAACTGGATTGGACCAGTAAGAATGGAAAAGAAAAGGAAGTGAGGAAGAGGGAATAAGAGTTCAGAGGTCAGGGTTCTTTCTTAAATCTTTTTGATACATGATTTCAAGTTGCTATGAGGGTTAGAGATCAGACTGTCTGCTGCTGAAGTGGGCAGGCAGTAAAACACTGTGGCAGGAGTGGGTGTCTGATGGGTTAGGTATCTTTTTGGGGGAAGGCATGAAAAAAAGGGGGGGGGGGGGGGGAATAAACAAACAGAAACCGCTGGTTATTGGACCTGAGAAAAAAAAAAAAAAAAAGAGAACAAGCCTACTGGTTGAGAAGGCAGGTTGCTCAGTATTTCTAGGGATGAAGTGAACAAGCTGACAGAACAGCTGTGGATTGTGTTGTGCTTGTGTTATCAAGGTTAACAGACATTTTTCCTGTTGTGCAGAAAGTGATAATTGAAAAAAAAAAAAAAAAAAAACTTTTATTTTGGATCCCAACATACTGACACTTAGCACTTGTTCTGTAGTACTGGGGACACTGCATCTGTGGACTTAGTGGTTGAATAGGCAGTTAGGTCTTTCTATTCACCACTTCTCCAACAGTTCTGACCCCAGTTATCTTGAAAATGGAAGTCTAGACACAGAAACAGTTCAGAAAAGAGGGGAGGGGATGTTAAAACTTTTGGGGACAAAAGTTCAGGGAGGAGGGGAGTGGTTACAGCTGTAACCCCAAACCACGTCGCCTCCACCGTTTTCGTCACACTGGTCAAGGCCAGAGTGCTATCGGGTAGAGGAGGGGTAGTTAGGACAGTCCAGCCACAGTCTGGAAGTAGCAGTCCAGCTGCGGAAATGACGAGGTTGGACGGTCCTAGGGGTAGAGACTAAGGGAAGGGATTGAGGGAGGTTAGGAAGATCAGCTAGGCTTGATAGGTTAGGTAGTCCCCATCAGTAGGTGGGATCCTAGGTGATCAGTGGGACTAGGGTGAGTCAGGCGGCAGCCTATTTAATGGCTGATCTTAGGTTATTGGATATTCTGGGTGAGGCTTTTGTGTTTATTCGAGTTTGGACCTTTATTGATTGTTGTAAGAAAGCTTGTGTGAAGAGTCCTGAGTAAGGTGCCTTGCAAAGGCCGTGTGATCAACTTCAAGAGGGGCTGTCCCCACTTCCGCCGTTCCCGTTCTGCAGAAACGCCATCACCACCGTTAAGTACGGCTGCAGGGGTGACCCCAGCGGTCAAGGTTACCCTATTTGTAGGTTACATACAAGGTTAGCCTTTCCCGGCAAATACTTGAGTGTGGGACGTATGCTTTGAAAATATCCCGATTTCAAATATCGTGTTTGCACCCGTGATAACACCTTTTGATCGAGGAAGTAAACCACCGGTTGGTGATCCGTGTAGACCGTCACACCTCCTTTGCATCCTTCGAGGTAATGCCTCCAAGCTTGAAGTGCGTGTGCGATAGCTCCAAGTTCCTTCTCGTAGGCACTATACTTCTTCTCTCCCGAAGAAAGCTTGCGTGATAGGAACGCAATAGGTTGGTTTCCACTTCCTTGATCTTGCATTAGGACTCCTCCAAACGCTTCATTACTTGCATCGGTTACCACCACGTACGGAAGCTCCGGGTCGGGTATCACAAGGACCGGTGCTTGTGAAAGAAGGGTCTTGAGCATCTTGAATGCTTGTTCTTCTTTCTCACCCCACTCCCACATTTTATCAAGCTTAGTCAAGTCATGTAAAGGACTTGCAATTCTAGCAAAACCCGGTATAAATTTCCTATAATACCCTACTAAGCCTAGAAAAGACCGAACTTCCGTCACACTAGTGAGTGGTTTCCATGCGTTCACCGCTTTGACCTTAGACTCCATTGGACTAATTCCTTGTTCACCCACGACATAACCCACGTATTCCGTTGAAGAAACCCCTATCGAACACTTACTAGCTTTCGCAAAAAGTTTGTAGTCCCGTAACCTTTTTAAGACTAGTTCTAAATGCCGATAATGTTCCTCTATTGAGCGAGAGTATATCAAGATATCATCTAAGAAAATAACCACGAAATCATCTAGGTAGTCCCCAAAAATATCTTGCATCATGGACATGAATTGGGCCGGAGCGTTAGTGCATCCAAAAGGGAGCACTAAAAACTCAAAAAGCCCGTACCTCGACTTAAACGCCGTCTTTTCTATATCCTCTTCTTTTACCGGCATTTGCCAATAACCGGATCGCAAATCTATTTTACTAAAAACCCGTGCTTTTCCTACCCTATCAATCAATTCTTCGGGTAAAGGAAGGGGATAAACGTTTTTCTTTGTGATTTTATTAAGCCACCTATAATCTATACACATACGAAGGCCCCCATCTTTCTTTGGAACGAATAAAATAGGCGCCCCGAATGGGCTCTCACTAGGCCTAATAAAACCATGTTCTAGCAAATAATCGATTTGAGTTTTTACTTCCTCTAACTCGGCCGGACTCAAACGGTAAAGAGGCCGATTAGGCGGTTCTTGATTTGGTTCTAACTCAATCGAAAATTCATGGCCTAACCGCTTAGGGGGTAAACCCTTCGGTAAATCCGTGCAAAACGTTTCCCTATGAGTTTTTAATATTTCCTTGATTTTCTCATCCTCAACCTTAGAAAGTAATTTTTCTAGATCCTCTTGATTCTTTTTCTCTTGATCTACTTCTCCCTCTTTTTCTTTTTCTTTTTCTTTTTCTTCCCGGGCTCTAACCACCACGACAAAGCTATTTTTCTGAATTTTCTTATTTTTCTTGTCCACACTATTCATAATACTAGCCGCCGAACTTGCGGATAGAAATTGCGGTTTTTCCCTTTGAGTTGATGGTTTATTCGTTGGTAACGAAATCCGTTTCCCTCGATAAAGTATCCTAAGCTCATTTGCATCAAAATCAATCTCCGGATTCCATTCCACTAACCATGGTAATCCTAAAATCAGTGGGTGTAATAATGTCGGAAAAACAAGTGCCGTAACAAGAAAAGAACCTTGCCCGCACTTCATCCGAAAATAAACTTTCCCTAAAATCTTTGTTTCATTCATATCCGCTACTTTCACCGTTTCCGTATGCGGATGTATAACCAAACCCATTTGTTCCGTTAATGTCTCGTCTATAAAATTTGCTGTAGCCCCGGAATCTACCAAAGCTAATTGTTTTATTCCATTCACTTTTATTTTTAATTTAATTCCAGAAAAATCTGTTTGAGGGTTTGTTGCACCTGAGGTTTCATCCTCCTTAGAGTCCACTTCAGTTTGCACACCCTTCTCCATCTCCAGTTTCAGCTCCTCCTTAACTTGCTCTTGAGGGGCTGGATTTTCTGACTTTTTATTACTTCTTTCCTCCACCATCACATCCTTGTGGAACTGCTCCTTTTTCTTCTTTGCTTGCTGCTGCTGCTGAGCTGACTCATCTTTCGTCTGCTCATCCACAGCCAACTTCTTTTTCTGCTGCTGCTGCTGCTCCTGAGTTGACTCATTTTTAGACTGCTCATCCACAGTCAACTCATCGATCTCCAACACTTCGATTTCTGCAGGGTTCGACCTTTCGACCCCCACGTCCTTAATCCCTGTCTGCTCGATCCTCTGATAATCCACCGTCGTCTTCGATAACTTCGATACAGGTCGAAGTTTAAGTCCATATTTCTGTAAAATTTTAATTTCGCCCCTGTGCACAGTTTTTCTGGGATGATCATTCCCCAGACTGTAATTTCGCGTTTTCTTTTCGCCAGCAGTTCCCTGTTCGAACCAAGGACCCTACAGGAAACTAATCGAAAGAAGCTAAGGAGTTTGAGGCAAGTGGGCACGGTGAGCCAATACGTACGCGAGTTCAGGACGCTCGCTTTTCGCGTTCCTGAAATGGCGCACGACGAAAAACACAGCCTCTTTTTGGAAGGCTTGGACTCGATCAAGGCGCAAGTGATGTGCTGGGCGCCTGACAGTTTCGAAGAAGCTGTTCTAGTGGCAGAAAGGTTGGGAAGCATAAGAGGAGCAGCTCGTGGCCGCACTTTCTGGCGTGGACGTGGATCTGGACGTTTTTCTGGAGGTGGACGATTTACTGGTGGACGTCAGAGAAATACTGTGGGAGCCGCTCAAGCTCAAGGTTGGAGTTCTACTCGAGGTCGTGGAAATCGAGGTCGTGGAGGTCGAGGTTTGGGTGGAGTTCGCTGTTTCTTTTGCAAAACGCAGGGACACATGGTTGATTCGTGTCCTAAGCTGGCGGAGGCGAGAAAGGCTTTAAAAGCCTAGGCGAGTCGAACACTTCCTCAGTTCGAACTCGCGTGAAAAAGATGGTGGAGCTTTGGGGCCTGGGGAAGCCAATCGAAATTGCTGCAGTTCGAAACCGTTTTGGTATTCGACTGCTGCAGGTGCGTCGTGGGACGACGAAGGACGACGAAAAGGGCGAAAATAAAAACGAAAAAGAGGTTGGAAACGAAATAGAAAGTCGAAAACAGCTCCGAAACCAATGAAACGAACCCGCGAGGCCTTAGGAAAAACCCTCGGTCGACACTTTTGAGGTGACTTGAAAGAGTGATTACAAAAAGAGTTAACGTCCGTTTTATATCGTGGCCTAGAGTGCTCCGTCGACAAGGTGAATAACCTTGGGCGGTGTGGTCGAGGGTTCGATTCCCCCGGAGCACATGTGTGTGTGTTGAGTGTTTGAACCCCTAACGCTAGAGGGGTAAGAGGAAGCGTTTCACTTGGACCAGCATCGACGCGACCCTCACCACAGGCGCCGATGCCCTCTCGGTCGGACGACCTGCGCAGGAAGCTTCCGAGGTTGCGCCGACGGTTCCACCGTCCCAGCCATTGCAACCTAGTGGCGACGGGACGAACGAGGGATCTCTTCTATCACCAACGGAACTCTCTGGCTTCCTGGCTACTCCGCGCATCCTTCCACCACCCGAGACCACCACCAAGCCACGTCCAGTGACGCCAGTACCTCGTCCCGACACATGCGCCAGCAGTGAGGACGAGGGACCACCAGCGGTGTTGGGACAGCCACTTCCAGTGACGTCTCCAGTTCCAAACCGTCCCAGGACAAAGCGCAATCGCATTGTGGACCCCCGCAGACTACGCCATGGGAAGTTCGTCATGCCAGTCCCAGTGGCTACCGAGACGGTCATCCAGGACGAAAGTGGGGGAACGTCCATCGACACGACTTCCGCGCCACAACCGGCGAATACTCCAAAAGCGACTCCAAGCACCCCAACGGCGACCACGACGACCCGGACTCCAACCCAGGTTACTGGCGGACCAGCGGATGGGGGGGGCATCCCCATATGTCCTGCGTGCTCGGCCACGGGGAGGCCGGTGAGGGAGCTCTACGACCGAGTGATCGGTTGTGGGAAGCACCTCACGTGCCTTTCCCATAACGCCGGCCTCCGCCTGGCCGCGCGCGCCGTACGGTTCCACCGTCAGGACGGGTTTTTCCCGGAACCGGAGGATATCCTTCAGGACTCGCGTACCCCGATGCTTGGGGACGACGTTGCTTTGGTGCCTGGCTTGGACGAACCATTTCCCGCGAGCGAGTGTCCGGCCTGCTACAAACGCGAGCTCGGTACGGAGTGGACTGGCCGTTTAAAGGATATCATAAACGGCTATGGGAAAATGTATTACGATCGCACCGGCCTCGAACCCCCTCACGTTCCTAAAGGGGGGTCGCGCAAAAGACGCGCACAGGGGGCACCGGAGTGACTTAATTGGTTTTCTTATTGTTGTTTGGTTTCGTTCGGTATTCGGTTCGGGGTTTTTCGTTTCGTGGGTTCTTTTGTGAAAGCGTCGGGGACGCTGGGGAACGGTTTTCTTTATTGACTTCTTTTTGTGAGTGAATTCGGGTTGAACAGTATCGAACAGAATTTCGGTTTATTCTCTTGTGCAGAAACACTGGGACTGGTTGGGACAAACATTCGAACAGGTTATTGGGTTATTTTTGTGTAAGGATTATGGAGATGAACTGTCGGCTTCGCGGGACGCGAAGTCGTTGGGGGGGGAACTAGTTGATATGAACCTCTGACTCATCAGTCCGTCCAGAAGATACAGCTGGACGGGGACGGTTCGAGATGTGAGATCTCGTACCGTCCCAGAGGCCATATAACGCGGACCAGCGTTCCCCACCGCAGTTCTTTCCTTTTTGCAAGTTAACTCTCGTCTTCGGTCTGTGACCTCAAACGTTCATATCAGCATGCGTCACACGCTCTACGATTTATTCACTGCCCATTCTTACAACAGGGTTCTCAAGTCGAAAAACCCAGCGTTTTTTGGGGGGGGACCTTGTGCCAAATCGTGTGCAAAATGTGAAAGATTAATTCTTATTGCACAAAATGTGGCCGCGATAACACTGAAATATTTTAGAGATGCTGATCTGAAAATTGTGCCAAGAAAAAGAACCAATTTACAAAATTGTGAATAAAAAGTGTCAATATTATTGCTGGAACTTTGGTGGTATGAACCTTGGAAACTCAAACTATGAAGAAGGCAAGCGACCCCTTCTACAGGGCGTTCCCCTCGAGCAGCCGCCAGAGAAACCAATCTGCTTGTCTCACTCGTCGAGTCTGTCGATGGTTCCTCCTGAGATCTCCACGAGCAGAAGAGTTCAGAAATTCATCCGTTTGGTGTTCGTTTTAGATTGAGACTCGGCCTCCGTAAGGACAAGCTTGTCCTCGCACAAGTCATCCTCCACAACAGATCATAACGCCTGCTTTGGCCGGGACATCCAGCTGTGGGATAGACAGGTCCCTTCCAGCAACTGCAAGTGCAGAGAGACACTTCTTGGAGGTTATGGAGGGCTGAATAGTGTTTTTTGCAGTGAGGCACTCGTTTCTGACAAAAAAACCTGTAAGCTTTGATTTAACTCAGCCACGCAGGCTGTTTCTTGGTGTACGGAAGAGTTTCCTATTCACGGAAGCCAGCCAGCTCTGGCCTCCACACCTTTGGAGCGCCAACCCTGTCTGGCAGTCGTGAGCGCTTTCGTGCAGTCTTCTGAAGCTGGTTGAAAGTGTGATTCATGCATGCCATGTTCAAATCGCAAGAAATTCACGAATAAGTGTGACCCTTTTCAGCAAGAAAGAGTCGAGAATGATCTGAGGTGCACGAAAATTGAACCACGCTTATTCGAGAACAAATGCCAACTTGAGGAGAAAAGATATGAACACGACTCTACGCTTTTTCTTGCTGTTTTTATTCTTGGCGAGCTGCTGCTACGCCCAAGTCTCGACTGGTGCGATTGTTTTTGCCAGCAAGGGCGCTTGCCATCGAACCCTGTCGTCAATAGTTACTCGACAGTCGTGCAAAAGAAAAGAGCTAATAGAACTGTTTTTTAAGCGAAAAAAGAAAACAATTCCTTCAATCCTTTCGCCGTCTTTTTACGCAGTGTTCTTCAGTTCCTTAGGTTTTTGCACTTCTTACAACCTCGTCTAGCGAAAAGGGTGTATGTTGATGGAGAGTGCACACTCCAGGATTTGAACTACAGGTTTCTATCATTGTTCCTTTCACCACATAGCTTCTGCTTTTATCAAGTGTCAATTTGTTTTTTTGATCAATGCTAGCTGGTTCTGCATACTCACAATTAGATCTTACAGCATTGCATAGAAGGGAAATTCCCTTCCAAAAACACCTGGAAGTGGAAATCAAATGAGGGCCACGTCTTCTTTCCTTCTGTACAGCTGGTCGACCAGTGCAGTTTTCCATTCAATCATAAATCATGATATATCTGCCTTGGACCCCTCGAATCAATTCTTTTCACATAGCAAGCCATAAAGGTCAACACACTCGTGTCAGACTATCAGCATCGAATCGAGCAGACAAAGCATATCCTCCCCGCTCTCTGTTTTTGAACTGTAAGTTTAAAACACTTTCTTTTTGTTGCAGGATCGAGTGGAGTACCAACAATCAATGTGGAAATCGGACAAGATTCCATCAAAAAAGCCACCGAGAATATACCTGATGGGGGGCTCATAAATTTGATCTACAATGATGGAGATATTTTGAAAGAAGATATCCGCCTGTTCCACCGAAATATCACCATCAAGGGGCAAGGGAAAAATGGCCCCAGATTATTTGTGGACCCTAAAGTGGGGGAGGAGTTGGGGGGGGTGTTTTATATCGTGTGAGTATGTCTTGCTACTCCCAATTTCCTAAACTTCAGTGTATATGTCTTTGAAAATATTGTCTTAACGTGCACAATAATGAAAGCTTATTACTAGTATCATTTATTTTTTAAATTATATTTTTCAAATATAATTTATTCAGACTGACATTCCCATTATGCACTATACAACTCAGTGATATGGGCCTATCACCATCATTATCATCATTGCTTATCTATATGGTTAATTTACTATATTCTTTCCATCTTTTTCTGGAGGGGTTTGAGGGGTATATACATATCAGAATTGAAAGGGTAGAAGAAATTTTCCCCATAGAAATCATGAACAAAAACATTAAAGAATAACGAGGGGAATGTAAAAAGTATCTTTGTGCGGGGGCACACCTGTCGCAATCCCTTTCACGAACAAACGAAACGATAGAAAGGAGAAAACAATTCAGATGGGTGGGTCTGGAAAAAGGCACTTGCAGTGCTCAAAATCTGCAGGAAGTGTTCTGGTGCGATTGAATTGAATCGAATTGCTACTGTCTTTCAAAGGTCATTTGGAGTTCTGAGGATCATGGACTTGAACATCGTGGGGTACCCCAATCATGTCATGCTGGTTGAACCATCTTACTTAGCAACCACAACTGTCACAGGAACGCTGGAGGTGAGTTCTACCCGATAAAAGCAATTCATAATTAGTCATCTATCTTTTTCCCCTATTTTCAGGACAAAAGTGGTAGCATAATCGTTTATTTTATCAATGGGTGAGATATTATGCACAAAAGCCATTCTTTCCATCAGAGAGAAGCTGATGAAAAGACAAAGTGGCCAAATCTGTTTTCTGTTGTTTTTTCTCAAATTACCATGAGGAAATTGGATGGTCTATCTGTTTATCTCATTCCCTCCATACTAACATCATTTTTCTGTCACATTTAACTTCTTAAGAAGTCACCCCAATCAGATTCGAATGTAACTCAAAAATGCCAAATGAAATCAATGGCAGTTTTTGCATTTGCCTGTCTTTGGGATTTCGAGCTTGAGAGGAAATATCGAGTTGATTGGCTTGCAATGTATCCTTTCTTCTTTGCACCTCAAATTTCGTTTGGCTGGGCAGAAAAAACACACACACATAGAAAATAGAGACCTAAGTGAATCCACACTTGAGGTGCCGGAGATGTTGATCATGTGTTGGACCTTGAGGTCAAGTCAAGGTTCTGAGGCAGTTGTTTTGCGATGTTATTATTGTGTGTTTGGCAAGGATTGCTCTTTGACACTGTGTGTTTCAGTAACCGCTAGCCCCATCGTGCTCGCAGGTGATATCCTGCCGCTTTGCGAACATCGATCAAGACGTTATCTACGTGATCCCAGATGTTGGGACATCTTTCTCCAATCTGGTGGTGAAGGATTGCGAGTTCATCGAGAACTCAGGCGCCATTGTGGTCGACAGCCAATTCCAAGCTGGAGTCGGGGACGACCGGAGCATATACATCGCGACCTCGAGCTTCGTTAACCACTCCAATACCGTCCTTGGATTCCACGGTTTATCTCGGGGCACTGGCGTGCCACAGGGCAGGGGTCCTCCATCAGTGAATATCATGGATTGCAACTTCACAGACAACCAGGTTGGCGCGATCAGTGCCACGAACGTCGGGAGGATGAACATCTATCGATCGAATTTTCTGAGGAACCGAGTAGAAGAAGAATTTTCTCTCGGTGGCGCCGCCAGCGTGTCGACCTGTGATCACTTGGACATAAACGAAACAAGTTTTGAGGAAAACTCAGCTGTAGATGGCGGAGGAGCGCTGTTTTTGTCCATAGTTCGAATATTGAAAATCCGTTACACATCTTTCACCGGCAATTCTTGCGAAGGGGAAAGCGGGCTCGGCGGAGGCTTGTTCTGGGAGGACCACGAAGAAGGGAAAGCTGTTGGAAGGATAGACTTCAGGCTTCGGTGGTCGGTTGACATGGAAAACTGCACGTTTGTGAATAACAAAGCTTCTCGGGGAGGTGGGTTGCTGGCATTGGGAAGGAACGAAAACGGTTTGGTGTTCGGAGGCTTCAGAGTCGTGAAGTCGCTTTTCCAAGGAAATGAAGCCAAAGAAGCAGCGGGAGGGATCGGTTTCGTGTCAGATTCGGCACTCAGACTGGGAACGACTACCTTCCGTGAAAACAAAGCTGACCGTGGTGGTGGTATGGCGATGAGATTGAGCGGAGGTAATTTAGCAGAGCAACCGAGCACTTTCTTTCTTCTTTTCAAGTTTCTGGCGCTGAGCTTACCGATACACGTTCTACAGCAAGACGCCTAGATCGCTTTTGCGTTTATTGCTGATCTTAGCTGCCACGTTCTATCGCTGATTGTGTAGTGTGACGTCGTGACGGCTTTTCCCTCAGCTCTAGATTGATTGGGAGGTTTCTCGTCACAGTTCATATCCGACGACTTTCAAAACTCAACTTGAAGATCCGCAAGGATACATCTTTTTATCCCAAGTCCTGTTTCTCGTGGATGTGTAGCGTTCGGCGCCGAGTCATTCTGTTTGGACGTTTCGCAGTTACCAGTATGGACACAGTCCATTTCCATAACAACACTGCGAAATCGGCTGGAGGCGGTATTTACGCTTTGAGTCTACGAAGCTTGCGGGTCAAGGATTCAGACTTTACGAACGGTCTAGCCAGCGAAGGAGGAGCGATGATGTTGGACGGGGTTCAGCAAACAGAGATCACTGGAACGAACTTCCGAAGCAACCGGGCCACCTTGGGTGGTGGTCTTGTGCACGTCGGCAGGAGCTTGATTCTAAACAAGTTGACACTGGTCGATTGTGCTTTCACTGCGAACGTCGCCTCGACGTTGCTGGACTATCAGAACCTGGATGGTTTAAGGGGGTCTCTGAAAGGTGGCGGTGGCGCTCTGGCTTTGATTGCACTTGAAAATCCCGACAAGGGGTCGATCGACGCCCATGTTCAGAAGACAGACTTCGTGCGAAACGAGGCATACAGTGGAGGTATGGGGGCTGTTTCAGTAATTTCTGGTGCATGGAAAGTTTCTGGCAACTTCCAGGAGAAACTCTTTTGATCCAGTTCAAAGTTGCAATGCAAAAATCAAGGCAGCTATACTGTGATCGATGGGCCTTCGCTGAACTCATTGGGGAGCTTTCCAAAAAGTGGCAACCGTCTAATAAGCACGAGCTGATCATTGTTCTTTACATCAGCTCATTGTTTTACTTTTTCAACTTTTCTGTTCTGCGTTTTATGCAGGTGCGCTGTTCGTGGCGACAAACAAGGGTTCGGCGTTCTCTGAACTCAGCATAAAACTAGCAGACTGCAATTTCGATCAAAACGCGGCGGAAGAAGCTGGCGGCATCATGTTGGTCGATAAAATCGAAGGGATTGAAGTCCAATGCGGATCTAAAGGGGGTTACAAATCGTTGAACGACCTTTTCCCTGCCTTCTGTCCAAACTGGAGCACCAGAGCTTTGCCGAACGCGGATGGGCCCATTGACAAGAATTCCAAAGAAAACAGTAAGAAGTTGGCAGCAAAAGTTCCATTCGGAGAGGTGGTTGCGAGTGCTCTTGTCGGCAGGCTGATGGCCAGTCCAAACAAAACCACCGGAAATTTGAGCGGAAAACCTGTGGCAGAGATAGTGGTGTATCCCTTCGATTTGTTCGGCCAGATGATGACCTCCACGATTCTTGGACGTCCTGTTGAGGTAACAATATATCAGCAGCATCAGTGCCAGTAAGAACTTTGATCTGATAATTTCTGAACTGGAAAGAATGTATCAATCCGCCAGTGGAACTGCCAAGGAAAAATAAAATTCAATACACCGACTCAGAATCCACATTATTTTTCACTGTAATTTTCTGAATTTTTTTGTGGGCATCACTGTTTTAATCCAGGTGCAATCAGTAACGGATCATCCGAACTTGACCTTGACTGGAACAACCGTCTCCGATGCTGTGAATGGTGCAGCAAGTTTCAATCGACTCACAATCATCGGGGACCCAGGGAATTACACGCTCAACATGACTGGCCATTTAGTCGGCAGCCTTGCATCAAAAAGGGCCTCCGTCCAGCTGGTTGCTGAGCTTCGAGAATGCATCGTGGGGGAAGTGGCACAAGACAACAGCCTCTTCGGCTGTTTGCTGTGCTCCAACGGGCTGTACAGTTTCAACAGGAAGAATTCCACATGCGATGCTTGCCCCAAATATGCAAACTGCTCAGCATCGATCGGGAGTGAAGGGGTTCTGGAGCGTCAACCCGTTGTGCCGCTGAATGGATATTGGCATTCGACTCCATTCTCCATTCAGATGCATCTGTGCCTGAGCAGCGATGCTTGTGATTTTGAGGGGAGGATCCAAGCTTTGCAAACTACTGAGGAGCCGGGCACCGGGCAATGTCGTCCGGTAAGGCTGAAGAGTCTGAAAAACTGTCTTACTGTAATTGAGAAAAAGAATTAAAGTCAAAAATGTGGGTGGATGGCAGGCTTTCATCTGTTATGTGTACCTGATCAAAATGAGGTGAATAAATTGGTGTAGAGAAGTCTGTTTGTCAAAAAACACATTTTGCAGTTGAGGAGAAGGGGGGGGGGGGGGGGGGGGGGTACGCTAGGCTGTGACTGACTGGTTGACACCTTGCCTTCAGGGTCATCTGGGCATATTATGCGGAGCTTGCGAAAAAGACTACGGCCATTCGAGTGTCGGTGAATGCACCCGATGCCAGGCAACCTGGATATACACCGCACTCATCAGTTTCACGATGCTTCTGTCCCTGTTCCTGGTCATCGCCACCCTTCGTGGAAATCTGTTGACGGAGCGCCGCCAAGACGTGTTCGAAGCCCAAGGCTTTTCCCTGCACATCCCCTTGGCAGAGATCAGCTGTATGAATGAAGAACCGCAGGCTGAGAAATCACAAGCCAGCAGTCGGGAAAACACCAAGCCACAGGCCATCGGTGGCAGACACAGTCAGACTGTGGGGGATCAATCGCCTGGGGAGGGGTCGAACGGAAATAGCAAAGTGCAGGAAGGTGGCAGGGAAACTGTGGAGGAGCACGTGAATGTAAGTGGGTGTTTGGACAGCCAACCAAGTCCAGAGAAACCGGACGCTCTGATTGAGGAAACAGTTCAAGTACACGTGAAAGTGAGCAAGGCCCCCGACGGTTGCGACAGTCAATCGAATGCAGAGAAATCACATGGAAGCAACGGGAACAGAGTCTACGTACATGTGAATGTGAGCAGGGCCAACAAGCGTTCCAACAGTCAATCAAACAGGGAGAAATCGGTTCTGGGAAGAAATCGTTCAAGTATTCGGGCACATGGAGATGGGCCTACCCTTCAGGAAAGGCAGTCGGTTAGGGACAATGGTGTGTCTTTGGCAGCCACTTCAGTGATGGACCGTGCGACTCTCGGGGAAAATAACGGTGAAATCGACGATCCTGGTTTGAAGGTGGCAGAACTGATCAAGGTGTGTTGTGTAGTGCATCTCTTGTTTTCTGCTCGAATGAGGTGGCTGAACGGAGGGGAGTCCTCCATTTGCTTCTGTTTTGCTTTCGTGTCTGTGGAAATTCAGTTTCTGCATTTCACCTCCACTTGTGCACACCAATAATGAAACCTGTAGCAGGCCAGAAAACATACTGCCCTTGAGTTCTGAATGTACCCAGTTCCTTGAGTTGGAAAAGGGAAATTAGGTTGTGTGTGTGTGTGTGTTTTTTGTGGGGCAGATCATGATCAATTTTTCTCAAGTCACAGGCACGGCTTTTATCATCGACTTCGACTGGCCGGACAGTATCAAACAGATGGTGGGAGTTCAAGGTGAGTCGTGTCGGTTGTCTCTAGAGTGCACATCTCGGGAAACCTGGACGAAACCAAAACTGTTTTTTTTTTCCTCTCTTCTGGATGTGTGCATGCGCTTGGTATAGACTGTGCGTCTGTGGCGGCATAGGAAGTTGATTTCTGTTCTCGCAACTTTCAGATATGGTTTCAGCAACGAGTGCAGCGTGGACGGCAATCGAATGCGCAATGCCGGATGGCTCAATGGTGACCAAGTCGATGTCTGCGTTGCTCCTCCAAATGTCGACCCCCATAATCATGTCTGTTCTCCTCGTGTGCTTCTGGTTTTGCCGGGCCGCTTACATCCACCTCAAGATAACACCCTTGAATTTCAAGGGTTACCTGTTTCCTCGTCTGCTGGTCTCAGCCTGGAGCATTGTGTTTTTCTTCTACGATTCGTGGACGGAATCGTTCATGAAACTGATGTATTGCCCGAGCGTGGACGATTACAACGAATCTCGACCTTACTTCGAGTTTTCTACCGCAACTTCGCGGGTGTGGGCTCAAGACACCGCCGTCACGTGCTTCAGCGGCGTCCACCAAGTTCTGTTTTACGGCATAGGCTTGCCTGGATTGATAATTTTTTCCCTTGGAGTTCCTTTGGCGATGTTCGTGTTCATTGTGTACAACCGACATCGATTGACGAACCCGCTGTTCCGCGCTTTCTACGGGTTCATGTACTTGAACTACGATATTGAGTACGCGTATTGGGAGAGCGCGATTATGGTGAGGAAGGCGCTGATTGTAGGCATCGCGATTTTGGCCCATTCGCTGGGAAGGGGCTTGCAGGGGGTTCTGATGTTCTCAGTCGTGTTTGGGGCCGTCGTTGCGCATACCATCACAAGACCACTGCCTCTGGATCTGTTGGACAACATGGAAACGTGTTCTCTGGGGACCACAGGTAAGGCTGCTGGTTGAGGGACTGCCACAACTGTGCAGCTGGGCGATACAGACTTGAGAAAAAAAGGTTTCCACGTATCCAGTGCTTGTTGGTATTGCGTCGCTCTATTGTCGTTTTCAAGAAACGGGACAGCGAGGTTCTCTAGTATGATACGTTTTTTTTGTTGCGACTTGCAAGCGTTTTTTCAGGACGATGACCTGGTTTTGCTCCTATGTTGTGCTCGCAGCCTGCACCTTTTTCTCAGCGGCGCTTTTCAGCCAGCCAAACTTGTCTCGGGTCGGGCGTGTGCTCCTTTCCATATTCGTTTATGGCATAAACGTAGTTTTCGTGTTGCACTTCACGGTAACTTTTGTGCGCGCGGTCCATGAGTACGTTATCAGCTACAAGGAGGAAGACGAAGAGATGACTCGAGAAGCCCCCGGGGAAAACGTCGGGTTTTCACAGAAAGTGTGGTACTTGGTCGTCACTCGTCCCTGGAAGACTGTGAAGAGATATCTACGAAAACTTGTTCCAAGGAGAGCTGCTTCGTGACACAGATCCTTGTGTGAGGAAAGATGGGAGCACACACACCCCAAGCGCGTGCAGACCAACTCTGAATAAAACAGCGACCTGTCTCCTGTTTCTTTTTTGGGGGCGTTGAAGGACTCCCTTGTTTCTTCCTATTCGTTGTTCGCGCACAATTTTGACGGCGTAACGTTTCCCGGTTCTTCAGACTGGGGACCTCCGCTGTATCATTGATTTGGGTAGATTGATTCCGGCTAGGGCATGCTGAGGAATTTTCAAGAGGTTGTTTTAGGATTGTGTCTTAGCAACCACCTGACATGTCGATCATGAAAGGCACTGTCGTTTCATTAGGCTCCAGCTTGACAGAACTTGATTGTGCAGTTTTGAACAGAAAAGAAATAGTGTATTGAAAGAACCCCTTCTTCATTAAGATATCCTCTCATTTTTGTTGAATATTGCTAACAAGGCTGGACCGTTTTCGAAGTAGAAAAGCATGGGAAGCTCGGTCGAATGGTGGCGTGCAGGAGCACTGTATTGTATGGCCCATCGTTCCTGTGGTGATTTGGGGGGGTTGTCTGTGCTGCGCACAGACAGTTATGTGTATATGTGGTGACAGGACCTCTTACACCACTTGGAGGGACTGTCATTTTGTTCTTTTTTTGACACAAACCCGTGTTCTGTTCTGGCGAAGAATTGTAAACTTGATATCTTTTGGTGACATGCATGTTCTGGACCCTCCTATGTTTCTAGCCCGCTTTGTCGCTGCATCGTTTGTCTTCGTTTCGTTTTGTGGTTTGTTTTGTGTATTATTGGAACGAAAAAGAACTGGCGGTCTCCCACTTTTCATTGGAAACACTGTAGTGATTTTTCCCCAAGGTGCACTCACGCTCAATACCTTTCCTGGGGTGCCGAATTCTCACTCGCGGTAAGGTGCATCATAACCAATAACAATGTTGCAACAATTTTGCAACCTAGTCTACAAACCCTGCAAAAACGGGTCCCAGTCCTAACATAAAACCACACCATGGGGCATCTCCTGGGTGGCGGCTATCCTGCTGTGTGAAAGTATGCTCCATTTGTCGTCAGAAGAGAAGATTCTCAAAGGGTGGTTTCAGGAAACCTTTGCCCCCTGTCGTGGGGTTCATCGAACCAGGCCGGGGCGCCCTTGGGGATGATTGCATACCAATTGAGCTTCTGGTGGGTGGTGTAGTAGTGCATTTTGACGTGCGCCATGTTGACCGATTCAGCAATGCCAGGAGTCTGGTAAACGTCTTTGACGTATTCGCGCAGATTGGGACACTCCCGCACCAGCCTCTTGTTGGCTTTGCAGAAGACGGCGTACAACTGTTGAATCGAGAACACTTTTTGTTGTCAAAACGCATGTCCAGAAACAGAAGGTCTTTTTTTAATTTGAAACGGCTAAACCACATGTGGTTTAACCGATTTGAATGTACATTCAAGATGTGCTCAACGTGTTGCGAACTGGGTGGCGGTGCTCACCTCATCGAATCTCACCAACGTCACAAACAGTCTGATGTCGGCAGTAGTGAGTTGGTTCCCCGCCAAAAAGCGGCGCGAGCCTAAAATCTCCTCGCACTTGTCCAATCCATCGAAGACCTCACTGGGTCCCACACAAAATGCACACAGAGTGCTGAACGTCCAGAGTGGTCGTATGCAACCCAACGTTTAGCAAGACTTGGGAAAATACGCAACTAGTCTCTATGAACATCAATCAACTTATGCTCGGTAGTCACGAGCGCAACACCTACTCAAAAGCAAGGTCGTATGCCGCTTGGGTTTGCGCGAATCCACAACGATACACCCCATCGTTGATGCTGCGATACACCCACTCATTTATAGCGTCGATTTTGTCTTTCTGATCAGCAGGGCAAAGGTCGATGTTTGGATGCTTGGCCCACGCGTTGAACTGCGAATTGAGCATGTCCAAAATATCGCCGCTGTCGTTGCTGACAATCGTCCCGTTCTTTTTGTCCCACAACACTGGGACGCTGTACTTTCCTGTGAGCAGCAGTCAGCCACGTTCAACAGAGCACGGGTTGAGATGTATAAACATGAAACGTAGCACCGGTTTAGTACGGATCTCAGGCGGCACTGTGGCGATTTTAAGCTTCCTGTTTTTTACAGCACCTGAAGTGTCGTTAACTGCTTCATAGAGGTCTCGGATGAATTTCGCACCATTGACAGTGTCTGGAATGCAGTCGTCCGCCGGGAAAGCCCCGATCCCTGTTTGAACACGATTTCCACATTGATTTCAAATACAACACCATCCCCGTGGCACAGATTTTCCAGGCCCAGCATTTTCCAACCAACCAATAATTACAATATGGCAAAAAGGCGCCATCATCCCCCCCCAATGCCAGAAACACCCCAGCATCCAGGAAACCCAAAACCTCAAACTACGTTGAAGTTGAGATGGGGAACATTATTATCTTCAATTCAAGGAAAGTTTTTTTATCAAAACAACAAAGCAACAAAAGAAAAGAGTGACGCGCGCGCTTGGAGCCCTCGAAAGATATGACACAAAAAAGGTGTGGAGAGAGCGCTCACCGTTCGCGTTCGAAAGGGGGGGATCTTGCGGGGAGGCGAATGCCCATCCGATGTGCTCGTCCTTCTCGGGCCGGGTGCGTTGCCAGGTCGGATGAACAACAGACATCCCAATGCATCCATCGAGTCCCTTTAAACACCCGTCTCAGAAAACACTAGCTTCACCGTGCACGCGCTCAAACAATTTTGCGTTGTGTTGGAGACCGGCGATTGAGCTCGAGGATCCTTTTCCGGAAAAAACTTACCTTGAGGTGGAAGGCGGCCACGCACCGGCTCGACCATGGGCAAGCATACGAAACGTACAAATGATATCGATCTCCTGGCACCGCAATTTTTTTGTGGAATTTTTTTGCAACAACACAACGCTTCAGCGGGGCCCTTCTTCAGAAATACCACCACAATCGAAGTGATATTCGAAAGGCACTTACCCTCCGGGCTGAAGCGACCACCCGGCTGAACGAAATTCCTATATGCTGATCCGCTGCGTTTCAACTCTCCCCCGCTTCCGATTTCTTGCAACGTGGAGTGAGCGCTCATCCTCAGACCCCAGCCGCCAGTTTTTGATATTCAACAGCGACCGATTTCTTTTCGTTTTCAAAAATAGCGTTGTGCCCGCCGTGAATGACCTATCTTTCTTTTTGTAGTTCTCCCCAAGGGCGATATCCCGTAAGGTTTACCGTGGGAGTGCGTGAGGTGTGGTGTTGGAGCACCACCGTTGAAAGGAGGTTTGAGGTGGGCGTCGGGTTTCTGTGTAAACCATGACAAAAGCTTCGCGGCGGTTGGTGAATACGTACCAGCTGGCGAAGTCCCACCACACCCATGTCAGACATAGGTGCATGCAGCCCTCACCTTCTCCGGAAAACTACAGGGGAAGGTCCCCCCCCTCTCCATCCAATTTTCGAACGCTTACGACGACTTGGCGGATAGAATTCCGAACGAAAAAATTACTTTCGCTTCTTTTTTGCTTTTTTTCCTAAGAAGTGCGAAGCACAGATGGAGTGCTGGAGGAGGTTCGCGCAATGTGCGGGTCGATTCGCGGCGAGTCTGTGTGGCAGACCTGCGGGGAGGGACTACTCCTCCGAGCGCGAAGGTTTGCTGAACGACGAGCAGATCCGGTTGTCCCCGCTCGAGGAAGGTCTGCAGCTGCAGGATTCCGATCGCCAATACACTTTGGTGATGCGTCATGGTCAAAGGATCGACGAGGTGGACGACGAATGGTTGGAAAGAGCGGAACGTCCGTGGGATCCCCACCTAACGGAGAAAGGCCGCATTCAGGTTAGAAACAAACGATACGATTTTTTTTTTAAGCCTTCGCTGTACCACCTTCTTTCTTCGAATAATTTTGTTTTCAAATATATATATATATATATTTTATATATATTATTTTATGGCAATTTTTTTTTTGAGGGGGGGGGGGGTAGCGAAATCCTGGGCAAATGACATTGGATGTTTCTGAGTCCACATTTTTGGTTGTCAAAAAACCTGATTTTGCTTATGAATTAATTCCGTCTTTCTCGTATTTTTTTTTGTCAAATGGGCGTTAGTCCACAGGATATATATTTTACTACTATGCTTCATCAACAGCTAGTCAGTTCAAATTTCAAGTTTATCATTGAACAGAGAAATTCACTGTATAAAGATGATTGTCCTTCTTTACATTGAAATCTTGAGTTTTAAAAAATGAAGATTAAAAATTAATTAAGATTCAATCCTTATTTTTTCTCATCCCTTGTAAAAAAAACATGCAGGCTGCGAGCTCGGCGGCAGAGGTCCGCGATTTCAACATCGATTACATCATCACCTCCCCGTTTCATCGATGCTTGGAAACCAGTTCTCAAATTTTGGTGGGGTTGGGAATGAACCTGGATAAGCTGGTGGTGGATTGCGAAATGTGCGAGGTGGGTTGGAAGCCGGAAATTTTTAAAAACTGAATATGTTCTATATATATATATGAACAAATGGGATGTGAAAAAAACACAACAGGTAAAAAGAATCAACCCACCTTTTGGTCGACGTTTTCAACCCAGAAAATGTTTTTTTTTCTTTTTTTTTTGGGGGGGGGGAGGAAGCTTTGAGTGAATCCATGGACATCAGTGTGAATTCTCATTGATTATTCTTTTCGTTTTCTTCTTGCGTTTTGAACAGATTATAAATCCACGAACGATGTACTTTGGGGGAGGGATGTTTCCCTCTGGCAATCCAGAAACCTGGATGTGGAATGGAACGCCCATAGAAGAGGCTGTTCAAGAATTTATCAATTCAGGTGAGAAAAAACTGCAAAATGAACAGCGGGAAAAAAAAAAAAAAAAAAAAGCTAGAAACGAAAGTGGTGAGAAGGAAACTGTTGGATTTTCCTCGGACAAGAAATCGAAGCCTATTGATTTATCATTTTTGCAGGTTCCATCGATTTTATTTATCGCATTCTTATCCTATGTGTTTATGTATTTTTTTGATTTACAAAAAATAAACAAAGAGCGATTTCCGTTAGTTCAATTTTTTTTTTTCCTGGGTCGGACGAGGCAATCAGCAAAAAAATTTTAAAGGAGATTTTGACGAGCAATGTGAAAAATGAGTTGTGAATAATTGGTTTCTTGTTTGATTTGTATTGTTTGTGTAGTTTTATTCATTTGTTTATTTATTTTTATGTGGTAAAAATAGAACCGAGTTTGGAGGGGGTGTCAGGAAAACCCAAGATTTTGGGGACGCACATGCCTGAGCATATCGAAACAGTTGCAGAAGCCATCAAGAGATATTCCCTAGCCATCCAGGTTTGTCTTGATTTTTTTTATCTGTCATTTTAGGCAGGTTTCTGAAAAAAACAAAATTTACTATTTGTTTTTAGATTTACTCCTAAAAAAGAAATTAAAAAAATGATAACCATGCATTTGTTCATAAAGCATTGGGATCCTGGAGACCTGTCGAAAATTATTCTTTTTCCAAGATTTATATAGATATAATGTTGTTTTTTGTTGTTTTTTTCCGTACTTTGTATGATTGTATTCATGGAAAATATCTGGAAGCAACCAAAAGAAAAACAGAAAGAAATATAATGCAAGTGCAAAATACATTTCTGGAAAATTTGGTTTCGTTTTGTTTCGAATTTTTTCTCCTGCATCGATATAATAACTTCCAGTAGATATATATACACCGCTCAATTTTCTTTTTCTTTTTTTTTCACTTTTTTGTTCCTATCTTTGAATTCTATCTTTGAAATGACATTCATCACCATTTTCTTCTTTTTTTCTGGATTTGTTTATTCAATGAATTATTCTTTTTTGTTTTACTCAGCGTTTGTCAGACTTGTACTGCGATTCGAACATTCTCATCGTTACTCATGGGGAAGCCCTGAGGGCATCCGTCGTCAAAATCGCCCCCAAGTTGAGCGTCTATGAAACAAAACACACCAGTTTCACCACCGCCAACAGAAAACCCATCCACAGCACCAAAAACTCGAAACGAAACGCTTGGCGAAGGGTCAGGGATGCCGCACAAGAATGGGAATTAGTCACCGAAAACGGAACGACAGGGGTTTCATGGTTGTGAAGGGGAGAAAAAAAAACCCAAAACAGGATTATGCAAAAAAGAAAAAAAAAACATTCCAAAATTGGTCAGTTTTTCTTTTTTCTTTTTTGAGGTGCGAGAAGGGGAAGGGGGAGGGGGGGTTCCTTTTTGATCGGGAGAAATTCAAGATGGAAATGAAAAAAAAAAACGAAGGGCAAGCAGTCCGTTTTAATTCGATGGGATACGGCGGTGTCAATATCAAGGTTTCATTTTTATTTTTGTTTTGGGAGAATATGTCTCTTTTTTTTTTTTGGCCTTTGTTATGGGTGTTGGATGGCCATCGCCCCCCTCCTCCGGAAAAAAAAAAAAAAGGTCGAAAAAAAAAAATGAAAAAGCACCAAGAAAAAGTCATTTGTAATTTTAACGATATGAGGAAAAACAAGAGGGTGAAAAAACTAGGGGGGTTTCGGGGGGGTCGAAAAAAAAAAAAGAAAAAAAAATTGGAGGGGGGGGGGGGGTCTGCATAAAACGTTTCATAAGCATCTCAATTTTCATTTTGACACAATTATGGGTCGGTCGAATATTTCTCACGGGAAGGTTTTGTTTTTTGTGTGGATCGGGGGAATCATAGATTTTTTGTTGCTTATTTTTGTGGGCATTTTTTTCAAAATTTCACATTTTCGAACAGAGGGAGTGGGGCTTTTTTGTCATTTTTTCCACACCGTGCTGAGTTGTGGTGAAAAAAAGGAAAAACTGGGAGGGGGGGGCGGGTGGGTTCCTTGGATGTTATGAAAGAACTGTGGGTTAGATTTTCATGAGTAGGAGGCTTGTTATTTTTTTTTGGGCCTTTGTAATGTTTGTTAAGGAGTTTTCCCTGTGAAGGAAACGTGTTTCGAACAAAATAAAAGAGTGGGGTTGAAAAAGACACCCAGTGGGAAAAAAACGGGTTTAATTTGGGAGGATAAATGATAGGATTGCCTTTTATTATATAAAAAAAAAAGAGGGAAAGAAAAGAGTGGCTAGGATGGGTTGCCAGCCTCTCCTGAAAAAAAGAATAATAAAAAAAAAGGGGGATTATATAAATAGCGAAAAAAAGTGTTTGGAGCTTTAAAAAAAAAAATGAAATGAAATATGGAGATTTGATGCCTGTTTTTTTTTTCTTCTTTTTTTTTTTTTTTTTAAATCAAAAGTCGACGACTTTCCATTTTTGTTCGTCATTTAGGCTCTTTTTTTAGTTTTTTTTGGACGGCAAGAAAAGAAAATTTTGATTCTGAGGTCCAGAAAAAAGAGTAACTTTATTAAAGCAGAGGCACCTTTTTTTTTTTTTCATCAAAACTGTCGTTGGACTGCCAGATTTAGAAGGCCCGATAAAATTGAGCGGAGGGAGTTCTTTCTATTTTTCCTTTTTATGGGAGGGTGTGCTTACCGCACATTTGAGAAATAATCTTTAGAAATTTGAAATAGGTAGGTTTGTCAAAAAGCAAAAATTGGTATAAGCAGCACTAGACGAAGGAGTGTGCGAGTAGCATGTAAGTTGTTGGGCCTCTCGTTTCAGAGATTTTTTCCAGAATGTGTTTTCCAGAATGATGAGGTGTGTTAGTCATCATTTAACCTACAAGCAAAGAAACTGAAATGAAAGTTTTTCTTGAGGCGGGCAAGGAAGCAGAAATCAAATAAGCAAATAAAGACCCCAAGAGAAGCAAATTCCACTAGCAATTCAGCGATGCAAAAACGGACAACAGGATCGAAGAAATTTTGGTACTGTTGAATTCACATTTTTACAGTGAAAAGTACGACCCCTGTTCCAACTAGAGTCCCTTCAAATACCACAACCTGTAGTCCTAACTGGACAAAGTGCACACCAACTACCCATCTGAATTATCCCTTTCCACAGTACGCATCCTGCCTTACTCCCAGTTGTTTTCAAGGAAACAGACCACCACTGCTTTCAGTGCATCCATATTCACAGGCTGATATTTGATTGTTGGACAATTCACCCATGCATCCACCAAATCACATCCTCATCAGATTGACAAGCCTGTTGCAGTGTTGGAAATTCATGGTGCTCTGGTGCACCGTTACGAGGCCACGTGATTGTTTTTCGAGCTGAGATAGTGAGGCCGACCTCATTTTTACCTCCCCAAAACAGGTCGGCCTCGCTTTCTCAACTCGAAATCACTCAAATTCGCGACGAATTCGTAACCACAGTCGCGAGTCGCTCGCACGTGCCATACTGCAACTGCAACTGCGAACACTGGTGGAGATGCTCGGATACTACTCTCACTTCAGTTTCAAGTTCCATTCTTTTCGTTCGTCAACTTCCTTCCCTTTTCTTTCAATAGCTGTTTTTAAGGGATTGTGGGCAGTGCACCCGTGCACCAACTAACAATCGAGTGGTTCTCGAACTGAACCGAACACCAACCAGCCAGCAAGAAACAACCTGCTCGACTCGACTCAAGTTGAGAGATTGGTCTGGGATCCAGGGATCAGCGATCCCAAGGGCTTGGCCAGGGGCTCTAGACAAGCGAATAAAAACGGGGTGGACGACTGAGTCAGGAGACGGGCGTTTCCGAGGTGGACGCTCTTATGCGCAAACGATGAAAAAGAGTCCCACGGTTGCACAAACGTCGAGCATGCGGAACATGTTGATGTGACATTGAATAGGAAGAAAGTCCCCGCGGTCGCACAAAACATTAAGGACGTAAAACATTTTATTAAAGAAAGGATCTTAAGAAATTCTAAAAATCATCTCTAAACGACAAGGGTTCATCCCAAGTCGTGTGTCCGACGTCCGGGAGCCTAGTGCACCGGATTAGCGCCCACCTATGTTAGGGGGAGGTGTCGGATCACACGGCTTAGGGACCCCTAGTCGGGCCAATCCTAGATTTGGCATCCACTCGAGCTCTCTTGGGCGAGGGGAACCTTCGGCGCGTTGCCGTCGAGGGGTTGGATAACCATCTCCGGGGGAGGCCTTGGTGTCGACCGGCTAGGACGGTTGTACCTAGAGTTCCGAGAGTTTTTTCCTTCGGGTTCTCTCGTAAAAAAAAGGCAATTTGTTTTCGGAACAAATTTAGAGGTTCGACTCCTCTAATTGCCTTCTTTTTTTTTATATTTTTTAATCATCATGATCTCTTTTACAAATATAATTAAAGTGAAATAAAAAACGTATATATAAAGGTAAATTTAATAAATTAATTTGATTCAAATAAAATTCTTAAAACCGCATGAAATAGCTATCAAAAATGATCCTCTCGAATCGAGAAATCAATAGGATGATTTGATTTCGAACGGACGGATCGCTATATTCATCATGCGAGATGAATGGACTTGGTGTTACATTGACTTCAACACTGTAAGTAACACTTGGTGATCAAGTGCAGTTTGTTTCTTTCCACGCCCAGCGTGCGATTGGTTCGGCATGCTCGTTTGTTTTGTCAGTCACACTTTGCATTGACACGGCGGCTATTGGATGCACTGAGAAGAGGAACCTCGTTCGTTTTTATTTACATGAAAAAAAACTGGGTGCGTAGAGATACCACCACCACAATCGCATTTTTTCCCCTTGCTGTTTTGATGTGTTCTCTTTGCCAGACCTGGAATATCTTTTTTTTCTTTTTGCCGATTATAATAAATGTTGGATGGAGTTGTATGTTGTATGTTGTTTGCACTAATTAGGGTCAGGAAGCTGCAGTTCTGCTCCAAACACTCAATCCCGTGGGGCTGAGTACCTTAAGCCTGTGTGACTGACTGCCAATGTATCACAGCTACTGTAAAAGTGGAGGTTTTCCTGGTTCTGGAAGGGAGCTCGGGCATCAGGACTCCTAGGGCTGCTGGCGAAGTGTTACAGTGCTCGTATGGGTGCGATCAGTTTAAAGGTGGTTAACAGTAACTCAGCTGGCATGCACGTCCGACTGGATCCATGAACTATTAGCTTGGTGGGTGTTTGAGAAAGGGAGCACTTCAGTTTAGAGGAGCATCCCCCGTTGTAAGTCAGGGGTGTGGAAGGGGGCAATTCAGTTGATTAGTTGCTGTGCAGGTTGTACAGTTAGGACTCCGGGTTGTGGTATTTGAAGGGACTTTGGTTGGTATAGGGGTCGTACTTTTTACTGTAAAAATTTGAATTCAACTGTGGTAGTGATTCCTGGCTAGTTTGTGATTTGATTATCAGGAGTTCGAGGTAGTTTTCAATCAAGGCGGAGCTTTTGTTAATACCGTGTAAGAATTTGGCCCCACTTGTCCACCAACATCAACAGGGGGCAAAACGAAGCTTGAAAATTTGTTGGATCTTTCTACACTGTAGAATCTATGGTCTGGGAAAGATTGAAACCGCTTCTTTTCTTGGCAAATATTACGTTATCAGAAATTGGCGTTGCTGTGCTCCATGTTGATGTACTAATGTTGCTTTGTGATGTATGCGTTGAAGCTGCAGCGTACGCTGTGGGGGACAGTGCGGAGCACGTACCTGTCATACGGAAGTGTAAGGGAAGCGCAAAAGAACACTGGACGAGACAGGATAGGACACGATACCGCTCAACGCCAACCTATCCGTTCATAGGTGCACACACACGCAACATAAATATTCTTCTCTCGCAGCACAACTCGCGATCAATACGTCTCCAAACTATTCTCGCGTTTCGCGAGTATGTTCGGAACAGGTGGGGAGATGGGTTGGTGGCAGCGCGTCATGGATGGTTCCTCTGGGTGTACAGTTTTTTTTGCGAGACTTCGTTTGGTCTGGTTGGAGGCGCCTTAAGGCATTGATGCTGCTTGCTTTGCAGACTTGACCTCTCGAACTGTGCGCTTCGTCTCGGGGTTTTCCGTCGTATTTCCCCTCTTGATCAGCGGCGTAAAAGCGGAAGATAACAACGTCGGCCGTGTGGTCGCACTCGTGTGAGCAAGCTGTTTCGTTTTGCGTTCATCTAGCAGCCGTATTGGTTTCGTTTTTGTTAATCTTTTCGAAACTTCCCTGCGACAGTTTTCTCCCAGTGTCGGAAGATCGACGAAATAGGCGCATAAATAGAAATTAGCTCATTCCGTCGCTCTGTGTTGGCCGCAAATTCTGCTGCTCACGTGAATCGCAATGGGCACCTTCAACAAGCGGCAGCCGATCTATCCACCCCAAGCTAAAGAACGGCGACGTTCACAGCCGTTCATGCACGGCGGCTGTGAACGTAAGCGACGTTCACGGGAGGGGGGGGTTGTCGATCAGTCTACAGCAGAAGAAACAATCAAAATTTAAACAGCGTCGCCCCTTACTCAAGAAAATTGATTCTACGTTTTTTTTAGTCATTTCCATCCTCTAGCGCACACAAAAACAAAAAAGTCACTCATTCAAAGAAAAAGTTTGATGTGAGCCCTCATTTCTTGTTTTGTTGTTTGTTTTGCCATCCTCCACAGAGTCGTCGCAGTCATCATCAAGATTTTGATCATTATTTACAGAATAAAACGACGTGCGGACAACTCAGAACCTCCACGGTTAGATTCTGTTGTTGCTGTTGCTGCTACTCCACAGTCCATTGTGGAAAAAGCGTTTCAACGAATTGCCGATCAGGCAGAATTTGGAGTATCCCACAGTCATGCTCCGGGTTTGCCAGCAGGAAGGTGCGTGCGTTTTGCTTTTTTGTTTTTCCTTATTCAAACCCAGAAATGCATAGAATCCAGGAATCTAAAAACCTCATGGTCAAAAATAGGGACATAAATAAAACATCCATCAGAAATTAAGAAGTGGTTGAGATATACTGCATCGTGCCCCCCGTGAAATATGGTGTCTTTCAGATTTTACTGAAGAAAACGCAACGAATAATGAAATGCACGTTGTGGTATTCCACAACGTGCGTGTGGTTAGCTTCTTCGGGGTGTTTTGATAACTGTTGACTGTTTCGCCCCTAAATTGCTGGAAAATTTGAAAACGGCTTAGCGATTGCGCATCACCGAGTGTACAATTCTTCACACCTGTCTGGATTTCCTGTTGTTAAGGGTTGAAATTTCGCAAATTTTGAAATTTTGTTCCCTTGGGCAGGTATCGTGGAAGCCGTGGTCTGACTTCTTCTGCCACTAGATTTAATGTTCAATATGAGCTGATGTTCGGGGGGGATGGATCTGTTCGAGGCACCATGACTTCTGATGAGCATGAGGTTCACGTAAGTGCACTCTGATTAAAAAAATATATACCGTAAATGGGGTAATGTTTGCGCGCATGAACTTTCGCGCGTTTTATTTTTGCGACACTAATTTTTGCGATTCAATCAGGTCGCAAAGGGCCCAGGGTTTAGGAACCCAATTTTTGCGACACTAATTTTTGCGATTTTTCCTACTCGCAAAAATTAGTCCAACGCAGAAATTACCCCATTTACGGTATATATATATGTATAAAATTTGTTTTGTTTTGATGAGAGGTGGAATGGTCAAATCCTTGGTCGCTTTGTTTTTAGGTTCAAGGCTGGTATAACCCAAAGAGGAAGCAGTTTGAATGGACGGAGACTAATCGTGCATCCATGGACATTAACGACCTCGTCAAGCTTGCAGAGATTTCGACGGCGGCTTATTCTGGTACAGACATCGAATTAAAGACTTGATCGCTTTCAAGAAAAAAAAATATATATATATAATTGCATTATTTTTTCTTTTATTTTAGAATCCACCTGCTCAAATTCTCTCAACCAGTGTTCTGTAGGTAGAGCACAGTAAGCGAGTTTGTCCCTGTTGCTCCTTTCGATATCTCTTGGAGCTTTTCTGTGGGGATGAAACGAAATGTTTCTGTTTTTTTGTTTTTTTGGTTGAAGGTGCTATGAATCTTGTGGTGTTTTGTTGTTTCGTGGCTTGTAGGGGATGAAAGGCTGGTCGAAGTTTCGCTGCGGTTGTTGGATTCGGACAGGGTGGCACTGGTCGGGGATTACATCAGCTCATCTGGAAGTCAAGGCAAGTGCTTTACAACAATAAATTTTTGGATTTTCTTTCACTTTCCTCAAAAAAAAAAAAGAAGTGATAAGAAAAAAGGAACTGTAAGGCTTCAGCTGTCCTGGACGTCACTCGCTTGTTGAAAGGAGTTGTAAGAAGTGAAATAAGCAATTCTTACTAGTCGTTTTAGAAGTGCGATTCTTACTATCCGTTGGGGGGTAGACGTGGAATTCTAATTTGTTGGGGGGTTTGTTTGTCGACACAGGTGATCTGAGGTTGATTTTCAAGCGGGGCGATCAAACTTCAGTTTCTGTTGCACCCCCACCTGGCTCAGTGACCCCATTGTCTGACGAGAAAGGAAAGTCTTTCGACCTCAGCGAAACAAAAATGGAGCCCACATTGGAAAAAGAATCTTTTTGAAGAAGCCACAAACGACTTCTCAACTCTGATACTTAATCTGGAAAATGCCAGGGGGTGGATGACCTCGAACGAAGGGAGGGGAGGGGGCCAACGAGTACATGCTTACAACAAACCTGGTCAAATTTTTTTTCTGAAACCATAAAAAACTTCTCAACTTGGATAGTTAATATATGCTTGAAACCTGGTTAGAAGGTTTTTCTGAAGCCACAAAAGACTTCTTTTAGTTCAATTGTCGATACAAATACTTACAAACCTGCTTATAAGTTTTTTCTGAAGGTACATCAGCACTACGGTGCATTTTGGGGGGTGAAAAAAGAAATCGTTCACTGTTTTCATGACAGTTTTTGGTGTATTTTAGTGTTTGCTGAATGCGTTTTTGGTTTGGAGATTGAGGTATGGTTTATTAGGAGGGGCATCATGACTGTCGTTTTTTTTTTCCAAGCTCATCCGCAATTGGACATGTATATTTAGTAAAAAAATAATCTACTCTGTGGAGGATTGCTTAACAATTTTTTTTTCTTTTTCGGGTTGGGAAACGGATTCTCATCGAATCCTTTCCTTTTTTTTTTAATTTTTATTTTGTGCGTTTTTGATCGGTTGCCCATTAATGGGGGAAAAGTTTGAAGAGGTAGTTTTGAAATGGAAAAAAAAACAAACGAAATTTTTTTTTTTCCATTTCGTTTTTTCAACGTTTCTAAATTGAGATCCCATGTCATTTATTTATATAGCTGAACTCACCCTGGATTTGAGTCTCATCGATTCATAATATTATATATATATAGGATATATATATATATATATATCCTATATTTTTGAACTTTTGTTCATGTAAACAAATTTCTGACGGCTGTTCACCCTCCAAACCTGGTCTTTTGTCGACTGCTGTGAATTTTCTTATTATTGTTATTGTGTTCAAGTTTCAGCAGTGATTTTTCCAATTGTTTTACAGAACATTTGAATTATCAAAAATTACATCCCCCAGGTATATGGAGCAAAGTTTCAAAGACAATCACCTGGGGGGTGGCTGCATTGCAAAAGCACCATCGAAGCCATAACATCGACAGAAAAATATTGAAATAAAATAAAATAGGATAAGCTACCAGTGCTTTTGCAGCGTCATGCTGAGTAGCCACGATCTGCTCGACCTTGCACCACACAAATTCAATGTGCACGCCCCCCTCATGATCCGATAGATTAATTGGGGCGGTCGAGATTCTTCTTGGACTGTTGTTTGTATCCACTTGCAATAGAGGCTTGATCACACAAGTCCGGTTCTACAAACAATGAATGTCAATCAAAAGAAAAAAAGAAAAAACGAAATAGAGGCCCGGGCTTCTGCGCATGTAATTTTTGGTTTGGTTTGGTCAAGACCAGTCCGTGGCACTGGCAACTTTTTACTGATAGCTCCCTTATGGTTTTTTCGAGCAGGAGGTGACGGTATTATATTAAACTCTCTAAGGGGAGTAATGGAATTCGTAACAGGGGGAAAGCTTCATTTCAAATAAAATAAAATACAGCCTACTACTGACATTGTAAAGGAGAAAAGCAATTTTTGTTGTTCCGGTAACACAACAGATTCCAGTCGGCATCTGCGCATGTACTTATGTTTGATTGTGAAGGAGAAAAGCCAAAAGCTTCATTTGTATGTAGTTTTTTTTGTTTGTTAATTTGTATGCAACAGTTTGTACTTAAAAAAAACCCACACACGTTGAGCATAATATTGCTGGAAATCTTGTAACCCAAACAAGCCAAATTTATTCTCCTGGGTTGGTACTCCCATCCCCTATTCCTCCTCGATATCTTTACCTTTTCTTAAAAACAAAAAAATGAAATCTCTGCCTCAGGATGGAAAAAACTATCGACTGTTACTACTTTCAGTAAATATCTCACATGCGTATACATATGCCTCTTTTTCCCATCCTTTAAAAGAAATATTTGCCTCTTTTTCCTATTGTTTGAAAAGAAACATCTCTCTGCCTCCTTTTTCCCTTTTTTTTTTTAAGAAGAAATTATTTTTGCGCAATTCCCATAGAATAATACATACCCAAAATTACACCATAAAAATACCTGAAATCCAAGCCTTACGAGCAAACGACTCACTTGCCCCCCAAAACCCTCCAATTTCTTTGAACAGAATTAACTTCTTGATATTTTCCCTATCCCTATGTGCAGGTCTATATGTTGCACGAATTGGGTTCCTGCCGAAATGAAATTTTTGCACGCGTCTCGGAACATATTTTCCTGTCCTCTGTATTTTCCCTTTTCCTTTCTTTTGTTAAAAGGAAGAAATGAATTCAGTTTTTTTTTTCCCAAAAAAGAATTCTAGATACTTCGGTTTTTTCCACCCCCTTTATAAAACTTCCTACAATAGAAATCCCATTATGACTTCGAACACCCGTCTTTAAAAGCCGCGTTTTTGGAACAGCACTTCTGCTCCGTCGCATATGTTCCCCATGCTGCATGTGGAATTCAACTTGAATTTTTAACTTAGACTTTTTAAATTGCAAATGTCTTCTTGTGTCATATCTACTTCATATTCAGAATTTGCCCCCCCCCCCCCAAATCAAAAAGCTGAAAATGAAACAGGAATGAAATAAAAAAAAGGTTGTTGACACCACCAGTCATGATGTATATATTTTTCTTTCTTTCTTTATTTTATATTTATTTTTCTTCCTTTTTTTTTTCAAATGCATTACATCGAGGCTGAAAACTCCATGCAGTCCTTGGACAATGCATCCGAGTGATAAGGCCCCACAGTATTTTAATGGACTTCATAATAACTGATTGCAATAATCATATAACTGTTTTTTTTGCCTCTTAACACGCTGCTTTGGATTCTTGCAACAATCATAAATCTGTTGTTTTTTTTTTTACCTCTGTAACACGCCGCTTTGGATTCTTCTTTCCTGCACAGTCTGACTGGCCTGTGGACACCCCTCACCCAGCAAGGTGTAGGCAAAGGCTTCCCACATCCTCCAGCGAACGCATTCCCTTTCTCGCAGCATTTTTCTTTTGATTTCCACACACCCCACCCTACACCCAAAATAACCATTAACAAAAACGAACTCCTGCATTTTTTGAACTTTTTTTTGTTTTTTCGGTGCACTCCAAGGAAAAACAAATTCTCAAAAATAAATGCTTCTTGAAACCATGCAGATTGCCAAAGGAGCTATGTTACAAAGTCGTGAAAATACGACTTTTTGAAACGTCTTATATTTATTTGCTCTTTTTTTGGGCTTTTTTTTAAGATTACTGATGAAAAAACTAATTACCTCTCTTACAAACATTTCCATTGGTTTCGATGCAAACAAACAACATTTACATTGGTTTCGATGCATTCCTTGATTGGGTGGAAAATTCCTACAATCCAACATTTTTCTTCTGTTCCATCCAGTTTCTTACAACCTGAATGAAAATTAACAATAATTATTATCAAGCAAAAGAAAAATAAATAAATGAATAAAACAATACGTGAACTAACAGGAGCTAGGAAAAATCACCAGCAAACGAAATTTGCATATAAAATTGATGCAACGTACAAAATACGAAAGTACATGTAATGTAACATAAAAAAGAAAGGATGACAACTATGATCATATAACATGATAAATGACGAGAAATTTATTTTCAAAAGAAAGAAATAAGAACTGAATTGCAGGTGTTAACCTTTTCCCGAATCCATTCCCTGGGCGGCAGCATTCTTCCATTGAACCCCATATGTTGGACCCTGATCAAATTTGTATGGAAAACAGAAAAACCAATTAACCCCCCCCCCCCAAACAAAAAAAATGAAGAATGATATCAAGCTGAAACACACCCACCGCGGCGGTGGCACCGCCTTGGATATGCAAAAACATGAAATCGATCCAGATATCATCCGAATCAATCCCAAATTTGAAGTGAGCCTTCATTTAAACCGTATTTTTTTGTTCAGATATTTCTTTGAACCAATCCCCAATTTCAATTGAGCGTTAGCTCAAACCTTTTTTGTTGTTCAAAATGGTCAGTCTTACGCTGTAGACACTTGGTTTGATCTTCCCTGCACACATGCCCATGCTTTTCCACAACATAGTTTTTTCTGGAGGCGGTCTGCACCCGTTTCTGAACGCTCCACCTTTCTTACAGCAAGCATCCATTAAAGGGTAGACTCCATAGCCTGGAGAAACAGAGACACCACCATGTCAGACATGCATGAAATCCTCGATTCGATCGGGATCACATTTTCTTTGTTAATGAAAAATCACAGTAAGAATATCTAAACAATGAGAAATTTTGGTACAAAATTATTTAATTTTTCAACTCCTAGTTTACTAATAGACAGATCCTTCATTTTTGCTCCAATTGGTTTTGAATGTGGCCCCTAAATCCTAATCTCTGAATATTTCGAAAAATGATTGCATTTTGGTTTTTGGTTTTTAACTACGCAATTCGTTCAGCTGTGCAGCTTTGGAGTAAGTGGGATTCCCAGCAACAGCACTAGTATTTCTCCTATTCTTTCTCAAGGTAAACAGAACCGAAGAAAATATCTGCTTCTATGCTCAGAATTTACAGCAGTCGAGAAAAAACAGCCAGCAATAGCACATTACCTCTGTTGCAAACTGTAGGATCGCAGTGCTGCCCACAAACTGGAAAGGGACTGCTCCTCACAGCATAATAACAGCAATTCTTGCTTTCGGCTAACTGCTCTCTTAGCTTCTTCAACTCCAGTGCCTCCAGTTCTTGGTGGCGCTGAGCTGTCAGACGGTTTCGTGGGGGGAGTCCTCAAAACAGCTTCTTGCTCCCAGCCGTCACCAACATTTTCAACCTCTCCCCTGATGCTTGCATCTGCAGGCTCAGCACCGATGTCAATTTGTTCACCCACAGCGATTGATTTTGTGGCTGCTGGGTTTTCTGCCTCAGTTTGATTGGCAGCCTCCCCTTCAGCATCTGGACTTCCAGAGCTTGGGATTCTATCCTGGTCCCCAATGCCAAGGTTTGGAGCAAAATCTTCTCACGCTCTCCTCCACATTGGCTTCTTCTTGTTACGTCAAGACGACCAGGGATCGCACCTCTGCCACCTATCCTGTGTCGTTGTTCGCGACGCCAGCCAACGCCAGCGCGATCGCCTTGGCGGTGATGCTCGCGATTTCTTCTGGGCCTTGCCAAATACAGAGCTGGAAGCATGCCCCTCACCCGAAACGGTAACGCCAACACCGGCAAGAGCGAAGGCGAAAGCTTTCCCAGATTCGGTGGAATTGGACTCCCGTCTTGCCTCGTTTCGTTGAGCGTATCCCCGATCGCTTCCGTAACAGCAGCCTCGACCTTTTTTGACCGACCTGTAGCAAAACATATGTCGGTGTAACGGAGTGCACCTGGGTCCATTGCTTATCTGGATGAAACGAAACCACACATAGACGCACACGGTTTTGGAAGGGTTGCATTAGGAATTTATCCTGGAAAAGCCCCACAAAAGTCAAGATTTGGGGTGGAGGTGGGAAAATACCTCTTTCGGGTCTTCGATATGGATAACGACGACGGCAGGATCATCACGAATCGACGTCTCTGCGATCGGGACGTCGCCTTTATGGTTCCGCACTTCAAATTCATTCCTGATTTGAGCAGTACCTGAGAAACAGCCACACTTCACCGATCCAACTGAGCGTCTTTCAGGGGGCCCCTTTCCCCTTTTCAAAACAAACAAGCAAGCAAGCAAGCAAACAACCACAGCAAAAGAGAGCCACCACCTCTTGTTCACCGATCCAACGACCGATTGGGGTGTTTCTTTGCAGCAGTTGTCTTAGGAATCTCAGGAATCGGGTTAATACACAACATCAATAAAACACTCACCCCCCTTCCTTCAGGTTTTATCATCATTCTTGTATCGTTTGCAGTGTTTGTCCCAGGAAGGGCAGTGATATGGGGGCTCGAAGGTTCCTATTTCCATGCAGATATTGACCTGCTGCTGGCCTCTCACCTGTGGGAAAGTGAAAGCACAAGTCAGTCAATGTTGAGAACAGGTGTTTGAATGAGATTCTTTCAGCGGCGTTGAGCGACTCACGCGGTGGCTGCCACGCGATGTACAGTCTTGGTTGTTGTCCGTTCTGCTCCCGGATGGTATGTCGATCTCCAAGGAACTGCGCCAGCCTCTTGACGCCCGAGACGGCAAGCAGTGTAACTCCAGTAATCAAGAGCGAGCGAAACATGATTTCGGCACGCTCCCGATGATCTCAGCGACGTGTTGGCGAGTCAAAGACAGTCGCGACCCCACGTCGAAGATTTACTGGCGAGACTCGCCGTTAAATGGTGGATGACAGAAACTGAGGTCGATAGAAACAACAGAGCGCCGCCAATCTAGACGGATTGATAAATGTGCTTGCGGAAACGCCCAAAAGAACACAGCGGGATTCGAACCCACCAGCCACAGTGTGTGCGCCATGGATTCATTCATATCGATTTTTAAACAATTATTGTGTCAGACCCAATCGAATGAGATTATTTATAGTACAGATCGAATATTGGTAGCAAGGATATAGTCTTCTTCTTGGTTGTCTTTCTACAAGCTTCGATATGCTGTTTGTTTGTTGTATGGCCGAAGTAACACAGGGGTTCTATCCAATATCGATATTGTCGACCGAGCCACACTCAGGGCATACTTCGAAACAAACAGAACCTGACCACTTCCATCACCACCACAATTTGCAATCTGGTTGGAATTCCCATTTCCTGAGGCTGGATGGCTTCGAATTCTTCCTTTTTCTTCATTTCATTTTTTTATCCCGTACAGGCTGATCAGCCACTGTTGTGGACTTATGAGAATTAAGTTGAGCGAAGGTGTTGATTGGGGTGGAGCTGATCGGGCATTGTGAACGACCAAGAGAGAGCTTCTGGCATTTTCTTCGTCGTGCAAGGATGAGTTAATTGGGCAGAACACCACCAGTGTATTTTTTTCCGATTTCACTGGCCCCAAAGTGGCCCTGAATTTGGCCATTTCATCTAGTTGTGGCCCTTTTGTGGCCCAATTTGTCCGAAAAAAATAGAATGTGGCCCCAACTTCAAAAACAGAAATTACAAGGCTTGGTGTTTATATAGCATTTACTTAATGTTGTTGGTTTTGATTTTTGTGGAAACTCGATTGATTTCTTGGATGTGGCCCTGGCCTTACAAAGTTTGGGTGAATGTGGCCCTTTTGTGGCCCCAAAATCATCTTGTAATAAAACGTTTTGGCCCTTTTGTGGCCCCAGAATTTGCCATTCTGATTTGTTTGGGGGCCAAAATGGGCCAAAAGGGCCACAATGGGCCACAAAAATATACACTGAACACCACACACCTTCAGGGAATTTTTCTTTTCATCGAGATCCATGTGATAATATAGACTTTGAATGACTTTCAGATTCTGAAACCAACTGGGTGGAGCGCACAAGTAACACAAGATCTATGCCTCAAAGGACTTACAAGAGTATCCGTCCATTCCTAACCCACAATATATATCCGTTCCCACCCAGTACTGCTTTACGGTACACAGTACCTCCTCATCTGTATTGCCACATTACAATACATATTTCCCGTACTCTTTCCAACTCCTCATCACACTCATCCACTCCAACTATCCCACTCATTCCCTCACTCCTTTACAATCCAATCGAAGGGGGGTTCGAAAGTGGCACCCAATATCGAAACAAAAAAATCGAATGCCAAATTTACGGTTTATGCCTGTTACTCCGACCCTGTTACTCCGACTTCGTCCATGTCTGACATCGGGATAGCTCCCATGTCTGACAGTCGGCGCGCGCCGGTCTACCTCGCGGTCGCTCGACGCGCGCCGGTTCGCGCCGGTCTACCCCGCGCTTATTTAGCCCACTCGCTTGGCGCGCGCCAGTCGCGCTAACCCTAAACCCTAAACCCTAAACCCAACCCCCCTTTTTTTTCGGTCTGACATACAGAGTCGGAGTAACAGGGGTCGGAGTTATGGGGGTACACCAAATTTACCCATCAAATCCTCATGACGGACGGATTGCACCTTTTTCTCTCCCTGCTCGCACCGTCGACACTTCGTATGCTTGCTCCCTCTCAACGCCAACCTGTCCGTTCACAGGTGCACACACACGCAACATAAATATTCTTCTCTCGCAGCACAACTCGCGATCAATACGTCTCCAAACTATTCTCGCGTTTCGCGAGTATGTTCGGAACAGGTGGGGAGATGGGTTGGTGGCAGCGCGTGATGGATGGCTCCTCTGGGTGTACAGTTTTTTTTCGGGACTTCGTTTGGTCTGGTTGCAGGCGCCTTAACGCATTGATGCTGCTTGCTTTGCAGACTTGGCCTCTCGAACTGTGCGCTTCGTCTTGGGGGTTTCCGTCGTATTTTCCCTCTTGGTCAGTGGCGTGAAAGCGGAAGAGAACAACGTCGGCGGTGCCGCACTCACGTAAGCAAGCTGTTTCGTTTTGCCTTCATCCAGCACTGCAGTGTATTTTTTTTTCGCCCATTGTGGCCCTTTTGGCCCATTTTTGGCCCCCCAAAAAACCAGAATGGCAGATTTTGGGGCCACAAAAGGGCCACATTCACCCAAAGTTTGTAAGGCCTGGGCCACATCCAAGAAATAAATCGAGTTTCCAAAAAAATCAAAACCAACAACATTACGTGAATGCTATATAAACACCAAGCCTTGTAATATCTGTTTGTGAATTTGGGGCCACATTCTTTTTTTTCGGACAAATTGGGCCACAAAGGGGTCACAACTAGATGAAATGGCCAAATTTAGGGCCACTTTAGGGCCAATGAAATTGAAAAAAAAAAAAAACTGTCCAACAGCCGTATTGGTTTCGTTTTTGTTAATCTTTTCGAATTTTCCTTGCGACACAAAGAGAGTTTTGTCTCAGTGTCGGAAGATGGACGAAATAGGCACATAAATGGAAATTAGCTCATTCCGTCGCTTTGTGTTGGCCGGAAATTCTGCTGCTCACATGAATCGCAATGGGCGTCTTCAACAAGCGCAAGGAGGTAACCTGCGCCTGGGTATCATGATACCAGAGTTGTGTGCATGTCGGATTTCCAACAACGATAACGGTACGGCAACGGCAACGGCAATTGACGGCGCCGTTGTTGCCGTGAAAACCGTTGTCGTACCGTTGTTGCACAACGGTTTAACGGCCGTTAACGGCGTCATAACGGCCCGTTGCAACGGCCACCGTTAACGGCGTTTTTTCATTGTGGGAGCCCTTACTAATACGATTATACATGTGTAATCCATTCCCTTTTTCGTTCCCCTCGTTTTGCGCGAGAGAGAAAGACGGTTTACATAAAAACCATAAGAAAGTCAAAGTTTTTCCGATCACGAAGCACTTTGTCGCGTGCGAAACGAGCAAGAAACGAGGGAGATATCCTAGTTTCTGTATTTTCCACAGAAACTAGGATATCTTCCTCGTTTCTTGCTCGTTTCGCACGCGACAAAGTGCGTCGCGCTCGGAAAGTTCTCCTCTTACGTTTGGTTTCATTCTCAAACGCTTTCCTTTCCTCACCCGCGAAACGAGCGAGACACGAACGGGACGGGGGGATTATTCATTCCAGTACTCTTAATTTAGTAACATTGACCGTAGTAATCCTCAGCAACGGCGAGCCCCCGTTGCAACGGCTCTGCGACTGTTAACGACGTTTTAACGGCCATCGACGGGAACAGTCGTGACAGTAAAGGTACGGCGACGGCCCGTTACCATTAACGGCGTCGTTGCAACGACGCACAACTCTGCATGATACCCCCGACACCCATGATACCCAATGACACCCCCGATACCCGCCGATACCAGCGACAAACGCAGCTCAGATCATGCTCCTCACCCCTTGAGAAAACGTCGAAGAGAGAGCACGCAGCACGATACGATGTCGATCGTGCCCCCCGATACCATTTTCACTTCGGAAAACTGGAGGTGCCCGAGGTGAGATCTTTCCAGAAACGATTCTGACGGGAACCAGGGCCTAGTGAGGCTCTGGATAGAGGGGATAAAAAGAAAAAGTGATTTGTTTGGAAGATAATCTTTCTTCTCTTGTTTATTTTTCACAGGGCAGGGGGAGGTTGCACAGGGGTTGATTTGTTCTTTTCTTATAGTAGAAAAGTTGTGTGAAACCTCACTTCATGGCCCTTTCCTCTTGCTAGTTAAAGTGGTTTCTCAAAGCAGATAGTTATGGAGTGAAAGATGGTTAAGTTTTTTCACAAAATAAAATTATAGGTACCCCGTACGATTTCCATATCTTTCCTCTTGGATATTTGTGGGCTTTGGATAAGTAAAGAATGTCGACAGGGAGGATACCAATCAAGTCATAACTCAAGTTGATCATTGGATTACATTAGTACAATCGACCAAATCCAATTTTTTTATCTCCTAACGCTCGAACCAACCTTTGATCTACAATCTCAGTTCCAAGCGTAATCTTCCGTAGAGTTTTTCAACCCTTGTTTGGATCCTTTTCTTTGTGCCAACGGTCTTAAGACCGATTATACTATCCTCCCAACCTATATTTTCAAATATATAACCAAAAGCGATTGCTCGCATAACCCGTAAATAGTTCCAACTGAATATGCTAGAGATACAAATAGTGCCGATGGTTATACCCTCCCTTTCCGAAAATTCTATGATTCTGACGTTAACCAATAATTCTCGGACGAACCTAAAGCTACTCCAAAGATAAACTTTCAAAAGGTTATCAATTACCCCTCCCGTTGCCCCGCTCGTTGCCGTCCCAACTCAAAGATCCGCTACTCCTTGCGGTGGGGCACTTGCTGGAACATTTGTCCAAACCCTTGCAGGTGGAGCGTAATATTTATATATATATAAATCCCTATCGGATATCTAGAGCCCTTTCCATTTCTTTTCGCCTAATAATAACCATATCTTTGTCGTCAACATAGGCATCATCCGGAGTATGTTGCATCTCGTTTCCTTCTATAAGAAAATCATCATCTTCATCACAATCATACTTCCCAAGTTGGGGGGAACACCAACCGCGCTTCCTACAGAAATTAACTAATAAAAATATAAATTTGGAGTAGTGTTAAGAATCATGTAGATACTTTTAGGACTAACTGATCTTCGAGAGTCGTTAGTAACAAAATTATGAATTGTAGCTTGCTTTTTTTCTTTAAAATTATTGCAAAATAGGTTCACAATGGATTCATGCACTTTTGCAATTCGAAAGTATGTGGGATATAAACTTGATCCAATCTGGAAAAAAATGTTTGTATACAAAGCACCATAAGGATGGAGATTCGATGTTACACCTAGAGGGCGAAATAAAGTAACCAGGAAGTCGAGACGGAAAGAAACGAAGTCGGGAAAAAATACAATGAGGTCCTAAATACAAGGGCTTATACATAATCTAACTACCGAGAATATGTCACACACACGTTGATACAAACGTGAACTAGGGAGTCAGTTTATGTTCAATCAAATCAGATTGGTCGGATTGGATTCAGCCTAGTCCGGTAATTGCCTGCCAGGCAATGCCTGGTTCGGTACCAGGACTGGTCCAAAGGTGCAGTCCGACTCAATCGATTGAGAGGTGGCCAACTATCGTGATCACACAAATCCAACTACCGGCCATGATAGAATTTGGTATGTATCTTTCGGTCCGAAGGACTTCGAGTCGGATCGCTCTCGTTCGTTCCTTTTGCCAAGTTGTCGGTCCGGCCCGGTACTTATTGGGACCGGACTGAGGTAACATTATATTCGAGTAAGCTGAAAAGCAACTTGGTTCTAGACGAAAGTCTACTGACTCTTGTAAACTTTTCAACATTTTTTACAGCGTGCTAAAAAGTCTCCCCAAACAAAACCCCCAAACCCCTTTTCCCGACTCTCGCAAACATACAGTCAACCTTCCCTCAACCCTCATCCCGACTCTTCTCGTATTAAAGTATAATCAACCTACCCTCAGCCCTCATCCGTTTACATGGGCCCACCTGTTTCCACTGTGTCACTAACCACAAAATAGATTTGTGTCCCCCCCCAACGTAACCTGCCACATATCCTACCCTCCACTAAACACGCACAACTTGCAAATGATCCCTGTGGTACACCAAAGTAGGCCTCCGTCCTCGTCCTACTCGAGGTACTTCTTCTTCCACACGCCATAGCGTGTCGCTCACCTGCTCACATACTCGGACTGGCCCCTTCCACTTGGGCTGCCACCTATTCTCCTTCCCAGTGGCTGCGACTGCATCAAACGCCCACGCCCAGGCCCCTACCTCAATATCCTGATGGACCACCTTCCTTCTTGAATTATGATACTCTCGTAGCCGTACCCCTTTCTCTCGGACCTTCTGGAAATCTGCCTCAGTGCCTTCGTTCCATAACCGCACTGGGCTCCACCCTGTCACCGCATTCCTGCTATTCCGCATCTCCTGTATTGCGGTCTCAACATGATCTGTCCATGATCCCCCCCTGTGCCAAGTTATTTTCCTCAACCTGTCCACGAGTGTCCTTTGCATCCGTTCGACTATTCCCACACTTTCATGTCTATGCGGGGCTATTACCACATGTTCCACCTGATGTCCCTTGCACCAATCACTCACACAAACCCCCACCATATAACTGGCCCCATCTGTCACTATTTTTTTTGGCCTGCCAAACTGATAGTAGTAACTCGGGTTTAGGGGTTTATGTAGTACGATTGGGAGTACGACAGGCTTTATAGGGCAGGGGGCCCTCCTGTAAAAATTAATCTTCCCAGTGACTCTCTCTCTCTCTCTCTGTGTGTGTGTGTGTGTGTGTTTGTGTCTCGGGGCCTGGGAGCCCCTATCACAAACTCCCCAACCCACTTGTTTAATGTCTTCACGACCTTTTCACCATTCACATCCCTACATGGCACTGCCAACGTCATCCTAGTGATCGAATCAATCACTGAAATGATATGTTTCAGCCCCCCTCGTCCAACACGGACTGGCCCCACTGCATCTAAATATAATACCTCCCCCGGTGTATTTGCTACCGGGGGTTGTCGTAATGGCACTCGAGGTACCCTGTCCCTGTATCTCGCACACACTGGACATTTCCTAACCAACTCCCTCACCTCTCTCATTGTTACCATGTGCCCCTTCTCTCGGAGCTCCCAATATACTTTATCGGCCCCCCAGTGCCCGCGCCCATGCGTCCTCCATATTAAATCCCCACGTCGTTGTTCCTCCTCCACCCCCATGCTCGCCATCAACACTCCTGCCCCCTTTCTGCCTGCACCCCTTTTTTTCCTCCTTTCCTTTTTTTCACTTGCTGGGCGAGACAATAGGTCTGCACCCACATTTTGCTCGCCCGGCACAAAGCTATACTCCATTTGTGTCTCATTAGACCATATCCACCCGAGTATCCTCACCACACGTTTATCAGACCTGCCAATCTTGCCCTCGCGTAGGCTCTCTACCAGACCTGGGCGCCGACCCGTTGGACCGGACCGGACCGGACCGGCAACCACTTTCTGGACCGGATTTGACCTTTCTTAGACAGGTCAAATCCGGTCTGGAAAGGTCAAATCCGGTCCAAGAAGAGTCAAATCCGGTCTAGTAAAGGCCACCTTTTCTAGACCGGATTTGACCTTTCTGGACCGGATTTGACCTTTCCAGACAGGTTGTCGCCTGTCTAGTACGGTCATACTCGTGTGACCTGTTTTAGACCGGTGTGACCCTGTTTTAGACCGATGTGACGCCCAATATGACCTGTTTTAGACCGACTCCAAGTCGGTCTGGACAGGTGGGCCGCCTGTCCAGACCGACCTGGCACCTGTCTAGAACAGGTCACATAATTAAGCACTTTTTAATGTGTTAATCGATTGAGACCTGATTCAATTGATTAAAGAACAAAGTATTATTTATTATATACATTTTTAATGCATGAATGACGTGAGCCAAGCCCACCAGCCACCGACTAGAGGGAGTCGGTGGCTGGTGGGCTTGGCTCACGTCATTCATGCATTAAAAATGTATATAATAAATAATACTTTGTTCTTTAATCAATTGAATCAGGTCTCAATCGATTGATACACAATTAGCACGTTAAAAGTGCTTAATTGTGCGACCTGTTCTAGACAGGCTCCAGGTCGGAGACCCTGTCAAGACAGGGTCGTTCCGGTTTTAGACAGGTCACATCGCCGGTCTAATAAAGGCGAAATGTGGGTGTGACTTGTCTAAAAACGGAAAATCTGTCAGAAAACCGGTCCAGATTTCTGCAGATTTCCGAGGTTGACTGGACCGGAGTGGACCGGACCGGACAGGTCACAACCTGTCCGGTCTTGCAAGGACCGGCGTTTTTTCGTTGGACCGGACAGGTCAGCCGGTCCATGGACAGGTTGGACCGGACCGGACCGGTTTTTCGCTGCCGGTCCGGTCAGGCCCAGGTCTGCTCTCTACTATCGCTGCATTATCGAATTTCACTACAGTATGCATATCGCCTCTCATTCCCTTTGTCCTCCTCAACGCCCAACACAGAGTCCTCATCTCTCCGAGAAACGATGACGTTTCCTCCCTTACCACACAACTGCCCATGTCAATAAGATAAAATTTCTCCCCACACCTCGCATATAACATATACCCACCATGTGATCCCGACCAATCAGTCTCCAACAAATAACCCGCTGTGTCCATCCCTGCCAACGATATCTTCCTCTGCATACTCACCACCACTGCTACTACCTCTTTTACCAGGGTATTCACTCGCTCCCAACACACCTCTCCTTTCTTGGCCATCTTTAATGCACTCCTGAGAGGGGATAAATACCTCTCCACATTCGGTATGGCACGCCGCGCATACGCTATAATACCCACTATTCTTTCTAAATCCCTGCATTTTTCCACTCGTCCCAACTCATTCAACCGTGTTTGCAGGTACCCCCTCAATGACCAATGCCCCGAACTTATCTCATACCCAATAAACTTCGTTTCAGTGGAGCACCAATTTATCTTTCCTGTGTTTACTTTCATCCCAAACTGTTGCAACCTACTGAATAATTGCAATATCTTCACAGCTAGATCCCTTTTTGATGTCGCCCCTATGATTAAATCGTCTGCATATTGTATCCACCCCAGCCCCCTTACCACTTGTGCTACCCTTTCTGAAAAAAATATACTGGACCAGGCCCACCCCTGTGGGAGCCTGGTCCAGGCAAATCGCTCCTCACCCCAAGTAAAACCAAAATACCTCTGCAGATCCCTATCTATCCCCACTGAAAAAAAACGCATCTTTGAGATCTATTTTTGTGTAAAACTTCCACTCTCGTCTAACCTGCGTTATCTTACGCCACGTGTCCACTTGCACTGTGTTGCTGGTGTCAAAATAAGAATTCAACACCCTATAATCATTGGTGATCCAATAGTCACCCGATTCCTTTTTGATAGGTAAGATAGGGCTCAAAAACAGTTTTTCACCTACCAACGCCCTCCTGATGTAACCCATCCTTAAATATTGTCGAAGTAAATCATCCACCTTTCCCCTATCGGCCACTTCTTCCATCTTATACTCTGTTCGACCTCCCCCCCCTTCTGGCTCTATCACTTTTACCTCATCCCGTCTCACCGTTAATTCGCTCATCTTGCTATTTAGGGGATGTTTGCTCAAATCTCCAACTTCCTTGAACTTGCTCCTGACTTTTGCACTAATCCACTTAGCAAAACCTTGTTCGGACATTCCCTCTACGTCTTGCTGAACACATTGTATCCTCCTGTTTTTTCCATACTGTTTTAGCCAAATGTCCCCCTTCCCCAAAACTCGCACTAACACTGTTTTTGAAGTAAGACTGACCGCAGTCCTTGACGAATTCCAAATTTCCACCCTAATCCCACCCTGTTTGGTTACCGATACCCCCGTTACCAAACCTTTTCTTTGGAGTGCACACACAACTGTATACGACCCACCCACTCTTATCTTATATGGCAGAAAAATCCTTGTCCACTGCAATGGACCTATTACCTTTGGTTTACCAGCCCTGATTGCATAACTCTGATCACTTTCTCGAACCACACCAGGCCTAACATCCACCTCCCAGAGTTGTTCCAGTTCTATCACATTTCTGCCTACCCCAACCGGCTTTCTCGGTTCTTAGCATTGTTTGATCCCATGTTCACCATGCTGCATTTCACACACCGGCCACTACTTTTCTCCTTCAGTTCCCCTCGAACACAATCCACTGTCAACCCCAAAGTACTCAGTCCCGTTATTCCTATCACCGGCGTCTGCACATCTGCGGTAACCAAGTATTCCAAATCCTTCCCCTCGACCACTAGTCCCATGACGGTGTTCAGCGTTGTTTTCCCTAACACCTTACTAACTGCCCCATTAAATCCGAAGATGTCCCCACTGTCCTCACCCCCACTCCTATCATATGCCAGCCCATACCTCACGCACTCTGAAGTGGGTAACAAATTAACTTCTGCTCCTGTATCTACCAAGCAATGTTTCTGTTGTATTCCATTTACCTTCAGCGGAGTATACATCAATTTTTTTCTGGGAGCCAAATCGATTTCAGTATCACTGCCCCCCTCCAGCGGTCCCGAGATTTCCGTCCTTGGGCTGTACTCTCCTTCCACCACTACACTCGCCAGCGGGGTCCAAGTATTGGGTTCTCCCGCCTGTTTTTTTCTACATTCCCGTCTGATGTGTCCAAATCTCCCACACCACGTGCACCTTTTCCTCTCGGTACAATCCATCAGGCTGTGTCCTCGCCTTCCACAATTTCTGCACAACAAATGCCCTGTTGCATCATCACTTGTCTCCTCACTCCACCTACCACGTAGTGGTGACATAGAACGCCCCCTGTCACGTGCCGCTTCCCTTGGGACCTCCAGAATTCTGCCGGGTGCTCCTACGCTTCTTGCAGGGCTCCTAGATCTCCCCCTCCACCCTGGCTGCCCCACATTTCCCCTGCTCTCCAAAGCACTTTGCGCGCATTTCCACCCCCCCAAACCAGGTCCCTGTCTCTCCTCCTCCCCCCTTTTCTGCCCTGACTCTTTTACCTCCCCTAGATCCAACAGTTTCTCCCTCTGAGTCTTCAATCTCTCAGCTTCCATTCTCAACTCTTGCACCTTTAACCCAGCCTTTAATTCCTTAATCTCCTCCAATAGTTTGCTCTCTTCTTTCCCCCTTCTCTCTTCCAGAGCTCCTCCTTTTGTCAGGTTCCCGAACATAGTGTTCAGAAAATTCCACAGGTCTCCCAACAAACGGAACATTGGCAGTTTTCCCATTACCTTCACTATATGTGCCAACTCGTACGCCATCCAAAGGCTCAGATTCAGTACTAACACCACTCCAACCCACAGTCCTCCCTTGAGTATCCCCTCCACTCCTTGCATCCTTCCCACACTCTCCCTCCAGATCGCACTGGGTGCGCTCCACCACTCCCTGAGACTCCCTGCCACTTGTTTCCATGTCCTACTAATCCTCCCATTTATACAGCACCAACAACTGGCGCAATCCCTGCCACCCTTACTCCCCTCACACCTTTGACCTTCGTCAGCACCTCGGGCATCCCCACCGGGCTCCCCCATCGCTTGCTCCAAATCGTCACCGGTCGCGCCACACGCCTCGTCTCCAGTCACGCCCACTAACTCATCCTCGTCGCCCCAGACCAATCCCAGAGCCGACCACCAACCCCTCTCCCTGTAGTACTCCCTGTTCTCCCATACTTTCCGCGTCCGTCGTTTCCACCTCTTCCACCACTCCTTATCCTTGCGGCATATCGCCAGTTCCTCCAGCAAAACCCTCTCCGTTGCCTCCAGCTGCTTTACCTCCACCTCCAGCATTCTTATCGCCTTCGCACCAACCACCGCCACCCTTTCCTCGTTGCCTCGAGCCCCCATGTGCATCAGCACCAACGCACCCACGCCCACGATACACCACCATCTTGCTCCGAAACCATGTAAACTTTTCAACATTTTTTACAGCGTGCTAAAAAGTCTCCCCAAACAAAACCCCCAAACCCCTTTTCCCGACTCTCGCAAACATACAGTCAACCTTCCCTCAACCCTCATCCCGACTCTTCTCGTATTAAAGTATAATCAACCTACCCTCAGCCCTCATCCGTTTACACTCTATCTTTCCGTGTTTTTATCACACGTGAGACTCGAGTACCACGTGGTACTTCACATCTAGTACTGAAACACTTCCTCTTACCCCCTCTAGCATTAGGGGTTAATTCACAAACACTCACCACACATGTACTATCACCACCACTTGTGCTCCGGATGAATCACACCCTCGACCACATCGCCTAAGGTTAATCACCTTATCAGTAGAGCACCCTAAGCTACGGTACTTAACCGACGTTAAGTCTTTTTGTAATCACTCTTTCAAGTCACCTCAAAAGTGTCGCCCGAAGTTTTTTCAAAGGACCCGCGGGTTCGCTTTTGATGACCCTGCCACAACGTCCAAAGAAACCACCAACACAATAGTACAAAGATAGTATGCATGGTAATAAAATCAGGTACGTTCTCAGACCAACGTCTCATCAAATGGCCATCACCATATCGCAACAATGATCCGGGGGCCTTACCCTTATTGTGAAGAGCAAATCAATTAGGATCAGCACCATTGGGAAACAATAGAACAATAGAAGCAAAACACACACACCTTTCGTTCACACCTTCAAGAAAACCTATGTTCAAGGGAAAAGTGCTATCAAGTTTGGGATCAATAACATGCTGTAGTTTCGTCCCGGTGATCATGTTGGGATAGGGGCGTCGAGATCAGAAAAAGGAATGACAGGCGGTTTCGGGAATCGGTTTCGAGTGAGAGAGACACCCAGAGTTGCGTCGACACAAACACGCACAATTATAGGGGCTTTCAACAGCCAACCGTCTCAAAAAACTTTTAAACAAAACCCTTACAACAACAGCAAAAACAATCCCCAATAATATACCCCGACCTGGGTATTCGAAACGTCATCCTCCGCAGAGAAAACACCCCTCACGAACACAAGCCCACGACTCATCCGCCTGTCACCCCCGACGCCAAAAAAACGCCCCCTCGCAGACACTAGAGTCCACACGCATATGGCGTTACCACTAACAACCATACCGCTGCCCACAGTCACAAATCCATCGGCGAATCTAGATCTTAGTTCAACAGCATACCCACATGCATTCCTTAGTCGTTCAAGATCAACAAGATCTTGAACCGTCAAAGTTTTACTCTCAACCTTGCCCGCACTTCATCCGAAAATAAACTTTCCCTAAAATCTTTGTTTCATTCATATCCGTTACTTTCATCGTCTCCGTATGCGGATGTATAACCAATCCAATTTGTTTTGCTAATGTCTTGTCTAAAAAATTTGTTGTAGCCCCGGAATCCACAAGAGCTAATTATTTTATTGTACAGTGAAGTCGACCATTATCCCACTCATGCATGAGACGAGCGTTGGATCGGTCTGGCTAGAGACAAGCGGGTTTCGAGTTAGACCCTCGCTCAAAAAAAGAAGGCAGTTGATACCTTCGTCTGATATAAAGATGCTTGTTTTTAATAGTTCAGGAAGAGGGAGACTAAGTCTTTCTTCGAGTCCAAGTTGTTTACAAGAAGGTCTGGGCCGAATAAGTATTTAGTTCAGCCTGACAGCCTGTAACCTGAGGCTGTGTACAATCCACGCTGTATAGTCCAGAGAGTCTCAAGCTCTCTGCCCATACGACACTTAACCGACTATAATGCATGAGGTACTCAGCGGTACGCGGTCTGGACAGATGGCACCATCTGTTCCAGGACGCGGAACTCTGAGTGGTACTGCGAATCTGAGCCGTGGATTTGATAGGACCCGCGGCCATATCAATGGCCAGGACTTGTCTGTCCTGAGTCTGAGTCATCAGGGAGTCAGTCACATCGATACGATTCTACGGAATCGTACCGAGTGCTCCTGGGTCTGACTGGGGACCTGTTCGGCCTGAGCCGAACCAGGTTCATATCAGTTACACTGTTAGATTGTTCCGAGTTTCCTTGCCGATAAATACGTTCCCATAACTGGGGACCCCAGTTTTTGTCAAGCGTCGTTTCACGTCTGTTCCAGTAACCTAACTTCCTCACAAAAATCTAACCTTTCCCTCCTCTCGATCGTTTAACTTCCTCACAACAATCTATTCCATAATCAGACTGTGTGGAACATTATTCCATTAATTTTTATTTTTAGTTTGATTCTATAAAAATCTGTTTGAGGGTTTGTTTTTCCTACGGGTTCTCTCGTAAAACAAAGACAATCTGATATCGGAACAAATTTAGACGTTCGAATCCTCTAATTGCCTTCTTCGGTTTTAAATCATTATAATCATTTATATAATCTTTTAATTTTAATAAATATAATAATAGTAAATAAAATAAAGAAAAACAAATAAAATTGCTAATCAAAACATATATATTGAGAAATTGGTTTTGATTTCAAAATTCGACGGCCAAGGGCAAAAACTGCTGCTCCGAACTAGAGATGTGCGTCGTTGGAACGGGTTTTCGTGAAAACAGGTAACGGAATGGGAACAAGCTGTGAAAAACCCGTTCCCGTTTTAAGCCGCCGTTAACGAGTCCGTTACCCGTTTTCACGGAAACCCGTTGCAACGGCGCACATCTCTACCCGAAAACCCGAAAGAACCTAACAAGATTCAAATCTATGACCTCTAAGACTGTAACCACACGTTCTAACACTTCAAACCACCACATCACAATGGTTAGGGGGTTCCGTAACTATACCTAAGTATACCGTAGTAAACCGACAACGGGTTGGAACGGGCCGTTCTAACCCGTTCCCGTGCCACAACGGTTTACAACGGGAACGGCCCATTTCGGTCGTCGTAATTTAACGACGAGTACCCTTTGCGACCGTTTCCGTTGTAAAACCCGTACTCGTTCTGTGTTTTTGGGCTGGCGCACAACTCTACTCCGAACACATTTCCATGAGGCTGGCTACTCTCTTAAATCCCCAACATTATTGTACGAGTATAGGACGATTACTTATCACACGAGAGGTTTCTATGAGTTTACTTGATGTGCATTCGTTTTCCTCGAGAAGAAAATGTTAATATTCACATTTATATTCAAAAACATTTTATAATTTAATACTTTTATTTTCTATTGTTGTGAGAGTTAAAGTTTCGTGGTGTTGGAAATTGATATTACCACCTGTTGTCTGTCGAATAGTATTATTTGAAGTGGTGACACTTGAAGCTGATGTATTTTTTCCACTCACTTTCTGTTTTCCAGTGCTCCTGTCCCTAATTTCAATGGTGATGCAATGAGACAAACAATGTGAAAATGCAATGTGAAAACCCAGCTCAGCCATCAATTCTAAGAAAAGCAGCAAAAACTTTTCAATCCGGCTTATTACCTTTAAAAATCTCACAAACTGCAATGACTATGCACCTCCCATTTACAATCAGACATTATGTTGTGGAGATGCTGGTCAGCCTCTCCATAAATAGCACCCAAAATTCATGTGAAAACTTCCATCCTTTCCACACCAGACGCACAACATGCCACGGATCCAACCATTACAAATCAACCAGTTTGGTGAAACAACAATTACCAAAATATATATATAGAACACTTGAATAATCCTTGAGAAAGATGTGCCACTTCTCCCCCTTTCTGAGGAATCATGACAGCCCCCCCTTCCAGCAAAACTGCGCTGGTTTTCCAAAATACAACATATAGTTATGTGTGAAAAATTTCTTCGGAACTCTGGTGATCAACCCCAAAACACCGTCAGCAATATCCCCCCCCTTTTTCTTGGAAGTAGAGATAAGGACGAAATGAATTTCACCATTAGCATAATCAACCCAAATAAAAACATGTAGCGGAGGATTATCTTCCCCACCCCCAATTTGCATTCCATCCATTTGTTTTTTGTTTTGTTTTTTTCACCCCCAAGTGTTTTTTTTTTCTTTTCCTTTCTTTTTCAACGCCTTAAAATATGATTTCTCTCCCCATTACTGTGAGCTCATTTAAAATTTGCTTTTTTTTATTCACATCCTAGCTGAGATCTTTTTTAGCTTTTTTTCACCCCTTTTTTTCTAGATTTAAAGCGGGGCACTGGGTTTGACTCCCTCCAACATCGCAGCATCATCACCCTCTGTGGACAGTAAAAAATACGAAAATATCATCCCAAGTTTTTTTACCTTAGAAAACAAAATTTTGAAATGGAGGAGGAAAGTGGAACAACACCGTTATGCAACGGTGAAAAACACAGAAATGTATGAGTCTTGATAATGGATTGAAAAATGTATGCTTGGAAAAACTCCCCTCAGGGACGCCCAGGGGTGGGAAAAAAAAAATATCATCTTCTGCCGATAATCAGAGTTTCATGCACACCACTAGAAAAGCGGCAAGAAAAAAAAAAAGAAAAGTGAATGAAAACCAAAACATCTCCATCACCAAATGACCCACCAGGCTCAACCTCTGCCACAGCCAGCTCCAGATCGACAATGGCATTAGCCTCTGCGGTTTTCGCTTTCTGACGTTTTCGAATGACCCCAACGACAATCACACTCATCAAAATAATGAACATGAAAGCGGCACCTCCAATGATGAAAAACCCACTGCCACCGGATTTGGCAGCCTTGGTCCCTGAAGGCCTCTGAACAGCCTCAGCTTCACTGGAGTTTTGCAACTCCACGCTGGAATCATCGGCTTCCTTAGGATCAGGGGTGGGCCTCATTGGAATTCCTCTTCCTCGCTTAGAGGCGACCAGGAGATTGGCATTCCTGCAGCAGCACAAATGCGCTTTCACAAAATCGGCCAAGGGGTCCCCAATTATAACCAAAACAGTGCTCAACCCCCCCCCAAAAAAAAAACAACAACAAACAAACAAAAAACTACTGAAAACTCCACTCCCTGCCACCTGAAGTTAAGGTTAATCATCTGGAAGAATTTACTCCCAGCTGTGCCTTTCTTTTTACCTAGACGACTCGTTGTCCCCACTGTTCGACAGCAAAGAAACATCTTCAACCTCGACGCTCTCCACCTCTTGTTCAGCACTTGGTGCCTCCACAGGGGAAAACACAAACTCATCAGGGAGGTCTGATTCAATAGGCTCCATGTCGATTGCCGTCACTTCATCCTCATCGCTTTCCGAGGCTGGAGCTACGCTGAGGGCTTCTGGGTCGAAATCGAGGAAAGGCTCTTTGAAAGCTTCCCTGGGGTCATCCCTGGCTTCAATGTCAGACTCAACAGAATCCACGAGGCTCTCCTTGTCCCCACAGACCAGGTCGTTGATATGCCTGAGGTGGTCGGCAAGAGGGCAAGGCAGCCCGAACTGGTTTCCTCCAAGACGAATCTTGCCCCACAAGAATTGAGGGATGCTGTCGGCATGCAGGAAGTCCGGAATTTCTCCACTGAGCATGTTGTTTGAAAGGTCGAACTCTGGTTTGAATGGGCTTCTGATCCGAGCCTGAAACAAACCGATATGTTTTCATTCCAAGATTTGGGGAACTAAAAGGTAATTGGCGACTACCGCATCCACCAATTAACATAAATTGGAAAGAGAAACTGGTTGAACCCCCCTCCCCCCCAACCACACACACACAACAGAGAAAACTAAAAAGAAACGGAAGAAATAAGCAATAAAAGGAAGATTGCTTGAACAAAATGGCGATTTAAAGAAAATGAAAAATAAATAGCTTCTTTGTGTGTTTTGTTGTTACCTGTTCGTCGAAGAAACCGATGTCCTTCATATTCACAGGAATGACTCCCTCGAATTCATTTCCATTCAGCATGGCGGTGGTCAGTCTGGGAAGCATCCCTGGCTCATCAGGGATTTCACCAGAGAGCTTGTTGTCTGCCAACTCCAAAAGGGAAAGCTTTGGCGCACTCAAAAAACCGACTGGCAATCCACCCTGCATGCAAGAAACACTCTCCAAATTAAATGATTTTTTTTTCAATTCAATTTTTAAGAGTCACAATTCAAAAACATCAAAACTTTGGAAATACAACATGTTCCAAAAAGGAACAGGAAAATGTGAAAATGGAAATGCTCGCATGAAACACATCGAATTTTAAGGTACCCTTTGCCATCGTAACAGCAAATACATGTTTCATCTTACTGGTGGAAATAAGATGAAATGGAAAAAAAATACGCATATTTCATAACAGTAAAAATTAAGAGAGGAAAAAAAAGAAGACGGCAGGGGGATGGTGAAGCTCAAAATTCAACCCCACCTCAATCAGATTCTTTGCAGCATCAAAAATGACGAGGCGAGAATCTTCCAAAGCACCAGCCACATCCCACTCATCAGCAAATTCAGTCAATCTGTTGTTCTGGAGCCACACGAAACGGAGGTTCTGGGAGGCCACGAATGCAGCCGGGATGGCCCCCTCCAGCTTGTTGTTTCCAAGAGAAATCGACCTCAGAGTCAAGGCACTTCCCAAGTTGCTGGGAATGGGGCCTTCCAGAGCATTTTCAGCCAGGTTCAAAGCCACGAGTTTCTCCATTGAACCAATAGCTTCAGGGATGGTCCCTATTTGAAAAAAAAAGAACATGAGGTCTTTTCTTTTAAAAAAGATAAAGAATAAAGAATAAAATTTTGACACAGCTATCACATCACCAGGTCAGTAGAATCAGCTCACCAGTCAGTCCAACACCCACAAGGCGAATACTCTGCAGAGAAGCATCCGGAGACATTTCTGGCAGGGGCCCCTCAAAATCATTCTCATCTGTACAAACATAACCATTACACGTCAATTCACTGAAACATAAACCTCATATATAGCACCTTCCCAATACAAGAACAAACAGAGAACTTCCCCAACTTACCAAGGATGATTTCCTTGAGCTCGGTTGACTCATCAAAGAGGCAAGCTGGAATTTCACCCTTGATGTCGTTTCGAGCGAGGTCCAAGAAAGCCAATCCACTTCCGTGTGTCAAATCACACACTGGGGCATCGCCAGCAGTCAAAGAGCCTTCCACCATGTTGTCCGAAATCTGGACATACTCCAGCATAGCTTTTCCCTTGAAGCTTTCCAAGATTTCGCTGATATCACCCTGTGAAATCAGCACTCAATCAAAACAGCTACAAAAACAAAAAGCAAAAAAAAAAGGGAGAAGGGGGGGGGAAACGGGACAGGGTAGCACTCATTGACCTCAGCCAAGAAACATAACAATTCAGACTCCAATTTTCACTTCATTTCAACAGTGTTTTTTTTTTTGAAAAGAAAACAGGGATGACAAGACAAGCCTGTATGGGTGCTGCATAGTTTCACACCTTCAGTTTGTTCTTTCCCATCTCGAGTTTTTCCAGCCCCTCCAACTTTGCGATGGATTCAATGGGGAAATCACAGTCCAGGTCGAAAGCAGCCATGCCCAATCTCAACAGCCTGCCCTCTCCGTTGCACATGCTCCCCGAAAAATGGCAAAAGTCCATGCTGACAGCACCATCATCTTCCGTCTTAGATTTCCATTGTTGGCAAGCTGATGGACTCCCAGCACAGCAACTGTAACGACCACATCAGCAATCAGAAAGCATATAACATTGAAAAAAAAAAACAACCCAGAAACACCCAGGGGAAGAAAGAATCAGGCTGAAACCCCTTGAATAACTCCTGGCAGCATTATTCCTTTATTTTCCAGCATTTTTATAGCAGTTTCAAGAACAGGAACTCACGTATCAAAAATGTCCTGCATGGCAGACTGCTCCTCATCGATGAGAGTTCTGTCGGTGTAGTCGATGTCGATTTCCACCACATACTCCGACCCTCCAGCAGCAAATCCAACAACCTGTAACACAATTCAATGGGAACAAAACAACAAAAGCCAGTGAGTAAGCGAGTAAATTTCTATTAGAAAAACTACACGTCTCTTGGCATAATGGTCCTACTAATAATCAACTGATCAATATAGAAGCGAAGATTCGGGGTCAAAATAATCAGCTGATCATTACGTGAATGAAAAAAAAAAATATGTAAAAATATGTGAGCAAAACAATCAGCCGACCATTCCGGAAAAACAAAAGCTATGGCCTCATTTCATTCAAGCCATCTCCAACGGACAAAAAGATGAAAAAAAACCATGCTGAAAATGAAAGAGAGGTGGAACATACCGAGCAGACGATGGAGACAGCTTCAGCAGTAACTCCATCCTCTTGGACGCCCACTTTGGATTCTTCGTACAGCTCGTGGTTGCGCGAAATGAAAACGTGATCGTTCCCTTGAGAGTGATCTGATTTCCACACAGAAAATGCATTGCTGGGGGGAGAGTTCTGCAAAACCACACACACACATACATCAAGCAAGATCTCGAGCAAAAACAAATGATGTTTCCCAACCGTTCTATTAAACAACCAAAAAGAATCGATCAGGTTTCCTTTTTTCTCTCTCTAATCTTTTCACAGCACGGCAAAAACTTGCTAAAAGAATTCCCAGTCTGTCAAAAAAACAGCCAGCTTTCAGCACACTAACATGAACATCGATTTTCAACTCCGCACAGGGCGGCGTCGACAGCATGTCCCTATAAATAAACACAATCGAGATATTCTCATCGGTGCAGGGTTTCTGTCAAGGGGTCAGTCACGCTCGCTAAATATCATCCAACGCGCGCAACCATGACGAATTGTGACACTTTCCGGGATATCTTTCCTGAAAGAAATATGTTCTTCCACGCGGGGTTTTCCCGCACCCTAAAAAAACACTCACCCCGATCTCGAAGAGATAAGTCGGCACGCAGTAGATGTCCGCGTCGCCTTCTTCGTTAAGCATGGACAAAGTGATAAGGGCGTTGGGGAAGTCGGGGCCGTTTGGGGGGATCTCTAGTGTCAAGATATTGGCTTCGCCCTGCGAGCACACCAACACCACCACCACCAGAGTTCAACACAGAAAAAGAAAAAGTAAAACGGTAGGTTAAGCAACGAATTCGTTTTCAAACCCCCATCCACAAGCCGGAATATGACGCTTTAGGTCAAGACCCAGTTTTTGTTTCTATTCGTCTCGGAACGCCATGCAAGAAGGGCAAACATAGATCCAAAGACGTTGTGTTTCATTTTCCAGCGAAAGCACCACAACAAAAAACAGCTGTTTCAAAAAGACATCCAAAGTCGACGTAACACGCGTTTTGCTTTCTCAAAAAATGTGCCGAGGTTTGCACTCACAGCTCCGACGAAGCCTTCTTGGGGTTTTTCGAGTTCCAGAATATCGGCTTCCGACAGGATTCTCTGGCCGACCTCCGGTGATTCGGGAGGAGATCGTCCAAAGAACTCCAGGATCGGCGCCGGTATTATTGCGTCAAGAATATCCATAAAACCGTCCTGCGCAGCCGCCGGCCGAGTCGCCACCAGGGCGAACAACAGACATGCCAGCGCAACGCGCTTACAAGAATCCATGACGCGAAACGTTTTTCGAACTTCGCAATAAAGGTCGAAAGGGTCGTAGTTAAAACACCTCCAGCTCGAAACTCCTTTTTTTCGTCAGGCTGTAATCTTGCGATAGAAACGAGGATCCGTGATAGCTGTTTCTGCCCGCGAGGGTTCGAGCAGGGGGTTTTCCTATTAGCAAGTTGAACAACAGTTTTGCTGGAAGGGCAATAAAGCTGGAATTTATCGTGGGAGGTTGGACGACAGCACGCGGCTCGATGTCGACGTCTCGCTGGCTTTTCCCCCTGATTTGACGCGTCGATTCATATCTTCAACCCGCAGCAACCTCATCCGAATGCTGCACAGAATGTGCAGCACAAAAAAATGGCGGCGGCCCGAAAAAACAGGAGCGAGCGATTCATATCCAACACTCGACAACCAAGGGCCCTTCGAGGTCCAAACCCAAATATCTCAGTTTCAAAGCAGAAATCCAAATTCTTGCTTGAATTCCCATGCAGGCAGTAAATTCTGGAAGGAGAATTTGGATGGCTGATGGGCCATGAGGGTTTATGCCTGTTACTCCGACCCTGTTACTCCGACTCCGTCCATGTCTGACATCGAGACAGCTCCCATGTCTGACAGTCGGCGCGCGCCGGTCTACCTCGCGGTCGCTCGACGCGCGCCGGTTCGCGCCGGTCTACCCCGCGCTTGTTTAGCCCACTCGCTTGGCGCGCGCCGGTCGCGCTAACCCTAAACCCTAAACCCTAAACCCAACCCCCCCCTTTTTTTGAGTCGGAGTAACAGGGGTCGGAGTAACAGGGGTCGGAGTAATGGGGGTACACCGCCATATGAGCCATCAGTGATGGCGAATTAGAGGTTTCCTTGAAATGAAAGGAGTGGACGCTTGCGCCGATGTCAGACTCCGCGATTGGATATGGCGCCACCAACCCCGCCCTCTCGCTAACCTATTTCCATTTCAGAGAAAGAAAAAAAAGCACCAGCGATAGGGCGCTTCGTCTGTCTCAGCGTCGCAAAAATTGCGCGACGAGACGAGCCTCACTTTTTGCGGGTTTTCCCTCGGAAGGTTTTCGCTTTGCAAAAGCTGGGAGATCCCCGCTGACAGAATTTGACACTTGTAGGATTCAGGAGGGGGAAACCCCCGTTGCCGAAAAGGTTTATCTTGGCGTTTGTTTTCTTTTTTGTTTTCTTTTTTTTCTTTTGGGCTGGGTTGTCTTTTTGGTTGAAATTAGCTGGAATTTGTCACCATGGCATTTTCGCGACGGTTTTGGTTGGCACTGGTGGTTTTCGCCCTCGCGCTCGGCGCGTCAGTGCGCGTTGTGAACGGGGCTGAGGAAGAGGATTCTGGATGGAAACAGTACTTTGGGTGGGTCCCGGACCCGATCAAAAGATTCGTCGGGCTTGCGCCCGCCGAAGAGGGGGACAAGATCTTGTCGATGGCAGACATTCTCGTTCTGGAGGCTCCCAGAGAGGGATTCGTCGCCACGGTGAGCGCAAGAATGGGCCACTGAAATCCTGCAAGGTCCTGCACCTCATCCCGGACGCAATTGTTTTTTCTTGAAGGCTTGCAGAGCAACCGGAGTTTTGCAAAACAATGTTTTCTGCGAAAGGAAGCATACGTTAGCCCATAACCTAACACGTGGGTTAACCCTCCACTGCCATTTCGCTTCCTGGCGAAACCGCAGAGTTCCTTTGGGTAGTTGAGACGAAGTTGCAGCGTTACGCGGCCCGACCCCAAACCTCCACCGCCCCCCAATGCTTCCGTATCCTATCGTCCTTACGAAACACAACATTGTTTTGTTTCTCTTCCCAGGGTCAGACGGCGGTGTTGAAAACGACGCTTCCGCAGAACGGGGGCGTCTTTCCAAACTTGCTATTGACGCTTTCCATCGACAATCCGGGAGGCGACGCCGACCTATACTGCGTTCCCTCCCACCTCTTCGATTACGTTGTGAGTGGCTCGGTGCTTGACCTACCCTCGCCGCTTCGTTTCCACTCGCGACAGTTAGGATGTTTTTGAGTCGAGCGTTTTTGTCGGACGGCGGGCTGGGTGTTTCTGGCAATCCTTGAATGTTTCATTCTTGCATGTTGGATTGGATGATCTCGGTGATTCAAAAGCATCCATCATGTGTGTGTTTTTTTTTCCATTTTTCGGGTGGGGAGAATGCAGAGTTTTCAATCTAGCCTCATTAGGGGAATTCTTTTCTGATCCATGAAGATTCCAATGATCATAAACACACAGCTGAGAAAAAAAAAACTCGAAGATTGTACAGTTTCATACTGTCAAAATATCTCTATGCGATTTTGCCCACCAGGTTTGTGTCAGTGTTGCCATGAATGTCCTTCGGTGCCAAGTTTTTTTTTGTTTTCTTTTTTTTTAATTTTTGGAAAATGCAGAATGCCGCACCGGGTCCTGATCTCTACACGTGGAAATCGGAGCATTCTCAAGGCAACGATTACATTTTCATTTCGCGGGGCCATCAAGAGTACGAAGCTGCCAAGGTCGGAGTCAAGGATGAGGGTTCCAGCGCCGAAGCCATTTCCCTTATCTGTTCGGTAAGAGTTTTTTTGAGGAGCCAAATCGAACAGAATGGGAAAAAGACCCCATTTCAGGCATTCGGCACTGGAAATCGAGAAACGGTGGAAAATGGAGGATATTGCATTTGGGAGTGTTGTGGGAGTTGGATTATTCATGTGTAATAATTTTTAATTTTTTTTTGTTAAAACAGGTGGTGGGCTATGCTGCTGGAGGTTCATCCTACACGGTTGAAATGGATGTGGATTACACCGATCGAAGGCTGGTGGATTTCGAACGAAAAGCCATGCAGAAAATCTACAACAGGTGCGGGCTGAAATTTTTTGTCACAGTCGAAATTGTTTTTGCTAATTTGCAAGCAGGGGAAATAGTTGTGAGGTCAGGATTGCTAATTCTTGAACATGCACTCCCTTCAGGCTTTCTGTCGATATCGTGGTGTTTTATAGTTGTTTTTTTGTGTGCTTTTAATTTGTTTTATTGGTGTTATTGGTTTCTTTTTTTTTTCAACTCAATTTTTTTTGTTGATGTGTGGTCCAGCTGCTGCAACGAAAGCGAAGAATCATGTCAGAAATGGAAAGCTTTCACGGATGCTGATGGTTTGACCAGCATGGATATGTGCCACATTCCTGGCAGTGTGTGCGATTCCGAAGGGAAGCTGCTGAGGTTGAATCTTGCTGGTTTCAACATGGGCTGCGATTTTCCCATAGAGGCGATTTCGAAACTGCAAAACCTCCAGAAATTGGAGCTACAAGGAAATGCCTTCCAGGTGAGGTCTCTCTTTTCAATTTCTTTCTTTCTTTTTTTGGTACTCTCTAATTTGCCCCACATGGTGGTCAGTGTTGTAGAAAAAAGAATTAGCACATGATATTTATGTGAAAGAATCTTATTCAGGGGTGGGGGTGGTTTTTAGAATTAAGTTTTCTGGATGCCTTGTTAAATCAAGTGTTGTTGGAGGGCCCCCCTCGTATAAATTTCTTTTCGAAAATTTCTTCGATTTTTTTTCGAAGAATTTTTATTCTGTGCTGTTGAGTGATCCAGTATACGAAAGGGCATATCATATCCTTTTTTTTCCAGCTTTTTTCCCCCAAAATATTTAGTTTTCGATTGTTTTCAGGGCAACCTTGGGGAAATCTTGGAGGCTTTTCGGTTGAAGGAAAGCGGCCTCCAGCATTTGGATTTGTCTGACAATTTGATCGAAGGGGAAATCAGCGAAATGGAGTCTCTGTGTGATTTGACGCATGGTTCTGGAATGTCGGTTCTAAAATTGGCCAAAAATAATTTGCGAGGATCCCTACAGGGTTGCCTGTTCGACGAAAAGTCAGAACTGCGGGATATCAATTTCGGTGAGAATAAGCAGTTCCTTTTTTTTTTTGAACTTCAAAAAAAAGGAAGTCGGGGCTTTTGAGTGAAAAAGTGTATCGTTCCTTAAAATACTTTGTGGATTTTATTTTTTATTATTTTTTTTAAATGAACGACAGTTAGTATCCATGAGCTTTTTTTTTTTTTTTTTGAGGGGGGGGGAACTTGGTCCAGAAAAGGATCAACAGTATGGCTAAACACAGAATTGGACGTGAGTGTGTTTTTTGGGGGGTTTTGTCGCTGGATGCTACCTGATGGTGTTTTGACTGTTTTTTTTTTTGTAACGAACAGATGGAAATCCGATAGGTGGCTCCATTCCAGAAATCCCATCGAATTCGTCCATCATGGCCATCAGTCTGGCAGCCACTGGGGTGCTGGGTGAGAATTGCTATAGATTTTTTTTTCGACTTTTTGCGCGATTATCTTCTTTCGTCAGTTTTAATTTCTTTTCGGTTTCCATTGATAAAGAAAAGAAAAAACTGCTTTTTTTTCCCTGTGTCTTTTTTCCTGCATTTTGCACATCCTTTAGGCTTCAGATATTTCAAGAAAAAAAAATGTTGTTACTGTTTCCCAACTTTTTCCTCAGTTTTCGCAAAAGAAAAATCTTCTTCTTCTTGGTGGCATAATGCAGCTGGATCTACATCCCAGAAGCAGATTCTCGACCATCTTTTTTCCTTCTGAAATTTTTTATTTTATTTTTTTTTATCTTATTTTTTTTATTTGTAGGAACAATTCCTTCGAGCATTGCTGAGCTACAGTCCCTGGTTACTCTGGACCTTTCCAGCAATTACCTGGTGGGTTCCATACCACAAAGGCTGGGCTCCTCACGATCCCTCAGAGTCGTCCGTTTGAACGACAATCGCTTGGAAGGCGAGGTTCCGGGGGCGATCGCGACTTCAAAATCGCTGGATGTCGTCAGACTGGAAAACAATGTGCTCGCAGGGATGGCCCAGGAATGGAGGGATCGAAATTCCATGGAGGAATCGAGGCTTTTTGCTCTGTATCTGTCCAACAACAGGATCGAGGTAAAAAAAGCTTTTTTTTGCTGGAAAAGCATGTAGAAAAACATGTTTTGTTCTGTTTTGTTTATGTTTTTGTTTTATCTTTTGTTTTGTTTTATGTTTTGTTTCGTTTTGAATGAGAAGAGGATGTGAAAATGTCATGAGCAACAAATTTATCTCTGGAAAGTTAATTGGATGTTACAGGGTTTGTCCTGTGTCGATGTGTGCATTGTTGCTTAATTATTAATGCTTGGTTTAGGGTTTTAAGATACGGTGCATAAGTTTTTATCATTTGCATTTTTTTATCATTTTTAATTGGTTGGATTTGGAGTTTTTATGTTCATGACTGGAATGCTATTCGAGAACCAATTTTCTCATAATTTTAAAAATCGTGTGCATATGGTTATCAGACGTGTGCGTATTTTTTTTTTTAATTATTATTTTTTTTTTGGTTGGCTTTACCAGGGCTCCTTCCCCAGTGCATTGCTAAAAGCGACGGAGTTGACTGTTTTGGATATCGAAAACAACGATTTCTCTGGACCGCTGCCGGGTTCACCTGGGATGCTGCCCAAAGTTACTGTTTTTTTGGCAGGAGGCAATTCCTTCGAAGGTGAAATCCCTTCGGCCTTCAAAAATATGGCATTTTTGAGCAGCAAGGTATACAGAAATAACGACGTGTGGAGGATGGTGTGGGGCCTTGTTTTAATTTTTCTAAGTCAAAAAAGAAAAAAAGGGGGGGGGGGAGTTGAAATGGTTTGATCGTGAATTGAACAAAATTTATTGGTGGGATGATTCTGTGTTTTTTTTGAAAATGATGTAGGTGTGCGTGTTGATCCAATTTTTTTTTTTATTTTAAAGAATACGATTATTACTTTTTTTTTCTTGAATTTGTTTTGCAAGAATCGAGAACATGCAAGCTCAGGAAAAGAAAAAAGATAAATTATAATTAATTTACTATACGCACTTGAATATGCTCTGATGAAATTGTGTTGGGAGCCTTTTTTTATTTTAATTTTTTCTTCAAGTGGCAATAAAACGTGCGGTGGGTAGTTTGGTAGGTGTTTTTTTTTTTTGACAATAGCGGTATTGTTGCAATTTGCTTTGCAGGCTTTGACGGCCAGTGCTTTCCATCCAAATTTGGATTTATCTAGAAATAAATTGACAGGGAAAATTCCATCTTTTTTGTTTACCAAGAATGTTCCGCAAGCAATCTGGAAAAGAATCAGACTGGGGGTAAGCAGCAGCTTCTCTCCAGCTTCTTGTTTTCTTTGAAACCTTTTTTTTTCCGACAGACTTTTTTTTTTGGCTCAATCACACCAAAGAAAAATATCCATGCTTTGTGTACGCTCATTTCGTCAGGCAGCCAATATGAATCAAAAAGTTGCCCACACCAACAGAAAAAAAAAATAACCATATTTTTTTTTTCGTTGCTTGTTTTGTAGGGCAACCAATTCGACTTGAAAAGTTGCCCCCTCCCTGCTTACCTTGCGCACATCATTGACCTGGACTGTGGGAACTCTATTCTGCCAGTTCCTGCCGTCAGTAAAATTTTGCCCAAGGAGAACTTGAGAGGCACTCTGACGAGGGCCGGTTTGCCGTTCAAAGTCGATGTGAACAGCGCACCAGAGGCTGAGCCGGATTTCGGCGATCTGTTCGACCCTGCATCGGATGCTGCAGCGAACACTCTGAAAGCGAGGCCGTTCGGGCAGTTCGATGATGGCTTGAGGTCAGCAATCGATTTTTTTTTTCAATTATTTTTTATGTCCGACGGTGTTCTGCAATTTTTTTTCCGACAGTTTTTTGAACTGTTTTTTTTTCCGACGTTTTTTCAAGGTGTTTTTTTTCTTTTTTTCTCTAACGGTATTTTGAACTGTTTTTTTTTTCCTTGATTGTTTTTCCCTCCTTTTAACATCCCTCAAAGGGTGTGAGAGAAAGTATACCGAAACTGAAAAATCCCATCCAAGTGGGATTCTTTTTTTGGTGTGAAAAAATCAACACAGTTTCGAAGAGATTAGGGCTACTTCCTAGTGTATTTACTGTGTTTCATTTTTTTTCCCCAGTTTGAATCAAACCTAATTCTGAAGTTGTCATTTTTCTGTCTTTCATTTTTTTATTTTATTTTTTTCATTTTTTCATTTTTTTTTTTCTCAGTGGGAGCGGAGAGGCGGTGTCAGGGGAAAGCGACAGTGGGGCGATCTCGGTGGTGTTGGTGGTGGTGCTGTCCATTGCGATTTTCTTGGTTTCTGTTCTGGCAGGCGTATTTCTGTTCAGAAAGCGGAGGAAAGTACAATGGGAAAGAGCGGTCGATGCCGTGCTGGTCAAAGATTTTGAGCTGGAACCCTCGCAGCGACTTCAGTGTATACAAGGTGAGCACTTGAAGAATTTTTTCTTTTTTCTTTATTATTATTATTATTTTTTTATTTTATTTTTTGGGGGGGGGAGAAACGTAAGGTGTCGATGTTTCTGCGTGGGAGATGATGAATCTCGTTTGAAAATTATTGTGGAAGTTTTTTTTGTTGGTTATTATTTGAAGATTTTAAACTTTCGACATGCGACCTTCGCACCTGATGACTTGGACTTTTTTATTTTATTTTAGAATGAGTCCTGCAGTTTTTTTTAAATTTTTTGTTTTTCTTTTTTTTGGGTGGGGGCTGACAGAAGCTAAAAACAATATTCTGCGAATATTTTTGAATATTTTTTCTGTCGCTTACATAAACAGAATCCATTGTTAGGAAATTTTTTTGTGTCATTTATTTAAACGGAATGAATTTAAGGAATTTGTTTTTTGGTTTTATTTTATTTTTAATTTTTTTGTGGGGGAAGAAGAAAAAAGTTAGAATAGAACAAAGCAATTGTGTTTTTTTTCTGTGCAGAACATGGCGAAATCACTCCTGCCGGTTTAAATGTGAAGTACGGTAATGACATCGCTGGAGTTTCTTATCGACTCCCTTGAAAATTAAACCCTTTTTTTTATATTATTTTCAAGGGTTTACCCTGTCTTTCTTTCTTTCTGTTCATTTCCCCTTTCCAATTTATATAAAAAAAATGCGGAAATGAAAGCAAAAAGAAAAAATACGTATAAAAAACATTTCAGAAGACGTATTATCCGTGATTTCCCACATTCATTGTTTTTTGAACGGTAAAAAACCCAAACAGCAGAATGATGGGTTGATGTTGCAGTTTCTTGGACTTTTTTAAAAAAAGGGTTTAAAGGGTTGGTTTCAAATGGGGTGAAATGGGGTGTTGTAAATCTGCAAAAAGTCGAGGGTGGGCGTTTTTAGGATGGGGGAAAAATGGGGAGGGAAAAAAAAAGAAAAGAAAAGAAAAATCATCTTGTATCTTTGGGGTATTCATTACAAGTGTTTTTGAGGGTTGGAAAATTTTAACGAGGGGGGAAAAGAAAAACGGAGAGTTTCTTCCCTTTCCATATTTTCTTTTGTGTTTTTTTTGAGGGAAAACGTAAAAAAGGATATATATGTATATCAGAAAGCAGGATGGTTTTTTCTAGTGTGAATTATCAAGGTCGATGTGTGGTGTTTTGATTTGGTTTGGGGAAAAAAAAATTCATGTGTGTGTTTGTGTGTGTGTGTGTGTTTTTGCATTAAGAATCAAGGTATATTTTTTTATTTCCCATTTCTTAGTGCAAAAAAAAAAAGGAGCACACGCAAACGTGGATTGGATTTTTTTTTTGTTCAGTTTACAAAAAAGAGTTAATGCATGAATGGAAAGAAGAGGGGAAAAAAAAAGGACAAGATATCGATAATTTTTCTATTTGATATTCTCAAGCCACTTTGTATCAACATATTTTCGGGGGTTTATTTTTCAGAAAGTGCGTGTGTGGGAGGGCAATTAATGCTTGTGTCATTTTGAAAAAAAAAAAAAAGGGAAATGTTGAAAAAGTGAAAAAAAGGAAGCAAACAAAAGAAAAGAAAGGCAAACTGCCAGCGGGTGGAAGTTATTGATTTTGGTTGTCAACTGTTTTGTCAAGAGGAATGGATTTAGTCATGCTTTTTTTTTCTTTTGTATGGGATAGTATTTAGGGGAATGTTTTTTTTTCCCCTTAGTCAGAATATTGTTTTTCAAATATTTGAGGAGAAAATATCCAGGGGGGGTTGGTTTTTCTTTCCCCCCTTAGTCAGAGTATTGTCTTCAAATATTTGAGGGGAAAATATTTGGTCCTTGAAAAAAAAAAAAAAAGAAATACGATCCTGAAAAAGAAAAGAAAAGAGAAAAAAAGCATTGAAAATCTGGAAAATTGTCAAAACAACAAAAAAAAAAAAAAATGGTCGAGAGTCAATAGACAAAAAAGACCTTGTGTACGATTCTCGAAAAAAGAAAAAAAATTATTGGGGAGGGGAAAAAATGGTGAAATCATCAGAAATGACAAAAAAAATATATAATGGGATCTGAAAAAGAAGAAAAAACGAAACAAAAGACAGGGGTGTTTTACTGTAGTCTTGACATGAGTGCGATTTTTATGATGCTTTTTATTGTCCAATAAAACAAGATTCCGGGAGGGTAGATGGAGGTTTGTAAAACAAGGGGGAAATCCGGGGAGGGGGGGCAGGTTAGGAAAAAGAAAAGAAAAAAAAAGAAAAGAGGTGCTTGTTGGTTTTTTTGTCTTGCTTATTTCACCTGTTTGTATTTATGTCAGTGTCTTTTCCCTTTTTTTAATTTTCTCTTGGGGAGCTGCTGTGGTGGCAATGATTTCCTCCGGACAAAAAAAACCCTCCCCCCCCAAAAAAAAAGGAGGGAAAAAAAGCAAGCTATCCAGATCCTATTTGTCATCTACCAATCCATTTTGTCTTCGAAAAATTATATCCAGTTTTATTTCTTCCAGTGTTTTGCCTAATGCCTCATCGTCTGTCAATGAACCCACCCAGCGGCGCCAAAGAAGCCAAAACCATCAGTGTCCGTCATATTTTCCTCCTGTGGAAACACAATATCAGTCATGTATTCTCTTTTTTAAAAAAGGAAATGTCCCCTCTTTATCGCAGACAGCCACAGGGAGATTTTGGATGTGACGAGGTCCGGGGTGGCGCAATCAGAAAGCACCTCTGAAGACAGCCGTGGTCATCGCAGCGGGGACTTCCCAAGATGGACGCCACTGCCGGATTTCCCCCACTACTATTTAGGGCGTGTGCTTGTCGTAGCACCGTCGGGGCGTTTCAAAGGGGGTCGGGTGTTGCAAGACGAACGTGGTCGAGCTCTTTTAACGATTTGCTGATCGCCGCTGCTGAACCTGGGCCCCAATCGATCGACCAAACCTCGAGATATCAAAACAGGTATATCAAGCGTGATAAGCATAGTCGCGACCCAGCCGCCGCAAAAAGAAAATCCAATAACGAACTCAGGAAAACACCCTGACGTCTTTGGACGTCATCTTTGGCGGCTCTATTCCTTTTTTCCTCTCACCCCAACATAATCACCAATCGATCGAAACTTTGGCGTCCGTTTGGGGAGCCATATAATAATATCGTCGCCTCCCCAACGCGGAAAGTGTTGCCCGACCCAATGTTTTCTGTCTCCCCCCCCAGTTGCTCCAACGATCGCTTTCTGATTCCAGATGGCGCTCGATCTCCCTTCCTCTTTGGAGTGTGCGATGGTGGGTGTGGTCAGACACGACAAAGTGGGGCAGCTGTGCGATCAACTGAAGGTTTTGAGTTACTTTCCTGCGGAGCTGGTGACCCTCCACGAGCTCGTCTATGTGCTACCGAAAGGCGCCGCCAAGCTGGGATCCGTCGTGCGGCTAAGGAAATCCCTGCTCAGCGAGAAAAACCACACGAACTCCAGACACAGGTGGGTGGAATTTACTCAGTACATTCCCTAATAATGCGATAATTCACAGTCTCAAAGCGTGGGATTCTTTTTCTTTTTCTTTTTTTTTTTCTTGTTTTTTTTTTTTTGGGGGGGGGGGGGGCTGAGAATGCATGACAGCTTTTTGTGTGGGTGTTCAAATTATCCATATGTGTCCAGATGGAAATACATATTTTCTGAGAATTTGTTTTGTTTTCCACAAAAGCATTAGAGGTCAATCAGGCTTTTTCTGCCATTCTAATACACTTGGCATCAGCTCAGATGTGTTCCTTCAATTTCTGATTAAAATGCAATCAGCAAGGCTCTGCAGAAACCCAGCTCCTTAAGTGCTTTTTTGGTTATGGTTTCTGTTTAAACACAATTTTTCTTCTTTTTTTTTTCCCCCCTCCCAGTTGGGTGGTTCGGCATGAGGGTGGTGCTATGAGGGGCCAGGCAGCATCCGATCTTCCAGCAACGGTGCGCGAAGTTTTGGAGTCCAGATGCGACGGGAAGGGGGCTCCCAGGTTTTGGCTGTCGATCGGCCTGAAACTTGAACACACACTCGTCAGGGATGGAAATTGGTACAGAATACATTACCAGCATCAGGATTTAGAGGTAAAAATTCAGTTTCTAATTTTTTTTGAATGGTTGTTAATTGTGCATTTTTAGAACTAATAAAAAATCCTGGTTTTGTTAAAACAATACAAATCAATATCATATCATAACATTTATTTTCTTTTTTGAAATTGACCTTATTTTACGCACCGCCAAAAGGCGGACTGCATCCCGTTCATAAAAATATGTTATTGGCTTACTCAGAAAAGAAAAAAAAAAAACACCTTATCATCACAATGTCCATATCTACACCTCTACCCCAAAGGCAAACTAAAAAGAAATTGATTCGAGAACCTCCAGAAAAAAAAAAGCTGATCATCATATATAAATACAACGTGGATAAGAAACTAAGAAAACATAGTAGCCCTGATGTGGTGTTTATTCTCCTTCTGCTGGTTCGACCTCACGAATTTTCCCACCTTAGCCAGTGACAGATTAAAATCAACCAAAAACTTGCAAAACTCCAGCAAAAAAAAAGACTTTTCAAAAAGAGAGAAAACTCCCCAAATGCATGATCAGGTAATGGTGGTGAGGATTAAGAAGATGGCAGACCCTCGGAGGCCAGAGAACGCGACGGACCTCACCCCCGGATTCTTTTTGGTCGAGGTTTCATGTAAAACGGATGCGGAAGATCATGTGGAGGCAGCCAATGCTGTGGGGGCTTTCAGCGAAAGGCTGCTCCCCTATGTCGACCTGGGCAAGACGCATGTTTCTCACCCCGTGCCGACATAACGAACTGATTAAGAAAAAGCAGAAAAGAAAGGAAATTGATTCGAGTGTTGAGTGTTTGAGGTTTAGGTGGTGGTGGTGGTAGTCGTTAGGATTAGGTCCCAGACAGACTGGGGTGAAATTGAGCGAGGGAAAAAGTGTGAGTGTTGTTTTGATTGAGGAGGATTGTTGTAGTTGGAGAATGTGAGTTGCAGTTGGAAGCGGATATTGTTTTTAGAACTGGTTGATTGATTGTTTCGGATATGATCGGTTGGATAAATGGTGATGGGGCAGGGAACCAAGGAAGAAAGGTATTGTAATGAGTTTCAACGAACAAGATGGACTCGTGCAAAAACATATCTGTGGAATTTCTTATTATATTTTGAGCAGGGTATGAGGTGTGTTTGGGAACAGACATGCTGAATGGAAACGAATACGAGGGAGCTATTTTTCTCCAATTTTCCAGAAAACAAAAAAAAAAGGTTGTTTCTTTTTTCTGGTTTTTGTGTGATGGCTAATCATCCCATACATGTACAAATATTATTGTGGGGATTTAAGAAAGTAGCCAGCCTCATGGAAATGAGCGTTTGGAGCACTACCCTCGAAATAGCTGAGTGCTAAGCTGGCCAACTCTTTTTATATTCGGTAGAAAGAAAAGGAATTCCGGATCTGGCAAAAGAACCCACCAAAACAGCAAGAAAAAATTTGACTGTGGTGGTGGCATCTCGACGCAGCCTGTTCTCTTATTTTAACAAAAAGAAACGAACAAGGTTCCTCTTCTCAGTGCATCCAATAGCCGCCGTGTCAATGCAAAGTGTGACTGACGAAACAAACGAGCATGCCGAACCAATCGCACGCTGGGCGTGGAAAGTAATACGAAGGAACTCGTATTATACCGTGAACCCCCAGGCCAGTGAGCTGGCTTAGTGCACTGGATAGTGTATCCAGTCGGGGAGGTCACGAGTTCAAGCCCTGCTTTGGGCGAGAGCGTAGTTTGGGTGAGTGGGAGTGGGGTGGAGCTGACTAGGCTGAGGTGGAACGGTGTGGGATAGTGTCGGACGGAATTCCCTTGGAATTCCGGTGACTGGGTGGAACTCTGTTGTGAATCTAGAGCCTATTTAAGAGGCTACCCGATGTAATCAAATGTTCTTGTTGTCTATTGTTTCTCGCCCGTATCAACTGGTTTCGGAGCTAGAGCTCCTAAGTCAACGACGACGACGCCGAAGTTTTCTTAGCGAAAGTAAAAGTGATCCTAAAGGTGGAAGCGAAAGAGGAAAGCGCCAGAGCCGAGGTTATAAGTGAAAGGCTCGCTGCAGTTACTCTAATCTCAATTTCTGTTTCACGCAGGAAAGGCGAAGCGACTCTACAAACACGATAAACGTGTTTCCCTCACGTATAGAAACGTGTAGGCTACCCCCAGACGACCCTAGCGAAATCTGTAATCAGAAATTCGCAGTCGACTAAGTTCGACAGGCCTACAGCTAACGTGCAGGAACGCAAGAACGTAATCGTTCTGGTTCACGACCCAGTAGGAGGTCTATAAACAGTTCTCTATCAAGCAGACAGCGACTGGAAGTTCCAGACGCGGAGTGCAGACGACGACACACGTCATACATCAGCGTGTTCGTCGGAATCACACTGTTTACCTCCCTAAGTCGCGACCAGACGTAGTCTACTGAGTCGACGACGTTTACCCAGGCGTAAGGCCGAAGTTAAGTTTAACTGTGTCGACAGAATCTATCTGTGCGACCTATTTTATTCCTGCTAGCGACAGGAACTGGCACGACGTGTCGGCCACTCTATTTTTGGCTATCTCTAAAACGACTTACGTACAGCAAGGCCAAATAGCCAGGGACAAGTCAAAAACATTCTTCTACTTCAAATCTGGTTTATTACTACAGTCACACTTGTTCTAAACTCGTCGGTAGACGAGCACGATGGCTAATCCTCGTGGAAACGACCACATGGAAGAGGATCGCGCAGTGGTTCCCTACCAGATCGAAGAACAAGTAGTTCCCTACCAAGTAGAGGAACAGTTCTACTCGGATAGTTCCATGGACACCGAGCAGGAACAGCAAGAAGATGTAGAAGTAAACATACAGAACAATGTGCAGAACAATGTGTACGTACAGAACCACGATGTTAATGTTGAAGTAGTGGAGAATCGTCAACATCACATGGAAGTAACTATCCAGAATGTGCTGGAACAGTTCAGTTCAAATATGAACGCTGGTTTCGAAAATCTTCAAGGAAGTCTTGCAGAACTTCGAGGAAGGCAAGATGAAGGAGAGGAAATTCGAAACGCGAATCTGGAAGAGTTGCGCCAAACGTTTGGCGAAGTTTTTGAACGACTTTCTTTGGTCGAAGAACCTTTACAGGTTATCGAGGAACGCTGTAACGAAGCGGAATCGAGTGTCGATGCACTTCGTCGACGCACTGAGGAGATAAACAGGAATAATATTGTCGCTGGAGAAGAAATGAAAGTGCTTGTTGAAAATAAGCATGGTCAGGCAGTTTCTGAATTGCGCAGAGTAAATCAGGAAGCAGAAAGTACTAAACAAGAGTTAGGGCTCTTGATACAAAAGACGGATCAGTATGTTGGTGAAATTCAGCAGGAACTGGACTCTACTAAGTCGTCCATGCTGAAAAAGAGCGATCCAGTAAAACTGGATGAGAAAACGGTTATCGACGCTCTTACAAAACCTAAGGTTACCAGGGAATTCTGGAAGAAGATGGAACAGGGTATTCCCAGACATCTTCAAGCGTATCCAGTTACTACTACTCAGACTATTACCAGTGCTGCAGAAGGTGTGAGAACATCATCAAACTCGAGGGGAGTCGGGGAAAATTCTCCAGGAGCAGGAGCGCCAAGTGCTCGCCCCACGACTGCACCTCCAGTCACATCGACTATTACTAGTCAGGTTGGAGTAGCGGGTAGTATACAGCCGCCGACGCTGGGTGTTAGCTCGGTTGGTGGATTACCTCAGAATCTCATGCTTCCAGGCGTGGGAAGTTACCTCAGTACCCTTGGTTCGAATATTCAGCCTACTACTACTGTACATCCGAGTACTTTCAGTCCTGGTATTCTTGGAAATGGAACCGGACCACAGATGAGTATATTCTATCCACTGCAACCTCACAACCCCTTTGCCGCTATTGGCTCCTATGCCTCTTTGGGTCAGTCAAATCCTAGGAGAAGGATGACCTCTGGTGGTGGAGGTGGAGGTGGTGGTGGTGGTGGAGACGGTGACAACGGTGATGGGGGAGGCCCAAATTTTCCGGGTCCTAACCCTCCCGGTGGTCCCGGTGGTCCCGGTGGTCCCGGTGGTCCCGGTGGTCCCGGTGGTCCCGGTGGTCCCGGTGGTCCCGGCGGTCCCGGCGGTGGACAAGGACATGGTTTGGGATTGGGAGGAGATAATTTTCCGAGGAATATTAAAGTACCTATACCCGATGCGTATTCTGGGGATGGTTCTCTTACGGTAACGGATTGGCAATTGTTGATGACTCGTTACCTCAGAAATCTTGGAGTTCAAGAGAATCAATGGCTCAATGTGATGATGGTTAACCTCAAGGGGTCAGCCGCACAGTGGTTAGGAGTACAAGAGCTTCGCATAGCGAATCTCCAAAGAATACCCTTTACTACATGGGCTAGTTTCTTAGAGGAGCTTCGTGCATCCTTCGAGACATCCGTAGTCTCGGATGAAGCAAGACGTGCTCTTCGAAGACTCAAACAAACACATACCGTAAAGGAATACGTACACCGATTCCGAAGATTGGTTCTCAAGGTACCGAATCTTCCCGAGGAAGAACAATACTTGTTGTTCACGGATGGATTGAAGGAGAATATTCGTATGCAAGTGGTAACTTCATCGAATAGGAGTATTGATCAGGCTATCATATTGGCCGAGAGGTTAGATAGTCTTAAGATCACCCATCCGCAAAACCCCCAAAGGCGAAGACCATGGAGAGGTGGATTCAGGGGTAATGGTACGCGAATGAATCAAGCGAATTCAGTACACCAGGAAGCTAATGCTTTGCACCAAGGGTCAAGACCAAAGAAGGAAGGAAGGACACGGCCAGGAAAGCCTACGAACAAGTACAAAGGACAGTTCAAGGGAACTTGCTACTTGTGCAATCAGAAAGGTCATTTTGTGGGGGCTTGCCCACAAATGTCCAAGGCTAAAAAGGCATTAAACTAATGCTCTGGCCGAGGGAGCCGTCCTCCCGGTCAGAAGAGAAGAAACGAGGCGGTAATCGTAGATATAGGAGAAAAAGGGAAAAGATCAAGGGCAAGAGAAATGAGACAAGGGTAGATGATAAGACGTACACATCTAGCGATGGTCCCAAGGTGCATATGAGTTCTCGCTCAAGCAATGCGCACCTCGATCAGAAAGCGGGAACGGTGATCGATAGCTTTGGGGAAAGCAAGGGACAATCAAAGGGGAACACAGGGGTTCCTAGGAGGGATGTGGGGACGGATGATAGTAATAGTTCGGGAGAGGAGACGAACAATGTACCTACTCCTGATGCATCTGTTAGAGCGGAGAAGGAAGAGTTGCGGAAAGATGAGATGACTCCCATTGAAGAGCATTCATCTAGCGGATCTCGAATGCTTGAGAGTAGAGATTCAAGTCTTGAACGGGGTTCGGATCATATGGAGAGGCCTTATTCCGAAAGAGTTCAAGAGGGAGGTGTTGATATAGATGATCAACACAGTGTATGTCCAATTATGGCATGCAAAGATTTCAAGGGGTATGAAATCTTGGGGAAAGTACATGAACATCCGGTAGTACTTTACATTGATAGCGGTTCTACGGCTAACTACATATCGGAAACGATGGCTCGTGAGTTAGACCTTCGAATCGAGGGAGAAAGAAAACCTTTGAAAATGGCTGATGGTACTATACGATATACAAAGGGTATATGTACGAAGGTTCCTATTCGGAGTGGACAAGCTAAGTTTATCGTAAACCTAGAGGTATTTCCCGGGTTAGGACATGATTTCTTGCTTGGCGTCCCATGGTTGATTGCTACCAACCCTCTCATTGATTTCAAGAGTGGTAGAATCACCGTGGTCAAGGGGAAATCGGAAATACATCTTCCACTCAAGGTACTTCCACCAAAAAGCGAGGAGAAGTTACCTATACCTTCTACGTTATGCTCGATGGAAGAACTTATCAATGAGGTTCGACGTAACCCGGAGACACAACTATGCTTCGCAGTGATCAGACCTACGGAAGAAGAGATGTCTATCGATTCTTATAGTACCCGAGAAGGTCATTTGGACGATGATGTTGCTGCTATGGTAGAACGAGGAAGGTTATCGTTGGAGTTTCAAGCGTTATTACGGAAACATCGTAAGGTGTTTGCTAAAGATATTCCACCCGGTGTTCCACCGGTACGGAACGATCATGAGTTTCAAATAGAGTTGGAGGATAACGTAAAACCTATATTCCGCCCACTCTATAAACTCTCACAGTTGGAATTGGATGAGGTCAAACGACAAGTGGACTATTTACTTCGTAACGGGTATATTAAACCATCAAAGTCTCCTTGGGGAGCACCTATACTATTCGTACCTAAGAAGGACGGTGGTTTGCGCATGTGCGTGGACTACAGATGGTTGAATAAGGCTACGAAAAAGAATAGATACCCATTACCTCTTCCAGAAGAACTCATCGATCGGTTAGCTAAGGCTAAATACTACAGCAAAATAGACCTACGGTCCGGATACTGGCAAATGCCAATACGACCGGAAGATACAGAGAAAACGGCATTTCGAACACGCTATGGTCACTTCGAAATGTTAGTGGTTCCATTTGGACTCACAAATGCACCACCACAATTTTCTCACATGATACAAGATCTATTTTCCGATATGCTCGATGACTTCTTACTTGTATTTTTGGATGACTTACTTGTATTCTCGGACACCATCGAAGAACACCTCGTACACCTCGATCAAGTGCTTACCAGACTAGCTAAGCACAAGTTATTTGCGAAGGGGCTAAAATCTGATATAGCTGTTCAATCAGTGGAGTATTTGGGACATCAGATAACACCAAGTGGGGTTAAACCTTTGGAAGCAAAGGTTAAAGCTATTAACGATTGGAAAACACCCGCCAACGTAGCGGATGTTCGAAGCTTTATTGGAATGGTTTCATACTACCGAAAATTCATTCCGGGCTTTGCTAAGATAGCTGTACCACTTAACGACTTGGTTCGTAAAGATGTGCAGTGGCAATGGGGTCCTGCGGAAGAAAATGCCTTTACAGAACTCAAGCGACAGATGTCTAATTACCCTATTCTAATACTACCAGATGCAAAGAAACCATACACGGTTATTACCGATGCTTCGGCCACGGCATATGGGGCTGTGCTGACGCAAGACAACGGAAGTGGACTACAACCTATCGCATACCTCTCGAGAAGGCTTCGTCCGGCGGAAAGAAACTATTCGGCCTACGAAAGAGAGCTCGGGGCTATTGCTTATGCGCTAAGTACATGGAGACACTACTTGGAGGGTTGTGATGGAGGAGTTACAGTACTTACGGACCATAAACCACTTACTTCATTTATGGACCAACAAACACTCTCTCGTACACAAACCAAGTGGTTGAGGAGTGGGTTTTTCCTCTCTATCAAGCCTACTATCAAGTATATCGCGGGCAAGGCCAACGTTCTTGCAGACGCTCTATCTCGATCACTCCATGTGTCCACCACAGAAGAGGTTAACGCTGTATCTACATGTATGGTGGATCCTGTAGAAACCGAGACTTGGATCAAGGCCTTAGATGCCGATCCCAAGTTACAGGAGTTGCTAACGCAACCGACTCGGATGGGAAAGAAGTACTATGTTGAGGATAAGTTCTTATGGTATAAGGCTAGTACATCTTCACACCCTAAGCTCGTAGTTCCCGATTCACTTAGGCAAAACATCCTTCGTGAACACCATGATATCCCCTCTGTGGGTCATGTAGGAATTACTAGGGCAGCGGAACTGATACAACGAAAATACTGGTGGAAAGGGATGTTTACGGATATTGGGAGATATATACGTTCGTGTCCTACTTGCCAGGGAATCAAGAGTGACAACCAAAAGCAAAAAGGGTTGTTACAACCTCTTCCGATTCCTACGGCTAAGTTCGAACAAATTACTACGGACCTTGTTACGGATTTACCTTTATCGAACGAGTACGATTCGGTGGCGGTTTTCGTAGATAGGTTGACTAAATACGTACGGTTTGTTCCATGCACGAAGACGATTACATCTGCCCAATACGCTCAACTATTTGTTGACAATATCTATAGGTATTATGGGGTACCTAAGGCTATTATCTCGGATAGGGATCCGCGATTTACCAGTAATTTCTGGTCAGAGTTATTTCGAATTCTCAAAACGGACTTACGGATGTCCTCGGCTTATCACCCACAGTCCGATGGCCAGTCCGAAGTTACGATTAGAACTCTCGAAAACTTTATCAGGCCTTACATCGAAGACAACCCGGATCAATGGTCTAGTATGTTACCTTTACTCGAATTTGCGGCAAACAACGTGGTGAACGCCTCCACGGGTTATTCTCCCGCATATCTCTTGTACGGACAACATCCTACCTCCTTTGATATTACTAACCGGTCTATCTCTTCTAAGGCAGAAGCTGTAAGTGAAATGTTGGAACGGATGAATGTAATCTTACGGGATGCTAAGCGTAATTATACAGCGTCTCAGCATCGTATGGTTCAGAGTGCCAATACTAAACGACGGGACGTTCGTTTCTCGGTGGGGGACGAGGTGGTAGTAAGCACGAAAGTGTTACTCCCCGCTGCTTTAAAGCATATCCCAACCAAGTTACGTAGACGTTTTGTTGGACCATTTACGATTACACAGGTTATATCCCCCGTAGCGTACCGAATAGCTTTACCTACCTCATGGAGAGCACACCCAGTCTTCCACATCTCACGTCTCAAACTGTTTGTACGTGATACGGAATTCTTACGGGATGTCCAACCTCCGGAAGGAGAGTTAGATGAGGAAGGAAACGTCGAGTACGAAGTACAGGCTATTATTAACCATAAGGGGAAAGGTTCTAAACGACGATATCTCGTCGCCTGGAAAGGCTATCCGTTAACGGAGAGTACGTGGGAACCTGAGAAACACTTATCTAACGCTAAAGATATTCTAGCTAGTTACTTACGAAATACACAGCCCGGCGCTACGCTTAGACGTAGGCCCCGCGGAAACGGTTAGAACCGATGTACTAATGGTGATGGCGACGGAGGATTAAGGGAAGGTGTTATAAAGGCAGTGCACGACCTTTATAACATAACGGCACCGTCGAGCCTTAGTCACACTATCCGTAGCGGCTGCGAGATCCGTGGTGTTATCTCGTAATTAAATCTACGAATATACTTTACAAGCATAGTAAAACTAGTAGTACGAGGTAGTAAATTATTACTACAAATAATAATTACTCTTATGTATTATTGACGAAAGGATATTCATGGAATACCATGAACCAAAAAGAACCCACTTGCAGAGACCGGGATTCGAACCCGCGACCTCTCAGACTAGAGTCACGCTCTAGTGAACTAAGCCACCGTACCAGAGCTACGATTCACGATCGTAGAAGTGGCAGTGTCATTAATAAACCTTAAAATAGATACTATCGACGTAGTCCTACGCGAAAATATCCGCGTCAACGTCGGAGAGACGTCGGGTCTACTCGAATCCACGAGGTAGTAAGTGGCGACCTCGTCAGTAACACATATGAGTAAAGGACAGTATATTAGAGGTTCTACACCAGAAGTCAGTAAGGAAAAAACATGCACAGAAACACACCGATCGAAAAGTCCGAGCTCGAGAAGGCTCGCGCCGAAACGCAGGAGTGTTTTAACCTCCTCCTCGCCGAACGTGAAAAGAATCGCGCCCTGCTGGAGGCTGCGAACCATGTCGCGGTTCCGCCGGGATGGATTCCGACCACCCAGGACGCGCCTGATCTGTTCGACGGGAAGCGTCCGTGTTTATGCTTGCCTTGTGGGGCTGACGACCGTACCTGGGAGTTCCAATCTCTGTGCTCGTTTCACGGAACGTGTCGCGCGCATTTCGGAGGCGCCGTGATCCTGAACCGCGCAGTGAACCACTTTACTCGCACAGGGGTGTGGCCGAGTCTGACGCTGCTGCGCGACGGAGTTCCACGGTTCGGAACCCCTTTTCCTGGCTGCCCCTTCTGCTTTTTCGAAAAACTACCTTACCACAAGATCCCACGTGACGCGCACGGACGTCCGGTGATGCATCACGAGCTCGTGACGCACTTCACGAGGTTTCTCCTCACTCGTGATCCCCCTCCAGCGCTGATCCCACTAGGCGAAGTCCCGTCGGCGGAAAGCGTGATGGTGCGCGCAGTGCCGAACTCGCGCAAGCGTGTCGTCAGCGTGACGGGGAGTAACGACGAAGAGGGAGCGAAGGAGGCTGGAGCGAAGCGGCCTAAGACGAAGACGTCGTCGTCGGACGGGTTCGTCATCGACGACGCTGACTGGGAGATCGACGACTTAATGTGAATTAATCTGTGGAATGATCTGGGGCTGATTTGGGATAATCTGGGATGATTATGCAGTTGGATGTTTTTGATGGGTTTTTGTGTGAGACTTCTGTTTTTGGGTTGATTTGCTGTTTCTGTTTTTGGGTTGATTTGCTGTTTCTGTTTTGGGTTGATTTGCTGTTTCTGTTTTTGGGTTGATTTGCTGTTTCTGTTTTGGGGTTGATTTGCTGTTTGTGTTTTATTGTGTTTGATTATTGGGTCAGTTTTGGGACTGTTATGGGACTGTTTTGGGACTGTTATGATTTCAAACAGATTTTCAGTTAATTGTTTCCATTCATCCACTTCTCAAAATCAAACCACTTCTGAACTCAAACACTACTTCCTTCTATCAGGGTCGATAGAAACTAAGGGGGGGAGTAGTTAATACGAAGGAACTCGTATTATACCGTGAACCCCCAGGCCAGTGAGCTGGCTTAGTGCACTGGATAGTGTATCCAGTCGGGGAGGTCACGAGTTCAAGCCCTGCTTTGGGCGAGAGCGTAGTTTGGGTGAGTGGGAGTGGGGTGGAGCTGACTAGGCTGAGGTGGAACGGTGTGGGATAGTGTCGGACGGAATTCCCTTGGAATTCCGGTGACTGGGTGGAACTCTGTTGTGAATCTAGAGCCTATTTAAGAGGCTACCCGATGTAATCAAATGTTCTTGTTGTCTATTGTTTCTCGCCCGTATCAGAAAGAAACAAACTGCACTTGATCACCAAGTGTTACTTACAGTGTTGAAGTCAATGTAACACCAAGTCCAAACACCTCGCATGATGAATATAGCGATCCGTCCGTTCGAAATCAAATCATCCTATTGATTTCTCGATTCGAGAGGATCATTTTTGATAGCTATTTCATGCAGTTTTAAGAATTTTATTTGAATCAAATTAATTTCTTAAATTTACCTTTATATATACGTTTTTTATTTCACTTTAATTATATTTATAAAAGAGATCATGATGATTAAAAAATATAAAAAAAAAGAAGGCGATTAGAGGAGTCGAACCTCTAAATTTGTTCCGAAAACAAATTGCCTTTTTTTTACGAGAGAACCCGAAGGAAAAAACTCTCGGAACTCTAAGTACAACCGTCCTAGCCGGTCGACACCAAGGCCTCCCCCGGAGATGGTCATCCAACCCCTCGACGGCAACGCGCCGAAGGTTCCCCTCGTCAAAGAGAGCTCGAGTGGACGCCAAATCTAGGATTGGCCCGACTAGGGGTCCCTAAGCCGTGTGATCCGACACCTCCCCCTAACATAGGTGGGCGCTAATCCGGTGCACTAGGCTCCCGGACGTCGGACACACGACTTGGGATGAACCCTTGTCGTTTAGAGATGATTTTTAGAATTTCTTAAGATCCTTTCTTGAATAAAATGTTTTGCGTCCTTAATGTTCTGTGCAACCGCGGGGACTTTCTTCCTATTCAATGTCACATCAACATGTTCCGCATGCTTGACGTTTGTTCCACCGTGGAATTCTTTTTCATCGTTTGCGCATAAGAGGGTCCACCTCGGAAACGCCCGTCCCTTGAGTCAGTCCTCCACCCAGCTTTTCTTCGCTTGTCCAGAGCCAAGCGTTTCCTGGATCCCAGACCATTCTCTCAACGATCTCTTCGGGACCTAGACTCGTCGTGAAACGAGTCGATCGGGTGGTTTCGCGCAAGAAACAAACAACAGCGCAACCGTCCAGAAGCATCTGCAGCACCCGCCTGAATGTTTTGGACCGGCGACGGCCGAAGAGTTTTGTCGACACACCGCGACAGAATGCCTCAGCTCACCGCCCCTCTGAAAACGTTCCGTTCCTTGCGCACCTACGCGACAAAACAGGAACAACAAATTGCGTTTTCGCCCGTCTCGTTGACTCAAGCACTCGCACCAAAGTCACGAACCAGCGACCCAGCCAGCGCAAAACAACTGCTAGAAACCACGATTAATGTACAGACCTATTTGCACCTGTACAAATTGTTCAGTCAAGAGGGGATGAGGCGGATGTGCTGAGTTCACCTGTTTTTTTTCTTCTCCTGTGATGCCAGCTTAGAACCGAGAGTGGTATTGGAGAAACTAAATACAAGGGGAACGAGCCCCTATCTTTCATGCGTGTTCCAAGATCGATGCACGTGGTTCGACAACACGCAGGTCGAAGCGATCGAAAAAGAGGCGAAAGTGATACCTCGGCAGCTGGGGCACAGTCTTGACTTGGATAAACGATGTACTGGAAGAGCCTGATGGATAAACAAGCAGTGTATTTTGCAACCAAAAATTCGAGCTGTCTTCAGAAGCCAGACTGAAGAAAAGGAAACGGGGGTGAGTGATTGGCTTAATCCCACCTCCTCGATGGAGACTTTCCTTTGCAGGCCTTCCACTTCCCTCCTTCTGTTGGCAACTTGGGCAAAAAAAAAAAAACTTCATCCCGTCAAGCGGGGTGTTGCAACACAGCAAAACACGGTCTTACACAAAACTGGGGTCCAAACAATCTCGCTCCCAAAACAGAGTTCCTCCTCACCCATTTCCCTCAATATTCATACTGGCTCTGAGTCAGACTCCCCTATAACTGTTCGATTTGATCCCCAGAACTCTTTTCTGTCACAATGTGGGGCGAAGTTCTGAAGGTCGGAGTTTTCTCTCCTTGCAGGATATCGACCTGGGTATCAGGGAAAAAAGAAAAGGCCAGCGTCGTCGGGACGCTTATCTTGGCTTTGAATCCCTTGCGCCTTAATCCATTTCCTCGTTTTCGTAAGTGAACCATGTGTAGAGTAATCTTGCCTTGTGTATTTATCAAGAGGACGGTACAGGGCTGGGGGCGGCTGCGCATGCGTTTCTGTATACAAAAGGTGGGATCCTTGATGAGTCGTGCATCTTGTGAATTTGGGCCAGGCTTTCGCCCGCCGAAAATTCTCCACGATTCGACTCCTTAACCAAAGGATGGCATAGCAATGCGTAGCCTAAATTCTCTGGAGCACAAGCTTTGTCAAGTTTCCTTTTCTGGATTCGACTTCAAGTATGGTCGTGTGTGCGTTGAGAGGCAGGCCGTTGGAGTTTTTGACGTGATTTGGCCACAGAAAGATCAGTTCCTGGCCTTGAAATAGACAATCGCAACATATTACATCTGGAGGCCTTGATATACTTTCATTTTCTCGATGTCTGTCTTCTTGCATTTTATTTCCTTGAAGTGGAACAGGGCGTTTTTAGAGTCCTTGGGGCGAAAACTGCCTTTGCTTAACTTAGCCAGACATCCGTTTTGTGAAACATTCGAAGAAGTATTCTGTGACTGAAGTTCCTGCTGATGTTCATAACAGATGTCTATAGGGATGGCCATAAGGTAATGGACCTCTTTCCTGTTTTGATGGAAATTCTTGCTAATATTCCTTCCGGAAGACGTTCTTTGAAAGGCGCAAACTTGCCTGTCGACAGAAACGTCCCAAGGATGGTCGTCCTGTTTTTGCTTCTTTGTTTTGCGGCGTCGAATCCCGCATTCTTGGCGACAGGATGTAAGAATACAAATTATAATACATCTCGCAAAAGCTCCGACTGCTAGCGCTCGCTAAGCTGATACTTACTCTTGTTTCAGGGGCTCCGGAGGCTGCGTTGGAGTCTAAGGTATCGGAGGTTGGATCGATACGATTCGAGAGTCCAGCCAACAAGTCGCTAAGGTTTTGAGTGCACCGCCTAACATCCAGCATTTCCTTGCAGGGTATGACGAGTAGCCACACGAGCGGCCGCTCGTTTGGCTCGCACCGCGCTGTCAGGAGACTGCTGCAAGATAGAGATAAGCTTGTCGCGGTGAGTGCTATTTTCCACTCCGTCCACATCCCAACATCTCTTCCAGACGCGAAACGATCCTTGATTTTTGAATAAAACAATTGTGACTGTGTTGGACAGGAGAACGATCCCACTGAGGGCGAGGTCGCGGTACCAAGAAAAGTCACGTGTCTGACTATAGAAATGGAAGAAACCCGAAACGCGAGGAACAGTCCCGAAGTCGGAAGTGGCGTAGAGATTGAATCAAGTAACCGCAAACGCAGAGACGCTAAGTTTCTCGCTATCCTAAGTCCCCTCCTCGGCAACAATCCCGGTTTCAACGAAATCCACGAAGCATCATATTATGGAAACGTTGATGCTTTGCGAGGGTTGCTGGATCAAGGAGCGGACATTGAGGAGAAGAGCAGGAGTGGGGCGGCTGCTCTGTACTTGGCAGCACAGGAAGGCCACTTGAATGCTGTGAAGTTCTTGCTCGACGAAGGAGCAGACATCGAGACTCGCCTCAATTCTCGCTTCTCCCCAGCTGTGACTCCGCTTATTATTGCGTCAGAGAATGCACATTTGGCTGTTGTGAAGGAATTGATCGCGAGAGGGGCGGACATCGGAGCAACAAATAATCGTGGCCTCACAGTGCTTCAGATCAGTGCGCTTGCGAAAGAGAATGCTGCGGTTCTTTTGACGCTGATTGATGCTGGCGCTGATGTCGATGCAGAAGACCCAGCCACGCCTCTATGGTTTGCGTCCTTTTTCGGCAATGAGAAGAACATCGAAGCACTGCTCAGCAGAGGAGCAAACGAAACGCTTGCCGATGCGGATGGTCTACGTCCCAAAGATGCGGCGTGTGGGTGCTTCAGCTTGATGTTCAATGAACATCTGTGCAATATTGACCTGTGCAAAAGCAATCCCGATGAAATTCGCAACCTTTTTTGCTAGTTTCCTTACAGGCTTGAATTTCTCGACCCAGTGAAGCGGTGGTGGATTTTCAGTGATTTTTTTTATCATCTGGTCATTATTTTTTGCAACTGGGGTAGTACTGTATAGACTAGGGAGGCAGGTTTAGGTGCACCATTAACCAAGCCAGCTCAATGATGTATAGCAGTCCTTTTTTTTCAAAACAGAATTATTAATAGAATGCACAAGGATTGAGCTCAGTCAAACTTTTGAACATGAATTCGAGTACAGAAAATCAGTTTTGCCCCTGCACAAACGAAACTGGAAAAGGAATAGAGGTGGAGATTTGAAAGACAGACAAGTAAAGCTCGTGTGATTGAGAGTGAGTACAAAAAAACAGGCAAGGGCAGTACGACATTGCCTATAAATATCAGCACCACATAAAACAAGGAATGAAAAAACAGTAGCCACCCTCCCACCCACCCACTCAGAGCTCCTGGGGGGTCTACTCAGGTTCGTCCGGCCTTTGATATTGATTGCGAACATTCCCTGTTTATTTCCTATGAATCCTTGTTTGTGGAGTAAAACCAGCTTGGCATAAAGCAAGGTGAGAATTCCACCCACGCTCCAAGCCAGCCTCACTCGAGGTCTCGTAAGAAATTCCACACCAGCATTCTTCCACTTTGGGCCACCACCACCAGTTCATCCCCATCAACCCAAATACCATTCCTTTCACAACAATCCCCCGTCACAAAAGTTCGAATACACCCCTGTTCCATCAGATCCCATACCTTAATAACCCCATCATGCGAACCACTCACAATCCGAACTCCATCGAAGCTAATCGCTGCAATTCCGTTAACATGACCCTCGAAAACACCCCAAAGAGCTCCACTTTCCAATCGCCACAAGAAAATCAACCCATCCCATAATCCACACACGATAAACCCGTCGAAAACCTCCAAGCAACTGGCTCCATGGGAATTGCCGCTGAGGACATTCACACATGCGCTTTCCAAAACATCCCAAACTCGAATGGTGCTATCCCCCGACCCACTCACCAACAAAGCCCCTTCTTTTGCAGAGGATAGGCAGTCTATGTAGTCGGTGTGACCTTTCAGATTTCCAAATCGACTCCAACTCTCCTTCTTCCAAGTCTCAAGCCGACCGTCCCAACCGCCCAAAGCGACATAATCTCCAAGGTCAGCAATGGAGGAAACATAGCAAGAGAATGCACCAACACAAAAAACCTGATCTCCACTGGAAACCTCCCAACCCCTCAGCTCGCCGCTGCACCCCCCTGATGCAAGAAGTTCATCCAGAAAGCAAAGGGACCTAGTCGCCCCTGCCCAACCTCTCAAATCGAACAGAATATCCCCATTTCTCAAATCCAGCACTAGAACGCCATCCGGACCTGCCAACGCAACTCTGTTGTTGCTTCTCGCACAGCTCCAGGTGTAAAAACTTTCAGCGGGGTAATGAACAATTGGGTCTAGATTACGACATCTCCATGCCGCCTCCAGCTTGATTTTTCCCTGCAGCCCTGGTTGTCTTTTCACCACATCCCTCCATGTTTTCGACACCAACATGCAGGTAACGATTGATTTTGGGCGCAATTGATTAAGGATCTGCCCCACGATATCTCCAGGCAAGTCCCATATGGCATTCACATAATTGCTCATCTTCACGTTATGATGACGTCTTCAGAACGTCACAAGCATTGAGCCGACGATGGGGGGTTCGAATCGAGATACCCAGCACCACTTTTTCGGGACAACGTTTTTGCTTTTCAAAGATCGCCCAAATTCGTCGCCTCCAGCGGCCCCAACTCGCTCCAGTGTCACCTCCCAGTCTGACTGTGAGACTGGCTTGCTCCTGTACAGCGGGGGGAAAGGCCGGTGTTGTCGGAGCGCAAGCGTAGGTAGATTTCTCAGCTCGCGGGTGATTTACCTTTCTTATTGCGCGAGATGAATCGAACAAGGCAAGGCTCCCCCGCAAAACGAAACTGAAACCGTCGCACTCGTGCCACTTCTCACACAGAACATCACCCCAAGAATTCTGACGTGTAGTCTTGCCACCATCGTATGAAATGAAATGCATCTTGTCTAGATTGGGATCGTTATTACCAGCTGTGAAAAGGGGAAAGAAAAAAAGAAGGGTCAAAGAGACATAGTGGATCGTATGCATCTTGTTCTTGTTATGGCAACCATCGTTGATACTTTACAGTCAAAATTTGGGATGAAAACAATGGGGACAAAAGAGATCAATCCCAACTTGTCACTTCTCTCACTTCGGCTCTTTTAAAGAAAATCTCTTTAAGAAAAATTCCAGCTTCATATCCCAGCTGGGGGATACGTACTTTACTGGCCGAGCCGGCACCTGTCTGACTTCAAGCACACTCTTGTACAAACTTGACCTAAGCAACTACTGCGAAATGACAGTTTTCTCCCAAGTAGCTAATCTATTGCTCCCTAAATAATGATCTAACATTATTCCAAAAAAAAAAAAAAAAGTTCCATGCATGCCAGAACTTTTCAGGGCTGTGATCAAATTCTGTGACCAAATCTGTCTGATTTCATAGAGCTGGATGCTCTTTGAACAGGCCCTGTGGATCTGTTGAGCTTGACCCAATCAACATGATTTCCCGTCCGGAGCTTGTGGAGCATTTCTTGTCTCCTTCGTTTTCTTTTGTCGTCTCTTTCCTGGTGAACAGAATGATGCGCGCGCGTCAAAGCTTTACACATTTAGCTTTGAAAAAACATCCCCAAAACAGTTTACCTGGAGGATGTGCCTGGTATTTTTCTCCGTTTGTTCTAAGCCCTTGACTTCATCTTCCGTCTCCTCCCTCGCCCGGTGCTCGCTAAGAATGTCGTCTGGCAGGTCGCTATAGTCTTTTTCGTAGTCGTCCCACGATATCATCGGGTGGTCCGCCATTAACCGAGGCCACCACATTTCGGAATGCATGTTGGGGCTGTGTGTGCAAATCTAAATTGAGTACTTGTCTAAAAAGCATATGCTTCCAGCTCCACAACAAAGTGACGTTGGGGCGCTACCCTATGATCGATGTGTATTTGCACTGTTTTCACAGGGGAGCCTGGCGTTACGCTCAGGAAGAGACACTGGTTTCGAAGTGGGGAGTCTTTTTTTCAACCCCTATTGCTCCACTTACTTGACAATGAGTTCGAGATTCATTTTCTGGAGATACAGGACGCAGCCGTCCTCCCCGCTACCTTGGCCATAAGTCCACGTACAGTCTTCAGGAATGATTCCACGATCCAGGTCTCCAGCCAGAAACGTTTCTCCAGTGACGCAGTGCTGAACTGCATTCGAAGTTGGAAATTGTAGCTGAGTAAGTGAGTTCACCCCTCAATATTCGAATTAAAATTATTTGGCCAAACAATGGTGCAGTTTGTGTTTTCACTGACAAACATCAGTCATTCTCAGGAGAAAGTTCCAAGTATATCTGCTTCTGCATTCCATTGATTTGACTTTTGTTATGAACAGGACACACTTCTTTTAAGAGGAGGGGTATCTCAACAACAACAACAACAACAACAACAACAACAACAACAACAACAACAACAACAACAACAACAATTCATGTTACCTTTGATATAATATGGGTCAAATATCACATCGAGCTCGTTCGATTTCATCTGGCTGGGAACCTGTCGGAAGTTTTGGCGGATATTCACTGCTTGCTGAAGAAACCTTTTTGGACATTCCTTTAAAACCCCCACATTTTAATGCGCCACTTCGGTGTTCACCTGCAGCGCTATGACCTTTACTTCCGACGATGATTGCCGCCAGCGACAGCCGCCATCAGACATCTGTACCCAGACTTCCTCCCCGACGTCATGCGCATTGTAAAACACTCTAGACATACAGAACGGGTGCTTCTTTTTTCTTTCGACCCGGCGGCCATCTCCATAAACCAAGCAATAGTACTTGTATGGGAGCGCAAGCTCTTTCCTTGATGGCCGAACCTGAGGAAAATGTCGATCTCACTGTTTCAGCCGTGTTCGTTTGAGAGGTGCCAGTCTGCATTCAAGGTAGTTGCTCCATAGAGATCTTCCCCGGCCTTACCACAATACTCTTATCGTTCCTTTCCTCTTTCGTGGAGCTGGACGGCTTTTTTTCTTCCTTCGACGAATCAACTAAAGCCACTCCCGCTGGTCCAATTTCAATAGAAGAGAAGGCGTCGCGTTCTTGTACCCACAAGGAGCCTGGCTCATCCTGGCCACGGCAGTTCATTGTTTAGTATATCCTTTTGAAAGCAACGACTGTTGAAACTAGCGATACCTTCTTCCAGTGGTTGGTATGCAAGGGTTTTTCTTAGTCTTGCTAGTTCAGCATAAGTAGGTGGGGAGGGATGCACGTCTTGCACTGATCTCATATTTCGAGGTCATATTTCGATGATTTTTACATTCATGGCTGGGCACACCTGGAACACTTTCAGAAACCTTCTTGCTGAACTCTCGTCCTTTCCGAAGTCGATCTGCCAACACAATCATCAAGCTATAGATACAAAGTCTTGATTAAAATAACATGCATTCTATCAATCCAAATACTGCGACGACTTTGCTTTACCTCGAGGTGTACTTCCAAGCCAGGTTTCTTCCCCACAGGCTGGACAGGTCTTGCACTCTCGATGGAAATCTTAGACAGAGGGACATTCGCCTTCTCTGCAAGGGCTTCCCTGAATTGCCTCCGCGAATTGCAATCAAAATCGCGAACGGCTGCTTTAGGGAAGACTATGGACAGGTTGCCCCGAAACAGTCCCTGTGAAGAAACGTTCTTAGAAAAGCGTTTCGCACTGTTTCTTTGTGGCTCAGATGCGGATTCCGCCCACCTTATCACCGTCGATGTTGTAAACGTCTATGAGGACTTTGTCGAGCTGAGGCCCAGATATCATCCGACCTGCTTCCGTGAGCCGACGATCGAACTCGTCCATTTTTTCTGGGCTGCGATCTACACAGAGTGTGCACCACTTGATGGCTTCTTTGATATCGCTATCTGGGTGACTGGCTTCCAGCGCATAGGTATCTCCAAGTCGGGCCCAGGCTAAGCACAGAGCTCTTTGGATGGGCAGGTCCTGCCAGGAGAGCAAATTGACTCTTGGATATGAGAAGCGAGGTATATTGCGACAGTACAGGTATTAGCCTGTTTAGAGTGTCGATCCGTCTACCTTATCTCGAACAGTTTCCAGCTCGTGCGTCGCCAGCCGTGCATCTACCCTTGCCGCCAAATGGCATCCCGTCGAATTGAGGAATCCGCTCCGTTCGCTCAAGAGGGTGTGTCGAGCTGTATTTTTTTGTTTCCACTGGACAAGCATTGTGCGGTAGTCTGGATATGGAGGCTTAGATGTCTCTGCCTGGTTCACAGCCCTAGTAATGATGCAGGCACAGAGGTAATTCCCAGTTTCTCGATTCAAGAAAAAATACCTGCGATGAGTCGACTTGTGACTTGAGAAAAGGCGCAGCTTTGAACACGCGCGTTTCGTACTTGTATGCCGCTTCACGCAACTCTTCCAAGGATGCCCCTTCGTGTTCAATAATAGGAATATCGCCCAATTTCTCGGCAGTGATGACAGCTTCTATGAGCTCCTCCCCAACCTCTTCTTGCGTCAGAGCATCCACGCAGCGCCTCAGCATTGCGCTGTATTCTCCCTTCTCTGAAACCCAGAACGCCTACTTATCAGGCCTAAATGACTGGTACCTTGTTTGTGTTCTTTCTATGGATTGTTCGCCAGAGGCTTCATACTTTGTGTTCTCGAAAACGAAACGGGGCGAGTGAATCCAGCACATCTTGCACAATCAAGCGAGACATACCATTCGACAAGTTGCATGCTTGCGCTAGACTTTGGGACGCCTTTCGCGCCGCCTTCTGTTCGAGCAACACAGCGCCTTTTTGAAAGTGAGCTGTGTGCCAGTTAGGAGCTATGGCTATAGCTTCCTCTGCATCCTTCAGAGCGTCTTCGTATCGCATCGCACTGACGCAAGCGCGTGAACGGTCGATCAAAATCTTCTTGCGAGTTTCAGCATCCTTGGACAAACTAATGGCGTGAGTGTATCTGTGAGGCAGAGACAAGAATGTCGGCGTGATGGCTCCACTCCGCTCAAAGTGAGGAAACGTCGCAATTGATTGAACGCGCGAACAGGTGTGTTGCGCACGGCATAGCGTTCACCCCACACTCTTACAATTCCCGGGCCTGACGAAAGTTTCCCTTCTTCACGGCATCGTCCCCCCGTTTCTTGTAATGCCTGGCCTTGATTTGAAGGAGGCTCGCGGAGTCGGCTCTGTGCATGGTGGTTGCGACGAATTCGAATTGGTGGTCCAGTGTTGTGGTGTTGTGGTGTTTCTGAAAATTTCGTTCCATTTGTTGTTCAATTTCCTGGATTAAAAGAAATTCTGACCTTCCGAGTCAGCGACAGACGGGAGCCGCATGTCGCACTGGTCTTGTGTGCGTGAAGTGTGAATCGCGTCATTTGCAGCAGCTTTCTCTCCGCTTCTCAATCAGGGTTGGAACAAGGGAAGAGGTGCTTCTTTTGGTCGCAGGATCCGCCGCTCTTCACACGCAAAAAGTCAACGTTGAAAGGGAACGGAAGAGGCATGGGTGATATTGCCGACGGTACGCACCGCGAATCTGCCCGCGTCGTCGAATCATTCGAAACGTTTTGGGTCGTTCTGCTTCGCCACAGAAAAGTTTGAGATCTTTCGGCTGGTCTCTGAAGGATTCCAATTGCTTTTCATCGAAGACTGGATTGTGTTGTTTCGTGTATATTCTTGGGGTTGCAAAGACACTTTTGCTTTTCGATTCTTGATGGGGAGGATGGCCATCCACTTTTAATTCCCACTCTTCTCATCAAAAGTGCAGTCGCAGCTAGGACTCGGCACTGTTCCGCCTTGGTTTTTCTCTACAACGCAAGGGGCAATTTTAGTTCCGTTGAAACGTTCTTTTGCCAGCTCTATTTTTATTTTCCTCCACACACATATTTTTTGAATTCCAGGTGACGCAGAATTGAGAGCTTCGGCTCTACCACCGATGGGAACTCCAACGAATGGAGTGAACGGTTCCAACGGCACGGGCGCTGTAGATGTTCCTCCGGGATTGAGCCCGCCAGAAAAGAAACCCGCACCATCATCCACGGGAGCTGCTCTTCCGCCTGGGTTGTTACCACCCGGCACTGGGTCTTTGGCCAAAACGAAAAAGGACGAAGGAGAGGATTTAGCTGATGACGTCAAAGAGCTGAAGGTGCGAAATAAAATGTTCCTTGAAATTGTTTGTGTACAAACACCTGTAAAAGTTCCCTATATTTAGCTTGTGCTAAAGTTTTTGGTGAGTCCCTGGGTTTCTGCTGGGAAAAAAAAAAAAAAACTGAGCCCCCCTGCAGGTTGCATTTTGATTTTATTTGTTTTTGTGAGGAGATTAATGGTTCAGCTCTTCTGATTTGCACAATTATCTGGTTGAGTTGAACAAGTTTGTGGCAGTTTTTGTTTTTTTTTCATATAATATAGTTCCAGCGGTTTTAACTGTAAGTTTCAAATTGTCTTGAAAAAAAAATGACAGGTTAATGAAGATGTAGTGGACTCGCCAGACATTTCATTGAAGTCGAAAAAACTTCGAGATCCCAGCCATGAAATCGAAACTAAAACCGTGGACAACACGATGTACAGGTATTTTGAGCGATCAATATATTCTCGTTAATGTTTTTTATTTTTTTGTTTTCATTTGTGTTTTTTAATTATTATTTTTTTCAACATTTTCATTTGTGTTTTTCAATTAGTTTTTTTTTCTCACTATTCTCGATAATATTTTTGGGTTTTTTCCCCCAACTTGTCTGTTCCGCTGTTTCAATCAAGGCAAGCGATTTTAATTTGACAATTGCAACCTCGCTGAATATCTGAGAGATAGAGAGGGAAAAATAATTCAGGTTTTAAAACATTTTTTGAAAAATAAATTCAGGTTTTGAAATATTAAAAAAAATAAAAAATACAGGGTTTAAAACATCCTTTATAAAAAATCATTCTCACTCCTTTTTATGGTCAACTTTCTTGCCATAGCTCCATAAAAGTGTGACTTCTTAAAAAATGCATGTCTGTCATAAAAACAGATCAGCTCAGACTTTCGAGGATCTAGGGCTTCGGCAAGATCTGCTGAACGGGTTGTACTCGGGGATGAATTTCGAAAAGCCTTCCGCCATTCAAGCAAGAACGCTGCCCATGATTTTGACTCCACCTTTCAGAAGTTTAATCGCCCAGGCCCACAACGGCAGCGGAAAAACGACCTGTTTTGTCTTGGCGATGTTGACCAGGGTGAACCCTGATCTGAAAGCCCCGCAAGCTCTGTGTGTGTGTCCGACAAGGTATGAAATATATATATATATATATAAAATATTGCTGGGTGGTGGTTGCTTATTGTCCCTAGTAGGGGGACAAAAAAAAAGAAAAAAAATCAGTTTTAAAATCATTCTAATACAAGAGTCTGCATTTCATTTGAAAAATCAACACTTTGAATTCGACATGAAAAAATAGATCATCGATTTTATATTTTTTTGTATTATTTTTTTTTGGGGGGGGCGGGGAAATGGAATTGTGTGTTCGGGGTTGGAACTTTCCTAACAGAACATTCCCGAAAAATGTTGTAGAGATTTTCAAGTTTCGGTTGGAAAACTGATTTGAGTGGGTTGATTTAAGTTTTGAATTTTACTTTATTTTTTTTTTTTGTTCAAACAGGGAACTGGTCAAGCAAAATTTGGCAGTGTTGCGAAAAATGGGCCAGTTTACGAAAATAGAATCTTGTAGCACAGCAACCATAGATGAGGATGGAATTGGAGAGCGGTCGAGAATCTCGCAACAGGTAAATGCTTTTTTCTTTTAAGATTTATTTTATTTTAAGATTGAAGGCGGTAACTCGTTGGGTTGACACCTCTCTTCATACAAGGATATAATTATGACTAAAACCAGCAATACTGGCAGCTTCCCCTTTTTGTCATCAAAAACTGATCTGTAAGAACAAACGGGTTTTATCGTAGAATCAGCCCTAAACATTTTGGGAAATCCAGGGACTTTTTAAAAAGATTTTGGTTATTGAAGGAATTATTGTAATCATTCAAGAAATTGAAATTGAGTAGGTGAGATTGCGATTTGATGGTTGCATGGTATCAGGGAAAAAAAAATAGAACGAACGATTCTGAAGCAATTTTTTCAAAATGTGACCTATTTAAAAAAACAAGGATCTTTTACTAAGCAGAAAAATATCTTGCTCTTTTTGTGGGTTTGGGTGACAGGCTATTTTCTTATTTCTATTTCTTATTATTATTTTCTTTTTTTTTTCCTGTGCGGGGGGGTTCATTTTTAAATGTTTGTTTTGTGATTGTCATTTTTACACAGGTGGTTGTTGGAACTCATGGGAAAATCAAATGGTGGTTGACAAGGCGAATTTTAGCACTTCAAGACATTGTGGTAAGTTTGAATACCTCTTTCCGCACTTATGAATCCATGTAGTCACATCCCCCCCCCCCCCAAAAAAAAAGGGTTGCATTATATGATTGAAAACATCATTCTGTGAATTTTTTTAAATTATATTGTGTTTTTGTTTTGAGACTGAAATCCACAATACAAATGGTAGTGTTTTTTTGACATGAACTTGTTTTTTTTAAGAGTTTTTCTTTTCTTTTAAATTGTTTTTTTTTTTTTAGTTTATTATTTTTTTTAAATATAGGTTGTTGACTGCTTTCTTTTTTTTTTTTTATGTGTGTGGGGGTAGGTGCTAGTGTTGGATGAAGCCGATAATATGCTGGACAGGGATGGCTTTGCGGGGGATTCAGTGAGAATGATTAGGTATGGATTGTGAATTTTTTTTGTTAATTTATGTATTTTTTATTTAATTTCTGATTTTTTTTTCCTTTCTGAATTCGCCACAGAAAGCAAAAAATATGACAGGGTTGGGCAAAAGAAAAGAAAAAAAAACATAATTGGAAAGCAGAGAAGAAGCCACAACATACTGCAAGAAAATAGAAAAGAAGATTCAAAACAAATAAAAAAAAGAAGTGAAATAAGTGTTTTGCTGAGGATCTCGATTTCTTGTTTTTCATTTTCATTGCCCCATTCTTAGAATAAATTATGTTATTAGGGAATAGGCCATGAATTTTTATGTTCCTTTTTTGGCAAGGGATATCCAGAGGAAATCCAAGGAACTACAGGTGCTTCTGTTTTCTGCAACTTTCAACGAAGAAGTCAAGGACTTTGCCAGAGTGATTTTCAAAGAGGACGTCCCAAATGAGGTATTTATCCATGGATAAATAAATGAATAAATACCTGTGAATCTGTCATTTCAGCTGTTTGTTTGTTTTTTCTTTCCAATGAAAAAAATTCAACGGGGAAAAAAAATGGCGAAAAAAACAAAAATGTATATATGTATATTGCAGCAATGAAAACAATCGCCATCATCATGCAAAAAAAAATTCTTGCCCTGTGCTCCTCAAATAAATAATAACAATTATAAAACCTATTGTTTTGAATCGAGATACCTCCATGTGGTTTTTGTCCAGCTTTAGAGAACTCCTCAATTTCTGGAATGGGTTTTTTTCGTTTCCAGGTGTTTGTTCCGAAAGAAGAATTGTCTCTGGATGTGATTAAGCAATATCGAGTCGTGGCTCCAGACTTGGATGCCAAGTACAAAGTCTTAAAGGTGCAGCAGCTTTTCTTTTATCCTTTTTCTTAATCCAAATTCTCTTACATGACCCACCCACCCACACAAATATTTATTCATATTCATATTCATTTATTTGTGTTTTTTTTGGGAAATTAAGATAATTTTTTGGATCTGAACTACCTGTCTCGGAAGCATATCTACCTTTCTAAAACTTTTTTTTTCAAATTGGAAACTTTGGGGGGGGGGGGAGTTCCAGAAGAAGAAAAACGTTACATGACGGCGTATGACTCATCTGATTATTACATAATAGAGTGGTGTGATATGCATGATGCTACTGCACACCCTTCGATCGATCGATCAGCCACCTTCCTTTTGAATTTCATTTTTGTGTCATTTTTTCATCTTTTTTTTATTTTGCACAGGATATGATTTTCCCAAATTGCGAGAAGCTTGGACAGACGATCATCTTTGTGAGGTCCCGAGATGGGGCAAGAAATTTGCACAGGAGATTGATGGAGGATGGCAATACATGCACAGCCATCAGCGGCCAAATGGATTTCGAAACCAGAGACAAAGTCATTGACGTACGAAAAAATCTCCACATACCGATGATTTCGCTTTTCTTTTCCGGAAAGTAACAAAAAAAAAATTCTGCATCAAGGATGAACCCCTCCCCCCCCCCCATCTCAATTTTAATGATCATTAGCTTTTCTCGTTTCTTTTCTGCCTTTTTTTGCTTTTCTTTCCCAAACTGGCATTTGAGAAAACAGAAAAGAAAAATGAACCAAACATTTGCCCTCCTCCCACTTTGGCTCGAAAAATAGGAATGAAAAAAAAAACAAAAACAGAATCCCCCATACAACAAAAAGTCTTCCTCACTGGTCGATCCACTACTTGCCTAAAAGTGTATGATTCAAAAATCAAGAGTAACATAAACTGCATTCAAATTTCATCTTTTTTTGTTTTTTTTTCCCTTGGAAGATACCTAAAAAAACATGCTTTCCTATGCTGTTGCATATCACAGGAATTCCGGAAAAACACGACAAGGATATTGGTGGCGACCGATGTGCTTTCCAGGGGGTTTGACGTTTCGGATGTAACTTTGGTGGTGAACTACGACATTCCCATCAAGCAGGGCGATCGCTCCCCTGACTACGAAACTTACTTGCATCGAATCGGTCGATCTGGCCGTTTCGGTCGAAAAGGAGCTGCCTTCAATCTCGTCTGCAACTATAGGGTATGTCAAAATCACCACCCAGTTTGACTTTTTATTCTTTTTTTTTCATTTCAATTTTTTTTTTAAAGGGGGGGGGGGAGGTGACTGTTCATCGATCGACTGATCATTTTTAGCTCCTGTGCGTGATTTATATTTGTTCTTTGTTGGAGGTTTATCAAGAAACTCAGGGGGATGTTGGCCGATATTGATGCTGCTTTTTTTTTTAGCAAAGTTTTGAAACATTAAAATCATCTCCTTATTCATACTCCGAAATTGTTGATAGAATCTGTGTGTATTTTCATTTTTGTCATCGACTCCATTTTTTTTTTTGGCTATATTTGGAATTACAAATGGATGCAGGAGGGTGCATTGGTGGATGAAATCTCTACTTATTTCAAGCACGAAATTCCAGAGGTCCAATACGACGACGAAGATATGTTTATCGACGTACTAAAGAAAGCTGGTTTGACAGATGGGTAAATGTACATGTATTTATTTGTACCCTCTCTTTGATGATGTCAAGGGGCCTGAAAAAACGAACAAGATGTCTCCCTGTTTTCGTGAAATAGATTTTTGCCTCTGAGAAATTTTGGCTGGGGTGGAAAAATGTGGTGGTTGGATTTTTCGACTGCTGGAGGGTTTTAACTTTCACTTTTGTAGATAAAAAAAAAGAGTGAGAGTCGTACAAAAAAAAGAGAGAGAGAATCATTTGAACGTGTTTTTGGTGTTGAAGCTACTACATCTGTGCAGGGTTGGGTTATGTTTTTGTTTTTTCCTCCCTTTTTTTTCGACTTTGTGCTGTGATGAATGGATGGATTGGATGGGAGGAGAATTGAAGGGGGAAAAAAAATGAAAAAGAGGGCAGGAAAGAAAAGAAAAACAAAGAGGATATGGGTGTATATTTTTTGGTAGAGTTTTCATGCAAAAGATATTATGTGAAGGGTGTTTTGGGAGTCTTGTTTCTTCTTTCGAGAGGGGGAAAAAAAGGGGGGGGGGGGGTTGAAAAAAAAAGATAATATCCTGGATTTTCTGAGTGTTGATCTATGCCTTCTATTGGGTTTGGACAAGAGGGGGAAGGAAAAAAAAGAAGAAGAAAAAAACGCGAACTATCTCTTTTTTTCCATCACTACATTCAGTTGCAGATATTCGAATGTTTATTTTCTTTTTCCCCTTTTTTTTATTCCTTTTAAAAGGGAGAGAGGAGGAAAAAAAACAAATAGCATGTTAGGATCTTACAGATTTTCATCGTTGAGGTTGAGAATGGAGAAACAGAGGAAGAAAGGTGTTTTGTTCGTAAGGAGAAAGTTTTACCATGAAATTTCCTCTCTTTTTTCAATATCTTTTTTAGGGTGATGGCCTGTGTTGTTTTTTGGTTTGTTTGGGAGGGGGGGGGGGGGTTGCATTTTGTGCATATATTGGAGTTTTGAATCGATCAATGGTGAAAAATTAGTCATAGAAATGTCTTATCCTTGAGTGGTGGAAGGCTGATTGGTGTTTGTGTCAAAGAAATAAGGGTGTTTAAAAAATGGTCGGAATGGATGAACAAAGAAGAAAAGAAATAGTGGGTGGCAGGATTTTTTGGGGGGCTTCTTTTTCTGTGCATCTGGGGTTGTGCTGGGGTGGAATCAAGAAAACTGTAAATCATGATGAGTGGCTTCATGAAAAGGCCATCATGCCATTTCCTGACTGACTCATCAGTTTCTCTGGGGCCCTTCTCTTACCTTTTTAGAGGAAAAACCAAAACAGACAGGTGTTGGTTGGGGATGATATCTCTGTGTGTGTGCTGGAGATGCCCCTGTCGAATTGATTTTCCACCCTAGTTTTCGCGAAACCAATATCCTATCCCTATTGGAAATGTCGAATCTTTTTGTGATGCAATCATTTCAGCAGCTTTCTTTGGATGGCCTTTTTCTGAAAACCTAAGAAAGCTCCTGGAAGAAGCATCTTCTTGTGAGAAGCAATTGTTCAAACATCCGAGGCACACCACAGAAAAAAGAGAAAGCCCTAAGAAAGGAAAGGAGCGGTCCAGATAATAATGGAGTAAGGCCACTAGGGATTAATCGGCTATTTGAACATAAGGTGAGCATCCTGATCACCCTGACTTTTTCTGTTTTTCCTGAGAGAAAGAAATCTTGCAGGATATCAACCTAGGGGGATATCCTGCAAGGAGAAAAAACTTCGACCTTCAGAACTTCGTCCCCCTTGACGGGACGAAATTTGATCATCTTCCACCGCTTCTTGATCCAGCAACCAGTCGTCAGCGATTTCTCCACAGCCAAGCTGTCCTCCACGGCCCAAGTTGCCGACAGAAGGAAGGAAGTGGAAGGCCTGCAAAAGAAAGCTCCATCGAGGAGGCAGGAATAAGCCAACCACTCACCCCTAGGGGAAACAGGCCTGTTTCCTTTTCTTCAGTCTGGCTTCTGTATTTGGTTGCAAAATACACTGGTTGTTTGTTCATAGTCCAGTGGGATCCCAGACAGGATCAGGCTCGTCCAGGTTTATCCAAGTTAAGACTGTGCCCCAGCTGCCGAGGTATCACTTCCGCCTCTTTTTCGATCGCTTCGACCTGCGTGTTGTCGAACCACGTGCATCGATCTTGGCACACACGCATGAAAGATAGGGGCTCGTTCCCCTTGTATTTAGTTTCCGCAATACCACTCTCAGTTCTAAGCTGGCATCACAGGAGAAGAAAAAAACAGGTGAACTCAGCACATCCGCCTCATCCCCTCTTGACTGAACAATTTGTACAGGTGCAAATAGGTCTGTACATTAATCGTGAGTTTGGTTTCTGGCAGTTGTTTTGCGCTGGCTGGGTCGCTGGTTCGTGACTTTGGTGCGAGTGCTGGAGTCAACGGGACGGGCGAAATCGCAATTTGTTGTTCCTGTTTTGTCGCGTAGGTGCGCAAGGAACGGAACGTTTTCAGAGGGGCGGTGAGCTGAGGCATTCTGTCGTGGTGTGTCGACAAAACTCTTCGGCCGTCGCCGGTCCAAAACATTCAGGCGGGTGCTGCAGATGCTTCTGGACGGTTGCGCTGTTGTTTGTTTCTTGCGCGAAACCACCCGATCGACTCGTTTCACGACGAGTCTAGGTCCCGAAGAGATCGTTGAGAGAATGGTCTGGGATCCAGGAAACGCTTGGCTCTCGACAAGCGAAGAAAAACGGGGTGGACGACTGAGTCAGGAGACGGGCGTTTCCGAGGTGGACGCTCTTATGCGCAAACGATGAAAAAGAATTCCACGGTTGCACAAACGTCGAGCATGCGGAACATGTTGATGTGACATTGAATAGGAAGAAAGTCCCCGCGGTTGCACAAAACATTAAGGACGCAAAACATTTTATTCAAGAAAGGATCTTAAGAAATTCTAAAAATCATCTCTAAACGACAAGGGTTCATCCCAAGTCGTGTGTCCGACGTCCGGGAGCCTAGTGCACCGGATTAGCGCCCACCTATGTTAGGGGGAGGTGTCGGATCACACGGCTTAGGGACCCCTAGTCGGGCCAATCCTAGATTTGGCATCCACTCGAGCTCTCTTGGGCGAGGGGAACCTTCGGCGCGTTGCCGTCGAGGGGTTGGATGACCATCTCCGGGGGAGGCCTTGGTGTCGACCGGCTAGGACGGTTGTACTTAGAGTTCCGAGAGTTTTTTCCTTCGGGTTCTCTCGTAAAAAAAGGCAATTTGTTTTCGGAACAAATTTAGAGGTTCAACTCCTCTAATTGCCTTCTCTTTTTTTTCACTTATCTCTTTTTATGAATATATATATATAAAGGTAAAAAAATATAATAAGGAAGATGAATTAAAAAATAATAGGTTTAAATTTTAAAAATTAATTAAATAAAATAAAATAAAGGAAAGAAAAGTAAAATAAAAAATAGCAAATGAAAAACATGATCCTCTCGAATCGAGACATTTGGTTTGATTTCCAACGGACGGATCACAAAATTCATCATCATTCAAGGTAAATGGACTTGGTGATCGAATGCAGTTTGATTCTTTCCGTGCCAAGCGTGCGATTGGTCCAGCACGCTCGTTTTTTTTCGCCAGTCACACATTTGTATTAACGAAAAGTTCCTTGGAACGGACCTCGTTCGTTTTTATTTAAAATAAAATAACAGGCTCGCAGAGGTGTGAGTCATACCAGGGATGGTGATAGGTAATGATCATACTATGGACGTGATCGGAAATGATCGGCCGTCCATTTTCGATGTCAGGACAGGTCGTTTCACTGATCTGACTTGACACGATCTCGTTCCACATGATTCTAAAAATGATCGGTTTTTTTTTTTTTTTTTTTTACCGATCATGATCGATGATCGTGATCGTGATCGGTCGATTAAAACCTGATCGATGATCGTGATCGGCCGATCAAAGCCTGATCGTGATCGGGATCGGGCTTCCGATTATCGATCTGATCGGCAGCTCCGATCACGACCACGATCACGATCAAGCGTCGCGACCTGTCGGCACGTGATCGGTCGATCAAGATCGGTGAAACGCCGATTGATCGGCCGTTGATCCGATCAGCTCCGACCATGATCGGCCATGGATCAATTGATCGGAATTTAATTTAAGATTCCGATCATGATCGGTCCCATAATCAATTGATCGGTCAATTGATCGGTCTTACGAAAATGCCCACAAGTCACCACCCGAAGGTGTTTCTGGAGGTGTAAGGATTCGAACCTAGGACCTCACTGACTGGAATCAAGCAAATCGACGCTTAGACCACTCTGAGCTGCGGTGAGAGTGTGCTCCGTGTCATTATATACCTGATCAGTCAGTCCGACAAACTGAGGTATATAATAACACGGAGGACCTAGTGATCGTGGTTCAGGGTGGTCCAAGCGTTGATTTGCTTGATTCCAACCAGTGAGGTCCTAGGTTCGAATCCTTACACCTCCAGAAACACCTTCGGGTGGTGACTTGTGGGCATTTGTGATGGACCGATCAATTGACCGATCAATTGATCATGGGACCGATCATGATCGGAATCAATTGATCATGATACCGATCTGATCGGCAGCTCCGATCCCGATCACGATCTCGATCAAGCGTCGCACCCTGTCGGCACCTGATCGGCAGTTTTTGATCGGCCGATCACGATCAGGCCGATCAAAAACTGCCGATCAGGTTGGGCGACCGATCAGATCGGTGATCGGCCGATCGTGATCGATGATCGGCCCTGCCAGACCTGATCGGCGACCGATCAGATCGGTGATCGGCCGATCACGATCATGATCGGTCTCCCGGTTGATCGGGGACCGATCTGATCGTGATCGGATCCATAGTATGGTAATGATCGACCACCCAGAACAGTATGCAGATGAGGTCAAACACCTGATCTGACCTGACAGTTACCTTAAGGGCATGAAACTGACCATGATCGGTTTTTGACCGATTTTTTGAAAATCGGTCAAGATCGGTCCGATTAATCGGATCGGCCGACTTGATCGAGATCGGCATCATGATCGATGACCGATCATCGATCATGATCGGCAATTCGGTCAAGCCGACCATGATCGATGATCGGTCATCGATCATGATGCCGATCCGATCGAGCCGCCCGATCGTGACCGACTCAATCGGGCCGATCAAAGATCGGTGGTCCCCCGTGATCGGTTCAGTAGTCGGGCCCGACCTTTCATGATCGGTTGATCGGCACAGGTGAGATCAGACCGATTGAGATCGGTTTTGGCGAATTCGACGCCGATGTTACATCGGCGATGTAGCCCACGCTGACGACTCACATCAGTGTCGTACGTGACGTGCGTTGGAAGCGAGTGCTTAAGGTACTCGCTTCCCCTTCTCGACACACAACGTTTATTCTGTAACCCTCCCTTGGCGCTGACGACGATTAAGAAACAACCCTGAACCAGGCAGAACACCGCAGGGGCAGGCAGAACCGGGATGAACATCGTGGAGGCGATTCGGAAACGACCCGACCTGGGGCTACAGGGGCGCGAGATGGCTCCAGCTGATCAGGAATACGTGTACAAAATTCTGTGCACGCTCACTGATCTGTTCGGGCTCGAGAGGGCAAGTTCCCCCTTGTGCTGCGCTGCGCGTTTTTTTTTATTATGTTCTAGGGTTTATTTTTATTTTTTGTTGGTGCAGCTGTTGTTCGTGGATGCCGCATCGCACCTGGACCGGGTGATAGTGAAGCTTGTGGGTGACGCAATAGTGGTCGGCTGTGTTGGTTGGATTCGTGATAACTTGCTGGCTAACGCAAGTATACTTGTGGGGTTTGTTGCTTTAGACAACAAGTACCCTTAAGTGTAGTACGCTGACGCATGCCCCAAACTCTGGGTCTAATCTGTCTTACTCGTGAACCCACATGCGTCAGCCACCCTCGGCTCTATCCCAAACTACCTCGTATAGCGCTAAAATACTAACACCGGGACAAACGGTATGAAGCCAGAGCCCTCAGGCACCAGAGCCCAGCTCGGTATATGAACCTGATCATGACAGACCTGACCTCGTTTCCTCCGGGATTGGACAACACTAGAGGCTTCACCTGGCTGGGACCTGATATGAAGCAGCCATACTACGTCCAGACTCGTGAGTTGACATGCTGTTGCCTTTTTTTTTGTTTTTCCACTTGTTTTTTGAAACCTGGTATTTAACTACTTATTTTTTCAATGCAGAGGTGCTCAGGGATCGGAACCTGTTGGGAGTGCTGGAAAGGCTCAGAACCGAACTGAGGGAGATGAAGGAAAAGGAAGATGAGCTGAATTGCATGATCAAGTTCCAACATGACCAGATGTTCCTTGGAAGACACGTCCCTGATCAGCCGAACCCGGTAGCAGGTGGATCTGGACCAGATCAGAATATCGAGAACAATCCCTGGGATGAAGTGGAGGAAGAGGAAGTGGAGGAAGAGGAAGAGGAGGAAGAGGGGGAGGAGGAGGAGGATGTGTATGGGTATGGCCTCGGACCTGAAAGTGATTCACAACCAGAACCTGAAAGTGATCCACAATCAGAACCTGAAAGCGAGGCAGAAGCAGTATTCGTTCGAACTGTGCGGGGAAGAGGACCACCACCTGGAATGCCAGGGGGACGAGCACCTGTTCACTTTGGGCGGGGAAGAGGACCACCACCTGGAATGCCAGGGGGACCACCACCTGTTCGCTTTGGGCGGGGAAGAGGACCACCACCTGGAATGCCAGGGGGACCACCACCTGTTCGCTTTGGGCGGGGAAGAGGACCACCACCTGGAATGCCAGGGGGACGAGCACCTGTGTGGGCGTTTGGTGGGAGGAACAATGAACCGATCAGGAACAATTTACCGATCAGTAACAATGATCCGATCAGGGACTTTGATGGCTTGGCATGCGCAGTCGATGCACAGAACTACCCGGTTCGAAGGCACCGTGAGCTGATCAGGACCCATGTGTACAGAACCCGTGAAGAAAGTGAAGCCCTCGATCGGGAACTTGCAGATCTGCAGACCTCATACTCATATTATCCCGATTATACTGTTCGGTTCCCGATCAGGATCTTCTCCATGGGCCACTTGATCCAACTGACACAGAATGTGCTGCTGGAAAATGCCTACTTTCTTCATAGACTGAAGGAAGCCCTGTTTTTAAGACAGATCAGAATCCATGAGAGGAACATAGTGCGTCTGACCAGATCAGCTCAGGTACCGTTTGCTCAGTGGCCAGAAGATCGGAGCAGAATCTACTGGGTCAGAACCGATGCAAGTGGGCATTTGCAGGAGGAAGAGGAGGAGCTGCAGCCCGAGTGGTAGACAGATCTGACTCACATGCTGTGAGTGACCTCAGATCAGGAGTATGGAGGTTATTGTGGAAGATATGGGTTGGATTATGGGATTGTGGTTCGTGAGCAATTGATCAGACTGTTTTCTCTTTTTTCCTGTTTATCTGTTTTGGGTTTTGCATTTGTTGATGAGGAATTGATCAGACTGTGTTCCCTTTTCTCCTGTTTATCTGTTTTGGGTTTTGCATTTGTTGATGAGGAACTGATCAGACTGTGTTCCCTTTTTTCCTGTTTATCTGTTTTGGGTTTTGCATTTGTTGATGAGGAATTGATCAGACTGTGTTCCCTTTTCTCGTGTTTATCTGTTTTGGGTTTTGCATTTGTTGATGAGGAATTGATCAGACTGTGTTCCCTTTTCTCCTGTTTATCTGTTTTGGGTTTTGCATTTGTTGATGAGGAACTGATCAGACTGTGTTCCCTTTTCTCCTGTTTATCTGTTTTGGGTTTTGGACTGAGGGTTGGGTATTGTTTGGGAGGTATTTTCTTGTAATCTGGTTTGATTGGGAATATGGTGTTCTCTGTCATGGTCATGGTGGGCCAAAAAAAGAAGTTTTTACAATGTAATGTTCCCAAACAAAGATCTCATCAGGTGGGTTTCAGGCTGAAACCCTGAAACTTTCAGCACATGCAAATCATCTCATATCAGTATCAGCCAATCAATCAATCAATAGCAGCAAAAAGAGCCCATCAGTAAAGGGCCATCAAACAAAAAAACACCCAGAAGAAAGAAAATCCCATCGAAAACAGAACAGAAGCCCAAAGCCTACCAAATCAGCCTGATCTGATCTGATCTTATCAGGTGGGTTTCAGCAGATGCAGATTATCTCGGATCAGGGTCAGATCCCGCACCCTGGTTGGCTCCATTGATCTGCGCCGTTTGTTCAGGTGATGACCAGTCACACTAAACATCCTCTCAACCGAGGCACTGGAAGCAGGTACGCATAAATATTCGGCGGCCAGAACAGATAACAGCGGATACTGGTTCTGATTTGTTTTCCACCAATCCAGAACTGTGGTGTTCCCATGTATCATCCTCCTAACCGCTAGATACCGGTTCCATTCACCCTGAATGGAAACACCTGAGGCTGCACTCGGAGGTACCACCGTCAGCCAGTCCCTCTTAGATGCCACTGACCTCTTTTTTTTTGGTCGGACACCCTCATCAGATCTCAAATCCCCGCGGTTTCTGTTCCTGATCGAGTTCATCAGTGACCTGCACTCCTTGTGCACATCTTCCACCCACATGTCAACCCGACAGTACTTCTCACGCAGATTCTCGAAATGCCCCACCTTGCCCCACAGGTACCGAATTATCACCACATCATCCAGACTGAGTCGGGTCGGATCCAGAAATTGCATGCATCCGACGGCCAGGAGCCACCCAGGGTCATCGAACTGTATATCCATTTCCCACTTGATCTGATCTCTGAAGGTCTTCACCTCATTATCCCTGATCGGCATCTGGTCAATGCTGTCACTGATCCGCGCCATTACCATCAGAACTGCAGAACAGGTCACCGAATTTTCCGCCTCCACCAATTTTGTTGCCTCCTTGTATGGCTGCAGAACGAAGTACAGTTCCAGGAGCCGCTGCCACTCCGAGGACGAAAGAGGAACGATGCTCGTCATTCTCTTCATTAGTTCAATCAGATCAGGTTTCAAAATCAGAAACCGATGCAGCATGTACCAGGTGCTGTTCCACCTTGTCTCCACCGGCAAGGTCAGTCTGAGAACCTTGTCGGATCTCCGAACAGGTCCTGGACAGTCTTCTAGCTCTTCAACAACTTCAGGTTCGACACCACAGTTGTCTTCGTCACTTGAATAGACCCTCTCAATGCTGCCCGGTAATTCCTCCTCGTTGTCATCGCAATCGTCCTCCTCGAACTCCTCATCAAACAGACCCTGGTCGTCACTGAGCCCCCCCTCCAAATCCTGCACCAGATCCTGATCCACATTCTCACAGACCACACTTCGTTGAACCCCAGAGACAGCGGTCGAAGTGCCCCCCAGATCAGCATCCACGAGTGCCGCCAACCGTGCACGTTCCTTGCGTTCCTTTTCAGCATTCTCCTGTTCTGTTCTGGCCACCTGGATTGCCTTCAGGTGCTCCCACCATGTTGATGATCCCATTACAGTTCGACATATGTCGTGCACCCTCTTGATCAGATCAAACAGCTCTTTCGGAGCTGCTTTCAGAGTTTTCTGGACACCGATATTTATTCTATGGGTGCAGCAACCATGCCAGTCATAGTCCCCGTTCCCTTCGCAGGCAGCACCCATACGAGCTTCATGATCTGTAACAATGCTGGCTCTGTAACCGTCCAGATTATACTCCTTCCTGATCAGACTCATTTGTTCCGAAATCACCTGGGCGGTTGCAGTTCCTTCCAGCTCCCAAGTTCCGAGACTGACCCGTTCCAGACGAAACAGGTTCTGATCAGGGTCACGGTGGATGTAGCTAGCCCCCATAGCAAAGTAGTGCCTTGGCTGTTGTGACCATCCATCGGCAACAAAACATGGTCTGAATCTGCTCAGATCAAGATCCTGCAATGTCTTCGTCAGTTGCTCTGCTGCAGCACCTACCATGTTGGATATTCCCTTTGCGGAAAGGGGTGGTGCGGAGGCATTCAACCCCGAGCACATCTTCCTGAAATATTTGTCCTCCACGGCTCTGAACGGGGCACCAGAACTGACAATATAGCACATGACCTGATGCCTGAACTGCTTATATTCCCTGTGGGTGGGGCCCCACTTGGCAACGAACGGCAATGTGCGTTGACCTCCAAAAGAGACTACTCTGTTCTGGTTCTCATTCCGGCTTTGTTCTACATCCTGGTCCTGGCTCTGGGTCAGCATCTCCGATTCTTTTACAATATTCTCCTCCATGTTCCTACCAGATGTGATTCCATGTTTTTTGGCGTGGGTCAGCAGTGGGGTGCGTCCACCCTTCAGGTACACCAGATTCATGGAACAGACTCTGCAAGACACCACATTCCTGCCCCTTTCATCAACAAACTCCATCATTTTTCCATTACCATCAGATACAAACAGTTTGTCCACCCATGTGTTGCTTTGCTTCTGGGTGCACTGATCTGATTCCTCAGTGGGGACCTGATCTGAGACTTGAGAGGGCACTGCAACAACAACATCAACAATCAATCAATGAATGACTACAGCAACAACAACAACAACATCAATACTTTGCAGCCCAGGTGACCTCACCGAGGCACCAGGTCGGTCGGAACAACACTGTCACTTTGCAGCCCAGGTGATTACGGCTCACTACACCCTCGGAACAGCAACCACGACAGCATCCCACCTGTCCCACTCCCAGATCCGGAAGCTCGAACTCGTACACGGGGAATAAGAGGTGCCTCGAAGACAAAACTGTTCCTTTTCTTCGCTTTTCGCGTCGCTTTCTGCTTGCCCTTTCCAGACATTGTCGCGCAAGGAAATAGCACAAGACAAGGTAAAACCCTGCGAAGTCGAATTTCAATGCTGGCCCGACTTGCTCAGATCAGTGCTGACAGTGAATGTAGCCGATGCATCCGATCACAGTCGGTGAGTTTTCGATCACCGTCGACACCACCCGACTGCACATTGTCGTCACCGACTTCATCGGCACGCGCCGATCATGATCGGCGCGTGCCGATCCCGATCACCGATCCGATCGTGGTCGGAACCCGACTCCGATCTGGTCGATCATTTTTGATCGGCCGATCAACCGATCCCGATTAAATCGGACCGATTTTGACGGCCATCGACGGTCATCGACGGTCATTCGATGATCGGCATGATCGGTTGATCGGCAATGATCGGTGATCGGCAATGATCGGTGGTCGGGATCGGGATCGGCGACCGATCATCGATCATGATCGGTCGCCCGGGTGATCGGAAACCGATTTAATCGGGATCGGATCCCAGGTATGGGTGTGACCGCCACGGTCGTAATGAGACTGCTTTTGCACACGGCAAATTTTGGTTTCTTTATTTTGCATGTATCCTGTATCCAAAAGTTGGGGATTTGATTGTGATTTCAAACAAACAAACAAACAACATATTGTGATTTCGAGTGCGGAGGTCACGAAGCTCAACTTTTTCTCGAAACACTCATTTCTATGAGGCTGACTCAGCCAAAAAAAACTAAAAAATTAAAAAAACTAGTATTAGTAGGCTACTTTCTTAAATCCCCACAACAATATTTGTACGTGTACATATCTGGGATGATCAGCCATCGCACAAAAATTCCTCCCTCGAATTCGTTTCCATTCAGCATGGTGGTGGTCAGTCTGGGAGCATCCCAGGCTCATCAGGGATTTCACCAGAGAGCTTGTTGTCTGCCAGCTCCAACTTTGGTGCAATCACAAAAAGCAGACTGGGAATCTACCCTGCGTGCAAAACACGCTCCTGAACTTCAAACTAAGAAAACACACCCACCTAGAGGCTATGATTGTGTCCATCACAACCATTATCAGGTTATTCAACATGTTTTGAACCAACAGGAAAATGCAAATGGAGACGCTTTCAGGAACACCTCCAGCCAAAGGAATCCTTTTTCGATCGCAACTGGAAAATACATAAATGTCATCTTGGTTTGGGTAATGGAAATAAATATGCATATGCATATTCCATAAACACTCAAAAGAAAACCAAAAAAAGGAGAGAAGGAAATCCATCGATTAATGATTCCATGTTGCCTGAGGAGCCAACATCCTACCGCAACCTAATACCAAACAATCACCTCATCAAAAACAAACTAGATCCAAAAGGAAAAAAGGAAAGGGAGGATGGAGGCTCAAAATTCAATCCATTTGGTTATCAGCGGCCAAATGAATTTCAAAACCAAAGACAAAGTCTTCGACGTACAATGATCCCCTGGCCGCCACTAATCAAACACTGGTGAAATATGGAAAACAAAATTGATATTGCTGCTGGTGTGCCTGAAATCGCATGATCCTTCCAGCCCTGGCGGGCTGCCCTTTCAGAACGACTGATCTTACCACCATACTTTCACTGACTCCACTTCCCTTAGAAAACTGGAACAAACTGAATCTTACAAGCACAGCATCTGATGTGTAAAAAACTGCAGTCAGCATTTTGGCATAAATTTCTGTTGCGAGCACGGCATGCACTTATCAAAACTCCCCCAAAAAGAACCTATGGTTCGATGATGAGAACGGAGGGCTGGCCAGCCTTTGAGTTCATAAATAAACACATTGTGATCTATCTGCGTGAGCTTTTGTCTGGATGTTGCAGTTGCCGTAACACTGGATTCCTCATATGCCCTCCACATGATTGTTGCAGTGACTCCATTAATGAAAAAAGATTCAACAAGCAGGCTCACCATTTTTTGCGTTTCTTGAAAAAAAAAAAATCCGTTGAAAGTACAATTTGATTTGAATTTTTTTCCCATAATTAAACTAACATTGTTTCTAACAATTAATAAACAGGAAGCCACTCGTTTCATAGTTGAGATGACTAGAGCCTGGCTTGAAAGGTGGGGATTCTGTGCTGGGGAATTCAGCTTGACTTGTAAACGAGAAAATGCTGCGAGTGTATCTCTTATACCTTCAGTTGGTTCTCAGGAAATTTGAGTCAGACGAACAGAGAAATCAGGCGTCACTGAACATACCAGGATTAGGATTTGTTTTATTGGACGCTGATGCCCTCATGTTTTTGTTTGTTTGTTTGTTTGGTGGCTGGATATCTTTTCGACTTGGTAAAGAAGCGTTGATAATAAGCATGATATTCAAAAATGAGATTTTGTCGGTGTTTGGTAAAGGAGCACAAGTGTGCCTTGATGCGATTGAGTTTCAGCCAACAAACACATAAAAGTATTTTTCATCACTGCCCCAGTGGACTGCAAGTGGTGATGGCGGTCTGTCGGAAAGGATTTGCTCAGGCTCAGAGTTGTGACTTTTTATCGCACCATTTCCAAAAAAATACCAATCATTACAATTTGCTTCTTACAAAACACCAAAAGGGGGCTATCACTCCAAAAAAAACACAAACAAAAAGTGCAAGAAAAGCATAACACACAAATTTCTCACGTTATGAAAAATTAAAAAGAAAGAACACCCTTGTTAAACACCCAATGATCCGACATGATGAATCACCTTTGACAAAACCACAAGACCCTCTGTGAAGAGACGAAATCAACTCCAACTTCGGAATCCAGAATTGTTAATGAACAGTGACCACAAGCAAAATCTAGAAAATGGGCAACAAGCCTCATATCTTCAATTTAAGAGCAATTGAAGACCTCATGTTGTTTTTTGGGTGTGTTTTCTTACACCTGCACACATGTAGTGCAATAAATGCCTAATTAAATCCTTAGTTTGCTTCTTTCCTTTCCCGAAACCCAATAATAATTTGAATGCCTTACACTTGCTTTGATCGTTCGTTCAAACATATCACAAGATCTGTCCCAATAATACTCTAATAATACTTAATACCTACAACAGAAACAAACTAAAGGGATCCAAATCTGGGTGGGTGGGAGAAAACGAGATGAAACTACAGCTCCCAACTGTGAATAAATACTAACTGCTGCTCAAAAAGAAAGCTGCCAGCCTATCACATCTTGGAACTAGTCTTTTCCCACCCTGGAACATTTATTACACCGGTCCGGTCCACCCTGGAACCGAGACTCACTCGTTATTTAATCTCCTCTACTTAATGTAACGTCCCATTAAGAGATCTTCAACTCTTTCTTTTTCTCACGTACGCCGCACAGGAGCTTTCAGACGACCAACCAATCAAAAGTAAAGTTCTGAGGTCGCTCCAAGGTCCAGTCGCATCCCGTTCCACACTTGCCATGCTACAAAACCCAATCACCAGCGTCCAGCAGAACGCAAGTGCAGGTTAGACCTTCCGTTGTAGAGCAGCTGAGTACAATGTCGTCCACCTCTATTCTCCGTCTCGTTCTCGTAGCCACCCTTCTCGCTGCTGCGTTCGCAGCCGAGTTCGTTGAGGTGAATTACCCCCCAGTTCACTACATCTTTATCAGCAAAAGGGCAGGTATCCGGTTTTTTTTTACAAACGCAACACTTGGTGGTGATGTCCTTCCTCTAAACATTTCCCGATGCTCTTGCCTCCCGTCGTCGATACGGCCTCGAAAATTATCGACGCTTACTTCTAGAGAATCACAGCTTCGACCATGCGTTTCGTTTCGCTTGCAATTTTTGGCGGCCCACAGTTGACGTGCTGGGATTTAAGCGGTGTTTTTTCTTGGTCGTTAAGATTTTGTTCGGCTTATTTTGTTCGCGGGACAGGATGCGTCTGGGTTCAACTACGACAGGAATGGAGACGACTGGGAAGGTCTCTGCCAAACCGGCGAGGAACAATCTCCAATCAATATCGACACTTCAGGTAAATATCGATCACGTGCTGGTGTCCCGCACCCCGGCGGCGCAGCCAGTCTATGTAGCAGTGAAGGCGTTGTAACGCTTGTGCGTTATACGATATGAACAGTGTGGATTGAGAGTTGCATTTGATTTTCTTGCTTGGAAACAGAGGAGGTTGAGTTGGACGAACCTGAGCTGAAGGTTAGTGTGGAGGATGTTGGAGAGGTTGAGGGACTGAGCATCTTCAGCACTGGTGCCGCTTTGGAGGTTATTTGGACGGACTTCGCCAGAATGCCAAACATCACCGTTGCCGCCCAGGGTGGGAATACCCCTTCTGGGTTGCTGCCCGTTTTAGAAAGACCGCAGAGATTGCTAATTTTGACCTATGGCTGCTGTGTTCAGACGGCGATATCTACACCGTCTTCTCCAAGAACGGAACCAAAGCTTTGGAGGCAGGAGATGTCGAAAGGTTGACTGCTGAGCCAATCCAGTTCCATTTCCACTCCCCCAGCGAAAACGCTTTCAACGGTGGGTGTCCGTTACCTAGGTATTCACCAGTTCTTTGCCAGCGTGAAATGCTTCTGGTGCTGTGTTGCTGACAGTGTGTGGATTTGTTTTTCTGTCCAGGCCGCTTGGCTCCTCTGTGCGTGCACATTGTGTGCAAGATCTCTGAAGGCCAATCCGATATTTGCGATGAGGAGACTTGTCTGGTTGTACTTGGAGTCCACTATGAGTACGATGACCCAGAGGAGGACAACGAGGTTCTTGCCCCTCTCTGGGAGGAGCTCCCAACCGAGGTTGGAAAGGAGGTAGGGCCTCGTCATTGCGTGCAGTTCTTAGCATGAATGGTCCTTATGACCGCCTGACTGACCTGTACATTTTGTTGACACCAGAATGGCGTTATGATCAATGGGACTTTCGATTTGAACGATCTCCTGCCCAAGAACAGGGATCACTTCACCTGGAAGGGAAGCTTGACCACTCCTCCCTGCACCGAGGGAGTCCTCTGGGTGATGTACTCTGACCCTGTCCTCGTGTCGACCGCCCAGGTCAGTTCAGATAGTATCGCATGTTTTCTTCTTTCAGCATTGAACTTTCGTTGTTGATTAAATTCTTTCTCTGTGCAGGTGAATGCCCACCAGCAGACAGCAGCTTTTGCTGTTGGACCTGATTGTGCCAACGTAACCAAAGGTGTGGACTCGTTGAATTGGGTTAGCTCATCTTTTTTGTAGCACCACACATTAAATGATGAATGGATATATAAATGAATATTTAATATTTATACATATTTTTTTTTTATTATTATTTTTTCCAGAATGGCATATTTCAGCATGCACATTCATGCTTTGGCATACACATGTATATTTACATTATCATCGATGCATCGACTTGTTATGTATACATTGATGTTTCAGCTGGTGAGTGCGACCCTCCTCGTCAGTCTGGCAACCATCGCCCTATTCAGCCTCACAACGGAAGGGTCATCAGGATGTCGGAGACTTAAGCACTTAAAAGTGCCTCTTAAAACCCTGAACCTGCACTGTCCGAATCGCCCCTTGCAAGATTTGGAATTCCACCATGCCACTCCCAACCCAAATTTGGGATATTGGTATTGGAGCAACATATCTGTTTAATCATCCACAATTGAGATGCACCTCTCTCTGATTTTTTTTATTTTTTTTAACTTGATACATCGTTGGTATTTATTTCTGAGTTGTTGATTTATAGTTTTTATAGCAGGATTCTTTTGGTTTTCCTCATGAGGAGGAAAGGCAGTGGGTTTTTTTTCTTTTGTTCATGCATTTGGCTACTGTTTGCATGTCTTACTTGGAGTGTCTGTGATAGCTGGCAGAAATATTGTGCAGAATGCAGATTCCTGATGGTCCCTGTTTGTCACAGTCCAAATCTTGTAAGAGTGATTCTGGTTGAACGAGGATGATGTTTTACAATTGTGGTTTTACATGCACAATACTACATGCTACATGCTGCATGTACAATACTACGTGCTATTAATGCATAATATATTTGTAACTCCTGCTAACATTATTTTTATGTTGCAAAAGGATGATAAAATAATTCCTAGTTCATAGATCACTTGTAGTGCTGTTATGGTTAGCTTGGTGGGTGTTTGAGAATGAGAAGGGAGCACTAAAGTCGAGAGGAAAATCGCATCCATTGTAAGTCAGGGTGTGGAAGGGGGCAATTCAGTTGATTAGTTGCTGTGCAGCTTGTACAGTTAGGACTCCGGGTTGTGGTATTTGAAGGGACTTTGGTTGGAATAGGGGTCGTACTTTTTACTGTGAAAATGTGAATTCAAGTGTGGTAGCGATTCTTGGCTAGTTTGTGATTTGATCATCAGGAGTTCGAGGTAGTTTTCATGTGTTGTTGCCTACAAAGGCGGAGCTATTGTTCATAACAACAACAACAACGACAATAATCACATATTGCTATTGTTAATACCGTGTAAGAATGTGACCCCACTTGTCCACCAACATCAACAGGGGGCAAAACGAAGCTTGAAAATTTGTTGGATCTTTCTACACTGTAGAATCTACGGTCTGGGAAAAATTGAAACCGCTTCCTTTCTTGGCAAATATTACGTTATCAGAAATTGGCGTTGCTGTGCTCCATGTTGATGTACTGATGTTGCTTTGTGATGTATGCGTTGAAGCTGCAGCGTATGCTGTGGGGGACAGTGCGGAGCACGTACGTGTCATACGGAAGCGTAAGGGAAGCGCAAAAGAAACCGAACGAGACAGGATAGGACACGATACCGCTCAACGCCAACCTGTCCGTTCATAGGTGCACACACACGCAACATAAATATTCTTCTCTCGCAGCACAACTCGCGATCAATACGTCTCCAGACTTTTCTCGCGTTTCGCTAGTATGTTCGGAACAGGTGGGGAGATGGGTTGGTGGCAGCGCGTGATGGATGGCTCCTCTGGGTGTACAGTTTTTTTTCGGGACTTCGTTTGGTCTGGTTGCAGGCGCCTTAACGCATTGATGCTCCTTGCTTCGCAGACTTGGCCCCTCGAACTGTGCGCTTCGTCTCGGGGGTTTCCGTGGTATTTTCCATCTTGGTCAGCGGCGTAAAAGCGGAAGGGAACAACGTCGGCGGTGTGGCCGCACTCATGTGAGCAAGCTGTTTCGTTTTGTGTTCATCGAGCAGACGCACCGGTTTCGTTTTTGTTAATCTTTTCGAAACTTCCCTGCGACAGTTTTGTTCCAGTGTCGGAAGATCGACGAAATAGGCGCATAAATGGAAATTAGCTCATTCCGTCGCTCTGTGTTGGCCGCAAATTCTGCTGCTCACGGGAATCGCAATGGGCACCTTCAACAAGCGGCAGCCGATCTATCCACCCCAAGCCAAAGAACGGCGACGTTCACAGCCGTTCATGAACGGCGGCTGTGAACGTCGCTGTCATTAATAGGATCTGGCACTTCACATTTCCATCGTAAAAGGGATAATGAGGTTGACCCCGTTTTCAGTACTGCAATCCGTGGCACTACAAGCTGACGTTTATGGAAGCGGGGGGTTGTCGATCAGTCCACAGCAGAAAAAATAAATAAATAAAATTTGTAACAGCGTTGCCCTGTACTCAAGAAAATTGATTCTACGGGTAGATTTTTTTTATTTATTTTTTCACACCAAAAAACAAGAAAGACACTCGCTCAAAGAAAAAGTTTGATGTGAGCCCTCATTTCTTGTTTTGTTTGTTTGTTTTGCCATCCTCCACAGAGTCGTCGCAGTCATCATCAAGATTTTGATCATTATTTACAAAATAAAAGTATGTGCGGACAACTCAGAAACTCCACGGGTAGTTTGTGCTGTTGGTGTTGCTGCTGCTCCACAGTCCATTGTGGAAAAAGCGTTTCAACGAATGGCTGATCAGGCAGAATTTGGAGTATGCCACAGTCATGCTCCAGGTTTGCCAGCAGGAAGGTGTGTGTGTGTTTTTTCTTTTTTGTTTTTTCCTTATTCAAATTCAGAAATGCATAGAATCCAGGAATATGAAAACCTCATGGTCAAAAACAGGAACATAAATAAAATATTTATCAGAAATTAAGAAGTGGTCGAGATATACTGGACATGCCCTCCATGAAATATGGCGTATTTTCTTTCAGATTTTACTGAAGAAAACACAACGAATGATGAAATGCACGTTGTGGTATTTCTTTGATGATTTGCTTCTTCGGGGCGTTTCGATAACTGCTGACTGTTCTGCCCCTAAATTTCTGGAAAATCTGAAAACGGCTTTGCGATTGTGCATCACCGAGTGTACAATTCTTCACACTTGTCTGGATTTCCTGTTGTTAAGGGTTGAAATTTCGCAAATTTTGAAATTTTGTTCCCTTGGGCAGGTATCGTGGAACCCGTGGTCTGTCTTCTTCTGCCGCTAGATTTAATGTTCAATATGAGCTGATGTTCGGGGGGAATGGATCTGTTCGAGGCACCATGACTTCTGATGAGCATGAGGTTCACGTAAGTGCACTCTGTATTTATTTATTTATTTATTTATTTATTTATTTATTTATTTATTTATTTATTTATTTATTTATTTATTTATTTATTTATTTATTTATTTATTTATTTATTTATTTTTATTTTTTTTGATATTGAGATTTGTTACACAACGCAAAGGAGATTGCCGAGTGCAGCCCGTTTCACAGAAATGTGTTATAGGCTGACTCAGAAATAAGTGCCGACCCTGGTCCTATGTCCCGATACACTCTGATTGTATATGTAGATATGTATATATATATTTGTTTTGTTTTGATGAGAGGTGGAATGGTCATTTCCTTGCTCGCTTTGTTTTTAGGTTCAAGGCTGGTATAACCCGAAGAGGAAACAGTTTGAATGGACAGAGACTAATCGTGCGTCCATGGACATTAACGACCTCGTCAAGCTTGCAGAGATTTCGACAGCGGCTTATTCTGGTACAAACATCGAATTAAAGACTGGCTTCCTTGATCGCTTTCAAGAAAAAAATATATATATATACAATTGCATTATTTTTTCTTTTATTTTAGAATCCACCTGCTCAAATTCTCTCAACCAGTGTTCTATAGGTGAGCATCAGTAAACGAGATTGGAATTGTTGCTCCTTTTGATTTCTTTTGGAGCTTTTCTGTGGGGATGAAACGAAATGTTATTATTTTTATTTTTTTTGAAGGTGCGTTGAATCTTGTGGTGTTTTGTTGTTTCGTTTTTTTGGCTTGTAGGGGATGAAAGGCTGGTCGAAGTTTCGCTGCGGTTGGTAGATTCGGACACGGTGGCACTTGTTGGGGAGTACATCAGCTCATCTGGGAGTCAAGGCAAGTGCTTTACAACAATAAATTTTTGGATATTCTTTCACTCTTCTCCAAAAAAAAAAAATGAAGTGATAAGAACTGTATCGCTTCAGGTATCCTGGACCTCACTCGCTTGTTGAAAGAAGTTGAAAGAAGTGCAATTCCTATTATTCGTTTTGGGGGTAGAATTGCAATTCTTATTTTTGGGGGAGTACAAGTGCGATTCTTATTTTTGGGGGAGTAGAAGTGGAATTCTGATTTGTTGGGGGGTTTGTTTGTCGACACAGGTGATCTGAGGTTGATTTTCAAGCCGAGCGACCAAACTTCAGTTTCTGTTGCATCCCCACCTGGCTCAGTGTCGATTTCGTTGACCCCATTGTCTGACGAGAATGAAAAGTCTTTCGACCTCAGCGAAACAAAAATGGAGCCCACATTGGAAAAAGAATCTTTCTGAAGAAGCCACAAACGACTTCTCAACTCTGATACTTAATCTGGAAAATGCCAGGGGGTGGATGACCCCGAACGAAGGGAGGGGAGGGGGCCAACGAGTACATGCTTACAACAAACCTGGTCAAAAAAGTTTTCTGAAGCCATAAAAAACTTCTCAACTTGGATAGTTAATATATGCTTAAAACCTGGTTAAAAGGTTTTCTGAAGCCACAAGGGACTTCTTTTGGCTCAATCGTCGATACAAATACTTACAAACCTGTTTATAAGGTTTTTCTGAAGGCACATCAGCACTACGGTGCATCTTGGGGGGTGAAAAAGGAAATCGTTCACTGTTTTCATGACAGTTTTTGGTGTATATTAGTGTTTGCTGAATACGTTTTTGGTTTGGAGATGGATGTATGGTTTATTAGGATGCGCACGCATGACTGTCGGGTTTTTTTTCCCAAGCTCATCCGCAATTGGACATGTATATGTTTAGTAAAAAATAATCTACTCTCTGTTGGAGGATTGCTTGACAATTTTTGTTTTTTTTTTCGGGTTGGGGAAAGGATTCTCATCGAATCGTTTCAGGTTTCTATTTTGTGCGTTTTTGATCGGTTATTAATGGGGGAAAAGTTTGAAGGGGCAGTTTTGAAATGGAAAAGAAAACAAACGTTTCGTATTTCAACGTTTTTCTTGAGTTGAGATCCCATGTCATTTATTTATATACCAACTCACCCTGGATTTGAGTCTCATCGATTCATAATATTATATATATAGGATATATACATATATATATATATATCCTTGTTTTTGAACTTTTGTTCATGTAAACAAATTTCTGACGGCTGTTCACCCTCCAAACCTGGTCTTTTGTCGACTGCTGTGAATTTTCTTATTATTGTTATTGTGTTCAAGTTTCAGCAGTGATTTTTCCAGTTTACAGAACAATTGAATTATCAAAAATTACATCCCCCAGGTATATGGAGCAAAGTTTCAATGACAATCACCTGGGGGGTGGCTGCATTGCAAAAGCACCATCGAAGCCATAACATCGACAGAAAAATATTGACATAAAATAAAATAGGATCCGAACAACCTTTGGTGAAGGACCAGTGTATATTTTTTCAATTTCACTGGCTCTGAAGCAGCCCTAAGTCTGGCCAATTCATTTCTTTAAAAAAATTTAGAATGTGGCCCCAACTTTAAAAAAAAAAATTACAAGGCTTGGTGTTTATATATGGTATTTATTCAGTGATTTCTTGAATGTGGCCCCAGGTCTTACAAACTTCGGGTGAATATGGCCCTTCTGTGGTGCCAAAATTATCTTGTAAAAAAACGTTATGGCCCTTTTGTGGTGCCAAAATTTGCCATTCTAGTTTTTTTGGGGGCAAAAAAAAAAATGCACTGAAGGACCTGCCCAAATCGTGTTCTGTGGGCGACGGTTGGATCGATGTATTTATGAAAATATATTTTAAAAAAACAAATCGTTCAAAAATGCCAGAAACTGGGGGGACACGTGGGTGACGCTTGGAACCTTAAAAGCGAACGTCGAGACGTCATTTTTCCCGCCAGTCGGAGCGCGCGATGGAAGAAGAACGACTTCTGAAACGTCAGTGGTCGAAAACGGATTCGGACTTGAGCTTGAGAGAGTTAGCGGAGCAAAGCGTAGGTCGAAACAGTGACGCCAACATATTCACCCCAGCTGCACGAATGCATGTTTTTTTTTTTGGGAGGAGCAGCTGAACTGAGTGGCGGTGCGTGTTTTTCTCACGAAATTCCGAGATTAGGCGTCAAGTGCGTCGGGGTGGCGCCCTCGCAACGTTCTTTCATCTGGCTCGACGCCCCGTCGCGTGGGAACCAGGTGAGCTTGCACACAGCTCGATCCATTTCCATGCGTGGCGTGTACGTAATGCGTCAGAAATAAGAAAAAAGAAACGGAGCGAGTCATCACGGTTAGACAGCAGGAAATAAAACGAACGCCTTTCAGCAAGAATTTGTTTTTTTTTCCACTTGATTGTTGTTTCGTCCCCCTTCCGTTTCGGAGAGCTCATCTTTTTGGTTTGTTTTTTATTCTTATTGGAGGGTGGTCGATGACAAAGCTCCACAGCCATTCTGGGAAAGATCCGACACTTCGTTTTCGCCGGATACTGACAGGAGTTGCCACCCAGGTAGGAGGCCCTTGCTTGTTTTTTCTTGTCTTTTTTTTTTCTTTTTTGGAGCGTCCAGCATGCAAATTCAATGAGTGAAAGAATGCACTCCTTCAATTTTTATCTTTATTTCACTTGAAATTAGGAAATATGTTTTCGAAAGAATGTGAGCATCAGCGAAGAAAAAAATGGAATGGACGTTATAATAGTTTTTAAGAAAAACAAATGGAGGGAAAACAAAAAAGAATGATGAATCTGCTCCCAAAATTGGGGAATATTTTTTCTCTATATTTAGAAACCTTCTCTAAAAAAAAGTTGTGGATTCGAATGATGTGAACCTGGTTCCATAGGAATTTTTTTTTTTTTTTCCGCGAAATTGAGAATAACTGATCGCCCCTGGAATAAAATGCAGGAAATAGAAAAAAAAAATCAGTTTGTTTGAAAAACGCATGCATGTGATTTTGCACCAGCTTCCGCTCCAAAGAGAGGATCGACACGATATGCTGAAGCCAACCTTGAGGAAGACTACATGGTGAGCTATTTTTAGATTTCCTAAAAAACAGATATAAGCAAAAAGAGAGATTCCAAAAAAAATCCGTTGGACCTGCTCAAGAAATTCGGCCCTACTCGGATGTTCTCCCAACAAAAAAATTGAGAGTCTGGTTGCTAGGATTCATTGGGGGTTTTGATGGATCGTGAGCGGAATTTGTTCGGTAGGACGATTTCGAAGAGTACAGTGGGGACGATCGGTACTCCAACGAATCCAGCGGCCAAAACTGGTTGAGTTTGGAGGAACTGGAGGTTCTTCGGCACAGCATGGCAACTCTCAACATCATGGGATGGGCCCCAATGCTAGTCACAAGCTGCGAGGTTCGAAAAACAAAATCCCCAAAACAGTCAGGAAATTAAAATTTCGACGTCTTGTCGCATTTCCTTTCCTTACCCTGCATCTGATAACAAGTGTAAATAGGTATCCAGAGGATATAATCAAAGTCACCTATTGTTGCCTACTCTGAGAATCGAACTCAGGACCTTTCGCTTACAAAGCGAACGCTCTAACCAACTGAGCTAAGAAGGCACAATTATTCCAAGATGCAAGAATATTTATATGTAATTTGTTTTTTCAAAGTAAATTTTCAGCACTGCTTCACAGAGGTGTTACGCACTCTGGAAAAAAATATTAGTAATGGTAGCTTACATGAGCCTTTTGCTTCCACCTCTGTGCCATAAATTTCGAAAACCACCACCATATTTAAACCGACAGGGGAAATCCATAAAAACGACCTGATTTAGTCCTCGTGAATTTTATGTGTAACTTTTTACTTAAATAACTGATCTAATAATTTATTATTTTGTTTTTTTTTACATATATACTTTTTTTTTCTTGCAAAAGGGTCAAGAGTCGGTGGATTCGGCACATATTCATCGGACAAATTTGCCCGCCCAACCCGGGGGTGTTTCAGGGGCAACCGATTGCTCCAAACTGGTCCCATCCAGTGAGGTCGAGGGGGGCAAGGGCCAAAATGATTTTTCCAATCGTGGGGATCCTCTTGAACAAACTCAAGGAAATCTCGAAATGCTGAGCATCATTGCCAACAAAGCAAAGCAGCTGGATTCAGAGCAGAAAAAGGCACTTTCCAAGGTAACCGATCGGGCTGAATCATGGATGGGAGGAGCTGAATAGATTGTGGTACTCCGGAAAGATGTTTAACCTGCCTGGACTGCGGGGAGGTAGGGGAGTCCCAATGGTCCACAGTTTAAGTCCAGGTTGGGGCAGTTTCGAGGTTGGAGTGGTGGTGGTGGTTTTGGATGGTTGATGACGCAAGTTCCCCCGGCTGCGGTTTACTCATATCCATCAGTCACTCCATGCTTATTGATGTACGAATGCAAACCCAATGAAGGCTTTCGGTGTCCTTCTCACTCTTTTCTGCACAAGATGACTGTGGGGAGCACTGTACCAAGTGTGACCAACCAAAAGTTCATTTTTTGAGATTTGGATATTTCAATAAGCAAGATGAACACTGTGTAGTGTTTTTTTTTTTTTCAGGTCCTCCGCAAGCTCAAGACGGCCATCGATTCAGGGCAAGAGTTGTCCGAATTGCTGTCTGACATGCCTGGAGTGTCAGACATGACGAAAACCGACGAACAGAAGCTGCCCTCCGGATCTATGGACCATCGACCTTGCCAGCAAGTCCGTGCCCCCCCCCCCCAAAAAAAAATCAAAAACACGAAAAAAAGAAAAAGAAAAAAGAGGAAGAAAATGAAAATGAAAGAAAATAATTGAATTGAATGGTAAATATAAATGAATAGATGAAATAAAACTTTTGGTTTGAAAACGAACATCTGCATAGCCCATCTTTTGTTTTACTTATTTTTCCTTTTTTCAATTTCAAGGTTTTTTTTGTTCACTTAATTTTTCGACGGCACGGGCATCCATTTAGGACCATTGTAATAAATAAACGAAAAAGATTTAACATACCACAGTTGACCTGATGCATACCCGCCTGTGTGTGTGTCTTTTATTTTTGAAGGAGGTGGTCATTCTTCTCATGTCCGCACACAATGGTGGGTCAGACGTGGGTTTAACCGAAGTCCAACTCTTGGACGAACATAACTCCGACATCCCCATTCTGCAAGACGGCATAACCATCGACCCAGCCATTGCCTCCACGTCTGACCCATCAGTTTTGATCAACAAAAAAACTCGAACGGTGAATGATCGAGATATGTGGAAAGGAGCCTTTTCTAGGGAAGGGGGTGGGCATGTCGGAATCAGGATTCGAACCCGGGTGGGGAGCAAAATGTTGGAGTGTGTTCAAATTTGGAATTACAATGTCAGTCTGAAAGGTCTGGGGAAGGGGGCCAAAAATTGTCAGGTGAGAGCTGGTTGGGGGATTTTTTACCCTAGCTTTCGGGTTCATTGTTTTTTGTTCGATTGTGCGTGTGGTATTTGGTTGCTAAAAAAACTAGCACCCACTTTTCGACCATGAGGAGAAAGAAATTTTCACTGAAAGTGATATTTGGAAAGCACTCATCCAACTGGAGTTTTTGCAGGAAATGGAAAGCCTTGGTTTTTGCTTCGCAGGTGTTTGTGGATGGTTTGAAACTGTGGAGCGGGGAAATCAAGAAGGGGTGTGGAAACACGACGTTCGATTATTCCACCAAAATTTTAGTTGGGAAGAGCAAAACAAGCTCAAACTTCGATGGAGTTACGGATGCTTGTACGCATAAGTCTGACATAGGCACCAGCCGTCAGATGCAGGGATCACTGGGGTCCAAGGAAGCTTCCCTTTCCCCCTCCGAACGCGCAACCAGGTAGCTTCATAAATGAGGGGACTGATATTGGAAATAAGTAAAAGATGTCAGCACAACATACCGCTTTTAATTAACCACCCCCCACCTCAGGCAGAATCTAAGTTCAATGTTTGTTTCTTCCTGTTTTTTCAGGAATTCTGAATCTTTTCTATCAGAAGCTTGTTCCGGAAGCGAGCCCGCCTCAGAAGTGGGTGCCCTTTCCGATCAAGATTTGCTGGCGGAGCTGCGAAGGCGGAAAATCGGTGAGATGCAAATTTGATGGCTGGGGCATGACTAACCCTGCCCCAAATACCCTCCCAGCACTTTCCTGTCGTCTTGAAAAACCTCACATGGAATCACCAAATACAGAATTCCAGAAAGCACTGGATGGAAGGAATTTCTCTCAAATTTTTTAAGAGTCAAACATCATGTTGAAATTAACTAGCAGCTTTGCTTGTTTTTTGTGGTGTTCTGTCTACAGATCCCGATTCCAGCGTGAAGCCCAGCTCTCTGTCAAATTCCCCATTGAAGGAATTGGAAACTGCCGGCCCTGGGGTAATCGAAACAGAAGTCGGCGTTCCAGCCTCCAGGAAACCGGAGGCTGGCAAAGTGGGGGGCATCTGTAATGATCATCCACGCATGGTGTCAAGAAGAACGACTTCTTCAGCCAGGAGGCTGGGGAGTCCATCGCCGTGTTTTGGTAAAGGGGCTTCGCAGTCAAAACCGGATGCCAGTCTGTCACCTGCCACCAGAGCGGAGCAGCCAAATCAACCAGGTGTCAGTCATTGCACCACAACATGAAAAAGCAAAGAAAAAAAGGACGCCTTTTTAATCGTTTTTTTCTTCAAACTTTTTGGGAAAAAAAGGACGCACTCCAGAAACCCGTAGTTTTGTTACTGTGCGAGCGTTTTTTTCTTCTGATTTTATTCAGTGTTGGAAAATACAGGTGGGAGCAATGATAGCTCCGGACCGATTTGGCTGGGTGGCCTCAAGACAGAGAATGCCCCCCAACCTCAACCCAGAAAAGCGAGGCCCATGAGTGGAAGAAGGGCGTCTAGAGACGGTCCATCACATCGGCTCCCACAGCAGATTCCGGAAAGAAGGGGGAAACCTCTGGAAGACACTGCCACCAGCAAGGCACCCAGTGACAGGAGGGGCAGAAAAGACCGTACTCTGGAGGAGAGCTTGGATTCAATTGCTTTTTTCCAAAGAAATCAGGTGGGTTCGCCTCCATTACTCGACATGTCTGGTGGTGCAATGTGAGTGGGGATCTGATGGCCAAATGCAAGGCGGTTTTTTTGTTTTTTTTTGGGGGGGGGTATCCTACCACCTTCGATTTATGTTGCTTGTCTTGAAAAGCACCGTCGCTTAAGAATCGGTTGTTCAAAGGCTGGGCGTCTGAACAAGCCGATCAGGGCAGCACAACCCGTTGTTCCAGAATCCACTGCCCCCATTGCAGTTCGCCCTTCCAGCTTAGAGTTGGACGATACTTTCAAAGATGCCAGAGAGGTGATGCAAAACGCCATAAAGAAACTGGGCCTCAGATTTGGCGAGGCACCCCCGCCACCTCCAGACAACGAATGCGAAGGGCTGGGGAAAATCGAACCTCAAGTCGAGGTCGACCCTTGTGACCAGGGAGTGGATGGAGTTTCCACACAAGATGTACAGGGCGCCGAAAGCAAAGCTGAGGAGGTAGGAATCCTAACATCGACAGATTGGGGAACGAGCAGTTTTGAATTCGGGGAATGTGGGTCGGAAAACAGGAATGATAATGGAGTTTCGTTCAGCATTGTTCAGGCTTGGCTGCCAATGTGGTGGCGGCCCTCCAGTCGGACCAAGAAACACAGCCGCCAGCATCGAAGCCTATGGCGTTCTATGGCACCGACATCCCTTCGGAGTTTGTGATTCCTGCAACGCCGACTGGGCGGATTCTGGAAATTCACATTTTTTCCACCTGGGGGGACCCCCATTACGTGGGGCTGTCTGGAGTGGAGGTGTTTGATTCTGCTGGTAAAATGGTGGTGATCGAAGATGCTGTCAATCAAGTGAAGGCTGTTCCAGAAAGCATCAATGTGTTGGAAGAGTACGACGATGACCCACGCACACCTGAAAATTTGGTCGATGGTGAGGCTTCCTGTCAACGTTTTTTTTTATGCTTCCCCCCAAGAAAGAAAAGGGATGACCATGCATGGAGGTGTAACAGGCCCTTGCCCAGTTTCTTGTCTTAGTCATATTTTCCTTCTTTCTGTAAGTGCGACCAACAGTGGAAAGATTTTCAAGGGTTATCGAGTTTGTTGGAAGCAGAACTGTTCGATTCGAAGGTTTGAAGGAGAACCAACCCTATCACTGTGGCATCCCCTGTTCATGTTTTTTTAATAATACTGACATTTCCCCTGTCCATCGAACATTTCATCAAATTCTGGCGTTGTTTCACTCTTGGATTTTTCTTGCAACAGGGGTAAGCATGACTTGCGATGATATTCACGTTTGGTTGGCCCCTTTCACCCCGGAAACCCCCAACGTGATTACGGTCGATCTCGGTCGACAAACCGCTCTGGGACTGATTCGGCTCTGGAACTACAACAAGTCTCGAATCCATACGTCTCGAGGCGCTCGGGATGTGTGCTTGTTGGTGGATGGTCGCCCCATATTCGCGGGTGAGATCAACAGAGCACCAGGCAATGTAGCCGATGCTCCGCCTTGCGCGGAGAACCTTTTGTTTACCGACGACGAGAAGGCTCTCCAAGCAATTGATGAATTTGACGAACGGTGAGGCGGCCAAAATCTTGGGTTTTCGATCAAAAAGGTGGTCGAGTTGATGGAGCTTTGTTTTCTCTGTCTTGTGTGTGGATGTATCTGATTTCAGATGAGGGGGTGGTGTTCGTTGTGGTTTCGGGATGCAGATACAACAGAGCAGTCGCTGGCGTGAAGAGCTCGGCACAAGACGAGCCCGGGGAGATCCCCAGAACTCGACACCCCGTCGAGCTTGTGACTGGAAACGACAAAGATGATCCTCTGGGAAAAGCGAAAGCGATTCCGGGTAGCCCTCGCCCCCTTGACCAGCATCTCTCGAAAAAACACACATACACCAGTACCTTCCTCGCACTCACATCCGACAATATGCATATTCATATGAATGGACCTTCCTAAGTTCAATTGTAAGTCACAGTATCCAGAAGAAAACTGGTTCGTTTGCAGACTCGAGCTCACGACCGTTCACAACAGCACTGCAAGAACCACCCAACCCTGATCTCGAAGCTGAAGTGCGTCGGTTAACCCACGCACAAGCATCTGTGTCGTCCAAGCACACCCCCAACACATCATCCAGACCCATCCAAGCCAAAGAAATCAAAATCGAGATTCTTGACACCTGGGGAGATCCGCACTACGTCGGACTAACTGGCATTGCGATGGTCGACTCGGAGGGAGCTTCGCGGAGCTTCGGCGGCGCCGACATATGTGGAACACCCAGCGATCTGAACGACATCCCCGGGAACACGGGGGATGATCGAACCTTGGACAAGCTTCTGGATGGAGTGAACGCCACGAGTGACGATTCTCATATGTGGATTGCCCCTATCAGACGTGTGCTGGAGCAAAACGATAACGCCCCACCAAACGAGATCACCATAACCTCCAGTACGATGGTCTCGACACCCCAACAGTCATCCCAACTACTCTTGAAACCTCAGCGATTGAGTTCCAGAAAAACAAGCAAATGCCTAAATCGCTACTGATTGCTTTGTCGACAGGAGATGGTGCGTTTTCATTCGTCCGCCTGGCATTCTGGAACTACAACAAAAACCTCGAAGATACATATCGTGGTGCAAAGAGGGTTCACTTGTACATGGATGGAAGAAGGGCGACGCCTGATGGAGGTCTGATTCTTCGCAAAGCTCCGGGAACGGGGACGTTCGATTTTGGACAGATTGTCGATTTATCGATCCAGAGCAAGCCCTTGGCCGAAAGCGAGGACGAGGTAGCGCTCGCCTGGGTGAACAACACGTCCAACCCAGCCCTAGCGCAGCAAATCAGACGGAAGATGGAACGGGACGCAGCTCACTTGAGCTTGGTTAGACAGGTCCGCATTGGTGGGAGGGGCAATCTCTTGTGCATGATTTGTCGTTGTTGTTCAACGCGTTGGGTTTAAAGGGCTGTGTCGAGGCAGATGTATATTACGCCTTTGCTGCCGATGGGGTTTGTGCTCAAGATCCTGATCGTCTGCTCGTGGGGGGATGCGGAGTACGTCGGGCTGTGCGGCCTGGAAGTGCACGACGCCCTGAAAGGCAAGCTGCGAATCGACCCCAGCCACCTCTTTGCTAGACCTCACAGCGTGTGCGAATTGCCCAAAATGCAGGTAGAGCTTCAAGCAGACATGTTTTATTGTGCGTGTGGGTGCATGGATCTAAGGCAAGGACGTGTTGTGCGCTTTTCGATGAACAAAATGGCCTTCCGAGTGTTGTTTTATGTGTATGGATTGCACGTAGGCTGATGTTCGCACGCCAGACAAACTTGTGGACGGGGACAATTCAGGCAACCCAGCACATAGCTGGCTGGCGCCGAAGTCATTTGACGACCAGCCCAACGTTATAACCATACTTTTTGATACCCCCATAATGCTGAGCTTGATCAAAATATGGAACTACGTTCGAACGCCAGAGAGGGGCGCCTCGCGGGTGGACATATTCTTAGACGACGCGCTGGTTTACGCAGGTGAGCGTTGGTCAGTGCTCAACGCACGGCATCTATCGATTTTCCTTGCGTCACTGCAGACACAAAAAACATCAATTTGTTCAGTTGCAGAGAGTGTGTGTGTTTTGTTGCGCTTCCTAGGTGGGGTCAAGAAGGCGAGCACAAATCCAACTAGTGACTTTGCTCAAGCCGTTATATTTACGAATGACGAGGCGACTGTCGAATCGGAACGCCATTCGATATATGATGGAGGGGAACGCGATGCTGTGCAAATGGTGAATGTGGATCCAGGCTCGGCGGTGAAAACAAACCGGCAACAGTTTTCGGAGGAAAGACCAGCGACAGCATTGATTCAGGAATAGGGGGGAAACAAAGGTTCAAACAACGGGGGCAATCGTGGAATAAAAGAAAATATAGGATATTTGGGTTGCAAGGAGTAAATCGTACGGTGGCTTATTGAGGTCGTTTTATCTTGACATAGACTTCTTCTTGGTTTGGGGAACACCAGTGTTGTGTCTAAGGTGTTGTATTAATTTTTCAATAGAGGATAACTTTGGCACAAACAAGATATGGGCATAGCCACTACCACATCATGGTACCGTTGAGCGAACCATACTGAAAGAGCATTGCTGGTTTGCTGTTTATAAACAGCAAATGCTTAATTAATCATGGTTTGAATTGAGCTTCTATCCATAAAAACAGGGCAATCAAGAACTCCCACGACACTATGAATGTTTCCAACAACCCCACGACGGGAAAATGAAAAAAGCCGTGAGAGAAGAATCTTTGGCAGCGACAGAGTTCTTCGACAGTCCCTGGGTTAGAGACACAACGCATCCCCTTCCTATTATCTTTCATGGATCCATACGATATTCGAGCATCTTGAGAAACAACTCATTCAGCTCCAAACTATATTGGGCGAACCGCATTCTTTGCGATCGTGGCTGGAACCAGACTGACAGCAACCTGGAAATCTTGGGGTACACTGGGGCCAGGCCCCCCCCCTGCCCCCCACATTACTGGGGTTCCGCCCGGTAGTTATGACTGGCTGACTTCTCGTTGAGCTTTTCTTGTTGCAACAAGAAAAGCTAGTCAATAGACTAGTTATGAATTTACAAAAAATCCATTCCACACAATTCTTCGCACCAGGAACATACCATCAAATCGACTCAATCGACGCTCAACTAACTAATAAAAAACTAAGTAATCATGGCTAAATAAAACAAAGCAAAGAAATCCACACGCACCCCCCCCCCAAAAACTTTCCTACCCACCAAAATTGTCCACTGTGCACCAAACAGCTGGAAGTATCCATGCATGCATTTTCAGCAGAGGATGTTCAAAAATACACATATCCGAAAGAGGCCCCCACTCTTGACTCTTGCATTTGCAGCAGTACCTGGGTTTCGGCATTGGAAAGCATAGGGTCCTCTCCGTAACCATCAAGCTGACCCCACCTCACTTTAAGCCAGGGGGGGGGGATGTCGTTTTTATAACATATGATGCATCGTATGGTGGCCATATGGCGCCATATGGCCATGGAGCATCATCGGTCCGCAGGGCTGACATAAATCGATGTTGGGGCACTCCAATCTTCTGTGCTTGATCCCAAATATAAGTCTTCCACATTTATCGCAGTATCCATCAGGCTTTAAGTCAATACACAAGGAGTGTCTCCATGGTGTCGGGCGTTGCTTCTGAAAGTTTCCAACCACGAGGGACCGCCACCAATCAGCTCTTGACTTCGCCTCCTTCATTTTCTGGGCAATTGAATCTATGACTTCTGCATCCACCTCCCCATTGGCTGCGCTCTTGCACCACTGGATTGTAACTCTTACAGGGTAGAGGTCATCCCGTGCAATGTTGTAGTCTTTCAGGGCCGGGAACGAACCCTGGGTCTGACCCAGCCCCTCCACAGGTGTTGGTGGGGCTGACCCAACCCCAACCCCACTCCCACCACCAACCCCATGTCTACCAGAACCTCGCTTCCATTCATCCACACGTTTTTCAACAAGAGTCTGCACATGTGCAATCATATCGATAGGGCTGTCCCCGGCTCGTTGTTTTCGTATTAAAGGCACCTGGACAACCACAATCACATCGCTTTCTTTCTCAGAAGCTTCCATGGTCCCCGTGAAGGTACATTTCTGCCCAGCGTTGTTGAACCAAAGTTTCTGTCCATGGCGGTGGCGATTGGCATCTATGCGGAAACCATCAACAGCGTTTTGCCTATCCAAGACCTGACAAAAGGGCACGCGAGCACTTTCAGTTCCATTGCTTTTTTGCACATGTTTATTGAAAAATTTGAATTTTGAAAAAAATGAAGTTCACAAAAAATGAAAACCTATATATTGAACACTTGAGTCAGAAAAACATTTAAACAACAAACCGCTCGTGAGCCCGATTTAAACATTTTGAATTCCCTAATTTTCCTATGCATTGACTACCTGAACACTGGTGCCTTTGGAAGTTCCCAGAATGACTAACACCGGTGGATCCTGATGATAATTGAAGAGTTCCACATGGAAATTGACTTTTCCACCTCGTTGTATTGGCAGAACACAAGTCTGGGAAGTGACAACAGCATCCGAAAACATGGCTTCTTTCAAAGAGGAACACTGCGATTTGAAATAGGAAAAAAAAATACACAATACACACACACACCCCAAGTGAGTGTACAAAACTTAAAAATGAAAAAGACAAGAAACGCATCTTAACAAAGCCTTCTTGCAAAACATGTTGGGCTGTTGTTTATGACCCAGCAATAAAATGCATCTGTACAGATGTATGATGCAACATGCGTCATTTCGAATGAGTTTTTTTGGAGGGGGGGATGTACTTACCCTGAGATCCGTGTAGACCGAGATGTTGTCCAGGAATGTGCCAAGATCAACCGACTGCAATTGCGTTTTGTGCAAGGATGGTTTTTCGTTGCCCACCACCAGGGGAATTTTCTCCATGGGGACCCTCCATGCAAATTCAAAGAAATGTTCATGCCGGATGATGGGCATTTGATGGGGTTGATTGTTTTCATCCTCCACCACCAGGGTCATGTCGCTGGTGCATGGTCCCCACTCGCACCCTATATTTCCATAAACCACCGCACACTCTCAGTGTATCAGCCCAACTGATTTTAATGTTTTCCAAAAAGAGCATATAGTTGATTTGGCATTTCCGATGCGTTTGGTCGGCTGCATGGTTTACTCTCAAAAACCCAAATGCATTATGAACAAAAGAATCATATGATTATTTTGATTTGCATAATGAAGTCGGTCGAGGGGGATGGGGGGAAGGAGTGCGTCAGACTGGCGCGACGGAAGCTGCCTAAGATTTCCGTGATTCAGTCTGACTGAAATTCATTGGAACAGAGTACACTGCTGCTGGCCTGAAACGCATGGGCAAGATTGTTTGTTTTTTTCCGCCGTCGTCAGATTTACGTGCTTTCGGAAGCAAAACACAGCTCCGTCAGGAGGAAATACAATACCCGCACTACAAAAGAAATAAAAGTATGCCCCAAAAACAATTGTCGAAGATCTCGGACAAGCAGTGTAGCGCACGTCCAGGTGCAAAAACGACTGAACGCACCAACACGAACCTTTAAAGTTGCACAACTGGACCGGGGAAGCCATGGAAATATCAAGGTTTCTGCTTAACGCCAGCATCATCGTGTGCTGGCTCTTCAGCTCGCAAACGTGGCGGTGGAACTCTTCAGTGGTTGGAGATCTCAACTCCCTCGTGCTTCTGCTTTTATACGTGTGAAACATGTTCCGTATGTCGCTGCCTTGGCTCGCCACGGACTCTCTCAAACTTTGTTATTGTTTCGAAAACACAACGACCGAGCCTTGTGGAACAACCTTAAAAACACATAGCGCGCGCACACACACTGGAATATCATTACATCTGTAGAACACCCTTTATGTATCGAATACCTGCCTTCCGGAAACCCCCATGCAACCTTGAACTTGCTGTCGCTTGGAACCATTAGGATTCACCCAGTGTGCAGTCTGATTACTGCTCTGCGGCACCGACCATCGCTAGTCTGACAACCAAACCGTGTCTTGGGCATTTTCATTTGTCATAACCTTCCAGCTCGTATCAATCCGTGTCCAGCACGCTTTTTGGGAAATCATCGACAAAACCAAACCAAACCAAAGAATACGTGCGCAGAAGTCCAGGCCCTATTGCCCCTATTGACCCTATTATTTGTTGTGGAAAGGGCTTGGCAAAAGCTTTCTCTTTCTTTGCACCGTTCGCTAGCTTGTGCGTTTCTTGAACAGTCGTTGCTTTTTAGTGATTCGATATCTTATGAGAGGGGGTGATATCGATATCGTTTTTTCTTTTTCTTTTGAATGACATTCATCGTTTGTAGATACGGACTCGTGTAATAAAGCCTCTATTGCAAGCAGATACAAAAAAACATTCCAACAAGAATTAACCAAGGATACCATAAAAAAAACAACAAATGAACTCAAATAGAAAGAAGGTACCGACGATGTCGCTCCAATTCAAAAAGAAAACGAGCTACCCGAAATTGGTCTGCCCCTGTAAAAAGAGAAGTGAGATAAAGATATGATGGAATTCGTCCTCAACAGATCCCAATGAACAAAGGCAACGAGAGCGGTCTCCACGTGAAAAACAAAGATCGTTTCCCCCGTAACAGCGTAAATCATGAAACCGCACACGGAACCGGGTATACACTAATCGTAAACAACAATCAGATATTTTTAAGCCCTATATATGGATAGAAGGTCGACCGTGGGCAATGAACGGCGCATGATGATATGGTCGTCTGTACCGCAAGCTTTCAGGCTCTGGAGGGAAGGGATTCAGTGAAATATTTTTTTTGGCTGCTCCTCCAATCATCTTACAGGACGATGTTTCCTCTCAAGAAATGGTCCAGCATTTAAAAATTAAGGAAGATAACGCTATTGTGTTGAAACATTACTGAAACTCAGTTCTCTTCCAAAAATCACACTCTCCGGCCATGGACCAAAACTTTTTGCAGAAAAATTCCCAACTAATGCTCAGACAAAAGTGTCCAAGCCAGAAAATGGGTCGGATTTTCTATAGGAAATCCGTCTAGCTAGACGGCTGCCCGTCTTGGATTTCTTGTCCCTGGAGCGATTGTAGGTGAGTCAGGCTGTCCAAGAATGTTGAATGCAGCTCCATCAATGATCGGCCAACTATCATAAGTCCATCCAAATCAGAACCAAGCATAAGCGATCGTCCCAAATCCATGAATGTCCGCAATTTGAAATCCCTTGAAGAAGGGTCATGTTCTGACTCAGTGACCTCAACAACAGAGAGAGCACGTGTGGAGTTCTGGTGGGGGCTGGAAGCTTGGGTCTGACTCCCAACGGGATTTGTACTTGATCCAGAAACAGAGCCTGTTTCTGTTTCCACAGTGTTTCCACAGGATAAGCTTGTCGCAGTGGGACTCGTATCCTTGAGGGCAGGATCCACAAGAATATCTGCCTTGGAGTGATTTGCTTCACAACTGTGTGTAGAGCTCCTTGCCTGTCCCCCAAGAGCCTCCTCTCCATATCGGATTTGCTGGGAGGGGTTACTCTGACATGCTTTTTGAGAAGCACTTTCAGCAGAGCTGTCCTCTTCATAGTAATCCTCCATATCCTCCCCAGTTTCCTCTGATTCATAACCATTAATTTCTGCCACCTCAGAGGGAGTCCAATACAGTGGCAATTTGAAGTAAGCCCAGTCATACCAATCGCTTTTTAGCACACACAATCGAGCAGTGACTCTCAGACATTTCTCATAGTAGAGGTTATTTGATTCGATTTCCTCCGGCGTTAAGAGCGAGCAGAGGCGCTTATAATCCTGGGCCATATATCGTTTGATGCAGGCCACCTCGCCTTCAGCATCGATTGGAATATGGCACATGGCAACGAACGCCCCCTTGGTCATAGGATCCGCCCGATCGATTAGTTTGAAAACATCCTCTCGCAGCTTGGGAACCGAGCGAACTCCTCTCTTTTCCTCCCAAATACATACGCGCAAAAACTATTCTCCTGGACCTCAGCAGGTTTGACGTTCGGAGAGCTACCTCTTCCGACGACATTTTTTCAGTCCCCAGTGCTCCTTGTTGGAAAGGCCCATGCCTTCGGAGGCAAGGGTGGCAGATGAACTTGGACATCGATTTTTTTTTTTTTGCTCCTCGATGAATGGTCAAACCCGAATAACGTTCTGACGGAGCCTCTTTTCTGCGCTTGTCTCTGTGGTGTGGCAGGATATTCCTGGAGAGGATGGAATTAAAGCAAACAGAAAAATAGACGTGTGAACCTAGATCAAATTGAGGTAATTACACTGTGAAAATAACCAAACCAAACAAAAAATTACAAAAGCCAATACTTTTCGATCATAATCATAATCATAATCATAATTACAACCCACAGCAAAAGAGAGCCATCACCCTCTATGATACTTTTCGATCAAAGAACCGTGAATAACCGTAACTGGCCAAAATAAATGGGCCTAGCTATGAATCAAAATCACCAATGAAAGAAACGAGGGCGGAGATCCCTTACCAAACTTGTAAATCGTTTCTCGATTAGCAATATTTACAACTTTCGTGCAGGAAGTGGAAGGAAACACACCAGAAGCTCAACTTTTTCCCAAGAAACAGAACTGTCAGAAAGAGAGGTAATAATTTCTATCTTATCGTTTTCTGTCTCTTTTTCCTTTTTCTCTCTTTTTCCACAAGGTTCCACTACAGCACCCCACAGCATCCCCAAGGACAGTTCAAAAAATGTAAGCTTTAATGCCTTAAGGTGTTAAAGCAGGTTCCAGGGGTTCGTGGCTAGAGGATCAGATGTCAGGAATCCAGAATGTGAATGTGAGTCAAACTGACTAGGGGTTGAATAAGGATGTAACCTGTTTTAAGCAACAAGAAACTGAGGAATCCAATTCTTGTTCTTTCTTTCCCATCCCAACCCGCCCGGAGAGAAACACGTGAGTTGAATAAAAATGGAAGAGCAGAGGTCTTTTTGTTTGCAGTGGAGTGCCAAGAAATCAGAGGGAGTTGTTAGGAGCAGAAGTGGGTAGAAAACGGTTGCAGGAAAGAAGTAAGGAAAGAAAGGACTGGGGTCCTGTGGATGAGTTAGTAGAGTCAATGTTAGAATGTCTCTGCTGAAGATAGATGAAGGAGCTGAAATCTCAGCTGGGTTTTTTAATGAATTGGAAACTGCATCCTGTGAGTCATAACAACCAACGGTAATTCCCCACCACTGTACTCTATCCCCAAGGACAGATCAAGAATTTCGCTCCTCGTTCTCTAGTCTGCATGAGACAATTTTTTTCCTCTCCTATCAGGAGAGAAACTTGTGCAAAAATTACATAGTAATAGATTGAAATCAAATCTCAATTTGCCAAAGAGTAGAAATGCTTTAAAAAAACAAGGGGAGATTCCTGTTTTGAAGTGTATATTGACTATTTTTTGAGTCAAAAATTACGACTTCCTCTCGGAAAAAAAAGTCAACCGCAAAAAAACAAGACCCTGCCCTTATCTAGCACTATAATTACAGATTTGCTTTCCAAAGAAAGAGATGTTTGTTTGCCACCATTTCTTTTTTTTTTGGAGGGGACACAAAAGGAGGCGTACCTAATTTTTCTTGAGTAACATTATGCAAAACGTTTATTGTGACCAAGAGCAAAATTTTTCATTCTCGAATGCAAGAATGGGCCCAAAAGTCCCACAAAAAATTTGTAATGGAAGAAACACAGCTGTAATTCGACACAAGCACCCACGCACATGTTCTGTTGGAAGTCAACATTCCCCTAGGAGAACCGATTGGCTGCTTTCCGGAGGATCAGCATCTCATTTTTCGCCAATTTATTGGGGGAGTCACTGATATGGAACAAGGGGGTTTCATATCACAAAACACATCAAATTTGACTTCAAAGTAAAAAGAATGTCAACAAGCAGAGCCAAAGGATGCCCACTGAGAGAGTCGAACTCTCGACCTCACCCTTACGAAGGGCGCGCTCTAGCCAACTGAGCTAAGCAGGCTCAATGTATTGTTAGAATTTGGTGATATCGTAGCTTCCATATTGATCAACAAGGAACAACACCACAAGTGTAACCACGTGGTTCAGATGCTGCATAATGATGTGCGTTCTACGGGTTTGTCTTTGATCAACCAAACCCCCACAGTGTGGCGGGGTCTACAAGCGTTGATATCCCCTCCTTGGTCAGCGAAAACGGTATCACACAGATCGTCGAGAAACGTGTGAAATTGAAGTTTCATACTCGTATTTTGTTTTTCTTTTGTTTTTATCTTTTTTGTCCTTGTCCCAGCATAATGTAGGGTGATGGCTATCTTTCGCTGTGGGTTGTAAATATCAATTGATTGACTGATAAATGGGTTGCGTTCACATCTGCTGGTGAGAGAACAAAAGAAACTGTCCTTCACCCTACACATCTGTTCTTTCTTGACACACGCAGATCTCAAAGCGAGAGGGTCAACACAATCTCCGAAACATTAGTGGAGGTTTGGTGTGGCTATGGGAATCAGTTGTACACTTGAGTATGCCGCTGTGGCTGTGGTTTGGTGTGGCTATGGAGTGAGGTATGGCACGGGTATCATACCTCTATGATAGAGGGTGTTGGTTCCCTCACCAGCCCAACAGCCCAAGAAATCTAACCAAGCAAGATCACTTCGAAGAGCTCGTCGACAATCGTGTCGAATTCGGAGAAATCCTGGGTGTGTGTGCTTATCTTCTGATATCAATTAACTAGATTGGTTTCCTGCGAAAACTACAGAAGTTCTTGACTCGTCAGGAAGTTTTTGTTTAGGGAAGAGGTCGTTTCATCATGGTTTCGGAAAGGGTGAGAGGGTGCGTTTCGTAAATCCAAAAGGCTGAAATGTGTCGTTTACAACGAGTTTCTCAAAAAGAACCAGCCAAAACACACTCCCGAACCGAGTCGGTCGTAATATATAGCAATATCCTTCTCCCTCCGCAAAATCCCGAATCAAGATAACAAACACTCCTCAAACGATTTCTCGGTCGACTTAGCTTCTTCTCAATTTATAAATACAAAAAACATCCGTTCCATACAAGATACACAACGCCTATGCAAAGTACAAACCGTCGAATCAACCCAATCGACGCTCCCCTAACTGAGTGATCATGGCGAAATAAACTACACTTAACCCCCCCCAAAAAAAACTTTCCTACTCATCAAAAATCGAAATCGTTCATTGCGAACCAGACACCTGGGAGTATCATGCATGCATTTTTAGCAGAGGATGTTCCAAAAATACAAACATCAAAATCTAGACAAACACCTGAAACAGGCCCCCACTCTTGACTTTCCATTCGTTGCAGAAACACGTGGGGGCTGGCATTGCATAGCACAGGGTTTTCTCCGTAAGGATTGACCCCACCCCGCTTAACTATAAGAAGCCGATGGTTGGGATGATCGTTCGTCAGATGAGGAGAAACAGCGCTTTCTTAACAGTGATGGCCACGGAGATTCACAACTTCGCAAACCTCACAAAAATTGAAATCAGGGCACGCCAACCTCCTGTACCTGATCCCACATTTATCACAGTGCCCATCAGGGTTGCTGTAAAAACTCTCCACGGGATATCGCAATGCCGTTTGGTGTTGGCTCTGAAATTTTCCAGCCATGAGGGACTCCCACCAATCAGATCTCGATTCCGCCTCCTCCATTTGATTGGCAATTGAATCTATGACCTCTGCATCCACCTCCCCATTGACTGTGCCCTTGCACCACTGGATTGTAACTCTTACAGGGTACATGTCATCCCGTGCAATGAGGTAGTCTTTCAGGGCCGGGAACGGACACTGGGTCTGACCCAGCCCCTCCACAGGTGTTGGTGGGGATGATCCAAACACTCTCCTGCCACCAAAACCACCTCCACCGAAACCACCTCCACCAAAACCTAGGTTAGGTATGTTATTAAGAGCCCCCAGGAAGGAGGCAGCACCGCCAGGGAAGAACAAGCTCCCAGCTCGTTGTTTTCGTATTAAAGGCACCTGGACAACCACAATCACATCGCTTCCTTTCTCAGAAGCTTCCATGGTCCCTGTCAATGGCACCCCTGTTTCGGCACGGTCATCCTTCACTCCCATTGATGCGAACGTACATCTTTGTCCAGCATTGTTGAACCGAAGTTTCTGCCCGTGGGCACCCACATGAAATCCTCCAGCAGTGTTTTGCTTGTCCAAGACCTGACAAAAGCATACAGGCATATCAGTGGTACTTTCAGTTCCATTGCTCCCTTGGTTTTTCATTCACTTTTTCTTGTTCAAATCTGAATTTAACAAAGAATGCAAAGCGAGAAGATTGAAAAGTTCCGAGAAAAACATATGTCCCCTCTCTTTTTCATCCAATCAAACCTGAGGTTCCTTTTTTTTTCTTTTTCACTTTTTCTTTGAGTAAATACAGTTTAACCATACATTTTCTTACATTTTTGGAATTTTTTGGAATCCATGAACACTTACGAATTCTTCGAAAGTTATGTAACCCCATGGACGTAGATTTAAACAGCAACTGATTGCGCCTATTCCCCACCCCATCAGCATGATCAATCAAATATACGTAATTTGTCTTTTAATTTTCCTGATGCATTAGCGCCAGACCTACCTGAACACTGGTGCCCTTGGATGTTGTAACAATGACTAACACCGGTGGATCCTGATGATAATTGTACAGTTCCACATGGAAATTGACTTTCCTTCCTTCTTGTACCGGCAGAACACAAGTCTGGGCACTGACGACAGCATCTGAATCTCCAGGTGCTTTCAAAGAAGAACACTGCAATTTGACAAAAAAAAACAGATACATACACAAAAAAAGTGTTCCTTTCAGTATGCAAAAAGGAGAAAGGAGAAAAAAAAAGTCAGCACCTTAACCAAGAGTAACCCTCCTTGAAGAAATGGCCCAACGAAAAAACACACATCTGGTGCATGTTGAATACATTTTTTGGAGGGGGGGGTGTACTTACGTTGAGATCCGTGTATACCGAGATGTTGTCCAGGAATGTGCCAAGATCAACCGACTGCAATGGCGTTTTGTGCAAGGATTGTTTTTGGTTTCCCACCACCAGGGGAATTTTCTCCATGGGGACACTCCATGTCGCGTCGAAGTAATACGGATGCCGGATGATGGACATTTGAACCGGTTGATCGTTTTCATCTTTCACCACAAGGGTCATGTCGCTGACGCATGGTCCCCACACACTCCCTGCATTTTCCATAAACCACAGCAAACTGTCAGTGTACCGCACAACTGAACTAGATGTTTTTTCTAAAGAATCGTCCAGTTCACTTGGCATTACTGATGGAAATTCGTGCATCCTCCTGGAGGGGTACATATATATATATATGCCGTTGGGGCTAGATTTTCAGAATTCTATGTCGGTCATGCGTCTGAATCAAGCACGGGGGGATGGGAGGGGGGGTCGAGTTAGACCGGCGCGACCGGTTAGACCGGCGGGACCGAAGCTGCGTCATATCTTTGTTGCTCAGTCTGACGGGAATCTAGGGGGAAAAGAGAACGCTGTCAACGGCCTGAAACGCAGCGCCAAAGAAATTTTTTCGACCGTCTCTAGATTCGTGTACTTTTGCGAGCGAATCGCAGGTCCCTCGGATATACTAAACTCGCACTGCAGAAAATCTGAATCACCCCCCAAATAGAAATCGTCGAAGATCTCGGAAAAGCAGTGTAACGCACGTCCAGATGCAACTTACTGGAACTCTACCTTTGAACTGAGCGCATTCGACTGGGGAAGCCATAACAATATCAAGGTTTCTGCTGAACGCCAGCACTTGTGCGTGCTCGTCCTCCGCCAGCTCGCAAACGTGGCGGTGGAGCTCTCCGGTGGTTGGAGGTTTCAACTCCCTCATGCTTTGATGTGTGTGAAGCATGCTTATTCTGTCGCTGCGCTGAAAACAGTGTTTTTTTTTTACGAAAAAAAACACAACAATCAAGCCTTGCAAAGCGGCATTGGGGAGGCGACCGTATCATTACATCTGTAGAACACCCTTTATGTATCGAATACCTGCCTTCTGGAAACCCCCATGCAACCTTGAACTTGCTGTCGCTCGGAACCATTAGGATTCACCAAGTGCGCATTCCGTCATACGCTTACTACTCCGCATCGCTAGTCTGACAACCAAACCGTGTCTGGAGCGTTCTTCTTTGCTGTATCATCATCTTCCAGCTCGTATTGACCCGTGTCCAGCACGCCCTTTCAAGCAAATCTTCCCTTGTTTACGAACATATGAGACGAAGTTTACACACACTTTCCAGCAGAGCAGAATGAAACCCCCCTCCAATCCCCAGACCGCATCTGTTTTCGAGCCAAACCCTGTAGGTCTGAAGAAGCCTTTGTAACATAAGAAGAAACGGACGGAACCTCAAACTTGCAGACACATCCACGGCTCCAAGAATTCAACCTGTCGAGAATCCCGGCACTGTTGTTTCGTTGCTTGAACGCAACTCTGTTCGCGCCGAGGGTAGCTGCAGTACTTGCGAAGACGCCACGACAATGTTCTTACAGTGGTACCGCACTGCCGCCGTAAGACAAAACAGATAAAAGGATACAAGAGGCGAAGGAACGATCGCAGGGCCCAAGGGTAAAGTAAGCCTCCATCGCACTATGGACGTTTCTTCAAACATCAAGCGCAGCGGCGTCAAGATACGATTTCACCCCTGGAGCGAAACAAAGCAAAAGCATCATGCACAGTCCCACCTTCACTCCGTTATGCATCCTGCCGAAACGCACGCACGTGGAACGAGGGTATGATATGTCAATATTGGTGGTCCTTTGCGGCTGAAATCGAAGGTTCAGTCAAGTACCAAAGATCCTACGTCGATGCTGCCCTGCAACGTTGTTTTCTTGTTGGTGCTGTAGGAACTGAATGCCTAAACTTTGAGAAAAAGGTAAAGGGAACTGATTGCAAAATGAAGAGAGGGGGTTGTTTCCCAAGGACACCAATCAATCAATGATTGCATGTTGCCTGAGGAGCCACTCTGCTCATATCTCTCCCTTATTCTGGGGCATATCTTTCTGCTTTGCCTAACCAGGCGTTAACGCGTTGGGGACGGAGCTCTCTTAGGCTGCGTTCAATGTTTTAAGCTCCTGTCGCAACCTCATACCAACCACCTCATCAAAGCCACCAAACTGGAGGGTAGATTGCGGATATTCGATATTTGGCGTTTGTTCGATGCACAAAGTTTAAATTTTGGTTGGTATAAGCAATTTCTGAATTGGAATGCAGTTTTTTTTTCTTCTTTTTCTTTTGATCGAGATCCTCGTGCCTGACACCAGAGCAGCGGCGTCGCCACATGGGTGCACCAAGCAGTGTGGCTTTGGTGTTTTGGGGATACATTTCTTGAAAAGTTTACAAAGTGCCCAACTGTTCAGAATACCCTAAAAAAAACCTCACCCTTTCATGAAATTGTCCCCTTCAACAAAAAACGAAACCCAAGCCACACAAACGAGTATATATACTGCCTTCCCCCCCCCACCACCAGACAAAAAAGGAAAACCTAGAAAGGCAATGGGGGACCTCCCCTTCAACAATCACTGTCAAGTACTGAACATTGATTTCATTTGTGGAAACAACTAGAGTCCTCCAAATCGACAATACACCTTCTGATCAGCCCCTACCCACACCACACACACACATCTAAAGCCCCCCAAAAGGCCAAGTACAACCAATCAACAAAAACAACCTTTCCCCAAGAAACGAACGACAATCAAGACGCTCCCCACCTAATCCCTTTTATCTAACCACAAAAAAACGAAACACACACACACACCGCGCACAGTCGAAATGTCCAAATATTTTCACAATTGAGGAAAGCCATTGTTGTGATAACAGGCTCCCTCCTACCATAATGCAATTGAACACACACACACACACACAAACAAAAAAGCAGCACCCAGCCCAGAAAACACAGATAAAACAAGGAAGCGAACCTTCAATCAAGCCAAAAAAAAACACACTCATGCACACACATCAATTCAGGTTTCATGAAAAAACAAACAGGCCTTATATTCATTGCAGCCTTCATCAGATTATACAAAAGCCCCCCCCTCCCTTCCCCTTTTGTTCCAAAAACAACAGGAAAACCCCACGCACTCACGCACACACATGACTCTTTCTCAGGAATTTTCTTCTTCAGGGTGCAACAAAGAGATCGAGGATTCAACAAAAGATAAAAAGAAAGCAAAAAAGCAACAGCAGGGCCATCCCCCCTCTCAAAGCATTGTTCGAAAAGAATCTCTTCTTCTCAAGGCTGAAGCTCCATTATGGGTGCATGACAGACATGCAATAGTCACCCCCCGGATGAAAAACTGAAGAAAGGCAAAAATAGAAAGCGAAAGAAACTGTTGATAAGAGCCCCAAAGATATACACAGAAACAATGCCGCCCTGAAAAACATGCATCTCTTTTTTTTTAATGTAAAAATGCATTCATGCATGCATGCATACATGCATGCATCCTTTTTTCTCCTTCGCGGTATTTTTTCTTGAAAAAGCAAAATGTCTCCACAAATCGCCTGAAGAGGTGAAAACAGATTAAAAAAAAAAGACGCAGATCCTCAATTGCCAATTTTTCAGCCATATGCATAGCAGACAGGGATACAGTAAAAAAAAAAGGGAGAGAAAAAGATCTCCAAAAAGCAGCCATTTAAAAAAAAAATCACAGAGTATGAACGAGATGCAACATATCTTTTTTAAAAATTCTTCCCAGAACTTTTTCGATCGCAAAATCAATGGAAATCTTTTTTCTTTTTCTTTTTCTTCTCCTTTTTTTTTCTAACACCATGCAAAAACCAACTTGTTTCTTTCCATTCTTTCGACTCATTTTTTTTTCCCTTTCTTGCTCAATTCAAACTTTGTTGGGGTAAAATCTAGACCGTGGTTGCGACAATTACATGAATACATTTGCCTTTATGAATTTACATTTAGAGAGTTCTCCTCCTATGAAATCTTTCGTTGTTTTTTTTCCCTTAAAACTTTCTTTTTCTTATTTGTTTTTTCCTCTTTTTTTTTGTTTTTTCGATCTTTTTCCACCCCCCAATAAAAACATATGTGTATGCATACGTGCATGTATGAATTTGAAATCCACCTCTTTTTTTCCTCTTCTTTTTTTGTTTAAGAAAACAAAAACAAAAGGCCAAACTCAGTAAAAAAAACTAAACTTCCTCCTGGAATCCACCTCGGTGAAAGAAAAAAAATTCAACCACCGAAACACAAGAAATAGGCTAGCCTTCGTTTCGTTTCTTTTTTCCACCCACTTTTTCTTTTTTTTCTTTCTATGATTTCTCTTCGAACCACACAATAACCATTTGAAAAAAAAAAAAAAGGTCATAGAAATTCTGCAATCCAATCACAACCACCACCACCGTCGTTTCCTCCCCCCCCAAAAAACACTACTTGTCTTTTTTTTTTCCTTTTTTTTTTTTTAAACAGTCTTTTTTCTCTTTTGTTGTAATTCCCAACTCCCCCCCCCAAAAAAAAAACCAAAAAAAAAAACCTTTTAATTCCTAGGATCCACACCATATTCCACCCCACCCCCCAAAAATTAATTGCTCGGCTACCTTTTTCTTTTTTCTTTCTCTGTTCCTTTTCGCCGATACATAAATTTAATTTTTTTTTCTCACCCCTTTTTTCGAAATCAAGCCTCTCTTTTGTGGTTAGGATCATTTGATATTCCCCCCCCCCAAAGAAAAGGAAAAAAAAAATCAAGGCACTTCAATGGGTGGACCTCCTAATCCATTCCTAGAACTCTTAGTGGCTGCTTTCGCCGCCGCCGCCTGTTGCTGCTCTATATTTCTTTTTCTCCTCATTCGCATCCTGTAGCCAGAAAATAAATAAAAATTCTTAAACTTTATTAAAAATAAAAACTAAAAAAAAGAAGACACAATCAAAAAACCTAATTTTCGACCCTCCCATGCTTTCTTCAAACCCCCAGAAAAAAACCTGTTTTTTATTCTCCTTATTTTCGAATAACTCTTTTTTTTGAACCATTTCACAATTCTTTGAACAGGTTTCTTTCTTTTTATTCCACATGATTGATTTTCCTTAAAAAAATAAAAAATAAAAAATGAAAGAAAGAAAGAAATGAAAAAATATTTTGAAAAATTAGCTTTTCGACCTGTATTCATCCATGGAAGGCTCCCACTGCCTTGGATACATTTCTGATTCTTGTTCGGCCTTTCTTTTCCTTCCGCCCATATCATCACCTGTACGGTCCAAAAAACAAACACAAAAAAACCACACCACATCTTTCTCAATCCATAAATCCTCAACCACAGCTAGGACTGGGAAATAAAAAAAAGGAAAACCCTCTACCCCCCCCCCCAAAAAAAAAAAAAAAAAAGTAATCATAATTTAAAAAAAAATCCCCATTTTTTTTTTCTTTTGGCTTCAAATTTCAGCAAATCGATGAAGCTTCCTGAGACGAAACCAAGCGCATTTCGAACAAATAATTGCAAAGAAACCCCTCCCTCCCTCCCCCCTCCAAAATAATAATAAATTTGAACAAAAAAACCCATTGAGGATGGGGGAGGAGGAGGGGGGTGCCAAAACACACTGGTACCCACCAGCCCACGATGTGTGCGATTTTTTCCGGGATGATTCTCGGGAGGGGTCCACACATTTCTGAGAAACAGATGCCGGCGAAAGATCGGTCCTCATCAACACGTTCAACACTCGATCCACGTCCGGAACGGGGCCCTCCCCGCCTTGTATGGGCGGCAGCTTGTTGATGAAATTCCCCAGAGCAGGCGGCAGTTTCAAAGGCTCCTCCCTCACCCCGCTCGATTGCCCTCGCATGTCTGACATACACACGAACACACACACAGACTAAACATCAACCCACGCGGACCCCAGGTCGGTCAAATTTCTGGGGTTGCCAAAAACTTCTTTCCATGAGAAAGGGCTGCATGCACCGATGTCTGACTTTCAAAATTTGACAGCAAAATGCAATACCTGCTGGTTGGCCTCTGGGCGCCATCGGCTGTGGCACAGGCAAGTGGGTAGGTGGAGGGGGAAGCATCCCCAAGACCCTCTTCATGTGCACCGTTTGGTTCCCTGGACTGGTGGGCCAAACTCCCAAGAATTTGTACCTAGCCATCATGGTGTGCAGTCCGTTGGGGGTCGTGTCGCCCATTGCAGCCCTGTATCGCTCCTCCACCTCCTTTGATTGCTTCAAATCCCCGATTTCGTACAGAACCTGGGAAAAATGGGGAAAAAAAAGGCTCATTTTCGTCATGGGGATAGCAACACGGGGGTGGCGGAGAGGATATCATGTTGACCGAAAGAAAAAAGAGAAAAAAAAAAAGCTTTTTGTTTTTCGCCAACGTACCTGGATGTATTTTTCCCACATCGCTTGACTTTTCTCGCAAGGTTCCCTGGCCAGTGCCCTTTCGAAAACGGCTCGGGCATTTACCATGTCTCCGATTCCTGAATGCCAACATTTGAACCTATTAGTCAACTCCATTCAAACAAACAGGGCTTCTGCAACAGCTAGTGGTCCGTTCGGCATGAGCTCACCCTACTCAAGTAAAAGCTCTTTCGATGATTTTTGCCCAACACCCCACCCCACCCCCTTTGCTATATTCTCATGGATTCACGGAAATTTTTGACTAGAAATAGTTAGATGTTCCTATGAAAATGTTTCTGTGAAAAAACACAAACTCCCTCCCCCTTTTGAAAAAGAACTCACCCAGAAGGAAATCGATGTATTGCAGAACGAATTGAGGTACATCCAAAAACTTGGTCATTCCCTTTTCGAAAATTCGAACCGCCACTTGCTGCTCTTTGGACGACCTCCATTCCAAGAGGGCAGCCGAAACATAAACCGGCCAGGGATTATTCCCCGTTTTGGTCGCGCGAATAAACAACTGAAAAAAAAAATAAAACAAAAAATTACATTTTGCAACTTTTTCTTGCTTCTCTTAAGTGGGATGTTGAATATGAATAAGGAAAAAAAAACAATGAACAGAATTCACCCTGGGAAATCCTGCCAACGAAATAACGCCTGAATGAGCAATCGTAACTTAAAAAAAAATCCAAATTCACAAAAGTTCCAACATATTCCTGACTCCAATTTTTCTTTTTTTTTCTTTTTGGGGGGGAATAGGGGGAAAGAAAAACAACGATTGATGGTCGGTACAGCCAATATCGCACTCACCTCCCTCGAAGTTTTGACATTTTCCACCCGCCTGAGAAATCGCATGTAAGTGATCCAAACGAGGGCCGCTTGATCCGATAGATCCACACCGGCGAATTTCTCTTTTCCCTTGCTGCTGCTGCTGTTGGTGGTATTACCGTTGTTGTTTGCATTATTGTTTTGGGGTTCACCTTCCCCTTGGGGAGGTTTTTGCTCTTTTGCTTCTACGCACTTGACCAATTCCTCGTAGACGTCTTTTGCCTTTTCGATGTGACCCTCCTGTTCCTCTATGTCTGCCATGGCGAAGTGCAGCATCAGGCAAGTGGGAAGACACTGGAAAAAAAAGGCAGAAAACGGAACAAAAAAACAAAATCGAATGTAAGATTTGAGGGAAAGGAAAATTATACATCATGAAAGAATAAAAAAGGACGACAATGAAAAAAAGAATTCAAATATCTAAAAAAAGCACACAGAGCATGAGCACATGGATGCAAGATGGCAATCAATCGATCTAAAAAAGGAATTAAAAGTTCTAAATTAAAAAAATTATTTCTGTAGTTATTTGTTAAACAGAAAGGTGATGAAATTTTTGCAAACTAGATTGCTGTGTGCAGAGGTTTCTATTTTAAGACCTCACAAGTACTATTTTTTTTTTCCTCAGAGGAAAAAAAAAACTGGGAGAAGAAGAATAATATCTTACCACACGAGCTCTGTCCAAGACTTTCACGGCAGACACGGAACCCCCACCAGATGTGCTCAGGTGGAATCGTGAATAATCGTTCCATATCTGTGTGTGAAAACAAGCAGGCATGCCAAAAACAATCATTTTTTTTTCACCCTGCCAGCTATTACAAACGAGAACCCACAGGCAAAAATGTCCAAAATTTCACAGCGCTTGGTGAAAAAACAAGGAATTTTCTTGATAAAAGAATTAGTTTTATGAAAATCTCTCACTCTCTCTCACTCTTTTTCCATCTCTCACACTTTTTCTCACACTTTCTCTCTCCCGCACTCATTTTTCCACAATATATCAATCAAGTCGCAAGGATACCTATCACCAGTCTCAAAATATTATTTCCAAAAGAGAACTACTACTAACTATCCAGTTTCCAGCATCAATTCATATCAATTTAACCCCTCGCTAAATTATTATGTGAGCGTTACCTCTGGATGGTGCACCAAACACATCAATGCTTGGTCGTAGGCCAGACTGACTCTGGACACCAAAGTCTGAGGATCCAGTCTTTGAGGGTTGGATTTTTCGAACTCCAAATATTGCTGCCACAACAGGATCTGCTCGTGTTGGATTTGCCCAGCATCGCCTGCCCGATTTGAAACACCACCGGAAGAAAAATGACCAAAAAATAAAAACGAAACCAGATGAAAGGAAATCTCCAAAGGAGTACAGAAAGCAATGACACCTCTCAAAAAACAAGAATTAAAAAAAACAAAGAATCAAAAATAAAAAAAGTGGAAAATAAAACTGTAACTGTATTTAACTTATATATATATATATATATGAGAAACAAATCCAAGTAACCATACATCTTTGTCATTGCTGACCCCTCCCCTCCATCAATCTTAATATTTTAATTTTTTCTTTTTCCTTCATTGCAGTTTTTTTTTGGGCAGGTTCCCTTTCTTTTCCATTTTTGATTCTTCGCAAAGAAATAATCCGGAACTCACCAGGGGGAACAGCAAGAGCTGTTATCCTGATATCGTCCAATCTCCTTTTCCTTTCTTGATACACCCTTCGAGCAGACATGTATCGGGACCGCATGTCTTCCAGCAGCTTCCTGCCCAACACCTTGTTCGTCCCGCTTTTCTCAAAATTTTCGTACGCTTTCCACAGAGCGTCCAAATGATGAGTTGGCACAGAAACAGCCTTTTGATAATATTTCCTGCCAAAAGAAACAAAAAACAGAAACAAAGCTTTGCAAAAAAAGACCAACCAATCAAAGATTTTGCCCCAAGTCAGCCATTACGCTCCATGTCACACTTTGTCACACTTGTCAACTTGTTACACTTTTTAGCACTTGCAATGCATTTGAAAGAGTGTGTGTGTATGGGGGGAAAATGAGTGAGATGCAGTGCTTACCTCAGAATGGCAATTCGATGGGCATCTTCTTGCCCGGGTACCCCTTCTTCGGAGTAGAGAGTTCTGTATGCTGGATTTCCCGGTTTCGGGTTTTGCAGAAATCCGAGAAATTCTTGGTAAATGGCCCCCGCATTGATGTCTTGCCCCACTCTTTCCAAAGTGAATTCAAAAGCTTGTTTGACTTCGGGAACGCCCTTCAATCCTTTCCTCTCATTAACCTAGTAAAAGTCAAGGAACAAAAAAAGCATTACCTTACATCCAAAAACACCAGGGAAAAAAAAAAGCATCACCTTAAGTCCAAAAACACCAGGGGGAAAATTGTTCTACCAGAATGCCACAGACTTCAATTAATGATTTGAAAAAATCAAAGAATTCTTTTTTTCCCTCGAGACGGTGAACAATTAAGGAAACCACAAAGGAGTTTTCTTTTTTTTTGGTCGAACCCTGCAGCATTTCAGAGACCTCACACCCCTAGCACATATTTTACCAAAAAATAGAAAGAATAAAATATACAAGGGGAAGGCCCTTGTAAATCTGAAGGTATTTTTTTTTCTTCTTTCTTCTTTTTTTTGAAATTTCAATATTTTTTTTTTCAGTGTTAATACCTTTTTGATGAAACGTAGGTAGGTGTTCCACAAATCGACATTTAGACAGTTCAGCAGGCATCGGCTAAAAATAGATTTCACTGTTGTGTGATCATTCACTGACATCGCCGCCTCGGCATAGGCCTTCCAGAACCCTGCCTGTGTTTTTTAAGGGAAAAAAAACAAACAATAATAATAAAAAAATCATCATAACAAGAAAAAGTAAATAAGTAAAAATTGGGCACCCGAAAAAAAACAAGGAAATTGAAATCGAAATTGGGAGGGCCTTTGCCCAAATATAGATGGAATACAAACATGATACAGTTTTTGCTTTTAAAAAATTTCCTTGTTTTTCCTCAGAGGAAATGAAAAACCTGCTTCATAATCATAATTTTTCAATCGCATGCTGTGTGTGTGCAAATGCTCGATTCTTTCCAAAAAGCAAGAATTCAGGGTCAAAAAAATTCTCTTTGATATGTATGATTTTTTATATATATATTTTTTTTAAATTCTTCAAGAATTGAAACAAAAAAAATGCCCACCGCTGTGGGGAACACCGTCAGCAGTTCCTCGAAAACGTCTTGCTTCTCTAAGAAATGCTGGTGAGTGTTGGGCAAGCTTCGATAATGATTCAACAGCGCCTCCCATGACTGAATATCATATTTGCTCTCCTGAATCCTCTGTTTCAAATGCTCGATCTGACCCCCCCCCACCAAAAAAAACAAAACAAAAACAAAACAAATTACGAAAAACTGGGTCAATTACCGAAACGAGCATCTCACCTGCAACCATTCATCTACAAATAAACAGGAAACTCGACAGTGTTCGATAATTTGTTTGTGCATGTCTATTTCTGATGGCCCATTTCTGGAGCAATTAACTGAGATGTGCGAATTCATCTCAAATATTAAAACCTGGGTTTCTTTTGAATGCTATGTCAGGGTTTGCATGCAAAAAAAAAAAAGAAAAAAAGGGGCCATGGGGGAACGACCCCCATTTATCAGTAGCAGTTTTGTCTCAGCAATTTTTCCTCCTCAGTGCATGAAAGCAAGCCTGACAGCTTTTCCTCCAAACGCGCGTCTCGAGCGTTGAAAGAAAACTTGCCAACCCAGGGCGATGCGTAGCAGCATTAGGGATTGCAAAAAAATAGAAAAAACCCAAAAGGAAGCAAAAGAGATAAAAACACCAACGGCAAAGAGAAACAAAAAAACGACCAACCGAAAACAAAAACCGTACGCAGGGGGACTACCGTACGATAATCGCAGCGATGCAATGCGAGCGAACGAACTATCGAACAGTTGCAAGGAGCGAGAATCCAAGCGGAGTTTCCTGACGGAAAATGGAAAAAAAAAACGTCGCGCGATGAGAGAAGAGGGCGAGCGCGAGGTACGCGCGAAAAAGGATGTGCGAAAAGCAGGTCACTGACTGACCTGCATATAATTCATCGCGAAGAAACCCTCCTTCACCACCAGTGTCAACGACTCTCGTCCCTTGGTCGCCTCGGAAAGGGGAGGGTGATGTCGAGCGAAGCGAGAGGGGGCGATTGTTATCATCCTCAACGCCACACATTCAGAATTGCCAACGTGGCAAAAATCTATTTTTAGACAACCAAGTGAAGGTCCCCCCCCCCACTCCAAGATTTCAGAAACATGCAATGGTGTGTCAAGAAGTGGGCTGGCTCCAACCCCCCTTCACCTTTCCAGTTTTTGCAAGGTTTTCCCTCCTCGTTTCGTAACGCATCACGCTACCCCCCGTGCTCGTCACGCTACCGTTACGCTACCCCACCTCCACCTCAGGTGCGCGCGTCAGCGAGATTTCTGACTGGACTGATCGTTATGATCTGCCAGCCAGAATTTTAGCACATGCAGGGGAGAGGTCAACGTGTTTTTCTCGGTCGTTTCGCGCGTTTGGCTTTTTTGTTTCCTCTATATTTCAGCGAAGGCCGTCGGTTCTTGTAGCGTTGTCGATAAAAAAAAACTCATGCTCAATCATAACCCTGGCGGAATCGACCCGTCCGGTCGAAATTTTGGAGGGGCCTATGGACCTAACCAAGGCCAAGGCGGTAACAACGCTTATAGCTTGGGCGGTGAGGGGTGGATTCCCACAGGAAAAAAGCAAGACAAGACATCTCTCGACGTCACATTAATTTCGTTGTCTTTTTGGGGGGGGAACGGAGCGCGTTGCAAATCTTGATGTATTTTTCAACCATTCGGTGTGGTTCATGGAACTTGCTGTTCGAAAGGGATCTGATTGCGCGAACTAGCGCACCCTTGAGCAACACGTCAATGAAGAGACGGCATTGCTGGGCTTTTTTAAAGCGTGACGGTGTTTCTCGTTGGATCTTTGGACTCACTCCCATTTAAAAAAAACAGTTTGGAAAAAAAAACTTTTTCTCAGTTTGTTTCTTCGGCGTTCGATCGGTCCCACCCCTCCCTTTCTTCTAGTGCACAGCAGCCCCTCGTTTTTCTTTATTATTTTTAAGAGCATTTCGGTTTTCTTTTTTTGGGGGGGAATGCTCTTTGTGGCACTGGGTTCAACCCTTATGTTGGGTGGACATACTTCTGATATTCTTTTTGAAATAAGTTGGAAAAAATGTTGTATGTTCTGAGAGTGGCTGGTGATTTTTTTTTTGTGTTGAAAGGGAACTACCAAGCATTGCACTCGGTGCAGCAGGGTGGGCTCCAAGCAGGCCTAGCCGGAAGGTCAGTTTTTCTCTTTTTTTTTGTAATATTCTTTTTGATGTTTTTATTCTATCCAGGCTTTGATTTTCGCCATTTTTATTGTTGAGGGTGGTTCTGTGTTTTTTTTCCGGCAAACATAAGAATATGTTGCATTTTTGTCTGCTTTTTAGTCTGTTTTTCTTTTTGCTTTTTGGAACAAATGGTTGTGGTGGGTTTGTTCGAGGCTAAAAGAAGTAGTGAGAATATTTGCCCCCAACTTTTGTCAAAAATTTAATTATTGAATGGATTGTATTTTCTTTTTTTTGTTTTTGCTTTGAATTCCGTTTTTATGGTTTCACTACTTCGAAAATCGAAAGGGGTGGCACCGGAAAGAATAATAATATTATTATTATAATATCGGTTTGTAATATGCAAACCTCGAAGAAAGAATGCTGGTTTCAAGGTATTTATTTTTATGCTGGCATGGCTGTACGTAAATACCGTGCCGGCATATTTTTGCCATTTGTTTTTGAGAAATCGGCTCACTGGCCATGGTGCATGTATGTCTGTCAGGCCAGGATACGGTGGATTGCCTGCCTCATCCAGCCATCTCCAACAAGGCGACAGATTCCAGAATTTTGGTCCAAACCAATTGCACCAGGTACTGCAAAAAAAATGCAAAAAAGCGAAAAACTCCACGCCCCCCCCCCCCCCCCCCCCTTTTTGCATTTTTCTTCCTTTTTTTTTCCGCATCTCCCGATTTCACTGAATTGATTATTTAAAGAAAAGTTGGTTGCAGGTCTCTGTGTGTTGAAATTCAGAGGAAGGGGAAAAAAAGGGGTGGGGAGGGAGCCACTAGAATCAATATCTTTTTTATCTTGGTTAAAAAAACGCACCTGTATGTTTTCCACATGAGCGACCGGAAAAAAAAAGGTGTAAAGAAATTTGGAAGGGGACACCCAACCACTGCCAATACATGTATGTATATATCCGATTAGGATATATATTCCTGCAGTCCTTTCTGAAGTTTCGCTCGATTGTGATTTTGGGAAGTGAAATTTTCGGTGACTCCACAGTTACATCGTGGTGTTGCGCAGCTGAGCCAATATGGGCAAGGTCCCAATCGGGCTGGTCTCGCCCATCCCGGCCTCGGCCTGGGGGCCGGATTTTCAAACAATCATGCACGCAACCAGTTCGGCGGACAAATCGGGCTTCCCACACACGCTAACATTGCCAATCGGGGTCCATCAGTCATCCCCAACGCCAATATGAGTTTGCCGGGATTCGCAAACGCCAACATGGGTGGCGGATCGCACCAGCCGCCTGGGTTGGGGGGGCTGCAGTGGGGGGGCTCCGGAAATCAAGCCGGGGCGGGGTTAGGCCTCGGCAGTGGAATCGGAGGGAGGGGGGTCGGCATGCGAGGGTTGAATTCGGTGAACATTGGAGGTATCGATCGAGGAATGGCTGGATTGCGTGTCCCTGGCGGTGTGGGGGGTTTGCTCCAACACCCAGGCGGAATCAATCAGCAAAGCAACCCGCCGATACCTTCGCAAGACTTGCTTGCGATTATGAATCGATCGAATGGCCGTGCTGGAGTGCCTTCGGGGCTGTTTGGACTGGGGCAGATGCAAGGTAATGGAATGAATCAAGGGCAGGGGTCGATTGCCGGACCTCATGGGAATGCGCTGTTCGCTCAGCACCAACAGCAGCAGCAGCAGCAACAGCAGCAGCCGCCACAGAGAGCTGGAGGCCTTATGCCAGAAGGGCTGGATGGTGGAGGTGCAGGGTCGGTAGGAGGCTTACAGCAGCCAGGCCAAGGACAGGGGCAAGCAGTGCAGCAGCAGCAGCAAAGGGGGGGTGTTCCCATGTCAGCCGGTGGAGAAATGGTGACTAAACCCACGTTTGATGTGAACGACTTTCCTTCCTTGGCTGGGACCATCCAGAGACCAGGGGTGCAGCTGAGTCAAAGCCAACTGGGCGTTTCGGGTGCGATGGACGGCCACATGTCTGGCACGGAAACAGCACCTGGGGAAAACTCTACAAGCGAACATGGGTAAGAGCTCCCCCTGGCATTCTCGTGTGAATTTGGACTCGAGGAAAATCATTTATCTATTATTTTCAAGTTATTTAATCTTGGCCACTTCCACTCCAGGGCCGAGACATCCCAGTTGATATTCTGTGCTGTTTTTCCAGTCGAGGTTTCACTATGCAAAAGGAAGATTTTCCTGCCCTCCCCACGAATCAGCAAAATGTGGTGGACCCAGCAAATGCTCAAGGGCAAGGTCCTCCCCGAAGCACCACCCCTGCAGCCAACCAAGGGGCCATCGGACGGGGGGTTCTGAGAGTGCCCCCTCCTCCTTCCGCAGCTGCTTCCGCCTCGGAGCAAGCAAGACCTCCCTCCACTGGTATTTTTTCGTTTAAAAAAAAAAAAAAAAAAGACAATCAGCACACAAGGGTTAGCAACCGTTTTTATACCTACGATCGCAGCCGTTCTTGCTTTTTTTTCACAGATTGCATAATTCTGTTTTCAATTGCAAGGTACATTCACAACTACCCACCCACCCCTCAACAAACAGAGTGGATTTGGGTGGACCTTGTGGTTTCAGCCATTAAAGTGTTTTTTTTTTTGTTTTTTTTTTCTACCCTCCTGTTTTCGATAGTGGGGCAGCCCTACTTCCAGTCAAGCCACAACATGCCCAGCTCTGTGCATGATTCCCTGAAGACGATTCAGCAAGTGCAAGTGCAACAGAGGCTGGCAGGCCGGAATTTCGTGGCGGGTAGGAAAAGCCCCCCTCTGTTACCGTCTGCCGCCGCCACAGACAGTCAGGGAAGCTGCGACAGGTTCTCCTTGTTGGGGCTGTTGAGTGTCATTCGAATGATCGACGAGGATCTGGCCATGCTGGCGTTGGGCCAAGATTTGACCACCCTGGGGTTGAAACTCGATCAAGTGAGGATTTATTATTATTTTTAATATATATATATTTATATATATATATATATTTTTTTTATTATTTTTTTTTTGGGGGGGGGCGGCAGAAGTTTTGTTTGTGTTTTTGCACTATGTGGATTCCTACTTGAAGGAAGATGCCCCTCCCATACCCTTGATTAGTCATTATTTCATTAGTCATCCTAAAACCTTACGATCAGGTTTTGGATCAAAAGATTGAAATCAACAAAAACGAATTAATAACATAGATGAATTTTGTTATGCGCTTTCCTTCTGTGCGGGTGTCCGGGGTGTTCTATTCACTGATGGCGTTTTTTTTGTTTTTTTTTGTCCCTCCAGGCTGGATCTCACTTGCACAAAGCGTTCCTTTCGCCGTGGTCGAACAATCAGCTGCCAGGTCAGGCTCCAGAATTTCGGGTGCCCAAGTGCTATCTTTTGCCCCCCGAGAAATTGAGGCCGGAGTACCTGGCCAAGTTCAAGGATGAAACTCTGTTCTACATTTTCTACTCGTGCCCTGGCGAAGAGGGTCAATTGTTGGCAGGCCATGAACTTGCACACAGGTGGGGGCTTGGTGGGGTGGGGTTGGCCAAAACTTTTGTTTGAATGTTTGAATTCTCTCTGTTTTTTTTTGGGGGGGGGGAAGAGATCTGTTGGAAAAAAAAGATCTTCTGATTTTTATATTTTAACAATTTAATACAAGCTTTTAACAAAAATTCAACAGTTCGTGAGGAGCTTCGTTTTGTTTTCATCCCACATGCTCAATACTTGATCTTTTTATTTCACTTTATTTAAAACAAAACTAATGAAAATTCATATTTAATAATAAAAAAAGTCTTTTTCTTCTTTTTTTTTGGTGAGGGGGGTTGGGTGGGCACGAATGGGCAAACTAGAGCATTATTGTTTGACAACAAAATTTTCATACTTTTTTTTTTCCGTTGTGTAGGGGCCTTGTCTGGCATAAGGACTTGAAGGTGTGGATGATGAGATTACCTAATCAAGGCAACTTCCAAAAGTCTCCGGAGGGTTGGGAAAGGGGCTCCTACGTGTTTTTCGACACCAACGAGTGGAAGTATCAAAGGAGGGACAATTTCGTTCTGAAATACGAGGCCATCGAAAGCAACCCCACTCTGCCAAGACCTGGAGCCCCCGGTGGCGGCCAGGTAAAACCTCAAAAACATTAACCTGAGAGTTAGAAAAAGTCGAGTGCCAGGGGGGGGGGGGGGGAGGAAAACGAAACAGAAACAGAAAGATGTGTCCGGAACTGCCCTCCCCCCGAAAAACTGCAGGAAAAGAAGTTTTAGAAATTGCTGTTTTGTTCAGAGTGTTTCGAAGTTTTCTATGGGTTGTGACAAAGAATTAGGGGAAAGGGGGAGGGGTTGAGTAGCACCCCCATGAAAATCAAGGGATTTGTTTATTTGAGAGTTTTATTTTAACAGGAATGATGCTTTTTGAGGGTGCAGATTTGGACGTTGTGTATTTGGGAGGGGAGTGGGAATTTTTTTTCTTGATATGGTATTTCACAAATTAGGAATTAATTCTTTTGGGTGAGAGGAAAAAAAAAGGGGGCCAAAGTAAGAAGCGTTTAAAACAGCAAGTGGAATTTGATGGGCAGAGACTGGGTGTCTTTTTTAAAAATGGGGGGAGAACTCAAAATTGTTTTTTTCTTCTTTTTTTTGAAAGGAAGGGAAGGGATGGGTTTTTTTTTGAAAAACTTTCTTTTTTACTGACTTGAATTTTTCCCTTCTCACCTCTGCTGTTTTCTTGCTTTCAAAACAAAATTATTTTATGTGTTCAAAGTTGGGGGCTGATTTGAACAAGTTTAGTTTGAGAATATCGGGGAGAAAAAAAGTACATTGTAGGAACAAATAGGGTGGGAGGTTTTCTTGTTTTTGCTCTGAATTATTTTTTTTCCCTTTCCATTGAGAAAGCTTTGTTTTTGTTTGGTTTGTGGGTGTAATATTTCCCTTTTCGGGGTTGTGATAGATGTGTTGTTTTTGCCACGAGTGGAGTCAATTTCAATTGCCTCAAGGCTTTAGTTGTTATCAGTGAAAGCGAAATTTGTCCCAACTGGCCTTACATTAAAACAGCAAGGCTTTCATAAAATAAAGAAAGAAATAAAGAAAAATACCCCTCATATATTAGAAGTACAATTACTCGTAAAACAACTTTTTAATTTGATGAACTCTCCGTGGTGGTGTTTTTTTTTTCTAAATTAACAATTCAACAAACTCTAATTTGAATTCTTAAATTAAATTAATTCTTTTAACTATCTATTTGTTAATCGAAACCATACCCTGTCTGTGAATGCCTGATTTTATTTTCTTGAATTTGGGGGGGGTGGAGGGGGAGTTTCAAAAGAAAAAAAGAAAAACTGAAAACTGAAATCGAAGAAAAACAAGAGCAATCTCGCCGTCTTTTTTTTATTATTTTGCTTTTTTTTCTTGCCATGATCTGATGTGAGTTTTTTTTTCTTTCTTTCTTTTCTTTCTTTTTTTTCCCCTTAGATTCGACAGCCACCTCCTCCTCAACCCCCACCAGCTGTTGGAGGTCCCGGATCAAATCAAATAATGGTGCCTGCAAGCTAATGTCAAAAAATGACCGGGGGGGTGGAAAAAGTGAAACAAGAATGAAAGGGAAAAGAAAAAAAAAGAGGAAAAAAAAACAAGAGAGAGAGAGACAATGCGTGTTACAAGAAATCTCACTATTGAGGTTTCCCCCCCCAAAAAAAAAGAAAAACAAATTGCACAAGAAAAGGGAAATACAAGGGGAGGGAAGAAAAAAGAAAAGAATAATAAAGAGAGAAAAGATTTGTTTCGTTTTGTCCCAGTGTATAAACAAGCACAAAAAAGGAGTGGAAAAAGAAGGGGAAAAAAAATTGGAAGGTGTAACGTCCGAGGTTTTTTTATTTCCTTTTGTCGATTCTTCTTCTTCTGGTGTTTACATTCTTTGTTATGTTTTTGGTGTGTTTTTTTTCTCTTTGTGTTGGTGGTTTATTTGAGTGAATAGGTGTATTAGTTTTCTGAGTTTCTGGATTTTTATTTCTTTTTTTTAAATGGATTTCTGATTAAAAAAAAAGAAGAAATATATATATTTGTGTACACATGATGAGATCTGTTTTATTTTTCGTTTTTCATTTCTGTTTTTACACGCGAAAAAAAAAAAAAGAAGAAAAAGAAAAACATTTTAAAAAAACAGCACAAAAACAAAAAAGCAAAACAACTCTTTTTAACACAATTCTACATCATGGGGGGGGGGCGGGGGGAAGGAAAAAAAGTAACCAGGTTTTTTTGGGTGGGGTGGGGAGGAAAGGGTGAAATGAACAAATGAGATTAAATGTTTTGGGAGTCAGAGGGGAAAAAAACAGAAAGAATTTACAAAATAGTCGCTTTTGCTGCTTTTTTTTTTGTTGGTTGGAAGAGTATGGGGAAAGGAGAGGAAAAATGGGGGAAAAAAAGAAGAAACTGTTCCGTTTGTTAAAGTTTGATGAGTGTGGTCGACCCAAAGAAAAAATAGAACTAAATATATATATATATATATATATATTTGTGTGTATATATGTGTGTCTTTTGTGTGGGTGTGAGAATGTGTGATTTTTACTTCTTTTGTTATTTTGAATTAAAAAAAAGAACAAGCAAGATTGGGATGACAGGGAAGCATTCGATTGTTAGAATTTGAGAAGCAAAAACGTATAAATTTGGGGGTTTTGATTTGAAATTTGCAGGGAATTTTTAGAATATATATATATAAATGTGAGTGTGAGTGTGCGTGTGTGTCTTTGTTGGGGTTTTGTTATATGTTCCTTTTTTTTGTACGTACAGTTTGCGGTGATATATGTATTATCCTTTGACTTTCGCATTGGAGATATTTCCTCATTAAAGAAAAAGGAAAGAAAACAGCATACTGTGAAATCGAATTATAAATGGGCCAGACCTATGCATGAGACAGACACACCGGAGGGGAGAGGGGTAGAAAGAAAAAAAAAATAAGAAAGGAAAGAAAGAAAGAAAGAAAAAATTAAATAGTGTTTTGACAGATTGATTCGGGTTTCTCTCTGTTTTATTGCTGTCTGGATTGAATGGGAAATTTTCCTTCTTTGTTTCATAATATATCAACAGTTTTACATTTACATTTTTTTTTTTTTAGGGGGGGGGGGGAAGGGGGTGTGAAAAGAAGAATGACGGGAAAAAAGATGGCATTAGAAGAGACTTGATGAAAGAAAAAAGTGTTTCTTCTTTTTTCTTTTTTCCCTAAACATCGTTGGGATAAGGTTGAGAGGATTCGTTTTTTTTCTCTTTTTTTTTGAATCAACCCCTTTTTTTGGGGGGGAGATGGTTGCAAAGGACTAAAAACCAAGAGGAATAAAAGAGAGGGAATTTTTTTATATATAATCATATCGCATTTTTTTTCTCCCTCGTTTCGGGGATTCAACAGAAAAAAAAAAAAAAAAAAAAAAAAATTCGACAATCTAGAGTAGACTGCATAGATCAAGATATAATGTATATCCACAAAAAAAAATCGAACAAAAAAGAACCTGTCTGGGGTTGAAACTTTTTTTTTTTACATTTCCCGTGTTGATGTGGAGGGGTTTGAAACAAAATGGAACAGTGACAGGGAAAATTAGAGTTCCAAAACCATAATTTTGGCTAGAAGAAATCCAATGCATAATTTTTGGTCCGGACAACCATAAGGTTTGTACATCGAAGAAATTGTTGGGAGTGGGGGGTTTCTAGCATGTTTCTTTCGTGTGTTTTTTTTAGGGGGGGGGGAGGAGGGGGAAGAACTTTGGGATTTTGGATTTTGCCCTGTCTTTGAGGGGCACGGTTGTAGTTTTGTTTAATGGGGATTTTGACTTTCCCCTTTCATGGGGGCTACGTGAGGGTGTTTCTTTCAAGGGGTTTGTTGCTTATGTTTTTTTTTCTTTCTTTTGGGGAGGGGCCAAGTTTTCCATCAGGTCGTTTCTCTTGGGAAGGGGGGGTGGGGGTTTGAAAAAAGAGTGGCAATGATGGACGTAAAGAGTGAGAGAAAAAGCGAGAAGGATGAAAAAAGGTTGATTTTCTTTCTTTCGGGAGTTTTTTTTCCTTCGTTTTGAGATTGCGTTGGTATGTCGAGAGAATGGACACTTGTTTGGAAGCTATGACTGAAAGCATGGAGGTGCAACTGAAATCTGTTCCAACCCCACAGAACTAATTTCGTCACTCTCTTGACCACCACAGCTACGTATCTGGAAAATCCCCAGACAGATAGACAGACATGGCGTTAAATATGCCTACAGACATTTTTTCAATTTCTGGCAGTACTTTGGCCCAGTATCTGTCACCAGCAGATGTGGAGGCAACCCATCAGTCAGTCATTCAATCCATACTTACAACCCACAGCAAGAGAGAGCCATCACCCTCCATAATGCTGGAACACTGTTTGTTCCTTGGCAAGGACAAAAAGAGAAAAACCTTATCAACCCAGCAGCAGCAACCACCACCATTACATATAGCCTGCCAAGTAGGTTTTCTCAGTCTTGCCACTGTGGAAACCAATATAACAAGACAATCGCTCCAGTAAGTCTTAAATCATGAAGCACCCGAACGACCGAAATCCTCCCCTAATTGTCTTGGTAATTATTTTTCTTCCCCGTTGGGACAACCTTTTCGATGCTCAGCCTTATTGCAAGGTAATGATATTTCGTTCCACAGCAACGTCTGTGCCATCGGAAATGTGTATCTGCAAAAGTGGCATTGTTGTGATGATCATCATCTATGATGGGAGCGTCTTTGTATGTTTTCCGAGAATACACAAAGATGAGAAGGGATAGGAAGACCCCTTCCTCCTGGAGATAGCATTCTTTTGGACTCAAAGTCTCGTTCATGAACACCAGCTTCTGTTGACCGAATACAATTCCAAGAAGGCAGCCTTTGAAAATTGGGACAGTGTCCTCATTGTCCTCGTCGAAATTTTGAGGACAGATTCTGTAGTTTTTTATGGATGGGAATCCATTACTATTCTGTGAGGGCAGTGAATAAAAAAGGGGAAGTGCGAAAATTATGGTGACTTGCAGCTTCTTCATCGACTCTCGCGCTTTGAGAGGAGTAAAAAACGGCCCGTTTTTTACATCGCGGGGATGTATTGGTTTGTAGAACAAAACATCCATTCCTTTTTGTATTCTTCCGGCGTCCTAATTGTCGTGTCCACGCCTGACTCTTCTCCCGCCCTCGCCACCGATACTTTGCTCCCCGTAATATGTTCTGTAGTGATCATCCCTTTGCCCTCGATAACTGTTTTTATATCTGCCACGACCACCACCACGTCCCCTAGTCGGGCGTCGGTCATGCCTCCCTTCCCTCCCTCGCCTGAAAAAAATTGTGGGATTGTTCTCGTCGCAGCTGGGCTCCCTCTCCTTGGATTTTGAGCTGGGACTATTCTTGGATTTATTTCCAGGTGTCGGAGGAGGTGTTGCAGGAGGTGTTACGAGAGTGTTTTGCTCCAGGGCAACTCCTCCCTACTTGTAAAAAAAACAAACAATACGTACCAAACCGGACAAGTGTTTTTCTCGAGCACCAGGAACTTCAAGGTCAACTTTTGATCACTTCGCTTGCGCACAGAAAAACAAGCTAGCCAAATCCAAAGCGTAGAATCACCTGGGCAGTATCTGCCACTGCCACTGGCTCCGGCAGTGATAGTGGGGATGCGTGTTGCTCCTGGAGGTAGGAGAACACCGATGCCAGTGACAGGTTATCCATCATGCGTGAAACGAGCTCCCTCACTAGAGCTGCCCTCAGACCCGCACCTGCGGCTGTAACGACAACGCTTCGACAACAATAGATAGAGGTACAATGCAGGCGTTCCACAAGAGCAAGTGTTTGCATATACGAACAACAGTGTCGAATGTTCAGCCACTAACCAGCGCACCCTTCATAAAAGGCTGACGGCGATACTATTTGAGGAAATGCGGGGTTTGTCACGTATCCGGTTCCCTGTTGCATTTCCACAGCGGCCGCCTTTTCTTCTTGTTTGGAAGTGTCAGTGACCACCTCTTGGTCAGGCGCTTCCATCATCTCTTCAGGTTTGAATTTCGCTTCACCTTGAGGCCTCGATGCGTCGTCTTCGACTGATGGGTCGACTACGCTCTCTCGCAGCGTCGCGTTTTGTGAATTTTGGGAGCTCTTCTTCTGCTTCCGAGCTAGCCTTGATTTGCGGCGGGAAGCTTTCGCGTACATCTTTGTCATGTAGTCTTGGTAGGTGACCCCAACGAATGGAGCCTCTGCAATCCACACGCAGGTGAGCAAAACTTTTGCAAAGTCGTCTGAAGTCGAAGAGCACGTGTGGGTTGCAATAGAGGGCGTCATTCGTACCATTGTACACTTCGTAAACGGGTGCGACCCGTTCACTCCGCTTTCCCAGAATTCCAGGGTCGCTCCCGTACCCGCAGGCGACTCGGCCCATTGCTAAATCTCAAATCGCTTGCCACTGAACCTAAAGACTTGCAAGCAGCAAGTTCAGGAAATGAGAAACGGGGTTCTTCCCACGCGGGAGTTAGATGCAACAAAAATGCTACTTTACCCTCCCTGAAAAAACGATTCACCCAACTACTACACGATAAAAACGAAAGCAATTGTTCCGGGCACGTCTGCGGTTGGCAACCGTAGCCGTAGCCGGTAGGATTGCTTTCGCCCAGTTTCTGGACATCCCACCAAGTGCTTGTGAGTGCTGGTCGCCTCAGATGCAATCAATCGAAGGGAATGTTTGTGGGCGGAAGTCAAGTACCCTCAAGCGATAAAAAAAAGAACATTTAACAGAAAATTAACAGATGTCCAAAATTTCCACCTTCCGAGTTTTTGGCATTTTGATAATCTGGTTACCTTTAAAAAGTCGATGCTCTGCTGAGAGCACTCCAAGGACTCCCTCGACTTCACAGCAGCCACGCAACATGCCACGCTCATTGAACATAACATAACATAACATAACATAATTACACGCGAAGAAGCCACCCAGCTTCTTGCTTTTGATCGAGGGTAGACACAGTATTGGGTTTGAGGTTGATGGATTGTGGACATAAATACGGACTTGTGTAATTAGCTTCTATTGCGGAAAAATGTACACCAATGTGAACAGACGAATGTTTGGAACCAAAAAACAAACAAAAACAAAAAAAACAAAAAACACAGAGCATCAGGCACTAACTGCCGGTAGACCCAAAACTACCCAAACCACGATCCGTAAGGGACAAAGAATCTGCAATAATTACTTGAGGAGTAACAATTTTTTCCAAAAGTAATTGAACCACCCTATCACCCGCTTTAATGTAAAAATCTTCAGAGGAGAAGTTAAAAAGAACCGCAATCAAAGAACCCCTATAGTCACTGTCAATAACCCCAGCACCCAGAAATAACTTGAACCTGGCACAGAGACCCGAACGAATTTCCAACCGACCATAATAACCTTGAGGGATTTCAACCGCCACACCCATATCAACCAGACCGTTATTCCAAGCTGGAATAACATAATCCTGGGGCGAGTAAAGGTCATAGCCCGCCGAACCCAAGGAAGCCCGAGTCGGAACTCGAGCAGCATCATGTTTAAGAAGAACCCGCAGCATTGTTCTCCCGAATACACAAGACAGCCCTCCGTAAGAGGAAAAAATCCTTCAACATACGTGCAACCTTAATCTGATCAACCCTATTGAAGAGAAAGAAAAGATTGCGACAACGGAAAAACTCTGACCAGCGAATACGCAAAAAATTATATGCCGGACACACATAAAGAAAATGGAACTCATCCTCCACTACCCCAAAACCACATACCCTGCAGAATCGTAATTCCCGCACCACAAGAGGATGTTGTAACCGACCCGAATCTACCTGAAGACCATGAACCCCCGCCCGAAAGGCACAATAAATTTTTCGCAGAGAACTTGTCGAAAGGACAGAAAGGCAATCCAAGAATCGAATATTCCGTTTGATTTGACTAAAAAAATATCGAACATGGGACTTCTCCGACGAAAAAGTCAACCTCGAAAAATGATTCTTAAAATTAGAAGACCACAGCCTAATATCAATAATGCTCTTTCCAGAAAAAGAAATTAAGTGCTCTTTCACCAAAGACTCAACCCTGACCACCCAAGACGAACCACACCTATGTTCATCCAAAAGACTATTAAAAATAGCCTTAGATGGATGTTCCTCAGGAAGAGAAAAAAGTTTATTCCAGAATCTAAAAATTAGACGCCTAAAAAAAAACTCTAAAGGGTAAGTCCCCATATCCGCATATAACACCTCCGTGGGAGCACGCCGAGGCAAATTTAAACAAAACCGTAAAAAAGCCAAATGAGACCGCTCAAGCGAATCCCTCTGTCCTTTAGTCAAAAACAAATACCAAATAGCACTCCCAAAATTTATTGAACCAAAAACGAATTGTTTAAACAAATTATATTTAACCCGAGGATCTTCAATTTTATGTTTCGACAAATGACTATAAAGCAATCCAAGAGAAGAAGACATTTTACGACCAATATGTTGAAAGTGCGGTAAGAAAATGTTTGACCCAGTACCAAAAAAAACCCCTAAATAGCGAAAAGTTTTAGTAGCCGTTATAAAAGAATCACCAATCTGTACTCCATGAACATTAGGAAAGTTAATCACCACCACACCCCTTTTCGAAACGTTCTCAGCAATCCCCCAACTAGCAGAACAACCCGCTAAAGCGTCATTAAGACAATTCAAATCTTCCGTATACTGAATCGGAATCATAGTATCATCAGCAAACGCTAACGCCGGAATACATACATTATCAAAAGAAATAGGTCTAATCCCAGAATGTTCAATAGCACGAATCAAATTATCATGATAAGCCTTATATAATTCCGGACTAAGAGGACAACCCTGACGTACCCCTCATTGAACCACGAACCACGTGGTTCCACTCTCGACGAGACGGCGCAGCATAATCGCAATCTTATTCTTTTTGATCAATATACAAGCTATCATATCATCAAATTTCAACGATTCATTGAGCCTGCTTAGCTCAGTTGGCTAGAGCGCGCCCTTCGTAAGGGTGAGGTCGAGAGTTCGACTCTCTCAGTGGGCATTTCTTGGCTTGTTGAGACTTTTTTAGTCAAATTTGATGTGTTTCATAATTTGATATTGTGAACACAGCAGTTCCTAGCACTTGCCGAGGTATGTCATTTTCCGTGCAGTCCGATTGTGGGTTTACTGCCACTACTCCGAACCCCGTACTCCGACTAATCCATGTCTGATATCGGGGCAGCGTCCCGGTCGCGCGCGCCGGTCTACCTCGCGGTCGCTCGGCCGCGCGACGGGTCGCCAGTCTACCCCGCGCTCGTTCAGCCCACTCGCTTGGCGCGCCCCGGTCGCTCTAACCCTAAACCTACATCCTAAACCCAACCCCTCCTTTTTTTTCGGTCTAACATACAGATTCGGAGTACCGGTAATGGCATTCGGACTGAAGGGAGTTCACGCCATTGTGGGCAGAGTACATGTGGAGCGCCAGTCGCGATCGACAAGGGAACACGCGGGAATTTCTGGAATGTGAGGTTATCGGGGTTACTCGCTGACGCGAATCCAGCTGAATGATGTAGGGTCGCGCTGTTGACCACCAATTATGTTCTTCGATATTTTCGGCACTTTCAGGAGGGCCTTCGAAGGAGAATCAACTGAATTCTCAGCGATCGCACCATTTCTCCTCCCAACCGCTTGCGTTCAACATAAGGAGGAATTGGTCGCGCTACGTGTAGCAAGACGCGCGCGCGCAACCAGAACAAGCGACGTCGCGGATGGCGAGCCAATCGCAGTGCGACAAGGAAACACAGAATCTAGACGAATCTGGTTCTACGCCGACTGTGACGAAAACTGAGACCTCACCAGGACTAACAACAAACGAGCAAACAAACAAACAACACAGATTAGCAATACAAATGGAGTCCACCCCAACCACACAAGTTCTCGATGATGGCAACTGACTACACACAGACTGGGGAGACACGTTTGAGAACACACGTCTCGTGAGAACACTGGTGGTGGTGGTGGTGTCCACATGTGTGTGTCAGGTCGAGACTTTGTAGTCATTCCTCTGATAGACGCGCGCTTCGGCGGGGCGCGGTCGCTTGGCGCGCCCTGCCTGACGTGAATGAATGGTTTCCAGCGAAAAACACGAACTTAAACTGGAACTGATCGCTTGCTGCCCATTACGTGTTGCAAAGAGCCTGATAAATTATCACCTTCCGTCTCTCATTCCGACTGTCGCGTTGTGTGCTTTCCGAGAGTTCAACGGTGAGCGACGGCGATGCGCTTGAAACCGCTGCTTGTGTTTGTATGATCTTGTCGTGCCATCGAATCGGCATTGCCCTGAAGATATGTGCCCACGCAGCGGTAACTGAGGCTAACCTCTGGTCGTTTCCTCAGGTTTACACAATGAAGTCTGTATGCTTCGTTCTCTTCGCTTTGGTGGCAATCTCTTCGGCCCAGGTATGTCCGCGAGTGTAACCAGTGCAATCAGGAAAACCCGACACTACAAGAAACGCTGACTCGACACACGAACGCCAACAGGCTGGAAGGGCAGTGGAGGAGGAACAAGCACTGGAACATTCAGGACGCGAGCTGAGCAGATTCTTTGGTACGAGCTAGCCCAATCCCGACTCGCAACTTCCCGGTGCTTCGTGACTGTCGAAGAGGCCTCCGCTTTGGATTTAGGCCGCGTCTTGGGACGAAAGCTTTCGTTAAATTTTCAATTTGTGCGTGGTCGCAGGATTGCTGTCCTGCCATAACTTATTGAACAGCGATTGCCCATCCGGTTTCACGTGTGCAGAGGAGCACTGTGAGGATGGTAAGAGCGTGCCATGATCTTTTGGAGATGCGCGTTCATTTGCTGCAGGTCTCAGGCTCCCTAATTTGCTTGTGTTGTTTTCCCCAGTGTGCTCCGACAAGAAGGTGAAGGTGGTTTGTCCGCCCCCCAAGCGTGGTGAGTATTAAATCGCCAGACTCCAGTTGGATCGCTCGTATGTCCCTCAATCTGTTCCCCATGTTCATAGGCTCTGGCCTGGCATGTCTTGAAGTGTCTTGGGTTGCTCCTCACGTTCAGCTTTCGCCACCTCGAAAATTGACGACACTCTTTGCATATCCCAGGTGGCTGCTTCGATACTGAGGAAGTGTGCACCACAAGTAAGCTCCGTAAAATATTTGCATCCGTTTTTTGGTGTGTTTGCGTTTTTGCTTAAAGTCAAGCAAGACTGTACTCGACTCAACGTTTCAATGGTTGTCATTTGCTCCAGTCTGCAAAGCCGATATTTGCGTCGAATCCGGCGGTGGTGGTGGTCGTTAAGCTCGGCATGTGCGCCGCCGCCTACTTCCCCTGATAAGCTGGTGATCCTCTCACACCTCGACGAAGGAGTTTGAAACTCCTGTTGTTCCAGGATTTTGTCCACAGATTTATGGATGGTATAGATCCATGCTGAAGATTGTTGGTTAGTCTTTCTTCTGGAAGTTTTGCATTCGTTGACGGGTGATGATATGTGAAAGGTTTTTTTGTGAGGGTGTCCGACATGCATGAAATTGCGTCGCCATCGCCCGCTTGCTCGTTCGTTGTTTTAGTATGTTTAGAATGGTCAGTTATGGTGAAGTTTTTCCCAGAAGCTCCCCAGTATCAGTTAGGCGGGGTAAATTCTGAAGGGTGAAGAAATGTGTTATTTGAGTTATTTTTAATGATATCTTGAAACTGTTATCTTTGTTTGTTTGAAACCTGTTGTGCAAATTTGAAAGTTCTGAGACAAATTCATCCATTCATTTTTTTCCCTTCAGAAAAATATGAACAGGCCTTATCCTGTGTTTATGAGTCGTCGACCACCCTTTCTTTTTTTTTTCCCAACCCTTTTTGTTGAATGAAATCATTTCCCTCGAAAAACAGAATCGAAAGAATCAGAAAATGACGATGCGATCCAAAATTCCACATGGAATATCTAACAAATTTGGTTTTTTAGTTTGCCCATCACTTGTATTATTATTATTTATTTATTTTTTTTGGGGGGGTTGAGTTATAAAAGGGATTTTTTTCTCAAAGAGGCGAGATGTTAGTTGACATGGTTGGTTCTAGATGTGAAATATATGTTCAGGCGCTGTATAATTTCTGCTGCATTTCATTCTGAAATGAATGACTTCGCTGGTCAACGACTGAGTGCAAACCAGTAACCAGACGTTCTCATCGTTCGCAACTTGGACTGGTGCGAACACATCCATTTATGCGAAGTTTACAAAAAAGCAACAGACGATCTCGAGCTGGTATCAGCATCGTGTCCCCGATTTTTCAAGATTTCCACCCTTATTACTATTGGCAAAGAACCCTGCAAATTTTTCTACCACTTCGAAACAGAAGAAATTTCGCTCCAAGATCATATTCCAGTTGTGTCGACAGTGCAAAAGATATTACAAAAAAGCATGCAGAAAATGGAAACGGACAAGGGTGGGTATTGTTTTCACTCTTCCATTCTCGTTACGGTGCCAGTAAAATCGTGGCCCAAAACAGCCTTCTGCAGCTCCGCCATTTTATCCGTCATTGCTTTCAGTTGGATGCGCTTCTCGAGGAGCATTTGTTGCAAGCCCTCTATTTGCCCTTCCAGCATCTGGTTCCGTTTCTTGGTGCCCATCGCTATTATCTCCCCATCTTCCTTCTGATCGCGAATTTCATGCACAACTCGAGTCATGATATCGGTGTGGCTTGCCCACAGGTCCGCCATCAGCCTACCACGTTCCACGCACTGAAGCGAAACCTGAGAAAAAACCCAAAGCAAGTTGGAAAAGGACGCACACAACCCGAAAAAAAACTCTGGCTCTTGATGGGAAAACCGAGGAGCATTCAATTCGCTCACCCCACTTCGATGCAAGGCTGGAGAAATGGACGGGTGTGTACCTGTCTGGTTAGCTCCTGAAACCCCATCGTGTAGAGACGAATCGCTTCTTCTGCGTAGTTTGTCAAGCTGTTCCCATTTCGTTCCGCCTCATCCTCAAGCTGAGAAATTCTGGCTTCCGTGTATTCTCGTAATCGCATCACATCCTCTCTGCTGGCTGGCAAATGCGTCGGGAAGACAGAGGCCAGCCACGCTTTGTCCCCATTCTCAGCATTGCCACATACCGCCCCTGGATGCTGCAAATTTGGGAGGTGATGGTCCAGAAACTGACCTTGAAATCGCACAAAAAGACAGTCAAGGATGCTCTTTTGCATTGGGGTTCAAGCTCTACGGGAGGGACATTAAGATGGGCGAACGCCGATCACTCACCTGTCAGCCCATTTCTCCCCGGCTCGTCGGTATAATGAGATATTCCAGTGGCATTTTTCCTGGCGCTCTGTCTAATTTTCTGTGCACTTTGAGCAACAGAATGCCTGTAGTTTACTTTTGGCTGGGCCCCTCGAGCTCGGTTGGACTCCGCCAGCAACGTCGAGTAGTCGTTGGGATGTCGCTGGTAGGGATCAAGGCCCTTCACTGCTGCGAATGCATTTTCGATGTGCGCTTGCCTACCAGAACAGGACGGGTTTTGTAAGTGTGAGGTGTCGGACACTTTGTGTTTTTTTCTCGAGTCGCTGGCCTTGCAATATCGAGGCAAGCGACGATTTGAAATGGACTAGCAGAGCCTGAACCATGGCCCCGGCGTCATGTCGGCGAATGTGCTCGCAAAAGTCGACATGAATCAGCCAGAACCAAGCGACGCCCCGTAAAGAAATTGGTTTTTTTTTGTGGCGGCGCTGACTGGTCAACGTACTTTTGGGAAACGGTTGGGAAAGTCGGCGCAAAACTTGTCGACTTGCGGGCGGAAGCGCCGGCGGCGGGCTGTCGAACTGCTGGAATGGATCTCTTCCGCAAATGCCTCGATGAATTTCCGCACAGCTTTGGGAACAGACCCGCTGTCTCGTCCTCGATGGACCTGCCCACCATAACTTGAATGAAACAAAAGGCGGACGCCACAAGATAATATCAGCGCCATATCATGCAACGCCGCTCGAAAAAGCCCTCTCACTGAGAACCGTGAAAGGAAATAATGGCTCCCAACGAAGGGATAAAAACTCTATCGATTTCCTCATAACTTTGTGCCTCTGTCGTAAGAACGGTCGATAAAAAAAAAAGGTATCGCCTCAAGCAGTGTCGCCAAGAAGTGGTCCAACCCCTGCACCTCAATTATGATGCTGAAGGCCTTGTTCTGCTTTGGACACCACTACAGGAATCATTTAAACACATAAAACGGTAAAACGCTTTCAACTCAAAACTCAACTTTGCAGCGATTAATTTTTACAGATGCTGCTGCTAGCTCTATCCTTCATGCTTTTCACTTATTCCTTGGGTATTGAAAAGATTATTTTAAAATAGAATCAAAAATTTGAACTAATAAGTTCAAAATATTGTGCACCATAATGCACAAAATGCACAAGCAGGATGAGTCCATTCTTACGTCGTCACCCACTGATGCATGTGAGAACGGCCACATGGCCTAAAGGGGTGAAGAAACATCGAGGTCGTGGAAGGGAATGAGCCTTACACAGTCGGAAAGTCAGACAAGCAAATTGCGATGGTTAGAAAGGGTTCAAATCTCAGTCAATTCCGACCAGCATCCATGGAGAGAAGTGCCACGGCGCCTACCGATTTTATGATGATTTGCGCCCAGCAGAAACAGAATCTGCGCCAAGCACTCGCCAGGCACAAATAGCGGCGTGGATAAATATCAATTTTTTTTTTTGATGAAGTATATTCCGCTGTTTTCACTTCAATTGCGGAAAACGATGAATATAAGCCGTTGCAGCCAAATGCTGAAAGGGGTAGCAATTCTTGAAAAAAAATAGTTCTGTGTGGCCACTCGATGGAGGTTTTAAAGTTGGCTGTGGATGGATGGCGAGTCTCCTTTTTGAATAAACTCGAATGTCTGGCAGAATCGCCAAGCATTTGCCCGAGGTTGTGAAATCCAGGACCCTTGCAGAAAACAATACCAAGGGATTTCCAAGGGTTTCTTTCTTGTTTATATCTATCCCAGCATCATAGAGGGGGGTAGCTCTCTTTTGCTGTGGGTTGTAATTATTGATTGACTACAAGACAAGTAGTGGTGGCTCATTAATGAGAAGACGAGGGTGGATTGTTAAGAGTCATATTCAGATGCCCCCCCCCCCTTCCCCAAAAAAAGCTCATTTCAGAGAAGTAACGGCTAAAATTTGAAATTTTGCTTGCCACAGATTTTGTGGTGGTTTGGAAAACCAACGTCAGACCAATCAGGCACCATCATATGGTCTTGCATATGATATGTCGAGAAGAAAATTTTTCAATTCAAACTTCTGGCAGTGCCAGTGCTGCTGTAGCTGGTACCCCATACCCCGAAGCAACTGTGCCAACCCGGTTCTCTAAATGGAATTTCGGACTCGAGGACGTTGTTTTCAACTTGTTGGGCATATTTGGACAGGGTCTTCAAAACCGCTAGACTCTATACCAGTGCTGAGCGTTTGGAAATAGGAATATGCTCTTCCTGGATCATTGTCTTACTGACAAAGTTTCGCAGATGGCCGCCAAAGACAATATTATGATGAATATCGATAGGGTGGATGAGCCTTTCAGCATAGACCAATCGCTTCATCTTACTTAAACCCCCTGCAAAATTCAACTAAAACAGAAACCCTCATTTTATACATCCCCCACCCCTCTACGGTAATATAACCACAAGGAATCTGATTTGAGTGGCCTCATCGTCAGTCTTCATAATCGCTGATGTCTGTGGTGGCCCCATCGTCCAGAGTGACTCTGTCTCCCAGAAACGAGGTTTCCCCAGCACCCCTGGGCCCCATGAAACTCAGCAAGTGCTTTTCACAAACTGCCAAGAGGTGCTCTTTTTCGGCATCGCCCAAACAAGGATCGCCGATCCTGTCCAGCATGTCGCACAGCTTTGATTTGTTTTCCAGAAGCAAGTTTTTCAGATGCTGCAACCCCTCCACATCGAAATTGGTGATCGCCTCCAACGGGACCTGAGGGGAGGTGAAAAAAATAGACAACCTTCATAAAATCGCCCAACAATATGGCTGGGGAGAAAACTATTTCAAGAAAAAAGAAAGCAAGAAGAGGAAAGGAGGGTGATAAGCACTGACCTGTTCGATTGCCTGTTTCTTGTGGGGTGCAGCCTGTTCCAGGGCTGCCAGTGCGATTCTTGCTGTTTTGTGAGGTGGCATTCGAACGGAGAAGGGCTGCGGGGCGTGGTCCCTTTCTTGAATCCACCGCCTGATTTCTCGAGAAATGGTTTCCCACAGCGTCACGAATTTCTTTTGCTCCTCTTTTCCTGGAAATGTAAATTGCCCCGATAAATGCATCCGCCAGGAAACTTGCCACCCAAACACACACCCAGATCTCTCAGTGTTCCTGCCTTTCTTTTTTTCCCATCCCCAGTTACTGTCGATTCGAACAATAATGCTGGGGACTTCAGGTTGAAATTGACCCCGCAATTGTGTTAACAAAACAAATAATTAGTGTTTAATTATTTTTTTCAGCTGGTTGCAAGAAGATAAGGAAATGGAAATATCATTCTCTCAGTTACTGCCTTAAAATCGGCCAAAAAAAAGGATCAGTGGTAAATAAAAGCTTTTCCTTACCTTTCACAATTTCTTCGACTTCGTTTTCCCAGGCCCTGCCCCCATGTGCAACTTTCCAGCTCTTTTCCCAAACCAGCGACAGAAGGAGGTCTTTCAGTCGCTCCGCCAGCTCCATGACAGACTCGGCCCCCCTCACATTTCTCCTCCAAGCGGGCCTTCTGCTCTTCCAAGCCTTCGTCACGGCATTCCACGGAATGAACTCCTCCAAGTCCAGCATCTGCTTTCGGATGGAATGGATGCTTTCCTGAGTTTCAGCATCCACATCTGCCAGCCAGCCAAAAAAAAACAACGGGTCAGGATAAAAAATCAACTGGTGATTGTTCCACCAAATTTTGACCTCATTCCAGCTCTTTTGGGGAAAAACAGAAAAAATTCTTCCTTTGAAGCAAAGCATTTCCTTTGGTCCAACCCTTTTTTCTGAAATGACCTTTCGCCCAGAAAATAAAACAAAATCGACGCCACCATTGCCCTCTTCCCATATCCCTTTTTCTTATCAACAACGAAAAAAAAAGAAAAAAATTCCTGAAAAAAAAATCCAGTCAGACATGGATCTCCTCTGAATTGGGATTTAAATACAAACCCCCACTATTAAACACCCCCTCCTGGAACGAACGAAACCACACCTACGGCCCCCAAGTCGAAATCCTGACTGCCAGCAAAGGGCGAACCCAAGGAGTCCATCTGGGCAGACCTCTTCCTGCCGGGCCCTGCACAGAATTCCCCGTTTCGTTTCCTGGGCGGCAGGGGGGGTGGGGCCAATCGACCATGTTGATGCTGGTGGTGGGGGTGGGCGGCATCGCCGCTGTGATTACCAGTCAGAGGATTCAGGCACTTGGAGTGAACCCTTATGATGGAATTTGTGTCAGCTCGCCGGCATTGCGTCCAGCCAGCCGTTTCTTGAGACAAGACCGTCACTTCCACGCCGATCAGCTCGGAGGGGGTCCGCTTGTGCCCAGATTTAACAACCATCCTGAAAACATGTATTCAGATGTTTCACACACACAGTGCTTGCATGCTATGTGGTGTAAGAATCACATTGATTTTTTTTCTGGTCCACCTTTTGCCGATTATGGAGTCTCTGTTGATGAGCGATGCCTTTCTCCCAAGTTTTTTTGGAGGTGGGCCTTCGTGTTGCACATGGGCAGTCCGAGTCGGAGGAAGGGCCTGACACACCAGCAAACATTTCATTGGAAAACTTCATCAAGTAAAGTAGGGGTTGCAAAAATGGGATCATGGCTTTCCTTGGCAGCACAGAATTTCCCAGGCACCCTGGATTTTTATCAGGGTGCACAAGACAGGGATTTTCTCACAAAAATTGAAAAAAAATTCATCCAGACATTAACATGAACAAAAAAAGAGATTAACTGAGGGGAGGTGATCAAGGCCTGACCTTCAACAGGACTTCGACTGCGGTTTCTGCTGCACCTTTCACATCTTGCGACTGAACTGCCCTCAGAAAAGCGCTGTCTGACGCTAGACCGGATATCAACGAATCGCTGTGAACCTGAAGGGGAAAAAAACCCGACACAGTTGGAAAACGAAAACGACGACAGCCCTTCGAAACCAAAAAAAGATTCGAATCCCTCTCAGGAAAAAACCAAAAGAATCACGAACCTGCATGTTTTCTTCCCCTTGTCGAGAGAGTGGTGCAGGAGAGTCACCTTCTCAAGATACATTACGTAATCGCTGCGTCCCGTCTGTCGTGCGCCAGCTGGCGCTCTTCGAGAATGGGCAATTTTTCTTTGATGCCGCTCCATGCACGGATATCACGATGTTCATCGGAGCGTCTTTGTGTGTGTTTTGTGTTTTTAGGAAACCTCCGTGCGCGACAGAGCGTCCAAGCAGAGCTTGCGTTTCTTACTATTTCCCAAAAGCGAAACGGGAGTGTTATTGTAATCGACGGAGCAGACCCACAAGACGGACCACCACCCGCAACTCCAACTTGTCTGCGCGACAAGTTCGTCTCTGTCAAACCCAGTGCCAGGTCCAAAATAGGCGTTGAATAGACAAATGGATAAGATTGCACACAACATGCTGCAACAGACGCGAACCTTGCGAGTGCCAGTCCAAGCGCAGTCCAAGCGCAGGGCGCAGAAACGTTTATCAAAATTCCGATCTTTTCGCAGTATGATTTGAAAAAAAAAACACTTTCCGAAATATTGTATGAAGGGGTTGGTCGGAGAGTAGGAGAGCTATGTGAAAGAAAGCTAGTATTGAATAATTTCGTTGAGAGAAGGTTTTGTTCAACAACAGGTTCACTGGTGTATTTTCCCGGCCTCTTCTTCAATTTGTTTGGCTTGTTTCGTTGTCCATGTGGAGATCCATCTATAGCACGCAGTGATTCGAAAAATGAACGACTCGCCACCAGTGGCCTGGGTACTTCCCAAAAGGACACACAGGACAGGATGCTGAACTTCGCAAGAAGAGAGACCTTCCACAAGAACAGTCGGTCCTGGCTGGAACGAATCAACGCTCAGGTCAGTCCTTGGTGTTTTCATCAACACACGTTCACGACATTTCTCGCCCCCCATCCACTTACAAAAGCGTGGGCTGGCGCCTTCAACAGCACGCACACCAGGACGACTTAGCGCTTTTTGTTCTTTCTTTTCTGCGATGATGGCCCAGACCTTCCTTGTGGTTATTTGCGCTTTGGCGTTCGTCAGTTTCGCTGGTGAGAAAAGAGTGCATTCGAGCGTATGGTGGAACGCCCCCAGTTTGAATTCCAGTCTGTGTGTGGCTGCGGGAATTCGTTCATTGAATCGTCTTGCTGTTATGGTTTATCGTCCATGGAACTGGCTTCTTCTTGTTTGAACGCGATTTGGATCCATCTGCAGACCAGCTGGTCAGCCAATTTCATCCCTCCCTTGGGTATCCTCAACGAGTTGCTACTGACGAAAGTCTCCCCCGTGTGTGTTTCGCTTACAGGCGCAGCAGATTTGCCTCCATGTGATTTCTTCAAAATTCCTCAAGGTTACCTCGAGGCCTCCGGGGGGGCGAAAGGCAACATCAGGTGCACCCAGTGGAAGTCCCTGTCCGACGCCAGAATCGAGTGCTTGTCGACGAGAGGTTGTGACGGGTTTTCGTTCGGGAAATCTGGAGCCGCCTATGGTGGGTGCTTGAAGAAGAACCGCGAGGCGGGGTATAATGGCAACAAGAAATACTCGGGATTCCATAAGAACATCATGGGCTGCTGCGGCGGCGATAAGTACAAGCTGAAGGGCGACGGCCAGTGCGTCAACACCGTCGAGAAATTGGTCAGTCTGAAGAAACACACCGTTCAATCGACGACTGATTTCGGCGGTAAGTCGTCTCGCGCGGTCGACGGTAACAAGAATTCCAACTACTTCGCGGGAAGCTGCACCCACACCAGGAAACAGAAGAACCCGTGGTGGCAAGTCGATTTGGGCGGACCCTACCAAATCACGCGAGTCGTGATCACCAACCGTGGCGATTGCTGCTGGGGAAGGTTGAGCAACTTTGAAATCCGAATTGGAAAAGAGTTGGACTCGAACTTGAACAAGGCATGCGTGACGGGTGCCAAGTTGGGTAGAGCCGAGACCAGGAAATTCGAGTGCGAAATGGAGGGTCAATACGTGAACATCAAGATTCTGGGAACGCAATTCTTGACGTTGTGCGAAGTCCAGGTGTTTGCAATGGTTCCTGCTGCTGACGGAGAGTTGGTGGAGGCCCTGATGGTTGCATAAGCAGAGGTGAGGTGAGCTCCGGCACAAAAATGCGTTTCTTCCTTTGTTTTCTGCTTGGCATTCTGTGGTTGGTCTGCTCGTTTGTGTTGATCGACTTTTTCCAATTCTGAGGTGGTGTTTGTAATGGTGGACCAGGAAAAGACAGTCGTTCGTGGTGGCGTCAATGCAGTGCCGCTCTCCTTGCTGGTGGGAGTGTTAGTTAGAAATTCTAGCCGCATGGGGTTTTCACTTTGGAAGTTTTTTGAATGCTCAGAATGATTTGATTGAAAAACTGTGGAGACGTGCATGGTTTATATAGGAGTAGATTTTGGGGAAATAGATAGCATCGCCGTGGGAAAGTCTATCTCTGTTTTTTCTTTTTTGGGAAAGTTTTCATCCTCCTTCGATTTTGATGAGGGATTGTAATGTTGAAACCGAATCAGCAAAGAAAACTTGGACAGAGCACAACTTGGTTGTGTTCTCTCAACCTCCCCCCCCCCAAAAAAAAAAAAACAAAAAAATAAAAAATAAAAAAATAATTCCTCAAATGGGGGATAGCAGTTACATTTTTACATACACATCGAATATTGACTTACTGATGAATCCAAACTTGTACCCCCATGCACATAACAGCAAACACATCCATATCCACGTCTGTCCAGGTCGATTTGTTTCTCTTTCCAGTAACTTTTCCTCAAAAATGTACTAATCACAGGAACCCCTCAAAATACATTGAAACAAAAACACACTCCCAATAATGAATGAACCCTCCAAAAATACATTTTCTTACATCCTGGTTCGATAAACGCTGTCGATATCAACCACCCTCTTGGGATGTTTCACTCTGCGAAATTGGAGGGAGGCTTCCATGACGGTTTTCCCTCCAGGCATGTACAAATTGGGTCCAGCCGCTTCAGTCAACAAATCAAACCCTTCTTTGGTAACCCCTGCATTCACTACGCTGAGAAATTCCAGACAGCCATGATTTTTGACCAACCGGAGCAACTCTTTCGCTCCTTGATCTCCGTACGCATTGGGGACCTCACCCATATCCCAAGTGGACGTGTAATATCCGAGGTTCAGCGCTTTCAGGTTTGGGCATGTCAGGGCTGCATCCACGATGGCTTTTACCGACACCGAGGTCAATTGATTGGACGGCAAGAATAGACGCTTGATGGTGGTGTTCCCCTAGGAATGGACATCACAACAAAGTGCAGTTTTAAGAACCCCCGGAAGGTCGAAGATTATTATATCATTTCTCTCTTTCATTTTTTACAATTTTTTCGGATTTCTTTATAATTTTCATCTCATGTTCATTTCTTTCATTTTTGTTTTTTTTTGGGGGGAGGATGTCGAACAAAAGTATTGCCAATAATAAGCAACGAATATATATTCTCAGAAAATCCACCTGGAGCGCCTCAGCGATCAGTGCTGCACCCGCATCGCCCAACCGATTGACCCCCAAATACAAACTTTTGATTCGAGTGGGATGAGTTTTCAGAAACTCCGCCAAGTGTTTAGCTCCCTCCACGCCGATCGCATTGCCTCCAAGGTAAAGATGTCTCAAACCCAACTCTTTCGCCCCCAGCATCGGCTCAATCAACGATTTCACTCCTTCGTCCCTCAGACCGCATCCATCCAGGTCCAAAACTTTGATCAACTTGTTGTTCGCCAGCAAATCACCTAAGTTGATCAGAGCAAATTTTTTTCTGGCTTAAATCGTGGAGAAAATTGAAACTTTTGTTAGGGAGAGTTGGAACTCCAGGAAAAACTGCTGTTGGACGCAATGATTTGTTCATTGGCAAGACGCCCACTTTTTTTTTGAATCATGGTCGAAACGATATAGACACTACGACTGAAATATCATGGATGAATGCAGTGTGAAAAAAAAATCAATAAAGTTTCTCTCTACGAATTCACACAAGCCATGCATTGACCATGCAACCAGACTGGCGTTCCCCCCCTCCCTTCTTTCTTGGTGGAAATCAAGAATATCTGTGCAGGATGTGCTACCCTAGTAAAACTGATCAAGGAAAAATGAAAAAACACTACAAATGTAAATCAATAGAATGCCTATGCATACCAAGATGAGCAGCCCCCTCTGCTTTGACAGGATTTCGTTTCAACCACAACGCCCGTGCATGTTTGCTGTTCTTCAGCTTGTCACACAGAATTTTGACCTCGTCGGCACCCATGCAATTTCCAGCCAAGTACCTAGCAACATCACCACAGTAATGCCTCATTCATTTTTTGCTCCGGCATAGTCCTAACTCATCTCCTGTGCGAAGGGCTCCACTGGATTTCGATTAATTACGAAATCCGAGACTGATAATATCTGTGAGTAACCTTATTCGAAGAAAATTAATGTACTATTATAATATATTTATCACATTCATTATTTATTTTTTCGTATTTTTTTGTTCATTTCTCCCAGATTCAAAAAACAACTAGGGTCGATGTGAGTCTTTGTTGGTATGTTTTCTCAAACAATCTACAACAGCAATGTACAAAATATACAGCAATATATATATATATATATATATTCCCGCCCCCCCCCCCCCCTACCAAGTTTCGATTTCCAGGTCATCTCTGTCCATCAAATCACCGATGCAGTGTGCTCCAGTCGAATCATTATTGTCGCAACAGATGTTATTCCCTGAATTGACAAAATTAGAAAACAAAAACAAATAAACATCTCCTGAACACGTTATTTCTTCGTTGTTTTTTTTTTTTCAGTTTTTTCCAGTCCTTATCGAATGCCACACACAACCTTTTTGGAAAGACATACAGAACCGCCATCCAGAACGAAGCAACAAAAAAGCAAATCAATTCTAAAACAAGGTCACAAATCAAATCAACGAGAAAACATTTGCCTGTGTGCATTATCGATGGGGGTGTTTAATGAATGTTTAATTTACATTAGGCAAACTTGCCCAACGAAGGCCATCCAACGAGGTGATTTAGCCCCAGTGGGGGTGTACCTAGCAAGAAATGTCGAACGGTGGATTGTGCTTTCGAAACCGCTTTGCAGAGATCTGCGATGTGGGCAGGGCCCACCACCTGCTTGCAAAAATCCATCCTTCCATCTGGAAACATCACTCCCCTTCCAAACTGTGCTGGTGTCGATGGTGGGGTGGAAGACTTGGACAAAAAATCGAAAAATGGCTGCAGCTCCTCTTTCGGTGCAACTTCCACCGGCATTGCGGATGGATTCAAAATCTGGTTTGTTCAGAAACACGAAAAACATGAGTTATCGCCAAGCAGAAAACTTATTCAACTTCTGTTGTCCTGTTTATATATTTGAAGTTTACATATATATATATATATTTTTTATTTTATTTTATTTTATTTTTTTTCCTTTTTCTTTTTTTTCCTTGTTTTTGAAGTTTCGTTGCATGCGGAAGCACGAAAGGATGAAAAGCTTTGTGAAGAAATTTATCATTTTGAAAAAAATAGGGCACCCACACTGGTGGCAAGGGGTCGATTTTCTGCAGTGGTCGACATGAGGGATGCTCGTAGTTCCCTCTTTTGAACATGCTGCTCGAATCCATCCTTGTGCAGCTCGTGGCGAAGTTTTCGAATGATGCTGGTGAATTTTCGAAAAGAGCTGTGTCTGGCAACTTGAGAATCGTCCTGCCAAAATTAAAATTGCCATAAACTTGCTTTTCAATGAAATGTTTGGTATATTTTGCGTACGATTTGACAGATAAAAAAACACATTCCTGTTCAATTACTTGCATCTGGAAACTTACTTATGGATAAGTTTCATGCATAAAAATCTGGTTTGAGGCAAATTTAAGGTGGTAAATGCTTCTGTTGAGATGGTCCATCAGCGGGGAAAAAAAAATACCTGAAGAAACTCAGTGAAAAAATCGCTTCTGTGGAGGAAACCCTGGCCCGTTTTGGGGGGCGAAAAGTAGGGGATGATGTAATACACATTCTTTTTCACTTTTTATTTTATGCACATAATTTTCTTAATAATTTTCTTGGGAAAATTCTAGATGAGAACATACCTTTGGAGGGAACAAAGCCAAGGCGATTTGCTTGGCGACCTCCTCGCTCTTATCCAGTGCCCGACAATCAGGAATTTGGAGAGCGACTGGCGAAATGTGTTCATTGGATTTGAAACGCAGAACATCCCTCGACAGCAATCGCAGACCTTCCTCAATCAAATCCGCCTCCTTTTGGGGAAGCTCCACGGGGGTGAGAAATTTTGGAAAAGTGGAGTGCAGAACGGCGACTGTCCCCATTTTTGATAAGCAATTTGACAGTGGTAGTTTCGAAACTTCCTCTTTGGTTTTGATATGGGGGGGAGTGGATCTTGGGGGGTTTTGAATGTGAGAGGGGAGCTGTTGGGAAGCTGGCCGAGAGCTGTTCGGTAGGTGCTCGCCATCTCCGGGTTGCGCTGTGCTGTCTTTTCTTTGAGTTTTTTTATTGGAGTGATCCCTTGGTTGGAGGTCCCTGATTCTCACAGTTTTTAGATTTATTTTGAGATGGGAAAAACACACCCTTGTTGGACCGGGTAGAACACAAGTACTGAAAGACAGACATAAGAGCGTCACATCAACAAATCCACACAACGGACACTCATTTCTAATGAAAGTACTACCACACGATTTGACTCTGAGAGCGATGTCAAATGGGTTGAATCGACTGGTCAGTGCGGGTGAGAGGCCCCATGGCAGTAGGGGTTTTACGTTAGAAGTACGAGGTATGAGTCAGTGGAGGAAGTGTGAGAGTTGAGTGAGTCGGGAAGGAAAGTCTGTGAACGGGAGTTCGGGGTTGTCTTTTTGTTGTAAGACTTTTTTTGCGGAAGGCTCGTTCTTCCAGTAACAACACCCTGGAAAAATCACCCAGCAACAATAAATCTGGTCACACCCATCAAAAGCCACAAAAAACCACCATTCACTTCACTGCGACTTTATCCAAAAAAGTGTATCTTCACAAATTCCACTAGAACACTAGAACAAGAGAACAAGAGAAAAACAAAATCCACACCCCCACAACTCATGAGGGGGTAGGGAAGGACAAGATACCAATCCCCCTTTTCCTTGCCTATTTAAGCGGGATTCGGAGAACACTACAGCTGTGGTGCCAGCCTCACAGTCATTTCGATTCCATCCCAATGCACATCTGGCTGACCAACAGCCAGGTGGAATTCCCATGCAAATTCCTTAATTTGAAATAATTGTACTCACTCCATTTCTCATTGATCCATTCCATAACTGGGGGGGGGGGAGTTGCAGGGTTTTTTCTTGAGATTTTGTGGAGTTCATTTCTTCAATATTGAACAAGGATGGTTTTCGAATATTCCCATGGACAATCGTATCTGTCTGATTTGTCGCATATCCATGCGGATATTTATCAACACTACTCATGGGTTTTTCGGAAAACATCCCCCAAAGATCCTTTTTCAAGGATCGTCATTCGACTGTGGGCTTGCATTCTTTTTTCAAAGATGGAAATAGAATCAAAGGGAAGGGGGGGGGATATCTGATCACAACTGTCACAAATCGACCTTTTTATCTTGTTTGAGAAAGAGTGCCCCATTTACTCACCCAAACAGTAAGAGGTTTCTAGGCTCGATAGGGAGCACTCTGCTCAAAGAATGTCTCAATGTACCAACACCGACAAGTACTTTTGTCTTGATTTTGGTTTTCTGATTCTTATTTCCATGGTCCACTTCTTTTTTCTCTTCTTCTTGGGATTCAGGGAGATTTGGGGCTTTGGGGGATTTTTAGAATGGTGGTTACATTTGTTTTTCTCTGGCATTATGGGGGGGGGGGCTCTTTTTGCTCTATTGCAATAATTTGTTATTGGTTCTCGAGGTTGACGACATCTTTGCATGCATATTTTATTAATTTTGTTTGCTTGTTTATTTGATGAGGTGCTTTTGTCTGGTATGTTCATGAGGGGTGATCGCATGCTTTTTGCTTTTTGCTTTTTTTTGTAATTTCTGGTCCAGGTATTTTCTGTAAAACTGATGGGATTTCAGTTCAGAGAAAATCTGCTATTATCTGTTTGCTTTTCTTCTGTCTGAGAACAATTGATGAATGCTCAGCTTGAACATGTGCACTTTGATTTGAAACAAAAAAAAAGCTTCATTGAACAAGGCAGCAAGCATTTCTGCAAATCTGGTGGAACCACCATCAGAAACGCACCGTTTCTGAAAAAGAGTCCGGGACTTGACCGTTACAATTAATTGTCCGACCCAAAAAATCATTGCTTGCTTCATATTAACACCAGCTGTCACATATTTTCTTTAAAAGAACAAAGAAAGCCCAAATATGTGATCCTTGATTTCCACAGTTTCCATACCTGTAAGGAGGGGCCAAAAAAAAAAAAAAAAAAGAAAGACACATTATGTAGCTTGGCCACCCATCCAAAATAAACACTACCATATGATTAGGACCGTTTGCAGCATTTCTCCTTCTGGAAAAAAAAGAAAAAACAATAAAATTCCCGAGTGATTTGTTGTTCACCCCCTCCCAACGTCACCTCAACCCCCCCCCCAAAAAAAAAAAAAAAACACAACACAACAAAAAAATTATATATATGCATATTTTCGATCGTTCAAAACTGTATTGCAGAAAGCAATAACACGAACAAGAAAATATAACACCCCCAAATTCCCCAGCAAAAACAGTTTTTTAATTTTTTTTTTTCCGGTCTCTTGTGATTCTGAGTTTCTGGCAGCTCATTTTTTTTTTGGCTGCTTTGTTTTGGGGGAAGGGGGGGGTGGATGAAGGGGGAGGAGAATAGCTGAAATAACACATCTACCCCTATTTTGTCTTGCATGTTCTGTTTCATAACACTGATGCCTTTCTTGTAAGCATCTTCTAGACCTCTTTTTTTTCATCGGTTTTTTTCTTTTTTTCGGTTTTTCGCTTTTCACCCCACTGAGACACAGAACCCAAATTTTTTCACTTCAAAAATCAGAGCGCCCCCCATGGAACCCTCTTCTCAGTTAAAAAAAACATACACAAAACAAACAGTCGTGATTTTGCACTGGTGAGTGAAAACCCCAATCCCTACAAAAATAAAACCTCCCTTTCCAAGTATCGTTTTTTTGTTGTTGTATCTCTATGATAAACAAAAACGCTGCCATTCCCCATCACTCATGAAAATTAAAACAGATGCAATCCTGCTCTATTTTCCCCCATCTCCTATTTTTTTTTTCGTTTTTCAAAATCACCTGTGCTTTCTTTTGGTGGGGACTGGAAAAAAAAGTACCCTTCCACCCCACACCAATCTTGTCGATCAAATAACTTCTCATCAACTTCCCCCACTATATTTACCACCCCTGTGGATTCTCCATTACAAGTTTTTTTGTTTTTTCGCTGCAGAATATTTCCTTTCCCTCTTTGTTCTTTTTTTTTTTTTTCCCTTTCCGGACTCTTTCCCTTCCCCTCGGCCCTTTGGATTCGTTCACGAATTTTCTCGATGGGAAGATACGCAAACATTGCGGCAGTTGAGATTCGAACACCATCCCTCACGGACATTCAAACTCCAACGAAAGAAATAATTAAAGCAAAAGCAGGCAATTAATTATGCAAACACCTGGGCTGTGAGTTTTTTTTTTTTTCTTCCAGGCAAGAAAATATCATACATATATCTACCTGCGTATCCGACTGCACTAACCTACTCTTCCGAGCGACATGAAAGGAAAGCATTCGTATATATATATATATTCGAATATACATATATTCGTACGAAATCCTTGAAAAAAAAGGACACACGTTCGAACCCATGTTTTTTTTTTCCGCCAAGAAATGAAAGAGAGAGTCAATCCAACCCCTCCAATTTTTTTTTTCTTCCTCCTATCCAAAAAAAAAACCTACACGCTAACCAAGCATTCGTTTTGTGTTTTCTCCTTGTTCTTCCATTTCAACAGCTTTTTTTCTCTCTCTCTCTTTTTTTTTTCATAAAAACTACCACTTCCTTTTTTTTCTCTTCGCTGCCGTTTTTTTTTTCCTCTTCCTCCTTCCGTTTTTTTCTTTCCCTCGTTTTTCCACCCAATCCTTTTCCTTCTTTTTTTTTCTTTCAGTTTGGTTTGGCTTCCCTTCAGCTTCCCCCCTCACTCTTTCCTCACACTATTGTACCGCTCGACGTCCGCCTTAATTTTTGCGCGTATCTTCTGAGGATCCTGATCGTTTTGGTCACCAGCAAATACCACACTTTTTTGAAAAACCCGATGTTTTGATCCGGAAGGTCTCTTTGGCCGCCTTCTTCTTCTTCTTCCTCCTTGTAACTAATGACATATTCGTGAACGGCCCGAACAAAAGTTGCGGTGAAATGCAACACAAAAAGCAGGTTCACCGTATACACAAATATAGAAAGCAGCAATCGGCCGACCTCAGAAACCTCCGCATCGCTGAAAACCACGGCAGCAAAAAAGGTACAAGCTGCAAAAGCAAAACACACAAATCGGGCACTCACTTCACCTCGAGAAATACCCATCATTGATTAGCTACGATCGACCTTCGAGAAACGAAAGTCATACCAACGATGCAGCACTGCTAAATTTGGTGTTTGTTTCTGCGTTGCTGCTTCCCCAAATCTACACTACGCCGAGACTGACATGCACGCACAGTAACCTTCTGTTTTCTCATGTCACACCAAACTCCAGAAAGAACCCAGCTTACCGGTGGTGACCAAAGACCAAGTCTCCATATTGTCCAAAAGATCCAGAGGTAACGGCCTTGTGATGGTGTGCGCAACCACAGCCAGAAACATGACCCCCAGCATCAAGATTCCCTGCAAACTCTTCCCCAACGAATGGGCCAGCACCGCAATCGCCACGATGAAAGCTTTCCTCACCATGATGGCGCTCTCCCAGTAGGCATACTCAATATCATAATTCAAATACATGAAGCCATAGAACAGGCGGAACCTGGGGTTAGTCAGCCGATCCCGATTGTACACGATGAACATGAGCATTGCGAGAGGAACTCCGAAAGAAAACAGAATCAATCCGGGCAGGGCCACCCCGAAAAACAACCCTTTGTGCACTCCTTCGAAGCAGGTGACGGCGGTGTCTTGGGCCCAGACCCTCGAGGTCGAATTGGCAAACTCGAAGTATGGCTGGGATTGGTCATAGACGTCCACGCTCGGGCAGTACATCAGTTTCATGAAGGATTCGGTCCAAGAATCGTAAAAGAAGAACACGACACTCCATGCGGTGACCAGCAGCCGGGGGGTGAGGTAAGCTTGGAACTTCAGGGGGGTGATTTTGATATGAACGTAGACAGCCCGGGCAAACCAGAAACACACCAGGAGGATGGAGATGAGAATGGGGGTCGACATGGAAAGAATCAACGAAAACATCGATTTGGAGACCATGGCGTTTTCTGGCATCGCGCATTCGGTGGCTGTCCAGACTCCGCTCGTTGCTGACACCAAATCTGGAAGAGGAAATGCATCCAAGGAGGGTCGGTGTGGAGCAAAGGAAAGCAAAACACATAGCGAGATCGAAAAATAGGGGCAATACCACGATATTTGACACTGGGGGGTCACATGGGTTTTTATCGAGGGTCCACTTGGTGGAAAAACCTGATGGTCTTTTCCTCCCACAGCTATCGGTTGCCTCCCTCAATATGAAATGGCCATAGATAATTATTCTGTAGTTTCCAACACAGTTTCACTGTTTTGCCAGAGCAGGGTCAACCCAAACCCTCCCCCCCCCAAAAAAAAAAAAAAACACTCGAAAAAAGGAAAGTGGTCCACCATAATGGATGAAACTCTGTGTTTCGGTGTTACAGAGATCGTGGTCAATTCTTTCATTTTCAAAAATGAAGCCAAACTGGAAGCTTCTAAGAACTTGCCTTGAATGCCAACCATCTGTTTGATACCCTCCGGCCAATCAAAGTCAATAATGAAAGCTGTTCCCGTGACTTGTGCGAAATTGATCATGATCTGGACAGCAAAACACCCCCCGAATTCGCTTCAAACAAAAAGATGCTTGTAACGCTTGTTCGGGTAATAATTCCTTGGTGAAATAAATACAAATACGGATATTTGCTGACATTTACTCAATTTCTCAATGCAAAAATACAGCTTAGTGATTTCAGGCCGCACCCAAACAACATATTTGCATGACCCCCATCCTCGGTGTCCCACATTTTCTTTCCAAAAGAAATAACATCGACAAATCGCTGCAACCCACCTTCATGAGCTCTGCCACCTTCAGCCCTGGATCATCGTTTTCCCCCTCATTTTCTTCCCCAACCGCCCGCTCCAGCACCGAAACACTCGACAGCGAGGCGAGATTCAGAGACTGCCTTTCCTGGAGGGCAGTACCGTTCGCACGTCCCACCCGCAGACCCCTCATGTTACTCGGCCGCGATTTCTCGCCCTGTGCTTGGGCTTCGGAGCATTCGATGTTCTCTGGGTGTTCATCGAGGGAATAAACCTGTGAACCGAGATGCTGTTCTTCTCGCTCCATCAACAGATTACCACGAAGGGTGGCTATGACGAGGAAAAGTGAAAGGATCATAATGGAGCCGATGATCATGACGTAAATCCATGTCGGCTGGCATCTGGAACATTCCCCCACACTCGAATGACCATATCCTTCCTCGCAAGCTCCACACAATACGCCCGTATGACCCTTGATGGAAAAACAGGCACACCCATGCCCACATCAAGAAAAAGCCAAGAAGAAACATCAGCATGCTCGCACCAAAAATTTTGATTTCTCACCTCGCGACATTGAATGTTGTCTTCCACCACAAACGACTGCAGATTTTCCACCCTGTTTTCGAAATGGCATGCATCGTCGCTCAAACACAAGTGCATTTGAATGGAGAACGGGGTCGAATGCCAATACCCATCCAACGGCACCACTGGACGCCGCTCCGGAACACCCTTCTCTCCTACAGATGCCGAACAGTTGGCATTTTCGGGGCAAGGATCACAGGTCGAATTCATTCTGTTGAAGCTGTACAATCCATTGGAACACAACAAACAGCCAAAGAGGCTGTTGTCTTGCGCCACCTCCCCGAGAACGCATTCTCGAAGCTCCACCTCCAAACTGACGAAGGTCTTGGGCGTTGCCAAGCTTTCGGCCAGCTGACTTGTGATGTTCACCACAAAATTGCCTGGATCGCCGATGATTGTGAGGCCATCGAAAATTGCAGTACCGTTCACAGCTTTGGCAACGGTCGTCCCTGTGAGGGTCAAATCTGCGTCATCTGTTACTGAACGCATCTGCATCCACAGAGCAACGTGAGATGAGTTGATGACATGGGCATATTTTCCACATCCCATGCATGCATGCATGCACATGCATGATGATGATGATATGTAGATACAAATGCAGGCATGCTAAATGAGTACATCTATGATGCCCACAGAAAACTTCAAACACTTTTTGCCTGTTGATTTCCCCTGACATTACCTCAATAGCCCGGCCAAGAATAGGGGACGTCATGCTCTGTCCAAACAGATCGAACGGAAGCACAGAGATTTCCGGGAGGGGTTTGCCACTCAAGTTTCCAGTCGTTTTGTTAGGGCTCGCCTCCAGCCTGCCGACGAGAAAACTGGCGATCGCCTCTCCGAAAGGTATGGGGATCCCAGTCTTGACGTAGGTCACCTGATTGGTGTGGTTTTGGGGTGGTGGAGCTCTCGTGGTGTTCCAGTTCGAGCAAAACGTTGGGAAAAGAGCATCCAATGTTTTGTAGGGTCCGCCAGCGTCGCATTGGACTTCGATACCATTGACTTTGTCGACCAACATGATGCCACCAGCTTCGAGGGCGATGTTTCCGTCGAATTCACACAATGACACTTTGACATGGAGATCAGAGAAAGTGGATCCTTTGTTGGTCGCAACAAACATTGCACCTGATAAAACACAACGTACACCTTTGTTTCAAAAAGTTTCACTCACCCATCGAGGAAAATAGAAAGACAGACCAGCATCAGTTTGTCCTGATGGGGATTTGGGGTGGTTTGAGGGGTTCTCATAATTTTCTAGAATCAAGGCTCCATTTTATTTTGTCCAGAGAGCGAAGTCACCAAGTTTTTCCAACTGGAAAAAACAATTAAGAAAACAAAACAAAACAAAACATCTTTTATAATTGGCATTTTGTTTCATCGATTTTACTGACCTCCTCCATCAGCTTTGTTTCGAACGAATTTCGTTCCGGTGATCTCAGCATCCAGCGACCCCTTGTCAGGATTTTCCAGTCCGAGCAACGCCATTGCGCCGGCACCCCCTTTCAGCAGTTCCCTCAACCCATCCAAATTCTGGTACTCCGGCAAGATGGAAGCAGTGTTCCCTTCAAAAGTGGAGGCGTCCAGCTTCAACCTGTTTTGAATCAAACTCCTGGCAACGTGCAGCAGACCGCCGCCCAAAGTGGCATAATTTTCGACAAATGTGGTGGTTCTGATTTCCGTTTGCTGCACTCCGTCCAGCATCATGGCCCCCCCTTCGCTGGCGAACGACTTCACGAAGGATGACTCCTTGATATCCATGCTCTTCAAACTCAGCGCAAAAAGGCCACCTCCCGCAACCGCTGCCGTGTTGTTGTAGAAAAAATCCTTGCTCAGGATCCCGGCTGGGCAATCAAACCAAGGAAGAGTCAGCGAGGAAGGATACGGACCTTTGGATTGTATACGAGAAAACTATACCGTGCGATGTCTGAACGACCGACCGACGATCCTCGAAACAAGGAGAAGACCTTTCTTGACAGGGAATCTTTCGAGAACGTCTATCGGTTTCGCGAAGCTTTCGTTCGAGGATAAACCGACGAAGGTTCCGGAAAAAACGTCAAATAGTCGTCAGTCGAGCGACGATCCTTTGGAGCGTCGCGGCCGCCGCCACCACACACACACACACACACACACACACACATGGCGGCGGCAATGACAGAAACTTGGTTTTTCAAGGTATCTGGCAACGAAACGAAGTTTTTGTCATAAGTTGTTCTGACAGAAACTGACAGAAATCGCCGCCAAAACGGATTCTTCTCAGACTACGGTTTAGACTCGCGCCCCCCCTCCGCCACTTACTTCCACTCAGCGCCAGTGCTACGCCCCCGCCTCGATCCGCTTTGTTTCCTATGAAGTCCGTCGACCCCAGTCTCAGCACGGAGTCTGACCAAAAGCCGAAGCCTCCCGCTGCGTCGACCGCTTCGTTTCCGATAAAGAAAGATTTCGCCACCCTGAATCCTCCCAGAATTTCCCCGTTCACGTTCCTTCCCATGGCGAACGCCCCTCCTCCTTGGTACGCTACGTTTCCGACGAAAGTGCAGTTTGTGATGTCTACCGACCACTGAAACTCCACCTCGACGTCACCGAATCCTCCTGCCCCCAGGTTCGCCTCGTGGTCTTCCCAGTAGAACCCCCCGCCGACGCCATCCTCGTCACACGAGTTCCCCTCAAAAACCACCTTCGACATCACCGTGATTTTTGCCGTCGAGATCGCGACCGCGCCGCCGCCCGTCAAGGCCTTGTTGTTCGAAAACCTAGACGTCCTGACCTCCACAAAATAGCAGTTCCTCAAGTCCATAGCCCCGCCGAAGGGGGAAAACTCGGTCACTTCATTCTTCTCGAAAATCGACCCCAGAACCTTCAGTCTCGAGATACCCTCCATGTTCACCCCTCCCAGCGAGTTTTCCGAAAAGGTGCAGTTGACGATATCCACAGACGGGGGGCCTTCCTCGGGCGGTCCTTTGTCGGTGGAGCTTTCGCCATCGACGGCGAGGACGGACAGCGCCGCCGCGTTCGTCGCGCCAGTCTGTCTCACGAACCGCGTGTTCGTTATGCGAAGCAATCGCTCCTCTGGGGTGCCCGTTTTGTAGAAACTCTCCGACGCAATCGCGGCCCCATTCCCGATGAAATCGCAATCGTTTACCACCAGGTTGGAGAACAGCAGGTCCAAATCTAGGTGCAAAACAATAACGGTCTCCGTGATATTCTTGAATCGGCACGACTCGACCTGGAAAAGCCAGAAATGAAGACGAAATATATATTTATGTCTGCATGCATGCAAACCCTCATATAGTCATTGTTTCACAACCCAGCAACAGCACTTGAGGAAATAAAAGCACCAAAGAAATAAAGAAGAAACTGACCTGCAGTCTGCTACGGAAATCGCTAGGATTTCAGCCCTGCATGGATTTGATTGATCACATGATTGAGCTGTTTTTTTCCTTTTTTTTTCCTTTTAAACATCATCTTCTGAAAACTTGCTTTTTTGGAGGGAACATTCATGACTAATTTAACTAGCAAAAGTGAATCAAACTTGCCTGTATTACATATCCTTCTATCTAGGAATTACATGTCCTTCTATTCATACGGCTGTGCAAGGATAAGGCAATCTAAAATAATTCATTTTTAGTCAAGGCACCACATCGCTGAGCCAGAAAAAAGAACCAGAAATCCCAACTGCTCAAAAAGAAACGAAAAAAAATCTTTATCTGTAGTGGACATCCCAAAAGAGAAAGGGCATATCTATTTTATTTATTTTTATTTATTTTTTTTTGGGGAGGGGGAGGGCAGAAAGAAATATACAGAAAGGTCACATAAGTTTGTCGTTAATGTTTCATACAAAAAAAAGTGCAGTCTCTATAATTACTGAAAGTTTACCTCCAGACTTCCTGTAATAGTTTTTTCAGCTGCTGTGGATGGGAAGACCTCTATGAGTTGCTTAGGGAAATTCTCAAAGTTGAAATCCACAAACTTTACCATCCCAAGCAAACTTTATTCACCGACACCGTCCCCAAAAAGCAAAGAAAACAAAAAAAAGAACAAAAAGTTAGTCCAGAAGTTTTTATGCCAAGCATCAATGACACATATCTCAATTTTCTATTTTTTTTTTAAACTCAAAATTTTCGAGCAGAAAAAAACTTTTTATCACGCTCACACTTATAGGAAATTTCTCAACTCCCAATTTCAGGATCTAGGAATGATTGGTCGAAACGTGAAAAATAAAGAACTGTGAAAAATGCCATTTCATGATCCGAACCAAACATCTCATATATCCACAGGCAACTCCCAACAAAATGGAATCGTGAAGCTTAGTCATCCTGACTAATTCCAGACAGGATCACAATCTACGTCTGCCCTATGTCTGTCACTACACGACCATAACCTCAAACAAACCCATCGATTTCATGGGAAATCATGAAAAAAAGGGAAAAAAACCGAACATCGGATTCATGATTTAACCTAATTTCCTATGAACCCAATCTTCGATTCTTCCTTCTGTTTCATTTTTTTTTTTGGGGGGGGGGGAGGGGGTTACACTTCTTCTTCCCTTCACGATCTACTCACTAGATGTTAAACGCAGCATCAAATACAGCATCAGCATCCACCAACAGCCTTGGGCCGTTTTTTCCTCTGCCCTTGATAGTTACGCTTTTGTCCTCTATGAAGATTTCCTCATCCAAAACATTCTGATCTTCGTAAATCAAATTGATAATCCCTCCGTCCGGGATATCATCGACGGCGTCCTGCAGGAAATCCTGCCCGACGACCACATCGATCGATGGTATTCCAGTCGATCCTGTGGATGGAAAAAAGAAAAAAAAAACAGAACAAAACAAAACAAAATAAAAGCTCAGCTTTGTAAACTTTCGTTAGAAATTTCATGGTCTGTTGCACCGCGGAACAACAACCATCCTATATCCGCTTTTGAAGTATCTTCATTTCGAAAAGAATATGTACTTTCATTCTTCCTCGATGAAAAGCAAACCCCGGAAAAAATGAATAATATACATGTATAGATTTATTAATTATATGAATCGTGTGAGTGTAACCTTCTTCATTTTTTGGTTACGTCAAATTTTCTGAATTTTCTACTCCATGTGGATGCATGCATCCTTTTTGGAGGACACCAATTTCAGGGTTGCTTATGTACATGAAGCAAAAAAATAAACTTTCAGTTTTCTGATGCTGGTGGGGAACCACATGAAACAGGAGCAGATTATGAACCAAAAAAAACACCATCCCACAGAAGTCTCCTTTCTTCTGATCCATTTTCCAAAAAAAAAAAAGTGTGATTGTCTTTGCATGGCCAGGAATGGCGAAAAAGAGTAACCAGGACGCGGGCGTGAAGACGCCGTTTCACGCTTTTCGCTCGAAGCCAGGTTTTCCCGAAGAAAACATTTCGCGAAAATTTCAATCGGACGCCCTCTCGCCCCCCTCTCGCAGCTCGACACCGCGACGCCTCGAAGCAAGTACCAAAAAAGAAAAAAATAGATCTCTCCCCCGCTCGCAGACTTCATTTGGTGATCCGAAAAAGAAAACAAGCAAACGCGCGTAAAACTATTTTTCTTCCCTCCGTTCGAGTACTGCAGTTATCGGAGAAACGCGAATGAGGAAGGAGCGCCGCGAAAAACTCACCGGTTGCAGTAGATTCTTGCGCGCAGCAGCAGCTCGCCAACAACAGCAAAACGAAAAACTGCCGATGGGCGTTCATAATAATATCACCACTCTTCGTTTCACACCCTGGGTACTACCCAGCCATATGAGTATAAACAGCACAAGAATAGGGCTCCGTTGTTTTCAACACGTCCAGGTTAGTTTTTATATTCGTTTGATATCGATTTTTGACAAGAAGCACCGCAGCCGTGCTTTTCTGTTTTTAAACGGACGATTTTCGATCCTCGGCGTCAGACGATCGATTTGACGTTGGCGTTCCTGGCTGTCCAAGATTTCTTCTCTCTTCTCGATCACGTTCTGTTGGCTTTTCGTTGGTCCAGCGGCCTGTTTTTTTTTCGTCGAATTCGTCGAAGCGAAAATGGTTTTTTTTTCAAAGTACACGATTCGATGGGTTCAGGATGGGTCTCCGAAAATACTGCGTGAAAGTTTGAGCAAAGGCACTCCAAAACAGTGTGAGGTGTAGAAACGAGGAGGTGAATTGGCGTTATGAGCATGTGATTCGTGCGTTACGTTGGATTGAAATCACGCTCACAACCACATGCACTTCCAAATTTGAGAAAACGCTGATCGGGTGGCTGTATCACACTTTTTTCTGATGAAAGTATGAGGATGTCGCTATGTCAGACTCGCAGCTCGCATTACTGTCATATCTTTTTCTTGTCTCCAAGGGGGGCGGCGATTATTTTCCGAGCTGGGACGTGGTGAAATTTGCAGTCGGCCTTAAACGGAGTGCTCGAAAATGGGGAAGCGGTCGAGAGGATTAGCTCCAGCCGGAGGCACGAAAAAGCTGGAGCCCGAACCCGTCGATTTGGACAATTTGCAGTTCGCCAGCGACGACGAGGTCGAGCAGATTTCTGAGGGTAGCGGCGAGGAGTCTGAAGAGGTTGATCTCGACGAAGGAAAAGATGAAGAAGAAGACAGTGGGGCGTCCCTCAGGGGCGACGACGATTCTGAAAGGTGGGGAAGCTGATCTGACAGAGAGGCTGGAAAAAAAGAACCAAAGTCTCAACAGCCAAAAACCAAGTGTTGGGTATAATCAGGACAGGGCCCAGAATTTCGAATGCTGAGGTTTGGACACCACACGGATTGATGGAATGGGTCTACATGCATCACAGCATTCAGATGTTATGAAATGTCATGAACATCTTACAAAAATTTACATGTAAAAAGTTTATTTCTGTTGAATGGAGCAGGGGGGAAGCCCGGCCTGATGATCCAGGGAGCGACTCTTCAGAGGATGAACGACCTAATCGGAACACAGGTCAGTATCGGGAAATCTCTGCCCCGATGTTTTGTTAAGATCCGCTGGTGTTTCTCCCCATGAAATCACAGAGGGGGACACCAGGGGGGGGGGGTGAGAAAGGCTTTCATGTAGGCTTTCTTTTTAAAATATTTTTTTCGCATGAATGAATGAATGAATGTTTAATTTACATTAGGCAAACTTGCCCAACGAAGGCTGTCCACAAGGAGGTGATTTAGCCCTGCCCTTGGTAAAAATCCAGCTCAATATAGTATACATAGATTTAATTTGTTTTTTTCTGATTTTCTCTGTAGTCGGAGATGTTCCCTTGGAATGGTACAAGCATGAGGATCACATCGGTTATGATTTGACTGGGAAGAAATTGGGGAAGCAAGATCGAAAGGATCGATTGGATCTGTTGCTGGAAAGAATGGACAATGATGGGATGGTGAGAACTATTTATGACGAATACAATGACGAAGAGGTGGAGCTAACTAGGTAAATTTTATTTCCGAAATATAACATTTTGTGATATTAAATGTGTTGGTAATTTCAATCTGGACACAGGAATGAAAGGGAGAAAATAAGCAGTGGTACGTTTTGTTTTTGTTTTTTTTTGGGGGGGGCTGTTGGTTGCGCTGCTTCTTGCAACAACTAGCATTCTAAAAATAGGAAAACAAGTAAATAAACAAATAACTAAATGGATTTGTGTTGACTATTTTAAGTCTTATTTAATTGGAAGTCCTTAAAGCGCAACCCATCATATTCGCATGTCAGACAACAGAAAATCTAAGAAGGAATATTGCTTTTTTTTGCCGTGAATTGAAAAATTAAAAATATATATATTTTTTCCCCAAAACAGAAATGGAAGATTTGCTGCATCACACAAGGTCCTTTGTCGCCTTCGAATGCTTTCTTTTCGAACATTGCTTTTTTATTTGTTTCAACAGGGAAGAACTGAAAATGTTAATGAGGATAAGAAAGGGAAAATTTCCCCACGTGGATGTGGACCCCCATTGGATGCCGGAACCTTGGTTCACCTCGAAACCTAGAATTCACCCTCTCATCAGCAGACCAAAACCAAAAGCAAGGTATGGCACACAGAAATAAAAAAAATTGTAATTCTGAATGCCAGTCCACCTCGTTTCAAGATTAAAAATAATGTGTTCTGTTCAAGGTGTATCACCAATATGGGTCTCTGTATGTTTCGTTTCTAAATTTGCCTTCATGCCGTATTTTCGTTTCGAAGAAACGAAATCTTCCAAGTATTTCCTGCAGCTCACTGTTGCTCAGAAATTCGATTTCGAATTCTTAGAAATCAGGAAGTGAAAATGGGCATAATTGACACTACTATTATGCAAATTCACTCTTTTCTTTTTCATGTAGTGATTTTGATACAACAAGACCTGACCTGTTTCTTTGAGTTCCCTACCAGATTCATCCCTTCCGAGCATGAGGAAAAAATCGTCCTAAAATTGGTGAGGGAGATAAGAAGAGGAAAATTAAAGCCGAAGCGGCCGAAGCCATCCGAGCCTTCGGTCTATTTGATGTGGGATGATGATGCACAGCCCGGGGAAAGGACGGCTGCTGGTCTGTCATACATACCTGCTCCGAAGAAAGACCTTCCAGACCATGCCGAATCGTACAACCCGTCGAAGGAGTATTTACCAACAGAGGTATTGTGATTAATGTTAAAGCAGAGAGTGAGAAAGTCCGGCACACATGTGGATTGTCGGATCCTCAATTTTCGTTATTCAAGTTGTTTTTTCTTTAATACTTTAGCTTGTGGTGTTTTGGTGGGTGTTTTTTTTTTTTTTTTGGGGGGGGGGGGGGTAGGGGGAGCAAATGTACACTGTTTTTTGTGTTTTTTTTGTCCCTGAGCGGAAAGGTCGTCATTTGTGACTTTTGTGTGATAATAGCTCTGTGTTCATACTTTCGCACCATTCGAAAAATGCATAAACCTGAAACTTCCTTTTCTTTTTTGTTCTTTTCGTTGTCTTAGGAGGAACGAGAGGCTTTGGAAGACCAAAATGCATTACGAGAAGGTACTGAGGATAACCCACTCTTCATTCCAAAGGGCTACGATTCTCTGAGAAAGGTAAGCAGAAAACAAAAAGAAAGCATATCAGCCCAGAAAGTATCTCAGGGAGGGAACCCCCCCTCCCCTCCCCCCAATTTTTTTTTCCCTGTTTCCCCAGTTTTCTTTTTCCCTACTTCCACCTGAAGGACCGAAACTGCTCCACTATTTTTGTATTGCTTTTTGGTGTGAAGGTTCCAGCGTTTGAGCGATATATCAACGAAGCGTTCGAACGGTGTTTGGATTTGTACCTCTGCCCACGAGCTGCGCGGAAAAAGCCTTTCCAAAAATTGACTTCAGAATCGTTCCTTCCGAAGCTACCCAAACCCAGAGACTTGCAGCCCTTCCCCAGCATGCTCTACATCAAATACACGGGTCACGCCGGAAAGGTAACACACCCCAGGGGGCACCCTCGATATTTATTTAAAGTAAATATTCTTTTGTTTTTGTTAGAGAATAACAATTAGTGTAACAGATAAATTTATTATAGTAACAAATAAATAGCAATTGTAATATTAAATTAAAAAAAAATAACAATTTGGTCTTCTCGATGAATAACATACAACCCACCGTGGCTGAATCTTCTTTTTTTCCTACTTTTTTCATCCTTGTTTTGTCTGACTTTTTTGTTGGGTGATTTTCAGATTCGAAGTGTGGCTCCGGATGCTTCCGGCCAATGGTTGGCCTCCGGTGGAGATGATGGAGCGCTGAAAATCTGGGAGGTACGAAACTAGAAGTCCAGCGTCAGTTTTTCTAATGTGCGTATTCCTGTTGTATAGTTTGCTTCTGTGTAGTTGTTTTGCCTCCTCCCTTGTGTTCTGTTTTGATGACCGAAACAATGGGATTGGAAAAAACAAACCGGTTTTATTTAAGATAAACGAGCAGCTTGATTTATGCAGGGTATTTTTTCACTTTTCTTTTTTGCTTTTTTCTAATGTGCTCGAGATAATGAAATATTATGTTATACATATATATATTCGAATTTTTCGGATCATGTCGACTTTCTCAATTTTTGGATTAAACGAACCCACTTTCATTTATTTTTATTTTTTAGTTTGTAAAACAATGCTGACTGGCACTCTTTTTGTTTTTCGGCCCTTTCTTGGCAGATTCGAACAGGCCGATGCTTGCACACCTGGCAATTTGACACCCCTGTCGTTTCTGTGGCATGGTGCCCTCAAGCAAATACCAGGGTGATTTCAGCGGCTGCCGGAAAGAGAGTTTTGCTGTTGCCTGCTGAGGTGGGGGATGAAGAAACCAGGGAAATTTCCAGGAAAGTCGTGAGACTGCCCAACCAGAAATTCAGAGAGGAAATCAAACAGCCGGTTTCCTGGGTGGAAAGGGAGGACAAACTGGGGCTGGAAATCCACCATAAATTTTTGGTGAAGCAAGTGGTTTGGCATTGCCAAGGAGACTATTTCGTTTCGGTTGCTCCGGAGGGTCACAGCAAGGTAGGGGAAAAAAAGGGAAAATATATCCAGATTTTTCAGGAGGAAGAATGAATTGTTGACGGATGTTACGCCCATTCATCCACGCACTCCCCGCAAAAAAGAAATAAAACAAAATAAAATAAACTCTGAGAATGACAGTGAAACCTCTTTTAAATTGTTGTCGATTTGTTTTGTCCTTGGGAGGGGTTGGTTGGATGCTTTGCTTTTTGTGTCCTTTTTTTTTCACTCTTTTTTGTTAAATTTATTTATTATTATTTTTTACGATTCTTCGACAGGCAGTGACCGTTCATCGACTGTCCAAGAAGGCCAGCCAAAATCCTTTCAGGAAATCGAAAGGCAAAGTGGTCAAAGTTCTGTTCCACCCTTTCAAGCCCATCTTGTTTGTACAGTCAGAAAACAATGTGAGTATAGCCAGATGGCCGATTTTTTCTTCTTTTTTTTTAGATGACCCTGTGGTATCAGCTGGACATCACCCATCTTAAATTTTCAATTAATTATTCCTTTTCTCATTCCCTGACTCTGTCCATAGACCTCAGCGTTCTGGAAATTTTTCAGAAAATTGGTTTCCAGTTGCACATCACTGGAGATTTTCCAAAAAAAAAGATGGAAGGAAAAACAATACAAAACATATAGAATTAAATGTTCAAAACTGCTGCCCCCCCCCCCCCCAAAGGTCCGAGTGTACAACCTGACCAAGCAGACCTTGATCAAGAAGCTGTCTGGAAGCCGAGGTGTGATGACTTCGCTGGCCATCCACCCCGGAGGCGACAATTTGATAGTGGGAGGGGACGACGAACGGTTGTGTTGGTTTGACCTGGACATCTCCAGCCGGCCATACAAAGCCCTTAAGTTCCACAAGCAACCGATTCGATCCGTGGCTTACCACAGGTCTTACCCATTGTTTGCCTCGGCCTCCGATGATGGAACAGTGCAAGTGAGTGTCGCAGATTTAAGAAAGAAGGGGTTGAAGGGACCGCTTTGTACAGTTATTTTCAAGACTTCTTGTGTGATGCATTCAGGACTAGGTGATTTTTTTTTATTTTTTTTTTTGGGGGGGGGAGCGAAGTCTGTCATTACTGACAAAGGATTGCGCAAATGTCCATATTTTTTTATCGAAGTTTTTTTTTTGAGATTTTTTCCAGAGTGGAAACAGTTTTAACTGTCAAAACCCCAAAACTTGGTATTTTTTTTGTAGTTTAAAAAAGAAACGGGTTGTTATATTCGTTTTTGTTTTTTTTTCCAGATTTTTTTTCCTAACTGGAGTTTTTATTGGTGCAGATATTTCATGGGATGGTCTACAACGATTTGCTGACCAATGCCTTCATCGTTCCGCTGAAAATTCTGAAAGGCCACACCATCACCAACTTTTCTGGAGTGTTAGATTGCGCCTTCCATCCAACCCAACCGTGGATATTCACAGCAGGGGCGGATGGCACCATATGTTTGTTTTGCAATTAACTTTTTATTTTCCCTTGTTTTTATTGGTCAACAGAGAGGTGTTTAGTCGTGTGATCTCATGCATCACAAATAAGGGGGGCAAGGGCTGGTAGAATTTGGCAAGGGTTTCCTGTTTGGAAAAGTTGGTGGATTGGATGATCGATTGTGGAAGCTGCTGTGTATTGTCCATTCCTGTAATCCTTTGACCCATTCGAAAGATGTGCCCTTTGACAGGTCCTCTCAACTTTCATATATATAAAAAAAATACAAAAAACTTGAGGAATCCAGAGGGTTTCTTAAAGTGGAAGGCCAGTTGAGGAGCATAATCGTAAACCAGGGAGTGGTGGTTCACCCAAATGCAACGAAAAAAAGTCGGTCCATTTTTATTTTTATTTTTATTTTTAGTAGGGGTGACCGCCTCCGACAAGAATTCGTGGAAAAGTAAAATCCGTCATTACGTAATGTATCCAGGAAAACGTATCTTCCCTGCACCACGCAAATCACCATTCTCTCGACAAGGTCGAAAAAAACATGCAGGTTCGTGATTCTTTCGCTTTTTCCTGAGATCGATTCCAACCTCTTTTGGTTTCGACAAGCTGTCGTCGTATTCGTTTTCCAACTATGTCGTTTTTTTTCCTTCAGGTTCACAGCGATTCGTTGATATCCGGTCTGGCGTCAGACAGCGCTTTTCTTAGGGCAGTTCAGTCCCAAGATGTGAAAGGTGCAGCAGAAACCGCAGTCGAAGTCCTGCTGAAGGTCAGGCCTTGATCACCTCCCCTCAGTTAATCTCTTTTCTTGTTCATGTTAATGTCTGGATGAATTTTTTTTCAATTTTTGTGAGAAAATCCCTGTCTTGTGCACCCTGATAAAATTCCAGGGTACCTGAGAAATTCTGTGCTGCCAAGGAAAGCCATGATCCCATTTTTGCAACCCCTACTTTACTTGATGAAGTTTTCCAATGAAATGTTTGGTGGTGTGTCAGGCCCTTCCTCCGACTCGGACTGCCCATGTGCAACACGAAGGCCCACCTCCAAAAAAACTTGGGAGAAAGGCATCGCTGATCAACAGAGACTCCATAATCGGCAAAAGGTGGACCAGAAAAAAAATCAATGTGATTCTTACACCACATAGCATGCAAGCACTGTGTGTGTGAAACATCTGAATACATGTTTTCAGGATGGTTGTTAAATCTGGGCACAAGCGGACCCCCTCCGAGCTGATCGGCGTGGAAGTGACGGTCCTGTCTCAGGAAACGGCTGGCTGGACGCAATGCCGACGAGCTGACACGAATTCCATTATAAGGGTGCACTCCAAGTGCCTGAATCCTCTGACTGGTAATCACAGCGGCGATGCCGCCCACCCCCACCACCAGCATCATCAAGGCCGATTGGCCCCACCCCCCCTGCCGCCCAGGAAACGAAACGGGGAATTCTGTGCAGGGCCCGGCAGGAAGAGGTCTGCCCAGATGGACTCCTTGGGTTCGCCCTTTGCTGGCAGTCAGGATTTCGACTTGGGGGCCGTAGGTGTGGTCTCGTTCATTCCAGGAGGGGGTGTTTAATAGTGGGGGTTTGTTTTTAAATCACAATTCAGAGGAGATCCATGCTGCCTGGATTTTTTTTGTTTTGAATTTTTTGTTGTTGTCGCTTAAGAAAAGGGGTATGGGTAGAGAGGGCAATGGTGGTGTCGATTTTTTTTTTATTTTCTGGGGGAAAGGTCATTCCAGAAAAAAGGGTTGGACCAAAAGAAATGGTTTTTTTCAAGGGAGAGAAAAAAAAAATGTTTCCTATTTTTCCCCAAAAGAACTGGAATGAGGTCAAGATTTGGTGGAACAATCCCCAGTTGATTTTTTATCCTGACCCGTTGTTTTTTTTTGGCTGGCTGGCAGATGTGGATGCTGAAACTCAGGAAAGCATCCATTCCATCCGAAAGCAGATGCTGGACTTGGAGGAGTTCATTCCGTGGAACGCCGTGACGAAGGCTTGGAAAAGCAGAAGGCCCGCTTGGAGGAGAAACGTGAGGGGGGCCGAGTCTGTCATGGAGCTGGCGGAGCGACTCAAAGACCTCTTGCTGTCGCTGGTTTGGGAAAAGAGCTGGAAAGTCGCACATGGGGGCAGGGCCTGGGAAAACGAAGTCGAAGAAATCGTGAAAGGTTAGGAAAAGCTTTTATTTACCACGGATCCTTTTTTTTTGGTCCGATTATAAGGCAGTAACTGAAAGAATGACATTTTGATCTTGTTTTCTTTTTGTAACCAAGCTGGAAAAAATAAAACACTAATTATTTGTGTTTTTTTTTTGAAAAACTTCAAAGGGGTAAATTTCAACCTGAAGTCCCCAGCATTATTATTAGCAACTGGGGATGGGAAAAAAAGAAAGGCAGGAGCACTGAGAGATCTGGGTGTGTGTTTGGGTGGCAAGTTTCCTGGCGGATGCATTTATCGGGGCAATTTACATTTCCAGGAAAAGAGGAGCAAAAGAAATTCGTGACGCTGTGGGAAACCATTTCTCGAGAAATCAGGCGGTGGATTCAAGAAAGGGACCACGCCCCGCAGCCCTTCTCCGTTCGAATGCCCCCTCACAAAACAGCAAGAATCGCACTGGCAGCCCTGGAACAGGCCGCACCCCACAAGAAACAGGCAATCGAACAGGTCAGTCTCATCACCCTCCTTTTTTCTTCTTGCTTTCTTTTTTCTTGAAATAGTTTTCTCCCCAGCCATATTTTTTGGGAGATTTTATGAAGGTTGTCTATTTCGTTTCCTCCCCTCAGGTCCCGCTGGAGGCGATCACCAATTTCGACGTGGAGGGGTTGCAGCATCTGAAAAACTTGCTTCTGGAAAACAAATCGAAACTGTGCGACATGCTGGACAGGATCGGCGATCCTTGTTTGGGCGATGCCGAAAAAGAGCACCTTTTAGCAGTATGCGAAAAGCACTTGCTGAGTTTCATGGGGCCCAGGGGTGCTGGGGAAACCTCGTTTCTGGGGGACAGAGTCACTCTGGACGATGGGGCCACCACAGACATCAGCGATTATGAAGACTGACGATGGGGCCACTCAAATTAGATTTTTCTTTCCTTTGGTTATATTACCGTAGAGGGGATGTATAAAATGAGGGTTGTTTCTGTTTTAGTTGAATTTTGCAGGGGTTTTAAGTAATGTGAAGCGATTGGTCCAAGGTGAAAGGCTCATCCACCCTATCAATATTCATCATGATTGTCTTTGGCCGCCATCTGCGAAACTTTGTCAGTTAGACAATGATCCAGGCAGAGCATATTCCTATTTCCAAACGCTGGGCACTGGTATAGAGTCTGGCTGTTTTGAAGACCCTGTCCAAATATGTCCAACAAGTTGAAAACAACGTCCTCGAGTCCGAAATTCCATTTAGAGAATCGGAAAAAAAACACGTTGTTTCGGGGTATGGGGTGCCAGCTGCAGCACTGGCAGGTAACAGGAGAGCAAAAGACCCAAAAGCTTTTTCAATGGAAACAAAGAAAACAAAGTGAGGTATCTTTCTCCCTGACTTTGTGAAGCCATAAAAAGGCACAGACACGGATTTCTGTTCGACACCAAAACCAAAACCAAAACCAAAACCAAAACCAAAACCAAAACCAAAACCGGTGTACACCGGCGCTACAAAACTGTGGAAGCTTTCCAGTCGAGAGGGGGGTGTTGTGGTGTTGGAAATATATTGTCTAGGATGTCTCCTTGTTGATCCTCTTATTGTGCGAGGAGTTCGGGGGTCAGGGCTATTGTTTTGGTTTCCCGCTGGGCTACCCAAACTCAGCACGAACCAGTATTAGATTACAAAACATGCACACCGCCGCCTCGCCGCGAAGGTTGTCCTTCCCCCCAACGTTCGGGAGCACCACTGGGCAGTCGAAGAACTGGTCCAAAAGGCAAGCTTGAGGACGTCTGTCTAGACAGATCTGTGGTGTTTTGTAATTATTGGTGTTGGATTCTGCAAGTGCAAAAACTTCTTAAGCTTCTTCTCATTGTGTTTTTTCGAAAGGCCGTGGTGTCAGGAATTCACAAAGAAGTTGAAAATCTCAACGTCCCATTGTCAATCGAAACACTTGGGGTCAGAGTGTTTGGGCCCAAAAATATATCAGTGCGGAAGTAAAGGAGCTGTGGCCTAGAATATAGGTTGCCTGGCAGTTTGCCAAAGGAAAGACTGGATTGGAAAGGGTACAAGAAGGAGTTACTCAACATATGAAAAATGAATAGGAAAGAGTCCTTCCAATAGGGGTGATAATTAATTAAATATTGGGGTAATTAGAAGGTAGTTTACACCTAAGAGGAAGTTAGCGAGAAGCTAATTTTCGCCTGTTCAGATAATGGAAGGGCATTGTAAAAGCAGGTACTTTTTTTGAACACTTTCGAAGGACAACAGGCTTTCTGATCCAGATTTCCTTCACAATGCAACCTATTTTGAGTGACAGGTACCACCACCAGCTATCAAAATGGGAACTAATATACATTGAAAATGTGTTTTTAACCCAATCAATGAATCAATGTTCTTAACCCAACTTTCACCCCTCCGAAAATCACGGGCTATATCGAGCTAGACCCTCCACAAAAGCCACGTGGGAACGTCGCAGATGCGTGGCTCCCAGAGTTCCAACATCTAAAGCAACAGGTCTCAGTCTCCACGCCCAAATGAACGCTTGGTGCTATCCTCCTGGATTTCGCTCCCATTTCTGAAGAGTCGCTCTGGAACCCGCAGCGAATTCTTCATTTGCGTCAATAACTTGCGCTGTGTCCATTTTTCCAGTGTCGTGCGTGATGGCAGTCTTGGTTTTTGCCCTGCTGTTGTTTATTGGCGGACAGTCGCCAACAGGGTGAACGTTTCATTGTTACGCAACAATCTGATGCATCATATGATTCAACAAGCCATGTGGAATGCATGTTCAAGCAAATAACAATAAACAGCACTGGACTCACCTTGGCTGACACGATTCGTGATTCTGCGGCCCGTGCGCCGCCGGCTCTAAATGTGTGTAAGGACTAAGTTGTCTGATATCTGGGAGGCACACTTTGTTCACTGTCAATATTCAGAGCAAGCGAATTCTAACCGAAATTGGTTTCGGGGGGTTTAATCCCTCCAAAATTACTCACCTTCAGGAGTTGGTAGCCTTAAAAAGGCCCATGCCCGACCCACACCCTCCGGCCTGGCAGCCACCCTCACCCTCCACGGGCCTACATCTTTGACCGTGGCCCGGCTCAGGCCACGGTCTGACGATTTGGGTGGCTGCCTTTGTTGGTGCCCCCAACTGGGGGCGGCTCACCCTGAACCACATCACATTCCCATCATTTCCTTTGTCCGAATACCATTCTGCATCCAACAAATGGATGGTTGTGCAGATGGCCATCGATGTTGAATTCCAAGTGGATACAGGCAATAAAGCACAGACTCAAATATCGCAATGATGCAATCTTCTGTGGTTTTCACCAGGCAGGACTTTTCCAGGTGGGTTGTACTTTGCTAGAAATACAGATATCCGAAAGAGGTATTTCCAATGTTCGCTTACATTGCCGCAAGGGGCCCCAGGAGCTCGCTCCCGGATCCCCAGGCTGAAGCTCCCAAATGCTCGCCATGAGGTCCGCTTCTGCTCTCCGAAGGTTCCTCTCCACGTCTTGGATCACTTCTGGATCCGCCCGTAAGAGTTTCTTGTGAGCCTGGCAGGAACAGGACACCACAGTTCACGTCTGGATGCATGCATGAGTGGGGAGGAGAAAGAATGCATCGCCAACTGAAACTCATTTCAAAGATTGACGCATACCAGAAGGTCTTCGAGCCTCTGTTTCTCCCCGAGCTCAACCTCTATGATGTCTTGGAGGCTCAGGACCGGGATTTCAGCCTGAATAGTGAAGAGCCACACGTGCCGAGCTTAGGTAAAAGACGTCAGCGGAAAATACCCATCTTGATCCCACTGGGTCTTTCACGACAGTGCATCGGATGGATAGGCGCTTTTTCGGCTTAATGTCGATGCCTTGAACGTAAAACCTTGCAGAGAAAATTACCTGGGGAGCCGGGAGCGGGGCTGCTGGAACCGCTTGAGCGGCTTGAACGGCTGGGACCGCTGGGACCGCTGGGACCGCTGGGACCGCTGGGACCGCTGGGACCGCTGGGACCGCTGGGACCGCTGGGACCGCTTGAACCGCCTGCTGGCGGCGGCGATGCCGGCGATTCGCCCAAAGGGCGCACCCTACGGCGATCGCCGAGGCAATGGCGGTTTTGACGAACATCTCCTGTGCTTTTTGGCTTCTCGCTGAAAGGAAAGAAGGAAATGTTTGTGCGCTGGTGGGTGAAACGAAATTGAAGGATGCCATATATCGTGTGGAATACCGCTGCCTAACCGTCATTCCCTGCACCTCCCAAAATCTTTGACCGACAGCTATGTGTTCTTAATCAGTTAAAATCTCAAGCGCTTGTAGATGGACCCAGCGCACAATCGGTTGTAACTGCAGTTGAAAAACGTTTCGTAGAGCGCGTTTTTGGGACAATACTGGTCCCTGAGATATTGCAGGCGATATCACGGACGCCTGAGGTTTACTGGGGCGACCGTTGCGCCATGGACACTTCTTCAACAACAGAGAAAACTCTTCTTGACGGGGCGCGATATCCTCGGCACACCGCCGCGGCAGCTGAACAAAATCTGTGATTTGTGGCGTCGCGTTTTGCGTTGCTTTTGTTATTTTCTTACTTTCGCTGAGCAGATACACACAAGGGATGCTGGCGTTTTGGTAGGGGAATGCGGGCACTTTGAATCGATTTCGATTTCACGACAACTTGTCCCTTGAAGTTGGGATCCTACTAGGAAAAAAATGTCAATAGTTGCCGCAACGCCTGCAACTTTTTTCTCCAACTTGTGTTGCCGCAATCCGGTTGGTCACTCGCAGCAACACGGCTGCAGCAACACGGCTGCAGCAACCTTGTTGCACCAACGTGTGGTAACCCGGTCCCAGGGGACAAGAACGAGATATTATCTCAGGGGCTCTGAGAATGCATCCTCCCCTGCGCGCATTCCTCCTTGGCGGCGGTGCTTCCGAAACTGCATCCTTTGCGGACTCCAAGTGGAGAAGGTTGTGGGAAAACCGGAGCATATCAAGATTATCTAGTGGTTGGACGCCGAGTACTACGTCGGGACGGAACAGTAAAACTTTTGCTGTTGAATGGTGTATTCCTCCGAAACCCCACTCCTCCCATCAAGTGCTCAAGTAATACACACGAACCTTGTTTCATGCCTTTCATTCTTGTGGGAGTTATTGGGGCCTTGATTAAGCCATGAGCATCTGATGCTTTAAAGAAAAATGCATTTCTAGAGCAACAACAACCACCATGCCGCCAGAGTCTTCAATTCCATGTCCCCCAGCTTCTCGACCAGCCCCCTAATCGAAAACCCTGCTGGGAAACTCCGACTCTCCATGTTTTTTTGCTCCGCACAAAAACGAATCAATTCAACTCGTCACGATATCGCTTGGGGCACTTTGGAATTGGAATTTGATTTTTACTGATCCTTGTAATAGGAGAATATTTCTCCTACACAATGTAATTGATGTTTGTTTGTTTGTTTGTTTGAATTGGTGCAAACTAAGAATTCGGTGATTGTTTGTTTGATTGAAGTGGTACTTGGATACGACCCGTCTCTGTCACATCCCCCTGTGTGCGTTACAAAATCGCCAAAGATTGTTTCGCGATGGACCAGGGACCGACAAGAATGGATCACCGCACGATTCTTGTCTTTGTTATTGCCCTTGGGCAACTTGCGGCGGGTGAGTGACGGGCAGGTGGTAGCACCATGGTCTAGATCCGCGACAATCAAAACCGAAGCTCCGGAGTGCTGCCTCGATTAACCTGTTTTTCCTGCGGAACCGTTGTTTGGGAAAAGGCCGAACGTTTTACCTTGGCTGCTGTTTTTTTTTCTTGGCGTGAATAGAGGCAGAATCTCAATCCCGACGGGGAATCGAAGACCAGATCGAACCTCCGCCGCCGCCACCGCCGCCACCCCCTCCAAAAAACGTGGACGACTACGGCTCGGTTGAATCCGGGGGAAAAGAGGAATTCGAATCTGCACCTAAATGGTTTGGCTACGTTTACTCTGAGGAGTACGACCTGGAGACTGGTTATGAGAATATATATGAAACGGCCGCTATGACGGTAGGTGTTCACCTCCCAGGTTCTGAATCGGAGCCATTGAACACATTAGCAGCAGGCACCATTGACCTCTTTGGGTGGCTCTTGGCACTCAAATTGGCTGGTGCTTCCATTGATCAGGCTCTTAATATGTCAATAATATATTAACAAAATATATACTAATATGTATGAACCCTATTTTTTTAATGTTTTTTATATTGTTGAGCGGATATTCACGAATTGGTTGCTGGAAATAAGTACATTTTGACCAGCTTGGGCAAGGGTTGCCACAGAACATTTCTGCATCAGTTTTCTGGTGCAAGCCCATTTTTTTAAAACTAATTGTTTTTGATTTATAGAAATGATTTCTGCGCTTGGATTTCAGGATTTTATGAATTATTACTATTAAAAAGAAATGATTTCTGTGGTTGGGTTTTAGGCGGGCATTGATGCTCCGAAAAATAGGTACTCCTACATGTGCAGTTTGCGGTACAATGCCGATCCAAGCTCGCATTTTTGTGGAGGAACCCTGATTGACAAAGACTGGATTCTCACTGCTGCGCACTGCATTGTGAATGAAAAAGGCCGTGTAACAACATCCTTTCTCATCTATTGTGGAGCAAGCGACCTCGGCACAACGGAATCGATGGTACGACCCCATCAGAAATTTCTGAATACATTGCTGATTGGAATTTGCTTCTGGGTGAAAAAACCTCCTCCTGTGACCCAATATATCAATCTAATAATATATTAATATGTTGAGTGTTATCATTCAATCATTTTAATGATTGCATTCTTAGGAGTAAGAGAAACTTCCCATTGTTTTGTTTTGTTCCAAATGTTTACTCAACGGTTTATTATTATTATTATTATTATATATATATAATCAGGCATATATGTAATAGTATGCCTAAGTATTAGATAATATAAAACCTATTTTATTATGAATAGGGTTAAAAAAATTCAGGGTGGTCTTTCAACCTACAATTTTTTTGGCTTTTTCTGTGGAAGCTTCCAGATCTCCACAAATTTTTATTTTTCCCCCTGAATTTTTTTTCAGGCCTATAGTTCATGCCATGTAATCTACCACGAGAAATACGACCCTGCCAATCATCAACGGGGATACGATATCGCTCTGGTGCAATTGAATATCGACAGCCATCTCAAACCATGCATTTTGGAAGAAGAAAACACATTGGAATCCCTGGACCAAAGCAAGGTCACAGTTAGGGCAATGGGATGGGGCCAAAACGAAGTGAATCAAACCTCCGATATCCTTCAGCAAATCGACCTCAATTTGCTGTCAGCTACTGAATGTGCCGAGAATTTTGCGAAAAGCCTCGAGGCTGATAGAAAATCTTTCGATGTGCTCCTCCAAAATGACAGAACCATCTGTGGGAATTGGGATGGGCGGGATGCATGTCAAGGTCAGTCAAGATGATGTTGTGACTGACTGTATCAAACTGCTTTGTGAGAATGCAAAGAAAAAAAACATCGAAATTACATCGTGGAGGGGAATTGCCACCCTCCTATTGACGGTGACCTTTCATAAATTTTTTTTCGTTCTTTTTTGTCTTTTTTCCAGCCTCATGGAGATTGATGGCCGTCTTTTGCTGTTGGTTGTAATTGTTGATGGATTGATTGATTGACAATGACCTGTACAGGAAGAAAAAACAGGCAAAAATAGTTGAAAGTTTCTTTTTGATGTTGATGATTTTTTTGCTGTGTCGAAGGCGATTCTGGCGGCCCCTTGATCATTCCATTTGGAGATGCGACTGGCGGGGGCAGATTCTCTGGCCGAGACGAAATTGACATCCCAATATTGGAAGCAGAATGGGATGGGGTGGAGGAAATTGGTCTTATACAACAGCCGTATGAGGAAGACTATATTGTTGCAATGGAGCCGGGATGGTATGGGGAGGGGGAGGCGGATTTAGATCTCTTGGAATGGGATGCCCCCGATGGGGAAGGCAATTGGGGAGGGAATTCTGCCACAGGGGTCGACCATGCAGATTGGGAGGAGGATGTTCTTATTGGAATCACAGCCACCGGGGTACCCTGTTGGGGCAGCACCAGAACACATCCATCCATCTTCACGAGAGTGCTGCCATTCAAGAAATGGATCGATGAGCGGGGAAAAGGGAACAGCATCATCAAATGGAATTCCAATTGTCTGAAGCCGCTGCCCCCTGGGTTGGCCAAACCAGGATCTTTTTTAGCAAGGAAAGATGCAATATGCGGTGCATTTTCGGACAATGATTCTGAAGGTATTTGAAAGGGAAAATTACCAAACAAACAAGCAATGAATTACATTGTGGAGGGGAAAAAAAAACAAATTCAAATGGATTTTTGAGCTATCTTTTCGAGATATCTTTTCATCGATGAGGTGCGTCCTGATCAATTTCAGCGTTGGAGGATGATTTTTGTTTTGCTGCTCTTGACATGAATTTTGTTTTTGATTATTTAGATTATGGAGGCTGCGTTCAGTTCGATGGCATTTATCTTGGAGGCAGCCCAGGGGGAATCGATGCTGAGGAGCAACATATTCTCAGAGCTCCGGAAGAATGTTGTGATCTTTGCAAAAAGATGACAGGTGCAAGATGACATTCCTTAGATTCCTGAAACTCATGAGATTCCTGAGATCCCTAAGATTCCAAAGATTGTGTTGCTCACCATGATAATAACAAGAGGGAGGGGGGTTCCATCATTGGGTATGACCTACTGCTCTAAAAACAAAAAGCAATCCCCAGAAAATACGAAAGCACTGTGGATGCACAATTTTCACCCAAAATTTGAATCTGTGTCAGTGTGTCAGTGTGCATAGAGGATGTATTTTCTTGTTCTGGAGGTGGATTTTTTTCTTCTGCGTGTTCAGGGTGCAAGGCATGGAGCTTCATCAAAATCGAATTGGAAAGTCATCCCAAGGGGTCGTGCGTTTTGAGATCCATCCTGGCACCGGCAAGCAGATGTTTGGTTTGCACCAGTGGAATTGTGAAAAAGGCGTCCCATGGTGCTGGTGTTTGTTTATTATGGAATTCACGTTTGTTTTTTTTATTTATTATTTTTGACTATTCACATAATCCCGTTAATTTTTTGAAAAACCTTTTTTCAAATGAGGCAGCTCTGTCACTATGCTTTTACTCCTCCTTCTCCCAAGAAAACCGACGAAATAGAAATGATACAAAAAAAAAGCGACAGAATAGAAATAGTACAAAAAAAGTACGATAAAAGATAAATAATACAAAAAAAGTACGAATTCGAAAATATCAAATGCCCCCTTTTGAAATGACTGTATTTTTTTATATGATGAACTTTGAGGTTCCAAAAATTAATTTCAAAAAAAGTACGTTGCTTTGCTGAAAACTTCTTCCGATCATAATAATAATGATTAAAAAAATACTCAACTGCAGCTAGATGTGATTTTTCTTTTTTCAGGAATTTTGCTGCACATTCTTGGAATGACTTTTGCGGGGAGGTCCCTCAAAATACTCAAAAACATCAAATCACTGGAAGACTGCTTGTGAAAAAGAGGAAGGTCAGCATCAAACAAAATTCTATGAGTCCAAAACAAAACCAGTTTTGATTTTTGTTTTTAAAGAAATTCACAGCGCACATAGTCATTTGTATGTTGCTGTAGTGCTGGACAGTCAAAAATCAAAGACTTGCAACAAAAGACTTCACTGCGAATGTGTGTGTGCACTTTCTTTTCTCTCTTTTTTCTTTTTTTTTGAAGGAGGGGGGGGGGGGGGATACATGTATACATGAGCAAAAACATATCTAGATATATATTTTCCAGGTTGTGATGCTGCGACATACCTTGCTGGATATTACGGAGCAAGCTGCCGTCTGACCACTGGGCTTGCAGTGGAGGGGGAACTCCAGATATGTCCAAAGTGCCATACAGTTATTAGTCTGATGACCAATCTGAGGGGTGGGTAAAATCGCACACCTGATTTTTAATGGGGTAAAACAAAAAGCCCCATTCTTTCACCACCTTCATTGCTTTGTCTGCAATTTCACCCATCTTTTTTCATTTTTCATTGCCTTCTTACACTCTGTTGCACATGCTCAAGGATAAAAGGGTTGAAACATACATCTATTTTTCCACTTATTTTTTTTTTTTGGGGGGGGGGGGTATATAACACGCTTGAGTGTGCGTTTGTGTGTTTTTTCAGTGAACCTCAATGCACAGTTATATTTCCAGAACTTTATATCTATATATATGTATATATTAGACATACGATCACATATTTTTATGCTGGCCTGAAAAAACACCCCCCTGGTGTGTGTATTTATTTTCTTTCATTTTGATAACCTTAGCCGTTGAATGCCCACTACAGAAATCAAGCCGCTGTTTGAGTTATCAAAAAATCTTATTTTGTTCATTTTTTAGTTAATTTGGATGTTTGTGTTTTTTTTCCGGATAGGTCCTTTGGGAAACAGCATTTTTGAGCTGTACAGCAGGGATCCCAAGAAATATCTCGCAGCCGCCACCAAAAAAGGTGATTGCTTTTGTATAATTATGTGCAGCCATGGCCAGCCTATACATAAAACCATGCATTGCCCTGCATGTTTTCATGGCTTGTGTGGTTACATATTACTCAAAAAACATTGAACATTACTAAAAACATAAAAAAAATATTTGGTAAGTTTTAGTGTTTTTAGTAATTTTAAGGTTATTTAGTAATTTTCAAAACATTACAATTACTAAACATTAAAAAATTACTAAATAACCACACAAGGGGGTGAATCAAGTTGGGAGATTTTGTCTTGTGTAGTTTTTGCTGTGCTGTGCTGTGCAGTGTTCAATTTTTATATTTTCAGAAAACACGAACCTTTTCAATTTTTTCCCTTGTCTTTTTTTTTAAACCTCTTTTTACCTTTTACCTTTTTTACCTTTTTTTAACCCTTGAACCCTTTCTTTTCTCTTTTGTGCGATTCATAATAAGCTCTCCTTCCAAATTTTCTTTTAAAAAAAGTTAAAAGACCTTTTTTTCATTTTTTTTTTTAACAAATTCGTAAAGTTGAAAAAAGAGAAGAAAAAGGTACAGGTTTGTGCTTTTAAGAAAGGCTTCTTTTTGAATTGTTTTTTGTTGTTTTTTTAACACAGGGAAATGCCAATACAGCACTGGGGTGAATTTCATTGGAGAAAAATGGACTTTTCTGAACAGGCGAAAACTCAATGAAGTTGATTATCCGGAAGACTGCTGCGACCTTTGTAGAAAAACAGAAGGTGTAAATTCAATAATAAAACATAATAATAAAAGTAATTTTGACACTTGCCGGAAATCGTTTTGGTTGTCTTTCTTTGCATGAAAAGTTCTTTTTCTTATAATAATAATTAATAAATAGATAAATAAAAAAGAAGAATATATCATGGTAGGTAGCCCGACCCCTTATTTTATTTTTATTTTGTTTTTATTTTCCTCAACTTCCATTGGTGAATGGAACAAACTGTGATCAACATAAAATGGGAAATTCCTCCTTTTTAGAGTGTTTTAATTAAATAATAAGACAATTCACGAAACTGACATTCCACCCGATTCTTATCGATCAAAGGTTGTAAGGGCTGGACTTTCATGGATGTGGCGAGCAAAGGTCAGAAAAAAGGAAGATGCTATTTGAGAACTGGAGTTTTCAAGGAAGTACCTTGCGCTGCATGCATCAGTGGAATTCTCGAAGGTTTTTTTCTTTTGCTGGCTTTTTGCTCAAATTATTGCAACCAACTCAAAACAGACTGCTGATTTTTTTTTTTGGCAAATAAATTCTGACACCACCATCAGAAGTCAAGACTTTCTTTATTCAACAATATTTTCTAGCGATGATGAGGATCACTTGTTTAATTTTTAATTTTTTTGTCTTCTGAGCAGGATGTCTTTGTTTTATTTGTCTTTGTTCTTTCTTGTTTTAACCTGAACTCTCTTTTTTATTATTCTTTTTTAGCATTTTTTTTCCATCTTTTTTTTTTTTGTTTGGACACCAATTTTTTGTCTTTGCCAGAATAACTCTTTTTTCTCATATTTCTTAAAACTTTTTTTTTTGGTTTGAACACCAAGTTTTTGCCTTTGCCAGAATATCGGCCCTCATGTTTGGAAGACCCTGCATGCATCTTGTTGGGGGGTGTCAGTTTTAAAGGGGGTGGAGATTTGCAAGACGTCAATCCTACTACCAACAGTGCGATGGAATGCTGCGAAATATGCAAGCTGAATCCCTGTGAGATGGAATCAATCGAGCCCACCATATTTGAATTAAGAATTAAAAAAAAAAAAAAAGAAAGTATTTTTCTTGCCCCTCCCGTTTTTCACAACTTGAAGGAAGATTTTTTCAGTGAGAAAAAACATGTTCAAAAAGACAATGGAGCCTATCTGTTCGTTATGATTGGGCCCACCTCATAATGAAAAATGCTGAAAGATGATGGGGGAAAAAATAAAAAATTACAAAAAAGTAAAATGTGGTGGGCAAAATTTTTGAAAACAAAAATAGAATAAAAAAATAAATTTTGACCTCCCAAAAGTTTGATTTTTGATTTTTTTTTTTTCTGGCGTTGCTTTCTGACAGCGTGCAAATCATGGACGAGGAGTGAGAAAAGCAGTAAATGCTTTTTAAACAGCAAAGCAATCCTGACCACCAGAATATGTGCCTCCTGCAACAGTGGAGTCATGATTGAAAGAGGTAAATTTTTGCTTTCGTTTATGTTGTGGAGAAGAGAAAGAAACCCCTATTCACTGTTGAATATTGTTGTCTATTTGGGCACGTGAAAAATCGAGGTGAACAAAATACTGCTCATTGAGATGGCACCTTCAGATGGAATATGGCTTGGGATGCATTTTGCATCCTAATTTTATGTGCCAAATTCAATAAACCCACTTGAAATACTTGGTATTTGTATTTGTATTTGTATTTGTATTTGTATTTTCTTTTTTTTTTTTTTGACAAAAACCTTTCCCTGCCTTGCAGTGACACGAGAGGAGATCGCCCCACTCCATCCGTTTGTGAAAAAAGACTGAAGCGGACTCACCATTTCTTTTTTTTCCCAGAGTATAAATTTTTTGTATTGAAAGTACTTTTTTACCCCATTTCAATTTTTTTTAATGTTGATATATTTTGATGTTCAATTTTTTATGTTGAGTTCGGTTGAGGTTTTTTCGTAACATTGTTTGAAAGCACCTGCGGCTCACCTACATACGCACGGACAAGTTTTCAGGAAACCTGTTTTTGCGTATGGGGTTACCGCTGGTGCTTCGTTGCACTCTTGTTGTAAAGTAGTCTTTTGATTCCAAAGTGACATTGCTGTTGCTCAGTTTTGTTCGTTCTGAGTGGAATCAAATCGCTTGTCATCGAAAGTAGGACTCACCAAAATCAACGATCGCAGCAACACCAATCGAATCGCTCTTTTCTTGCGCATCGGTCTGACAGTAACGAGAGGTTTGAAAGGGCGATCGCTGTCCATAAGCACTACTCCAACCGTGGTGAAAGGTCTGATGAAAGCGTTGATGCTGGATTAGCTCTGTGAATGTCCAATTGGACCGCACGCACAAGGGTGCTGGCATCGATAACATGGAGTTAGACCAGCCATTTGACCACGCGCATACGGAACAGCCCGAACGACTCGACCAGCGAGGGTGGGCGACACGGATAGGCTTTTCTCTTTTCGGACGGACAAAACGACTTACAGCTCTAACACAAATTACGGAACGCTTCTTTGATGATGTGACATCGAATTGAAAGAAAGTTCCCCCGTTCCACGAAACATAAAGGACGAAAAACGTTTTATTTCACATAGGATCCAAGGTAATTCTATAAAACATCTTTCAAACGACGAAGGGTTCATCCCCAAGTCGTGAGTCCGACGTCCGGGAGCTTAGTGCACCGGATTAGCGCCCACCTATGCTAGGGGGAGGTGTCGAACTCACGGTCTTGGACGAAACCCGAGTCCATCCAATCCTCGAGGGGGATCCACTCGAGCTCTTTTGGGCTCGGGAAACCTTCGGCGCGTTGCCGTCGAGGGGTTGGATGCTTTCTCTGGTGCGGTGGAGAGTTCTGAGAGTTTTCCCTTCGGGGTTCTCTCGTTAAACAAAAAGGCAATTCGTTGACGGAACGAATTTAGAGGTTCGAATCCTCTAATTGCCTTCTTTTTTTTCTTTTATCAAATATAATCCCTTTAATTTATATCTTAAATAATATCATTTAAACATAAGTGTATGAAATAAATGATAAATATAAAACTTAGATAATAAAAATAAATTAAAAAAAGAAAATGGAAGAAAGCAATGAAACGGCGTTGCGAAATGTGATCGTCTTTTATTCATGAATCACTTTATTTATTTTTATTTACACAATGTAAATGTTGTTTGTTTGTTTGTTTATTTATCGTGGTTAGTGGATGGTCACTAATCCAACAAATCCGAATTTCATTTTTTTATCGTGCTAGTGGAAACTCAATCGGAATGCTCAGAGATACCACCAGTGGTCCACCACCACCGTCCGACGGCGAGTCGCTTTGAAAGAAGGGTTGGCACTCAGCAAATTTTGCAAACGGTTCAGTGTGCTTATTGGGTCTCTTCGCCGTCCCCACCCTCTGCCATCGTTGATCCCAGATTTCTTTCGACCGCTTTCAAACTTGAAATTTCGTTTTAAAACGCGTGAAAATTGTGGGCGGACACGCTTACAAACACCACGCTAGCTGTTTGAACGCCTCCCAAAAACACCACCCTAGCTGTTTGGACGCCTCCCAAACTCGACGAGCCGTTGGTTAAAAGTTTGTGGCTTTTTTTCAAGTACTTAAAGAGAGTTTGACCTATTGTTCTACAAGTTTTCTTCCCTTTAGTATTTTATTGATAGCATCAGTGCTCACCCACATGCTGCATAAACAAGTTTTCGGGATTTTTTTTGTGTGTTTTGGGTTCCTCGTTCTTGTTCTCTTTTTTCCCTTTTTTAATACCAAATTTGAAATTGAGGAGTGAAAGTGTCGTTGGGAACTTCTGTGCTGACCAAATGTGCTGATGCCCCCCTAAAAAAAACTAGACTGAAGAAAAGGATCCTGAAAACTTAGAAATCGAAAAGCCATTATAAGTCCCCTGTTATAATGGCTCTTCGATTTCAAAATTTCAAGATCCTTCTTTTTCAAGTAAAAACAACCCTCTCCCTCCCCCTACCACCAACCAATGCCAGATGTCAGTCAATATGAAACCCACAGAATAATCAGACCCCGTTATCGTGGAAAACAGCAAATGTATATTCCTACATTTTTTCGGTGGCGATTTGCCAGCACGTTTCTTAAGAAATTATATTCCAACTTTTTCAACCTGACCATTCCACGGTCCACTGATTGAGCATAAAAAAGTCGAATTCCACACCATCAACGGTTTGTCTCACTCACAAGTTTAAAAAATCTCGCATTAAAAATTTGGCGCAGAATGAGTATTAGTTTACACGTGGCAGCAACAGTGAATGTGTTAATTTTTTGCCCTTATGTAACATTTTTTTACTGGGGATAGGGAAAATGGTGAGTTGTGGAAAACAACTTGATCGGAACAAGTCCAATACAGTAATTTTATTGCTAGTTATTTGAAAAATGCCTTCGCAAAATAGATTTTCGGCATTGTTTGATGTGAAGTGTTTTCATAGCTCATCTTAATGTTTAAAATGTGTTTTACAATTTGAGGTGAAATGCATTAGTGGGAAGAGGGTTATTAACAATTTATAATTGTTGCAATGAGAAACACCATCTTGATTGCGTTATTTTTTTTCCATAAAGGAAAGAAAGATTTCACACAGTTGCAAGGCACTGATGAATAAGACACCATACATATGCGATGAAATTTTCAGGCATTTTTCAATTAAATGCAAATACCATTTATCTACAAAAAACTCAATTAAACCCATTTCGTCCATTCAAAATTTGACACTTTTCCAGCATCATTTCCATAGTTTTAGAGAAAAAAACTTGTCAAATTGGTTGCTTAAGTAACTCGCACAGCGATAACCACCGCCCCAAAATACGAATCTGCAAAATAAACACAGAGGAGAATTAATGGATGCTGCAGCCATATTTGAAAACATAACAGAAACAAACGATTTTTACTCCGAAAGTTGTACTGATAATGTGACAAGCATATACCTCACTCAAGTTTTCTTCTCCAATCAACATATCTATCTAGCACAAAGACTACCATTATAATGTGTATCTCTTCAACCTCATATCAATGTGCCATTCCAAACTGTGCCCACCTTTAAAACAACTCTTTGCTGCCTGTATCCACACTTGACTCCAGCTCGTCAGGTGAGGTACCCTCATCAGAGTCCTCCACTGAATCAACCTCATCAGAGCTTCCCACTGAGTCAACCTCATCAGGGGAAGCCAGCATCTTTGGCTCTTGGGGAAGACCATCATTTCCAACTTGCACATTAGCAAAAACTTGCACCTCGCAGAGGGTGAGGTATTGAGTGCCTGGGAGGGTGATCCTTACAAATCTTCCCTTGAGTGGGCAATTCCACGACTTGGTCTCTCCACGTCCCTGAATACCCTTCTGCACGCACACTCTGTTCGCCCCTCCGTTCGGGTTGTCCCCCACTTGAACCTTGAACCAGTTCAATCGATCCCAGCAGCAGTCGCCCCTGTTGGTGATCACCACCTTGGTCACATGGAGTGACTTCAGCAGATCCACCTGCCACCAAGGTTTAGCCATGAATGTGGTATGAGTGCATGAACCAGCCCCGTAGACGCTGTTTCTGTTACCATCCACGGCCCTTGCTGGAACTCCTCCCCACCCAACAGACGATTGCTTGGTGGGCTTCTTGAATGACACCAACTGTTCGCGAACAGGAGCGGGTGGTGGTCCAGTAGATGCACCAGAAGCAAACACTTGCACCTCACAGAGGGTAAGGTATTCCGCACGTGGAATGCTGATTGTCACATATCTTCCACTCAACTTGCATGGCCACTCCTTCGTCTCACCCCTACCCTGTCTGCCACTGCTGACACATCGTGGGCTCCCCGCATATGCTGGAGTGTTACCCACAGATATGCTGAAATCCCTCAAGCGGTCCCAGCAACAATCCCCACGGTTGGTGATCTTCACCCTGGTCAGCTTGAATACTTTGCCCAAATCGACCTGCCACCAGACTGGTTTGGGTGCAAGCCCTGTGTGTGTGCATGATTTACCAGCCCACATGCTGTTCGCGTTTCCATCCACAGCCCGCTGTGCGATGCCTCCATAAGCGGTGGAGGATTGTCTCACAGTCTTTCTGAGGGAGACAAGGAAATCCTTGGGGGGTGGAACTGGTCCTGCCACATTCGCATACACCTCGACCTCGCAAAGAGTCAAGTAGTTGGTACCCTGGAGGCTGATGGTCACATATCGTCCCTTCAGGGGGCACTTCCAAGCCTTGCTCTCTCCCATACCCTGTGCACCATTGACGACGCAAGCGGGGTTGAGGCCATAGGGCTGCTTGTCACCCACAGAGATCTTGAAGTTCTTCAGACGATCCCAGCAGCAGTCTCCACGGTTAATGATGACCACCTTCACCACATTGAATGATTTGCCCAAATCGACCTCCCACCATGGTTTGGCGACAAAATTGGTGTGTGTGCATGAGTTTCCTGCCCAGATCACATTCTTGTTTCCATCAACAGCCCTGGAAGCCACTCCTCCAAAGGCAGTCGAGATTTGTCTGCATGGCTTGCCCTTCGACACCAGCTGAAGCTTGCCTGGAGTGGGTGGGAGTGGGGGTGGTTTAGTGCCCTTTGCCAATCCATACACCTGGACCTCGCACAATGTGAGGTAGTTCGTGGTATCGAGACTGACGGTGACGTATCTTCCCCTCAGTGTACACTTCCAGCTGCGAGTTTCTCCCTTGCCTTGTTTTCCACCAGTCACACAGGAGGGATTCCGTCCATAAGGCTGTTTATCTCCCACACTGATCCTCATCCCATTCAGGCGATCCCAGCAACAATCTCCTCGGTTGGTAATCACCACCTTGGTCAATTTGTAAGACCGCCCCAAGTCCACTTCCCACCATGGCTTCGCCATGAAGGAGGTGTGAGTGCAAGAACCAGCCCCATAGACGCTGTTTTTGCTCCCATCAACACCCCTGGCACACACACCACCAAACGCTACAGAGGACTGGCGGCAGTGCTTCTTGTTTGACAACAATGTCTCCACGAGTGGGCCGCCGGGTGGAGGAGGAGTCGGGGGCTGGACTTGTGTGCGCAATGCAAAGACCTGCACCTCGCAAAGCGTCAAGTAGTCTGTCTTCTCCAAACTGATGGTCACATATCGTCCCTTCATTTGACATTTCCAGTCCTTGGTCTCTCCTCGCGCTTGAGCACCATTCACAACACAGGCGGGATTCAGAGTGTAGGGTTGCTTGTTTCCAACACTGATCTTCATCTTCGACAGACGATCCCAGCAGCAGTCCGCACGATTCGTGATCTTGACCCTGGTGATTTGCAAGATCTTGCCCAAGTCAACCTGCCAGAATGGATGGCTCATCAAAGTGGTGTGGGTGCAGCTACCCCCGGTCCATTGGCTGTTGATTTTGCCATCGATTCCACGCTGTGCCACTCCACCGAATGCAGTGGAAGACTGGATCACATTCTTGCCAGGGGACACCAGCATGTCGGCGGGAGGAGGGGTGTTCACCAGGCCATAAACCTGAACCTCGCAGAGAGTCAAATAGTTGGTGGCGCGGAGGCTCACAGTGACATATCTTCCCGTCAAATCACATTTCCATGATTTTGCCTCTCCCCGGCCAGCTTGACCACCAGTCACACATGAGGGGTTCAAGGTGTAGGGTTGCTTGTCCCCAACAGAGATCTCCATAAATTTCAACCTGTCCCAGCAGCAGTCCCCTCTGTTGGTGACCACCACCTTGGTAACCTTAAAAGTCCTTCCCAAATCAACCTCCCACCAGGGGTTCTTCATCAAGGAAGTGTGAGTGCAGGAGTTCATACCCCACACACTGTTCTGATTGCCATCATTTCCCCTCTGTGCAACTCCTCCGAAGGCAGTGGTGGATTGCCTGACATTCTTCCCAAATGACACAATATCCTCACGGGTGCCACCGATAGCAGGATGTGGGACTGGCTGGGTTACTGGCGGAGATACAGCAACTGGTTCAGGTTCTGGTGATGGCAAGGCAACTGGTACAGGTTCTGGTGAAGGCACGGTAACTGGTACAGGTTCTGGTGAAGGCACGGTAACTGGTACATAGGTTGGTGAAGGCAGGGTAACTGGTACAGGTTCTGGTGATGGCACGGTAACTGGTGCGAGGGTTGGCGAAGCCTCAGACACTGGCTGGATGGGCCCGGTAGTGGTTTCATTCATGCCTGCTGCTCCTCCACCAGATCCACCAATGGAGCCAGGGCTCCCAGATCCACCAGGGTATGGCACAGGGACCTCCACGCTTCCAGATCCACCAATGGAGCCAGGGCTCCCAGATTCACCAGGGTATGGCACAGGGACTTCGACACCACCAGATCCACCAATGGAGCCAGGGCTCCCAGATCCACCAGGGTATGGCACAGGGACCTCCACGCTTCCAGATCCACCAATGGAGCCAGGGCTCCCAGATTCACCAGGGTATGGCACAGGGACTTCGACACCACCAGATCCACCAATGGAGCCAGGGCTCCCAGATCCACCAGGGTATGGCACAGGGACCTCCACGCTTCCAGATCCACCAATGGAGCCAGGGCTCCCAGATTCACCAGGGTATGGCACAGGGACTTCGACACCACCAGATCCACCAATGGACCCAGGGCTCCCAGATCCACCAGGGTATGGCACAGGGACCTCAACACTTCCAGATCCACCAATGGAGCTAGGGCTTCCAGATCCACCAGGGTATGGCACAGGGACTTCGACACCACCAGATCCACCAATGGAGCTAGGGCTCCCAGATCCACCAGGGTATGGCACAGGGACCTCCACGCTTCCAGATCCACCAATGGAGCCAGGGCTCCCAGATTCACCAGGGTATGGCACAGGGACCTCCACACTTCCAGATCCACCAATGGAGCCAGGGCTCCCAGATTCACCAGGGTATGGTACAGGGACTTCAACACCACCAGATCCACCAATCGAGCCAGGGCTTCCAGATCCACCAGGCACAGGCACCTTAATACTGCCGGATCCGCCAATGGAGGCAGGGCTTCCAGATCCACCAGGCACAGGCACCTCAATACTGCCGGATCCGCCAATGGAGGCAGGGCTTCCAGATCCACCAGGGTATGGCCTGGGGACCTGAACACCACCAGATCCGCCAATCGAGGCAGGGCTTCCAGATCCACCAGGCACAGGGACCTCGACACTACCAGATCCACCAATCGAGCCAGGGCTTCCAGATCCACCGGGCACAGGGACCTCGACGCTTCCAGATCCACCTATCGAGCCAGGGCTCCCAGACTCACCAGGGTGTGGCCTGGGGACCACACCACCAGATCCGCCAATGGGGCCAGGGCTTCCAGATCCGCCAGGGATTGGTTGAGGTGTAGATGTGAATGGGGGGGCTGCTGACCCTTCATCGGTAACAGATGCGAATACCTGGACCTCGCAGAGTGTGAGGTATCCAACACCACTCAGACTAATGGAAACATATCTCCCAGTAAGAGGACAATGCCACTCCCTCGCTTCGCCTTTTCCTTGTTTCCCATTGGTGACACACGTAGGATTTGAGGTGAACGGCTGCTTGTCGCCAACGTAAAGGTTGAAGCCTGTCAATCGCTTCCAGCAACAATCTCCTCGGTTGATAATGACGATTCTCGTGATTTCGAAGGATTTGCCCAAATCCACCTGCCACCAGGGACTCTTCGTGCTCTTGGTGTGCGTGCACGATCTGGAGCCGAAATTAGTGTTCACGTTTCCGTCCACCGCCTTCCCAGCATCACCGCCGAAAGCAGTAGAAGACTGCTTGGCTGGCTTGTGAAGAGAAACCAACGCCTCCTGCCGGGGTTTGCACTGACCGGGTTCGAAGTGATCTCCGCTGCAACAACCCATAGTCGTCTTGTGGAAACCAGAGAACCTCTTCGAGCGCTTGAAACCGCCATCCCTGTTCTTCTTCAGGCATCCTCCGTTTCCTTTGCCCCATCGGCCCCACGACATACCATCGCACTCACGGTTGGTCCAGCATTCTTGTTTCGCTGCTTCGAAGGACGGCCACTGTCCACACCTCAAGTTACCGGAAGCACCGCCTCTGGCTCGAAGGAATCCTCCAGTTGTTTTGAAGAAGTCGCACCTTACCTCGGGCGCAGCTGCACAAAAAACACCACGTGACAGGTTACACCCGTGAAGCTGCAAACGTTTTTACACCCATTGCTCCAAATGTTGGCCGTTTCCTGATTTATACCTGAGGTGTAGCACACAAGAAGGAGGCCGAGCGCAACGCCCAATGCAACGCTAACTACTCGAGTGCCCATCGGTGCAACGAAGGCTGCCAGCATTGGCGCGCCTAGGAGTTTACGACTGCTGTTTTACAGGGCGGGAGACGGACGATCTGGCATCTTACCTGGCAGTCCACCATCTCAAATGCATCAGTACATAGCAGCGGGGGCGTGCCCCTCGATTACTCCTTGTGTTAGTCAGTGGAACATGAGCATTCCAGGTTGTGTGAGCCCCGCAAGAAGATGACACACATTGCATTTTGATTCTTGCTTCAGGAGCAACTGGAACTGGGCCGCCGCGCTTCGTGACTACGGCGCGTCGCCGCAGACGGGAAAATCCTCATGTCCATGACTGCCTTCCTCACGAAAGGAAGCTAGATGCTTGCATGCAGGATACAAGCATTTCCGAGCTTTACTCACAAAGTCACAAGGCTGGCCGTGCGTCTAGTAATTGTCTCCTTGTCCGCGAGAAGCTGGGCATGCGTGGAGGCAGAGACAGGAATTCACCGTGAATCGTTTGTCGATTGCCCTGAAAAACATTGCGTGTTTCACGCATGGAAAAGATTGCGGATGTAGAATATGAACGGAGGAAATAATTGAGCACAGAATTGCACATGACTGGTAAAGAGAAGTGCTTGGAGAAAATGGGCTTTGCATAAACTTGCTAAGGGCGAAAGCCGCAATCTGTTTTTCGTTCACAACAGAAATAATCAAGTACTAGCTGACTCTCAGGGTATCCCCTCCAGCAATCTTCCTCTCCTGAAACTCAACAGTAACCACCCCCACTATCCACAGTATGGTTTATTCAGGGCCACACCACGTTAGAATTTGCTGCCCGCCAACAGTATTCACTTTGAAGTGGTCCTAGGCATATTATAATCAACCCAACCCAACCCAACCCAACATCGTTATTGTAACAAAAAAATCCCAAAAAAACCGTCTCACAACAAAAAACAAAGAAACGTTCGCCTGTCAACCTTTTTCCTCCTCCACTGCTACGACCCATACGCAATGTTGCTTTTACTCATACCTCGTACACCTATAATCACCATCACCTCACTAGATATCCATCCATTACTGTCAGACTATCATCTGATAGTTGTCTGACCACAACTGACTCACTATCATCTCTTGTCCTTAAGACCTTCTGCCGCCTGTGAATAGTGTTCATCCATGACTGACTTCCCCTGTACAGGTCCAATAACGTCGAAAAAAAAATCGCCAACACCAGAATTTCTATGAACCTTGTGCGAGTTAGCAGCAGCCGGAAAGGTTAATAAGGTAATGACCAATCTGTACTCATACAGGGTTCCCAATCCATTAATCAATAATTACAGCCCACAGCAAAAGAGAGTCATCACCCTCCATGATGTTTTGAACTGGCGAATCTCTTTCTCATTTCTCAGCCGCACGCGAAAAAGCCTTTTTTGGGAAGGATTTGCTTTCTCCACTGTTTCACCAGGCGTCTTCTCGCGCGTCGAAAATCTTCTTTGGTCTAGGACCTACTTTAAAAGCTATCTTACATCTATTCGAAAAGGGACCCGTTTTCGACCTGGAAAAACGTCAACTTTCTTTTTCCTTCTAATTTTATACCCCAAACGCTTTGTACTCGTCTTTAGCAATGTAAGCTTTTGGCAACCCTGGTCTGGGTACATACTGGGGCCATTCGGTAGAGAAATAGGTAGAGCCCATTTCATACCAAGCAGTACCCACAAAGAATACTTTTAAAAAATTCAAGAAAGCACACACAACTCCCTCCATCGATACACATCGTGCCGATTTCAGAAACTGATCAGTTTTCATGAAGCTAACAATCTCGCCACCAGAAAGTTGTCCAGCATTTTCCTGACTTGATTCATGGTTCATGACGGAGTCTGGTACGTACAGGAGTATACAGTTTTTGCAGTACAGTGTGAAAACCTTTATCAAGGAAAACCATCGTTTTCGTCATTGCATACCAGCAACGTTATTGATTGCTTGATTGATTGATTAAGCACCATTCAGGACTTTATGACCACACCCAGAACCCAAACTGAGTGTTTGAAAAGTTTAGTTCTATCATCCTCTTGAATGTGTAACAAACGAATCTTCAGTGGCTGAAAAAAAACCCACCAGAGCAGCACGATTGCCCAGGAAAAAATGGACATATAAGTTCCACCACAGGGAAAACACCGAACCGATCAAATTCCCCCTTTCGCCAAATTATGAAAGTTATTTAAAAAATGTAGCTCTTAAATTACCGTAGACAGAGTGGTTTTTGCGTGTTTATTTTCTACGTGGACTAATTTTTGCGATTGAATCATGTCGCAAAATTCAGGCCTTGGCAAAAATAAAAAGCAACTCACAAAAAAGTGCCTTTTCAATAACAGATCAGTAGCTGTTGTCGACACAAGAGAAAAACACCCGAAAGCAAGGTTACAGACACCAATGTACACTGGTAGATACGAACACCAAAGCCATTCAATCAGTGTTCATAGCCCGTTCCTGAAATCAATCCCAGTCAGCCAACATGCGAGGCAATTGCGCGAAAACTACCCGTTCCATGAAAACCAGTCGCATTCACTCAAACAGTGGAGACAAGAAGGTCTTCACCCCCTCCCACAAGAGCTGCCACCCTTCGAACTCGCCAAAACTGTGGATCCACGTCAGTCCAATTTCATAACGCCAGAAAAGTAACCTCTTTGTTTGCGTTGGCTCATTGTTTGCGGCGCCTTAATTCTTGCGATTCTTTCCGATCGCAAAAATTAGTCCAACGCAAAAATTAGCCTATCTACGGTATGCAGCTGGGTCCCCTGATGCTGACAATCGTTTCCCCAGCCGTCTTGGCACCTGATCCACAATTTTTGCAGCCCTGGTTAACATATTGGTACACAGAAACTAGCTCTGCCAAAGAATAGGATAGGTCCGGTGCGTTCGGGCTTAGTTGTCCAAACGCATCGTAATGCATCAATACCGTATCGTGTGGCAATCGAAGTGAACGGAGCTTACCAAAAGAATACCAAATCGCTCCCAGAACGTACCCACGCATTACTGTGCAGCAACATGGTTTGTATTTGGGCAGTCATAGTATTTGGGTCAACATTGGGCACTACGGAAAGTATACACACGGCATGCCAAGCATACTTCGCCGACCACAGGCAAGTGGTGGATATGAGGCAGTCACTCAAATGAATCGGACAAAAGTGCCATTCCCAGGAGGCCTCTCCAGCGATCGAAAACGTAATTTTCATAGGTGGGAGTCGCCCAACGAATGTTATGTGAGCTTTGGCTTACATTGGTGTACCCACGATATTGCTCAGGCTGCACTTGTGGCATTTGCTAGCCGGAAAAACAAAATACCACAAACACTAGCCGGGAGATAAGTATTAAAAACAGAAATAGATTCCGGTAACACCATCCTTCTGTTGGAGCAACATAACCTAGCTCAAGTTCCAGGGTCCAGAATCTGAGTCGCCCAATGAATAATTCCAAACAGAAAGAGAAAGCCATGTCGACATGGGTGGACGTCCACCCACCCTACTCACTGTATTGCTGCTGTCTGACCCACCTACCCCTGATTCCTCTTTTCCACCTATCCACTGTGAACGAAAACGAAATCAGAGCTCCTATTTCAGTCAGATCATAATTTGAGTAAGACATCTCTGGTAAGTCTGTGAGATAGTAAGAATTAAATGATGAGATCGGGGAAAGCTCGTGTGAGAAGGAATTGACGAGCGATGTAGCATAAGGGTGATGAGATCCAAAATGCTTTTCTAAGATGTGTTTGTTCTGGAACGATCAAGACCCACGATATTTCAAAAAAAGAGAGACCACTCAAATAACGCCCTATCACAAACCCAACAGGTTGTCTCAACAGGTTGTATGAAATGGACAGTAGTGGAGTATCAGAGTCTTAGAGTGAAGGAAGGGTTGTAAACCAGTTTTGTGGACCTATAACCTGTTCTTTCAAGCTCCCTGAAAGAACGGCTATAGGAGTTCGTCAATTATTCTTTTCCAAGATCGTCAGTCGATTGTATGAGCCAATAGCAAACCAAAAATACCACAAGACATGCCAGGGTCAATAAATGTCCCGCAATGTTAGTTGCGTTATGCAATTATGGTTCGGAGTGAATACTGTTTCATCTCCTCTTGTCTGCTGTTGCTGATAGATGCTTTATACACAGGTCCGTATTCATTTCCACAGTCAAGCAGTCGAATTCCAGGCGGTATCTTCGCATGCAATCGTCATGTTTCTTTGTTTTTTTGATGTTGCTGGAAAGAGTAGGTGTTGTGTGGTTGACTTCTCTTTAAAGGAAACGCCCGCTCGAACGCCACCCAGTCATATCAGGATTACCCCCCAACCCAAAACGACTCTGCCTTGAATGTATTAGTGTATCAATGAGTCACACGATAATGGCAGATTCATACACCCAGTGGATGGAGAGCTCTGCCTTCTAACGATGGTTAGCGGTCGAAAAAGCCATCCATCGAGGGGGGGAACTGCTGCGCTAAGAATCGCAATGCAAGGCGGGACATCTTTGATTGGAAACGTGTGTGTATGAATCCCAGGCGCGGCAGTATCATCGGGCGCCCTCACGTGCAGGACTGCTTACTCATAACACTAAGATCCAAGCTCATGCCAGACCCCAAAGGCGGGTGCGCATTCGAGATGTATGTGAATATGTTGCAGCTGGGAGTCACAGGGTGCATGACAGGTCAGATGACAGGTCCTCACCACACGTCCATGTAAAACTTTGGGAGTAACTGGCTTCGACTACGCGCGTGACCGCTGGCACGAGGTCCAACATGCGTGGTTCTCACCAAGCGTCTATTGCGCTTGCCATAGCTCTCTTCACGCTCGCCACGTCAGGTACGAACCCGCAGGCCCAGCGCGAGATCAGCTAGTTGTGACGCCCTGTATGATATAACTTGAAGTTAGGAAACACAGCGTGAGCAGCTTCTTGTTTTACAGATGCATACGAGGTGAGGTGCGAGTTCTTCAAGATCGGGAATGGATATTTCGAGGCTGACGACGGGGAAGCCGGAAATATAAAGTGCGGTCAGTGGCCGTCCCTCCAGGAAGCAAAGAGGGAGTGCTTGCTCAACCGCGAGTGCGATGGATTTTCATTTGGCAAATGGGGAGACGGTTTCGGTGGATGTTTGAAGAAGGATAGAGCTGGCGGTTTCAAGGCGTCCAGAACACTTGATGGATACCACAAAACGACGATGGGCTGTTGTAGCGGAGATAAATACAAGCCCGGGAAATGCTCCGGTGGAGAAGGAAAACTGGTTTCAGAAGGAAAACCGGTCAGACAGTCGTCTACTTCGTTCGGCGGAGTGCCTGAGAGGGCCGTCGACGGTAGTACCAACGTCAATTACGGCGCCAGATCCTGTTCACACACGAGAAAGGAGACGAACCCATGGTGGGAAGTGGATTTGGGCATGTCGTACACATTAACAAAGATTGTGATCACTAACCGCGGGGACTGCTGCTGGAACCGTTTGAACGGATTCACCATCTCTGTTGGAGACAGACGGCCCTACAATCTCAATCCTGCCTGTGTCCGAAATGGCAAGCAAGGCAGAGGAGAAACAAGGCCCTGGGAGTGTTCCTTGAGGGGGAGATATGTGACTATAAGTTTGCCAGGAAGAAAGCAATACCTCACACTCTGTGAAGTGCGTGTCTTCGCAACCGGTGCAGGAATTCCCACTCCTGCTGCCCCCACAGTAGAACCTCCAGCAATTGGGCCTCCCATGACATTGGCGCCACCATCAGTCCTTCCTGGAACAGGCCTTCCTGGCCCTGGAACCCCAACAGGATCTCCGGGAGCTGGCTTCTCCCCCACAATGGGACCATCCCCTGGAGTCCCTGGCCCTGTGACGCCAGGTTCTGGCGGGTCCTCAGCTTCTCCAGGAGGTGGCATGTCCCCCACCATGGGACCATATCCCGAAGTTCCTAGCCCTGTGACACCAGGTTCTGGCGGGTCCTCAGCTTCTCCAGGAGGTGGAATGTCCCCCACCATGGGACCATATCCCGAAGTTCCTAGCCCTGTGACACCAGGTTCTGGCGGGTCCTCAGCTTCTCCAGGAGGTGGCATGTCCCCCACCATGGGACCATCCCCTGGGCCCCCTGCTGTGCCTGTAAATGAAACAAGCACACCTGAGTCTGTGTCGCATTCTCCAGGGCTACCCATTGTTCCTAGCCCAGAAGCCGGTTGGCCTGCCACACTGGGGCCATCCCCGGGAGCCCCTGCCGCATCAGCAAATGGGACGGGCTCGCCTGAGTCTGTGTCGCATTCTCCAGGGCTACCCATTGTTCCTAGCCCAGAAGCCGGTTGGCCTGCCACACTGGGGCCTTCCCCCGGAGCCCCTGCCGCATCAGCAAATGGGACTAGCACACCTGAAACGACGGTCCCCTCCCCTGGGTCACCCGGATCTGTTACCCCTGAAATTGGAAGCCCAGGAATTGGAGGAGGAGGTACGGGGACACCCGAGTGGCCAGGAACGAGTCCATCCGGCACTGCATCCACTGGAAGCCCCGGCTCAATGACCCCTGAAGCTGGAAGCCCAGGAATCGGAGGAGGAGGTACGGGGACACCCGAGTGGCCAGGAACGAGTCCATCCGGCACTGCATCCACTGGAAGCCCCGGCTCAATGACCCCTGAAGCTGGAAGCCCAGGAATCGGAGGAGGAGGTACGGGGACACCCGAGTGGCCAGGAACGAGTCCATCCGGCACTACATCCACCGGAAGCCCCGGCTCAATGACCCCTGAAGCTGGAAGCCCAGGAATTGGAGGAGGAGGTACGGGGACACCCGAATGGCCAGGCACCAGTCCATCCGGCACTGCATCCACCGGAAGCCCCGGCTCAACGACCCCTGAAGCTGGAAGCCCAGGAATTGGAGGAGGAGGTACGGGGACACCCGAATGGCCAGGCACCAGTCCATCCGGCACTGCATCCACCGGAAGCCCCGGCTCAATGACCCCTGAAGCTGGAAGCCCAGGAATCGGAGGAGGAGGTACGGGGACACCCGAGTGGCCAGGAACGAGTCCATCCGGCACTACATCCACCGGAAGCCCCGGCTCAATGACCCCTGAAGCTGGAAGCCCAGGAATTGGAGGAGGAGGTACGGGGACACCCGAATGGCCAGGCACCAGTCCATCCGGCACTGCATCCACCGGAAGCCCCGGCTCAATGACCCCTGAAGCTGGAAGCCCAGGAATTGGAGGAGGAGGTACGGGGACACCCGAATGGCCAGGCACCAGTCCATCCGGCACTGCATCCACCGGAAGCCCCGGCTCAATGACCCCTGAAGCTGGAAGCCCAGGAATTGGAGGAGGAGGTACGGGGACACCCGAGTGGCCAGGCACCAGTCCATCCGGCACTACATCCACCGGAAGCCCCGGCTCAACGACCCCTGAAGCTGGAAGCCCAGGAATTGGAGGAGGAGGTACGGGGACACCCGAATGGCCAGGCACCAGTCCATCCGGCACTGCATCCACCGGAAGCCCCGGCTCAACGACCCCTGAAGCTGGAAGCCCAGGAATTGGAGGAGGAGGTACGGGGACACCCGAATGGCCAGGCACCAGTCCATCCGGCACTGCATCCACCGGAAGCCCCGGCTCAACGACCCCTGAAGCTGGAAGCCCAGGAATTGGAGGAGGAGGTACGGGGACACCCGAATGGCCAGGCACCAGTCCATCCGGCACTGCATCCACCGGAAGCCCCGGCTCAATGACCCCTGAAGCTGGAAGCCCAGGAATTGGAGGAGGAGGTACGGGGACACCCGAATGGCCAGGCACCAGTCCATCCGGCACTGCATCCACCGGAAGCCCCGGCTCAATGACCCCTGAAGCTGGAAGCCCAGGAATTGGAGGAGGAGGTACGGGGACACCCGAATGGCCAGGCACCAGTCCATCCGGCACTGCATCCACCGGAAGCCCCGGCTCAATGACCCCTGAAGCTGGAAGCCCAGGAATTGGAGGAGGAGGTACGGGGACACCCGAATGGCCAGGCACCAGTCCATCCGGCACTGCATCCACCGGAAGCCCCGGCTCAATGACCCCTGAAGCTGGAAGCCCAGGAATTGGAGGAGGAGGTACGGGGACACCCGAATGGCCAGGCACCAGTCCATCCGGCACTGCATCCACCGGAAGCCCCGGCTCAATGACCCCTGAAGCTGGAAGCCCAGGAATCGGAGGCTCAGGCACTGGGACAAGTGGAGGTGTCACTCCACCTGGCCCTGCATCGACAGGAGGGTCTGGCTCTGGTGGTCCAGGAGGTGCAAGTCCAGCGGCAGAGATTGGTAGTCCAGGAAGTGGAGGTTCTGGTGACGGCACTGTTGGAGGTACATCTGGAATTCTATTTGAACTACAACACTATGAAAGCTGGAATCTACCCATAAATTTCCTGGTTGCAACGTTTTTCCTGGAATGGGATATATCTTGGACTGCATTTGTTTAGATTCTATCAGGGAGTTTTGGTGTACCTTTTCTTGGGGAGCAATGTGGGCTACAATGTCTTGCATTCGCACATATGAGCCTCATCTCGGACTTGTTATGGCAAACATTCAGATTGAGATTGATGATGTGTTACTCCAGCAGGTCCTTCATCGACAGGAGGCCCCGATATCCCTGGAGGTGGGAGCCCCACATCTGGACCCGTCACCCCTGTGTGGCCTGATGCTCCTCCGTCCCCGATCCCATCAACTACAGGCCCTCAATGGCCGGGTGCTCCCTCAACAGGAACCCCCGGTTCAGTGACGCCTGGAGGCGGAACCCCAGGAATTGGAGGTTCAGGCACTGGAACACCCGAGTGGCCAGGCACCACTCCATCCGGAAGTGCATCTCCCACAACCCCCGGATCAGTGACCCCCGGATCAGTGACCCCCGGAACTGAAAGTCCAATCGGTGGCTCTGGCCCTGGGACAATAGGAGGAGCAGGTTCAACGACCACAACCCCCGGTTCAGTGACTCCCGGAGGCGGAAGCCCAGGAACCGGAGGCTCTGGAACAGGCCCTGGACCCATCACCCCTGTGTGGCCTGATGCTCCTCCGTCCCCAATCCCATCCACTACGGGCCCTCAATGGCCAGGTGCTCCCTCAACAGGGACCCCCGGTTCAGTGACGCCTGGAGGCGGAAGCCCAGGAATTGGAGGTTCAGGCACTGGAACACCCGAGTGGCCAGGCACTACTCCATCCGGAGGTGCATCTCCCACAACCCCCGGATCAGTGACCCCCGGAACTGAAAGTCCAATTGGAGGCTCTGGCCCTGGGACAATAGGAGGAGCAGGTTCAACGACCACAACCCCCGGTTCAGTGACTCCCGGAGGCGGAAGCCCAGGAACCGGAGGCTCTGGAACAGGCCCTGGACCCATCACCCCTGTATGGCCTGATGCTCCTCCGTCCCCGATCCCATCCACTACGGGCCCTCAATGGCCGGGTGCTCCCTCAACAGGGACCCCCGGTTCAGTGACGCCTGGAGGCGGAAGCCCAGGAATTGGAGGAGGAGGGTCTGGCTCTGATGGCCCAGGAGGCGCAAGTCCAGCGACAGAGATTGGTAGCCCGGGAAGTGGAGGTTCAGGTATTGGCACTGTTGAAGGTACACCTGAAATTCTATTTAAGCTACAATATTATAAAAGTTGGAATAATATAACTTACATTTATAAAATCCCCAAAATTCAAGATCCCCTGGTTGTTGCAACGTTTTTCAGTGTTTCTGGGATAAAATGTAACTTGGACTGCATTTGTTTAGATTTTGTCAGGGAGTTTTGATGTACCTTTTCTTGGGGAGCAATGTGGGCGACAATCTATTGCATTCGCACATACCGTATTTTCTCTAATAGTGTCGCACTCTCCAAAAGTGACGCAGGGTGCGGGAAAGGTCGAAAACATACCATCTCTAATAAGCACCATTTTTAATAGTGACCTTCTCTCCAAATATGTCCCCCCCCTGGAGATACATTGAAGAAACATTGACTTCTGGGTTACTATTAAAGAGAATAAGGTATGAGCCTCATCTTGGACTTGATCTAACCAACATTCAGATTGAGATTGATAATGTGTCACTCCAACAGGTCCTTCATCAACAGAAGGCCCCGATATCCCTGAAGGTGGGAGCCCCACGTCTGGACCCGTCACCCCTGTGTGGCCTGATGCTCCTCCCTCACCAATTCCATCCACTACGGGCCCTGAATGGCCTGGTGCTCCCTCAACAGGAACCCCCGGTTCAGTGACGCCTGGAGGTGGAAGCCCAGGAATTGGAGGAGGAGGTACGGGGACACCCGAATGGCCAGGCACTAGTCCATCCGGCACTACATCCACCGGAAGCCCCGGAACGGTGACCCCTGGAACTGAAAGCCCAATCGGAGGCTCTGGCCCTGGAACGATAGGAGGAGCAGGGTCAACAACCACCACCACCCCCGGATCAGTGACCCCTGGAGGTGGAAGCCCAGGAATCGGAGGAGGAGGTACGGGGACACCCGAATGGCCAGGCACCACTCCATCCGGGACTGCATCCACCGGAAGCCCTGGAACGGTGACCCCCGGAACCGAAAGTCCAATCGGAGGCTCTGGCCCTCAGACGATTGGAGGAGCAGGTTCAACAACCACCACCACCCCCGGATCAGTGACCCCTGGAGGTGGGAGCCCAGGCATTGGAGGAGGAGGTACGGGGACACCCGAATGGCCAGGCACCACTCCATCCGGGACTGCATCCACCGGAGGCCCCGGAACGGTGACCCCCGGAACCGAAAGTCCAATCGGAGGCTCTGGCCCTCAGACGATTGGAGGAGCAGGTTCAACAACCACCACCACCCCCGGTTCAGTGACTCCCGAAGGCGGAAGCCCAGGAACCGGAGGCTCCGGAACAGGCCCTGGACCCGTCACCCCTGTGTGGCCTGATGCTCCTCCCTCACCAATTCCATCCACTACGGGCCCTGAATGGCCTGGTGCTCCCTCAACAGGAACCCCCGGATCAGTGACCCCTGGAGGTGGAAGCCCAGGAATTGGAGGAGGAGGTACGGGGACACCTGAATGGCCAGGCACCACTCCATCCGGAACTGCGTCCACCGGAAGCCCTGGAACGGTGACCCCCGGAACCGAAAGTCCAATCGGAGGCTCTGGCCCTGAAACGATTGGAGGAGCAGGTTCAACAACCACCACCACCCCCGGATCAGTGACCCCTGGAGGTGGGAGCCCAGGAATTGGAGGAGGAGGTACGGAGACACCCGAATGGCCAGGCACTAGTCCATCCGGCACTACATCCACCGGAAGCCCTGGATCACTGACCCCTGGAGCTGGAAGTTCAATTGGAGGCTCTGGCCCTGGAACGATAGGAGGAGCAGGGTCAACAACCACCACCACCCCCGGATCAGTGACCCCTGGAGGTGGAAGCCCAGGCATTGGAGGAGGAGGTACGGGGACACCCGAATGGCCAGGCACTAGTCCATCCGGCACTACATCCACCGGAAGCCCCGGAACGGTGACCCCTGGAACTGAAAGCCCAATCGGAGGCTCTGGCCCTGGGACGATAGGAGGAGCAGGTTCAACAACCACCACCACCCCCGGATCAGTGACCCCTGGAGGAGGAAGCCCAGGCATTGGAGGAGGAGGTACGGGGACACCCGAATGGCCAGGCACTAGTCCATCCGGCACTACATCCACCGGAAGCCCCGGAACGGTGACCCCTGGAACTGAAAGCCCAATCGGAGGCTCTGGCCCTGGAACGATAGGAGGAGCAGGGTCAACAACCACCACCACCCCCGGATCAGTGACCCCTGGAGGTGGAAGCCCAGGCATTGGAGGAGGAGGTACGGGGACACCCGAATGGCCAGGCACTAGTCCATCCGGCACTACATCCACCGGAAGCCCTGGAACGGTGACCCCTGGAACTGAAAGCCCAATCGGAGGCTCTGGCCCTGGGACGATAGGAGGAGCAGGTTCAACGACCACCACCACCCCCGGATCAGTGACCCCTGGAGGTGGGAGCCCAGGCATTGGAGGAGGAGGTACGGGGACACCTGAATGGCCAGGCACCACTCCATCCGGAACTACATCCACCGGAAGCCCTGGATCGCTGACCCCTGGAGCTGGAAGTTCAATCGGAGGCTCTGGCCCTGGAACGATAGGAGGAGCAGGTTCAACAACCACCACCACCCCCGGATCAGTGACCCCTGGAGGAGGAAGCCCAGGCATTGGAGGAGGAGGTACGGGGACACCCGAATGGCCAGGCACCACTCCATCCGGGACTGCATCCACCGGAAGCCCCGGAACAATGACCCCTGGAACTGAAAGCCCAATCGGAGGCTCTGGCCCTGGAACGATAGGAGGAGCAGGGTCAACAACCACCACCACCCCCGGATCAGTGACGCCTGGAGGAGGAAGCCCAGGCATTGGAGGAGGAGGTACGGGGACACCCGAATGGCCAGGCACCACTCCATCCGGGACTGCATCCACCGGAAGCCCTGGAACGGTGACCCCCGGAACTGAAAGCCCAATCGGAGGCTCTGGCCCTGGAACGATAGGAGGAGCAGGTTCAACAACCACCACCACCCCCGGATCAGTGACCCCTGGAGGAGGAAGCCCAGGCATTGGAGGAGGAGGTACGGGGACACCCGAATGGCCAGGCACCACTCCATCCGGGACTGCATCCACCGGAAGCCCCGGAACAATGACCCCTGGAACTGAAAGCCCAATCGGAGGCTCTGGCCCTGGAACGATAGGAGGAGCAGGGTCAACAACCACCACCACCCCCGAATCAGTGACGCCTGGAGGAGGAAGCCCAGGCATTGGAGGAGGAGGTACGGGGACACCCGAATGGCCAGGCACCACTCCATCCGGGACTGCATCCACCGGAAGCCCTGGAACGGTGACCCCCGGAACTGAAAGCCCAATCGGAGGCTCTGGCCCTGGAACGATAGGAGGAGCAGGGTCAACAACCACCACCACCCCCGGATCAGTGACCCCTGGAGGTGGAAGCCCAGGAATTGGAGGAGGAGGTACGGGGACACCCGAATGGCCAGGCACTAGTCCATCCGGAACTACATCCACCGGAAGCCCCGGAACGGTGACCCCTGGAACTGAAAGCCCAATCGGAGGCTCTGGCCCTGGAACGATAGGAGGAGCAGGTTCAACAACCACCACCACCCCCGGATCAGTGACCCCTGGAGGTGGAAGCCCAGGCATTGGAGGAGGAGGTACGGGGACACCCGAATGGCCAGGCACCACTCCATCCGGGACTGCATCCACCGGAAGCCCCGGAATGACCCCTGGAACTGAAAGCCCAATCGGAGGCTCTGGCCCTGGAACGATAGGAGGAGCAGGGTCAACAACCACCACCACCCCCGGATCAGTGACCCCTGGAGGTGGAAGCCCAGGCATTGGAGGAGGAGGTACGGGGACACCCGAATGGCCAGGCACCACTCCATCCGGGACTGCATCCACCGGAAGCCCCGGAACAATGACCCCTGGAACTGAAAGCCCAATCGGAGGCTCTGGCCCTGGAACGATAGGAGGAGCAGGTTCAACAACCACCACCACCCCCGGATCAGTGACCCCTGGAGGTGGAAGCCCAGGCATTGGAGGAGGAGGTACGGGGACACCCGAATGGCCAGGCACTAGTCCATCCGGCACTACATCCACCGGAAGCCCCGGAACGGTGACCCCTGGAACTGAAAGCCCAATCGGAGGCTCTGGCCCTGGAACGATAGGAGGAGCAGGTTCAACAACCACCACCACCCCCGGATCAGTGACCCCTGGAGGTGGAAGCCCAGGCATTGGAGGAGGAGGTACGGGGACACCCGAATGGCCAGGCACTAGTCCATCCGGCACTACATCCACCGGAAGCCCCGGAACGGTGATCCCTGGAACTGAAAGCCCAATCGGAGGCTCTGGCCCTGGAACGATAGGAGGAGCAGGTTCAACAACCACCACCACCCCCGGATCAGTGACCCCTGGAGGTGGAAGCCCAGGCATTGGAGGAGGAGGTACGGGGACACCTGAATGGCCAGGCACCACTCCATCTGGAACTGCATCCACCGGAAGCCCCGGAATGGTGACTCCTGGAACCGAAATTCCAATCGGAGGTTCCGGTCCTGGGACATCCGCAGGTACAGGCTCATCATCAGGCACGTCATCCACGGGAGGTACCGGATCGGTGACTATTGGAGGTGAGGGATCGGCAGTAACCGGGTCAGGGTCAACCTCAGGCACAAGTTCTGGATCAGGCACGTCATCCACGGGAGGTACCGGATCGGTGACTATTGGAGGTGAGGGATCGGCAGTGACCGGGTCAGGGTCAACCTCAGGCACAGGCTCTGGATCGGGCACATCATCCACGGGAGGTACCGGATCGGTGACTATTGGAGGTGAGGGATCGGCAGTAACCGGGTCAGGGTCAACCTCAGGCACAAGTTCTGGATCAGGCACGTCATCCACGGGAGGTACCGGATCGGTGACCATTGGAGGTGAGGGATCGGCAGTAACCGGGTCAGGGACATCTGCAGGCACAGGTTCTGGATCAGGCACCTCATCCACGGGAGGCACTGGATCGGTGGCTATTGGAGGTGAGGGATCGGCAGTGACCGGGTCAGGGTCAACCTCAGGCACAGGCTCTGGATCGGGCACGTCATCCACGGGAGGTACCGGATCGGTGACTATTGGAGGTGAGGGATCGGCAGTAACCGGGTCAGGGTCAACCTCAGGCACAAGTTCTGGATCAGGCACGTCATCCACGGGAGGTACCGGATCGGTGACTATTGGAGGTGAGGGATCGGCAGTGACCGGGTCAGGGTCAACCTCAGGCACAGGCTCTGGATCGGGCACGTCATCCACGGGAGGTACCGGATCGGTGACTATTGGAGGTGAGGGATCGGCAGTAACCGGGTCAGGGTCAACCTCAGGCACAAGCTCTGGATCAGGCACCTCATCCACGGGAGGTACCGGATCGGTGACTATTGGAGGTGAGGGATCGGCAGTAACCGGGTCAGAGTCAACCTCAGGCACAGGCTCTGGATCAGACACCTCATCCACGGGAGGTTCTGAAGGTGGAAGTACAGGAACTGGAGACGCTGGTGCAGGTACACCCGATGTGGCAGTTGTTCCTCAATCCCCAGGAATTGAGGTCCCTGGAACTGGAAGCCCTGGTACATCCGGGTCTAGTTCTGCATCACCTGGAGCAACAGGTGGCACTACGGCAGGCACTCCACCTGCAGAAACTCCTGGATCCGTATCCCCTGGCATGCGAGAAGAAGTGGTTTCTCTTAAGAAGGAGGTCAGGCAATCATCTACTGCCTGGGGAGGTCTCGCTCAAAAAGCTGTCGATGGTAACGCAGATTCCAACTACTTCTCCATGTCATGCACTTGCACAGCGTTCGAGAACAATCCCTGGTGGGAAGTGGATCTTGGGAAGGAATATGATATCACAAAGGTGGCAATCACGAACCGAGGTGATTGCTGCTCGGACCGATTAAACAATTTTAAGATTTCAGTCGGCGACCAGCAACCATTCGGTCTCAACCCCACTTGTGTCGAACATGGCAAGGTGGGTAAGGGTGAGACCACGCAGTTCCCATGTCGCAAGAAGGGAAGATATGTGACTGTGAGTCTGCCATCGATGCAGTACCTCACTCTCTGTGAGGTGACGGTGTATGCACTTGTTCCTCTGGCAGCCGCACCATTACCCCCTCCCCCCCCTCTCACAAAGGAGGTGCTGGTGTCTCTCCATAAGAAGACATCGCAATCTGGCACTGCATGGGGAGGATTATCCTCGAAGGCAGTCGATGGAAACTTGAACACGGCATATTTTGGCATGTCATGCACATGCACAGATCTCAGACTGAACCCCTGGTGGCAGGTGGACTTGGGCAAATCATATGATATTTCCAAGATTGTGATCACCAATCGCGGGGACTGCTGTGGAGATCGGTTGAATGGGTTTATTGTATCAGTGGGTGACAATCAAAAGTTCGCTGAGAATCCCTCTTGCATCAAGGATGGGCAAGTGGGTGAAGGTAAAACCAAGGACCTGGCGTGTCCCCTGAAGGGAAGATATGTCACCGTGAGTCTGCCTGGCAAGCAATACCTCACTCTGTGCGAAGTGCAGGTGTTTGCTAAAATCCCAGTGAGCGAGACAGTTGAAACAGGGGCCGCACCAGCTGCTGTCAAACCCGACAAACTCTTGTCGAAGAATAAGCCGGCGAAGCAGTCGTCTCTTTCCTGGGGAGGGCTGGCTTCAAAGGCGGTCGATGGGAACACGAATGGGGAGTATTTCAGCATGTCCTGCTCATGCACAGAATTGGAGAAGAATCCTTGGTGGCAGGTGGATCTGGGGAAAGTTTACCAGATTACCAAGGTGAAAATTTCGAACCGGAAGGATTGTTGCTGGGACAGACTCGACCACTTCAAGATGTCGGTTGGTGACAACCCAGAATTTAAGGAGGATCCCATCTGCGTCGAAGATGGCATTCAAGGCCAGGGAGAGACCAAGGACTGGGAATGCTTCCTCAAGGGTCGTTATGTCACGATTACCCTCCCAACCACTCAATACTTGACACTCTGCGAAGTGCAGGTATTTGGGTATGAACTCGATTCAAATCAGGCCGCTCTACCAGGTGGCAATATGGAGATGAAGGAATTGACAGGGGCATTTCGACCACTGACAACATAGAAGCAATGATAGGTAAGAAAAAGATTTGTGTGGAAACTTAAGCTGTGGATAAGTAAACACCCTTGGTCATGAAGTGAGGAGATTACTCACCCCCCATACTCATATCAGGGCATTTGCAGCCTGTTGCACATTTTCCACATGAGTGTTCCGTGCTGGTTTGATTTTCAGTGTCAATGAGTGGTTAATGAGATTGGCAAGTTATGTTGATTGTCTTTTTCTTGGAAATGATACTGGTGAGCATAAAATCTAACCCTAGCTGTTTCATGTGTGCATTCAGGAAAACAAATGGGGGGAAGTATTGTTCGCGAAAGCGAGCCCACCAAGGGTCAATTTTTTTTTTCTTTTTAGAGTTGCAGAAATATGGTGGGGGGAGTATATGAAAAAAAACAACAATGGTGAGGCAAATCTCACCAAATTTTGAATGGATGGAAAATATGGTTTTTTGGCAGAGATTAGTTTTGTAACGACTGGGAAGTGATGACATTTCGCTGGTATTGAGCAAAAACTTTTCGAATTTAACAGTGCGTTTTATCGATTGGAAATGCAAATTAGGTTACACTGTCAGACCTGAAAACGACCCGCGCAACATTGAAAACACAGGAAACATTAACTTCTGCGAACACAGGTGAATAATAACAATTTTCCCAAATCTGCGAGAAAGATCCACATCGCACATCGCTACATTGCACACTCCCCTTAGTAAAAATTTGCTGTTTGATATTTTCATACGGAAACTCATCTATCCAGCTCCACCAACACAATCACTGAAATAAATCAACCGCCTGGGCTGCATTCCAAGTTCTCCCATTTATGATTTCCTTTTCATTTGTGCTGAATCAGACTCTGCCCAGCAAAAACTGGGCAGGACTGCCAACGTTCTGACATCCAGTCTGCTCATTACGTTATGACAGATGGAACACTTCTGCTTGACAAGGTGCCATTCTTCGATTTAATTGGCAATTTCTTCAAATGCACACCCCACTTTCCTAATCACCGATTTTTCACACTAGTTGCTAAAACTGCGACCAACCTCCCCCTCCCCCTCCCCCCCCCCAAAAAAAAAAAGAAAGAAGATCATCCCCTCCCCCCCCCAAAAAAAAAAGAAAAAAGATCAAACTGTGCTCCACTGTCCAAGCTGCCACATTGGCAAACCCACACCATTACCATTGAATCAACTTCTCTTTCACTTCAATCCCTCAACTCATTTATCATAATTTGATCAAATTTGATCAAGCTGTAACTTGCACACACAAACACTCTCCTCCAAGATGCAAAATCACTGTCCAGATGGATTTCGGAGGAACGGCTTTCTTATCTTAGCAGGGGCTTTTCTTTTGATTTTTTTTTTGATGCACATGAAACAAATTTTACACAAGGGAGTGGTATTGCAACACTCAATACCCCCCCCCGTTTAACAAACACAAAAAAGATTGAAACTTGAATTCAACGAAAAGAAAAAAGATATTGATTTGCTGTGATCAAATGCATCAGTCAGCAGAAATTCGACGACCTTCACGAATCTGAACGCCCTTCCACCAACAGAACCTCAAAAAAAAAAGAACTAACCATTGGATAAGAGGGGACCCCATTTTGAATTTGAGTCATATGGAAAAAAAAAATCTATCTATTGCACAGAAAACCCCATTTCGAAATCGTAGACGACGCCTTTGCCCAATCCATCCGGAACAGTAACCTCCACAGAAACATCCTCGAAACCCTCCGCACTGGCCGTGACCTCATATTTCCCAGGTGCCAACGGATGGTAAAAATCCCCAAATTTTCCTTTCGTCCCAACCACACGGTCGATGCCTTTCACCGTGATCGACCCCGCGAGTGGTTTCCCCCCTCGTGCGCTTTTCACGGTGCCCGACAGCCCTCCCAGAGTGGCTTCGATGGCGTAGTTCAACATGGCTTCCAGATTATCGTCCCAAACTTTGGGCAGGGAGGATGGAGGTGCAGATTTGATGGGACTCAGCTCCAGCGTGATTTCCAGACAACCTGCTGCCACGTAGTTCCAGTCTTGCATGCCTCCGGAGATTCCGTACCATTCGTTTCCGTTCGTGATGCCCCCTTTGAACTCCTGAGGAAGATTCACCACAAAGGCGATCGCACAACGAAAGAAACAAAACCCAACAAAAAGAAGAAAAAAAAAAAAGATTCAGCCGCCTTTCTTTTCCTGTTTTACTAAAATATGGCAGCCGGTGGGGGAGGGAGGAGTTCACCTCACTAAGACTTTTTTTCGAAAATCATGTTGCATATTTTTGGGTTTTGGGGGGGTTGGGGACGGGAGGTGAACACGTGGTTCACCTATGAAGCCCACATAGACTTTTTCGATTATCTTGTTACATATTTTTGGGTTTTTTGGGTTTGAGGGAGGGAGAGGAGGGAGAGGGGGGGGGGGTCACCACTGTGGTTTACCTCGGATGCCCACATTTCTCTGTGGCTGCTCGCGTAAACGCTCGAAATGCGAATGAATGTTTTGTCGTCTGGGGCGGCTGCATATCCTGGCAAGCCATCGTCAGACAAATCCCAAGGGTAGTTGGCAACCAAGGCCCCTTCGTGCATGTTGGCTGAAGCCACGAAGGAACCGTTGATTACCCAATTCATCACTGCCGTGGTTTCGGGCTGCTCGAAACCAGAGGCCTCCAAAGGAAGACCATCCCGGACTCTATCTGGGAAATTCCGGTTCAAATCGAAGTTATTTCTGATGAAGGAGGGGGGGGGGAACAAAACAAAGAATCAGTGAAGGTTTTTGGACTGAGTTCAGCATTGGTTGTGTGAAGGAGATCATGGATGCGAAAATAGGTTTTACTGATTATTAAGGAAAAGGCGATCGATCGAATATATAGCGTGGTGTGGGTGATAAGTGGAAGGGGAGGTATGTGGGGACCAGTGCTTTTTCGTTTCTGTTCAAATGTGCGTAATTGGATTTAATAGAGAGAAAAAAAAGCTCCACTGATTTTTAAAAACTGCGTTGTTGTTGTTTTTTTTTTCCCCCCTACGCGTTACGCCTTTGACCGAGAGTGAAGCCATCTGGGTTCATGGTGGGCAGCAAGAACATATGCATTTCCTCCACGATTTGCTTAGCTTTTGGGTCGGCAGGGTAGTTGTTGCACAGCCACCGAGCCAAACCCATCAACAGCTGCCTGCATGAAATGCATGTGTTTGAGAAGGAAGATGTACATTTTTTATACATATGGCAAATACTTGGCAAAAGGTTGGGAAAATTGTGACAAGAAATTGGGGGAAAAATAAGGATCACCATGCCTTGTCTCTGTAAGGCACCCCTTCCCCCAAAAAAATCAAACTAAAAATAAAAAAAATACTAAATAATGGTAAGAAATATCTATAGAAGAGAAATGCCACCGTGAAAATGAGAAACAAGTCATAATCAAAACTCTGCATACATATGACAAAAAAAATTATGACAAAAAAATCAACAATCAAATCGAAGCCAACAAAAAAAAGAAAGAAAGAAAAGAAAAATATAACACAAAAAAGGCACCAAAACAATGAATACCTGTGTCAAAACCAAATCTCAGCACAAAAAAGAAAAGCAATTTTCTCTTTTTTTTTATTGGGGGGAACTGCAACCCACCTTCCGTTGATTTCGTCTCCATGCATATTTGCGAGGTATTTAAAATTCGGCTTTTGTTCTTCGGCACCAGGGTTGTTGGAAATTTCCAAAACCCACAAGTCGACACCGAGAGCACTTTGTCCAATGCTGAATACATAATGCAACGCCAAAAAAAATCACAGGCGGGCAATTTTCTTTACTCCTTAAATTTCTTTCCTTTCTTAACGTTATTTTTTTTTGATTTTTTAATCTTGTGCAAGATCCTGTCGTTTTGCATTTCTGCGAAAAAAATACTGGATTGAAAAAAAGCCACCACTGTCGCCTAAGAATTGGATAAGGTGCCTCAGGGACAAACTGGCCCAGTAAAACCAAGTAAAGCCAAGTAGAAAGAAACCAGGAGTGAAAAAACTTGCGTTCGAACTACAAAACAGCTAGGAAAGAGAAAGCATCCATTGAGGCCAAATATATACACATATATATTTTTTACGTCTCAGCTCCATAATTTTTAAAAAATTATTTTCTCGAATATTTCTAGGTTATAACCCACCTGAACCTCCTGGATATTTTCGAGCATTGTTTGTCTTCCACAAAATTTCGCGTAAAATCATCCTACAAACGAAAGAAAAAGAAACGATAATATTCTTCAGAAAAAAAAGGCTTCCACAAACACGGCAAAAAAGAAGTGACAAAAAAAACAACAAAAACAAACAAAAATTAACTCAGTTCTTTTTTTCTTTTGGTGGAATGTTGAAGTCCCGATGCAGAAAAAAAATAAAACAAAAAGCATGGAATTGTGAAAATGTCTTGCCACTCCCGTTCATTTCATTTTTCGGCTCCAAAAAGACTGCAAAAGTACCCCTGGAATGATTGTCTTTTCTTTTCAAAGCAATCGTCCAAACTGAGAATTTTCATGCATGTATAACAAGAACTCACTATATCTTCATTGGAGTAGTATCTCGATGTGATGTCGCCGAGCGAAAAAAGCCCAGTCTGTACAGTCCATTCCAACACATTGACACATGTGTGTTAAGAGGATCGAGTGGTTTATCCACTTCAAATTTATAAATATCCATTAAATATAAATGTATTTTATTCTTCTTATTCTTCTTCGGAAATTTTTTCTGACTCAAAATTTCTGAAAAATGCTGCAGCCAACCGAACGAAGAATTCGATAGGAATTCGGCAGAATTTTTTTTTTTTTGCTTTTTCGTTTTCTCGTAAAAGGAAAAAGGAAGGAAAACGAAACGAAACATACCTCATCTTGCGCGGAGCTCTTCGAGACTCCAAACGTCAACAGCAAGATCGCGACCGCCACAATCTGAAAAAAATTCATCATGGACAAAACCTCGCAGCTGATTTTGAGGATCGCCAAATATAACTGGAATGGGGTGCTTTGATAGTGCGTTATCCCTTAAATATGCTCTTCCATATGTTTCTCAGCGAACACCAGCGCGACACAGCAGAACCCAAACAGTCCAACGAGAATCAAGTGCGACAGCAGGGTTTTTTTTCGACAACGCGACACAGCACAGCAACTACCATCTAGTCAACTATGCTCGCAGCATCCCTTGCTGGAGGTGTTCGTTCCTCAGCAGCCCATCCGAGATCCGATTGCCACGTCACCTCTGCAACCCCTCATTGTAAAAAACCCATGGGGTTCGCAACGATGTAAGAAAGTGAATTCAAGACCTGCTTTAAAAAAAAAGGGTCAGACTCTCGAACAAACGAGGAATACAGATCGATCCCCGTTACCCCCCTCCCCCCCCCCCAAAAAAAAACAACGATTGATTGAGAAATATAAAAAAAACAGATAAAAGCAAAAAAGCAAAACAATTGCAAAGTCGAGGGAAAAGGTGACACTTCAATTTTTGATTTTTTGATTATTCTATTTTTTTTTGGGGGGGGGGCATCCCTCGATATTTTTTTATTATGGTTTTTGGTAAAACTTGCCGGCCCCATAACAACAATATTCAGCTGCACAATAGTTTTATAAATTACATGCCAGGAAAAGAATAACCCCTCAACTATGGGAAATTCACCACACAAGCGAAATTAAATTCAGCAAAAGAAACTACTGATCGAATTGCCAAAGCAACTGTAACCTACTGTCCTTCATCAAAGAGGAAAAACACTCACACACTCCCTCCCTCATCATTTCCTTTCCCTCTTTTTTTTTTTCCTTTTTCTTGACAGCAAAATATCGATGAAAATGTATGCAAGGATTGTGAAACCTTTTCATCAAAAACAGCAAAGCAGAGTCTGTTTTTTTTTACCAACTCACCCCCAAAATACGTATCATGAGTTTTGCAAAAAACCCAAAACAAAACGATCCAAAAAAAGGACATAGAAAGAAAACCCCGCATCGATCCATCCACCCCCCAAAAAAAAGCACTTTCTTCTTCTTATTTCCTTTCGTCTGCCCCCGCCCCCGTTGATTTTACCATACTTCTTTACAGTCCAATTTCCAACTCAATTCTCAGATGTATGCAACGCTGAGTTTTTTTGAAACCTCTTCGACACTTTCCCCATCCATTTGGTTTTTTTCTGATTCATTTTTTTGCCTCTCCAGAGCAGCATCCCTGATTTTGCAGCAAGCTTTGTATTTCCTGTGACTGCCGCAAGGACAGGGCTTGTTGTTTGCTGGGCGTCTTTTCACCGGAACGGGGGCCTCCTCTTGGTTTTTCTTCTTTTTCCTCTCGGCTTTTTTCGAAACGGGAGGATCTTCGCCATGGTCGCAGACAAACACCTCTCGATCGTACTCCCCTGAGAAAATGTTGAAAAACACCTCAAAAAAATTATGAAAAAATAGATTTAAGGAAACAGATAAACGCAGGGTTTAAAAGGAGCTCTGATGTATTGTCTTTCCTTCAGTAAATTCACGGTTTCGGCCAAAAATCCAGGGAGGTTACACTTTTCTGAGTGAGGTTTCAAAAGAGTGAGTGAGAGGGGGAGGTCACACTTCTGTGTCGGTAATGCCAGATAAAATCGAAAAAATTTTCAAAGAGAGTCGAAAATGTAATGCATACCTGCGATGTTACCATTGGAGTTTGAATCGAAAAGAGTGGTGGAATTTTCCTCGTCGCTCGAAAATTGATACATAGAAATATCGTTAATCAAGGAGATATTTTCCGAAGGGTTCCCCTCCTCCTTCTCTTCCCCAGAATTGCTTTTTTCGGACGACTGCTCGTTTTCGTTCATCCACTGTATGACAGACTCTGTGGCCAGGTCGATGGCCCCGTCGTTTTCCTTTGTGTCAAAAAACAAAAACATTCGTAAAAAAAATAATACAAGAAAAACATATATTGTACATATTTGTTCTTTTTTTTTCTCCTTTTGAATTCATCTTTATACTGTGCATAGCACAGTAATTTTTTTTTCTTCTAAAATTTAAAAAGGTGTGGCATTCTTTTTTTAAAAAATCAAACAACAGATGGTTTTCTTTCTTTTTTTTTTTTAACTTTTTTTTACCTCCAGAAATTTATGAACAATGCCTTCGTTATTGCACCCTGTGTTTTCCATAATGTGCTTCTCATCCCTCCACGTCCATTTCCGGTCAGACCTGAAATAATTTTTTCACAAAAAAGCAGAAAATAAAAAAAAGCAAACCATTATAAAACGACTTTGATTATTTAACCTCCACAGCCCCTCTTTTCCAAATACAAGCAATTCAATCGTTCGCATCCTCAACATCCTTTTGTTGCAAACTGGTCGAGAAAACACACACACGCTACTGGACATTACTATGACCTGGCTGCAGAAACCCCGAAAAACGACAATTATACGCTGTCCTGTTAGGCCGCCGAAGTAAAAGTATTGAACAAACCAGGCAAAATACTAGTGCTTTCTATACACCCACTATGTCATCCGTTTTTTCTTGTTCTATTTTTCTTTTTCGTGTTTCAACTGGATTTCTTTCGTTGTCTTTTTGATCTGATGGGTTCCATCCAAACCTGACCCCCCAAAAATATTCAAGTGGGAATAAAAACTCGGAAAAAAATGTTGAAAAAAGATTGGAAACAAAAGAGTGGGAAATACAGAGTGAAAAAAAAGAGTGGGAAAAAAGAATGGAAAGAAAAAGAGTGGGAAAAAAAAGTGTTCCCCAGTGATTGGACACTCACATGGATCCTTGGGGGTCCTCATTTCCCACTTGGATCAATTCTGGAGGGCCCTCCCCATAATCGTCAGACTTGCGAACGCTGTTGTAGTGCAATCCATCATGGTAGGACAAATGTATCGTTTTCTTCGACTGAAAAAATAAAACAAAGAAACCCAGAAGGAAAATAAAAAATCATCAAAAAAAATACAATCAATGGAAGTTTTTTTTCCCCCACTCTGTATACAGCCTATCCACGAACAGCCAGTTTTTCTTTTTATTTTCAATATGAATTGGTAAAATACGCAATTGTTCTTTTCAAAAACTTTCAAAATTATGTTTTGTTTGGCATCATCCCCTCAAGAAGCAGCAAAACACCGTACCATAACGGTTCGTCCAAAACTAAACCGATTCTGCCAAAGCTATCAATCTGTGCGTTTTTATAAAAAAATTCTTTCGATACACATATTGAAATTGGAATTTTTTTACACACGTCCATATATATTTTCGTATTTTATTCCTTTTTAATTAATTATTACTATTTTTTTGGGGGGGTGGTGGTCGCACCTCAGGGTTTTTGTTGCACAAACACTGAATGCCATCGTCGCCTTTCTGGAAAATGCAGATATCCACTTGAAACGCTAAGGAGGCTGCATGGACTTCGAAATCTCCAGCCCAAGTTCCTGGCTATTTACACAGCCACAAACACAAAAAAATATTCATCAGTTGAGCCAAAAAAAGGGGTCAAAAAAAAAAAACATATGTGTAATTTATAGCATGCCAGTATGCACAGGGGTTTCTCGTCGCAAACACGGAACAAGAAACTACTGAGGATTTTTCTGGGTGGTGGTTTTGAATTTCATTAATACCAAGGATCTATCAAATATTGTGGAATTTCCTTTTTTTTCCCTCCGTTTGATGCATATCCTTAGATTTTTTTTTTTAACAGAAAAACAGAAACAGAAAAACCCATCCCATGAGGGAAAATACACCCAGAAAAAAAAAATGCCGATCGACCCGACCGACCACCTCCCATAACAATCCAAAAAGTCGTAATCAGAAACCTACTTGAAAAAAATACTGCTCTTTCAATCAAAAAAATAAAAATTAACGCATACATATTTATCTATATATTACCAAATCCCACTTCTCCAAGGTAACACCGCCCACACCTCCCGCATTCCCGAAACGTAATCTTCGAAAGTTTCGCCGTCCTCTAGACATGGCTCGATAAAAATTTCAAACAACTCTCGGCTTTCCACGATAAAATCCAGCACCTGGTCCCGGATCGTGGTATGATCACCGTCATTTCCCTGAAAACCAGTTTTTTCCTCTTCAGTTTTTCCACTACCATGCTAAATTTCGATGGAAATTCTCATACTTTGGTTGAATACAGCTCTGTTTTTGCTGGATCCTTGATAAAATTTGCTTCCTTGTTTTTTGTTTCTATCTATCTATCTTTTTTTTTTTTTTTTGGGGGGGGGGGAGGGGAGGGGGGGGGATTCGAGCAAAATTCACCCTCCAGTCGACCGGTGCTAAACAAAAACAAAAAGCAGGGTCGTGCATAAAATCCTAAGAATAGCTCGTTTCTTGGCCGATTGTTCGACCAGCCAGAAGAAGACTCACTCAAAATCCTTCTCACATAATAATTAAAAAAAGTGAATTAATTCCTCTACCTACATAAAGCTGGTCCCCCAGAGCTCTGAAAAAACAATTTCCATCGGGCTCGATGTGCTTGACACGCAGGCCCATCCCTGTCAAATCATCCTCCAACGCACCCTTTTTCCAAAGATTTTTTTTCTGTTTTTTCCAGTCCTGCACAATACAAAGCAAACCAAAAAAAAACCCTCAGGCACTGACCTCATTGACAGGAAAAATAATTGAACAAAAAAAGAAAATGAGCAATGGAAAGGGCCCATATCGCTCATTTGCATAATGGAGGGGGATTTCAGCCTCGATGCGGCAAATTTGAGAAGAAGAAAAAAGATGCAAAGAGATACTAAGAGAAAATCAATGAAAATAAAAATAATAAAAAATAATAACCAATGAAAATAAATACTATCGTATTTAGCCAATTCTTACATGAGCCAAACACGGATCAGTTGAATTAACTGAAAGATAGGGATGCCATATTGTTAATTTGGACGGGCTGCATGGGGCTTTCAGCCTCAATAAAAAAAACATCTGAAAAAATATAAACAACCGAAGAGGTTTTCATGCTTCTATTCCAGGTGACGAAAAAAAACAAATCCAAAAAAAAATCGACTCTCAAGAAAAAACCCAATAAAAAGAAAAATTCGCATTCAAGAGGAAACTTCTGTAAAAAAAACCCAGCAACCTCATTCACGATATCTTTTCCATACCTTGTTGTTGTGTGGCTGAGTCTTCCTGGAGGAAGCTGCTTTTCCTTTCTTGGCAGCTTTCAGCGCCTTAGCCTTGGACTTTTTCCCCATCAGAAATTAAACTCCAAATCCTGGAATTTTCAAAACAAAAAATATCTGTGGCTGTTCTTTCCTTTTTTTTTTCTTCCCTTTTGTTTTCTTGACGAGGCCAAAACCTCCAGCCCTTTCTTAGACGTCCTTTTTTTTTCCACACCAGGTCGCCTCCTCCTTTCCCTTTCCCAACTCCGTATCTTCTTTTTCCGACTGTGGGAAAAGAGCGACCTGAAAAGCTGAAAGCGTTGTAGGGCCTGCGCCTTGTTGCGTTTTTGAGAAAAGCAGAATTCAGCAGAACGCGATCGAGGCCCCGATTGGGGATGGATTCAATGCAACGGACAGGTTCCCCCCACCTTCCATACGTACGAGGAAAAGAGTGGGCGATCGCTGCGTAATGAAAATTTCGACGTTAAACAATAAGGCCGTCAATCGTCGCCCCTCCTCACAACCCTTTCCTTTTTCCGTTGCAAATACTCGTTTCGCCAGCTCGAGCAATTCGCCGATATGCTGGTTTCCTTACGCCACCCTCCATCTGTTTCGTCCTGCCCTGTTCGAGCTGGCGAGCACCAGCGGCGGCGGCTTGGAAAACATCGCCGCCAGCGAGGGGTGCGTCAGGGTGGTTCGAGCTCCATACTTCCTCCTTCTTTTTTCTTCACGCATCCTCCCACCTCGTCACCAATTTCTTTTTCGAATCGGATTCAAAGTTATCCCCTTTTGTTGGATTGAAACCTCCACTCAACCTTGAGACAGGGTTTTTTTCACACTGGGACGCCCAAGTTTTTAAAAGCTACATGTACCAGCGAGGTTGTGGTGGTGTAGGGTAAACATCCAGCTCTTCCAGTTCAAATTTCAACATCAATCGAAGGCAGGACGTGCGTTCAGTCGCACGTCGAGCTGGGATGCACCCCGTTGGAAGCCTTCCAACTGGTAGCCACTGCTGAGAGGTTGTGCATCGACTCATCGTCACGATCAATCGATCAGATAAAGAGCAACATGCAACGCTTGTCTGAATAGAAAACCCACAGATAACGCGTGTACGATAACCACGGATTGATTGGTAGTGTTTTTCGTTCTTTGGCGGTGTGTGTTTGAGGTTGGACGGCTTTTTCCTCGAAAATTGTTTATTTCTCTTTGCGCCGAATCTCGTGACTTTTTTGGCTTGCGATTGTCGCGGTCAAGAACGCGCGCGCGATGGTCGTAAATAGATACCGCATCCTAGCAACCTTTGGATAAACACTGGGTGTCGACTTCATAAACCTTGCTGGCCGGGGTGGGGGGAATTGTTTGTATACCCCTGATGCTTTAGGCTCTGGTCTGTCATGTCTTGCAGTGTTTTTGGTCGGGTGTCGACTTTTTTTGCGAGTGAAGTGGGCACTTTCTACAATCCACATCAACGCATTGCACCCCGCTTTGCAACAAGAAAAAACTTCAAATTCACGAGTGGGGCACCTCAGACATTCGCTTTTTTTTGCTTGCGAACAATTGTTCAGGTGGCCAGAGTGGGTTGCCAGCTCCTCTTTTGTAGACAGCGAAGGGCTGCTGCGTGTGGACGACACTATTACCGAGTGGTTCGGTTTGCTGGGCTTGAGGCTCTTCAGCACCGAGTGGAGAACGACCGAAAGCGACGAGGGGAAGTCCCTGGAAATTCTCAGCCAGGATGTGTTGGGAATAGTTCAAAATGTTGTGCTGAGGTTCGGTATGGAAAAAGCAGGGGAAAGGTGCTGCCGTTTCGATTTCGTCTTTTCTTGGGAGTGTCGCAACGCGGCGGCGTTGGTGCTCGATAGGCTGTTTCTGAGATTTTTTGCGGCGGTTGATACTTACATCGCTCTCCTGTCGTTGAAGCAACTTGTCGAGTCAGAGATTGGGAGGCGTCCAGACAGCTAACTACCGCGTCCCAAAAGCCTATCCTTTTCACACCACATAATGTAACTTGCCTCCCTGGAAAAGGGCAATGAACGCCGTGGTTTGTGCCTCTCCGTTTGCTTTGTAATTACGGATTTGGCATATTATCATAACATGCCACCCAGAAAGCAAGACCACCTTTGAATTGTTTAAGTTTGCTTTTCGACATACCACATGGAAGACCATACGCTGGTGTCTGGTCGGTCTGATGCTGGTTTCTGTCAATCCGGGTGTTAGTGAGACATGAGCTGTGGTGCGCAAGAATAAGGATATGTTACAATGATGGAGCCGAGGTTATGTATCTAGCAACTTGCTAGATACATACTTGCTAGTAGCAAGTCCAGTCGTGTCATCAATACAATCCTCTCCACCAACCACAAGGTCCAGCTGACTCACTATTAAAAGTGTGGCAAGCCTCAACGGCGCCCAAGATAAAAGCCCCATGTCTTACAAACTGGCCTTTCCACTCAACCGAGAAACAGCTTGCAACTTCCACGGCAAACATAATTGCAGCCGTTACGATGCTCAAAACTGAGCGTTTTTGAAGTGTCTGAATGTGTAAGGCTTTACGAACTTGAAAAGTTGTTTCGCGTTACCCCCCCCCCTCCTTTTTCATGGAATTGGAGGGGGGAATCAGGAAATTTTGTAAAATAGGCCGGAGTAATCGATTTTCGAAATTTTGAAAGCGGCCGGAGCCTTCCCATCCTGTGAGGGTGCTAAATATGCCTTTTGTTTGGTCAATTACCCTCGGGGTGCTTCTGTGGGGGGACTATTCTAAATTTCTGTCAGACCTGCACGCTAGGGTTGACGTGGAAAGCCTTACTACAAAATGAGTTTCTCCAAAAACGATCATTCCGAACGTACGAGCATTGTACCGCAACATTTTTGTGTCAAACCTATCCACTTTCCTTGCAGCCCTGCAAATTCGAACGAGATATCAAAGTGGTTCTCTTCCACGTTCATGACGGCGAGCATAAGTCTCTTCAGCGTCGTTTAACGTTGAGATTTTGTTATTTTATGAGGAATTGAAGGACTCTCTTGTTGAAACTCTCGATATTGTGGTCTTTTTGGAAATATTCAGCAGTTCCTTTGATACTTTTAAGGAAATTAATCCATTTTGACTCATCTTACAAAAACATCCGTTTTACAACATCCCCCCCCCCCCTTCAAAAAAAATAGGATCGTTATGTAACGCGAAACAACTTATCAAATTCGTAAAGCCTAATGAAACAGCCCACCCCTCGTCTTTTCAATGATTGGCTGCCACCAGTGCGTTTCTCCCCAGGTCACTCCGTCTGGTGAAGATCTCGAAAGCGCTCAGAGCGCTGGGGAAGCTCGCGGCGCTCTTTTATGTGGGTGTACGCGCGTGGAGAAAGTCGGAAGAAGAATCCTGTCCTCCGCGCCTTGCCATGGAACGACCTCCTTCGGTTGGTTTATCGAACAAACTTTCAAGGAAAAGTTGTCGGCCCCGCTCTCCAGTTTAGAAAAGTCGCCCTGATCCTCATATGTTTTTCACTACTCCACTACTCTTTATTCTTTGACCAGAATATTGTGGAGCATTTTTTTGTGTTTTTGTTTCCAGGCCTGGTGCAATGCTAACACAGTGGGTCGCCCTTTGATCCGATTTTTGAAAGAAAGAAGAAACGATGGGGAAAACTACGGGGAATGGATTTTGAAGTTGCGGGCCCTGAACAAGAGCTGGTACATCGAGATGACCAGCCACATTCAAAAAGTGAGTGTGACTGGATACCGGCAGCTGAAGCGGCTTCCCAAGAGCTTGCAGGGATCACTGGCCCATGTGGAAAATTTAGGGCTGAATGAAATTGGGGCTGCGCCAATAAAGAAAAAAAAAAAGAAAAAAAAAAAGAAATCAGGTACACCCCCAGCAAAAGACAATAAAAAAAACATGAACCAAAACAAGTGTTTCAGTGGGTAATTTAAGAAGTGAATTATAAACAGTGAGAATGGAAGGTCCCATCAAAAATAAAAACAATTTTTTGGGTGTCTGCTTATTTTATTTTATTTTTTTCCAATTTGGAATACCTCGATGCTGCCCAAAAAAGAGAAAGGAAGGTAAATCCAGCAACAACAGGAAAAACAGTAAAAAATATTTTCTTTTTTTTTCGGGGGTGGGGACAGAAACAAAAGTTGCCCCCTGCCCTCCCCCCCCCCCAAAAAAAAAACAACAGAAGATTGAGAAAGACTGAAAGAACGCGGTGCCTTGATACATGCAACTTCATTCTTGAATGAATGCTTTTCTGTTTGTTGTTTTTCGGCATCAGGATCCCCAAGTCTGAGGCCCTCCTCAAGGATTTGTAAAGTGTTGAATTCTGGGGTCAATATTCAGACGTTGAGTCTTGCTAAAATAACAGAGACTGAATTTGGCAGCCTGATTCCAATGACTTCTGTGAAAAATTTGAGCATCAAGCAAACATCCCTGGCCATTGTGGAGAAATGCCCCAATCTGGAAAATTTGATCATGCGTGGTTACAAGTGAGTTTGGATAAAGTGTGATGATTATGAGAAAGTGTGAGAAATTATGGGTGTTCTCTGAAATTCTGTGAACCAATACTCAGCCTACCTGCAGTTTTTTTTAAAATACAATTCATGACTTTTGGGAAGGTGATCTGACATGTTTGCTCCAACGTTGCTCTGTTTTCTTACACCCTCTGAAAAAAATGGAATGCATTTTTCAGGAGTGTTTGATTTTTTCAATGTTTGTGCCATAAAGCATGAAGAAAACCGAATTCAGCTGCAATCCTCGACTTCACAGCTTGTCTATTCACTGCCCCGATGCTCTCAAAATTGATAACCCATATCTGTATCATCTGGAATTTTCCTGGAGCCTGGAATTGGATGAGTCATTTCTCAATGGCCTAGCCAGTTTGACCGAACTCACTCAGCTAAGAATTTCCCGGTACCTACGTCGTGCTGTTTCCCCATCCAGAATGGACGCCTTACAAAACCTTCATTGCGCCGTGTCACGGCGATACAGCAATGATGAATTCAAGCATGGTTTTTTGAACGCTTTGCCCCCATCGCTGCGGGAATTGGAGGTGTGGAGTCTGTTGTCATGGGACGATAATCAACTGCTCATGGAAAAAACCACATCTCTGAATTTGTTGGAAAAGCTGACGTTGGGGAATGGTGAGGGAAGGGTGGGTTATGATGATTTGGAGTGGCTGACTAAGCTCCCCAATTTGGTGGAGTTGTCTTTGTGGGGGCGTGAGGTGGGGGCCCGGGGAATTGTGAGGCTCACAGAAATACCCATGCTGAGGCGGCTGGCGCTGAATGTGGAAAACATTAATCCGGAGGCTTTCCAACAATTATGCTGGGTGGGGGACAGTGTCCAGAAAATCATCATTTGTTGTCGATTCGTGGACTTGGAAACCGATCCAGTGGTGCTGGAGGCTAAGCGGCTGTTGGAGGAACGAGGGGTGGAGGTGAAATTGATTTAATTTATCCAGCTGGATAGGTGAAACCGAAAAATGGGAATCAGATTTCATTGTGTGTGGTGTGGAGCCAACTAGAGTGAAGATTCCAAGTGCTACGTGTTGTTAATGTGCCCATTTTTATGTTTATGGGTTGACTGGATGTTAGTTTGGTGCAAGGATAAATTATGTACCATCTGTATGCGAACACCTTTTTGTAAGGTCAAGATTCGCTTGTCGAAAAGCAACAGTGTAGAATAACTCAGTTTAAGAGTGTGAAGAAAATGTGACGCAAGTAGTAAAAGCAGTTACATTGAGTGAGAAAAGAAAGGATAGCGGTAGTGACGATAAGTCGGAGGAAAAGAAAAAACGAAGAGGGGCCAAGTGATTGAACGTTAGGAGAATAAATGAGGGAGTTTTGACATTCTGACAAATAATATCATAAAGCAAAAGAAGGATAGTTAAAATCAAAAAAAGCAGAGGAGAAGGGACTGCAAAAATAAACGAAATTGTGACAGTTGTAAAAAAGTACATTCAGGAGAAGCAAGTTTCTATGTGGAAAAAGGATTTGCAAGTACACACACACACACCTGATCCAGATCACGACAGTAATACAAATCAGCAAAATGCAACTGTGCATAGCCTCTGTGACATACACTGAATAAATCATGGCTCATAAAACAAAAAAATTAACTTATGCACACAGAACACCCTGGACCATCAAATGTCAATTTTTCAAAGGGCACCTCTCCCCCCCCTCCCCTCCCCTTCTAAAAAAAGCATCTACAAAAGATGTATCATCCTATTCGCAAAAACAATTAAAATTTCTTTCTTTCCAAACCTGATTAATCACAATATTGGGAGCTCCTGTCGAACTTGAAAAGAATCCCAAAAACAAAAAAGAGACATAGTACCCTGACCCACTTTATCTTTTCTTGCTTCAGTGACAGAAAAAGAATGTGCAAGATTTGGAATTTTTCCTTTTCAAGAGTTTTTTTTTTTGGTGGGTCTAGAGAAGGCTGCTCAGAACTTAACAGGCAGCGCAAGCTGAGGAAACACCTTACATGTAAGACACGAATTCCGAACGTCAATTCCTCTGCAGTCACAGACATATTCCAAAGCATACCATCCAAAAAAGGCGGCGCCGCCCAAAAAAAAACACGTGGATTCACCGTCCCGTTTCTATCACGAAAACACAAATCAACAACAAATCACAAGAGCCCCGCCAGCGAGCAAACTTGCTCGTCCCTCTTCAGGTGTTCGAACTTCACTGGAATATTTCTCGCCCAATCGTCCGCGTTCCTGACCTGGTCGCAAAACGCCGTCACGGGGTAAGGCCAGTGACTGGTCATCGTCCCTGCGTTAAAATGCGCCGCCTTTCGAGCCAACTCGTGCGCGGAGCATTCCGATTTCGGCAGCATACAGACGTACACCACCATTCTTTCGCGCTGCCCAGGCGTCGACACCGGCGGCACGTTGCAATGAACGCAGCGACTGTCCCACAGCACCATGGAGCCAGCTTTGGCCGACACTCGGACGGGTGCGCAGCCTTTCGCGGTATAGAATTTCCATGTTTTCAGGGGGTCGTGTTTCGGGGTGCCCATGCGCAGGAAGTCTCTTTGGGCAGCCAGGTCCGCGTGTTTGAACGTTTCGGAGAAATCATCGTGCAATCGGTGGGTCCCTGGTACGACAGAAAACGTGGCGTCCGTTCTACGCATATCGTTCAGCGTGAGAAGCCCTGTGCACAGCAAAAAATACAAGAAAAACAGAAGGAAAGTTGAAAAACAAAAAATTTGAATAAAAAGCAAAAAAAAAACAACAACAGGAGAGTGGAGAAGAAGAAAGGAAAAAACAAAGGTCAAAAAAAAAAGATACCCTGATTGTGGTGGTGATTTGGTCCCTCGTTTAAGAAATCAAACAAGTTTTTTTATTTTGAAAAAAATGGTGTTTTTCATTTAAACTGTAAAAATTAAACAAATAAGCACCCATCGAAGAGTATTTTTGTTTGCTTTTTTGCTGAAAACTCATAGTCCACAGATCCTTTTGTTGTGCTATATTTAATTTAGCTTCTTTTTTGAGGACAAAAAAAGTAAAATATACATTTTTTTTTTGTCACAAATCCACACACACAATTATTACCTCCCAGAATGCCCAAACTCAGCAACACACTCACCCTGTATGCATCTGAGACCCCTTTTCTCGACACCTTGGTCGATATGGTACCAGGTGGCATCCACATCTTTCCAGTTTTTCCCTTCCGGAACGAAGCTCATTCCATCGAAGCTGCAGAGAAGCTGCTCGGTGTCCCACAGAGATTGAAACACCTTTTTGCACAGCTTCCTGGCTTCCCAAACTTCCAACAGATGCCCCACACCGAATCCTTGAAAAATGCCATGGCAGTTTCTGGGAAGGTCCCATTTACCTCTGGCGTTTCTCCAACCTTTGTCGAAAAACAAACCGAAATCGATAATCAAACTTGCTTCTACAAAAAAGCAAGCTTACTTTTTGGCATTGAGGAAAGAAGGCGAGAATGGGTGGCACCCAGTGAAAAATTCAGCTTTCCCCTCTTTTTCCTTTTTTTTTTTTCCGTAAACTGATTGAATGTATACTGCTGGCATGTTTGTTGGTTCGTTGAAAAAGACTCAACCTCCAGTAAAGGAAGAAACCCCTGGTCCACAAAAAAATTTAAAATATGAATTATCCTAAAAAATCTGATTGGTTTTGCTGAAATATCTGTTTTTTTCTATCTCTTTTCATTTGCTTTTTTATTTTTTATTTTTTATTTTTTTATTTACCAATTTTATTTGACAATTTTTTATTTTGGGGGATGGATATAAAAACCACCTGCTGTGTCAAAGCAATCGACAATGCCGTCCCTCAATCGTCGACAATCTTTTCTGGAAACCACGCCGTCGATCACACAGTACCCGTTCGAATCCAAATCTCCCCACCATGGGCAGTTCTCGTTCTTAAATTCATCCATTTTTCGCTTCAAAAAAATCCCCGCCAACCAAAATTGAAGAAGCCGTTACGATTATCGAGCGTTTCTTGAGGAGAAAAAAAAAACAGCGGGGGGAAAGGGGGCACTCCAAAAACCTTTGAGAAAGACACGCGCTGTGCGTAATATTCGCAACGAAACCGTCCCAATTTGCGTTTAGTTACTCCATGTTTTCTCGTTGCGTTCCTCTCCAGGTCACTTCGTATGGCCAACGTCGCTTTCGCGAAAAAAATAAAAATAAAAAAATAAAATAAAACCCCACTGTTCTCTGCGCCGCCATGGATCGAACTGCTTCGATGGTAGGTTTCACGATAAAAACGTTTTCGATGAAACGCTGTCGGTTTCCCTCTCCGTTTTTTTTTTTTAGGGGTTTGTTTTTCAATCCCCATTTTCCTCTCAACATGGGAACAGTGTTGTTTTTGGTGGCATTGATTAGTCATGTTAAAGCAACACTCAGCCTTATGGAAAATTATAACGAATATATTCTTGTTCTCTATGGTGGATTCCTTACTTGGTCGAAGTTTTTTAAACCAGCACCTCATCTTTATTCTTTGACCAGAATATATTGTGAAGCATTTTTTTTGTTTTTGTTTCCAGCCCTGGTGCAATGCTAACACAGTGGGTCGCCCTTTGATCCGGTTTTTGAAAGAAAAAAGAAACGATGGGGAAAACTTCGGGGAATGGATTTTGACGCTGCGGGCCTTGAACAAGAGCTGGTACCTGGAGATGACCAGTCACATTCAAAAAGTGAGTGTGACTGGAGACCAGCAGCTGGAGCAGCTTCCTAAGAGCTTGCAGGGATCGCTGGCCCATGTGAAAAATTTGACAGTCAATGAAATTGGGACGCAAGAATAATTTCAGAAAATGAATTATAAGCGGTGAGAACAGAAGGTCCCGCCACAAATAAAACAATTAGTTGCCTTGTCATTTTCTTTTCCTTTTCTCTTTGAATTTGGAATGCCTCGATGCTGCCCCCCCCCAAAAGGAAGGCAAACCCAGCTGAAGAAAAAATTGTAAAACATAATCTTCTTTTTTTTTTTTGGGGGGGGGGGGAGACTGAAAAAAGTTCCACCTGCGCTCCCCCCCCCCCCAAACAAAAATTTATATAAAAAAAAAGATTGAAATAGAGCATTCACTTCGTTTTTGAATAGATTTTTTTCTGTCTTTTTTGGCATTAGCATCTTTAAGTCTGAGGATCTCCTCGTTGGTTTGCGATGTGTTGAATTCTGGGGTCCATATTCAGACGCTGAACCTTGCTAATGTAACAAAGACTGAATTTGGAAGCCTGATTCCAATGAATTCTGTGAAAAATTTGAGCATCAACCACACGACCCTGGCCATTGTGGAGAAATGCCCCAATCTGGAAAATTTGTTCATAGTTGATTGCAGGTGAGTTTGATTTGCAACGAAAGTGTGAGAAACTACGGGTGGGCTCTGAAATTCTGTCAACTAATGCTCAGTCTAGTTACAGTTTTTCTAAAAATACAATTCTTGATTTTTGGGAAGGTGGTCTTGACATGTTTGCTCCATCATTGCTCTGCTTTCTTGCATTCTGTCAAAAAAATCAAATGCATTTTCAGGAGTGTTTGATTTTTGATTTTTTTTTCAATGTTTGTGTTAGCTTGAAGAAAACCAAATTCAGGTGCAATCCTCGACTTCGCAGCTTGTCCGTTGACTCATTTGAATACTTTTGGTGCCTGATATTGGATTAATCATTTCTCAATACCCTAGCCAGTTTGACCATAATCATAATCATAATTACAACCCACAGCAAAAGAGAGCCATCACCCTCTATGATGCTGGAACAAAGACAAAAAGGAAAGAAAAGAAAGAGAAAAACAAACAAAACAAAAACAAAACAAAAACCTTAGGATTGTAAACCTGCTGAACGTATTGAAGCCATTTTGCCATTTTAAAGCTAATTTGCCCGATGGCACCCTACTAAAAAGATCCTTGGGATTAGCCCATCGAAAAACATCTGAATGCAAAGAACGAAAGGAAGAATAAAAAGGACATTCAAAAAGAAAATGCCGTTCATCTTCCACCGCGGACCGACACAACCGACAAATCCTGTTTTCCCTTGGTACACCATTATATCGTCCCACTTCCACAGTTTGATCAAACTCACTCAGCTAAGAATTTACCGGCGTTCGTTCGGATTGCTAAGAATTTACTGGCGTTCGTTCGGATTGCCCACAAATGAATTCAATCATGGTTTTCTGAACGCTTTGCCCCCATCGCTGCGGGAATTGGAGGTGTGGGGTCTGTTGTCATGGGCCGATAATCGACTGCTCATGGGTAAAACCACGTCTCTGTATTTTTTGGAAAAGCTGGCGCTGGGGAATGGTGAGGGGAGGGTGGGGTATGGTGATTTGGAGTGGCTGACTAAGCTGCCCAATTTGGTGGAGTTGTCTTTGTGGGGGCGTGAGGTGGGGGCCCGGGGAATTGTGAGGCTCTCAGAAATGCCCAAGCTGAGGCGGCTGGCGCTGAATGTAGAAAGCATAACTCCGGAGGCTCTCCAACAGTTATGCTTGGTGGGGGATAGTGTTCAGCAAATCATGGTTAACCAACAAACGTTTGTTGTCGAAAAGAAGACTTTAAAACTGATCCAGTAGTGCTGGAAGCCAAGCGGCTGTTGGAGGCACGAGGGGTGGAGGTGAAATTGGTTTGCAAGGATTAGCTCATTTGATGCGTGTGCATTGGTCGGAGTGTCGGACAAGCGTGGGAGCCTTCTTAGTCGGTTGGGATAACTGACTGGAGGGTGGGAGCGTTGGCACTGGTTTTTGTTGTGGTTATTCGGATATTCGTCGGTACTACTCCTAGGTCTTTTGACATACGTCTCCGAAAGCTCTTTTTTCCCGGATCTCTACTAGGCTTTTGGCTTCTATTTTGTTTTGAATGTATAAACGTCGACACTCGCTTTGAGCTTAATCTCTGGGGGTGATGGCCTCTTTTTCTGTAATTAATTGATTGATTGGTGATTGTAGTATTTAGTTATGGTATTATTGGATTTGGCGGGCTGTTTAAGCACAGTTGACACTTTACTGACTTGTAATCTTTTTATTTCTGGTTGTATTGTGCTGTCGCGTGTAATTATGTTATGTTGTGCTGTCCCCCGTTTCATCATTTAAAACAAACAAACAAAGTGATTTTAAACGAGTTTAGTTTGCCTCTTTTAGCTCACCTTTATACAGTTGAACGTAGCTTTTCGAAAAAACCTTTCACACAATGATAAACTTTCAGAGACTATTTCTTTAAAAAAGTAGTAAACTATTGGAAACCAATTAACAACATGAAGGATTCGAAGAGGGGTCAAATTTCACTCGCTATCGTTCAATGCGAAAAAATAGTATTGTATTCCATGTGCATGCGGAAAGATAGGGGACAATGAGCGGTTAACGTGGTGGTTCCCCTTGTCTTCTTAGTTTCCCCAATACTACTCTCAGTTCAGTTCAGTTTCTTTAAGCTAAACAACAAAAATGGTGAACTCATCACATCGTCCTCACCCCCTTTTCGTCTTGACTCCATAATTCATACAGGTACAGGCCTGTACATTCTGAGTTCGATTTCTGACAGTTGTTTTGAGCAGAGTTGTGCGCCGTTGCAACGGCGCACAACTCCGGCTCCAAGGGACGGTCCCAACCGCCAATCAGCTCGTCGACAATCATGCGTTTGAGATTTTGAAAAAATTATAAATTATTGGAAAATGTATCGGAGTCGTGCCGACGTCGTTTTTGCGACAACGACAACGGCTGTTAACCGTTAACGCCGTTAACGGCCGTTGTCGTTGTCGCAAAAACGACTTCGGCACAACTCTGGTTTTGAGCTAAGTCAACCAGACGGGCGAGCACCAGGAGCTTCTCTGGGTTTGGGTTGTCTTGTAACATAGTTTTGTGGAAAGTGATGACATATGGAGCAGAGATAGGACTTGGGCCAAATTTTTGGTCCGGCTACGGTCCGGTCCGGTTACGGTCGGTTTACGGTTCCGTATTACGGCCGTAACTCCGTACCGTAACCGGAGTAATATGTTGTTTTTACGGTACGGAACAGGTACGGTATAGCTACGGTAGCCCCTAAATCATCGTGAAGTAGTGTGGTTCAGTGCTAAAGCGTTAGGCTGTAGTCTGTAAGGTCGTGGGTTCGAATCCCCTTGGGTTCCTTTGGGTTCTCGGGACCCTGCGGGGGTTACTATTTACGGTTTACGGTTGGTACGGTGGTTACGGTCGGTACGGTCCGGTACCGGAGCAGTACGGAGTGGTACGGTGGTCCGGTTCCGAGCACGAAAACCACTCCGGTCCGGACCGTAACTACCGTAACCGTAAGTGACCGGAGTGGGGTTACGGTACGGTTTACGGTACCGTAACCGGAAAGTCCTATCTCTGATATGGAGTGAGAAAACAGCAACATCCTCATCTTCTTCGAGCAGAATTCAGTGGCTGCTTTGTTTAAAACCAGGAGTCTGACCGGTGCCAGCATTTTGCACGATTGAGATGGAATATTGAACTGTTGGCCATTTGGAAAACACAGATCCCTCCTCCGTTTCTTCACACACACGTAATGAAAAAAATTCAACAGTTTTGTTCGGCAGAGGTGAAAGACCTGTACCAGATTGTCCTTTTTAAGTCAACTTTGGTTCAAAGATTTGACACATCTGAATATCAAGAACATAAAGGAGGGGGAAAAGGTGAAACTTGTTTGCTGCCGATACCATGGTGATCAAGTGAACCAGGGAATGTCGATCCAAGCATTGAATTCGTAGAGATTGGCCGTTGTATTCGTCTTGAGGTTGGGTTTTGGCCTGCGCGTGTCTTGTAATAGTTTTGGTTGGTTCTGTTTCGGTGAATCACGTTTGGTGATTGTAAAGAAAATTGGGGGAGAGGGCTCCAACCTCCTTTCTTCGGTTTGGATTATTCTACGCCGCAATCGACCAACCAACCCCAAACAGTACAATACATGCCAGGCCAGGGCCGCAAGCAATGAAGGGAAGTCCTTGGAAATTCTGAACCAGGATGTGTTGGTAACAGTTCGAAATGTTGGTGCTCAGGTTCGGTATGGAAGAAGCTGGGGAAAGGTGCTGCCGTTTCGATTTCGTCTTTTCTTGGGAGTGTCGCAACGCGGCGATACACGGTGCTCGATAGGCTGTTTCTGGGATTTTTTGCGGCGGTCGATACTTACATCGATGCGTCCAAACAACTAGCGTGATGTTTGTAAGCGTGCGCGTCCACAACAATTTTTGTGCGTTTTGGAAGCGGTCAAAAGAAATCTGGGATGAACGATGGCAGGGGTCGACGGTGGAGAGACCCAACAAGCACAAGAAACCGTTTGCAAAATTTGCAGAGTGCAAAAAAGCCAACCCTTCTTCAAGAGAACCCTTCTTTCGAAGCGACAGTGGTGTTGGCATCTCTGAGCAGTCCGGGTTTTTTAACAAAACCGACGGAGTAACTAATCTCACGGAAATAAATCAATATTGGATTTGTTGGATTAGTGATCATCCACTCACCTCGATGAATAATGTGATTCATCAATTAAAAGGATCACATTTCGCAAGGCCGTTTTTTTAACTTTTTATATTATCTTGTTTGTATTTAAATTTACGGTTCCGCAGGGAGCGCGGTTCCTTTTGCGGAGTTTTAGGGTGGGACGATTGAAAGGACTGGTTGCTGAGGTGGCTTAATGGGTTACCTTTTCGGTAGTTGGGATCTCAGTAGTTTGGGTTCTTAAGGTTGCTCAGTGGGTCTTTCTTTACTCGGTTTTTCACCCATCGCTGAACTGAGGTCTTCCCTCCCTTGGTGATTATTTTTGGTGGGATTTGGGATTTGTTATAAAGCTAGTAGGGACATTTTGGTTTGCTTTTGTGGTGCTTGGGATGCACAATTTGGCAGAAACTATTTTTTGAAGGGTTAAAAGAGGGTTACATTTTCTGTAAGATGTTTTGATCTATGGGTGTGGAAGAAAACGGAGCGATTCAAGGAACTTTACTTTAAATCAAAAATATTATTTAAGATCTTAGATAAATAGTTTCATGAATAAGAAAAAAAGAAGGCAATCAGAGGATTTCGAACCTCTAAATTCGTTCCGTCAACGAATTGCCTTTTTGTTTGATGAGAGAACCTGAAGGAAAAAACTCTCGGAACTATCGACCGAACCGGGTGAAGCAACCCAAACCCTCGACGACAACGCGCCGAGAGCCGAATCCCGAAAGCCCAAGAGAGCTCGGGTGGGTCCCGAACACCGGGATCGACCGAGAAGGGGTCCCCAAGCCGTGAGTTCGACGTCTCCCCCTAGCATAGGTGGGCGCTAATCCGGTGCACTAGGCTCCCTGACGTCGAATCACGATTTGGGGGTGAACCCTTGTCGTCTGAATCAATCAATCAATCAATGATTACATGTACATTCCACGAAACGTAAAGGATGAAAAACGTTGCATTTCACATACTTGCCCATCCTTGATATCAGTTCGAAACAGATTTTTGGATTTAGTTCAACACCGTTTGCTTACTTCTTTTTTTACAGGGGCAGACCAATTTTGGGTTGCTCGTTTTCTTTTTGAATTGCAGCGACATCGTCGGTACCTTCTTTCTATATGAGTTCATTTGTTTTTTTGGGGGATGCTATCCTTGGTTAAATTCTCCTTGGACTGTTTTTTGTATCTACTTGCAATAGAGGCTTTATTACACAAGTCCGTATCTACAAACAAATGAGAATAGAGGCCCGGGCTTCTGCGCATGTAATTTTTGGTTTGGGTTTGGTTCACATACGATCCAAGGTAATTCTAAAAAACATCTTTCAAACGACAAGGGTTCACCCCAAGTCGAGATTCGACGTCCGGATTAGCGCCCACCTATGCTAGGGGGGTGTCGAACTCACGGCTTGGGGACCTCTTCTCGGCCGATCCCGGTGTTCGGCACCAGAGTTGTGCGCCGTTGCAACGGCGCACAACTCTGCGTCACACCAAAGTCGCTGCGTTGCAAGGTTCGCTCGCGTTTTGGTGCCTCCTCGTTTTAGGACTCAAATCACATCCTTGAAAAATGTGTGAGAGTCGTGCCGACGTCGTTTTTGCGACAACGACAACGGCCGTTAACCGTTAACGCCGTTAACGGCCGTTGTCGTTGTCGCAAAAACGACTTCGGCACAACTCTGTTCGGCACCCACTTGGGCTTTCGGGATTCGACCCTCGGCGTGTTGTCGTAGAGGGTTTGGGTTGCCTTCACCCGATTGGGTGGATAGTTCCGAGAGTTTTTTCTGGGTTCTCTCGTCAAACAAAAAGACAATTCGTTGACGGAACGAATTTAGAGGTTCCAATCCTCTAATTGCCCTCTTTTTTTCTTTTTTTTTATAGTCACAATGATCTTTTTTAATTTATATAATATAATTCCCTTTTAATATAAGTATAGTAAATAAGTGACAAACATAAAAAAAATATAAGTAAAAAATAATTAAAGAAAGATAATGAAAGAAATAAGCGGAAATACGATCCTCTTGCATTGATGAATCACTTTATTCATCGGGTGAGTGGATGATCACTAATCCGACAAATCCAAAGTTGATTTATTTCCGTGAGATTGGTTACTCCGTCGGTTTTGTAAAAAGAACCCGGACTGCTCATAGATGCTACCGCCGCCGTTGCTCTAAAATAAGGATAGGCTTTTTTGCACTCAGCAAATTTTGCAAACGGTTCCGTGTGCTTGTTGGGTCTCTCCACCATCGACCTGTGCCATCGTTCATTCAAGATTTCTTTCGACCGCCTTTTGAAAGCGCACACGCTTTTGAACACCACGATAGCTGTTTGGACGCCTCCTAAACTCGACGAGCTGCTTTCAATGCAAAAGATCGATGTAGTAAGTATCAACCACCGCAAAAAGCCTCAGAAACAGCCTATCGAGCACCAATATCGCTGCGTTGCCACACTCCCAAGAAAAGACAAACGTTCGTTCGTCTCGAATTAACTCGGGCTGGCTCGAAACGGCGGCACCTTTCCCCGGTCTTTTGAAATCGAGCCTGAGCACCAATATTTCGAACTATTTTTTTGTTGATTGCTCGCTTGGGGTGTAGGATAATCCAAACCACAGAAAGAGAGGTTGGAGCCCCCTCCCTCAATTTTTCTTACAATCGCCACATGTGATTCAAACGTGTGTTTTCGCCCATTCGGCCACAGAAACGTTTTGCGTGGTAAGTTTTTGGGGAGAAAAATGGCCAAAACGTTGTTTGTTTTTACTATTTGCTAAAACCCACAGTTTGGTAGGAGTGGGGCCACATCGAAGAAAAAACCACGAAAGTCACAACCAACAGTCGGCCCGAATCCTGAGTATGACATGGAGGGAAATAGAGAATGAGATGTAAGGGTTGTACCAAAGAAGAAACAAACAAACGAACATCAAATTACAAGAACAAGCACCTCTTAACATGACCTGAAGCTGGCTGGTGTGAATCACCCCCAGAATGGGAGGTTTAACGACGGAGTTGAAAACAAGCCTTGATCATATCCTGTAGTCGACTTTCGGGCCTATTTTACAATGGCTGGTTGGAATGATATTATCCATCTACCAGTGCCTCCTAAAATGCTTTTTAATGTCAGAGGGAAGCGTCAGAAAAATTGGGGAATTTTCGATTTTAGGGATTTTAAAAAGCACATAATCTTTTTCTGCGCATAAACAAACCAAAAATTATATGCGCATAAAGAGAGAGGATTGAGTTGAGATTCACTAGAGATATGCGCTGTGAAACCAGTGGTAGTGTGGTATTCTCACAAGAAGAAAACTTTATCACAAGGTATGACAATAGACATCCAAGGACAAATGCTCCTAATCTAAAAGAAACGAAGCCCTGCCTTGGAATTGTATGATCTGGCAGCCGAGCCCCACCACCAACCACGATGCATCAAACTCCAGACATCAAGGCCACCTACTTTTTGGCTTTCTGGATTTCAACAGGGTTGAAACACGACGACTGTTCACCAAAAATTGCAGTGGCTGACAAGCAGCGCACCAGTGTCAACACCTCCAGGTCTATCGAACTTATGCCTGATCTCAAAAGAAAGGGCAAAAAGTAACACGCTGCCAAAAATATGATCAGATGACATCAAATCGGGCCTATGAAATAGAAATCGAACGATGTTTACATGGCACAATGTGCACAGTGCAGATGCAACGAGCGCATCGCTCGCTCTACAACACTCCCAATAAACAGATAAAGAATCAACAATATCTCATTTTTTTTCTTCTCTCGAATCGAACAACAGTGACAATCGATCTAAAAAAAAATCTAGAAGATCTGGGCACCGAAGAACTTGGTGGCGTAGACGAACCCGTTGTTAGCAACCGGATCGGCGATGTGCTCGGCCCAGCACTCGACCGGTCCCTTTCCGGTCTGGAGAGACTGGACGAAGAATCCGAACATGGCGAACATAGCCAACCTTCCGTTCTTGATCTCCTTGGTCTTCAACTCAGCGAAAGTCTCGGGATCGTCAGCCATGCCCATTGGGTCGAACGCCTCACCAGGGTAGAGTGGGTCTGTCGCCTCACCCAAAGGACCTCCAGAGCACCTGTACCCCTCCGCCAGCCCCATGAGAACAACCTACGCAAAAGTAGACAAAAGCTCGATCGATCAATGGCTCCTTCTCCACCCCAACACCAAAGCTAGAGCTGCAATGATTGGGCAAAAAAAGCCCAATGCACAACGGATCGACTGAAACTGGATATTCACCTGGGTCCAGCAGATGGCCAGGATCGACTGGGCGTGCACCAAAGATGGGTTTCCGAGGTAGTCGAGTCCACCCTCAGCGAAGATCTGGGAGCCAGCCTTGAACCAGACGGCCTCACCAAACTCAACACCTCCGTACTTCTCGAGGGCCTCGGGGGTCAAGCACCCAACGACTCCCAACATCGCCCAGCGAGCGTGGATCAACTCCAACTCACGGTTGGCGGCGAAGGTCTCTGGGTCAGCAGACAGACCGGCGGAGTCCCATCCATAGTCACCAGGGAACTCTCCAGTGAGGTAGCTGGGGACGGCACCCTCGGAGTAAGGGCCCAACCAAAGTGCACGGTCGGGGCCGTAAAACTCGACGGCGGCGCGAGCAACCTGCTTGTTGGCCTGACACCCACCAGAAAAAGCTTCAAGACCAGGGATCTGGGAAAATCGTCTACCGAATCACTTCAAAAACAGGATAGGCAGATTGAGCTCACCCGTGCTGCGGTCTGGGAACCAATGAAAGTCTGAGCAATCATTGCGGAAGCCATGTTGGATCAATACGGAATATGCGCGAGAAGGAGGAGAACGTTTCACAACGGATTGACCCAAGAAGTCGCTCTGCGATGATCGTAAGTGCCTGAACACAATATTTGTATGAAGGATGCAGATCTCGAAAGGCAGGTGGTTCTCTGAAAGGCGTGTTTGAGAACCTCGTTCAGCGTGCAATCAATCAATCAATCAATAATTACATGTTGCCTGAGGAGCCACTCTGCCGTTGTCGCAACCAATGCCAAACAACCACCTCATCAAAAATAAACTGGATCCATAAGCCCTTCTGCAAGAAACAACCACAAAACACACCACCAAAAAATAAACCCCTCTCTGTTCAACGCTCACACTCGAGGGTGGCTTCTTCACGGGGATTCAGCATGATCATGGGCAGTCTGAAAAGCATTACATGATATGATGTCAATCCGTATCGCTCACAATCTGCTGAAAGCGCGTCCATGGCCCCCGAAGAGGTTCCGGTTTAGTTCTCAGAACTTCTGGACCATTCCTTAGAATCGACTCAGTGTGAGAATCTGATGGGTTGATTGACCAATTCAGTTCTGTTTACAGACATGTAAACAAAACATGGGTTGATTGAGATGTTTGTGTTGTTGCCTTATAGAAGCATCCATTTGATTTCCACACGGTCTTTCTAACTCAGGGGATTTTCACAATTGCGATATTGGGTCAGAAAACTACGGTGAGAAGATTCAAGAGGTCGTCGACAAGTCTTGAGCCCACAACTAAACGGTTGTATTGTGTAGACTGCCCTCAGTCAGAAAAGAAGCTGCTAGTAAGAGTACTCTTAATGATACCCAACTACAGTGCATTCCGCTTATTATGTCGTCGGCTACTGTAGCCCGCGTCTTCTAGAGCAAAATCGTCAGGAACGGAATTTTCAGGGGGTGGGGTGGGTCGTTTAATCAATCTGGATTTCGGATAATAAATCAAGGTGCTCGCGAATTTCCAACGAGAATCGTCAAACGAGAGGACGCGCGGTAGAAAGGGAATGCGAAACAGTCGAACAAAACGAACGGAATACAAAATCGTCGAATTTTTGTCTGTTTTTGGACGTCATATTTGTTGCGATGGTAGTCGAACTGGAGCGCAGAGGCTATGAAAAGATGGAGGAGTACGAGAATGCCCAAGACGGCGTCATGGCGTTCCTTCGACAGCAGTTGAAGCGCCAGGGCACTATTAAGGAGTTTTTTAGAGTTGATTCGACTGTGGACGCGTCTGGGAAAGAGGAAATGTCGGATTCCGTATTGTAAATCTGTCGCGTATTAAATCAAAAAAGTCGCCGCCCGAATGTGTTGGATTAAGCGGAATGCACTGTAGTTAGGTATTTTGCTCACTGGAAGTTGAATGAGGTCAGTGCTCGTTCCATGAATCCATCAGGTTATGTGAAAGTGGGTTAATTTTTTTCATTATAGTGAATGTTAGTTGGGAGCGATACGTGGATTGGCTTCAGGAAAATATTCTTAGACGAAACAGTTTTTGAAGTGTGTGGGGTTACTTCATTCAATCGATCTCAACCACTCTAAAACCCTGTGCCTCCTGTGATGTAAATGATTTGCCAATTTCCTTTCGCCTTGCACTCCAAATGTAGCTATATAAGAACCCCTTCACAATAACAACAATACACAACCAAATACTTCAAGGGGGGGAACGGATTGCCCATGTTGTGAAATACTGAAATACTGGACTGGTGGAGAAACAAAGAACACCCTGATCGCTCTGGACTGTTTCCTCCCTATCCCCGTGACTAATCAGTTTCATCACTAAATAAATGAGAAAGAGCAGAATGATAGAATCACTGTAGCTGCTGCGCTTCGAGTGACCGGACCGGACGACGCATAAAAAGCCACATATCTTTGCACAAACAAAAAAACAGGGTCAATTTTTGTATTCCAGCGGCTCCGCGCACACAGACCTCGTTCGGTTTCACAACCATGCAAGCATTTCCAAGACGGTTGCTTAGCTTCGTTGCCGTCGCTGTCTTAGTCAACAGCGTTTTTGCCTGCTCGGGTAAGAAACAAGATCATCTTCTTTGCGCGTGGTCGCGAGAACACGCGCAGAATGTTGGGTTGTGGCTCGAGCTCCACTGCGTCGTGCCAACTTTTCTAGCGAGTGAGCCTCAGTTAATAAAATTCACTCCGGCGTACTCCATTTTTCGTATTTTTGCGTGTGATGGTCCCACTTTTCGACTCACCTGCGAATCAGTAGGAGGGCCAAACCCCTTGTGTGACCTGATCCTGGAGTGCAAACTTTTTGTCGCCCTTCACTGTTGTGCGCCGGAATCTGGTCCAATCGGCTCGATTCTCGCACACACAAGAAGCTTTTCCATGTATAGGCCGAAGAATTTCAGAGTGAAGTATCAGAACTTGACTGTCTATTCGAAGCTCTACGCGGCACGCGTATCGATATCGCCCCAAAAGAACTGATTCCATGTGGCAGCGAATGAAAGCTTCGCTGCATCATCAAAGCGACTGCATTAACTCTTGTGATGGCGTGAACTTAGTGTGGGTGTTTTTCAGATATCAGGATATATTTGGCGCCGTGCACGGTCAAGGAGTTTGGGACAAGCATTTCGAAGGAGCAGGCCCTGGATATACAGTGAGCACCCATCTGCTCGTGAGCATCGTTGTCGGCCGTACCGTCCAAAAATATTACAAGACATGCCAGGCGAGAGCCTATAGCATCAGGGGAATACAATGAACACCCATTAGCTAGCCAGGTTTATATCGTTGTAGACGGTACCGATACAGCGACACGAAAATGTATGTCTGCGACGCAGCGCTACCGCACAGTCGCAGACCATAGTTGGATGGTTGAATGGGTGTACAGTGAATGGTCCATCGCTATAGGTACGTTTGTTTGTTTTTCAGAAGTAGAACATCTGAGACACCACGCTCGCGACAAAAAGAAGGGAAAACCCACACCGTATGCATAACGAACGGAACAATACTGATGTGCCTTGTGTTCCTGAATGATAGATTTTTTCTTCTGCAGGTCAGAATTCTTGCGGAAAGAGGGACTCGAGGAAATAGCAGATGAGGCCGTCGAGTTTTTTGACTTTGGTTTGGAAGCTTTCGACGGGACATGCGAGTTCCCCATCAGCCAAGCGTGCGATGTCGTTCAAGGCTGTGGCTGCAATCTTGAACAAATACGTGACCAACTCAAAGGAAAAAGGCGTGCTCTGAAAACAAGTATGGAAGTGGAAAACGTTATGTGATAAATCTCCCCGCCTCCACAATTTCTGTTCCATTGCAGTGTGTTTTCAGTTTCAAGCTGCCGTCAGGACACTTGCTGCTTCGCAATGACCGTTTTGGCGGCTGATTTCATAAATATTCCGCCTACAGATTCCGCTAAAACACGCTTCAAGATCGACCAAAACTTCCGAGACGGGGGTTCCCTTAGATGTTACCCATACTTGAAAAGTAGTAATTGCTTTTCAACATCGTCTGCAGCAGTATCTGCTGTTGCAACAAACAAACAAACAAACAAACATCAACAGTTGCAACAGTAGCGCGCGGAAGCGATGTGACATTTCCAGGTTTGGTGAAAGTCTCCGAATTCGTGCTAAATTGGAGGGGGGAGGGGAAACGCAACAGAACCCTTTTCCTGATCCAATGAGCTCAATGAAATTCGCCTTTAAAAAATTGTGCCATCCCCGATTTTGGCTGAACACACTGGCAATTGGCCGGAGAGCTGCTTGACGCTCATTGTAGCCATTTCCATATATTCTGAAGGAGCCGACTTGGTGTCAACCATTGGAGTTATGTTAATGATTTGTGTGCTTGTTTTTTGTTCCTTTCGATTTATTGATGGCAGAGTAGAAAATCTGTGAAAGCAAATTGCATGTGGTTTCAAAACCACACTGTAGTTTGAATTTCTTTGCCTCTCACTGAACACCATGTATTCTTGTCAGCTGGAGAGACGATAGCGGCTATTTGTTTCGGGAACAAATGCAAAGGATTTTTGCTATCATCTGGCGAGTTCATCAGACGTAGAATTTCTGGGTAAGTTTCCCGAGTTCTCCAAACGTATCGTTGGTGTTGCGATGAAAACATCTCAACACCAATTCGGTATTTTGCAACTCATTTACTCATTAATGGGTATATATGGGCGATTTTTTAAAAGGAATCGATCAGAACCAAATTTGCCAGTGTTTTTGAGCATGTTATTGTACGTCAGGTGCGGTGAATCGCTGAACACGATCGCTTCCTGTAGTGCGGCACCACTGCCGCCGCCGCCGCCACCAACTGACGGAACCCTGGGGGAATGTGAAGATGAGATCTTGACACGCTGTTGCAACACACGGAGGCCTACTTGTCTTTGCAAAACTTGCAGCTTGAGGTTTTGGCGGCGAACTGAAACAAGCTCTGGGAAGACTGCTTTTTTTGAGCATCAAAGTCGAGACACGTGTATCTGCACTGACTCGAGCATACAGTCGGATAGGGGCGAGTCGGGTAGAGCACTAGATTAGCCGGACATCGCGCAGTCAATTGTATGATATGTTTGGAGAAATAAAACATTGCTTCTTTCTTTTTGTTGAAATGGAGCGGCTTTTGAACCATGTTCAAGATGTAACGCAGACCCCAGTATCTCCAGTGTTGCTTTGCTAGATCCAACCCTAGGGCCCTTGGTTCCATAAATTGTACAGAACAAAAACCAATCAGACAACTCATAATCACTACCTGGATTATGATACAGAATAACTTGACCGCTTCAGAATATAACATAACATAATTACACGCGAAGAAGCCACCCGGCTTCAGAATATACGGACATGCGCATGTGCCGACCCTTGGAAACGAAGAGTACATGCCTTGGATTGATGCTGATGAGCATATCCAAACGACAGAATCAGAATGATTCCGTAAGAACATCTGGAAAGTCCATGGAGGCACTGAATGTTGACTTGAGTCCATGCTCGTTCGGCTAGTTCATCAGACTGTGTGAAGTGGGTCGAGTGCTTTCATTCCAGCGATTGTTAGTTGGGAGCAACAAGTGAAATCGGCTTCAGAGAAATTATCTGAAAAGAACACAAGAAGCTAGTTTGTGTTCCTAATCTGAAGCAATATTGAACATTGACGAACCCCTCAGCCTTCCCAGCCATAAAATTCGGCTGTTATTATTGACAAATGACCCCTTCGCACAATAATAATCAACTTTGAGAACTACTTCATGAAATCAAAACTAGATAATACAAGGGGGGGGGGACGGATTGCACATGTCGTGTGCCCCTGAAATACTGGAGTGGTGGAGAAACAAAGAACACCCTGATCGCTCTGGGACGGTTTCCCCGTTGTCCCTGTTACTGGTACAAGGGGGTCTGGTAGGCTTCCCTCAGTTCCGGGACACCATTCCGCCCCAAAGCTGCACAGACGCAACTGTACGACAGCCCTTAATAGTGGCACCACCACGGCTCTTAATAGTGGCATCGGGTGGCAATTTTGAACCAAATGCCACTTTTCAACATGCCTGCAGATACGAGAAGGAGCCTTTCAATCTCGTCCAGAGCTCCTGGTGAGCTATTTCTCTTCTGTTTAAAAAAAAAAAAGAAAAAAAAAGATCTTGACAGTTGTTTCATTCTGTCAGCCGATTCTAATCCCAAAAAATTGAACTTTATCATTCCTGCTATTGAAACTAGAGGCACCATTTTGGTTTTTGTTTCAAATGAAAAGGCTCTGCCCCACTCACTGGATACGTTGAGATCTATTATCAGGACGCCAAATTTCAATCTGCTGATATCGAATCGATTCGATCGTTGGCTTCTTTTTTTTTTTCGGCCGAGACTGAAAACCCCATGTTCATTGTGCAAAATGATGTGGGTGCAAAATTGTTGGTTTTATGTACTCGATAAAGGTATTTTTGTTGGATGATTGCTGAACCTCTCCAATGTTCTGTGGTATTTTTTGTGCCAGATCGTAGCTTATTCGCCCGAAGCTGTGCACTGCTACAGCATGCATTTCAGAAGCAAGAGGTAATGCACTGTTCTTTTTCTTTTTCCGTTCCAGACAAAAAAAAGAGAAGAAGAGAAGAGAAGAGAAGAGAAACTTCATGATGATTCCACAACTCTATTTTTATCTCAGTGTGCATTGTGCTATTTACATTTCAACAAAAGATTCCCACTTCGAAACTATATTCTTATTAAAAAAAAAACTATATTTAACTAGGCTTCTTTTTTACAAGAAGTAATTTTGCCTTTTCAAAATCATCTGTGTTGATATATGCAACCAGAAACGCATCCAAATTTTGGTGTTGGAGTTGGGTTGTTTTTTTTTTGCGTGGGAGGCAAACAAGAATATAACTGAATCGAAATAAATGAAGCTACCATGAAAATGTTATATTTTTTTTGCTAAGCATTCGTTTCAGTTTGCTGTGTTTTTTTTTGGTTTTTTTTGCTTCATTTGCATTTCAGATTATTGGAACAGTGATATTTTCCGATGAAGATCTCCGACAAGAGTGCATTTGTGAGGAGCGCCGGAAATGGGGTTTTGACGATTCAATGTCAATACGAGGTCCAGGAGGAAAAGGCAAACGCTTGGGCGAAAGCCGTGTTTTCTAAACTGGAGCCCAAGAGAGTGCTGGTGGTGGGAAAGCTGAAGGTGAAAAGATAAAGAAGAAAAAGAAAAAAAATCGTACAAAAATCTGCATGTGCAAATTACGTATCAAGGGACAAGAAAAGTGGAGGGTTTTCTGTGCAAGAAAGCTTCGTTTTTAAATCTTTTTTTTGTATTGGATTTTGTTTTTTTTCCTACACAGTAAAAAATGTATATATTATTTTTGTTTTAAAGCTATGTATTTATATTTTCATTTTTTTTCATTTTTCATTTTCCATTTTTTTGGGGGTGGGGGGTGGAGGGTTGATTTGACTGATGATGCCGTTTTATTTATTTTCTTTCTTTTCTCTTTGCCAAAAAAAATAGCATCGTGAAAAACAGGTGGACGATTTGAAAGGCGGGATCGACCCTTTCGCCGACCCAGTCCTCTACGGCTGGACCACCTAGCATGCAGTGTCCTCAAATTCTTCCTCGGTGAAAAAATTGCCTCGTGGAAATTTGATACGAGGTTTACCAGCAGCTCTAATACTACTGTAAAAGATTATCCGTCCGACCGACCGACCAACCGTCCAGCAAAGAGTGATAGTAACCAAGAGAACTCGAACAGAGTTCGAAACGAACAACAGCGAACCTTAGAGTGACACCAGACGAGACCAAACGACACCAAACCAACCGAACTTTACCAAGCCAAAGAATGTTTACAGCCCCAGAATAATCCCTATATCCTTCCTGTACTGCCACACATCCAGAGAACTCCCACCCCAGTAATTTCCCAACAAATGTCTCCCATTCAACCCCAATTTACATTGATAAACCACTCTTCTTTTGCACTACGATCCGAGGTACCCAAGAAAAATATTATCCTTCATATACTGTTTTTTTCTTAAATAAAAATCATGTTGAAGTTTTGAAAGCCCGATGTTGCATCCACCAGAAAAACGAGTTTATTTTGTTTTATAGCTTAAATTACTAATTGGACAAAATTGGGTACCTAAAAAAAATATATATATATATTGTTGATTTTGTGTAAATTGTTTTCTTGAATTTAGAAGGAAAAAAAATTGTTCGAAAAATTAGTATAATAACGATTCGTAAAATATGAAATATTTTTTGGTTTAGATTTCTGGGATTCCTGGCTATGCTTTGGTGGATTTTGAAAGCCCTGTCGGACCGAGCTCGAAATCTATTCGGCGGTTGGCATCAGCTCTTTCGGAAATCTGCGTCCCTATGGGTAAGTGAATGGCCGGTTATGTCGATACATACATATATATATATATATTTTATTTTTTTTTTGATGTTTAAATATATTTTGTTGAATGCTGCTGAGCGGAGCCCTTTCGCTGCAGCAAAATTTCAAATGAATTCATTATGGTTTGGTGGGGGTGGTTGATCTTTGTTGAGTTTTTCACTCTGGAAACTGGTGATGCAAGAATTGCAAGGTTTACAGCTGAAGCTTTTTCTTCGATTGATCTTTTTACCGACGTCTGCTGTTTTTTGCTGTTTGTTTGTTTGGTTGTTTTTTTTTGTAAATCGTAAGCAATTGTTTCTTTGAAAGTGCCTCCTTTTTCAAAAGATGCAACATTTTTCCATCTTTTCACAAGAGAAAAAAACAAAACCAGAGAAGCTGCTGTGGTTTTCCTCCCAGGTGCCAAGATTCAACCGGTCGGTAAAGAGCACATCCTGCCATCGGTGGCCAGAGCTAAAGGCCCCCTTTTCGTTTAGTCATACCCTCTGATTCATGTAATCACTTCCTCCTTTTCTTTTGTTTTGGTCAAAATATGGTGTAAAGAAAGCAGTGATACAAATTAAAGCGTTGTCCATCCAGACGTGAAAATGTTTCACAGAATGTCACAAAAGAAGTCCCATATCACTCGATTCCGTATTCGTTCGGTGGGTAGGCTTCGAATAATATGCACTTGGTAATACGTGCATTCTCAAAAAGCATCAACAGCATTTGAATAAACCTTTGGAGTGGCAACTGAGTGAGTCTCAGCCCGACCTATATCAACTGCTGGCATAAACCATCCTCGCACTGGAAATCCAATGTCAGTTTGTCCAAGGAACCCAGAGAGGGAAAAATAAAAAATTGCTGCATTTACCCCCCCAAAAAAGCATAAAATATTTATCCCGAATATGAACTTAGGCACTTGGTGCAAAAGAAATCCTATCAAACGCTGCCGCAACCCTCGATCTTTGCAGTTTTGTCATTTGGAGCACCTCCACCCTGTGGAATTGTCAGACAGGGGTATTTCAGGACATCCCACCGCACCCTGGAACAAAAAGAAAAGCGCTTCACAACTGCTCTCCTTAAGAACCGAAAGCAAACTGGCTTTCTTACAAGAGGAAGACTGTGGTTTTGCCACGTATCGCTTTTCCAACGCACCAATCAACGAGGCGTGAAAGAAATAACCCCCGAATACACCATCTGTTCCTGGATGAACACGCAACTCAACCCCGCCGCCTCAATAAATACGTCAGGGGTGGAGCCGAGATCAAGAAAAAAACCCATCCCTCGGCGGCTGTTTGGTTGCAACCCTCCTCTCCTCTTTGAAAGCAATCGCTGAACTTCGTGCCACTGTTCGTCGGTGTTGAAGATGACTACAGCTCGCATTCTTGTCATTGCTTGCTGGTGGCGGCGCTCACTTCCGCGAATGGTACGTAAAATTGGCTTCCTGGTTTCCCCTCAAAAAAATACTCGGAGTACTCCGGTACTTCTATCGATCGGTGGTGGGTTTCTACGCAGTGCTGTCAGCCGAGTTTTAAGCTGCTTTTACCAAAAGGAGTTCGAAAAAATTTTGCGTTTCGGTAGCAGAGCCATTTCTCCGTGAAATATGTCGGATCGCTTTGGGGTTTCAATTACTTAAGATCGCGGGTTGGCTTCATTTTCAGGACTTTGCCCAGGAGCCAGGACGTTGAAGGCATGTTTGGAACAAGGTAGTACTACTACCTTGAAGCAGAAGTTTTTTGGTGGTTTTTCCACAAGAAACTATGGTGTTTTGAGGGATGGCCCCAGGAATTTGTAATAAGCCCTTGTTATTTTGTGAAAAATCATCATTGATGTTTTCTGCAAAGGTTCAAGACTGTGCATTTTCTTTGTGCGACTAGAAGTTTCAATCGACACATGAACTCAGGTTAATCAACCATGTATTGTATTGAACAACAATTTGAAGTTTGTTGTTTTCCGCCAACCAACACATCTATTGCACAAGGGTTTTTGCTGTCTTCACCCTGTTCAAAAACGACTGGGGTTTCTTGAGGGACTGAAAGGCTTTCCTCAGCCTGAGAAGGATGAACCATGCTTTATCCATCCACACCGCCAAAGAAATACTATCATTATCCCCAACCTCAAGTTCCCTTGTTGCATGTTTCCTGGTTTGGTTTTGGTTTGAAAGAAAAGGCTCTCAATATTAGCGTATTGCATTATTCAACTAAGGACAATTCACACGAGGAGCTCGAGGCTTTATTACTCAAGTCCGTATCAACAAACAATTATTGCTCGAGGCCAAGAACCAGAGATGCACAGCACAAATCGTTTGACAGCACGAATCCTGGTGTTGATGTTACCGCTTCCACTCACGTTACGAAAATTACCCAATTCGTACCCAAAACTACCCGCGGGCTACCCGTTTTTTAATGGCATGAATTGGGTAATTTTGGGTATATTTGGGTATACCCCAGTTGGGTATTCTATGGGTACGATTTGGGTATATTTGGGTACGATTTGGGTAGTTGTCAGAGTTGGTGGGTATGAATTAGGTAGTACCCAAAAGATACCCAAAGTTAATGGGTATGAATTAGGTAGTACCCAAAAGATACCCAAAGTTAATGGGTATGAATTAGGTAGTACCCAAAAGATACCCAAAGTTAATGGGTATGAATTAGGTAGTACCCAAAAGATACCCAAAGTTAATGGGTATGAATTGGGTAGTACCCAAAAGATACCCAAAGTTAATGGGTATGAATTGGGTAGTACCCAAAAGATACCCACACCAAAACGGGTACGAATTGGGTAGTACCCAACCGATACCCGAATATGCTCGGTACGAATTCGGTATTACCTGAGACATACCCAAACTATAATGGGTATGCATTGGGTATTATTCAGGAATACCCCATATGTACCACAACTGCATCCTGGGTATGTATTGGGTACTTGGGTAGCCACCCGCAAGCAGTTGTTACATACTGGGTACAAATCGGGTGGTGACTAGATCAGACCCAACCCCACAACAAAAATAACAACAAATAATTCAATATTATTACAAGAGCAATTGTTCCTTAAACCACAACCAACAATCAACCCCCAACTGAATACAAGTGCATTTATTTGTGCACCCCAGAAACAAGACCAACACCCCCATTTCAGATTGTTCCGGAACATCAATTATCAAAGAGGGGTGTGTCTGATGAGTCAAGAGGAACCCCAATGAAGGTGGAGTCTTCAACCACCTTGTCCATCCACCATGGAGCATGTCAAATGATTCAGCATGTTCTTCAACGGGGATAAAGTCAGATCACAAAATAAATTGTCAGTTCTTCGATTTTTGCATTTTGGGAACTGGAAAAAACCCACAAAAAAATTAAAATGGTACATTCTGAGCAACAGAGGAGAAATTGGAAGACGCTGGAGAAGGAAAGCATTGTTATATTGGAGTAAAAGGCATACGATGGACAGTTGCATACAATTCTTTGTTCAGAGCATATTATAGCTGCCTACTTTGGTGAAAATATTCTGTAAGGATCAAACATAGATGAACACAACTTCCCCACACCACTCTCACCCATCCACACATCCACATGACCTCACTTTTTGGACTTTGTCGCAAGCACTTCTGAGAATCAGCCAGCGCTCGCATCCCACAGCTTCACCCTTTGTCCCTCCTCTCTCTTGGAAAGCTACGGACCAGGTTTCCTTGCAGACTCACCAATCATTGTTTCAAGAATTCCGACTAATAAACCCAACCCAATCATTGACAACTCCAGTCGATTTGGCGACACACTCTGTTCTGTTTTCTTGTCTACCTTTTTTCCACGAATTGGCTTTACTGGGACAAGAAGCAGAGATGGCTTTTTGCTTTTTTGTAAACACATCCTTACACATGGAGAAGGGGGCAACAACAGAAAAAACAGAGTTCTTCAAGGCTCACTTGGATTACGGCACCCGTATCAGTAATCAGAGGAATCATGGAGTTGCAAAGGGACAAAACCCTGTTTTTCAATTTCTTCACATACCTCAGCATTTCGTCCTCGATGTGGTAAGAGTTGAAGATTTTGTGCTCCAGAAACCGGGGGGGTCTTGCAAATATGCTGATGTTGGATCTGACAGAGGGTGCTTCCATTGAGGATTTTGAAAACATGGTTGACGTCTGCAATCGGGTGGTCTCATCGACACATGTGCTGGTGCTGAGCCTATGGAAGTTCACTCCCTGGCCTCACCCACAAGCTCCACTCCCAAGACAAGAAAATGGCGCTAATTCAGGGAAACTGCATATATGCAAGAACACTTTGATGACCAAAAAACTGTGGCTGTAATCACCACCCAATTCATGAGCACGATCAGAATCCTAGTCAGACCTTCTGCGCCATGATAGACAACATACATCATAGAAACGTTTGACAATAGAGTCTACATGCACCACAACTTTTTGAGCATGACTCCACATGGGTTGAAACTCCAAAAGCAGCAAAATGGTTCCACAAAGCATGCCACCACCCCCTGCTCTGTACCTGGGCAATGCAAATGTTTGATGCCACCTTGTCCATTCTAAAATGCTGTTCTGTCTGCAAGGCCATACATAATACATGTCAAACACTACCAGGCCTGTCTCAGCTATTGCTCAGCTATTGCTCAGCTATTGCAATACCTGTCCAGGGGAAAAGACAACCACAAAGCCTTCCAGTGTTTATGTTGACTGTGCACTTTGGCAGCAAACATTCTCTGTCTTCACTGAGAAACGTGAGAAGTGACTTATGTCAATTCCCTTAGCAGTTTCCAATCCTTCGCCTCAAAGCGCGTACCACATTCATGCTCCGGGTCCAAATCACAGCAAGTAGTCGTCCTCCGTTTTCACGTCGGAGCACGTCGGTTTCTCGAGCGGCGGCGCCACCCAGGCACCAAGATCGCCGAGGCCGCGAAAGCGCGGTCCATCTGTCCGAAGCAGGGCGAAACTTTCCGCGGCAATGGTTGGCTGCAGGCCAGGGGTGGACGAGGTTTTTCTGGTGGGTTGAGAAAATCTATTGCAATTGCGAGTATGTCGGACTTTTGCTAAGGGTTGCCGCTCGTACATGTTTTGGGTAAACGTTGGTTCCTTCGACTGCTACGTTTTCTTCCACACCCAGAGATCGAAAAACCTTTACAGAATGTAACCCTCTGTCACAGCTCCGAGGGAAAGGGGGTGGAGCACACACTTGGTGCACAGGGTACAGGAGGAGGGCGTTGGAGAACTCAGAATATTGATTACACAAACAAACGTTCGTAGGCTTTTAACGGCCACCTTGAAATGACCCTTCCCAGTCCGACCGGTACTGACAAGACCCGTGTCTAGGACACTGCTGTTAACCCTGACAGTCGTAACAATCACCACCCGATGAGACTAAAAACCGTCCTCGGTCGGGCTCGTCGAACTAAGAAAATCAAGATAATATAAAGTCTATCCATTATCGACTCTACCTCTCCAAACAACATGTTTCGCATTTAATCACCATAAAAGTCATTTCGAAAACCCCTTTGAAACAATCAACCGAACAAACAAAAACTCACTCATTTCCCTCTTTCTGCACTCTTTAAACTAGTCTTTTCTCCAAGCCGTTATAACACTGGCTCGAGCTGGCTGACTACCGTCGCAGACTTAAGTCCGCCACTCCATTCCTCCTTGCAACCACCGTCAACTCGAGTATCATCCGTGCCGGCTATTATCCAAGAGCTTCTCTCACAGATACAAAAGTATCGGCTTTCGCTTTCCTTGGATCATAGGAAATCATATCCACCTGTGACGAGTGCTTCCAGTTCAAACGCATGCTAATCTTGGTCCATGGAAGATCACACGCTCGACATATCGGAACCACTTCCATGAATCGCGTCCCATACCACGTTCCGTGGTCAATCCGCTGCCGTTGAACTCCTTGCTTAATACGTTCTCCAGGTCATGATATGTCCTTGCCACTAGCTTCCAGCATATGGCCAATGTGTTACTGACGCCGCAGTTGTTTTTTTTTTCTTTCTTTCTCGGTATGCCTGGATTTTTAGCTTAATCCGCACATACTCCTTGATTGCTCCTTTCGACATATCTCCGGTTAACTTCCGCCACTGCGAGGAACATTTGCACTGAAATATGACCTTTGCGATATCTTTTCTTTCGCTTACGGAATTCACCATTTCTGCCAAGACCCCACTCCATTTCCATTTCCAACTTCAAGTGCCACCAAACAGATCATCCACCAAGTACTTCTGTCAATTCAACTGAAATGTCTCGAACTCACTGCATCACCCCATCACTATGTTCAATTCGATTTTTCTGCAGCGCGTCTCATTTTTCAATTTGATAGATACTTTCCATTTCTATCAGAATTTCCACTTGTTCTATATTTCTTCACAAGCACCGGTGTTTCTAACATCCTCAAAAATCCTTTTCACTTCCTTTCTTGTTTCTGCCCTTTTTTTTACTGCTACCGTTACTGTTGAAGATCAGGCTATTTCCACTCAACAAAACTTAGAAAAACCTGCAACTGACCACTATCGCCAGCTGTAGAACACCCACTGTTCACATCCGATAAACGGGAAAAACACCTCCTTTTCCATCCGGTGGACAATAAAAACATACCATCCGTCCAAGTTCAGGATGTTCCACTATCCCCAAAGCAATACTTCTCACTTGTTTCAGTTGTAGTTCAAGTTCAATCCACAGGTCCTAATTCAGATAAACCCAATGAATCTCATAAAACCAGTTTATCCACAGGTCCTAATTCATAGTAACCCAATTTTCCAGTTTCCACAAACCGTTCTTTAATCACTGAAATATTTGAAACTTCCTTTGTCCACTGAGATACAACACAAGTAAGAACAGGCATCTATTAATGTCCAGAAACAATAGATATTCGAAATAGTTATAGATCCAACTGCAAAAAGAAACCAACAGATTTATGGTACCAAAACCCATTGTTACTTTCACACAAAAGCATCACCAACCACACCACCATGCGGCATCCATCACCACCCCAAACTCACGAGATAGTCTACAGTCGGGTGTTTGGTTATCCGCATGTGGTGAAAACATCAGAGTATTTTTCTGCAAAAAACACATTACCATCTAGCTCCCAAAAAGAGGAGTCTTGTTTGCCTCGACAGCTCCAGTGCGCAATTCTGTCCAACCCTTGACCAAGGGAAACGTTGCACTGTTGTCGGATGCACACAACATATCAACTCCGGATGACAGCGTCCGGACTCCACCTGTCGTGATTTCTTCGCATGGCATCTTGACCAGATGTTTTAAAACTTGCAAAAACACAATATCACCAAAGGTTTTTACGATCGTCAATACCGGTCACCGGGAGTGAACACGCGTCCCTTGTAGGCGAGAACAAGTAGGTCGCTTTACAGCGCATCAATACCGTCCATCTGCTCTACACGCGGACCGGGCCCGGTAGGCATAATAGCTTCCTCCCATCCAGTAGCCTCCAGATGTATCCCACATCTGAGGTAATCCATCCACCATCGTCATGATAAATGACTCGGCCGCAAACTCTCGCCAAACATACTCCAGGCCAGCACGCCATCAGAGTTGTCGAGTTGCGGAGGGAATTGACGTTCAACCCTGAGTATTCCATTTTATTTATAACACAAATACTCCTACTCATATCGAGACTCCCTTTGATAACCTCATCGTCGAATAGCACTCCATTTGCACCTCCACGGCACAAATATGCATGTACAAGTCGCACTGACCACCACGTTCGCCGTCTCCACCAATCCTGAAGATACCGATGGACCAGCTGCTTCTTAAGACAACCGTTCCACAATAGTTTGCCATCCTCCAAAGCATCCCGTCGGCAATAGTCCACCAGCGATTGGTTTGTGCCAAACATATGGTGCCACCACCGGTCGTCACCCGGTCGTGCTTCTTTTCGACAATGTATTTTCTTCAGCCCTCATGCGATTTCCTTCTCTCCATTTTATACTTGACGTATCTACACTCAGTTCGACTTGAGGCTACCGAAATGCACACCTGCCATTGTGACATCGCTAAACAGCGGCTAGGCAATGGTGTCCGAACTGATTATAAGAGCGTAACCAACTCCATGTAGATGACTTCTGCTCCAGAATTTCTTTACCATCATTTTGCTTGAAGTTCATCCATGTATCCAACAGAAAATCTCCGGGAAATACAACAACGCGTTGGGTATATATACTCCAAACTCCATTCATCAGAATTTGCGTGTTCCTCCTGAGAATATTTCCAGTTCTGATGCAAACATGATGTAATCGCTACCTGCTCGCCAAAAGTATTTCCGTCGGTAGTGAGTACCTTATCTTCCGCCGGAACCACTCCTTCTGAGTAGTACTTTTCGCTAACGCTTGATGAACAAGGCACTTCCTCCAGAATCACATTATTTCCAGCATTTCTCCACTTCAGCACCTTCTTTTGGTCATCAGCCAAAGCCTTTTATCACCGCACACCATGCTGGAACATGTGATAGCAATGATATAAATCAAGTGCCAATCACGGTTGGAACACATAGCGGGTAGGCTTTCAGCAGTTGCTCGAAATTCTCCCAAGGAATTGTCGGGATGGTCGGGTCGTACCATCTCCGTGTGATTACTCCCTTTACCCTTCAGTCCCACTGACTATGGTCACCAAATTTACATTCACCCATCGTCAAGACTGCAAGGTCAAGATATACTTCGCTCCAGCGAAGGTTTAAACACATGCTTGAGGGTCGTTAATCATTCCTGCCAAAAGTCCACTCTGTCCATAAAAACATGTTCAATCCTCATCATACAGAGCTCCAGTCAAGTGTTGATCATCACTGATGCTGGCACAATTTGTAGAGTTGGCAACCCCATCCAATTGTCCTCCACCACCACCAGCTTTAATCACGGTTACCCAAGTGATCTTCTTTGCAAAAGGGTCACTGGCACTCAGCCACATCGCCCAGCAATTTCCATTGAGATCTCACTTGGTTTTAGAGGTTGCAGCAGCAGATGTGGTCTTACTGGATCAGTCCAGCAGTAGTTGGTCACTCCACCACCACACTCCACAGTATTTCTTCAAGTAGCGCGCTTCGCCAATCATCTACTCCTTCCTTCTGCTTGAATAGTTCCATGTTCGCGCTTATAACATCCATCTTCCCATGGATGCATCGCTGCGGTTTCATAGGTTATCTTTCGCGCATCAGAGTTGGGAAAAAAACCGTGCTGCGTATGATAATCACACCATTCCCTCCATGATACATCCTCCTCCCCTTTGCTGGACGAGGTTCCAGCTCCCTCCTTCGTACAATAAACAGTTGCTACCCGAAAATGCCATCCTCGCTCAAGGTTTCCGGCCTCTCTATTGCACCACCAATTTTTGCTTCTCGGTAGTCCAGCCACTACCGCTTGGTTCAGTCCAGCAATCCTTCTCGGCCACCAGCTTCACCAAGACAACATTCTTCCCGACACATTGCACTCCTTCATAGTATGCGGTGTTATAGTATCAACAGTCCCACAAACAAGTGTCCGCTTCCATGTAGAATCTTCCTTCTGATCGGGTATTCCATAGATTCCTCCACTTTTTTTTTCCTTGGAGGTATATCCTCTTCCTCCGACCATATTGCAGTAGGTTTCCACATGAATCCTTTTTTCTTTACTTCTATCCTCAGCGGCAGTTTTGAAGAATCCATGTCCGTATTATGCTTTCCACTCGTCTTTCCATGATTCTTCCTTCACTCTGTTCGCTCTCTTTGGTTTCTTCAACCATTCTTCTGATCAACAATATTATCGTCTTCATTCTGATGCATATGTATCCCGCGTGATACCTTCTCTTATTCCATCTTCCACTCTTCTCGCGGTTTCCACAAACTCCTTCTGGTTTCGAAAAATCACATTAAAGTGTCGCTGCAATCTTCATTGCTCCTTCCATACATTGTGATCCGGTCTTGATATCTCGCTTTTTTCCCTTGTTGGGCATTCCCAACATAGACTTGTAATAGACACATTCGAGGCTGAGCATGTATCCCCGGCCTGGCCTTGAGATACTCCTCCAATGTACTCTTCGGATTTCACAATCTCGCGACTCCTTGATAGGTCAGTCACTGAGTACCTCCACAATATATAATCGCTTTTGATGAGCTGCCACATAATGTCCATACTTCTTCCACCACCGCCATATGAGCTGGTCTGGGTATATGTCATTTGTCCACCATCAAATAGCACCTCAGGTTACTCCATCGCTGCCTTGACTGGAATGTGTTCTTCGACTCCATCACCACTGGCTCCCACTACTCTCGATTATCTCTCTCCAATATATATATTCTCCCAGTTTCTCCTCTTCCTCTTGACTGCACTTTTGGCCATTGTCCCGGTTATCATTTGTATTTTCAGGCCCCACTGCCGGTTACAGAAACCATGGTCAGTGTTTGTCTTCAGATGCTCCAGGCACTACCGCTGGTTACAGAAACCATACTCGGTGTTTTGCTCTTGATGCTCCTGACTCCACTGCCGGTTACGAAAACCAAGGCCAGTGTTTTCTGCCTGTGGATCTTCCTGGCTCAGCTCTGACTCCTTCTCCAGCAACTTCTGCTCATGAGTTTATTGAGCTACAGATCCTTTTCAACCCAGACAATTCCCTTTGGCACAAAAGAGTCTTCCTTCCAATTCAGACATCGATCTTTATGTAGTCCACAACAGCTCCCTACAGCCATCAGTCTCTTTTCTTTTCTTTCCACCATTTGCTTGACTTCAGGACTATTGGTCTTGATAGATCTCCAGCAAGGAATCATCAGCAGTATAAAATCAGCCCCTCAGGCTCCTCCAGTATTTTATTTGCTTATAGGTTCACAGCCTTCAATAATCCACTGCAAGTCCACCGCCTCCAACAATCCACTTACATCCATCGGCTCCTTGTCGGCTCCTTGGCTGCTCCTTTGTCGGTTGACGACCACAACAGTCGCTCAGTCCCACCAGTATCTTAGACTTCGACTTTTTCTCCCTTCAGAGTTGGCTCCATTAGTGATCGCTCACTTTCTGTAAACCATCGACCACCTCTTTTACACGCTCGTCAACTCAGAGGTCACTTATGGTCTCTGTCGTATACAACCTTCTCGTCACAGCCACTCCTATTCGCACTGCTGCTTCCTGTCGACTCCAGTATAATTTCGATCTGCCTGTACCAGCCTTCTATCACGTTGCACAGTCATACTCCAACGACCTGGCTTTTTTCCAGCCTCTGTTGTCGGCAGCACTGCGTCATCCAATGGTCGAAGTGACCAGCGCCATAGTGAACGCCCGCTCGCAGTCCTACTGCGCGTTGTTCGCCTGGCTTCTTCGTCTGTCACACTTCTCACACCTTCGCCAATTGCGTGTCCGACATACAGTACCTCTGCCACAGAGCTTCCAAACGCTCCTGTAGCTTTGGCCGCCACGGTCGCCTGCAGACACGCTGGGTCAACTGGTGCTGCGACCTGGGTCGACTCCTTCCGTCGGCCCTGCTGTCGTCTAGGATCGACCTTTTAACCTAGGTTCGACCCTACTCCTGTGGTTCTCGGAATTCTGCACCTTTCACTGCAGATCTTTGACCTGGCAGTTCAACTTCGAACTTCGCCTCCCTGGTCGAAACTCCTGGACCTCCACTACAACTTTCAGCTCTCCTTTACGTTAGGTTAAGTCGAGAAACCCCAAAACTGCTTGGGTATTAGTCTTGGAAAATGCAGATCTATAGATCTCCAGCACCTTATTTTTCCTGGCGCCCCAAAACGCAACTCCAAGCTTCCTCTTCGACTTTGCTCACATACCCGCGCCGTGTCGCTCCTTGAAGCGTCGTTTTTAAGCCCAAACTTGGCGCGTCCTCCTCTCAACTCCTTTTACCCTAGCCAGGATAAGTGCTATCGTTTCTGGCTGCTCTTCCCTTGGGATCGTCGTCCCTAAAGGGTTCCTTTCCTCGTGAGCTGCCCCAAGACCTCGACCCCTTACGCTAGGGCCGACCACGGCTCCGAAACCATTGTCACAGCTCCGAGGGAAAGGGGGTGGAGCACACACTTGGTGCACAGGGTACAGGAGGAGGGCGTTGGAGAACTCAGAATATTGATTACACAAACAAACGTTCGTAGGCTTTTAACGGCCACCTTGAAATGACCCTTCCCAGTCCGACCGGTACTGACAAGACCCGTGTCTAGGACACTGCTGTTAACCCTGACAGTCGTAACACCCTCGTTTAACCCTTCAAACAAATAGTGCCAATTTCTGCCAAATTGTGCATCCCAAGCACCACAAAAGTCAATCAAAAAAATGTCCCTAAATGTCCCTAATAGCTCTATATAAAAACTCCCAAATCCCACCAAAAAAAATAATCTCCAAAAAGGGAGGGAAGAACACAGTTCCGGGATGGGTGAAAAACCGAGTAAAGAAAGACCAACTGAGTGAGCTTAAGAACCCAAACTACTGAGATCCAAAACTCCAAAAGATACCCCTACAGACCACCTCAGCAATCAGTCCTTTCAATCGTCCCACCCTAAAACTCCGCAAAAGGAACCGCGCTTCCTGCGGAACCGTAAATTTCCTTCGACTGCTACGTTTTCTTCCACACCCAGAGATCGAAAAACCTTTACAGAATGTAACCCTCGTTTAACCCTTCAAACAAATAGTGCCAAAAAAACAAAGCACCTAAAAATAGAACGCTCGTTCATTTAAACTGGCGAAAACACCGCCCCCAACTCACGCCGAAGCTGTTCCGCGGGGAGCACCATCCAGCCAAAAACACGAAAATCCCAAGGCGAAGGCTGTCGCTGACGATTGATATACTGAAAAATCGCCTGGGAAGAAGGCGACCAACCGCCCCAATCGCATAACTTCGGTAATGGCACGAGCAAATTAAACGCACTGGAAACCCCCGTGCGACGCACCGCATGATGCGTATGGTCGGAACCATGATCCTTCATCACCCGTGCGAACCAACGTGCTACACTCCCTGCTGTCGGCACACTTGGATCACCAGGCAAAAACCAGAACTGCTCTGCCGTATCGCCATGACCTTCCCAATCGCGCACCCGAAAATCCTCATAACGATCCAAAACCGCGGCCAACTCAGGAAACCCACGGCAGTCGAATCTCCTGACTCGCAAACAATCCGAGGTTTGGCCCTTCGCCTTGAAACGCCGTTCTGTAAAAGTCACCGACGAAGAATCCCACTTATAGTCACCGACCCGAGTATCAAAACTCGAATCGGCGCGCGAAAAGAATATCACATCCAAAATACAAATCAAATAGGGACGAATGCTTTCCGCATCGTTCCCAACCAAACCCTTCTTGGCCCACGACCACAACCAGTCCATGGGAAAATATCTGGGCTGTGGTTCCTTAGCTTCTGAAGGAACCTTAATGAGCCAAGCTTGTTTAAGCCGAGCCGTCAAGGAGTCATGCGCAGAGAATGCGGATCCGAGCCAGCGGTGAACCGTACTGATTGCGGAAAGATAGTTGCTCATGGACTTCGGCGCCACTCTCCCTTCATTTCGAAGAAACAGGATATAAGCATAAATGCGAACAGAGCGCGCCGGCACACAGCACCAACCTCTCGACCTAGCAAACCCCAGCCATTTTCGGAAGCGCATCCAAATAGATCTCCGACCTCCTGGGCTGTTCGATAATGCTAAGTCGCCAAACAGCTCTCTGCGTTCGATATCCGACAATTCTCCAAACTGAGGTAACGTCTCGTCGGTCCAATCGACGCATCCCTCCAATTCACCCCATAGCTCCTGAAGCCACACCTCGTCTTGCGAATCACGCCCACCATGACATTCCAACGGCCCTGGGGAAATGGTTCGTCCTCTCGGCCCAATGGGGGCAGTAACGGGTTGGCCCACGCTGGAATCACTGCATACTCCTGAAACAATTCGAACATCGGCCGAAACCAAGGGGCTGACGGCCACAAGGGCATCAACACAGTGGCGGTTACCTGAGGGAATGAGCGCAGCAGGTCCCCCAACTGCGAAAGCAGACGAATCGGTGGATGACACCACGCGTGGCCCTGGTCCCAATCCAAGGCACTGAACGCCTCGTTCTCCGCCATCGGATCGCCCCATTCCGCATTGTAACGAAACACCACCTTGCTCCATTGCGACGCAAATCTGTCCAGATCGAACGGTCCCCACCATCGGTTGAACTGATTCAACCACTTCCGATTGATTAAGTAATCCTCCTCCGAAATATTCGTTCTCGACAATTTGTCCGCCCACACATTCTCCTTCGAGGGAATCCACTCCGGTTGCAGAGCAATCTTTCGAGACTCCAAAATTCGATACAACAACCTGAGTGGTCCCATCAGCCTTGGGCTCCGCGTCGTCATCTTCAACAAGATCGATAACACCACCTGTGAATCGGTTACCAGACGAACTGTTCGATTTTCCAAGGAACCATGGAACGCGCGAATCGCTGCCTCCACTGCTCTCAACTCGAGCACATTTATATGCTCGCTCTTTTCGTCGTGCGACCAAATGCCCCGTGCCAGGACAGGAACGCTTCCCTTGGCCAATGGATCCACCAGGTGGGACCCCCAACCACTCATCGACGCATCGGTATAAAGACTGATCGTCGCTGGGACCTTCCAATAAACCGATGATGTGTGACGCTCGTTCATCACACTCCACACCGCCAGATCCTCCTTCGTCTCCGACGATAACTCGATTAAGGATGCCCAAGTCGCTCCCAGGGTCATATCCCAAAATAGGCTCCTGAGGTGGTATCTCGCCAATGGAATCGCCAGGCCCAAACTCTGACACCAACCCGCAAATCTCGCTAACCTTCTCTTGGGGACTTTCCTCATCTCTTTCAACAACCGCGCCTCCTTGTGGATCCGAGCAATCTTTTCCGGCGGTGCGATCACCAGACCCTGCGCTGTATCGATTATTAGGCCCAAATGACGAAAGTACTGCACCGCTATCCACTGGCACTTCTTCTCCTTCCACCGCAACTGCAAATCCATCAGGATCCCTCTGATCAACACCCCCAACTTGGTCGCTGCCAGTTCGCTGCTCATTGCTCCAGCAAAGTCGTCCAAGTAGGGAGCTATCGTCGGCGCTGGGTTGCTCATCCAATACCAGAGATAGGACTTTACGGTTACGGTCACCGTAACCGGACCGTAACCACCGTAACCGGACCGTAACCGGAGTACAATTTTCGTCAGAAAATCGTACTTTTACGGCCGTAACCGTAGCACCGTACCACTCCGTACCGCTCCGTACCGGACCGTAACGACCGTAACGGCCGTAACAACCGTAAACCGTAGAAAGTGACCCCCGCAGGGTCCCGCGATTCCAAAGGAACCCAGGGGGATTCGAACCCGCGACCCTACTGACTGCAGCCTAACGCTTTAGCACTGAACCACGCTACTTCACGGTGATTTAGGGCCTACCGTAGTTATACCGTACCTGTTCCGTACCGTAAAAACAACATATTACTCCGGTTACGGTACGGAGTTACGGCCGTAGTACGGTGACCGTAACCCGACCGTAACCGGACCGGACCGGAGTCGGACCAAAAATTTGGCCCAAGTCCTATCTCTGTCCAATACCTCCTCAATCCTGGGGACGTCGGACATTTCCACCTCGATATTCTGGGCGCTCGTAGGAAAGATACAACCGCTCGCATCACCTTCGTGAAAATCGCTGGGGCATTCACGAACCCGAACATCAGAGCTGGGAACTCGTAAGTCACTCCCTCGATGGTCGCACAAAAGAAGCGGACCTCTGACTCCCGAAACCTGATGTTGAAGTAAGCGTCCTCCAAATCCCAGGCCACGATCCAATCCTGCGGTTGCAGACGAGGGAGAAAAGAACGGAGGGTCTCGTATTTTACCGATAATTTGCGGCAAAAGGAGTTCACAAACCGAAGGTCGACGCACAACCTGTGGCCGACCACGACGTCGTCTACCTTCTTTTCGACCAAGAAAGCGCGGGACACGTAATCCTTGCAACGCGCTTCCCTCATCGCCCCGCACCGTAAATACCGCTCCTTCAACTCGTTCCAAGCGCCTTTCAATGCTGTTGGAATGCGCGAGTTGCCATGGTGAAACTTCGGCGGCTCGGACGAAATCCAGTTCGGAACTACCCCCTGATCGAGCCACGAGAGAACCGTCGGATTGGCCCCTATCTCGCGCCACGCCTTGAGGGCTCCCCGAATTCTGTTGAACCGAAAATTCCGGGAATGAATCTGCACTCCGTCCACCAACATCACTTGAACTCCGCTCCTGAACTCGCAGCTCCTTCAACGCTTCCGCAATCTCCAACGCTGCCTTAGAAGCCTTGGTTCTGCCCATGAGCTCCACCTCTATTACCCAAAGGCTGAAGGTTGGGGTTCGCTCGACCTCTGCCTCGCTGCGAAAACTGACGACCACCAAAACGACCGCCAGAAAAACCTCCTGAGGAATCTCCTCTGAACCCGCCGCTCCGCGACGAGCCCTCTGCTTGCCTTTTAAAAACTGCCTTCTGCTGTTGGTCCCTCAGGGACTTCAACGTAGCCTGCGCAGTGTCTCCGACAAAACGCCCTGACGACGCTGCTAATTTCACCGACGTGGACACCGCCCGAAAAGCCTCCGACAAAGGCGTGTTCACGTGTGCTGCGTGCAAACGGTGTACTTCCAACGTATTGGCTGCCAACTCCAAAATTGGCGCAAACGAAGAAACAAAAGGTTCCAAAGCCTTCTTCACTGCAGTCCCTTGATCCGAGTGCGCCGCAAATTGAGCAAAAAGGACAAACCAATCAAAAGCAAACGCCACGACAGGCGCCCACGAACTAAACTCAGCAAAGAACCCAGAACGCACACCAAGAGCAGCACCCACGCGAGCACCCGCTGCTGTGTCCAACACGTCGAAATAATGGCCAAAAATGGCCGCTGCTGGTACCTCTACTGGATTTAGCGCCGCCCGTGGCGGGTCACTGCCTGGAGCAAGACACAGCTCCTCCAAACTCTCAGCGATCTCCGCCGACCCAGCAAATTTCTTCAGAATCCCGTCCAAACGAGACTGTGGGGAACTCTGCTCTCCTGACGCTCTCAACAAATCCAGCTGTGCTTGTAACGCAGCAATCTTTTCCTCGACAGTCGGCATCAAAAAAAAGGACTAACGATACGGGGACAAGCCCCACGCTGGCTGAGCCAGGGATGGTTCGAAACGGTGCACTTCAGGTGCCCGTGAGGGTAAAGATAAAGCAGAAAAACCGAGTAAAGAAAGACCAACTGAGTGAGCTTAAGAACCCAAACTACTGAGATCCAAAACTCCAAAAGATACCCCTACAGACCACCTCAGCAATCAGTCCTTTCAATCGTCCCACCCTAAAACTCCGCAAAAGGAACCGCGCTTCCTGCGGAACCGTAAATGTACTACCCAAACAGTACCCAATATGTGCCAGAGTTTGGGCACGTCTGGGTACAGTTTGGGTACACAACAAGTAGTTCTGCCAAAAAGTACCCAATGTTTACCCAAAACGTACCCATGCTTTTGCATGTTTTGGGTCAATATTGGGTACTACCCAAATCGTACCCACTACGTACCACAGTGGGTACGCTTTGGGCATGTCTGGGTAAAGTTTGGGTGGACAACAACTGGTTCTACCAAAAAGTACCTAATGTTTACCCAACACGTACCCATCTCTATAATTTTTTGGGTAAACATTGGGTACTACCCAAAGCGTACCCACAGCATACCAAGCATATTTCGCTTACCATAGGCCTGTGGTATGTGTGCGGTACTTACCCAATTCTACCCACTATTGGGCATGGATTGGGTATGGTTTGGGTACGGTTTGGGTAGTGAGGTGGGTAGTTACCCAAAACGTACCCAATGCTGGGTACGGTCTGGGTATTTAATGGGTATTGTTTGGGTACTTGGGTATGCAGTGGGTACGATTTGGGTAAAAGTGCCGTTACGCGAGTGTTCCTGGGCGAGATAGATAGAGACTAGTGCCGTTGGGCCGTCTTTTCATCATAAGCGTTTCGTCTGGCACTGTCAATTCATACCCGACAGGTGGCAGGTCATTTCCTCGTCCTGTTCTGTCGATGCAACACTTCGCGCTAGGACAGTCGCATCGGGCTGCCGCCATAAATACACAGGCTGCACAGCAACCCTCAGCAAAAAAAAATCCAATTCTTCTGTTGCGATTTACAAAGCGTGGTTGAAAATATTGCTGATAAGAAATACGTCTGTTTCCTGCCCAAATGACGAAGCAGTTGGTTGCCGTGGCATTGGCGGGGTTGTTCATTCTCGCTGTCCATGCGAACACTGGTATTTAATGAGCTCGACCCTGCTTGCTTTCTCTATGATTCTCTAGATTGAGTGCAGACTGGGGCCCGTCTTTGTCCTCTTTTTGTTTGCACCGTTTTGCTAACACCCCTGCGATTGATCGATTGTGTTTGTCTTGTTTTGCAGATCTCGATGATCGTCGAGGACGAACACGTGAGTTGCTCGGTTCAGGTTTCAGTGGTGGCTTCGTCCTTCCGTTTTTACTCCTGTGATTTGCGACATTTTGGATTTGATGTAGTCAAGCGCAGCTTAACGGGAGGCGGCGGTGGCGGAGGAGGAGGCGGTGGTGGTGGTGGTGGTGGTGGTGGTGGTGGAGGAGGCGGTGGCGGAGGCGGTGGCGGAGGCGGTGGGGGCGGCGGTGGGGGCGGCGGTGGAGGAGGAGGAGGAGGGAGACACCCCTACTACTATGGGGGACACTACGTGAAGCGTGAGTTATCCGCAGTTGCCCTCGTTTCCAAATTCTGTGTTGTGATTCCTTTGCAAAATACTTCCTTCGCAAAATATTTGATTTTACTTTCTTGTTGCAGTTCGAAAGCTCCTTGGCGGCGGTGGAGGCGGCGGCGGAGGTGGTGGCGGTGGAGGTGGCGGCGGTGGCGGTGGCGGAGGAGGCGGTGGCGGCGGCGGAGGAGGAGGTGTTCGATATCCGTGGGGATATGGGAAACGTAAGTGATCTTGAGGTCCTTTCTGGGAGCAGTTCATGTTTGTGTGCAACGTGCTAAGTCGATGTGTCCTTCTCGTTTCAGCTTAAAGCTCCTTGCAGTGCTGACGATGGAGACTGGAAGTAAATCCTGATTATGTGGATTGGTCCTGATCTGTGTACATCTCCAGATCATTGTGCAGCCGCCAGAAGCTGAGGGCAAAAAAAATACAGAAAAAAAAATACATTAAAAAACAATCACCAAAAAAAAAGTTAAGAAAATATATATTAAAAAAAAGAAGCCCAGATGCTCGACAGACAGGTACCACCCTGCCCAACAGGGCACCCCATCTTGCATATGAAGCTAGTTTCTCATAGTTTCAGATCCAGTTGATTGGAATTTTGCACCTGTTAATGCACTGGTTGCAACCCTCACCACGGTGAAAATTCCTTCCCTTAGGTGCAAGATGCCCTCAAGGCCAAAGAGGACGCTGATGGTGCCCCGGTCAGTGTTCAGAATGCCGAGCTCACAGCCACCAAGAATGTCCTGCAGCAGGTGGGTCATGGTGTGCTGAAGAAGCAGTGGCATGGATACAACTACGATTAAGGAACAGCACTGTCTTGTCTTCGTTGAATAGGCTAAATATGCTGGCTTCTGTTAATGGGGTGCATGCGGCCAATTCAGGCCAAGGCTGGGATTGATGGGGAAAAGGCATCCCGTGATGAGGTCATGGAGACAATTGCACAGCTTCGAGATGCCATTGATGATGTCTGTGCTGAAGTGGCCTCTGCCCAGCATAATGCTGAGACATAATCATAATCTCTTCCTTCTTGATCTGAACCAAGAGAGGGATACAAGCACGAAAGCCGAGTCCATGGCTGTTGAGCTCAAGTGAGTGGCCAAACCCCACTGCAGGAGTGTTTGATCTTCTCGACGCCATTTCATCGTGTTTTTTTCAGCTGCAACTTTCTGTCCTGTATCTTTGCTTGATGAAGTGCCTTTCTGTTCACAGGCATCAGCTCCAGAGCTTGTCAGGACAGCTTCTTGAAGGATTTTGAAAGAATGGTGCCCAAGGTGCTGGAAACAAAGATAGGGGTGCTCAGATGAAGACTCAAGATGCGGGCTCTGATAGACACATGAGAGATCAAGCTGCTGCTAAGAAGGCTGAGAGAGAAGCAAAGATGAGCCATGCGAGACGAACAAGGTCTTGGGAAAAGCGTCAGAGACCACCAGGAGAAGCGTTGTGAACTCCTTGGAATTAACTTCCAAGGCTGAGGTAAAAATAAAATAAAACACACATAGGACAAAAACGAAACAGAACACAAAAAAAAAGAAAGCAAGCAAACAAACACGCACACAGGCACAGATAGACAGACACAAAAAAAGAAACAAAACAAACAATACAGACACATACAGACAGACACAAAAAAAGAAACAAAACAAACAACACGGACACATACAGACAGACACAAAAAAAGAAACAAAACAAACAACACGGACACATACAGACAGACACAAAAAACAAAACAAAACAAACAACACACGGACACAGACAGACACAAAAAACGAAACAAAACAAACAACACACAGACACAGACAGACACAAAAAACAAAACAAACAAATAGAAAGACACATAAGACCACACAAGAATCCAACCAAAACCCACAACTCAAAACATGGAACATGAAAGGTTGCCATCTGCTATGAAAGCAGAGAGGAAACTGCTTATATAGTGTGTGATCTCAGCTTTTTCCTACTCTCCTTAGAGCAGGCAAGAGGCTTTGGCCTCGAAAGATGCTCTCCAAGCTGAAAGAGCAGCCAAGTGCGCTGCGGACAATGAAGTCGAGGCCCTGCAGGCGCAGCTCCAAGAAAGCAACGTCTCCCTGCAAATTCCAGAGAGATCCTGCCCACAGAGTCGGTGCTGATGATGCCCAGGTGGATAGTCCTGTCATTTAAACCTGTGCTGGATTGGTTGCCGTGAAGTTTTTGCCATTTTGGATTAAGTCCTGTGTCCTGGATTTTCAGGCCAAGGCACAACTCAGCGATGCCAACCTTCGAACTTCCTGGTTCAAGAATGAAGCCAGCACTTTCAAGGAGTCCCTGGAAAATGAGCAGGGTCTTAGGGTAGCGGCTGAGAACAGGATCAACGAACTGAGACATGAGCTCCAAATTTCTGCCAAGCACCTTTTTGACAAGAAAGCTGAGCTCATCGAGGTCAGTCGGGGGTCTGAATCAGTTGGTTGGATTTGCTCTACGTTTTTATTACATCAATGGGTGTTTTGGTTCCAAAACAGAGATCTGAGATCCCTGCTGTCTGTTTGGGTTTTAGTCAGGAGAGGAGAACATGAGTTTGGGGACGGAAATAAAGTCCTTGAGGGCAGATTCAGCTGAACTGGCTGCCCAGCTCAAGAGCAGAGCTGATGATGCTGCTGTCATTCGGCAAGAAGCAAACCAGCAGCTGAAGGTTGTGACCATGGAGGTAGAGGCTGAGAGGAAGAATGTAAGTGACAAAAGCCTGTGTGGATGCAATGGTCTGCTCTGAGTGGTTTTCCAAATGAAGATGCATATGATTCGATCAATTATTGAGTATTTTCTGATTTTCACAGTTGCTCTCATCGAGATCAGCACTCCAGGAAGCCGAAAACCAGATCCCCACCAGCCAGCAAGCAGTCGTGCGTCTTGAGTCGGAGGTTGCTGCCGTCAAAGGGAAGAAGCCCTCCAGTTCACTGCAGAGTTGAAGGGGCTCGAGTCTCAAGTGCAGGCTACCGAGAGCAAGCTCTATAAAACAAAACAGGCTTTCGCTTCACAAACACAGTACTTAGTAGTGTGGACAAAGACAATCGGTCACCAACGCCACTGAAAGTTGCCAGTTCTTTTCTGAACTCCTCTGATACACAACAGAATAGAGAACAAACTCACCTTGTTTTAGAACACAGCAGCCACCTAGAATGCACCGAATAGAGACCAAGAAACAAACTCCGAGGTCCGGTTCGTGTGTCCTCTGCAAAATGTTAGAAACGAAAACAAAACCTCTGTGCGACGCGCGCATATGGACGCTAGCGTGTGCCAGCTCGAGCGAAGGATCGATCTAGGGACGTTTCGAGCTCCACCTACCAGATGTCGGAGCCGTATCCAACTCGACCAACCCATCCGCTAACAGGAGTGCGAGTCTGCCATCAAGTTCCGAATCTGGCGGCTGCTGCAACGGCGCTCGACGACCACTGCAGCCAACCAGGCGTGCACCATCCTTATGCCGGCGACAAGCGAAAACAAAGCGCCAAGGCGCCCAGCTTCTGCCGTCCACTGACGCAAGTCCAAGAAGTGCGACTCGCGTGGCCGTTTTTCCAAAAGCGTCGCAAGCCTATGAGGCTTTCGAAAGCCCGCCGGACAGAACTGTCAATGTCCTCCAGAATGGGGGAAGTCCGTCGTACGACTTCGCCAGATTCTGGCAACCCCCGCCAGATTCTGGCAACCCCCGCAAGATTCCGGCAACCCGCGTCAGGTTCTGGCAACCCGCCCCCAGTGTCGTGGTGAGAGATAAAACTATCCCTCGCAGCTCGATCCTCCCGGAAGGAAAGAAAGATAGGCGACAGAAGGAAAAAAAGAAGAAGAAGAAGAAGAAGGAAAAAAAAAGAGGCAAGACCAACATGTGGTGCATGGGCCTGGGGGTTTGGTTTGTTTTGATGGGGGAAGAGGCCAGAGAGAGAGGGAAAGATATCCTTTGTGGAAAAAAAGAAAGTGTTTTATGTGAAAGATATAAAACAAAAAGGAATGGGGGTGGGTTTTGGGAAAATGGAAAAATAAGGTGAGAAAAGGGCAAACAGCAACCAGAAAACCTTTTGTCGGGGTTTTTTTTACCGAAGAAGGAAGTTATCACAATTCTTGGTTTTTTGGAAAGAAGATGAAAAGAAAAAAAGAGAAACAGAACTAATGAAAAGCAGAAGGGAGGAAGGAAAAAAAGAAAGGTCTCTTTGATTTGTGTGCATGGCAGTCGGCGAAATGCAGGAATGTTTTGATGGCCTTGATAGAGTGTGGAGATAAAGAGAGAGAGAGAGAAAAAATACATCAAAGGAAAGGGAAGAGGGAATAAGCAAATTGCAATGAATGTCAAGGGCTGGTGGTTGGCGTATATGGTTGGCTACCTTTTTGTTTTTTTTTTCTTTTGCCAATTACCTTCTGTAATTTTGATTGGTTTCCGGCGGAGGCACCGCAGCAATATTTTTTTTTGGACGTTGGAAAAATTAGGAGAGCAATGAAAGCTGTGCGGGATGGAATGCACGTGGCGCAGGGCCTACAGCGCCGTCAGCTGTTGGAAAAAACCTTGGATTTTTTCCAGCCTGCATTAAACGCTCTTTTGTTTTTCTTTCGTTTTTTTTCAGATGCAAGATAAAACTGGCACAGTCCATGCGATCGGGAAGAAGATGCCCAGGATGAACGACAGGAACAGAAGTTCTTTCTACGACAAGGTATCGGGTGGTATCAAAAAAAAAAAAAAAAATTCGTGCTGGAAAAACTAAAGCACTGCAAACGATGAGCGCACGCAGAAATTTCACCAATGTGCACACACACAAGAATATGATTATATGCGTAGGGACAGGCTGTGAGCGTTGAATAAACAGGCTTTGGTGTTTCTATCCATCGATCCAATGGTGTCTGCAAGCTTGCAGACACCATAAGCTTAAGCTTGCTTTCAGATTTTTTGTTTCGACAACAGTTGCTGATTTGTTTTGAACACATTTTTTTGTGCATTATTCGTGCATTGTTTTTTTAATGCGAGTGCAAATCCTGTTTGTTTTGCAGGATGACAAGAAGTTTACGAAATCCTGCCATTCTTGTCAGGAGCCACACGTATTCTGGACATGCCCTAGGAATTGCAGGAATTCTTACTGCAAAGGGTATGTAATTTGGAAACCATGACACTTTGATTCTTTTTTTGGGGGGGAGGGGGAGGGGGAGGGGAAGGGGGAGATTGAGGGGGTTCCTTCCTTGAATGAATTTTTGAAAATTTTACTGCTTGTTGGACAGATGCATCGAACAAATCGGCTCAACGGTGGAAAATGGCAGGAAAAAGGGATGCCCAAAATGCAATGGTTTATGCCTCTGCTCCAGATGCCTCTACAGTTTTGAGGAGTGCAACCAAACGGTCGAAGAAATGAGCAAATGCAATCGTTGCAAATCATTGCGAAGAGGAGAAAAACGCTGCGCGGCATGTGTAGACACGTGTACGTGTGAGAATTGCGTGAATAGACGCATCAAGATGAGCGTTAGAGATGAGCCTTTTGGAAATCGTGGGGTGAGAATAATTTTGGAAAGCAATGAATGTATTTTTCTGCACTGTTAAAAAAAAAATTAATGTATGACCTGTGAATGTTGTCACAGGTTAAACTTGCTGAACTGATGAATCGAGGAGAAGGGGTGGGTGAACGATTACTATTTTCTTTCTTTTTTTTCTTCTTGCTTTTGCGTTTTTAAGCTGACTGAATTCTTGCTTTCCCCTGCTCAATTTTGGAAGCAGACGAGACCAACGGTGCAACAAATCACACATCAGAGTCGGCTGGAAGATGTGGTGATACTGAAGATGTTCAAGAGGCGGGTGAGCTCCAACACATTTGTACGATTCAAACAATATCGGCTGTTTCATGGGATATCTCGCACCATGCATGTGTTTATTTTTCTTTCTTTTTTTTGCCTTTTTACACAGAAACGCTCTGCCGGAGAGATCGCTGAGGAACAAGAGGAGCAAGAGGGTGCGTTGGCAGAGGAAGGCAAAAATGCAGACGTCACATGCTTGGAAAGTCAGCCTTGTCACGATCTGGACGACGTGGAGCAAGACGGGGCAGAAGCTTCCAAGCCCCAAGCCGCTCAAATTCTCAAATGTACGGGGAGCCTTATAAAGGAGTTTTTGGCATCCTTAGACAAGGAGGTGAGACTTTTCTTTTCATATTTTTTTTCACATTTGTATTCGGTTAAAAAGTTGTAACTCCAAGTAAGTTGTAAGTTGTTGTTTTTCTTGCTATTTTTTGTAGCTGGCCGATGCGGATGCTGGTAGATTGGAGGATGTCGAAGTGGAACCCACAAAGAAGGAAGAAGAAGGAAGAAGGATCGAGTGCGATCGATGCCACAAGAACATTCCTGACCTGTTCAAGTATGTTTTCCCAACCGTTTATTATAATTTTGATATCTATCTTTGATATGATGTGCTGCTCTGGTGGCAGAACATCAACCTTGCGAAGTGGATGTGTGTGTTTTTTACGTATCGCAGACCAGATGAGCAGAAAAGGGGTTTCAATTTTTTTTTCGTTCTGAAAGGATCCAGTCCGTGTTGAAAAAGAAACTAAAATAAACACCCACCCACCTGGTTATGTATATGCATATAAATGTACATTATTTGTTTATTTGTGCACATGAGTAAAAAATCAAGAATTAATAAATGCAGGATATATTTGTGCACATAAGTATATCCTGCATTTATTTATTCTTGATTTTTTTTCGGTCCATCGAATATGTCTATGTGTTGTATTCCCGATACAGTTTTTTTTTATGTTATTGATTTGTTAATTTATTTTTTCCAATAACAAAATAATTTATTTATTCATCAATTTGATTCTCTTCGTTGTTTTCAGACGGTGTGAATCCTGTAAATTGGACTATTGCGTGGAGTGTTGTGTGGAGATGAGGAAAATCCATAAGGGCCAAAAGTCCACTTGCTCAACATGCTCTTCACTCCTGAAAATCGGAAGGCAGTTGAACGCAGAAGTTCTGGAGGATCTCAGATCGATCGTGAAGGTGAAATGACGAATGGCTTTTCTCCCTCATTTACAGCAGAAATAAAATTGAAGGAGCTGTTTGTCAGTTCAAAGACTATTTTTATTTTTTATTATTTGGTTTTTTTTGGGGGGGAAGGGGGAAGATCCTTCCAGTGTTCATTCGTTCATTTGATATTTCCAAATTCAGCACCAACCTTTGCTTTCAATTTTGATGTAGGAATATGGCGATTGCAAGGTTACTGCAAGCGGACCATTTTGGAGCAAAAATCTAAGCGACAAGACCACAGGTAACCATTGCGTTTCCAAAGTAGAACCTAGCCAAGAGTGCGTCATGCTAATGTAGCTTTTGGATTATCAAAACGGTGCAAACTATCAAACCACTCCACCTTCGTCTTATTTTATCTTTTTGTTTTGTTCTTCCAGCACCAACATCATGCGAGGAATCCAATCAGGTGCACTGGTCGAAGCGAGTGGACAGGAGCATGATGAGACTTTGTTCCACTCATCCGGATCCTGAGAAAAAATACATTTTTTGCCCTGATAAGGACGACCTCGAAGAAAAAGAAGTGCATCAAGTGTTTCAGGAGTGCATGCGGAGAGGGGAACCCGTAATCGTCAGGAACGTCAAAGGGTTTATGGATTGGGGACCTGAGGTTTGTCGAAGTTGTGACCCTGTCTGACTCTCTCTGTGTGTTCAAATTTGTTGCTTGAATAATTGATTCATAGTACTGAATATTCTTGGAGGTTGCTTGATTAATTAATTCATAGTAATGAATATTCTAGGAGTATTCCGAATATTCCGAGTCTGACCTACAGGACCTACAGGAGTTTGTAAGAATTCTTGGGTGTTGTGGTTCAGACGATGTACCGAGCTGTGGTGAAGTCTTCTGGAGGAAAGGCCAAAGTCACTGATGTGACTGCTATTGATTGCGCTCAGGGTTGGGGGGAATATCAACTGCCACAGAAAACCTTCTTTGAACATTATCAATCCAGAGAAGGTAACTTGAAAAAGAAAAAAATTGTGATTCGATCGACACTTTGCAATCTAGGCCAGACCTGGCCGGTTCTGTTGCCTTTTTAGTTATGAGCTATTTCATACCACAGTCGACTTCCAACACAATCTTGTTGGAGTTGTGATGTCCAACTTTTTTCTTTCTTCTGTTGGTTCCAAGATACCAATTTTTGTTGTTTCTTGGTCTGATCAAGTTGATATCAAACTGATTCAAACTGACACAAACTGTACAATGTAAAATATAATATGTTTATCTTGTTGGGATAACAATGACTGTCGAAAAAGAATATTCCTTCAGTGGTTTTGATGCACAGATTTGGCCATACTTGACAGTCCTACTGCAGGAAATGTTTACACTAATTTACTCTAATGTTTTCTCAAATTCCTTCTCAAACAGCAATTCCTCAAAAACAATTTCCATCTGATCAGCATTTGGAAGTAAAAAGTCTTTGAAAAAAGATATTATGCACCTATCTTCCAAGACAAATTCTTGTAATGTCACAATATTGTGGGAAATTTTTACAAAATCGTTTCTCTTGTTTTCTAAAATGACAGTGGGCACTGGAAGGCAGCACTGACTTGACATTCTTGTTCAAGACAAAATCACAGTGTGTAATTCACACGTGGGGGTGAGTCTCCACTCTCAGTGTGTATTTCAGCGCTGGACAGTTTCAGAGAAGTTGCCACATACTAGTCAAAAACAAAACAAAACATAACTACATGCGAAGATGCCGTTCGACATCTATTGCACAAAACACAAAAAAATATAACAAAATGTCGGACACCAGCCTTTTACTCTTTGATTTAAGGAACCTACTTCATTTGTATGACATAGAAGCACTGGGATACAGTGATAAAAGCTTTGTTTCTGCTTTTTCGACCAATGAAGGAGAGGAAAAAAGACAAATCTGATGAAAGACAAAAGAGTACAGTGCTTTAATTCCCTTTTCAACAGAGGAACAAACAGGAGGGGGGGGATTGTGTGGCCCCCTTGAGAATTTACCATTTGTTGAAAACAACAAATGGAGGAGGGCAGCAAACAGGCTCAGGAGAGAAAAATAAAAATAAAATAATAAAAATAATAAGAAGAACAAGAACAAGATATACCAAGCCACAAAGCAGAAGTCCAGGCCCACCCCTGAAAAACAGTTTGATAAAGTTTTCCATCCAATTGATTTGGTTTCAAAGGGACATATATTAGAGGAAAGATGTTTTGTCTGGCAATATTGCAATTAATGGTATCAATGGTGATCATATTCTTGTCTGTCAGCTCAAATATGTAATTCCCAACTTGAATAATTTCTCGATGTTGAAATATGGAGTCGGGCAATGCACAAAAACTATGAAAAACATTCTAGTCTTTTGCTGGAACATGGAGCGGACCCAAATACTATGGATAGAAACAAATTAGGTCCATTGTATCAGGCTGCCATCCAGGGACATAAGACGATGGTTGACATTCTGTTGAGATTTGGAGCTGATAGAAATGCACAACACGCCTTCCTAGTATGCTGATTGGAGTTGATTTTCGAATTGCAACATCATATTTTCTGTACAGAAATTGTGCAACAGATTTGTTTATTGAACGTGAACCTGAATTGGTTGCCGGGGAAAAAATGAGGATGAGTTGGTGGATGGATAGAAGGACAAAAAATTGAGCGGTCCCTTTGACTGTCTGCCAGTGGTGAATCCCATGCTTTGCTCTGGTGCATTGTCCTCCCACCAGGGCAGGCGGCCGGTGATCGCTGCTCGGTTTCCCGCCTGGCGCTTTGCCCGACACTTTTCCCATTCCACCACAGACTCTTCAGAGAAGACGCCAGAACAGACCCGCCCCTTGGAAAGGGTGCACCATCAACGCTCAGCAAAGGACCAAGGACACACACCTTCGATCCACGCTCAACAGTCCCCGCTTGGGTGATAAGCAGGCGCTACCCTGCTCGACGTTCTATTGTACCAGTTTAGCGCACGCCATTCCATGTTCTGGGTTGGAGTTCAATTGCAGACGACAAAACCAAATGTCAGTTCTGCGAAGCTCCAACACACTGTGCGTGCCTGATAACGAGGTGCACAGAGTGGAACTACGTTCCAACAAAGAACTACTGACATCACCCAGCTTGATGGAATGGGGGGCCTCTGTTGAAAGGAAAGCACACGCACACCTTGAGCCTCCCTGTTCCACTCTGTGCACCTCGTTATCAGGCACGCACAGTGTGTTGGAGCTTCGCAGAACTGACATTTGGTTTTGTCGTCTGCAATTGAACTCCAACCCAGAACATGGAATGGCGTGCGCTAAACTGGTACAATAGAACGTCGAGCAGGGTAGCGCCTGCTTATCACCCAAGCGGGGACTGTTGAGCGTGGATCGAAGGTGTGTGTCCTTGGTCCTTTGCTGAGCGTTGATGGTGCACCCTTTCCAAGGGGCGGGTCTGTTCTGGCGTCTTCTCTGAAGAGTCTGTGGTGGAATGGGAAAAGTGTCGGGCAAAGCGCCAGGCGGGAAACCGAGCAGCGATCACCGGCCGCCTGCCCTGGTGGGAGGACAATGCACCAGAGCAAAGCATGGGATTCACCACTGGCAGACAGTCAAAGGGACCGCTCAATTTTTTGTCCTTCTATCCATCCACTAACTTATTCAAAAGTAATTTAAACCAAACAGAAACGTCCATGACAATTCTAAGTAATTCTACCACCCACCAACGAACAACCACCAAATTTGAAAACCCAGAAGATGAAAACAAAACCCCAAATTAGAAAAAAACACACCCCCAAGAAAACCCCTAAAAATCCACCAACTCATCCTCATTTTTCCCCCCGCAACCAATTCAGGATCACGTTCAATAAACAACAAATTTGCTGAGTTATATATGGGCACAAGTGGCCGAGTGGTCCAAGGCGTCAGACTTAAGACCTGATGGAGCTGGTCTCCGCGTGGGTTCGAACCCCACCTTGTGCAACACAGAAATGTGGTCCTCTCAATATGATAGAGGCCAAAATTTTTTTTGAAATATGCTGAGACTGTTTGGTGTTGCATAAAATGGATCGATAGCCCTGGGAGACTTGTTAAGAATCTGGACATTGATTGGTTTTGTGTTGCTTTAATGTAAGTTGGTTTATTTTTGTGTGTTTAACGCATGATTACGATATAACTTGATGTTTGTTTATTTGTTTGTTGATGCCTTCGATTTGTTGAAACTCGGATTTCGCGTTAATATGGCTGTCAATCAATTAATCAATAAAGCGATATGACTAATCCTGGTCCATCGGTGAAAAGATCCAGATCATATCTAGAAATGGCCAAATTGGGCAGTCTGGGCACTTTTCGGATCCAGCCCCCAACTACATAATCGCTGGGGACTTCTGTTCCGACAACCCTGCAGTTTTATTGCGACTTGTCTAGGACTTCTCCTCTGTTCGCCATCCGCCTGCCCGTATTGTGAAACACTATGGCTTCTGCCATGATCGCTCAAACCGTTGCTGGTGCTGGCGTCGCTGCCAGGGTACGTCATTGCCTTATCGATTGCTTTCCAACTCACCCTGCAAAATGTTACGCTGATAGGGAAGCATTGAGTTGCCATCAAGTGACGTCGATCTATTGCACATGTCTAGGCCTCCAAGCAGGTCACCCGCGCCGCCGTCGAGTTCTACGGCCCCGATCGTGCTCTCTGGTTGGGACCTTACTCGGAAGGCGCCGTCCCTAGCTACCTCACCGGAGAGTTCCCTGGTGACTACGGCTGGGACTCCGCCGGATTGTCGGCTGACCCCGAGACCTTCGCCGCCAACCGCGAGTTGGAGTTGATCCACGCACGATGGGCTATGTTGGGAGTCGTTGGATGCTTGACCCCCGAGGCCCTCGAGAAGTACGGAGGTGTTGAGTTTGGTGAGGCCGTCTGGTTCAAGGCTGGCTCCCAGATCTTCGCTGAGGGCGGTCTTGACTACCTCGGGAACCCATCGTTGGTCCACGCACAGTCCATCCTCGCCATCTGCTGGACCCAGGTAGGCCACCTCTCGATAAAGGCTTTCAACGCACCATCGTTCCTGATGCGGAAGACTTATGGAAAGTATTGATTGCTTGTTTCCCACACATTAAGAAATTTCTAGATAAAGAAGTTGCTTCAGACGTCACGGGTCGTTGTTGTATTGACCTTCTTTTTTTGTCGCGGGTCAGGTTGTGCTTATGGGGTTGGCTGAGGGGTACAGGTGCTCCGGGGGTCCTCTCGGAGAGGCCACCGACCCACTCTACCCCGGTGAGGCTTTCGACCCCATGGGGATGGCTGACGACCCAGAGACGTTCGCTGAGCTGAAAACCAAGGAGATCAAGAACGGAAGGTTGGCCATGTTTGCCATGTTCGGTTTCTTTGTGCAGTCCCTGCAGACTGGCAAAGGACCGGTCGAGTGCTGGGCCGAGCACATCGCCGATCCCGCCGCCAACAACGGATTCGTCTACGCCACCAAGTTTTTCGGCGCCCAGATCTTCTAAATTTGGAACAGCCCCAAGTTTTGGTCATGGCAGAAATCGATCCTTTTTTTCATCGAAAGAGTGTGTTTCTGTTTGAGAAGGTGTCGTAGATGTTCAATATTTGTTTTGTTCCTGGAGAAGAAAATCTTTACTGAGACTCGCATGTAGGGTGATGTGTGTAACCTCTTATTTAGCACACCAGAAGTGCGCTTTGCAATAGACCCACCCAGCTGGCAGTGTGAAGAAACCAAACAGAAACAAAAAAAACGTGTTGAGGGGGATAGTGCCTGGTCTACCAGCCAAGGGCATCTCAATCTCCTACTGTGAAGTTGTGTTATTAGGTTCTTCCAACTTCCCTCTTAATTTTGCTTGAAACTAGAGGTGGTCGGTTGATGATTTCCAAGCTGGTAATAAACCATACACCAAGCATGAGGCGAATTCGCCAACGCCAAGAGAAAGAAGCGATCAAAAGAGTCGAAAAGAATGGTGGAAAAACAACCAAACTGGTAGTTTGCACATCCATGGAAACTATGCTTTTAGTAAGAAGTCCTTTTTCCTCCAAGGACTGATGGAAAATCTGGCATTGTGATACCCATGGAGCTATGGTTAAACTGAAGCAAGGGAAAGGCAGCTGCTGAAGAAACGTCTGGGCTTTTTTTTTCGACATTTTTACTGTGAATTATCCATGTCAAGGCGATACATTTTTGTTTTGAGCCCTTGATCTTTTATTTTGTTAGTCTTTGTATTTCCGAGAACAAAAAAGAGAACAAAACAGGTGAATAGTTCTGGCATAATCTATTCTATCGGATGCTGACCCATGATACAATAAAATGACTGGTTCATATAATCAGAAGAAGACTCGATTGTTTGTTTGGGTCATGGTATCGTTTCCTACACCGTAGAATCTACAGGGAAACAAGCCGTTGCTGCTTAATCTTTGGGTATAATTCTCTTCTGATTTTTCCAAGCAATCCGACATACAGTGTGAACAATCAAACATCGCTAGAGAATAATCTTGTGATAAAACCCCGATCAGGTCTTGGGTGGAGATATGGCTTCGCTTCAGTTTTTAGGTTTACATTCTTTAGGGGGGGCTGTTTCTTGTTGCATTTGTTCCAGCATCATGAAAGGTAAGTCCTCTTTTTCTCTGTGGATTTTTGTTATTTGATTCGTTGCCAAGCCAATGGCTAGCCAAGGTGAAACTGGTTAGTCCTTTAATGGACGAGTGAAATTTATCAGCGAAAGTTCAGTTGCCTGCAGGTTCCCTGAAAATCTATGGCGTATCTTCTTAACCACAAGATCCAGCTGACTCACCGAGAAACAGTTTCCAGAACACTCCAACTTCCACGGCAAGCATAATTGCAGCCGTTACAATCCTCTAAATTGAGCGTTTTTTTAAACGTGTGAATTTGTCTCGAAACAGCCCACCCCTCGTCTTTTCATTGATTGGCCGCCACCAGTCGTTTCTCCCCAGGTCACTTCGTCCGCTGAACCTCTTGAAAGTGCTCAGAGCGCTGGGGAAGCTCATCTGGCGCTTTTTTATGGGGGTGTACGCCCGTGGAGAAAATCGGAAGAAGAATCCTGTCCTCCGCGCCTTGCCATGGAACGACCTCCTTCGGTTGGTTTCTCGATCAAAGTTTCAAGGAAAAGTTGTCGGTCCCGCTCTCCAGTTTAGAAAAGTCGCCCTGATCCCCATATGTTTTTCACCACTCCAATACTCTTTATTCTTTGACCAGAATATTGTGGAGCATTTTTTTGTGTTTTTGTTTCCAGGCCTGGTGCAATGCTAACACAGTGGGTCGCCCTTTGATCCGATTCTTGAAAGAAAGAAGAAACAATGGGGAGAACTTCGGGGAATGGATTTTGACGCTGCGGGCCCTGAACAGGAGCTGGTACATCGAGATGACCAGCCACATTCAAAAAGTGAGTGTGACTGGATACCGGCAGCTGAAGCGGCTTCCCAAGAGCTTGCAGGGATCACTGGCCCATGTGGAAAATTTGGGTTGAATGAAATTGGGGCTGCGCCAATAAAGAAAAAAAAAAGAAATCAGGTACACCCCCAGCAAAAGACAATAAAAAAAACATGAACCAAAACAAGTGTTTCAGTGGGTAATTTAAGAAGTGAATTATAAACAGTGAGAATGGAAGGTCCCATCAAAAATAAAAACAATTTTTTGGGTGTCTGCTTATTTTATTTTATTTTTTTCCAATTTGGAATACCTCGATGCTGCCCAAAAAAGAGAAAGGAAGGTAAATCCAGCAACAACAGGAAAAACAGTAAAAAATATTTTCTTTTTTTTTCGGGGGTGGGGACAGAAACAAAAGTTGCCCCCTGCCCTCCCCCCCCCCCCCAAAAAAAAAAAACAGAAGATTGAGAAAGACTGAAAGAACGCGGTGCCTTGATACATGCAACTTCATTCTTGAATGAATGCTTTTCTGTTTGTTGTTTTTCGGCATCAGGATCCCCAAGTCTGAGGCCCTCCTCAAGGATTTGTAAAGTGTTGAATTCTGGGGTCAATATTCAGACGTTGAGTCTTGCTAAAATAACAGAGACTGAATTTGGCAGCCTGATTCCAATGACTTCTGTGAAAAATTTGAGCATCAAGCAAACATCCCTGGCCATTGTGGAGAAATGCCCCAATCTGGAAAATTTGATCATGCGTGGTTACAAGTGAGTTTGGATAAAGTGTGATGATTATGAGAAAGTGTGAGAAATTATGGGTGTTCTCTGAAATTCTGTGAACCAATACTCAGCCTACCTGCAGTTTTTTTTTAAATACAATTCATGACTTTTGGGAAGGTGATCTGACATGTTTGCTTCAACGTTGCTCTGTTTTCTTACACCCTTTGAAAAAAATGGAATGCATTTTTCAGGAGTGTTTGATTTTTTCAATGTTTGTGCCATAAAGCATGAAGAAAACCGAATTCAGCTGCAATCCTCGACTTCACAGCTTGTCTATTCACTGCCCCGATGCTCTCAAAATTGATAACCCATATCTGTATCATCTGGAATTTTCCTGGAGCCTGGAATTGGATGAGTCATTTCTCAATGGCCTAGCCAGTTTGACCGAACTCACTCAGCTAAGAATTTCCCGGTACCTACGTCGTGCTGTTTCCCCATCCAGAATGGACGCCTTACAAAACCTTCATTGCGCCGTGTCACGGCGATACAGCAATGATGAAATCAAGCATGGTTTTTTGAACGCTTTGCCCCCATCGCTGCGGGAATTGGAGGTGTGGAGTCTGTTGTCATGGGACGATAATCAACTGCTCATGGAAAAAACCACATCTCTGAATTTGTTGGAAAAGCTGACGTTGGGGAATGGTGAGGGAAGGGTGGGTTATGATGATTTGGAGTGGCTGACCAAGCTGCCCAATTTGGTGGAGTTGTTTTTGTGGGGGCGTGAGGTGATGGGCCGGGGAATTGTGTGGCTCACAGAAATACCCAAGCTGAGGCGGCTGGCGCTGAATGTGGAAAACATTAATCCGGAGGCTTTCCAACAATTATGCTGGGTGGGGGACAGTGTCCAGAAAATCATCATTTGTTGTCGATTCGTGGACTTGGAAACCGATCCAGTGGTGCTGGAGACTAAGCAGCTGTTGGAGGAACGAGGGGTGGAGGTGAAATTGATTTAATTTATCCAGCTGGATAGGTGAAACCGAAAAATGGGAATCAGATTTCATTGTGTGTGGTGTGGAGCCAACTAGAGTGAAGATTCCAAGTGCTACGTGTTGTTAATGTGCCCATTTTTATGTTTATGGGTTGACTGGATGTTAGTTTGGTGCAAGGATAAATTATGTACCAACAAGAAGCAACAGTGTAGAATAACTCAGTTTAAGAGTGTGAAGAAAATGTGACGCAAGTAGTAAAAGCAGTTACATTGAGTGAGAAAAGAAAGGGCAGTGGTAGTGACGATAAGTCGGAGGAAAAGAAAAAACGAAGAGGGGCCAAGTGATTGAACGTTAGGAGAATAAATGAGGGGTTTTTGACATTCTGACAAATAATATCATAAAGCAAAAGAGGGATAGTTAAAATCAATAAAGCAGAGGAGAAGGGACTACAAAAATTAACGAAATTGTGACAGTTGTAACTTCTGATGTAAAAATACCAATAAGAGCATTGTCTCAGAAAAATGTGTTTTGACTACTTCACTGCACATGCAGTTCATCATTATGGTACCATGTGTGCATTGTACAAAAAGGTTCAGTTGGAGTCAGTGTTTAAGAATCTCAGAAAAAATATGTCTGGATGGATTCGCAACACATGTTGTAGAGATGCAGTTGGTCATTTACGTACCATCCGACAGCAAGTGTGCATTAAAAAAAAAATAATAAAAAAAAAGAAAATAAATAGCTTCAGTTCAGTGCTCATAACGTCGAAGGGTATCGAACCCATCATACCCAGATAATCTAGATATCACACCAGCGGACGACTAAATGTATGTACATGACTGCCCCTGACCACCATAATAAAAAAGTACATTCAGGAGAAGCAAGTTTCTATGTGGAAAAAGGATTTGCAAGTCAAGCTCTTCAAAGTTCATAACCTCCCATCCAGAGTTCCCAATCATCACAAACTTGCTTGTTCCCTGTATTCCCTCTATTCAGGACAACACTTGTCAACCTCGAGGTTGATCTCCTGCTTTCAACAACACACACACACCTGATCACTGGCCAGAATACCAAATACCATGGTATTTGAGGTAGACTCTGCAGCTTATTTGAGGATCGGATGAGGACAGTGGGTAAAAACATCACAAAAAAGACAGAAAATGAAACAAATGTGTCTCTGGACGCAAGGCAACTAGACCCGCACACTTTCACAGGAGTGGGGAAGGGCCCTCACAGAAAGCCCCACATCCTGGCTGTAACGCTCTGTTACCACATAAAACCCCATTGCGAAAATACCTAGTAACCCAAGATCGCCCCTGCACATAACAACACGAGAAGAGCTCCAGGCAATTGCACAAGCAATGCGAGAAAAGCTAGACACGTCGCCTTAAGACACGCAACTATACTTCGTTGCAGTCCTAAGATGGTGACGATTTTCCTTGACAATCGGTAGTCAACAGAGTATCCACCTAAATCCCAGCCTGAAAACAGACAACCAACTCCATCAGCACCCAACATGAAGATCATTTTGGCGATTGTTGTTCCCTGAAGCTCGGGGGTGAACGTCAGGGACATAGAAACAAAAATGAGTCGGACTCACTTGACACAACGCACGATCTGGACAGAAAGAGCTCTTGTGACCATCAAAATGAAAGGGGCAGTCGCGAAATTAGTCGCGAAACACCTTGTCCTTCTTTCTGGATGTTCAGATACCACCCACGGAGTAAGTTTTGTTGTCGCTTGTTGCCGGCTGACTAGATTCAAGTTTGTGAAATGAGGACAGGTTGAGGACCTTAAATGAGGACAATGTCCTCACGCGTCCATTTAAAGTGGCCTGCTCTCCACCGACCACAAGATCACTACCAAAAGTGTGGCAAGCCCACGGCCTCAACGGTGCCCAAGATAAAGCCCCTATGTCTTCTAAACTGGCCTTTCCACCCAACCGAGAAACAGTTTCCAAAATACTGCAACATCCACGGCAAGCATAATTGCAGCCGTTACAATCCTCTAGATTGGGCGTTTTTGAAACGTTTGAACGTGTCTTGAAACAGCCCACCCCTCGTCTTTTCATCAATTAGCCGCCACCAGTCGTTTCTCTCTAGGTCACTTCGTCCGGTGAACCTCTCGAAAGCCCTCAGAGCGCTGGGGAAGCTCGCCACGCTCTTTCATGGGGGTGTACGCGCGTGGAGAAAATCGGAAGAAGAATCCTGTCCTCCGCGCCTTGCCATGGAACGACCTCCTTCGGTTGGTTTCTCGATCGAACTTTCAAGGAAAAGTTGTCCGCCCTGCTCTCCAGTTTAGAAAAGTCGCCGTATCCCCATATGTTATACACCACCCCAGTACTCTTCATTCTTTGACCAGAATATATTGTGAAGCATTTTTTTTTGTTTTTGTTTCCAGCCCTGGTGCAATGCTAACAGAGTGGGTCGCCCTTTGATCCGATTTTTGGAAGGAAGAAGAAACGATGGGGAAAACTTCAGGGAATGGATTTTGAAGTTGCGGGCCCTGAACAAGAGCTGGTACCTGGAGATGACCAGTCACATTCAAAAAGTGAGTGTGACTAGAGACCAGCAGCTGGAGCAGCTTCCTAAGAGCTTGCAGGGATCACTGGCCCATGTGAAAAATTTGGCAGTCAATGAAAATTGAGGCTGCGCAAGAGAAGGTCCACCCCCCGCAAAAAAAATTGAAGAGACACGAACCAAAAAAATGTTTTAGTGGGTAATTTAAGAAGTGAATCAAAATTAATGAGAAGGAAGGAATGTCCAGCCAAAAATGGAACATTTTTTGGTGTTTTTTTAATTTTGATTTTTTCTTTCCTAGTTGGAATGCCTCGATGATCTCAAAAAAGAAAAAGGAGGGCAAACCCAGCTGAATAAAAACAGTAAAACAGAAAAAAGTTGCCCCCTGCGCTCCCCCCCCCAAAAACAAATTATATATAAAAAAAGATTGAAATAAAGCTGTCCCTTGATACGCGCAACTTCATTTCTGAATGGATTTTTTTCTGTCTTTTTTTGGGGACATTAGGATATTTAAGTTGGAGGACCTCCTCGTTGGTTTGCGATGTGTTGAATTCTGGGGTCAATATTCAGACGCTGAGCCTTGCTGAAGTAACAGAAACTGAATTTGACGAACTGATTCCAATGACTTCTGTTAAAAATTTGAGCATCAACCAAACGTCACTGGCCATTGTGGAGAAATGCCCGAATCTGGAAAATTTGACCATAGTTGATTGCAGGTGAGTTTGATTTTAAAAAGTGTGATGATTATGAGAAAGTGTGAGAACGTATGAAATTATGTAAACCAATACTAAACACCCGAAACAAATAAAATCAAAGTATTTCACCATATTGCAATGAGTGGGTACACAAACCTCAGTCTGACCAATACTCAGTCTACCTGCCGTTCTTTTTAAAATACAATTCATGACTTTTGGAAAGGTGATCTGACATCTCTCCATCATTGTTCTGTTTTCTGAAATCCTGTGGAGAAAAATCGATTGCATTTTTCAGGAGCGTTTGATTTTTTCAATGTTTGTGCCAGCTTGATGAAAAACGAGCATTTCAAGTGCAATCCTCAACTTCGCACCTTGTTCATTGACTCATCGGAAGGCTTTCGGTGCCTGTCATTGGATGAGTCATTTCTCAATGGCCTAGCCAGTTTGACCGAACTCACTCAGCTAAGAATTTCCCAGCCTCATTTTGGCAAATATGTAGAGTCTTCAAGAGTGCTCAGCTTGGAAGAACAACTCCTATCCTTGCAGTCAATGCGCCACTGTTTGAATGATGAACTCAAGCATGGTTTTTTGAGCTCTTTGCCCCCATTGCTGCGGGAATTGGAGCTGTGGGGTCTGTTGTCGTGGACCGACAATCAACTGCTCATGGAAAAAACCACATCTCTGAATTCTTTGGAAAAGCTGGCGTTAGGGAATGGTGAGGGAAGGGTTGGTTATGATGATTTGGAGTGGCTAACCAAGCTCCCCAATTTGGTGGAGTTGGGTTTGTGGGGGCGTGAGGTGGTCAGCCAGGGACTTGTGAGGCTCACAGAAATACCCATGCTGAGGCGGCTGGCGCTGGGTGTGATAAACATCAAGCCACAAGCTTTCCAACAGTTATGCTTGGTGGGGGACAGTGTTCAGCAAATCTTGATTTGTTGTCAAGGTGAGGGCTTAAAAACCGATTCAGTGGTGCTGGAGACGAAGCGGCTGTTGGAGGCACGAGGGGTGGAGGTGGAATTGGTTTGCAAGGATCTATTGATACGTGTGACGTGTGTGATCTCATGGCGTATTTTATTCAGCCCATGTTGTTTTTTATTTTTGTGGAGTGTCGGAGTGTCAGAGTGTCAGACAAGCGTGGGTTTGCAGCCTTCTTAGTCGGTTGGGATAGTGGAGTGACTGGAGGGTGGGAGCGTTGGCACTGGTGATTGTAGTATCAGTTAATCGATTTGATGGGACTCATGCTGTTAGTATTATTGGTGATTGATTGTTTAGTTAATCGATTTGCTGTTAGGATTATTGGATTTGGCACTGACTTGTAAATTTACTGACTTGTAATCTTTTGATTTCTGGTTGTATTGTGGTGTCCCCAGTTTCATCATTAAAAAAAAAAATGATGAGGAAAGCGATTTTGAACGAGTTGGAACTTTGTCATAAAAAACTTCATGCAGAATCCATCCACGCTCACCCAGCCTTATATCCTGTGGAGTGCAAATCGAGCTACACACACCAATGTAATATTGTTTACCTATTTTATTAAACAAAAAATACACTCAGCTGAACCTAGCTTTTCGAAAAAACCTTTTACACAATGATCAGCTTTCAGAGAGTATTTCTTTAAAAAAGTAGTAAACTATTGGAAACCAATTAACAACATGATGAATTCGAACAGGGGTCAAATTTCACTCACAACAACAGCTATCGTTCAATGCGAAAAAAACAGTATTGTATTGCATGCGCACCTTTTCTTCTTGAGTTTGTATTTTGTACAGGTCTGTACATTCTGAGTTCGGTTTCTGGCAATTGTTTTGAGCTAAGTCAACGATACGGGCGAGCACCAGGGGCTGCTCTGGGTTTGGGTTGTCTTGTAACATTGTTTTGGAAAGTGATGATGGATGCAGCGACATTTTCTTTTTCGAGCAGAATTCAGGGCTGTTTTGTTGGAAACCAGGAGTCTGAGTCTGACCGGTGCCAGCATTTTGCACGATTGAGATGGAATGTTGAACTGGTGGTCTTTTGGTAAACACAGATCCCTTCCCCCGTTTCTTCACACACACGCAATAAAAAGAATTCAACAGTTTCGTTCGGCAGAGGTGAAAGACCTGTACCAGTTTGTCCTTTTTAAGACAACTTTGGTTCAAAGATTTGACACATCTGAATATCAAAAACATAAAGGAGAGGAAAACGGTGAAACATGTTTGTTGCCGATACCATTGTGAATCAAGTGAACCAGGGAATGTCGATCCAAGCATTGAATTCGTAGAGATTGGCCGTTGTATTCGTCTTGAGGTTGGGTTTCGGCCTGCGCGTGTCTTGTAAAAGTTTTGGTTGGTTCTGTTTGGATGAATCACGTTTGGTGATTGTAAAGAAAATTTGGGGAGAGGGCTCCAACCTCTCTTTCTTCGGTTTGGATTATTCTACACCGCAATCGACCAACCAACCCAAAACAGTACTATGTTGTGTCAGGGACGCAAGCGACAAAGGGAAGTCCCTGGAAATTCTCAGCCAGGATGTATTGGGAACAGTTCAAAATGTTGTGCTCAGGTTCGGTATGGAAGAAGCAGGGGAAAGGTGCTGCCGTTTCGATTTCGTCTTTTCTTGGGAGTTTGGCAACGCGGCGGTATTGGTGCTCGATAGGCTGTTTCTGAGATTTTTTGCGGCGGTTGATACTTACATCGATGCGTCCAAACAGCTAGCGTGGTGTTTGTAAGCGTGCGCGTCCACAACAATTTTTGTGCGGTCAAAAGAAATCTGGGATGAACGATGGCAGGGGTCGACGGTGAGGGACCCAACAAGCACAAGGAACCGTTTGCAAAATTTTCTGAGTGCAAAACAGCCAACCCTTCTTCAAAAGAACCCTTCTTTTCTAGCGATGGTGGTGTTGGCATCTCTGAGCAGTCTGGGTTTTTTAACAAAACCGACGGAGTAACCAATTTCACGGAAATAAATCAACTTCAGATTTGTTAGATTAGTGATCATCCACTCACCTCGATGAATAAAGTGATTCATCAATTAAGAGGATCACATTTCGCAAGGCCGTTTTTTTAAACTTTTTATCTTGTTTGTATTTAAGTTTACTTTAAATCAAAAATATTATTTAACATTTTAATTAAATATAGATTTTTCATGAATAAAAGAAAGGAAGGCAATTAGAGGATTTGATACGTTGATCGCACTCATTTTGCAGTACGAGTGTGTAGTGATATAAAGATGCTTTTACTACAGTTCAGGAAGAGGGAGACTAAGTCTTTCTTCGAGTCCAAGTTGTTTTACAAGAAGGTCTGGTCCGAATAAGTATTCAGTCCAACCTGACAGCCTGTAACCTGAGGCTGTGTACAATCCCAGTTGTATGGTCCAGAGCGTCTCAACCTCTCTGGCCATACGACACTTGTCCGACTATAATGCATGAGGCACTCAGCGGTACGCGGTCTGGACAGATGGCACCATCTGTTCCAGGACGCGGAACTCTGAGTGGTACTGCGAATCTAAGCCGTGGATTTGATAGGACCCGCGTGTAACCACAAATGGCGTCGCCTTGACCGCTGGGGTCACCCCTGCAGCCGTACTTAACGGTTGTGGTGGCGTTTCTGCAGAACTGGAACGGCAGAAGTGGGGACAGCCCCTCTTGAACTTGATCACACGGCCTTTGCAAGGCACTTTACTCAGGTCTCTTCTCAAAAGCTTTCTTACAACAATCAAAAGGTCCACACTCGAACAAAACACAAGAACCTAAACCAGAAGTTCCGCACCAAGAAGTACAATACCCTAAGATCAGCCATTTAAATAGGCTGCAGCCTGACTCACCCTTGTCCCATTGATCGCCTAGGATCCCACCTACTGATTAAGACAACCTAACCCATCAAGCCTAACTGATCTTTCTAACCACCCTAAGTCCACTCACTCCCTCAGTACCAATCCCTAGGACTGTCCAACCTAGTCAACCTTGTAGCTGAACTGCTACCTCTAGGCTGTGGTGGGACTACTATGGCAGGACTGCCCTGGGTGACTGTAATCCCCACTCAAACCTTGTAAGACTGCCCTAACTACCTCCCCTCTACTCGACAGCACTCTGGCCCTGGCCAGTGTGACGAAATCGGTCGAGGCGACGTGGTTGGGGGTTACAGCTGTAACCACTCCCCTCCTCCCTTGACTTTTGTCCCCAAAAGTTAAACTCAACCTCCCCCACTGAACTTCTTCTGTCCCTGGTCTTTAGGTGTTAGCTAGTTGTTCCCAGAACTTCCTTTTCCAAAAAGTATCAACAAGAAAATCTTTCTCTTAACTGCCTGACTGTCTACTATGTCTGTAGACGTAGTGCTCAGAAACACAAAACAAGTGCCCACTGTTACTATTTTTCCACAACAAAACTATCCAAGGATATCAAAATGTGAACTAACAATGTTGTTCCTCAAACAGGTCCCCCCCTTTCTTCTTAATCACAGCCATCAGCTGTTCTTTGAACCCAACGGGACTGTTCAAAGAGCACTCGAATGTAAACCAGTGGTGCTGTACTTCAATCAGTTCCCCCTTTCTTTTTTTTTCTCATAGCCATCAGCTGTTCTTTCACCCCTATAGGTCAAAGTGACCAGTTTGTCCATGTTTGTCCCTTGTTTACCCCCCTTTTTCTTCCCCAGTTCTCTATTGAGCTCAAAAAGTATCAAAAGAAAAGTTCTTTTCTTTATCGACTGACTGAATACTATTCCTGCAGAAATAGTATCCAAGAACAAAGTAGAACCAAAAACGAAATAAAAACCCACCCACTGCTGCTGCAGAAATACAGCAATACCAAACAAAACAAAAACAAAACAAAACGAAACAAAACGAAACCAGAAAATACCATATTGTATTTCACGGTCCATCCGTACCACTTGTCAATTGGTCTCCGGATGGTATGGTCGTCCTTTCCTTAGTTGAACGCCCAGCTTCTGTAGAAGTTCTGCCACTTCTTTTTTTTCTCCTCTCTCCGCTGTAAGCAAGGTGATGAGGTCCACTCCCAATCTCTCCCAAGCTCTCAACGGTATATGCTGCCGTAATGGATGTAGTCCCTTAGGCGCTTTCTCTCTCCCATGCTGCCGTAATGGATATAGTTCCTTAGGCGCTTTCTGACTCCCTCTGCAGTTATGGCACGTCTGCCACACTTGCTCTTCCTCTTTTGATATATAACTCTTGCTGCAGTGCAGCTGCTGCACTCTTCCGGCTTAATCCTCTCCCGCCGATGTGCGCATTCTGTCTGTGGATATCTCGAACCACAGACTATCGTTGTTCCTCATTTGGCACCTGTCGCCATTCTCTTTCTCTGCTCAAGTACTTGAGTGGGTGAGCATCTCCTGCTACCCTTCAATATCGTCGACTTCTTCTGTGCACTTTTGCCTCAGCTTGTCTCCCAGCAGGCAAATCCTTTCTTTCCAAATATTTCATTTGATCCTTATCCATCCATTGATCCACTTTTTCCCCCTTGATCTTTTGCAACAACAATGGTAGGCAAGAAATATGCAAAAACCTCACAAAATTCAAGTGTCCCCTACCACTGTTGAGTACTTCCATTGGGACAACAATGGTTGCACCTTGTCAGCTCTGATCTGGGGTTCCATAGTAAATCATGGACGAAGCGCTGCGGAACCACAGACTATTGGATGGTCCAGCGGAACTGGAAGCCTTGTCAGTGCATCTGCATTTGCATTACTTTTCCCAGCGCGGAACTCAATCCTGAAATCAAACTCCTGTAGGCGGAGTGCCCACCTCATCAGTTTCCCCGTCAGTTTGGTACCCGTCATCAACCACTGTAACGCCCGCTGGTCTGTCTGCAGCACAAATTCTGTGCCATAAATGTATGGCCTGAATAGGGTGCAAGCCCAAACCACTGCCAGGCACTCCCCCTCCACTGCAGAATAGTTTCTCTCAGCTAGATTGAGACTTTTGCTGGCATAAGCCACCACATGCTCTCTCCCTTGCTCATCTTTCTGACAGAGTACTGCCCCCACAGCCTGGCTGCTCCAGTCTGTTTGCAGAATGTATGGTAAGTGTGGCTGTGGTGGAGCCAGGACTGGTTGATCGGTAATGCTTTTCTTCAGCCTCTCAAATGCTTGGTGGTGGCGTTCCCTCCATTCAAATGGCACATCCTTCTTCAACAACTCCGTCAGAGGTGCAGCGATCCTTGCATAGTCGCGCACAAATCTCCTGTAGTAAGAAGTAAGGCCCAGGAAGGACCGCAGAGTAGACACATCCACCGGTGGCTCCTGCATCTCCACTGTGGCTACCTTCTTCGGGTTCATTTTTATTTCCCCTTTCCCCACGATGTGGCCCAAATAGAGCAGCTCCTCAAACCCGAAGTCCGATTTCCTCGGGCTGATCCTCAGGTTGGCCTCCTTCAACCGCTGCAGCACCTCTGCCAGGATCTCCTGATGCTTTTCCCAGGTCTCCGCATAGATGATGATATCATCTAGGTACACGATCACTCCCTTCCAAAGCATTGGACCTAGCACCTCGTTCATCATCCTCTGGAAGGTCGCTGGGGCGTTACTGAGCCCGAAGGGCATCACCACGAATTCATATAGTCCCTCCTGCGTGATGAAGGCCGTTTTCTCCGCGGAGGCGGTGCTCATCCGGACCTGCCAATACCCCGACCTCAGATCCAGTGCGGTAAAGTATTTGGCCTCCGAAAACTGGTTGATCGCGTCCTCTATCCTTGGGAGGGGAAAGCTATCCCGGGTGGTCACCTTGTTAAGCTTGCGGTAATCGACGCAGAACCGCACCGACCCATCTGGCTTTGGGACTAGGACGATCGGTGAGGCCCATGGGGACTTCGACTTCCGCACCACTCCGTCCAGGAGCATCCTCGCCACCTCCGATTTTACCACCTGGTTCTCCGCAAAACTGAACCTGTAGGGGTTCTGCCTGATGGGGGGATGATCGCCGGTGGGGATCTCGTGGTAGAGGATGTTGGTTTGCCCGACTTGATCCGAGGACCAAGCACAGGCATCTGGGTATTGCTGCAGAAGGTCCAGCAGCTCCTTCCTTTGGTGGGGGTTAAGATGGGGACTAATTTTCAGTTCTTCTAGTTTTTCTCTAAGTGACACCTTTTCCTCTTCTCTTTCCTTTTCTGTGGCAAACGTTTTATTTTCTACATCAGAAGTCCCAAGGGGAACCACCCCTGCCCAAATCTGGTTTTCCTGCAGCTGAACTGCTGTCTGTCCCATTTCTTTCAACCCAAACTTTTCTTTTCTTCTTCCTTTTTCTTTCTTTTCTCTTCCCAATTCTTTTTCGGCTGCTTCCCCTTCCCTTGAATTTTCCCTTCTTTTCTTTTCTTCTTCTCCTTCTATCTCTTGTCTCACCAGAATTTCTGCTTCCACTGTTTTGCTATGGTTCAAACACTGCATGGCCCATGAGTCTGGCCACAGACTTCTGGCCCTTTCTACCTCTTGTGTTTGGCGTTGCATTCTCTCTTCCTGCTCCTTGATCCTCCTGCCTGCTCGACGCCACTGTTCTCGCCTACCCGCACGTTTGCCCCTCCTCCTTCTCCTCTTTCCCCTTTTATTTCTCCTCTCAGGACCGACCCACTCTCGCCACCCCTTCAGGTGTCGCCGAAGGAGGACGTCGGTGGCCGGCCCACTCAAAAATCCGAAGTGGTATAGCTTATCACCTCACTCCCTCCTTTCCCTCCGGTTGCGGCCGTTGCTGCTGGCACTCCTTCTGCAGGCACTCCTTTCGGTCTCCATACTTGTGCACTCTCCCGGAAGTAATCCAAAAGCTTTTTGAGCTCCTCCTTTTCTTGTTGTTTTAGTGCCTCCCGCCTCCGCATGTATTCCTCTGTTACACCATTCCTTCTCCCCTGTTTTCCTTCCCTTTGCAGTGTTTCCTCCAAACTCCCTTCGTTCTCTTTTTGTATTTTCAAATGGTGCCCTCTTCTTGCATCCAGTAACTCCATCTCTTGCTGGTGGAGGTGTGAGGCTGCTGCCTCACTCATCCCGTTCTCCCGACGCATGGTGTAGCACTCTTGCAGCACCCTTGCTTGGTAGTATGTAAGCCGAAGGGTCGGTGGACGTCGATTGGCGGCGTTGGGCTGGTTCAGGCCATCATGAATTGTCCTTGAGTTCGGCTGCAAAAGTTCCCCGGTAGAAGAGGGTGGTTGGGCTGGTGCAGGACTGGGCTCTTCGATGTGGCGGAGGGTCTGGTAGACAGAGACGACTGCAGCAGTTGCAGGCGTTACAGATTGGATGAACTCGATTGGCACGCCACCCATGCGCTGTCCCGCCACGTATGGAGTGAGCTTTTTGAGCCCGTAGTCGATCTCGGTGCCAGTTTTCGCCAACCATGGAGTCCCAATGATTAGGGACAAATGCTTGTTCTCCACTACATGGCACGGTACCATTTGCTTGCATTGTCCAAGGGCAATAGGTAGAGCGGGGATGTACCCTACTGCCTGCCGAGTCTGTCCATTACAGTCCCGGTAACGCCCTCTTGGTGCCTCCATTAGATGTGTTAACCCCGTTTGTGCTAGGAGTTGTTTGGATATCACACAGGCACTCGCTCCGGTGTCAATGATTGCTCCTGGCACTTTAGTTTCCATCACTTTGGCTGTGGCTGTTGTGACTGCAAATGTGCTTGTCCTGTCCACTCCTGCCATGGTGGTAACTGCCGGGACTTTTGCCTTGGGCACCCTCAATGCTTTCAGCCAAGCATCAATCAGCTCCGGATGATGTTGACAGAGTTTGGCCATGGAAACTTCCGCCGTCAGTCCTTCCACAAACTTCTTGGCCTCCGCCTTAGTAAACATGCGCTTCTTCTTTGGCTCCATTGTTGATTTCTTGACCATCTTCTTTTTCTTTGCCATGGTATTTCTCGGCGATGGTACTTGCATCGGTCTACGCATCACTGACGGCGTCACAACTGGTTTGGATCCTTGTGGCACATCTTCTGGCTTCGGCACATCTTCTGGTTCAGGCACTTGCTTTGGAATCTCTTTTGGCTCTTTCTTTGTTTCAGGGTCTGGCTCTTCTTCCGGTTCCTCCATTTCAACATCTTCTGCAGTGGTTGGTTGCGGATCTGAGGGTATTGGACTGGTATCCATCGGAGTCCCTCCATTGCTTCCTTCGACACTGTTCGTTGCTCCGTTATTGACATCCATAGCAGAGTACAAGATTGATGCCAGAACTTCCTCTGGTTCCTCCATGGCTGCTGTCACTGGGTCGGTCTGCTCGAAATCCATAATAAACTCATCGTCAAGTTCTGCTTGGAAGCTCTGCACCCGGTTGGGACAATTTCTTCTGTAATGTCCAAGTCGTAAGCAATGCCAACATGTGACTTCGCTCATGTCCATCCGTCCACTCCTTCTCCTCCATTCACTTCCTCTGTGGTTTCCCCGGCCTCTTTCTCCATTGTTAGGTATTCGATCCACTCCACCGTCTCCAGTAATGCCATGGCTCACCCCTGCCAGCTCGGGTTCTTCCGATTGTCGCATATCTGCTACCCTTTCCGTCAAGGCAGAGATCATCCTCCTGAGTTCGCTATACTGCCGCCCAGATATTCTCACTTGCTGCTCCACTCCTCGAAGTCTTGAGTCCGTCACAATTTTGTGATCACGCATTTCCTTCCTTAGGCTGTCAATTTGCCCATTTACTCTCCGATCCATAACGCCCACTTCTGCCAAAACAGGCTCCAATGCTGCATGCTCCTGCAGTTCTCCCATCAGTTCGGTTGCTGGGACTGTTACTTCCTTCTGGGTGGAACTGGGGTCCACTTGTCTCTTCTCAACTTGTCTGGCTCTGGCACTGACTCCCTCCAAAGTATCCTCCATGGGTGCATGAAGTATGGGTGTCAACTCCCCCTGAGCTCCGTCCTTGTTCAATCGAAGTAAGGACCCATCTGCCACGGCTGGATTGCCTGGTACTCTGTTCGCTTCCACTTGTTGCTGCCCTTGGGATGGCAAGGATGTATACTCGTCCACTGTTTCATCACCCTTCCGGCTTTGCTCCAAGGTATGGGCTACTAGTGTTGCTGGGGCATCTCCAAACCAGGCCAGCATGTCCGTTTGCAACTTCTGCCACGTCCTCAATGGGTTTGGCACTCCTTCCTCAAGGGCTGGATGTCTGGATATCCAATTGTCAACCCATGACCGAGCCTCCCCGGCTGTATAGCGGACCAGTCTCTCTATCCTCTCGTCTTCGTGTGGCTGCACTGCTGGGGGTACGTTCCAGCCGGAGCCTTCAGCGAGGATCCCATAGGAACGTAACCGGGTGGCCACATCTTCTGCCTCTGCACCCGTAAATGCGGGTAAATGAGTGTTAGTCAACCGATTAGGAAGTCCTTCTGCTGGATGTATCATGGCGCCGCCTCTGTCTGGAGTCGGTGGACGAACTGGTGGTGGAACAGGAGGTCTTGGTGGAACGGGTGGAACAACTGGACCAGGTGGCACAATTGGAGGAATATGGGGGAGACTAGCAGCAAAGGCAAATGGGTTCAGTGGTGGATGTACTGGGGGCACAGGCTCTTCCTCGAAACTAGAGGGTGTCTCCCTCTTGTCTCTTTCCCCTTCAGGTTTGTCTTCGTCGGAACTGGAACTCGAGGGCTCCGATGGGTCAACAGGAAAACCTGGCTCAATATGCACAACACTCCCTTCACGCCGGCTGACTGCATTAGGATAATCAGTTCCTCCGGAGCCTGCCCTGTCGGTAGCGCCTCCATTTCCTCCGTTCCTTGCAGCAACACTGCTCTCTTCTTCCTCTTGGACAATCTCGGCTTCTCCTTGGTCAGTAACGCCAACGAGGTTTCCTTCGGGTACCTCCCCTCCAATGGGGTCAACACTTGCTTGCTCTTCTTCTTCTTTAACGATAGCACCCACTTCGTCGTCTACCTCTGCCCTCATAACCTCGTCTCCAGCAGCTCTGTCTTCCTGTCTTGCTTCACGTTCTTCAGGAACACTCTCGACCATCACAACCTCTTCCTCGTCAACCTCGTTCACTTCCTCGTTATCCCAGCCGCCAAGAAAGTCTTCCTTCAACACCCCTTCGTCGTCAACAAGACCAGCCTCAGAAAAAGCACCAACACTTCCTTGTGCCTCAGAAACCTCAACGTCCACTCCTTCTGCACCACCAAGGCTCTCTTCCTCGTTTGGTTCTTCTTCCTCGTTCACTTTTTCCGTCAAGATCTTCTTTTTCCTTCAACGCCGCCACAGATCTGAGTGGCAAGTCTCCCTTCTGGTCGTGATCCTTCTCTTTTACCCTTTGTTCTCCTCCAAACCTCGGACAAGTGCTGCCCTTGCTTCTTTTTCCAGCTTATGCAGCTCGTCACTCTTTCTTGTATTCGTTCTCGACCTTGTTGCAGCCCAAACAAGACAAAAGCGACCCAACAGCAGTTCTGACCTAACCTTAGGTTAAGATCCCACAAGATCCCGAAACCCACAAAGCTTTTTCGCCTTCTCTTTACCCTTGTGAGCGACCCAAGCTCGACCTTGTACCCTTTTGAAACGTATCCACCCCTGTGGGTCCTTCTCTTCACTCTTGCAAGAGGTTACTCCGCTTCTTTTTCTACTCTCAGGCCTTGCTCGTCCAGACTGCCCACGTATAGCGACTGCCAGAGCCGGAGTGCACGTCTGCTGCAGCACAGCTAAAAAGTGTGCGCGCCTGGGCTCCGAAACCAACAAATGGCGTCGCCTTGACCGCTGGGGTCACCCCTGCAGCCGTACTTAACGGTTGTGGTGGCGTTTCTGCAGAACTGGAACGGCAGAAGTGGGGACAGCCCCTCTTGAACTTGATCACACGGCCTTTGCAAGGCACTTTACTCAGGTCTCTTCTCAAAAGCTTTCTTACAACAATCAAAAGGTCCACACTCGAACAAAACACAAGAACCTAAACCAGAAGTTCCGCACCAAGAAGTACAATACCCTAAGATCAGCCATTTAAATAGGCTGCAGCCTGACTCACCCTTGTCCCATTGATCGCCTAGGATCCCACCTACTGATTAAGACAACCTAACCCATCAAGCCTAACTGATCTTTCTAACCACCCTAAGTCCACTCACTCCCTCAGTACCAATCCCTAGGACTGTCCAACCTAGTCAACCTTGTAGCTGAACTGCTACCTCTAGGCTGTGGTGGGACTGCTATGGCAGGACTGCCCTGGGTGACTGTAATCCCCACTCAAACCTTGTAAGACTGCCCTAACTACCTCCCCTCTACTCGACAGCACTCTGGCCCTGGCCAGTGTGACGAAATCGGTCGAGGCGACGTGGTTGGGGGCTACACCCGCGGCCATGTCAATGGCCAGGACTTGTCCGTCCTGAGTCTGAGTCATCAGAGAGTCAGTCGCATCGATGCGATTCTACAGAACCGCACCGAGTGCTCCTGGGTCTGACTGGGGACCTGTTCGGCCTGAGCTGAACCAGGTTCATATCAACCACTCCCCCCCCCGCCGAGCCTTCGACCCGAAGGCCTGGGACTCAACGAAAGGAACCATAGCAAAGGTCACACTCATACATACAATCAAACAAAAACCTTTAAACCAAAATAGTTTGTTCAAAAATGTTTCCCAAATAACCCCTTGGTATTCTGCCCTTGTAATCCACCAAACTGAAAACTGAAAAACTGAAAACTCAGGTCCAGAGTTAATATCCACACAAAAAAAAGAACCAACACTCACAGACCCAGTCCATGAAAATGTTCCCCAACTGAACCCAACATCAGTGAATCTGAATGTTTGAAAAGAAAACAACCAATGGGCCTGAATACCCAAAATACCAAACAGAAATAACAGAACACACTCATGTATTGCAAGTGTGTAGCAAATAGTCAGAAAAACAAACCACACCCATATTCACTCCCTGGAAAAATGCCTCTCAGTTAGGCCTGAACTCAAATAGAAAAATGCCTCTCAGTAGGCCTGAATCTCACAGAAAAAGATAAAACAAAAACAATAACTCACACCCCTTTTTTTTTTTTTTCTTCTTCCCCCTTTTTCTCCCCTTGGCACTCTGAGCTGCTCCTCGCTACCTCTTGCTCGATCTGGTCCTGGGTGGAAGGGGCACTGACCGCTGCGCCGTGTGCCGCTTTGGCCTGGGTGTGTCGTCCGGCTCGTCCTGGGTTCCCGCTGCGTCCGATCTCGACTCCGTCGTTGGCTTCGCCCTTTTCCTCGGCTCCAACCCGACCGCTCTCCTGTAAGCTCCTTCCCATTCCTGAAGATCCGTCTTGAGCTTTCCTGACCAAGCGCGATTCGCTTTCTTGGCGCACACGGGACACGAGGGGAATCTGGCTGCCGAGGTCGCTGGGTCTGGAACTCTCTCCACTTCTCCTTGGGCTGGGGACTTGTTCGTCAGGATCACCTCCACGCTAGGCAGCACCCCCTGGCTATACCATTCCATCGCTCGCTGCGCCAGCTTCATCCCGGTGTAGTGGGTCTGGCAAGTGAAATGCGCTGGGCAGAGGGGGTGGTCGCCACTGCGAAGGGGCCGTCGGGTTCCACATCCCATACACTGCGGATGGAGGGTAGTCGACTCTGGAGCTGGCAGCGGTTTGGGTTGTCCTGGCTCAGCTTTGATATCCTCAGCGCGCAACGGGATGGGGTCGTCATCCGAGGATGGTGTGTCTTTTTCCTGGTCGTCTTCGGTAGGTTCGCTGTCACTGATCGACGAAGGCGTTGAAAGGTTCGGAAGGTCCGCCGCTTTGGGTCGTCCCTCCAAGACGTCCATAATCCGTTGGTGGGATTTCTGTAACTCGTCGATTTTTCTCCCCATCGCGCGAACTTCTTCCACCATCTCCTCCGACACGCCTGCCCGTTCCGCTTTCACACGAGTCAACTCCTGTTCGAGTTTTTCCACTTTCTCCTCCGCCATCTGCACACGATGGTCGCGCAACTCAATTTCCTTCTGGGCCTGAGCAAGCCAGTTTGGAAGTCCAACACCCGACATCTTTTCCGTTTCCTTTCTGAGTTTCCTCTGGTGGTCTTTTTGCTCTGTGCTCTTTGCTGTTTACTCCTGGGCTCTGTGCAGAGATAGGACTTTACGGTTACGGTCACCGTAACCGGACCGTAACCACCGTAACCGGACCGTAACCGGAGTACAATTTTCGTCAGAAAATCGTACTTTTACGGCCGTAACCGTAGCACCGTACCACTCCGTACCGCTCCGTACCGGACCGTAACGACCGTAACGGCCGTAACAACCGTAAACCGTAGAAAGTGACCCCCGCAGGGTCCCGCGATTCCAAAGGAACCCAGGGGGATTCGAACCCGCGACCCTACTGACTGCAGCCTAACGCTTTACCACTGAACCACGCTACTTCACGGTGATTTAGGGCCTACCGTAGTTATACCGTACCTGTTCCGTACCGTAAAAACAACATATTACTCCGGTTACGGTACGGAGTTACGGCCGTAGTACGGTGACCGTAACCCGACCGTAACCGGACCGGACCGGAGTCGGACCAAAAATTTGGCCCAAGTCCTATCTCTGGCTCTGTGTGCTGTAACTTCCTATCCCCTGTTGTTGCTTATATTGCTTAGTTACCCTCAGGCCTGACTGGAGATCTCAGGCCGCATCAGCAGGCAGACATCCTCAGAGGATGCAGTCATGGCCGGAAGTCACCTCCATCACCTCAGCTCCTCATCGTACAGCTTACGTTGTCCCATACCAACCTGTACGTGAGTGCTGTGTAACATCATCTTTCCCTCCGACTTCCCCTTCGCCATGTCTGGTTACATCACTTCCGAGATTCTTTCTTATTGCGGGCGTCCTTGATTTCAAATTCCGCCAGCATATCCGCACAATGCGTCAGATTCTCCAGTGGTTCCCATGTGGCCTCATGAGCCGGGTAACCCTTCCATAACACCAAGTATCTTTTCCGTCCTGCAGTCCCTTTGGTCCTGAGAATTGCCTCGACCTCAAATTCTTCCTGTCCTGACAACTCATCCACCAATGCTGGGCCTGGAGGATCATCCCTTACGAACTCATCAGACCGATGATACTCCTTCAACTTCGATACGTGAAATACCGGATGCAATCTCCACGACTCAGGCAATCCGATCTTGTAGGCTACCGGTGATATTACAGCCTGAATACGGAAAGGCCCAATGAATCGACGCCTGACCTTAGACGGTATGTGTTTGGTCACCGCCAAAGGTAAATGTGCACTCCTCAGGCACACTTCCTGGCCGATCTGGAACTCCACGTGCCTCCTCTTCTTGTTGGCTACTTGGCACATGCGTTCCTGAGCGGTCGCATAGTGTTTCTTGGCGTCCTTCAAGTCGTCATTCATTCGTGAGACCATTGCGTCCGCGGCCTCAACAGTCGTGTTCGATCGGTCCATGTTCAGTCCCCTTGGGTTCTGTCCGAACATGAGGTAGTAGGGTGAGTACTTCGTCGTGGCGTTTATGGAATTGTTGGCTGCAAACTCGGCCGTGCTCAAATAGCTGCTCCATCGTTCCGGCCTAGCCTCAATGTAAGGCCGAAGGAAGTTCTCCAATGTCCGGATGGTAACCTCGCTCTGCCCATCCGATTGAGGATGATGGGCTGTTGACATCCTGAGGTCCGTTCCGAGAAGCCTGAATAGCTCCTTGTAGAACTTGCTGGTGAACCGAGGGTCCCTGTCTGAAACGATGACTGAGGGGATCCCTGAGGTCGGAAACACCTTCTCCAAAAACAGCTCGGCGTACTCCTTCGCCGAAATCTCCTTGGTACATGTAACCCCAAATAACGTCGTCTCTCCCCAAAAGGTCACCCCTGCGGAGGAACTGATCGTGGGGAGAACGGAAAAGAGCCTAAAGGCTCGTGAGTGAACGGGATAGTGTGCGAAGGTCGGAAAGGAGAAGACAAAACTCAAGCAACAAAGAGTCTTACATCGAATATGTTCAGAGGTGCTTTATAAATACAAAAACTGTAGCTTCAGCCCCAATGGACTTCAGCTACAACCTAGCTACCTCTTTGACCTATAATAACCCTTACTAACCCTTATTGAACCTAACAAATGGACGGTCTAACTACTACCCAACTGCCCTTAGAAACCTTGACAAATCGTTATAAAAAAACCGTGCTGTGGCAGGACTGCTCCTTCACCACAATCTATACTGCACTGCTGCCACAGTCCCAGTTCTGTGGCAGCACTCCTTCTGTGGAGGTGACCTAATCTGTCCAGGCGACGTGGTTGGTGGTTACAGCTGTAACCCACTTCGTTTCCACTGTGATGTACTCCGAATTTCATACCATCTACTCAAATGATCGGCCACAAAATTGGCTTTCCCATCTATGTGTTGTACGGAGATACTCGAACAACCGCTGAACTGCAAAATTTCTTTGATCCCCGTTACTGCTCTCAAAGTTCTCAAATCCTTAATCGGTGCTGCCTCTTTCCCCTCTTGGGTGAGGTGAGCCCATAAACTTTTCACTGCCGCCCAATTATCGGAAAAGATTTGAACGGCAGTTCCCCTCCACAAATCTGTGGGTATTTCCTTAACGGCGCTCATAGCTGCCAACACTTCCCCCAAGAAACTTGAATGTTGTCCACCTATTTTTCCGTGTCCGAGGTATAAAATCCTTCCCGAACCATCTGTCAAAATATATCCAAAATACTCTGATGTATCAATAGAAGCCCAATCAACAAACAACTTCCGCTGAGTATCACCGGCAGAAAATGCGCGGCAATAGCAACGACTCAGCCATTGTGATACCTTACTTTGTAGTTCCGCCTTCACCTCCTGTGGCGGTACTTGATTGGCTTCCATCTTGGATAGCAAATGTTGCATGTCCCACTCCAGAGTCGAGTTTTTGAAAGCGTTCAGCAAACCGCGGAGCTGCTGAATCTCCCTCAGTTCCGCCGTTCCAACCAGTTTAGCAATAGTTTCATTCACTTTTTCCCAAGGTATATCCGGATGAAACTTTCCTTGTTGAATGTGGAACCCGAGAAACTTCACCTCAGTTCCACTGACGATTTTCCTTTGGTTGATCTGAAGTCCATATTCCTTGCAACGAGAAACTATTTTACCAAAGTTCTGGAAGCACTCCTCCACAGTAGCGCCGCCAATGAGCAGATCATCCATGTAGCGGCGGAACTCCTCCAAACCTTCAAAGACGCGGCACATCTTGTCATTGAATACTCGAACGGACCACGAAGTACCGTGTGGAATGGTACTGTTGACGAACTCCTTGCTTCCCACTTTAAACGCTGTTAGCGCTTTGACCTCTTTCTTGATCGGCACTTTATTGTATGCCTTGGCTATGTCCACGACGATGAAGTACTTCCACTTGCTCGGAACGGATCGCACGAGTCTTCTTGCGTCTTGAATGCCCGGTTGGTGCTCATCACTGCCGTAGGTATTGAGCTTCCTGAAGTCTATGATCGGCCTCGGTCCCTTTCTCCTTTCGCAGTAGCTTATCTGGGATGGATTCCAGTATACGCCGCGAGGGTAGTCCTTCCGTTGCAACGGTTCTATGAACCCGAGCTCCACTTGTTCCTTTAGCCACTCCTTCACTTGTTCTTCGGACAACCTCTGATCTTGGATACTCCTTTGAGGGACGTTCGATTTCGGCGGCTCTCTCCTATAGCCGCACTCCTCCATCGAGACTGCCATTTCCTCCATTTTCGTTTGCTTCGGAGGTATGATCGGGCCGAATACCTCCGGGTGTTTCCTCACCATGTCCTTTAGCGCTTCTGCCATAGCTTCTTTGTCTTGTTCGGATCTAGTTAGGCCCGTCCGAAGTCCCCTTTCGACGGGCCTTTCTAGTTTGATACCTCTCGGTCATTGAATTTGACGGGTCCCTCGTGCACGAAAGTCGCAACCTTGTAGTTGCTCGGCAATTGGACGGGCAGGTCATTCCAATTGCTGATTTGGATGCGGAGGTACTGACCCTTATAATTCAATCCTGCATGAATGGCGATACTGCCATTCGGAACGACTGGACTGAGCTCGATCTCCTTGGATGTCTTGATCGGTATCCAAATCGTGGAGAGTGAATGCGGCTTGAGCACCAAGTTTCTCCCCAGAGGTACCGAATAACGATCCTTTGCCACGTTGATGATCTTGAGATGCCTTTTGGCAGAAGTCAGCTCCACACTCTCTCCGTCCGTTTTCTCCCTTTCTGGAAGCACTACTTCCTCAGGCAGTCTTGTGACCATGCATTGGAGAGTTTTTCCAGATCCTATGTGGATCTTCTTCCTTCGAACGTCAATCACGGCGTTCAAGGAGTTGAGAATAGGCATGCCGACCAACAGCTCGTATCCGGGCTCCTTCATCACGTAGAAATCCGCAGAAACCTTCTTCCCCTCGGTTCCTATCTTGATGGAAGAAATGCTGCCTTCGGTCTCCACAGTCCTGCCATCAGCCGTTCGAATTTTACTGGGTGCTCCTTCTTGCTGTGGCGAGACTCCCAATCTTTTTGCCAGATCCGTGGAAATCACGTTGACGGCTGCCCCCGTATCGATGATAGCAAACTCTTCCACACTTTCTGCGGCTGTAGACACGAGAGACAACTTAGTTGTCAGGAGTCCTGCTGATTTTCCCACAGTCAAAACTTCCTTGTAAGTTTTGGTCTTCAAGATCCCTCCGGTTTCAGGACTCTTGGAACTCCTTGTTTGCTTTGGTCCACCGGTTGGATTCCCGCGACGGTACTGCGTTCTCTCGGACTTCTTCCATTTCCTCGTCGGCACTTTTGCCACAGGCACGGCAGAAATAGTCCCGACATAGTTCGTCTCGGGTTGATAGAGATCTTCTTCTTCCAATCCTTCAAACTCGTTGTTGTCTTCGAATTGGGGTTCATCGAATTGAACGGTTCTTGTAGGCATTCCACGATACGGCGTTCCTCCTCTTCTGAATCCACCTCCGTTGTTCCTGAATCCGCCGTTGCCTCCGCTTCCGCCGCCGCCGCTCTTTGCCAACCAGCTCAAAAAACCTTTGAATCTTCGATCTCTCTTACTCAATTGAGTGATGAAAAACTTGAGAGAGCCAAACGGTACCTCTTTCAGCTTTTGTTGCCAATCGGTCTGCGGAAGTTCTCCTTGTCTCACCGGCGCTTCCGTTTCTGCAGGTGCCGTAGTCTCGCCTACCGCTCCAATGTCCATTGCATCCCCTCCAGTGTGGGCGCTGGTATCAACCAAACGAAAGACGTTGATCAACCATTCCTTTGCGTTTTGGATCACATCCTTGTAGTTAATGGTCGGCATTCCCGCGATACCGTTTCTGCAGTCCTTCGGAAGGAGTTTGAAGAAGATGTCCTTGACTCTTGTATCTTCAACATCGGATTCTACCGCCAGAGCTTCCTGGCGAAAGTGCTCCAGCCAAACTAGCCATGTTTGGCCTTTCTTCTTGACACACTTCCTCAATATTGCTTCTTTCTCTGCGGGAGACTCGTTTATGATCCTCGAGTGCACCAGATATCCAACCAAGTTCATCTTCAAATTGTCGATCGTGGCGTTGGTCGCCGGAGGATCTCTTCTACCCCTGTCATGGGTTCCTGGCGGATATGCTGCGTCAAAACTGGCAACTGTGTGTGGAGACACTTCGTAGATAATCGGAAGGATATTCTCCCCGGCTCCGTCGGGTGAATAATGATCCACCAAACACGCACAGAACTGCGGAAATGCTGCATATAAGTGTGCTCTTTGGAAAACATATCTGAAGTTCCTGGAAGTCACCGTCTCAAAGCGAGAGATTTTGTCCAAGGGAGCTGCCGGCAGTGGCGGCGGTAATGGCATTGGTGCTGCCATGATTCCAGCGGAACTACTGCTACCCGATGAATCCTCCGAGCTCGAGCTTTCAGTTGTGTCCAAATGCAGTTCTTCCGGCGGTTGTAGTCCTTCCTCCTTGAAGAGCTCTCTATATCTCTTCCTTAGATCTCGATTTGATTCGAGATACTCGAGTAGCTCCTTGGATAACCACGGTGGGGTCGACCCCTCAGCCAGATTTTCGACCTAGGCTCCGAAACCACCAAATAACGTCGTCTCTCCCCAAAAGGTCACCCCTGCGGAGGAACTGATCGTGGGGAGAACGGAAAAGAGCCTAAAGGCTCGTGAGTGAACGGGATAGTGTGCGAAGGTCGGAAAGGAGAAGACAAAACTCAAGCAACAAAGAGTCTTACATCGAATATGTTCAGAGGTGCTTTATAAATACAAAAACTGTAGCTTCAGCCCCAATGGACTTCAGCTACAACCTAGCTACCTCTTTGACCTATAATAACCCTTACTAACCCTTATTGAACCTAACAAATGGACGGTCTAACTACTACCCAACTGCCCTTAGAAACCTTGACAAATCGTTATAAAAAAACCGTGCTGTGGCAGGACTGCTCCTTCACCACAATCTATACTGCACTGCTGCCACAGTCCCAGTTCTGTGGCAGCACTCCTTCTGTGGAGGTGACCTAATCTGTCCAGGCGACGTGGTTGGTGGTTACAGGTACATGGCACGAATTTGCACATTTTCGTGAGCCTGTCCACCCAGACAGATACGGCCATAAACCCGTTGGATTTCGGTAAATCTGTAACGAGGTCGGTCGTGATCTGCTCCCACTTGGAAGTCGGAATGGGAAGCGGATTCAGCAATCCTTTTTGCTTCGCATGTTCCGTCTTCATAACTTGGCACGTGGGACAGGTGCGGACATAGTGGTCAACAGCTCGCCTCCAGCCGCGCCACCAGTATCGACGACTCACAATTTCGGCCGTCCTGGCCACTCCAGGATGTCCTGACATAGGCACATCATGGTGATCGTGTAGAACCACCTGGCGTTTATTTGCGGGCACCACAACCTTAGGTGCCTGGTCCTGATGCGTAGAGTCCTTGTAGTAAAGTAGGCCATCGTGGTTCAACGAATAGCCTGGAATAGTTTCTCCTTTCTCCAGCTTCGACAAGATGGGTCTGAGGGTAGCATCCGCCCTGAGGCCCACTTTCCATTCTTCTGCCTCCCCGGGCGAGATTTTGGCCTCCAAAACTGCATGTGCATGACTCCGGCGGGAAAGTGCATCAGCAACAGAGATAGGACTTGGGCCAAATTTTTGGTCCGACTCCGGTCCGGTCCGGTTACGGTCGGGTTACGGTCACCGTACTACGGCCGTAACTCCGTACCGTAACCGGAGTAATATGTTGTTTTTACGGTACGGAACAGGTACGGTATAACTACGGTAGGCCCTAAATCACCGTGAAGTAGCGTGGTTCAGTGTTAAAGCGTTAGGCTGCAGTCAGTAGGGTCGCGGGTTCGAATCCCCCTGGGTTCCTTTGGAATCGCGGGACCCTGCGGGGGTCACTTTCTACGGTTTACGGTTGTTACGGCCGTTACGGTCGTTACGGTCCGGTACGGAGCGGTACGGAGTGGTACGGTGCTACGGTTACGGCCGTAAAAGTACGATTTTCTGACGAAAATTGTGCTCCGGTTACGGTCCGGTTACGGTGGTTACGGTCCGGTTACGGTGACCGTAACCGTAAAGTCCTATCTCTGATCAGCAACCACATTGCTGCGTCCTGGAATATAAACGATCTTCGGTTTGATGGACTGGAAATATCCGGCCTTCAACCATCGTGTCTGCGTCCTGGACAACACTCGCTGCTGCAGAAAATGGGTCGCGGGCTGGTGGTCCGTAAGGACAGTTACTCCTGCATGGGCGCCTTCCAAATAGTGTCTCCATTGTGCTAAGGCATAGGAGATACCCAACAGCTCACGCTCATAGGCCGAGTAGTTTCGCTCGGCCGTGTTGAGCGAGCGACTGAGGAAAGCCACAGGTTGCAGTCCATCCGATCCGTCCTGCATCAGTGTTGCTCCCAGCGCGATGTTCGAAGCGTCCGTAACCACAGTGTAAGGCTTCTCCGGGTCTGGAATCAGAAGTAATGGGGCTGTAGTGAGCTTGGTCTTGAGCTCCTCAAATGCGGCTTGCTGGGCCTGACCCCATTGCCAGGGCACATCCTTCTTCACCAACATTTGAATGGGGGCAGCAATCCTGGAATACTCCCGTATAAACCGTCGGTAGTACGAGACCATTCCCAGGAAGCTCCGCACTTCAGCCACATTCTTCAAAGGCTCCCAGTCCCTGACCGCCGAAACCTTGCTCCGATGTGGTGAGATTCCATCCGCCGTGATCCAGTGTCCCACAAAATCCAGCTCGGATACCGCAAATGAACATTTTGAGGCCTTAGCATAAAGGTTATGCTTGGCCAGCCTATCCAGGACCAGCTTGAGGTGCTCCTCGTGCTCCTCCATCGTCTTCGAGTACACGACCAGATCGTCCAGAAATACCACCATAAAGCGATCGTGGAAATCCCTGAACAGATCGTTGATCATCGCCATGAACTGTGGTGGCGCATTGGTCAGCCCGAATGGGACGACCTTGTACTCATAATGACCGTAGCGGGTCCTGAAGGCTGTCTTGGCCTGGTCCTCCTCCCGAATGGGCATTTGCCAGTATCCCGACCTGAGATCCAAGCGGCTGAAAACCCGTGCTCCCTGAAGCCTGTCGATGAGTTCCTCCGGTAGTGGTAGCGGATAACGATTTTTGATCGTCTTCTGATTGAGCCAACGATAGTCAATGCAGAATCTCAGGCCACCGTCCTTCTTGGCCGCAAACAAAATCGGTGCTCCCCAAGGGCTTCTTGAGGGGCGTATGATCTCCCGATCCAACATGTACTCCGTTTGCTTGCGGACCTCAGCCAGCTCCGCTGGCGACAGCTTGTACATTGGCCTGAATATTGGCTTCGTCCCCGGCTCCAGATTGATCTCGAATTCGTGTCCATTCCGAATTGGTGGTGTTCCTTTTGGCAGGTCAGCCGCGAACACCCGACGATAATCCTCCAACAGTCGTGTGATCCCAGCCGAGAGTTCCGGCCTGACCACTTTCTCCACTTCGTCCTTAGCATGTGCGTCTTCTTCGTCCTCAATTTCGTTTACGACGACCATAACAGCCTCGTGGGTGCGGTTACGCACTCCGCGAAATACGTCCGAAGCAGACGTCATATCAGTGTTTTGAATTCCCAAAATATCCCCAGAACGAACCTCTCTTGATAAGTTTAAAGGTAACAAAATGTCCGTCCGGCCCTTCCGGACTTGAATCGTTCTGTTCTGAAAATCCATAACCGGGTTCTCTTGAACTAACCACGGTAAGCCTAAAATCATCTGATATGCCATGCCTGGAAAAACGTCAAAACCACTGGAAAACTTGGCTTGACCACAACTAAACTGAAGTTTTGTCACTCGACCTAAGTGTAACCCCAAATAACGTCGTCTCTCCCCAAAAGGTCACCCCTGCGGAGGGACTGATCGTGGGGAGAACGGAAAAGAGCCTAAAGGCTCGTGAGTGAACGGGATAGTGTGCGAAGGTCGGAAAGGAGAAGACAAAAACTCAAGCAACAAAGAGTCTTACATCGAATATGTTCAGAGGTGCCTTATAAATACAAAAACTGTGGCTTCAGCCCCAATGGACTTCAGCTACAACCTAGCTACCTCTTTGACCTATAATAACCCTTACTAACCCTTATTGAACCTAACAAATGGACGGTCTAACTACTACCCAACTGCCCTTAGAAACCTTGACAAATCATTATAAAAAACCCTGCTGTGGCAGGACTGCTCCTTCACCACAATCATTACTGCACTGCTGCCACAGTCCCAGTTCTGTGGCAGCACTCCTCCTGTGGAGGTGACCAAATCGGTTTAAGGCGACGTGGTTGGGGGTTACAGCTGTAACCCACTTCGTTTCCACTGTGATGTACTCCGAATTTCATACCATCTACTCAAATGATCAGCCACAAAATTGGCTTTTCCATCTATGTGTTGTACGGAGATACTCGAACAACCGCTGAACTGCAAAATTTCTTTGATCCCCGTTACTGCTCTCAAAGTTCTCAAATCCTTAATCGGTGCTGCCTCTTTCCCCTCTTGGGTGAGGTGAGCCCATAAACTTTTCACTGCCGCCCAATTATCGGAAAAAATTTGAACGGCAGTTCCTCTCCACAAATCTGTGGGTATTTCCTTAACGGCGCTCATAGCTGCCAACACTTCCCCCAAAAAACTTGAATGTTGTCCACCTATTTTTCCATGTCCGAGGTATAAAATCCTTCCCGAACCATCTGTCAAAATGTATCCAAAATACTCTGATGTATCAATAGAAGCCCAATCAACAAACAACTTCCGCTGAGTATCGCCGGCAGAAAATGCGCGGCAATAGCAACGACTCAGCCATTGTGATACCTTACTTTGTAGTTCCGCCTTTATCTCCTGTGGCGGTACTTGATTGGCTTCCATCCTGGATAGCAAATGTTGCATGTCCCACTCCAGAGTCGAGTTTTTGAAAGCGTTCAGCAAACCGCGGAGCTGCTGAATCTCCCTCAGCTCCGCCGTTCCAACCAGTTTAGCAATAGTTTCATTCACTTTTTCCCAAGGTATATCCGGATGAAACTTTCCTTGTTGAATGTGGAACCCGAGAAACTTCACCTCAGTTCCACTGACAATTTTCCTTTGGTTGATCTGAAGTCCATATTCCTTGCAACGCGAAACTATTTTACCGAAGTTCTGGAAGCACTCCTCCACAGTAGCGCCGCCAATGAGCAGATCATCCATGTAGCGGCGGAACTCCTCCGAACCTTCGAATACCCGGTACATCTTGTCGTTGAATACCCTCACGGACCACGAAGTGCCGTGGGGAATGGTGCTGTTGACAAACTCTTTACTCCCCACTTTGAACGCCGTCAATGCCTTGACCTCCTTCTTGATCGGCACTTTATTGTATGCCTTGGCTATGTCCACGACTGTAACCAACAAATAGGGTAACCTTGACCGCTGGGGTCACCCCTGCAGCCGTACTTAAGGGTGGTGGTGGCGTTTCTGCAGAACTGGAATGGCGGAAGTGGGGACAGCCCCTCTTGAACTTGATCACACGGCCTTTCTTAGGCACTTTACTCGGGACTCTTTCACAAAAAGCTTTCTTACACCAAATCAAAAGGTCCCCACACGAACAAAAACAAAAGCCTCACCCAGAATCCCCAATAACCTAAGATCAGCCATTAAATAGGCTGCCGCCTGACTCACCCTAGTCCCACTGATCACCTAGGATCCCACCTACTGATGGGGACTACCTAACCTATCAAACCTAGCTGATCTTCCTAACCTCCCTCAATCCCTTCCCTTAGTCTCTACCCCTAGGACCGTCCAACCTAGTCATTTCCGCAGCTGGACTGCTACTTCCAGACTGTGGCTGGACTGTCCTAACTACCCCTCCTCTACCCGATAGCACTCTGGCCTTGGCCAGTGTGACGAAATCGGTGGAGGCGACGTGGTTTGGGGTTACAGCTGTAACCACTCCCCCTCCTCCCTGAACTTTTGTCCCCAAAAGTTTTAACATCCCCTCCCCTCTTTTCTGAACTGTTTCTGTGTCTAGACTTCCATTTTCAAGATAACTGGGGTCAGAACTGTTGGAGAAGTGGTGAATAAAAGACCTAACGGCCTATCCAACCACTAAGTCCACAGATGCAGTGTCCCCCAGTACTACAGAACAAGTGCTAGGTGTCAGTATGTTGGGATCCAAAACAAAAGTTTTTTTTTTTTTTTTTTCTTCTGATTATCACTTTCTACACAACAGGAAAAATGTCTGTTAACCTTGATAACACAAGCCCAACACAATCCACAGCTGTTCTGTCAGCTTGTTCACTCCATCCCTAGAAATACTCAGCAACCTGCCTTCTCAACCAGCAGGCTTGTTCTCTTTTCTTTTTCTCTCTCCCAGGTCCAATACCCAGATGTTTCTGTTTGTTTATTCCCCCCCCCTCTTACTCTTGCTGGAGCTAGCCCAGTACAGCCATTCTGTAAAGGAAAAAGGGCTTTCTCTACTGCAAAAATGATAACCCTGAAAACCCCAAAGGATGGGGAATATAATCCCCAGAATTCATAACTAGTTTCTCTGAGTCAGCATGCAAGGAATAAAACATTTCTTATGGCTCTCACATTTCTTACTCTCTCTCTCACTTCCTTTTCTTTTCCATTCTTACTGATTCTAACCCAGTTCAGCTACTACTTTTCTCTGAGAAGGCTGCCTCCATAGCCATTCTCATGTAAACAAGAAAACAAAAGAAAAACAAAAACAAAACAATAAAAACAAAAACACAATGTCACCCCCATTTTCCTTTTTTTTTTTTTTTTTTTTTTTCACCTCCCCCCCTTTCAGGCTGTCGGCGGCGGCGGTGGTGGTGGTGGCGGTTCTCCCTGACCTCCGCGACAGTGTTCCGGCGGCTCTCCTCCTGCTGCGGGATCGTCTGGCCCCTCTTCTTCTCGGTGTCGCTTGGGTGCGCTGCCTCTCTCCAGGGGGATCTCGTCAGGGAACGGCCGACGGAGCTCGGGGTACCGCCCCCACATCTCCGCCGTGAGCGTGCGCCAGTATGCCGTCGTCGGGAAATTTCTCGCCTCCGCTTCACATCGCCAGCAGCGATTTTGGAAGACCTCGTCGGCGGTGATGTTGGGGCGGTACTCCGGGATCCATGAGAGGTCCGCCGCCGGTATGTCCCCCAGCGTGAGTTCGCGTCCGCGGCAGAAGAGGTCGGGGCGCCGCAAGGCCACGAGGATGGCCAACACATCCTTCGCACAAGCTTTCCAGGATTTCCCAAAGCGATCCCTCGAGCAGTGTCTGTGATGCCCGGGTGTATTGGCAAACTTACAGGCGGTTGGGACGTACGCGTTGGAGCCGGGCTGTTTTGAGCATCGGCTGCAACGCGTACCGATGCCCTGGGTGCCGCCACCGCTGCTGTGGCTCTGCTGCCCCTTTCCATCACCCGGTGCTGCCCCTTCTGTGGGCCCTTCATCCTCGCCAGTCTCCGTATCCGTTCCCGAGAAATCCAGCACAGTTTTCCTGGGCTTTCCTTTGCCTGAGGCGAGTCTGGTGGTTGGTCCCTTTCTCGGCGCACCTCCCTTCGATGCTGGAGTCCCGCTCTGGCTTACTCCCGGGGGGGTTCCTATGGGAGTTCCTGCTCCGAAGGCGAACGGGGCTTGGACATTCTGGAACATTTGGAAGGGGCGTGGTGGCCGAGGTCCCGCCAGGGGTGGAGCTGGTGGTCTGATTGGCCCTGGTGGCAGCAAGACGAGTTGGGAGGCTGGAGGCACTTCCTCCGTCGTTGGGGGTTCAGCTGGTGGATCCTGGGATCCTGCTTGCTCCGCTTGGTGGGCAAACGGAACTGGATCAGGTTCCTCCACACGAGGCTGTGACACCCTCTCCTCCCATCCCCTCCGGTAATGCATCCCAGGCAGCGGCTGGTGTCCCGCCAACGATCGATCTCTTTCCTCCCTCTGCACCTCCGCCCATTCCTGAGCCGACAGTGGCTGTGGAAGTGGTGGGCTTCCTGGGTGTAACCAACAAATTGCGTCGCCTTGACCGCTGGGGTCACCCCTGCAGCCTGACTGAACGGTTGTGGTGGAGTTTCTGCAGAACTGGAACGGCCGAAGTGGGGACAGCCCCTCTTTAACTTGATCACACAGCCTTGTAGGGCACTCTTCCACTCGGGACTCTTCTCAAAAGCTCTCTTACACAATCACAAGGTCCAAACTCGAACAAAACACAAGAACCTAACCCAGAAGATCCGCACCAAGAAGAAGTACAATACCCTAAGATCAGCCGTTTAAATAGGCTGCAGCCTGACTCACCCTTGTCCCATTGATCGCCTAGGATCCCACCTACTGATTAAGACAACCTAACCCATCAAGCCTAACTGATCTTTCTAACCACCCTAAGTCCACTCCCTCAGTACCAATCCCTAGGACTGTCCAACCTAGTCAACTCTGTAGCTGAACTGCTACCTCTAAACTGTGGCGGAACTGCCATGGCAGAACTGTCCCGGGGTGACTGCTAGCCCTACGTAATCCGTCTGGGACTGCCTCAAGCAGCATTCCCTCCCCTGATATCACTCTAGCCCTGGAGGTGACAAAATTGGTCGAGGCGACGTGGTTTGGGGTTACAGCTGTAACCACTCCCCTCCTCCCTTGACTTTTGTCCCCAAAAGTTAAACTCAACCTCCCCCACTGAACTTCTTCTGTCCCTGGTCTTTAGTTGTTAGCTAGTTGTTCCTAGAACTTTTCCAAAAAGTATCAACAAGAAAATCTTTCTCTTAACTGCCTGACTGGCTACTATGTCTGTAGACGTAGTGCTCAGAAACACAAAACAAGTGCCCATTGTTACTGCAGATCCATTTTATTTTTAATTTCCACAGCAAAACTGTTCAAGGACATCAAAATGTAAACTAACAATGTTGTTCCTCAAACAGGTCCCCCCTTTTTTTTCTTTTTAATCACAGCCATCAGCTGTTCTTTAAACCCAGCAGGACTGTTCAAAGAGCACTCGAATGTAAACCAGTGGTGCTGCACTTCAATCAGTTCCCCCCCCTTTTTTTTTTCCTCATAGCTAACAGCTGTTCTTTCACCCCTATAGGTCAAAGTGACCAGTTTGTCCTTGTTTGTCCCTTGTTTACCCCCCTTTTCTTCCCCAGGTCTCTATTGAGCTCAAAAAGTATCAAACGGAAAGTTCTTTTCTTTATCGACTGACTGAATACTATTCCTGCAGAAATAGTACCCAAGAACAAAATAGAACCAAAAACAAAATAAAAACCCACCCACTGCTGCTGCAGAAATACAGCAATACCAAACAAAACAACAATACAAAACAAAACAAAACCAGAAAATACCATATTGTATTTCGCGATCCATCCGTACCACTAGTCAATCGGTCTCCGAATGGTATGGTCGTCCTTTCCTTAGTTGAACGCCCGGCTTCTGTAGAAGTTCTGCCACTTCATTTCTTTCTCCTCTCTCCGCTGTAAGCAAGGTGATGAGGTCCACTCCCAATCTCTCCCAAGCTCTCAACGGTATATGCTGCCGTAATGGATGAAGTCCCTTAGGCGCTTTCTCTCTCCCATGCTGCCGTAATGGATATAGTTCCTTAGGCGCTTTCTGACTCTCTCTGCAGTTATGGCACGTCTGCCACACTTGCTCTTCCTCTTTTGATATATAACTCTTGCTGCAGTGCAGCTGCTGCACTCCTCTGGCTCAATCCTCTCCCGCCGATGTGCGCATTCTGTCTGTGGATATCTCGAACCACAGACTATCGTTGTTCCTCATTTGGCACCTGTCGCCATTCTCTTTCTCTGCTCAAGTACTTGAGTGGGTGAGCATCTCCTGCTACCCTTCAATATCGTCGACTTCTTCTGTGCACTTTTGCCTCAGCTTGTCTCCCAGCAGGCAAATCCTTTCTTTCCAAATATTTCATCTGATCCTTATCCATCCATTGATCCACTTTTTCCCCCTTGATCTTTTGCAACAACAATGGTAGGCAAGAAATATGCAAAAACCTCACAAAATTCAAGTGTCCCCTACCACTGTTGAGTACTTCCATTGGGACAACAATGGTTGCACCTTGTCAGCTCTGATCTGGGGTTCCATAGTAAATCATGGACGAAGCGCTGTGGAACCACTGACTATTGGATGGTCCAGCGGAACTGGAAGCCTTGTCAGTGCATCCGCATTTGCGTTACTCTTCCCAGCGCGGAACTCAATCGTGAAATCAAACTCTTGTAGGCGGAGTGCCCACCTCATCAGTTTCCCCGTCAGTTTGGTACCCGTCATCAACCATTGTAAGGCTCTTTGATCAGTCTGCAGCACAAATTCCGTTCCGTAGATGTATGGCCGAAATAAGGTGCAAGCCCACACCACTGCTAGGCACTCCCCTTCCACTGCAGAATAATTCCTCTCAGCAGGATTGAGTCTTTTGCTGGCATAAGCCACCACATGCTCTCTCCCTTGCTCATCCTTTTGACAGAGTACTGCCCCCACAGCCTGGCTGCTCCAGTCTGTTTGCAGAATGTATGGTAGGTGTGGCTGTGGTGGAGCCAGGACTGGTTGATCGGTAATGCTTTTCTTCAGCCTCTCAAATGCTTGTTGGTGGCGTTCCCTCCATTCAAATGGCACATCCTTCTTCAACAACTCCGTCAGAGGTGCAGCGATCCTTGCATAGTCGCGCACAAATCTCCTGTAGTAAGAAGTAAGGCCAAGGAAGGACCGCAGAGTAGACACATCCACCGGTGGCTCCTGCATCTCCACTGTGGCTACCTTCTTCGGGTTCATTTTTATTTCCCCTTTCCCCACGATGTGGCCCAAGTACAGCAGCTCCTCGAACCCGAAGTCCGATTTCCTCGGGCTGATCCTCAGGTTGGCCTCCTTCAACCGCTGCAGCACCTCTGCCAGGATCTCCTGATGCTTTTCCCAGGTCTCCGCATAGATGATAATATCATCCAAATACACGATCACCCCCTTCCACAGCATGGGTCCCAGTACCTCGTTCATCATCCTTTGGAAGGTCGCTGGGGCGTTACTGAGCCCGAAGGGCATCACCACAAATTCATACAGCCCCTCCTGGGTGATGAAGGCCGTTTTCTCCGCGGAGGCGGTGCTCATCCGGACCTGCCAATACCCTGACCTCAAATCCAGAGCGGTAAAGAATTTGGCCTCCGAAAATTGGTTGATCGCGTCCTCAATCCTCGGGAGGGGAAAGCTATCTCGGGTGGTCACCTTGTTAAGCTTGCGGTAATCAACGCAGAACCGCACCGACCCATCTGGCTTTGGGACTAGAACGATCGGTGAGGCCCACGGGGACTTTGACTTCCGCACCACTCCGTCCAGGAGCATCCTCGCCACCTCCGATTTTACCACCCGGTTCTCCGCGTAACTGAACCTGTAGGGGTTCTGCCTGATGGGGGGATGATCTCCGGTGGGGATCTCGTGGTATAGGATGTTGGTTTGCCCGACCTGATCCGAGGACCAAGCACAGGCATCGGGGTACTGCTGCAGAAGATCCAGCAGTTCCTTTCTTTGGTGGGGGGTTAGATGGGGACTAATTTTCAGTTCTTCCAATTTTTCTCTAAGTGACACCTTTTCCTCCTTTCTTTCCTTTTCTGTGGCAAACGTTTTATTTTCTACATCAGAAGTCCCAAGGGGAACCACCCCTGCCCAAATCTGGTTTTCCTGCAGCTGAACTGCTGTCTGTCCCATTTCTTTCAACCCAAACTTTTCTTTTCTTCTTCCTTTTTCTTTCTTTCCTCTTCCCAATTCTTTTTCAGCTGCTTCCCCTTCCCTTGAATTTTCCCTTCTTTTCTTTTCTTCTTCTCCTTTTATCTCTTGTCTCACCAGAATTTCTGCTTCCACTGTTTTACTATGGTTCAAACACTGCATGGCCCATGAGTCTGGCCACAGACTTCTGGCCCTTTCTACCTCTTGTGTTTGGCGTTGCATTCTCTCTTCCTGCTCCTTGATCCTCCTGCCTGCTCGACGCCACTGTTCTCGCCTACCCGCACGTTTGCCCCTCCTCCTTCTCCTCTTTCCCCTTTTATTTCTCCTCTCAGGACCGACCCACTCTCGCCACCCCTTCAGGTGTCGCCGAAGGAGGACGTCGGTGGCCGGCCCACTCAAAAATCCGAAGTGGTATAGCTTATCACCTCACTCCCTCCTTTCCCTCCGGTTGCGGCCGTTGCTGCTGGCACTCCTGCTGCAGGCACTCCTTTCGGTCTCCATGCTTGTGCACTCTCCCGGAAGTAATCCAAAAGCTTTTTGAGCTCCTCCTTTTCTTGTTGTTTCAGTGCCTCCCGCCTCCGCATGTATTCCTCTGTTACACCATTCCTTCTCCCCTGTTTTCCTTCCCTTCGCAGTGTTTCCTCCAAACTCCCTTCGTTCTCTTTTTGTATTTTCAAATGGTGCCCTCTTCTTGCATCCAGTAACTCCATCTCTTGCTGGTGGAGGTGTGAGGCTGCTGCCTCACTCATCCCGTTCTCCCGACGCATGGTGTAGCACTCTTGCAGCACCCTTGCTTGGTAGTATGTAAGCCGGAGGGTCGGTGGATGTCGACTGGCGGCGTTGGGCTGGTTCAGACCATCATGAGTCGTCCTTGAGTTTGGCTGCAAAAGTTCCCCGGTAGAAGAGGGTGGTTGGGCTGGTGCAGGACTGGGTTCTTCGATGTGGCGGAGGGTCTGGTAGATAGAAACGACTGCAGCAGTTGCAGGCGTTACAGAGTGGATGAACTCGATCGGCACGCCACCCATGCGCTGTCCCGCCACGTATGGAGTGAGCCTTTTGAGCCCGTAGTCAATCTCGGTGCCGGTTTTAGCCAACCATGGAGTCCCAATGATTAGGGACAAATGCTTGTTCTCCACTACATGGCACGATACCATTTGTTTGCATTGTCCAAGGGCAATAGGTAGAGCGGGGATGTACCCTACTGCCTGCCGAGTCTGTCCATTGCAGTCCCGGTAACGCCCTCTTGGTGCCTCCATTAGATGTGTTAACCCTGTTTGTGCAAGGAGTTGCGCCGATATAACACATGCACTGGCTCCGGTGTCAATGATTGCTCCTGACACTTTAGTTTCCATCACTTTGGCTGTGGCTGTAGTGACTGCATATGAGCTTGTCTTGTCCACTTCTGCCATGGTGGTAACTGCTGGGACTTTCGCCATGGGCACCCTTAATGCCTTCAGCCAAGCATCAATCAGCTCCGGATGATGTTGACAGAGTTTGGCCACGGATACTTCCGGCGTCAATCCCTCCACAAACTTCTTGGCCTCCGCCTTAGTAGACATGCGCTTCTCCTTTGGCTCCACTGTTGATTTCTTGACCATCTTCTTTTTCTTTGCCATGGTATTTCTCGGCGATGGTACTTGCATCGGTCTATGCATCAATGGCAACATCACAACTGATTTGGATCCTTGTGGCACATCTTCTGGTTTTGGCACACCTTCTGGTTTCGGCACATCTTCCGGTTCAAGCACTTGCTTTGAAATCTCTTTTGGCTCTTTCTTGGTTTCAGGGTCTGGCTCCTCTTTCGGTTCCTCCATTTCAACATCCTCTGTAGCATTTGGTTGAGGATCTGCGGGTATGGGACTGGTATCCATAGGAGTCCCTCCATTGCTTCCTTGGGCACTGTCCATTGCTCCATTGTCGACATCCATAGCAGAGTACAAGATTGATGCCATGACCTCCTCTGGTTCCTCCATGGCTGCTGTCACTGGGTCGGTCTGCTCGAAATCCATAATCAACTGATCTTCCAGTTCTGCTTGGAAACTCTGCATTCGGTTGGGACAATTTCTTCTGTAATGTCCAAGGTCTAAGCAATGCCAACACGTGACTTCGCTTATGTTTATCCGTCCACTCCTTCTCCTCCATTCACTTCCTCTGTGGTTTCCCCGGCCTCTTTCCCCATTGGTAGGTATTTGATCCACTCCGGCGTCTCCAGTAATGCCATGGCTCACCCCTGCCAGCTCGGGTTCTTCCGATTGTCGCATATCTGCTACCCTTTCTGTCAAGGCAGAGATCATCCTCCTGAGTTCGCTATACTGCCGCCCAGATATTCTCACTTGCTGCTCCACTCCTCGAAGTCTTGAATCCGTCACAATTTTGTGATCACGCATTTCCTTCCTTAGGCTGTCAATTTGCCCATTTACTCTCCGATCCATAACGCCCACTTCTGCCAAAACAGGCTCCAATGCTGCATGCTCCTGCAGTTCTCCCATCAGTTCGGTTGCTGGGACCGTCACTTCCTTCTGGGTGGAACTGGGGTCCACTTGTCTCTTCTCAACTTGTCCGGCTCTGGCACTGACTCCTTCCAAAGTATCCTCCATGGGTGCATGAAGTATGGGTGTCAACTCCCCCTGAGCTCCATCCTTGAACGATCGATGTAATATCTCATCTGCCACGGCTGGATTGCCTGGTACTCTGTTCGCTTCCACTTGTTGCTGCCCTTGGGATGGCAATGATGTATACTCGTCCACTGTTTCATCACCCTTCCGGCTTTGCTCCAAGGTATGGGCTACTGGTGTTGCTGGGGCAACTCCAAACCAGGCCAGCATGTCCGTTTGCAACTTCTGCCACGTCCTCAATGGGTTTGGCACTCCTTCCACAAGGGCTGGATGTCTGGATATCCAATTGTCAACCCATGACCGAGCCTCCCTGGTTGTATAGCGGACCAGTCTCTCTATCCTCTCGTCTTCGTGTGGCTGCACTGTTTGGGGTACGTTCCAGCCTAAACCCGCAGCCAGAATCCCATAGGAACGTAACCAGGTGGCCACATCTTCTGCCTCTGCACCCGTAAATGCGGGTAAATGACTGTTAGTCAACCGATTAGGAAGTCCTTCTGCTGGATGTATCATGGCGCCGCCACTGCCTGGAGTCGGTGGACAAACTGGTGGTGGAACAGGAGGTCTTGGTGGAACGGGTGGAACAACTGGACCAGGTGGCACAATTGGAGGAATCTGGGGGAGACTGGCAGCAAAGGCAAATGGGTTCAGTGGTGGATGTACTGGGGGCACAGGCTCTTCCTCGAAACTAGAGGATGTCTCCCTCTTGTCTCTTTCCCCTTCAGGTTTGTCTTCGTCGGAAATGGAACTCGAGGGCTCGTTGGTAGCGCCTCCATTTCCTCCGTTCCCTGCAGCAACACTGCTCTCTTCTTCCTCTTCTTGTTTGACTTCTTCCTTAACCACAACTTCTGGCTCAACAAAGGCTTCCTCCTCTTCTTTGGTCACTCGTCTTGCTTCGTCTTCTTCTTTTACTTCTTCCGCAAGCACTTCTTCTTCCTCTTGGACAACCTCGGCTTCTCCTTGGTCAGTAACGCCAACGAGGTTTCCTTCTTGTACCTCCCCTCCAGTAGGGTCAACACTTGCTTGCTCTTCTTCTTCTTTAACGACAGCAACCACTTCGTCGTCTACCTCTGCCCTCGTAACCTCGTCTCCAGCAGCTCTGTCTTCTTGTCTTGCTTCACGTTCTTCAGGAACACTCTCGACCATCACAACCTCTTTCTCGTCAACCTCGTTCACTTCCTCGTTGTCCCAGCCGCCAAGAAAGTCTTCCTTCAACACCCCTTCGTCGTCAACAAGACCAGCCTCAGAAAAAGCACCAACACTTCCTTGTGCCTCAGAAACCTCAACGTTCACTCCTTCTGCACCACCAAGGCCTTCTTCCTCGTTTGGTTCTTCTTCCTCGTTCACTTTTTCCGTCAAGATCTTCTTTTTCTTCAGCGCCGCCACAGATCTGAGTGGCAAGTCTCCCTTCTGGTCGTGATCCTTCTCTTTTACCCTCTGTTCTCCTCCAAACCTCAGATAAGTACTGCCCTTGCTTCTTTTTCCACCTTATGCAGTTCGTCACTCTTTCTTGTATTTGTTCTCGACCTTGCTGCAGCCCAAACAAGACAAAAGCGACCCAACAGCAGTTCTGACCCAACCTTAGGTTAAGATCCCACAAGATCCCGAAACCCACAAAGCTTTTTCGCCTTCTCTTTACCCTTGTGAGCGACCCAAGCTCGCCCTTGTACCCTTTTGAAACGTATCCACCCCTGTGGGTCCTTCTCTTCACTTTTGCAAGAGCTTACTCCGCTTCTTTTCTCACTCTCAGGTCTTGCTCGTCCAGACTGCCCACTTATAACGACTGCCAGAGCCGTAGTGCACGTCCGCTGCAGCACAGCTAAAAAGTGTGCGCGCCTGGGCTCCGAAACCAACAAATTGCGTCGCCTTGACCGCTGGGGTGATAGTGAAGCTTGTGGGTGACGCAATAGTGGTCGGCTGTGTTGGTTGGATTCGTGATAACTTGCTGGCTAACGCAAGTATACTTGTGGGGTTTGTTGGTTTAGACAACTCTCTAGCTAGCGCGGTTGTGAACGCTACTAGAGCACTTGGTTGGATAAGTGATTGCGTCAGGCAAACACTTAGACACACACACACAAACACACACACAAGCGGGAACACACCAATCCCACGAATCCCGAGTTCTTACAAAATAAAGTGAATGTCAAAACAACGAGTGGGCCTCTTAAGTACCCCTAAGTGTAGTACGCTGACGCATGCCCCAAACTCTGGGTCTAATCTGTCTTACTCGTGAACCCACATGCGTCAGCCACCCTCGGCTCTATCCCAAACTACCTCGTATAGCGCTAAAAGACTAACATACGCCCCCCCCGCAAAAAGTGGGCGCCCACGCACACCAAAACACAAAGAAAAACAAAAACACAAAAACACAAACACAAAACTCACCCACTCCCATACCCACACCCAACTGTCTTGGACCTGTCTCTTGCTCTGACGTCTCTGACAGCTGCTGCACGCACACACTTGGTCGACGATAACTCCTTTTCCCTCCTCCTTAACGCTGTTCCGGCGCTTGCGCTTGCTGAATAGCACGCTGCTCCTGCGCATGCGCTTGCTGCACTGCACGATACCGGACACAGGGATCAAATGCGGCAGCCACCCTCTTGGACTTAAGGAATGGCAGATCCCTTGTGATGCCGGACACCTTGAGCTGCCGCTTCACACACATGTTGCAGTGTGGCAACTTCTCGTGCTCAGCCGGGAACGGAGGGATTTCTTCGAACGTCGAGCGTGTCAGCTTCAACATATGGGCAGGTAGAGAGAATGGGGAGACGGTGGCGATGGACTTGTTGTCCACTTCCGCGACTTTTTGGACCGCCGTGACGATGCGCCCCAGCATCGAGTATGCCAACCAGTGAGCATCACACACGAGGTGATACCCACAAGGAAGGACGGAATACTTCTTCTGCGTCAGCCGCTGAGCACTTGCTTGCATTGGGCTTCTCCCGCACCAAATGCACATGGGCAACTCGTGAAAGTGCCGGTTGCCGCGGTAATTTTGCAAGGCTCGGTCCCTGGGGTTAGTATATTGGACCTTCGGCCATTTCTCTGACGCAGTGATGGGGTTGCAAGCCTCCTCGATATCCTCCCGTGACAGGTTCACTTCGCTGGGTGCAGCATCCACTTTGTCTTGAGCAGCCGCCTTTAGTCTTCTGAGCTTAACCTTTTCTCGGAAAGCCCGAAGTGCTGCTTCTGTTGGAGCTAACTCCAACGGTGGATGGACCGCACGCTGAACCTCTGTCACCTGGCTTGGCCCTTCATCATTCCTTATTTCCCCGTCCTCCAGTTCAGAACTAGGACCTTCGAGCCTAGGAGGTGGACTGCCGAAGTCAATTTCTTCGTTAAAATCCAAGTCCAAAAGCTCCTCCTCTCTCATGTCGAATAAGTCCTCCCCCGGTGCTATTGCGGTAGCCTCATCTCCGGGAGTCTGAACTGTTGGCGCTGGTTGTGAGGGTGCTGGAGTCTTTAATGCGGCAGCCTTTAACTTGAGTAACAAGTTGGCTCTTGCTGCATCTCCAGGCATACGATCCCTCGGTGGCTCACCACCTTCATCGTCACCGTCCTCTCGCCTTCTCTTTCCGTGTGGATCTTCATCCCTACACGGCGAGCTTGGGCGTTTGTTTTTCCCTTTCCCCTGGCCCTTGCTTGAGCCTCCCGCATCATCGTCCTTGGACGGTTCCAGATCAAGTGTTGCGTTTGACAACAGAACTTGGACTTGGCGATCCAGTTCTTCGCGTACCCGTGGTGCTGGTACCGCCGGGTTCAAACGCAGCATCTTGTCCGTTGTTTCGCTCTGCACTTGAAGTTTTTCAGAGCCGTCTCTGAGGGACTCTCCCAGCAAATCGATCTGCAGCTCTTGTTCCGCCAATTCCTTCTTAAGGTTGTTGGCTGCTGCACTCCACGCGGTTGCTACAGCTCGCTGCAGCGTTTCCTCTACCGCGGTAAATCGATCCACTATTCCCCCGAGAGCTTGTTTACGGAGGTCATTCTCACGATGGTTAGCCATCATGTGAGATTGGAACCTTTGCTTTTTCAGCTTCATGGCTTCCAATTTTTCTTCCAAGACCTTGGTCTTGTCCTCCGCTTCTTTCTTTTCCGCCTCCGCCTTATCCTTGGCTTTTTCCGCTGCCTCCTTCGCAGCCTCAGCTGCTTTCGTCCGGTCACTCAACTCTGCGAGCTGCCGGGTTAAGGCCTCATTGTTCTGCAGCACCTCCTCTGCGGTCGTAACAAAGTGCTGCAGCTCCTCTTCTTTTTGAGCTACCTCCGCTTCCAACCTCGCAATAATTGCGGCGGGTGTGTCGGCAGCCATTATGTTTGTCGGAAAGAAAGAAATAACAACGGTTTGTGCGTCTTTAGACTCTTTTCACTCAGGAGCTCGCTCCGTTTACACAAACACTAGGGCAAAATGGTTCGAGGGCTGCGCTTATAAGGCTGGGTGACTCGTACACTTTCCTCGTTGGGTTATTGGGGTGAGACACCAACGTTTTGCTCGGTTGGAGTCTCGTCAAGACCACCTCAACACGTCACTTGATAGGGGTTTTCTCGGAACAACCACACTATCTCGAATGTGACATCGTTTGCCCGGTTTCTAAAGTACTACTGAAGCTACACTTATTGCGCCAGCCAAATAACTTAGGCACCTAACGCATTAAAGATAAAGAGTTGGTTTGGAAGTCGACAGAGTTTTTCTAAGGTATCCTTTTTCGCGCCCCCTTGCTATAAGGAGTTCCACCTTAGCCATCAAACACTCTGTTTCCCTATTCTCTTCCTTTCTGCAACTCTTTTCTTTCTTTCTCTTTAAATGCGCGAAGTATATCTGGTGCGTTAACCAGATTAGCTTCAGGTTCCCAAGTAGCGTCATGATAGTGAAGCTTGTGGGTGACGCAATAGTGGTCGGCTGTGTTGGTTGGATTCGTGATAACTTGCTGGCTAACGCAAGTATACTTGTGGGGTTTGTTGGTTTAGACAACTCTCTAGCTAGCGCGGTTGTGAACGCTACTAGAGCACTTGGGTTGGGAAGTGATTGCGTCAGGCAAACACTTAACACACACACACACAAACACACACACAAGCGGGAACACACCAATCCCACGAATCCCGAGTTCTTACAAAGTAAAGTGAATAAGAATGTCAAAACAACGAGTGGGCCTCTTAAGTACCCCTAAGTGTAGTACGCTGACGCATGCCCCAAACTCTGGGTCTAATCTGTCTTACTCGTGAACCCACATGCGTCAGCCACCCTCGGCTCTATCCCAAACTACCTCGTATAGCGCTAAAAGACTAACATACGCCCCCCCCGCAAAAAGTG